>OY986061.1:10978027-12232660 GCA_963920205.1 Stenodema calcarata | reverse complement strand
GCGAGAGGCAGACGGTTCCAAGCTCTTGCTCCTGCCACACGTAAGGAGTTACTAAATGCTTTAGTTTTTGCAAATGTTTGCACTAGAGTGAACAGTCGAGAGGACAAACTAACAGAAAAAATTCCATGAAGATAAGAAGGGACATTGTTCGTTTTATGGGCGACTTGAAAGATGAATCTGAAGAAACGGATGGACAAGTAATCAAAAAGGCCATAGCCTAATACAGAATTAATGTGGGAGGAGACATGCCCCCGTGGTTTAAGCTTGTAGACATATCTGATGCATCCATTGAATGCAACCTCAAGTTTTCTCCTCGATTCAGCATCACAAGAATTTACATAAAGGAGATCACCATAGGTAAACAAGGGAATTATGAGAGTCTTCACCAGCAGCAAACGGAGATCCTGAGGGGTGCTATATGCAAGTCTTTTCAGAGCATAAAGCGATCCATAGACTTTTTGGCAAATGGCGGAAGTTTGGGCTGACCAAGATAAATCTGGACTTAAAATTATGCCGAGGTTTTTTACGGATTCGGAAAATGGGATGGGAACTGAATAAATTTCGACTGCTGGAAGAGAGGACGTAATAACCGGTTTTGTGGTGCACAGCATTACTTGAGTTTTAGCAGGGTTCAGGGTTAGCGCATGTTGGCGAGCCCAGCTCTCAATGCTAGTCAAGTCCTTGTTTATTCGAGAAATACCGAGCTCGATATTACAGTGCAGTTTAGCATAGGGAGCATTGCCCTCGTAAACATGATACATGTCACTGCCCAGTGACAGCCCTTGCTTAATTTATGCGTTAACAAACAACAATAAGTTATACGTGAGTTATGTACACAATGAGTTTATAAGGTTTAAAGATTGATTATAGGAACAATATTTTTGGTGCCATTCAAAGGAAGTCTGGAGGCCTCTTGCGTTTGAGTCTTCGTTGGTCCCTGGGTGGAGGAGGATTATCAGTAATATGTGTTAGTAGTTCGTTATGATGGTGGGTCATCGAGCTATGGAGTTGATGGCATGCTATCGGTAGGACATTGGCGACCTCTGGGATGTTCAGGTCCCGATGTATTGCAGCGTTCCTCATGTACCATGGCGCTTCGGTTATGGTTCTGAGAGCTCGGATTTGGAACGTTTGCACCCGTTTTATTGTGCTGATGCATGCTGCACCCCAGATTTGTCCTCCATAAAGCCAAATTGGACGAATGATTGTGAGGTAAATCTGTCGCTTCAGGTGGAGAGGAAGATTTGACTGTTCATTAAGTAGGAAATACAGCTGCCTCAGGCGATGCCTTGCAAGGGTTAAGACGTCAAAACGTTGTCTTGTGTTTTGGTCAGTTGTACCTGGGTTTCAGACACTTCTTCATCTACCCCTTTACACAGCTTCAGAACGTCAAAATTCTAACTGCCACTTACTACGAACAAGTAACAATGTAATTTTATCTTTAATTTTATTTTACTACCCGTTGTACCTCTCTAGCATCCTAAAATCACTCTCTAAACCGTTCATCTTTATTTAACGACTTTGCTGAAGCATGAAAAACTACAGCATGCAATATCGTTACGAGTCCCACAGCTGTAAGAAGTAATGCTCTGAAATGTGCCCTTCACATGGACCTCTTTGAGCCAGAGAGAGAATCAGCTCGTAGCATAGAGCTCAGTTATTATTAATATTAATTCATATGAATTGTATAGAAGGTGATCCGCACGTAAAACTTCATCAAACATGGAGTAAAATGCCACCAACCGCATACTTTTATCTCAGTCCGTTCTCAAGATACGATTTTTTCCTCAGAAAAACCGTGTTTTTTCTCTTTTAAACACAAATTTCTCCACTTTCGACAAGATTGTCGGAATCAGCGTTAAATTTCCTATAGGATTAGTGTACTTTGATTCTTAAGAAGATGACCATCATCTAATGACCATAATCGTAGCTCAAACATAGACAAATTTGAACACAAAAATCCTGAAAATCATTAGAACGTTACAACTCTAACGTGGAGGGTAGAAAAAATCGTTAACGCAAAAAGTAATGTTGTTGTTTAAACAGGTGGATACACGAATTAGTAATGCGCTAATTTTGAACCTTAGACTCAATTACTGACTGGTTAAAAACAGGGTCCTCTGACGACAAAACAGCTTTAAATCGCCTTTGAACTTGAATTTATGATTGAAGGAACTGTATAATCTCAAAGTTGAACATACCGTTGAAAAGCTTATTGAACTAAGACGTTTTCATGAGATTTGCCAGTTTCCTTGATTTTCTTGGGAAAGTAGTACCTACTTAACATTTTGAAGATTTTCAGCATTTTTATTTTTTCAAATTGGTCTACGTTTGAGCTGCTATTTTGTTCATTAGGCGGTGCTCTCAAGAATCAAAATACACTATAGCAAATTTAACGCTGATTCCGAAAATATGAACAAAACTTAAAATTGCATGAAGTGAAGAGGAGAAATTCAAGTCTAAAAGAGAAAAACTCTGGTTTTTCTGAAAACAAAGAATATCTTTAAAAACTCATATCCCGAGAACGGATTGAGATGAAAATATGCGGTTGGTGGCATTTTACTCCATTTTTGATGCGATTTTACGCGAAATTGTTAACACTACATAAACTATTACAGTAGCTACTTGATCTGTATTATACTAGGTCGCCACGTATGACGAATTTGCCGTACTATTTATTTCCTCACACAAATATGTTTATATCTTTACAGCCGCCGTTTTCAACATGGAGGTTTTGCGGATCGATTTTCGTCTCGTACTTGTGGGGTTCAGTCGTACACTCGGCGATCCCCAAAGAAGACTTCGCGGGTAGAAGTTGGACCGGGTTGTACATTTTCGTTCCCCTCGGATGTGCTCTAGGTAAGAAGTCACTCATTTTCATTGTATTTATTTATTTATATTTTTTTCAAAACTCGTATTCATAACAAGCGATACCCAATACAGAACAGGTGGAACAGCAAATGAAAATGAAATGGGCCGAAAACGACGAGATGTAGGTTTTGGCTCAGCAGTGCAACCCTTGGACGTCTTTTTTAACTTTTTAAATTTTTTTCTGAAAGAAATTCATGAAAAACTTCACTAAGTTAAGCAAAATCGACATTTTAAAGATATGAATTATTAAAATTCAGTGGGTAGTTGGAAAAAAGGAACAGTTAAAAATTTTTAATAATTATCATTAAAACTACCTAATAGTATTAACCTTTTTTCCACCTACCCACTGAATTGTCAATAATTCATATATTTAAAAGGTTGATATTGCTTAACTTGGTGTCGAAAGTTTAATAACCTTTAAAATGAAAGTTTGTGCTAGTTTACATAATATGTTTATTATTATTTATACCTTTATATTTTTCTTCTATCTTCGAAAATGGCGGATTGATAAAATATAATTTTATAATTTGGGCATATAAAATTTCTAATCGACCGCCATTTTGAAACAAAATGGCGGATGGTGATGTCAATGTAGGGGAGGATCGTCTCGGGGTGACCTGTGACTTTGGTGCCAAATTAGAAAAAAATCGGCCAATTAATTTCATAGAAGAGGCGAGTAGCCGAATTTTCAATAATTCACATCTTGCTTAACTTGGTGTCGTTTTTCATGAAGAAATATCTTCTTCCAGAAATTACTTTAAAAAAATGGTGACATCTAAAAAAATAACATATTACATATTACATAGAAAACATGCCTGACCTAAAAATATAAAATCTATATTTCTCGAAGGGGGCTGCAGCTTATACACTTTCTAGGTTTGCAGCAAACTGATCCCAAAGGAACACAGAAAATGCTCCTGGAATCGGTTTTCATCATCATTCAAGTCGCATATTTCATTTCAAGCACGTCGTGTCCACAATATAGTGAATCCTGTAGGGTCTCAAGTTGTTGATATGTTACAGGCGTCTGGTGCGTTGGGAACGTCGGCCACGAGGAGGGTGCGTTCAAATGGCCGCTGCTCGGTGCGTACTCGATGTACCCGTTCTACAAATACTACCCCGGAGAGGTCAGTTTCACAGGGATGATCATGGCGTCGGCGTACGCGTTTGAATGGAAATCCAAACAGTGGAGGAGGTACTTCAAAGAGAGGAAGAACATTTTGAGGTAAATACGTTTAGTGTTTCTGACAAAATCCAGAGATGAGATCATTACTGTGGAGTATGGAGGGTTTTAACTTGGAGTTCAAGCTTCTGGTAAGGAGTCAACTGGTAGGACTCCCAATTTTTGGTTAATCTCCTTACAACCTACCAGTGAGTGGGGCTCCTAAATGGCCTCATTGCTGACGACATCCCAAATGCCCCTAAAGCTTGATCAGTTTTTGCAATTGCAATTTTTAAAGCTAAAAATACTTGTACAAATATTTTTTCGAGTTAAAATAATTGCATCAAAAGGTGTTCCAGAGCCAGTTTGGAAGTTCACCCCAAAACCTGCTGTAGCGTTTTTGGACGCCCTGCAGAGTCTATTTTTTGTATATCGCCGTTTAAGTGGCAACATGACCTATCACACTCTTTGCTACTTTACTGGAGACACAAAAAACTGCCTATTTACAAAAAACTGCCTCGTATCTATCCTGGAGTATAATTTGATTTGATTTGCCTAATAATTTGATTTAATAATATATTATCAAATCAAATGATTAGGCAAATCAAATCAAATTATACTCCAGGATAGATAAATAGGCAGTTTTTTGTGTCTCCAGTAAAGTAGCAAAGAGGGAGATAGGTTATGTTGCCACTTAAACGGCGAGATGTTAGGCCATACTAATCATTTTTGGAGGAATCCGTCGTCAATAGCAAATCGAGCTCTTTCGATGTACTCGTACCTACAGACATCATCAGGCCGTTAAAGGTTACAGCACATCTGTATGATAGATCTAAATCTTTGTTCAAAAACTGGCTGAAGCTACACGTTCACATGCAACCTCTCATGAATCATTGTGAAAAATGTCGAGGAAAAAAAATTGGTTAATTGGCGCCAGAATCACCAAAATTGGAGCAGCACACAAAATCTGACGTCTGGAGTCGAAAAGGTGTTTTCTAAGTTGAGTCCACGCAGTATGAAATGTTATTCGAGCGGAATAAATGTCTGACCTATGAATAGTCGCAATTAGAGTTCATGGTCGAAACATAAAATATAATTTCGGTAGCAACAAACTGTAATTGCTAAAAAGGCCGACAGAATTGCGGTAAAAGGCGGATGTAAGATGAGAGGAACGGGGATGTTGGAGGAAGTGAAATCAGGCAACCGTGAAAATCAACTTTGGTTGGGTGGATTTTCGTTATAGGAACATACGAGGAGGAACGAGGGTCCGAACCGTGAAGAGGAAACTCTTGACCTTCCACTGACGCGGAATTTAGTCCAATTGTGCAAAACTGGTCGGGATTGTATAAGTTGAAATGGAAGTACCTACTATTCTGTTCTCACAGGGGTAGAAATAACTATCAACCGATCTACCTTAGAACGTCTATATTCCGTGTACACTCCGACATGCCACAATCTTGCTCCTTCCACCAATGGCCGCAAACCCAGTGTTGCCACTTACAACACTCCTTCCCCCTTACAAAGTTTTTGAACATACAATTGAGAAAAAAAAAAATCGAACATATTATATACCATAGAACATATAAGTTTCTGAATAGACAATTACAACAACAAAATTAGCATTATAAGTAATGAAAAACAATTAGAAGTAATTGCCTACAATAGAACATATTACATACAAGTTTCTGAATAAACAATTGAAAAAAACAAACAAAAATAGAACATAATATGTAGGTAATATTATTACCTACAATAGAGTATTGATTACAGCACATCATATTTGGACGGAGAATACCTATCAGGTGGCTTGACGGTTCGTTTTGGTCTGACTGGGTCTGAATCCTGTCTAGAAGTGGGAGGGCTGAATCGACTCTGTATCAAGGTCCCCCTGTGTGGCTGTATCCTCCTCCTGAGTGTTGGATGTATCCAGCAACCAAGACCTGTCGGCCCTAATGGGTGGGTGCAGATCATCCGACAACCCACTCCTGGGTATCTGGTTATCTTGATGAATGGGGCAGTTCGTAAAGTACATTTGAACCAGATACGCAGGAGTGGGTTGTCGGATGATCTGCACCCACCCATTAGTTGATGATTGATCAATGATTGATGGTTGATCAATGATTGATGGTTGATCATTGATGTTGCCACTTACAACACCTACTCTTTGATATTGTGTAACTATCAATTCACTAGTTGTATCCCAAACCAACTCAAATAAGACCGAATTTTCCTAGACATCCGATGAAAATTCCAGTACAGAAAGTCGTTATAATACCAAGTCGCCAGACGCCTTTGCTGCAGTGGACGTGCAGAGCTGAGAGCTAGGCGTTTGGTAGAAAACGTGATTTCTCGTTTTGGGGCACCGAGGGAGCTGCACTCAGTTCAGTGGAGAACCTTTGAACTTGAGGTCTTTCATGGAATTTGCAAACACTTCAACATCACCAGAACTAGGATCACGCCGAATGAAACGATTTCCAAGGCGATTGGCACAACTGGGCATCGAATGACTCGGTTGACACTTGGCCATCTAGCAGGTTGACTGGGACGAAAGGTTGGTCACTGTGGTGCACATCATCATCATCTACGTCTTGGCAGCTACACGACATGACATGGTATTCGTCATTCCCATTCTGTACAAGTAGGCATAGAACAGTTCATGTCCTCAACTATATTTCCCTTGTTACAAAGGCATAAATGCGTGGTAAATTTACCATGTATAAATTCGAATTCTTACACCATTTTCTTCCATGAATTTGAACATTAACTTAAAACCACCGATATTTTCTTGTAATATAGTTCAAAATCCTCCATTCCACCTCATCAACTGCTACAGCTGATCCACCATGTGATCTAACCCGCACGAAACGTACGTCAAAATCACCCATTTGTACAAGCATATAATATATGCTATATATATATATTATATTCTACAATCTTAGCAATAACGTGATTCCTTAGTCTACTTAGTGCAGGTTGATATCGCTGGAAATAGCTTTTATCGCACGACTATTACCATTCGTCGTAAAAGGTGACGCGGACAGAATTTAATGACCCTCCACAGAATAGGCAGTAAAAACCCCCATTGCAACACGACTGGCTGTTCCAATTTCAAATTTGAGCCAAATTCTCGCAAAGGGCACAAATAAGTACAATAGGTACGCAAATACATGATTTTCGGGTTTTAATAATTCCCAAAAATAGACGTTTTTATAGCCTACGAGAGCGTTTTTGTGTACGAAAACTCACTTAACTCGTCCAAGTTGGAACCGACTGGCCTGATTTTCATTGTCGAATTCTGAGTTGACAAAAAAGTCATTTTGTTGATTTTTTATGGCTCCGTACTCATTTTAGGCGACATTCGACCAAAATAAACGTTGAAGGGACAAACAGTGGAGGCAAAAGTCGCACCAGTATTCGTAGGTAGTAAAAACAAGTCCCTGTCACTCAGCATGAACGTATGAGCAAATTTTCGAAGCAGAAGGTATTCGTACGAATAAGTAAACAATTAACCACAAATTCCAAAAATAAAACAGTCTGACAAGTGACGCCTTAGTTTATAGATTTTTCAACGCAGCAGAAGAAACGTGAAGAACATCCCAAGTAACAACGACGTTTCTTCATCTTCAAAGTGCTCCAGTTTGAAGAAGGAATAAGATATCGCATTTCTGACTTCACCATCGTGTTCGGCGTTGAAAAATCTCTAAAACGATCTGCCACTTGTCAGACTGTTCCATTTTTGGAATTTATGGGTAATTTTTTTCCCCCATTAAAGTGGTCTATCTACTAACTTAGCCTTTCGATTGCCAAGATTTGATACTTGGTCGACAAAATGGCACAGAGAAGCTGAAATCTCTATTTTGGATCCTTTTAAAGTTCGTAGGTGGGTGACATGGATGTCACCCAGAACTTCTGTTATTTAGGGGTTGCAATTAAGTCCCTGCTCAGACCATGACAAATAGGGTTTCACGCACGACATATCATGGATCTTCACAGAACTGATCATGTCTGCCTTCGCACGATTGTTACAGGAGAACGACGATACTCATGATGTGCGGCTGCCTCTATGTTGCCCTGTGGGGATGCAACCTCTACTTCCACGGTACCATAACTGACGGCGAAGGAGACGAAATACCCATCAACGAAGTCGTTCATCACTTCTTCACTTCGAAATGGTGGACTCAGCTCGAACAGTCGCTCACGGAGACGATCAACTTCGCCAGGGAACACGGTTGGGCGGAGGTTTGGAAAATGGCGGTCGAAATGCTGGATCCACACGGGGAACAAAATGCTTACAGCGTGAGTAGTCCTAATATTGTGTACTTTGAGGGTACATTATACAGGGTATACACAAAACAGGCGTGACAAGGGTCGATTCTACAACAAATTTGCAACCAAAAGTAGGTACCCCTTAGACTTTTAGAGGCTTCGTTTCCGAGTTATTCACGATTTAATATTTTTTTCGTGTTTTCGATCTTATCTCCTTAAAATGCCTACAACTCCTTTATTTTTCAAGTTATCCCAAATCTAAGGATACCGTTGGAAAGAGCGTAAACTTTCCTATCGGATAGATGCCTGGCCTTGTTTTAAAATTTAGTTTGAGTCATGAAAAAGACCTCTGAAAAGCAAATTATACCTAATTTAGAAAAACTCGAATTTTTTCAATCGGAAATTGAACTATGAGAACTATATTTTTTTAAGATTCAAGAACGGTACAAACTGCGCCAAGATCTCAGCTTTCCAACGGTATAGTTAGTTTTTATTTTCTAGAGAGAATTTTGAGAAAATTGAGTTTGTATGCGAAAAAACGTGTATTTTCAGGCACATTTTCACGCTGAATCGAATGGTGACTTTTACCTAGACCTCCCTAACAACGAATTAAATGAGTTTTCAGTCGAAATATCTCCATTTCAGGGTGTAGAAAGTGTAGAAGAAAACACGAAAAAAATCATAAATCGTGAATAACTCGGAATAGAAGCCTCTAAAAAAATGTCTAAGGTGTATGTAGGTACTTTTTGTTGCAATCGACCCTCTTCATTTGTCAGACCTGTTTTGTGTACACCCTGTATACATTTCAGTACCAATACATTCCTGCATATAAGGAAGCTGCATGAAGCTATACAGCGAATTTTGAGGGTTCTAAGAATACACCCAAAAAAATAGTCTTGCGCCATTTTCTGCTGTGGTACCGACCAAACTTACTTGTACACCCAGAAAAGCTCAAGTTTGACCCATTTTTAGAACTTCAAGTAAGAAAACGTCTAATAATGCCGGTGCTTCTTCGAACAACAGTAATAAACCGTAGCTATTCTCTTTTATTGAGGAGGGATGTAGAACTATTTGTGGAGATGAGTATAAATACCATAAAATTTAATGGCCCGAACAAAACAGGCGACACAAATCCTGATGCGCATGATTGATTTTATTATTTTGGAACGGTGGACGTATCTCTTAACCTTCAATGTAGCGAGGGAGGTCGTCTAAGTTGAGTCCGGCTGATTACTAACAGATTTTTACTGACGCTACCAGAGTTTCTTGTAGTTGTGAATTATCGTTAATAAGCGTCACCCTCCAAGGTCGTTTTATGAGTGCATAACACTTGTATGCTGGTGGGACTGCAATAATATTTTTCTTAAATCCCTCTAGAAGACTTCATGGAGAGAGTAGAAACCTGAACATAACACTGTAGAGAGTTACAAGGAGATAAGTCCGCCTTACCTACCTCCCCCGGACTCATTGGTCTTGAAGATCATGCTGATCTGTTTGGTCCTATCGCAGAGTAACCTTACATGTGGATAACAGTGATTGGTTCTCCCGCCCGTTTTCCGTTCGCCAGTTTTCGAGCTTACTGAGAACTGCATTGACTGAGTTGTCAAGTATAAAATTACGTTACTCTGGAACTGAGCATGTTTGGGCTTATTGGGTTAGCATTCAGTCTTGCTCGCCCTAGGATAAGCCCTCAACAGCTGGTCCTGTCGAAGTGGACTTATCTCCTGGAACTCTTTATTAACACGAACAAATATGCATTAATCAGGTTAATATTACGAGCATCAGCAAACACACCAAGTCTACTCCACAACAGACAAATCCCACCACCCTGCAACACTGTCCGGGAGTGCTGAGCTTTCGACGATATTCACTACTGTGGTTTCCTTATGTTTCAGGTGCTCGGACTCGACTTGGAAGCCAATCAGACGATGATCAATTCAAAGTGCCGTCAGCTCTCCAAGGAATGGCACCCGGACAAAGCTAAAGATCCCAGTACCAAGAAACAGGCTCAGGAGCGGTTCTACGAAATTCAACAAGCCTGCGAACTCCTATCAGCCAGCAAAGCGAAACGGAGGAAAAGGAACAAGAGGTCCCAAGGATAAGTCAGGCCTGCGGGGTGATCGTGTAATGGAATGCTTATACAGAGACTGGTTTTCCGTTGGAATGACTGTGTTGATACCGTGTTCCCGACATTTCTGGAGATGAACAAGCCTAAAGCACGAATCCTGTGCATCTTAAACCATCGCTGTTTCTATCCCAGGTTATGTAGATGATCACAAAGCAATACAAGTATGTACATCTAACAGACAAACACAACAGCCTGTTGGCGGTACCTTGACGCCCCACCAAGAAACGCCACGATTAACCTTAAGATTACAGCCTTCGTAAAACATTCCATTTCTCACTACCTGTACAGATCATACATGGATGGGAGAAAATGGCCCATCAATCGTAGTAGGAGAAAATGGCAACAACCACCCAACAAACAGTGGACATTACACTTTCAAGAAAAGTGCCCAAAATTCGCAGCTATTCCAAGAGAACGGCAAATTTTGGTATTCCTGACTTCCATACCCACCTCTAAACCATACGGACACTCCGCAGGTTTATTCTTGTACAGCACCGTTCCTAATTTGCGAATTTCGTCTCACACCGATATTCCACTGTAATTGTAATCAAAACATAGAGACGCTTCAACTGTATCGGGTCGAGAAACTCATCTCTGCACTTCGAAAACCAGTCTCTTCATGTTCAAATTGAAAACACCGTTTATTCAGACAAGTAGAGGCGAACTCAGGCCTACACGCCCACCAATACCAAATTTACGATTAACCTAAAACTATCTGCTTAAGCTCAAAAAAATGAAAAATAAATTAATACACAAGTCTAGGAGAAACGCATGTTTTAGGCCTTGAAAAGTTGAACTAAAATTTTTTACCACTAGATTCGTTAGTGACCCGCTTACAATATTTGCTCAGCTGCATAGACTTTTTCAATTAGGACTATTTTCGTTGGTTGTTGAACTTCCCTTATTGACATTTCAACAATGAAAAGACCTTCACGCATTCCTCTGGATATGGTTTCTAACGTAATCCTTCGACTATTCCTACTGTAATTAACTACAACCTGAGCCAAATGGCTAATTGAAACGCCAAATCACAATTAAAATTATTATTATTTTTGTATAATCTGTTACTTGTTTTAGTTATTTAATTACAATTAACCAAACATTGTATTACGTAGCTCAATGAACTCCAAGTCGAATCGAGTGGAGCTCTTAGAACGCTAACATCACTCACTATGCCTTATGAAATATCCGTAGTGTCCTTTAATGGTTTTCAATAAAAACACGTTCCACTCATTAAAATTATGGTGCAATACATTTTGTGATAATACAACACAAGTAGGACTTACAGACAGAAATGTCGCTGGTTTGTCGTTCGTTTTTATAGGTTTTGTGCAGTTTTATAGTATTGGCTAGTAACGAAAGACTAAAACGAAATTCGTTTATATAAAAACCGAGTTTCATTACCACGATTGTTATGTACATTACGTTGAACTTTTAATTATAGCGAAATATAATTTTATTTATTGCGACTTTTGTGACTCCTCATTCTACTGATTCCTGGTGATGAAATGACGCAAGCTCACTGGTATAAAAATGCGTTTATTTTCCAAACAATACATCTCTCCAGAATACTATCACATTTATTTGTTTAAACAATTTACAACTTGTACATAACGAATTTCCGTCAACATAAATAGTGGCGTGTGAATTGAGTTGAATGGAAGTGGTGGAGTTGAGGAAGAGTATGAGGAGGAGGGAGTAGAGGCAAAACTGTGATGGGTCAAACGGTTACAATTCGTTATCAAATCCCCCAAAAAATTGATGAAGTACAAAATTTGGCTGGTAAACTCGATCAAAATATTTAAATTTAGCTTTTGTTTTCATGGTGTGAAATTACGTCCTTTACTAAATATCGAGTTTGAATTTATTAGATATGACGTTTTAAAAATTCATTTTGAACCCCTTCCCATTGACGTAGGGTAACGACTAGTTTCGAGGATCATCCTCGGGCTGATCCGAACCCGTAATTTTTGGACAACTTTTAACTTGGCTAAGCGGTACGTAGGGCGGAGATATATTTTTTTTTAAAAATTTTGAATCCTGAGGGAGGGAGGATTTTGTACTGAGTGACCCAACAAACGTAGCCAACTCCACCCGTTAAAAAAAAAAAAACAAAAAACAACAACGAATTCCAAACCCCAAGCCAGTCAGATTTCCACAGACACAAAAATGAGTTTTGTGAGTTCAGCAAAATCAAGAATTTCAGCAAAAATTGAGTATCTCCAAAAAAAATCACATTTGGCCCAAACGTTACTAAATATCATAGACTATAGTGACATAAACAACATGGAATTCTGGTAAAATATGAAGGTAACTACGCCCACATTGTATTATTATTATTTTTTTTTTTTTAAGTCGATAATACACCAAAATATTAGCAGCCAGTGGCTTAAAAGAAGAGTTTGGTCGATCTGAAGAATTGATTTGGTTGTAACTTAGGGAGTACTTAACGCGTTGGGGGTGTCGTTAACGTCGGATGATAAAGGGACCGCAAAATACCTCGTGAAGGCAGGAGGTTCTTTCAAGGATTTGGAAGGATCACTCGGGATCGGAGCTTGCGTTTCAGAGCCTGCTTCCGAAATGGTGAACAGGGGCTCGGTGGGTTTCTGCTTTTTGGTCATCAGAGGTCGCTGGTCGTCACAGAGGAGTTTGGAGTGGACGGTGGGGATTTTGTGGGGGTGTGCGCACGACTTACCTTTGGGGCAGGTACCTTTTTCGGCGAACACGGGGCAGACGTATTCGTGACGTTTCAGACACTGAGAATAGAAAGAAAGCGTGAGAATTAATCAACTGGTCGAGCAATTCGAAAGTACTTATGGGAAAATTAAGAATTAGGCAATTCATGCGAGATTAAAGTACTGAAAGCAACATGGCGGCAATTAGGAGCTCCTGTCTAAATACCAACTGAAATTGGATTTTCAGGCGAAATCTAAAAGTTTATAAATATGTTACAATTTAATTTAATTATCCTTCAAATTATAGGGTTTATTCAGGCAACATCACATTAAATTAAACTGAATTTGGTAATAGGGCTGATATTTATCAAGGTTAATAATTCGTAACTAGAAGCAGATAAGGAAGAGAACTACGTAACTTAACGAGTAAGAAAACTGTCTATCGAATCACCATGTAAGGTATTTTGTCTTACTATAGATATCACACAGCATACTTGCTTGGGGAACGTCTACTTAAAATACAGAACCATCTGACTTGAATTAGAAATCAATCAAAAAGGCAACGCAGTTTGATTTGGTAAAGACACAAGCAGGGGTGGGTACGAGGAGGGGTCCCCTAGAGCCAAATATTGGTAATAGCCCATCCTCATTACCCGATGGCCACAAGCTTTTCGGCTGGATATCGACATTTTCAAGAAAGTGACACCGCCCAAATGTGTCAGTACATTGGACGTTTTATAAAAAATATGAAAAAAAGCAAAATCGCCACAAAACATTGATTTGGAGTTAGGTAGAAATTCAGTTATTGTCAGTGATTCCCTAATCAGAACAGCTTGAACAAAGCTAGAATTTCCTGGTAGAAAGTATTAGAATTATTTCAATCACAGCCACTGATACGAGCATTACGTTAGGTTATGAACCTCATGACCCCCCCCCCCCCCCCGTCCCTACGAAACTCAGTCAGGATCCACCCCTGGACATAAGATACAAGAACTAAGCAATGTATTTAAGTTGAAATACAACCGAAAAATAAGAAAATTAATCATACAGGAATTATTCTACTCTAGGACCTCCAAAGTAGGGATGCAAATCGATTATTTGACACTGATTAATCGATGTGTAACTACCGATTATTTTGTATTAATCCATTAATGTCACTGATTATTCGGTTTTCGAATACATCAGGATGTTGAAAGAGCATAAGCATGGAAGTAGTATGCATAAGCATAAGGATAAGCAGCATAAAAATCTAACGACGATTTGTCTTCAGTTATGTCTTGTCATTATTGTTCTACTTGCATACTTGACACTTTTATCGCTTCTACTTATACCTTTAATTTATAATCAAACGTCTCCCTAACTGCGAAAAACATCTGATCAGATAACGTCTGTTAGCTGTAGGATCCCCTCAGCAGATCCTGGGCCTATTCTGCTTAAAGAGGTCAAATTTTTACAAAGAGGCTACATGCCAAACTTCAAGTCTCTACCACCACGGGAGTTGCGGCAAAAAAACGGCGGAATGAAACATATCCATGTCAAAACAATTTTTTGCAATTTTATACGTTTTGGCATTCCCTTATCTTCATTAGCCTTAAAATTTAACAATAGGTCGTCACCTACAGACGAAGAAAAACCATAGGATTTTTAGATAGTGAGAAAGCGTTTGAAATGAGTACTCACGAGTACTGTGCGAACATCGATTATTCAATACCGATTAATTGGTCACATCGATTATTAGCTTACGATTAATCATTTGATGTTATAATCGATTATTTGGTTCCGATGTTGCAACCCTAGTCCAAAGTACTTCTCCAATCTTACACAATCCCTCCTGTGATAAGGACTTAACAAATCGAACTGAGGGGTGAATTATAGAGGGACCTAGTGGGCGTTTTCAAAGAATAAGAGTAAGTTAAGGATGGATCTCACCAATGAGAAAAATGGACGCTGCAAAGCTGTTAGTGTAATTTCACAAGATACCTACAACGGGTACGCGTGGAATGTTATAATTTATGAGTGAATCAGAGAGTTGGAACCTGATATAGAAGACCTAATGATGAGAAGTGCCACCAGAACTTGACAATCACTTTGGTATCACAAGGTATAAAACATATTGTGTTCATCTCTCTATGCATCCCACCTACCTACAATCATTTAATCTCCTTGATACCTTGGGAGATTTACCGGTGGTTTTTGTTCTGTTATGTGATTCCTAATCCTTCAGATTACTGAATTCGTAATCTGAAATTCAGAACAAAAACCACCTGTAAATCTCCTAAGGTATCAAGGAGTGAGAACCCGATTGAGTGGAACCCTCTGGAATAGATTACTTCTCTGAAAAACCACTAATAATTCACTTCTGCAAGTATCAACCCACACCAGTAATTTACGCCCACTGTACAAACCTAGACAACTCACCTCAAATAGGTAGCCAAATTACATTTGAACAGTGAAACAGTAATATTCACTACATAAAACAATGCTAGGGAACTTTCGTTATAACAACTGCAATTATACTTACGTTGAATACATCAGGACAAAATCCTTGCAGAAAAGAGTGGCATATTGGCGCTTTCGGGTTGACCTTGATATGCAGAAATGGGCAACTGTCACGTTTGCAGATACCAGCCAGGTAGTGGTAGCAGGTAGGCATTTTACCAGGTTTCATGTCATGAGATAGCAAGCAGCTCTTATCGGTACATTCGCCAAAAGGTAGCCTGGAATCGTGAAACATTGTTATTAGAAAGTGTTTTCAAAAAGAATATTTGACTAATAATTTGCTCATGTAAATTGGTCGATGGTGAATTACAGCTGTGAACCGTAGTAGGGGTAATTGAAGGGAGAGGTGTCTGATCAGGAGCCAGTCATTCGTCTTCATCAGCCCTCGGTATGAGGTAAAATGTTCTCTCAGCAATACATTGCTATACCGAATTACCAGAGCCATGTGAACCTATCTACAGGCTACAGGTTGTTGTCTCTGTTCAGACGTGAACTCAACTGTCCAGACAATACATGGGGGTGTCCCCCAAGGTGGTGTCCTGGGACCTTATATATTCCTACTGCCACGACATGCCTATGTTAAACGGTGCCCAAGAATTTACAGGACTCTGTGCGGACGATCTCGTATATGCCATATGCCAAAGTGACTATATTGAAGCCGCTCAAAAACTGCAACGTCTCTTGTTTGTCTTGGGACTGTGGTGTACTGTGTGAATACCAAGAGCCACTATTATCCTACTTGGGACAGACTATCCCCGTCTGCAGATGGACATAGGTACCTGGGAGTGTACCTCGATAAGCTTCTTACGTTCCAGGACCACGTTACACAGCTTATCCAGCGTGTTCGCTACAGAGTTTCAGCGTTGCGCTCCTTACTAGAAAGCAACTGTTAGTGTTATGAATAATATAGCAACATTTACTAGCCTAATTCGACCTATTCCATTGCCATCTGTGGCATTTGCTCAAAATCGAGATTCAGGAGGGTCGAACAACAACAAAATTCGATCCTCCAACGCCAAATTGTTTGCACTCCCTCACTGGTAAGAAATGAGACTAATACACAAACTTTAAAATTGAGACGCCACAAGAAAGTCTCTCTCGCAGTATGGTCACTTTGGTACAGCACAACGCCCACCATTTTAACAAACTTTTTAAATTATTTAAAAAAAAGGCGAATTCCAACAAAATGTAACTGTGTGTGAAGTCATACTCACTTTTTACAAATTGAGACATACAATTGGTCATGGATTTTGTTGCAAGTTCCTCTATCTTTCCCTTTACATCTTCCAAACCTGTTGTAGAACATGCAACGCTGGTTGTTCTTGCGTAGTTTGGAAGTTAATTTTGCGATGATGGATTTCCTCCTGAAACGAAATCGACGAATATAACTACCAATATTACAACGAAGAGGCGAATGAACGCAAACCAGGTCAAAAACGTGCGACAACTGTGAATGCAAGGCATAAGATTCAAAATTTGGACAATCAGGACTACATACAGGTGGATTCTCCCTGAGTGTTTTACAGAACACTCAGTTTTTTTATTTGGAGGGTTGTAGGAGGTTAAGTTTAGAGAGAAGTTAGAAGGAACGTTGTCTTGGAGACATCGTTCCTTCTTTCTTGTCAATGAACCTCCTACAATCCTCCAAATAAACAAACGGTCAATAAGCCAAGGACAAAATGCACAAGACGTTAATAGAACACTTAGGTTACCAAGGTCTCTATTAGGAAGGTTGTCTCCTAGATTCACATTATCACTGCATTTGCATTGCACTCACATCATTTTTACATACAAATCTCCCCTTAAACCAGCGTAAGATCATCCACCAACATTTTCATCAGTACAATACCGATTAGTAATTTAAAACAGTACAAAGCACTTACTTCTTGGCTTTGATGATGCCATTAGGTCGCTTAGAAGGAGATCCAACAGGGTCTTTCTTTGGAATAACTGACCCTTTACGGACCAATTTGTACTTGGACTTGACGAGCGGTTGAACTTCCACAACGTGGGTTACTGAAGAATTCAGCGACTTGCGTAGAAGTTTACGTGAGTCGATTTGAGCCCTCAGGACTGACTTCCTGACTATTTTCGTGCTGCTGTACGCTTGGAAGCTGCCACATTCGCTGCTGGCTCGGCTTCGGTTCAGCGAGGATTTGTTGTTTAATTTGAACAGTTGTTTTTTCCCTTTTGAGTAACTCGATCGTCTTTGACCAGCACGGTGTGAAAATCGTCTGTTGTGGTTCTTGCGGGGCAGGTGGACAGATTTACGCACGAGCTTGGTTCGGCTGATACGCCTGAAATCGTTACTTATCCGTTTTTTGTTTTCTCTATTCACATTGCGTGAAGACGATGCACTGAAAGTCGCCTGAGGTTTGATATTAGGTTGGCACGTTCGAATGGAATATTTCGACTTGATCACAATCCCAGGCGACTTGCTGATCGTATTGGTTGGCTTCGTCGAAGGTGCTGTACTATACACTAATTTGTACTTGGAAAAAGTAGTCGGCTCAGGAGGCACTTGCTGCGTCGTGAGTACAGCTTTTGGCACAGCGCAGTCGTCTTTCCGTACAAACTTGTACTTACTAGCGAACTGCACAGAACTACAGTAAGTTGTCTGTGCACTGGTGGAACTAGTTACACAGCTCAGGAAATTCGGATTAACGTGAATAGCGTTCGAAAACGTTTCAGGGTAACCAACACTCGGTAAATAATTAGGATTCACGTGCACATTCTCCTTTGGTGCACCGTAGTTCTGCCTCAAGAACTTTGGGTTGTAGTGTACTTTATCGCATCGAGTTCCAGTACTACTTGTGCTCTCTTTAACCGCAAAAGTGCTGCTTGCCACTGTATATTTGCCTTTGTTGTAATGGATGTTGTTGCCAGCTACAAGTGGGTTCACTAGGATTTTCTTAGAGCCCAGGGGCGACACCGAATTGATACTCTTCATACTTCTACTAACGCTCTCTGAAAAATATAAATGTTGAATCCAAAACCAATCACAAATGAATAGTATAAGTTTTACTATTATCATCCAAATTAATCGATACCATGTCTAACATAACACAGAATGGAAGCAGTAGGGAGGTTGCTCATATAATCACTATTGGGATATATAGGTACCTTTTATTTGATACTGCCGATATTGGCAGGATTTGTTTCATAAGGGGTTTATTAAAGAAAAACCATAAACATTATTGTGGGTGTCACGACCTTTATGGTCCCATACTATCGAACCTTATTCAAGAATCGATAATAAGATGTTCCAACCAGCTTGAGTTGGATAGTACAAATGAATTTTGAATCAATAAACTCTTGATCGAACTCTAGGTTTCGAGGCTTTCTTGAAAGTTTTCTTTCAGGTCAAGAGATTTGTTTGTTCAGAAATTGTGGTTTCAGGATTTAATAAGCCAATGCCCAGCAAATCAGCTTCAAAACAAGTAGGTCCAGACAAAGAGAATCTTTCAAATCTAATGGGGTATGCGCATGAGAGATGAAAATTGAAAAAAAAACCTATTTGTTATGTTATTTGCATTGCTATTGGACGTAAACACTAGTTTCCATGTCAAACAAAAAACTTCACAGAGATCGATAATCACAATTGAAATCTGATTGATCTGAAACTTGGACGTAAAATGGCGCGCGGTTGTGACGTCACCCACCGTCGGCCATCCTGCAAGGATCAGGAAGGGTGGCTGCCGGTGGTACCATTGATTCAATTGAAGCGGTTCTGACGTCATCGCGCGCTTTTTATGAACATGACTATGTTTCTCTACCCATAAAAAATAAGGGTAAACTAATTTCGACGAATGATACCCATTTTCACGTTTTTGAAGCGATTCTCTATCAATAAAAATTCCAAACAAAAATCATGCGCAGACCCCATTATGTAATTTGGAAAAACTCGTGTGGATTAGAAGAGAATCATGGCTCACGTCAGACACTGAAAAATATAGACAATTAACTGGTGGTTATGATAAAGATGATGTGTAAGGAATTCAACTTCAGGGAATCACTCCTTGTTTTTAAACATAAACCCAATCCAGTTTCAGTGTTATAAAAACGAATTTCCATTACAGACTCACATCTGCAACAAAAAAAGCCGTTAGACAATATAAATAAGTACGATATATAGGTAATTCTCAGTTTTAAGGACAATCGAAGGTTTGGAATTTAAATTCTTGTTTGCTGTCCTAAAATTCTAAATTTGTTTACCTAGCATATTTTGGTTTATTATCTTCGATAATGAACCATTGGAATCGAACAAAGAAAAATCGAATTAAACAAATCCGTCCGTCCGTCGTACGCGGTATTTTGACTATTTAGCTACATCTTATTGTTTCCCTCAGTTTAAATTGGAATTTTGTTTTTCATTGTGGTATTGTCTTTCGTTAGGGTCCTCAGTGCTCATATACTTCATATCCTCCACTTTACATGTTTTAAGTGATGTTCCTCCGGGTAATGTTTCAAATCAATGATTGTATTATTGTACTTTATGTTCACCTCCTTTTCTTTATAATGAAGATCGTCGGGATTTCATCCTACGTTTTAGGGTAAAAACATGTCGAGGGTCTCACGGCAACCTTCCACTTTTCAGCAGAGCCAGAAAACTTAGGTACCTACCTAACTAATACTTAGATCGATCCGCCGGAGGAAGACGCTTCGAATGGTATGCATAACTCATTTTGTCTGTTTGGAGGGTTGTAGGAGGCGGTAAGAAAAGAAGAAGTTTTTCCGAGCTTTCGGCTTTAATAAGCCATCTTCAGGGCTGCAACAATAAGCCATCTTCAGGGCTTATATATTGACAACATAATATGTTGTCAATATATAAGCCCTGAAGATGGCTTATTGTTGCAGCCCTGAAGATGGCTTATTAAAGCCGAAAGCTCGACAACGGTCAATGATTCCGACAACGGTCAAACCTATAGCAGATGTCAATATATTATATTGACATCTGCTATAGGTTTGACCGTTGTCGGAATCATCAACTTACAATAATACAACTTACAAGAATAGAATTATTCTAATTAATTTAATGGTAGGTACAGTTGTTGACTTACGTTAAATTAATTAATTAAATTAATTAGAATAATTCTATTCTTGTAAGTTGTATTATTGTAAGTTGATGATTCCGACAACGGTCAAACCTATAGCAGATGTCAATATATGTTGCAGCCCTGAAGATGGCTTATTAAAGCCGAAAGCTCGGAAAAACTTCTTCTTTTCTTACCGCCTCCTACAACCCTCCAAACAGACAAAGGTTTTTCAACCAAAGGAGATAATGAACAATACAGAAAATTAACTCATTTTGGTCAAAAGTGACGATGTGGGGTGTTGCCGTGAGACCCTCGGTTTTGGTCTACGTGTGGGGGTGTTTAATACACGTTGTCACCTAAATGTGTCCACCTGAGTGGCGTGATTCACCGGATAATTGAGGAGGTCTGTGCAAGAAGGGCCTATGGACCCATGTGCCCTTCTTGAAGGGAATCTCTTCGTTTGGCTAAAACGGGTGCAGTTTGACATCCAAAAGTATTGACATTAACTGTTAATGCACTCGTCCAACGGAATAATTGCTGCCTCCAAAATCGACGACCTTGCAACTATTCCGATTTATGAAAACCAAGCCGTTCAAATCGACTTGCAACCGAAGGACTTCGTTTTATAAACGGAGGACAGCAATTGTTCCGTAAACTGAGAATCGCCCATATCGACGAAGAGCAGGGAAAAGGGCCAAAACCAAAATTTTAGGAAATCAGGTTTTTTAATGACAACGTTAAACAAGTTGCATCAAATTTCAAAGAAATGTTCTCCTTCGTTACTGGTTTTTTTCTGAATCTAAGCCTATCCTTAGTTTTCAAGTAAAGCTACTTGTTTTAAAATTATTCCCCATTTTATATGACCTATCGACCCTTTTCCCTGTCACTCTCCATGACTACCATTTCACAATTTTGTACAAGGTAAATGCTTTTTTCGCCGTTTCCTGCTTCATACTTCCTACGTCAAGGGATCTTTCTTTTGAAGTGAAAATTAAGCAATAGTGTGACCTATAGGCTTTGAAATTTCTAGTAATTTTGAAATATTAATTAAGACCTATTGACGATTGGAACACTGATCTCACCAATTCTCCGTTTCAAGTTCAATGCATTTCAGTTTATAATTTTCCATCTGGAAGCTTTGAAATTCTGGTCATAATTCCTAGGCTGGCAACTCATTACATTCCTAGCAACTACCTATGAGTGAGATTCTGACATTATGAACGACTAATTTAAGTTCCTATTTCTCGGTATATTTGAATTTCAGTTTTATGATGAAAACCTAAGTTGATTTTACTGCGAAGGGCATAAAAGTGAGATTTAACAATAGATAAAACCGATACCTGATTGTCAACACTCGTAGTATAAGCTTACCTATCGCACCGTAAAATAATTTCATAGAAATCATAACCAGACATGTTTAGGTAGGTATATCGTTCATGAAATATCATCAGCTTGAGAATGACACTACACGGTTTGTACCTCTTTCATTTGTAGTTGCAATATGCCTTTGCCCTACTTACAAATAAAGACGTAATTTAGAACACATTTCAAAGTTCTGTACACACGGTTGAAACACGAAATGGCAAGACTTGTACAAGAAATTGTAAGAATCAAAGTTGTTTAATTCTGGCAGAGTCGTGAATTTCTTTAGATTTCGTCCTAATTTCCACTTCAAAACAAGCCACTTCCTAGTTATGACGGAGGAACAAGGACAACCTTGAATCAGACCTAACAACGCAGTAGAGCCAAAAGCACACAAAACGTCTTCATCATACCGATAACACGTTGTTTCTCCAGTACATTACCGTTAATATTATTGAAATGGTGAAATGTATCACAAAATGTTACCCATAGGTGAGATAACGGAGGTCGCCGTAGATAGTCACAACGTCCCTGAAACACGTCACATCTGAATTCGTTTGGAACCAAAAGTAGATTTCCTTTTGAATCAACACTGAACTCTTCGAGATTTAATGGAATTAACTTTAGAAACACGAGAAATAACTTACGTGAGCACTGCAATACTGGAATAGTGAAATCAAAGACGCGAAGTTTGAGTTTGACTAAAACAAAATGGCGACTTGTACGTCTTCTTCGACTTCATGTTGTTGGCTTGGCTACGTCTTTTGGTGGACTGTGTAGACACAACGTTTTGCTGTCGTGTTGAATACTCGTAGGTACTGCTACATTTTTGGTGTCAGGAACTGTTCCTAATTTTAGAGAATGTCGACTGTTGTACGAAATCGTTGTACGTTTTCCAGTGATGTGCCCATCGGTCGACCCAACCCACCATTTCGCAGGATATTCTAAAAATTCGCTCATTAGGTGATGCTGCCCGACATAGGTACATTTAGCGAATTTTCGAAGGGAATGTAGCTATTGTTCTAGGTCCAAAATTTTTAAAACTCAAATTTTCGAAAAATTTCATACCAAAATCCGTTTCAGATCATCCTGAATCCACTGCCAAAAGACACCAAAAATTATATGTATATGTATATACCTACAACGTACCTTTATATGTGAACGTACCTTTTCTGATAGGTACCTGCAACACGAACATTCAACACGAACATCGTCCAAATAGCCCCTGTATATATATAAAACTCGGTATATATATAGCACATGTGATATAGACTTACATTTACAGAGGTCGGCCAAATTGGTATATAGTCGCTCTAAAGGCCAGTAGACTTGAATCGAGAGTGTGCAACATGCTTCAACATGTTGCATGTTGGATCAATTTGATAAATATCACAACACGGGGGATAGACATGAGAGCTTTTTGGTTGAATTCCCCGTGCGAAATCGTTATGTATTTTCTGGTACCAAGTGAATAGGAAAGTAGAACCGACTGTTTGGAGGTGGCTTTGCGATATTTGCCTCCAATCCTGCGAATAGCGATCGCAGCTTGTGTGACGTTGCCTCTCTTGTTCCATACATAACCCAGAGTACGTACATAACAGTAGGTTGAATCTTTAATGAAATATCACCGTGTAAAATCACATTGTATTGTCTCCTGCTGTGGTGCATTATAAATTCCACCACCATAGATAAGCAGGAATCTATTGAAAAATGCTCGTATATAATTGTTGGTCTACATGTTTGTGCTTTTGAGGAGGTTTGGTAATTCAGGTGGGATTTAGGGAGGTTAGGTTAGGTTAGGTTGCATTAGATTAGGTTAGGTTATGAACCTCACGATT
Organism: Stenodema calcarata; assembly: GCA_963920205.1. NCBI lineage: Eukaryota > Metazoa > Arthropoda > Insecta > Hemiptera > Miridae > Stenodema > Stenodema calcarata. The sequence goes on along the minus strand of OY986061.1, from coordinate 12,208,823 downwards.
TCGTCCAATGTGTGTTTGTCTGTACACAATACCCTGATGCTCATCATAACAGTAGTTACTACACAAAAGACTAGTATATAGTAATGAGCTGGGATATTGGAAGTAAGTGTGGGAGTGTTGGACCCGTGGTGAGGTTAGGTTAGGAACAGTGTTTGTCTCTTCATAAATATTCCAATTCAATCCAGATCTGGGTGATAAATCCATGGACTATACCATTGGCGTAACTAGGATGAAAGTCTAAGGGGGCTACAACCCCAGTAGTCTAGAGAGGAGTGTATACCTCTTGGTTAGGTGTGTGTGGGAGGTACGAAAATTGTTTTGATACTTTTATGGTCTAAAATCGTCATCTCGATATTATTTTTTTTCAAACAATAATTCAAGGGCTACCTACGAATACCAACGAAAAATGTACATTAGCGTAACTCGGATGACATTCCGGGGGGGGGGGGGGGGGGTTACCGCCCCCAGTAGTGTAGAGAGAGTAGAATACCCCTCAGTAAGCATACTCCGTTGTTTCGTTCCGTAGTAGCTTTTGAATGTGCTCGTAACCATACATTTCTTACATATTTCTGGGGGGGGGGGGGGGTCAAAACCATTGTAAACTAAACCATCAAATGGGAGGGGGGGAGGTAAAAAAATGTCTGGAAATAATAATAATATTATTATAATAAATTGTATCATATCTTTACCACTAGGTACGCAAAAAACGCCAATCTATTTTTTTTGATAATTTTGTTTTAGTGCACTTTTGGGTACTTACCCTGAGTAGGGTACTGTAGGATTGGGCAGACCATGTCAGAGGAGACATACGTGGATTTTTTTGAAAAACACGAAAATGACCAAAAATGCAGATTGGCACTTTTGGCACGGTATTAACGACATTACATCAAAGTAACACGACCTTTTAGTTATTTATTAAATCGGTTAGTTAACGACGAATGTAATTTTTACTCGACGGAGACATTGGGAGTGACTGATGCGTTGTTTCATTTCGAATCTGCGTGGAACGAACGCACCACCGTCAGTTATTTCATTTCCTCCGTTCACTTCATAAACCGACCTGCCCCCAGGTTTCATTACGCGCGGAGAGGGTCGAGAGTTGAAAACCGCGAGGGTGTTGACGGACATAAATCACCAGCGTTCATCAAACTGTTTGGAATGACAAAACGCGTTCGGGAGCGAAAACACGAACGGCATTCGGGTTCGAAGGGTTGCGGGATGAGGCAGATGCAGACTTTCAATCTCACTGGGTTCGATATATCGCTCATTGGGTGCAATAGTGTCATATCTACAAATGTGATGCTTCGGGGGTAATCGAAAAAAAAAACCATTTCAACTTTGAAATATTCCGCTACGAATTTCACGAAGCGAGTTTTTAAAGATCTCATTTCTGAGCTTCAAAAACTCGCTCCGTGAAATTCGTAGCGGAATATTTCAAAGTTGAAATGGTTTTTTTTTTCTATCACCCCGAAGCATCAAATTTGGAAATAATATCTCCAATATTGCATTATTATGAAATATTGCACCCAATGGGCGATATGTATGTCCACGTAACTTCGATGACACATGGTGACTTATATAAAAGTATATATACCTAGCTTCTTCAAGTCAAATTGAGAATTTTCCAAGTCAAATTGAGAATTTTCCAAACCAAATTGAGAATTTTCCAAATCAAATTGAGAAATTTCCAATTCAAATTGAGAATTTTCCATACAATAGGCACGCACCAAAAACGTTTCTTTTAAATCTAGGTAGGTAGTAAGAATTCTTACTTAAGGTATAAATCCGGTCGAGAAAGCTTTCTCCAAGATCAAGCTATACTTAAGAAACGTTCTCAGTGAGTCAGAATCTCATTTTGAGTGAAGTGATAGCTCAAAGCATCCCTACCATTTCATCAGCTGATTGTACCAATTGGATGATGGACATGACATGTCCATCATCCAATTGGTACAACATTGTTCGTGCAGTTAACAAACGCAGCTGCTGGGAACCCACCTTGATTGTTCAAGTACATACAAGCCTGCGTAAATACCTACCTCATTTTACTCAAAATATGGAAAACTGAATTTTTTTTAATTGAAAAATACGGATTTCTTTCTTTCAACTAGGTACCTATACCATGGCTAAATGGTACCTTGTACCATTTTATTCATAATTAAAAGTTTTGATTTCATTTGAAAAATTGTCACTTTAGTTTGGATAATTCCATTCTGTCTTTATTTTTTAAAGAAAATTCTCCTTTGAAAAATTCTCAATTTGATTTGAAAAATCCTCAATTTCATTTGGAAATTTCTCAATTAGATTTGGAAAATTCTCAATTTATTTGGAAAATTCTCAATTTGACTTGGAAAATTCTCAATTTGGTTTGGAAAATTCTCAATTTGACTTGGAAAATTCTCAATTTGGCTTGGAAAAGCTATAAATAAGGATATTAGCAGATTACATGAAAAATAACTCGTAACAGCTTTTTGTTACAAAACTACCAGTTAACATTGCTCCAGTAAAAGTAGACCTGACACCTCGGGAATGCTTTTAATCGCTCTAAAACCTCAAAAGCCAGTCTTGAAAAAGAGTAATCTGATATTATAGAGTAAACCTCTAGGGGTTGAACATAATTTTCGGTGCCCCAAAACCATCGACAAATTCGGACTTTCTTAAATTTTTCGCTGAACAACGCACCTTACACCTTACACACATCTTGGCGAAAATCATGCCAAAAGACAAATTAAAGAACAGTGAATTTTGTATCGAGCGACACCCCGAACTTACAAGGTAGTAATTGACGGTTGAATTATGACAATTTTTCCCTTATTGGCTATAACGTACCATTTGATGACTTTCTGTCGTCTGTAGCACCCTAAGTACTGGTCCTATCAAAACTCTCTCGTGGTCAAAGTTGTAGAACAGCAATGTTTAAACTGTATAACATATTATGTTTCCTTCTTATTTTATTTGTTCAAGTCTCTTCTATCTAATCTATGTACGTTTGCTGACTCGTAATTATTACTCTGTGTAATTGGGCTTGTCCGTAATATTGAATAAATAAATAAATTCTAGATGACATTAAATCTGATCTAGTTAAGTTACTTTTTCATTTTTAGGGTGAGAGAGTTAGGAAGTGTGTGTGTGGGGGGAGGAGGTGAATTGAAGTGCGGTACCTCATGTCCAGAGCCACGCTACGCCTCTGCTAACCTGTGATATTGATGGTATCGGTAATTTGAACAATGTACTGTATTTTTGATCATATGGAGTCATATTGAGGATACGAGGAAGTACCCGTCGATACATTTTCAATTTTCCTTCTCCATTCGAACGGGATTGGGCGCCAAACGAGCTCGCGTGGCCGGTCGCACCGCAATCATCAGATCACAATACCGCCAGAGGGCACTTTTGGATCCAACTAAACGCTAAAGGAAGACGGATATTTGAAACGGAGATGGTGCTCAACTCAGGAAGTGAGGTCAAACACACGCCCTCGGCGTTTTGAGGAGCGCGATCAACCGTGTGCCACCCCCGTCACTCCGGTGGGTGCCTAAAGGACCTAAAGGCCTCCGGACCCCTTCTGTGATCACATCAGCTCTAATGGTTCACCGACGTCGCCCTTTTGCGCTCGGATGACTCCTAACCGCTTCCAGCTTACAACCGCATTTGCCGGTATCCCGTCACACATGGTCTCCACTCCCTTTACTTTATATTTCCCATAAAAATATTCCAAGCTCCAAAGGGTCGACTTTTATTACGAGGAACACCTTTTTTTATAACTTCAAAGCATCTAAAATGAACGCAGACTTTTATATTGCGGTTTCTCGCGGAACAACACGCACAACTTATTCTCCTCGAATTATAAAAATAGGTCAATTCCCCTCGCGTTCTAAAGCATTGTACACGTTAGTAGACCATGTCGCGATTAGTGGTCTCGAGACGGTCCAGACTTGAGGCATAGACAGAGCCTATAGTCACCGATCTTTGTCTTTGTCTTCTCGTGGAATTTTCGTGCAGAATGAGTGCCTGTATAATTCTAATTTCGAGTGAAAGGGATCGTTGGAGTTCTGAGGGAAAGGCACTGGGACTCCCAAATCCAGGTTCAATTCCCTTGGAGAAAAGAAGGTTGGAGTGGGTGGTGATTTTCGTGGACTCTCAGGCCGCCATACTTGCACTGAGCACCGAGCATCCCTCAGTAAAAACGCAGTCAGTGCGGGAGTATGGTGGGGTCTGTCATCTCTAGTGGATACCAAGCCATTGTGGTGTTAGTGGAAACGAGAAAGCAGACCAGCTGGCAAAAGAAGCTGCCAGAAAAGCACATCCGGATCCACCTAGAGCTCTGCACACAGTCAGACGGGAGATAGCAGCCGCCATAAAACGTCACAACAAAAAAAACTGAGGAGTCCTTGCAACAGAAGAAGATCACAATGTGATCTGTTCTCTTCTCCTTCGGCGAATGTCGGAAGCCCTGTTCAGCATGATCACCGGCCATGACTACCAACAAAATGGGGTGCCATGGCAAGAGCTAGGTGGGACCATCGGTGTGTATACATATCGATGGGTGGGATAGAGCGAATGACGTCGACCTGATTGCTGCCAACAACCCAGCGAACTTACATGGAAATGTGGAACGATGAAATTGCCAGCAGGAAAACGATCAGGAAGAGGAACGAAGAAGACTCCATGTGATCATTGAAAAATCCTACTAACTTGAACCATTATTCGTCCTACCTGAAGACGATAGCGTAACAATGTCTTCTCAACGTTTGGAAGACTTTGTTGTCTCCAAGCGTCCATCATTAAAATTTTAAGCACCCAAATTCGGGTGCCCAAATTTTCATTACAAATTCGCCTTTGTTACTGAGCTGCTTATTGGAGGATTTTTACATTTGCACATGCAAAGCGATTAATTGGATTTAAATTTACACGGATCCATCATTGAACACATATCTGACTATAACTGCACGAACCGGCTCCTGACTGCCTTGAAAAAAGAAAAAAATTCTTTGGGCAGAGACAGCGAGTTGCAGTAGAATATGTGAAGCGCAAGGGGCACTTCTTCATAGCTGGACGATTGACAGCTTCAGTTGACGCAACAGCGTCCAGCAACTTTAAATTAGTGAGAAACTCCCTCGTATCTTTGTGGCCGGAATATGAAAGTCACCTTAACAAGCGTCTCAAAAAAAGGACACACTAAAATTGTGCAACGCGAATGACGTTACGGACAAGGATATGCTCGAATGCACCTGCACTTGGATGAGAAATCTTGGGCGAGCCGCTTGATCAAGAAAGTAGCACCTGGCGAGCCATTTAAAAACTCAGCTAGAAGGCGATCGCTCCAGGAACTGGTCCTGGGGGCCGAATTATATCACTTCGAAATGCGCAGGTGCTGACGAAGTGGGAAATGAGGATGAAATTATATTCTGGCGTATTTTTCGACGTAATCACGCATCAGTGCGATGAAGAAACATCTGCGACCTGAATGACAGATGCTCCGATGACCCTCCCACTCAAATTTATTTCGTGGCGGTGTAATCACAAAAAACAAAGATGTTAAGTAACCTTAACGTAGACCTGGTCGAGTAGAAGGTTCGTGTTATTAAGTACTGCCATAAATCGCCCGTCTCTAGTCGAAAAGATCACGCAACGGATGTGACTTTATCAAAGCCAGATACCATCAGTTCCTTGGAACTACTACCTATTTATTACCCCTAAATTCAATAAAGTATACACCTAAGGGTGTTAGTGCAGGCTTTCTCTCTATTTCGGTTCATAATTCTAATGAAGTTTCGTAGAGTGGTATTTACCTTATCAGCCAACGATATGTGTTGGCCAAAATAAGTACATTCTATTTTCAGCATTTCTGACTGTTGACATGGGTACGTCTTACCGTATCATGAACAATTTTGCAACGCGGAAAAAAATGTAAAGCGTAAAAATAAGTTGTTATGCATCAAATTGTAGGTATCCTTAGATTCGAAGTTCAGTGAAAATTAAGAGAGTTATGGAAATTTTAGTGAAGTAAGGTCGAAAACACGAAAAAATCTTAAAAGTGGGAAAGTCGGATTTTGAGTGGATTATAAAAGAATATGAGACGCTTTTGGTCGGAAATTAAATGTAGAACACGTAGGAGAGCTGTCGGACACGACTCGCGTTACACCCTGTGTAAAATATGGTTTGCTGTTAGAGGGCTTAAATAGTTGCATTTCGATTTTGATGGTGAATAATAATAATAACTTATTATTATTGTGGACAATGATTGGAAATTTAGAAAATTGAAAATAACGTTACTTTGAAAATTTGAACACCAATTGACTGGAACCTTTTCTTTGGGATTCATTTTGTCGCTCCTTTTGAATTTGTCGTTTCCTCATCACCCTCGTAGAATGCAGACCCCCCTCTCAACCCCTCTCACAACTGCTTTATCCAAACTAACCAGACTTCCTTTCCAGAATTCAATTCGATAAAAAGCAATAGAATTCATCAACCCCCCTCCCCCCCCTTTACCATCAGTGTACTTCCCCCACCTCCGGGTGACCCCAAACCCTGAAAAGAGGTTTCCGACCGACTGGGCCCGTTTGTCCGGAGGTGGGGGTTCGGGAAACCATATTCAATTAAAAAAGGCTGCTGCTCCAGCCCGATAAACCGTAGGTTTAATAATTCCGGGTTACGATCCGTTGGGTTTTCCTACAGAGTTGGGGGGGATGCCGACGCGGGAAGCTAAACGCCCCGGCTATTGTGGAAAGTTGAGGCTTCATAGCTCGAAATTGTTGAAGTGTTTTGAAATTCCCTTCTCCCGTCTCGCCCAGGGGGATTTCTGAACCGTTTCGACCTCTTCTTCGAACCGGCTTCTGTTTACCATTTGAGATGACCCGCTTTTAGTGAACTGTTGCGGCGACTTTGGTTTCGATGAGAGGGTTTGTTTTCTGCGGAATTATTGGGATTTGGTTGAATAGAATCGTCAACTTTCATCATTTAGTCCGGTCAAAGAGCTTAAAATTAACTCCGCATTCACGCTACACATTCGATAATTTTCTCAAATGTTTGTTAATGGTGTTTTAAAACAAATGTAGGAAGTTATCAAAAGGTCAGCAAGAGCGCGGTAAGGTACCTAATCTAATAATTTAATAAAGGAAAAAAGTCATAAAACATGTCAAATTCAAATTCAAAATTATTTTATTGGCATAAAGGTACATACATAGATTATTTTACAGTGGCTTAAGATATCTAGGATGAACAGTTATCAAAAGGTCGGCAAGAGTGCGGTAAGGTACCTAATCTAATAATTTAATAATGGAAAAAAGTCATAAAACATGTCAAATTCAAATTCAAAATTATTTTATTGGCATAAAGGTACATACATAGATTATTTTACAGTGGCTTAAGATATTTAGGATGAACAATATCGGCCTGCCGGCCTTAAAAGTCTTCTAGTCTTGAGTGGTATTGTATGTAGGGTCCTTATTTAGGGGGTATAGTAAAATTTGTAAGAGAAAAGGGAACAGTTGAAAACTCTTAGCATGATGGTGGGGTCTTAGAACTAGGGCTATTTACATATTAACATATTTTACAAATATATACAGAAGACACCCGTCCGAGGTGGCTAGGGGAATTGACTCACATGAGATGGCTCAGATCCGCCTCCGTGTGTTTTGTGTTCCCATCGAGGTTTGTGAGATATGTTTGGGTGTTTGGGTGTGTCCTTAGTTTGTCCGTGAATTTGTTTTTCTGTTTTGTGATGAAGGTGTCAAGTGTTTCTATTCCAAATTTCTTGTGTAATGTTTCAATTTTTGTGTGGCGTGACGTGTGGGTGGCGAGCCGAATGCATTTGTTCTGTGTAGTTTGTAATTTGTGTAATGATGTGGTGGCTGCTGTGTGCCATATTTGGGAAGCGTATGTGATGGATGAGCGGATAAGTGATTTACCTATATATGTGCAGCTTGGCGTCTGTGGAGAGTGAGTTGGATTTAAGGCTCAATAGCCCTTGTATAGTTCTAAAATCAGCCACCACGTAGCAGCACCAAAATGAAGGAAATTTAGATAGGTGATAATTCGAGTTCTATTGAACCGATTTTAGATCTGAAAACGGCTATGGACGTAAAAAGAACGTAGAATTTTCGGAAATTAGTCGATATGAGTCATAATCAAAAATTGAGAAAGTTGCGATAGTTTTTTTTACATTTCCAAGCCATTTTTTGAAAAACTGAGGTAGCTCTGCAATGCACTGCATCGTCCTGAGTCCAAAACAATTTTCAGATTTCAAATCGGTTAATTAGAACCGACCGAAACGCGATTTAACGGTGTGGGAGAGGCAAGGGGTGGAGGTGAGGAAGGAATCGAAAAGGTGAAAGTAACGACCAAGTTTCCTGCGGGCGGTTTTGTTGACTTCTTTGATGTGATGTTTAAAATATGTACCTATGAGCCCACTTCAGTTTATTGAAGCTTCTTCAAGCTTGCCTTGCCCGCCCTTCTCCTACCAACTAAAGATATGTCCTAACCACTTCACAAGCACCGTACCCGTTTCGAAATCTCCCATGGTGCCATTGCGAGACGTTTTTATCACTACACATCTACGTATTATTTTATTAGTTGCTTGTGAAAAGTAGGATTTTTTGGGGGATAAGTCGCGATGCGGGAGGAATTCTCTAAAAAAGGCAAAGAAAATATACCATGTGGTAAGTAGGTGTAAGGGCCCGCCCACGACCCGCCGAAGGACCCATTTGGCGAGAGAAATTGATAAGTTCACAGTCCGCCAATCACAAAGGCGGGAAAGGGCCAGGATTAGGTGCGCTCCAGCGGGCTTTCGGTGGGTGGCGAGACCGCCTCAGTGTTAACGAGGTAGCCAACCTGCGTAATACGATAACGTACAATTAGTATATTATAATAGCTCGCTGTCTACTCAGAGTATGCCACCTACTGGAATAACTCGTTTATTTAATGCTTTCGACGTAACAATACGCTTTACGAATCCTTATCCAAGTCGACGAATTTGTCAACTTCATTACTCGACTGAGTCACCCAGATAAGCCATTCTCCGACAACTACAGATCTCCGACAAGTACAGTTAATTGATAATATTCAATCGTCTAACAATCACACAATGATACTACAACGGTTGTAGTAGTTACAGTTACTGTAGTCTTGAGAGGCAGTCAAGTGAAATTGTAATTCCTTCTTTCACAAACGCACAGTGGGACAACATTTGTCCTACTGTGACAGACTTGGGTGTTCAAAAATCATATCCGAGAATGGTCAATTTTTTGGATTATGAAATTTGGATTGCGGGTTTGGACCAGCCCCCGCAATCCTTGAAAGTTGAAAACTGATCCTTGAAACTTTTCATAATCCTAGGTCATTAAGAAGGGTTCAATTCAGAGAATATTTCAATACCATCTGCAACTACCACCACGACTTATCCAGATTTCGAAGATTGGTCGCTAAGCGCTCAATTTCAAAAACTCATGATTTCCAATACCTAACTTTAAAATTTCATTTTTATGCAACATATAGAGATATTTTACTCGTTATACGTTTACTCGTACTACACAATAATGTGATAATTCACGTTTTTCTATTCACCTTTGGAAAATTGACTAAGGAAAATTTCCCCTCGTAGGGTTCCTTGTCATGTGAAACAGCACAACTTCCTTATTTTTCAAAGTTTTCAGAAGTTTTCAAGGTGTTCAATCGACCCAAATGTAATTGTCTAGAAATTTTCTGTGAGGCTAGGAAAACTTCGGCCAGTAGCTAAGAGCTCCACATAGCAAATATGCTGAACAAAGTTCGATGTTTTGTGTTTTTTCCATGATGAGGACGTTAAAGACCTTATATTAGTAATCAGCGTCATATTTCCTACAAGGTTGGCTCTTAAAATCATTTTGAACACCCAGGCCTGATATTCATGTATAATTATTGAACAGCAGGGACATGACTGAGGAGGGACTAGTTCGACCAAGATGAACGAACAATTCAATAGGAAATTACGAGTACTAGGTAGATGGAACTTGAATTAAACATGTTAAAGTAGTGGGTGGATGTAGTGGCAAGTGTAATTATGTAGGTGTCTATCAAGTAAGCACTTTTAGCGAAATTTCGAAAAAAGGAAGCTATTATTTTTTTAATTTTAATTAATTAATTTTTATAATTAACACAAACGGCATTGTGGAAACTGGAAGAACCTTCTCTTCCCAAGGTGACAAGTAACTACTAAGAAGTCTATTGTAAGAGTCTACCATCTTTAGTCAGAGAGCACCACATGCATAACGAATTAACCGAATAGCTTCATACTTTAATACCTATGATTACTTAATAAGTTTAAGATTGCCCATATTTTAATGAGATGTTCCAAAACACAGAACCAGTTATTTTTTTCGAAAATTTGCTCTTACAGCCATGATGCATGACTGGAACTGTTGTATACTCTGCTGAAACCTTGGAAGTTCGACATTTTAATCAATGTACCACTAGATTACGTTAGACCACTCGGTTTGCAAGCCTTGGACGTAGGTTGAGCTTGTAATTTATAAAGGTCGCTTGTGGGCAATTTTCAAAGTAACAACCTAAACGGAAAACGTGTGCACGATGAGTGCAGCTGCTGTAATGAAATCTTAGGTTTTTCAAATGCGCTCGAAGGCTGTCAATGCGGGCTCTCCAGGGACTCGGCCCGCATCCCCAGGAGCCTTCGGGACTTCGCCAGGTGATGTCTGAAAGGCAGGTGCAAGGGGACCAGCATCTGACTCTGACCCCGATAGCCCTGAAGCATTCTCTCCGATGGGTGGAGCCACCAAAAAAATCCTTCTCAATCTGGAGTATTTTGATGAGAACACGAGTGTTTAAAGTGAAAAATGTACGTTTCTGCGTGCAGAAATCAAGTTCTTCGTAAGCACCCGAATTGAGTCGACCTTCGAGCAGGTCATTGAACAAAATCCACCGAATTGTTCTTGAAATTACATAATATGTAAAATCTTTATATAACCAACAATCACAGTTCAAAACTTCAAAACCAGCGTTGCTCGACAATATCTCATCAGGTGCCTATCCCAACCTCGAACAGGGCATTTTCGACAATAAACGTTTGTGGTATTGAGTTACACAAAATATTGAAACATGTTCAATATCGCCTTTTCTGAATACGATAGGAGGCATAAAATTGAAATGAAAGGAAAATATGGTTTATTCCTCCAATAGACTTAGATAGTTGACAAAGAAAATACGACTGCAGTGTTGCTAAACGTAAAACGAAATATACCTATTTAAACAAACAATAAATGGATTGGACAAAAAAAAAAAAAATATATATATATATATATATAGTTGAAAAACTTTCTGTAAGCGTGGTTTCTCCAATAAACAAAGCGATAAAAAATAAAATGGAACTACCCAACTACAAGGAGCATTACGTTCTGTGCTAAATGGGGGAGCGTTGACTGAAAAGAAATGAGATACAGAGAACATTCAGTAAATATTTACAAATTAAATAAATAAAGACATTGAAAATACGATGATCTATCTTGACATAAATACTTGAAAACATTCTTCATATCCCTTAGCGATAAGCCAACTAAACAGTGTTCTTCTATTTATACACTATCTGACCCAAAAAATCCACCAGATCTGTTTATAAACAGATCTGGTGGATTTTTCGGGTCAGATAGTGATGGGGGAAGTACTCCCTGTAATAAATAAGCGGTAATAAATGTGACGACGGGTACTGTACAAGCGAGAAAAAGGGATCGGTACAATCGCTTGAGTGGTGAGTCGAAAACCATAGCCAGATTCCGAGGGGTTATATGAGAACTGAGCAGATACATTAGTACAGACTTGAGGAAGAGCTGATTGATTTAGAAAACCAAAAACTACCAAGACTACCAAAAACTTGAAATTGACACACTTCCGCAGATTGTAAAAAATGTAATTAAACTTAATCAAACGTCGGTTCAATTGCGTGATCTGTGAGTCCCAGCGCAGGTTGTCATCGACCATGACACTCTATCGTGCGGACACTCTCCCCCAAACAGTACACGAACAAGCATTTGATGTCAGCGAGTGGCAGGTGTGAATCCTTAAATCCTGACATAGGTTGGATCTATTTGGAGATTTATATAGAACCGTAAATCTTGTTTTATTGACGTTAAGACTGAATGTATTGGCACATAGCTAGCCAAATAGGGTTCTCACATCTTGGATTGCTGAAGAGAAAACATCAACAATTAACGAGAAGTTCAAAGAATCGTTTATCCTCAACATGCCAAAATTCTCCATGGAACGGAAATGTATGAACAAAAATCTCCATGCAGGCCTCTGGACATTATTAAGACTATTCCTTCTATTTCAACGCTTCCAAAACAATGATGATTGTTCCTCTACTGCTGTGTGAGCACAAATAATTTATTCAAGGTAGGTACCGTTGGTATCCTAGTGTACTCCAGGCATCAATCCCTCTCATTCAGCCCAGTGGTGTTCGTGGTGTGAACAAACGTCATTCAGGAAGAAAAACAAATAAAGACGGACGCGAAACAAATAATGAAACAACTCGCAACGCCACGGAAGATGGATCGGTTGCTTGGCTCCCCTCGGCAACTTGTTTGGAAATGAGTTACTGGGTTTGAAATCCATCTTCGCTAACACTGGCGTCTGACTGAATACTTTTCCGAGAGGGGGTTTAAGAATTCTCTGGATTCGGTCGGTTGGAAGCAAAGACTGATGGTGTAGCTGAGAAACGAGGATTACTGTTGGCAGAAATAATTATTCATGTTTTTCTGCCGTTTCGTACGGCTTTGCTGCTCCGTATTACTGGAAAAAAAGTACCGACTATTAAACACAACCGTTTAAAAATCGATCAGACTTGAGAGAAACCACCAACACTTTGAAGGCCTTGTGAGGTACATCGTGCTTGAATTTCAGGACGGGAGAACCTCACATTTCGTTACAAGTCGATCACCTGCTAATCGAAAACTACATCGATCGCATTCCTACCGATTTATTAGGACATACACCGGTTTGCACTACTTCCTGTAAATTTTGAACCTTCTGACTGGACACAGATCATGGACATTTTGTTTGACTGTTTATTTATGCATCTGCACATACCTACATTAGGGTCTTTTGGCCCTCTCTACCATGATGATAGAAAACAAAATTACAAATTAATTTAAAAACCCACATTTTGTGGTCATGTTGCAAGAGAACAAGGGAAACTCAGCACACCATACATTACATGGTGGCAGAACGTGGTTGGTAGGTACCTGCTGGCTTTGCCTCGGTACCTCCTCCACTATTTATCTGGAAATTTAAGGAGCTCTCCCAGAAGGGACTCCTATAATAGGGTTCACACCTATTTTGTGTATACGCATTTATATTGGCATTGTTCAATTTCTTTCTCTTCTCCAATCTTCTACATTCTATTTTTTATGTTTCTACAATTCATTGGTTAAACTTCTATATTTAAATTTCTTTATTTCTATAACATCCCTGCCAATATCCAAGCTTGTTGGAGCTTAGTTCTCCACAAGAAGTAATTTGCAGTAGTTCTATTACGACGGAGGACCTTGGAGTTTTCCAGTTGTTCTTCCTGCACTTTCAGTCCCCCTTTTTTTCCTATCAACAACAGCCTGGCATACCAGGTGTTGTTTGAAGGTGGGAGTGTGATGGTTTGCTGATTCTCCTGTTCCCCATGTTTTTGTTTGACCGCTCTGGGGCTAGCCGGCTCTGAGGATGCAGACCGGATATCCCTCTGGGTGGGCATATAGCCTAACCCCGCCGAAAACAGGGGAACTCAGCAAACAATAAATGACACACCTCATTTTAAAGGTTTTTTACGCTGAACACGATGGTAAAATCAGAATTGCGATATTTTATTCTTTGTGTCACCTGGAGCACTTTGATGAAGAAACGTGGATGATACTTGAGATGTTCTTCATTGACATCGAGTCTTTCAATGAAATTTTACATAAACCCAGTTACTGCATGACTGTAGATTTTAGACCTCTTCCCGCTCAGATAAGACAAAGACCCCAACCTAAATGTATCTTAAGAATTCCTAAATATATTTAGCAATAGATAGATATTCATGTATTGTAGGTAAGAAATCCAGATAATTAATAAGGCAGTGAGTTGGTAGATTCCATGGACATCAACTAGGCTGGATTTCGAGCGGATTGAACTGGGGCCCAAGTAAACGATCATTTCAACGTGTAAACTGCACCGAGTGATTTTACACCGGTAGAAGGTAACTGCATTAGCACTGCATGCAGCACCTACCAGTTGAAACAGTGGTTCGAATTATTGAGTAGTAAATCTCACCCTTAGTACCCCAGAGGGAGCCGTTCATCGAATTCATCCACTTTGCCGCCTGTTAGGTGCATGAGATAGCATATTTTACCCACCTATTTGGACGCCCCCGTAAAATACTCGTAGTTGGCTCATCTCTGAACGTATGAACGGATTATGTACGGTAGCGCGCGAGTTTATTGGCATTTCAATTTATTCAGAGTGGTATTTGCCGTTTGTTTGCAATTTTCTCTCGCTTCTAAAAGAACGTTCGCTGACCCATGCTCTCGCTTCAAATCGATATGCGAGGCTACATCCGTTCTCGAAGCCCGGAGTGACGTGAATCAATTTATTATCGGAGGCGTTAGAGATGAAAATTGACACGCGGAGGTCAAATAGATTTTTTAGCGAGTCCCTCATTCAATCCAGTTTCGTCTGGATTCGACACTGATGATGCCAGTAGGAGCTTTAGTTTCACGGTAGCTATCACATTTTACCTTCAAATGTTTTAAGCACTGCGAAAATTACGTTTTCCAATGATTTTTGTCCATGAATTGCTCTAAGCTAATGGTTTATAGAGTCTGTCGAGTAAATATTCATTGGTTGTTGTATATATTTTTTTAAAACCAAACAAGCAATGAATATTTCGAGGGTGAAGTGGCAACAAGGCCTACCTCAATTGGTGCTGGTCAACATGGCCTGCCTCAAATGGTGCTGTACAACATAACCTAAGTGTTTTTTTTTTTTAATTTAAGGAGACACAAACAACTGTTTATTTATAAAATTTGGGAACATATACGTGAATGTTTGCAACTATAGACACTTCTGGGAGACAATAATATTATTCATCATCCCGTAAGTTGTCTGTATAGCACGAGTAGTATATTATACTATACAGATAACGTACGGGATGATGAATAATTTTAATTATTTTCAATTTGAATCCCGCTGAATAAAAAACGTCCTTATTGCCAAAAAATGTCAGTTAGGCCATTTATTGTTCAGCCCCACTTGAGCCCCAATTGAACCTTGTTGCCACTTCACCCTCGATTTACTCGACTGACCCTATAAACCAACAAGAGCGAATTTAGGGTCGACTGACCCTATTAGAGTGAATTTTCGAAGAAGAGCTGGTTTTACGTATAATGTCTCCATTTTACACCTCAGTTTAAAGATTTTTCCGTATAATATATGTATATATATACGAGTATGAAGATAAGGTTGAGATTTGTGCAGAATTTCACCTGAAATACCCAAAAAAGATCCAATAGATTGCGTTGAAACGCCCCATGAATGCCCCATACGTATACTAATTATGTATGTCTGAGCAGTTAATATTTAGTGGATTGATATTACTGTGAAGTGCCCATGAGTTAACGGTCACGTAGACACCTAACGGACATTTCCACGTCATGAGACAACTTCCGTAATATTTCATGAAGACATTTTCCCCACACATGACACGTGGGCATTCGAAACAAGTAACCGCACAACGGGAGGTCGAGTAGTGGGTAGTCGAGTTACATTTTGGAGGCTTCTTTCATTATGCATCGAGCGCCTCCACCTCAAACAGGGCAGACGCGATGGCACACGCATCATCGAGCAGCCCAGTGGTTACGTCCCCTTGATTTATTATTACTCCGCTGACGTCAGTGACAAAGGCGTTAAAACGGAATTGTTCCTTTTTCGCCTTTTCTCGGTGTTGGGTGGAATGAATATTACGAAAGAAAAAGTAGGTTAGTTTCAAAAGTGACGGAAATTCGCTCTGCCTTTTATAAAGGTTTTTCAAGTCAGATTAAGTATTTATCAAATCAAATTGTGAACTTTCCAAACCAAATTAAGAATTTTCCAAATCAAATTGAGAACTGTCACATCGCCACCTTCTTTCTTTGCTGGCAGCTGTGGGAGTCCATGGTTCTGCACTGGATTGGATCACAAGCTATCGCGACCAGCGTCGCCTCATAGTCCGCGTCCAGGGTGCCTGTTGTGCCTCCTGCTGGCTATCAACAGCGTAGTTGATGCTTTTAATCCTGGTACTCACTGTTTGCTCTTTGCCGATGACATGAAGATCTTCCGCCATATCAACTCTCAGTCTGACTGCGTGGCGCTGCAGGAGGCCATATACGGGCTTGAATCTTGGTGCTCCACAAACAAGCTTTTCCTGAATCCATCCAAGTGCTCGGTCATCTCATATTGAAGACATTGCTGGTATGGCTATGCGGGGTTTGGGGTTCCTAAAGCGGAACACCCGCGCGTTCAGCAGTGTCCAGGCAATCGTTATGCTTTGCAAAGCCTTAATACTGCCTATTCTGGAGTATGCTTCCCCTGTTTAGTCCCCGTGCTACGCTATCCATAAGCATTGTCTGGAGAGGGTTCAACATGAATTCTTACGCTACATTGCCTACAAGCTTGGTCTTTCATCTGACTGTTCGTCGGATAATCACTGTTCGTAGTTTCGTCATTAGAAATGGAAAGTTCTCAATTTGACTTGGAAAACCTATAATAATATAATAATAATAATATTATGCTTTGAACAAACGAAATAATACAGAATCATGAGATAATGTTATGAATTTTTTTTGGTGATTTGCTAACGTCCTCTGGATAGCGGGCTATTTTAAAGCAATCAACACGGAGATTCATCGATGAATTCCAATCCGTAGTCATCTGTATGGTGAAGGGGCATTAAATGCCACTTGATGAACTATTCAAATTTTGAATAGTTCATCAGAAATCTTCCCGCCAGCACTCTTTTTACCTACAGCTTGAACGAATCTGTTCACTCACATTTGTTCTAAGTAGTAATTCGGTGGGGAGGAGAACAGGTTACCAGGATGAAGCATTTGTACTTTTAGTTCCATTATGCACTCCTTCCCTGTTTTAGCGTACTTAATGCGGCGAATTTTGAGAGTTCCCTCGAGAGTTGAGAGTTCCCAACAGTAGCGTCCCGGAATAAGCAATTTACTGAGGATAACAGTGTTCAATGGGTGCTCCCTTTTATGAGCCAAACGCGTTGCGAGTGTTGAATGTGGAACAGATTGAAACCTGATACTGATGTGGGATTCATTACGTACGCTGTACGAAGAGGTACGTACTTATCTACGTACTTTAGCTTATCTGTGTCTCAAGAGTTGCACCCTTGAGACTACCCGAGTCTTGAAAACACTTAGACTTGAGCTCAACGCTCTTGAGGTCTCGTTAATTAGCGCAAAATCTCCAATATCGTTAGCAACCAAAGATTATTTGCAACAATTCATCAACTTCTCATTGTTTCAATGTAAGTTTTGAAAAACACGTGGTAATAAAGACATACCGAAAAATTAACAGCTATTGTATCTTGAGACCACTTGAACTAAATTGCGACACTATGTTTAATAGGTAACCCTTAAAGATGTTAAAAAGAGAAAACGAGAAAAAGAGAAAAGATCCCAGAAGATTTTCAAAACGAGAAAAAGAGAAAAAGATCCCAGAAGATTTTCAAAAAGAGAAAACTTGGGGCTCTCAGAGGAGAGGAGGAGCCTTCAGAAGATTTTCAAAAAGAGAAAATTATACCTACGTATCTCATTGATACATCGTCAAGTTGGGCAATATTTTCGATGCTCCTTAGCAAAATGTTGACCACAGTGTTGAGTTGATGTCGAATACGTTTGCGTGCCACGTGCCACTGGTCATTGCTCCAAGTGTGTTTGGCATGAACGTAAATAAATACCTGAAAAGATTCCATTCGAACTCCAACAAGAGGAGCTAATTCGACTAGTAAACATGTTCTAAGCACCTACAAATCCGCCGTTGAACACCGTCACCTGAAATTCTCGACTGTTTAGCGCTATAGAGATAAATATTTAGAACAAGACACCTCCCCGCCCCCAGACAAAGGACGATACTATCGATTTAGTCCCTCCCGAATGAATAATTCACAACGGGCGAAGGTAGTTGGTTCAGTTATTCTCAGATTAAAACTCTGATTAATTATTCCCCTCGAATGGAGAGCAGCTTCTGTACTAAGAATTTCTGCATTTACAGATGGAAGGAATAATTCTTGGTAAGCCGTTATTCCTTTTAAGTCTTTTGGCTGAGGAATTGATGAGATCCATCGGTTAGATGAGGGATTTTGATGTACGTTTAAATGAAATATTCAACTACCTACTACTGACTAAAAATGTGGGTGTCGTATTTACGTATTATACGACGAATGATACAATGTCATTAGTTCCTAAATTTTTTTGGTTGGGATAATGGGCTAAAGCTCAAATGGCACTGGCTCATGTTATAAAGAATGTCTGTACAAAAGTTCATGTCGACTCGTCCTGTTACCCAGGCTGTAGATTCATAGCCGGAAATGGATGTTTTTTCTTCTTTTTTTTTTTGGTTTTTAAAACATTCTGGTCTCAAGATGAAATGAAGCTCTGTGTAAAATTTCAAGTCAATATGTGAAGGTGGAGAGGCTGTAGTCTTGAACGTCTGAATGAGAAGAAGGAGGTGAAGAAGAAGAACAAGGTAAGGACGAAACTAGTGAAAATTATTATAATTTATTGTTAGGTATTAATAATTTGTATTTATGATTAATTAATTAATACGATATAATTCTGGGGTTTTAATTACTACGTCGGTAATAATTTTTCTATAAAAGAAGTACCTACCAACAAACCTTCGAAATTACCTTCATTTCCGTAGCACGAAACGCACCTCAGAACAACAAACTCGACATCACTTAAGCCATATGATGTTCCAAAGAGCTTGTTAGTATGAAAATGGACCTGTATTTCAACAGTTTGATTCACGATCGTGTTGTGAGGCACAATCTTTGAGCCGTCATTGTGAACGAACGGCTGGTCGTACAAAGCTGCGGATGGTCTTAAAAAATTCTACGGAACAAACTCTATCTAAATAATATTTAGATAGAGTTTCATATTATGAAATAAAAAACATACCGTTCTATATGAATTTTTCGAGATGTGAGATTTTCAAATTTTCAAAATTCGTTTTGAACCCCTTCCCCTTGACCTAGGGTTATGAAAAGTTTCGAGGACCATTGTGGGGTTGGTCGAAACCCATAAAAAAAATTTCGTAATTTTAACTCAACGCTAACTGGGCAAAGTGGCGCGGACGGCGGACAGCGTACGGCGGACGGCGTACGGCGGACGGACGGATTTTGGTTTATTATCTTCGATAATGAACCATTGGAATCGCCCAAAGAAAAAATTTTTTTAACCCCCCCTCAAAATTTGTTGGTTTACGTTTCAAGATACGTAGATTCAGAAAATCGAATAAAAAAAAATCCGTCCGTCCGCCGTACGCCGTACGCCGTACGCCGTACGCCGTACGCCGTACGCCGTCCGCCGTACGCCGTCCGCCGTCCGCCGTCCGCGCCACTTTGCCCAGTTAGCGTTGAGCTAAAATTACGAAATTTGGTTTCTGTGTTTGGACCAGCCCCACAATGATCCTCGAAACTTTTCATAACCCTAGGTCAAGGGGAAGGGGTTCAAAACGAATTTTGAAATTTTGAAAATTCCATATCTCGAAAAATTCATATAGAACGATATGTTTTTTATTTCATATTTAGATAGAGCTTGTTCCGTAGAATTTTTTAAGACCATCCGCAGCTTTGTACGACCAGCCGTTCGTTCACAATGACGGCTCAAAGATTGTGCCTCACAACACGATCGTGACTCAAACTGTTGAAATACAGGTCCATTTTCATACTAACAAGCTCTTTGAAACATCATATGTCGAGTTTGTTGTTCTGAGGTGCGTTTCGTGCTACTGAAATGAAGGTAATTTCGAATGTTTGTTGGTAGGTACTTCTTTTATAGAAAAATTATTACCGACGTAGTATTAAAAACCCCAGAATTATATCGTATTAATTAATAATAATTAATAATAATTATTATAAATAATAAATACAAATTATTAATACCCAACAATGAATTATAATAATTTTCACTAGGTGCTTGATAAAATTGTTAATAATTAGTGATAATTGATAATAATAATTAATCTAAAATTTAGGATCTAGACATTTAGACCTAGTGATCTAGACAGAAGGGTGATCTGTACAAAGAAGATAATGAACCGTTGTGTCAAGAATTTGCAGAGTTTTTTTTAGTTCGATTTTCTGAATCTACGTATCTTGAAACGTAAACCAACAAATTTTGAGGGGGGTTAAAATTTTTTTTCTTTGGGCGATTCCAATGGTTCATTATCGAAGATAATAAACCAAAATTAAGTACGAGGTACGCGGTGTGGGTGTGGGAGGGGGCGCAGAGACATAAAAGGTCTCGTCGTATTACGCACTAGTTGGCCTCCTGCCAGCTGTATTACGTCGTACGCTCGTGCGTCATAGGCTCTGACGTACTTGTTGGCCTCCTGCCAGCCGTCTTACGTCATACACTCGTGCGTCATAGGCTCTGACGCACTAGTTGGGTCCTGCCAGCCGTCTTACGTCATACGCTCGTGCGTCATAGGCTCTGACGTACTTGTTGGCCTCCTGCCAGCCGTCTTACGTCATACGCTCGTGCGTCATAGGCTCTGACGTACTTGTTGGCCACCTGCCAGCCGTCTTACGTCATACGCTCGTGCGTCATAGGCTCTGACGTACTTGTTGGCCTCCTGCCAGCCGTCTTACGTCATACGCTCGTGCGTCATAGGCTCTGACGTACTTGTTGGCCTCCTGCCAGCCGTCTTACGTCATACGCTTGTGCGTCATAGGCTCTGACGTACTAGTTGGCCTCCTGCCAGCCGTCTTACGTCATACGCTCTTGCGTCATAGGCTCTGACGTAATGGCCCGCCGGTCGCTTGTGTTCTGACGTGATCTGAGGGAAAGGGTGAATCAAGGGAACAAATTTTTCCCGTTTCAGCTTATGTGCCAAAGCAAAGACATGAAAATGTCAAAAAAAAAAAAAAAAAAAAAAATGTAAATAGGTACCTAAGCCCAACTGTAATGTCAATTTTCTGACAATGAGTTTTCGACTATATTCGTGGGGTTGGTCGAAACCCATAAAAAAAATTTCGTAATTTTAACTCAACGCTAACTGGGCAAAGTGGCGCGGACGGCGTACGGCGGACGGACGGATTTTTTTTATTCGATTTTCTGAATCTACGTATCTTGAAACGTAAACCAACAAATTTTGAGGGGGGGTTAAAAAAATTTTTTCTTTGGGCGATTCCAATGGTTCATTATCGAAGATAATAAACCAAAACAGGGTTTTCAAGTTATATACTCGTAACTCGGCCCCGTTTAGACCTAGCGACCTGAAACGTTCAGAGCTTTCTATTACTCACACTAAAAGGATCCACGCCAAATTTCAAGTTGATCAGTCAAAAAGGTGACGAGATAAGGCTGAGTACCTGGGAAACGCGTTTCGTGACGTCCGATAAACGTACACTTGGTACCTTCGTTCTTCTCAACTTGTTTGCTTGGCGGGACGGAACGCTACCGCGTTACTGGATTTTCTCAGTCATCCACTCTGCAAGCCTGTTGACAGAGTCTTACGTAAATATGTTGAAGGAGTTGTATTTACAATAGATTTTGAACACCATTTCGGTTATTTTTACCTTTTCTGTAGCAACCAGAACAAAGAGAAAGGTGATTATTTTGTGTATTGTGAAACAAAGCGATTTTCCGGTTTTCAAATTCACCGGATAAAACGTTGCGTAACCTATAAACAATCTATTATTCCCTGCAGACACGTCAGATACAGCGTTCTGGGTAAACGCGTAACCCATCCTACACAGCCCTGGAAAATTACGTCAATGTTTATATTCTCCACCCCCCACTCTCCTTTGCAAGGGCGGTAAACAATATATGAAACAACGGGGAAATGATGATGGCTTCCCTGTTGGTTGGATTATTCACGTACACGTGGTTTTGCGTTGTATGTATCGGCGTAGAAATTCAGAAGCTTTTACAGATTTTGTCTAATTTCGTATTGAATTCGAAGAAAGCGAACTGTTTTGGGCAACTCATGCAATTACATAATAATATACTATATTATATTATTATGTACTTGCATGAGTTGGCATGACTCTTAGGGTCTCTGTTTAATCCTTCACCGGTAACGGCCTATCGAAGTCAGTTTGGCTCTTGCTGTTAGTGCTGTCACCCGTTAACACTCTTGCTAACACAAAATTATTACGTCGAGTCTGAGTCGGTCGAATCGATAGAAGCCGCGAGTTCATTGCACGAAATGTTTTGTTTTTTACAAATAGTGATAGAACCTCCCTTATCCTACGAAATGCCAAATTTTCAACCCGTTTTTACTCGAATTTACAGGTAATTGGAGTGGGAGCGATTACGACCACGTCCTCATTAGGGAGACCCAATATAGTTTCTGGTAGTTCAGCGAGTGTTGAAGGTACTACAAGTTCCAAAGGAGTGTGGGAGTGTAACCTTTTCATTTCTAAATCCGCTGGAGAAGTGTGGCTTCAATATTGCTCCTTGCCGACAGCTCTATCGAGAGCTTGAGGCTGTTTAGACCTCCAGCGAACCTTACTCGTTGAATTGAAATTGGTAATTCTGGCTTCGCCATTTCGTTGCTAAGGCTTTCAACCGTGGGTGCCCCTGACGCCATTGGTTTGGATTAGATGCTTCGCGGGTCTCGCTGATGCGGTTAGCCGCAAGTGATTTGAACTTTCGAGCCCCCAATCTGGTCCAATGAAGCACAACTTGAGAGTCACTCCAGAAGTGAATCACAATCAACATGATTCCTATGTGCTCCTGGATAAATGGAGTTAGTCTCAAAGCGAGCACTGGTCCATGTAGCTCTAACCGGGGAGTGGATATGAGCTTCAAAGAGGTTACTAGCTTTAGATTATACAAAAATCACGCCACCTAGTGTACCAGAATCAAAATACAGGTGTGCCAATGTAGTAAAGGTTTTCAATGTCTAATTTCGATTTCAACAAGATTTTGACCAAATCAAACATTGCATTTTATTATCAAATCGTCTCCCAAATTTGTTCCCCATCGTTAGTTACCGATTCATCTCAATTATTCCGCTCTTCCTCCACAATAAGCCACGACTGCCAACCTCAAATTCCGAGCTAACAAGTTTCCTTTCCCGTTGGGCTTAGAACCAAAATCTGTTTACTTAACAGCGCCCCAACCATGGGGCTTTTTTCACCGGAAGCGTAAACCTCTGTTTTCTGGGTCGTATCGAGGTTAAACGCGGAAGTTATTAAAGGACGGTGAAATGTTTGAACTTCGTTCGAACTTGGGCTAATATAATCCTCGATACGCCGCACTTCCGCATAAATAAAATTAAGCTCCTCCTCTTAAGCCCCTTGTTGGCTTTCAAAATCTCCCAGTCACCTCGTCATCCACGAAGGGGTTTTCTCCTTCTTTTTTTTTGCCCGAAAGCTTATTTCCTTCTTGGTTCAATACCTGAAGTATTGCTTCTAGGATTGAACATCAGAACAAAATGTGTTTGTTAATTCTGGCTTATATTGCATGATAGCAGCTTTTTAGCCTTTCGCCCTAGAGAACACCCGATCTCACTATAAATTAGATTACACATTTATATTTCTTCTTATTGTACTTGTAGTATGATGTGAGCCTGATCTAATCCTCGTTAAAGCCCTCAAGAATCACTCAACACCCAAACATCTAAAAAATGTTGAACATTGAACAGCATTTTAATTTTACCCAAATCAACGAGCAAACAGAAATAGGTCCATAAAAAATTCGTTTTGAACCCCTTTCCCTTGCGCTAGGGTTATGAAAAGTTTCAAGGATCTTTGTGGGTGTGGTCCGAACCAAATTTCGTAATTTCGGAAACCAAATTTCGTAATTTTAGCACAACGCTAGCAAAGGGACAACGTCAACATTTAAGGGGGGGGGGGGGTTATTTTTTTCTTGGGCGATTTCAATGTTTATTATCAGAGCCCTTCACAATATGGAACTTATTTTTGTGAAATAGGGCCGTGAACAATATGGCACTTATTTTGGCCCAAATATGGCACTTATTTGTCTCAATCAGGCACTTATTTTGCAAACCTACCTACATGACCACCCCAGTTATTCTGAGATGCGACATCCTCCCAGTCACTCCCCGAGGTCTTGTTTTGTTCTTGTCTACTCAGGCAAAATAATCGTTATGTAAATGTAGTCTATCACCAATTACCAACATCTTCATATTTAGGGTTATTTTCATTATCATAAAATAAATAAGTTAGGTACCTATCATAGAATCCTTCAATTGGATTTTTCATCTTCTGAATCTGAAGTATACCTGTTACCAGTGCCAGTGTACCTACCTAATTTTACTCTTGTAGGTACATTCATTAAAAAATACCTTGAAGATCATGGCATGATCATGAACAATGACGATGACGACTGTGATAGTGCTAAGATAGTGGGAAAAAGTTGATTTATTTCGATAGAACAATAATAGAACGTGCCTACATACCTAGTAGGTACCTACATGTATTTAATATTTGAAATTTAACATTTAAAAATTTAAAATTTGAAGAAGAAGAAAAGGAGTGTAGGGCCGGCCAATCTTCAATTTTCAGAATCAGTCGATAGCTCAATGTTCAATCCCAATCCATCAAAATTTGAAAGTGGTTCCAGTACACAATTGCAACACAATGGTAGTACCACAATGGTGATACCTTTTCAATTCGCAGCAAATAAAAGAAGGTTGGCAAATAAAACATGGTTTTATTTGCTTGTGTTTTGAACAATGTGTAAAAAAGCTGTTCAAAACGCTTCCAGTTGTACCCAACGACCCATAAAGGGCATCAGTTAAGTTGGTTAAATTGAATAATGGAAAAAGAGGGAATTTACGAAAACCTGATTCAATGGTCTAAATATAATGGGATGGCTAGTGCCAAGCGGTTTCAATAGGGCACGAACAGGGAGAGGGTCAAATTAAAATATATCACGCTCACAAATCAAGCTCTAAGGAAAAGGAGCTCGCCCACAGAGCACTTCGCCCCCGCAGGACATCCCAGAAGTTTCTGATGAATTATTCTTCAAGCTCGGGTGGTGGTTTAATGTTTCTCTGGCAGGTTTTCTTTGTCAAGCTGAATCAAAGGAGGAAAACCGAGGGGTTTTGCGGGACCACTTTCCCAGAGGAAGGTTTTTTTCCCCTTCTCACATCTTTTGCTCGTCCGAGTTCTACAGGGCTAACCCTTTGGATAGATGAATCTACTGTAATGTTGAGATAAGCAGCGACGATAGTGATTTAGTGAAAAAAAAAGTGCTTCTGCAAATCCGGCGGGACTCTTGGGACAATCCTTTAGGGCTTAGTTTCCAAAGACGGGTTATCCTGTAGAGCTTCCAAAATCCCTTTAATAGGATCCTTGGTCAATATAACCCACCTTGTCATCGCGGTGGGTTAACCTTCAATTTCTAACTTACTGTGACTCGAGAAATTCGTCTTTACCAAAGATCCGTTTCGTTTCGGCAACAGGTTTATAAGATTCCGAAATTATTAAATAATAATAGTCCCGTTAGAACAGGCGGTGGAGTCATGAAGTACGTTCCTTCTGTTTTGTGAAGAAGAGGCTACAATTTTTAGCCTCTTCTTCACAAAACAGAAGGAACGTACTTCATGTACTTCACCTCCTGTTCTAACGATGTACATCGCAAGGTATGATATTATAATTAAGTCCCGTAATTAATTAGGATTGAGTTTTTTCGGCGGTTTTTCGAATTGTTGGTTGCACATATGGAGAGAGCTATATGTCATAAGATTAAGTTTTTTCGGCTGTTTTTGTCACATCTTCGGTTCCTAGTCCACTCATGAAATAGTTGTCCAAAAGCCGGATTACGAGCTGGATTTAAGAGAAGGTTTCCTCAAATCGGGATTCGAGAGCATCTTCCACTCACAATGAACAACGATTGAAAATGTAGATGTGTTCCTTTCGCTCGAACGACATGATGACCCCATGTTTCGAGGCCACGTTTTCAAAATATTTTACCCTTCGGAAAATTGCTCAACACCTTTCCAAATCGATTATTCTGAGTAAGCGAACTCCTCACGAAGTGTCGACTCGAGAGCACCAGATAATGCTGCTATTCCTTGTGGAAATGGTTTTCAACGATCCACTTTATATATCCGCTTTTTTTGAGCCCAGCACCTTATACAAGACTTTCTTCGGTTCGGCACCTTTTATTCAAATTCAACGTTTTGAACCTAATGGAAAAGAAGAAAGATTATGATGTGAGACCAAAACCCCTCAATAGAGTCGCTGTTAGCGGCCGTTCATGCTAAACATTTTTGTATTCAAATAAATACAATGATAAACGTTGATTGACGAAAGGTTACATAAAACATCAACTCCCACCCACAATCCTGATTGAGGCACATACATAACTTTCAACGGGATTTCGCAAAAATTGGTTTCTATGTCATTCAACACAATCCTTGTGAAACAAGATCCCAAAAATTGAATAAGGATTGGAAAGGATTTTTCTAGTGCCAATTTGAGGATATGACCCAATGGCCTAATGACCCACTCTCCATAACTCTTTTTGGTGTCATTGGAATCCTGGCGTCAAATTCTCCCCAGCGGATACCACTTAACACTCACTCTAAGAAAAGAATTACACATTTTATCAATTACCCTCGAACGTGTTATGTAGTGCCAGTATCGTGTTTAGTATCACTTCAAGCACTTCTGTATAGGTTATGTCCAAATCTGAACCCTGATGATAATTTTCCCCAAAGTAACAGCATGTGTTTGCTAGCGGTCTCTCTCAATCTTCTTTCATATCCTTTCAGTTGAATTTTGGATCAACGGAGTTTTCATTAAAAGGATTGATGATGAATCGAGGCAAACTCCCGGTTGTTGGCCGAGGCAAGGTTTGGCCTGGTCGAAGCAATTAACGTTTAGTGCGTGGCAGGGGTGCCTGGTTAAATCAAATCAACCCTTTAGCCCCATAGCTATCCGCTTGGTTAGTAGGAAATGCCCTCACACCTAAACATCGTCCATTGGACTCGTACGCTCGGCCTATATTATTGACGGTCTTTACGTTTTCAATTTCACCTGTGGCATTAGCCACAGATTCAATAGTTGCACAAAAAGTTAAATGTCGATTACGGTTTCAAAAGTCAAACAAATGTAGTGGAGCAACTGCACGACTGTACAAAACTGGCCAAATGAGACCTTTAGTAATATACAATTATCATTCGTTTTATCCTACTTCCCAGCTTTCTGGTCTGTGGAGCTCTCTTCGACAAATAGAACGCATCCTTCGAGGCCTGTTCACATCTATCATCCTTATGTAGCTCCCTGCAATATAACACCTGTTAAGCCTACTGTACAAGACCAATTTGTCAAAATTCTATGTTCATATGACTAATGGAAATTACTAAACATTGATCGATGTAATGCACCAAATGTAGATCCCAAATGTAAAACCCTCAAGGAGGCAGATCAGTTCAAGTACTGGCTCCGTAGCGTCCTAGGTCAGCTTGATATGAAGGGATTTGGCTTATTTAGTTTCCTATGCAAAATATAAAATATGTCTTGTCAGTTTATAGGGGCAGATACATATCAAGTACCTACTCAAAACCATCTGTAGAGCAATGAGCATTGATCATCAGATTTTGCTCAATTAACTACATAAAGTATATTATCTTATTACTCGTATATTCCAATAATAACATTGTCGGATTGTTGTGATCCAACTGACGTCCTCAGCTCCATTGCTTCAATGAGAGTGATTATTTGTCTCAACAAATATTACGAATCCATCGAAACATACGTTTAATGACCCTCTAGAAACGATGTTTAGAGAAAGCTGCTGTCTTGGTTATTTAGAACTAAACAAGTGACAGAGCCTTCTTTAAATGCGGAAGCTGCTAGTACGCTATGGGCAACGTTTCGAGATTAAGAAAACTCAAGTGGAACATCAAGGTGTTCATTGTGCTGTGGATATTTGTTGGTAATGAAGCTATAAAATTGATTGAAGAGCGAGCTGGCAAGAATCAGAGGTACATCAGCATGACGGAGCTGGAGGAGAAGAGCGCGTATTACCTGAAGTTCCACAAGGGAATTGGAGATAAAGAAGAAGTCAAAGAGAAAGTGAAGATAATGTGCGACAGGCTCGAAGAACTTTACAGAGAGCACGGTAAGTGATCCTTAACTTTAAACG
Source organism: Stenodema calcarata (assembly GCA_963920205.1). NCBI lineage: Eukaryota > Metazoa > Arthropoda > Insecta > Hemiptera > Miridae > Stenodema > Stenodema calcarata. The sequence continues at coordinate 12,180,468 of OY986061.1, read as the reverse complement.
ATACCGGTAACATGTTCTCCAGAAAGTTCCAAGTACCAATTGTAATGCATTATCAGGTTTGGACGCTCTTCACGATTTATTTGAAAACGAGGACGATCTAGAGCTCGCAATTGGAAAGGAAGACGTCTGGCAGAATTTCATCGGGAGCTTGATCTACCCCCGGCCGCCCCCCGAGTGGGCCTATGCTAAACATTTCATGGCTTCCATCGCATCCGTTTTCATCGTAGCCGTAGTCGTGGCGACCCCTTTCAGCTATAAATACGCCAAGAGATTCATCAAACGATCCAATTACAACATTGTTGACGCAGAGGTTATGTTCTTGGAATACAATTGACATACTCAGCTGATTGCTAAAATCCCAAGGCAATATTATTCGTATCTGGTAATTGTAGCCATAGGGGGGGTTTGGCTGTACGATTTCAATTAGCAGTTGTTAATCAAAAGTCCTCCAACTGCTCCTTTATGTACGCGAAGCTCCTAGTTTTGAATCCATTCAAATTGTAAATATGGAAAAAATTACTTTTTCCGTTAATTTATGACGCCAATTTCACTTATACGTCACTACCTCACCTAATCATGATATCATCTAATTGTTCAAAACAGTGGAGAGGAGCTGAATCTAAGGATCCAGTATTGGTTAGGCGTATGAAGAAGAGGTCAAGAAGAATTTTGTACAAGCCAATGCTCCCCAAGTACGTAACACACATATTTTGAATATGCAAGTAAAGTAACACATGACCTGCTTGGTAATTCATACTTTTTTCAAAACAGATTCGACTTGAAAACGGAATCGCCTCGCACGAGTGAATTGAGGTTGGAAGAAGTGAAAAAAAATCTTGAGTAAGTTGTTGAGCATGAATTTCTCAGAACATGCAACTTACTGCAAAACTACATTGTGTAGGTACAACATTGCGTAAAGAAGTAAGCACATGGGATACACTCACTTGAGACCAAGATCCTTAATTTTTACAAATAATGCCACTAGTACTTTTAATTAATTATTAATTAAAATGTTGATAGTTAATTTTGATAATTACCTATTAGATTGAAGTCCATAAAAGAAGGGCTGCAGGCGATTAAAAAGAGGAAAGAATGGGATGAGGTAAAGAGGAAGTACAAGTTAGACGCTATCAGAAGAAGGAAACTATTCGAAGTTGACGATGACGACGAAGATGATTTCGACGAATGGTATGTCGTTATTGCTTCTCAATTGTCTAATAACACTTTCAAGCAATAAAGTAAGGTGTGTCCCGTAGCTCCTTAACAGCTTTCCTCCATTCAGTCTTATCGTGGGCCTTGCTACGTCAGGGCTCACATAGAAGCATTCCTACATTCATCAACTCATTGCCCATGACGTCTTTTCGAAATTCTAACCTCTTCTTACTTTATCATTTTCTAATCTCTTCTTCCTTCCTCGTCAACACTATCAGTTACCGCAGTGCTTTAGTGGCATCCATCAATCCCAGTTGATGAGGAGGTCCTGTACATTCCGGAGGGACATCAGTTCATACGTTATTCCTTCAGGTTTCTGTTGGAAATTCTTGATTATTGAACACATTACGTTGCAGGGACAATGTTGGAAAGAAACAAGAATCACCCAAATGTAAGAAAAAGGTTTTAGATCTAAAATTGAGAACATTTTTGAACGGTCAATACCGGATGAAGCTTAGGAAAAAGCTATAAAACGTCGAAAATTGGAAGTTTTCTTGCAAGTTTTCAATGAATTTTATGAGTGATCAAAATAAATAAATTCATATATTTATTACTGCGTCAATTTTATTTACAATGTTAAGAACCTTTTGTCAGCACTGAAATTCACTGTAACACGAAGGAGTTGGAAGGTCTGCAGGTGGAGCTGGATGGACCTCATCACAAGTTGACGAAAAAATCAAAACTAGCATTGATTCGATGGAAGTTGTACAAAAATTTCATTGTAGGTACAAAAACTTCAAGTCTAAGCACATGATTCGATGATTTGTTCCCCTCTCTACCTCCATGGACTGATGAGGTATTCTATATAATATATATAATACCTCATCAGTCCATTGAGGTAGAGAGGGGAACAAATCACCGAATCATGTGCTTAGACTTGAAGTTTTTGTACCTACAATGAAATTTTTGTACAACTTCCATCGAATCAATACAACTTTTGGATTTTTCGTCAACTTGTGATGAGGTAAAGCATATATGCGCTTGGAGGGCTTAGCTACTTCTCTACAACCACTTTGGCCTCTGTTGGTGACTTTTCTAAACGCTAATTTCTCTTCTACGATCAGCGCCATTCGCATTTCACCTATTTTCCCACAAATTTGATTAATATTACCGCCATGTTTAACATTTAAAAAATCGAGGAGAACTAATAGCTGCTTGTTCCAAATCCGACTCAATCATTTAAAAAACTTTTATTTGGATTTTCCACACCATGGCAACTGTGTAAAGTCTTAATTTTCATTGAATTCCGAAGTTGAAATTTCGAAAATTTGCGGCATCATTTTTTGGAGCTATTGCTTACCGTAATCGATTCCCGTTGGTAGGTTTCAAGAATTATGAGGTCCAAAGGCGTGGCAACGGGGCAAAGTTTCGATTATGAATTCGTACACCACTTCAGGGTAGTGTATAAACCGTGTGTGCGTGGTTGCTGATACACGTGGAGGTCTTTTTGTATTATTTCGAACAATATTAAATTGCACTCGTTCTTGGAATGATCATATTTTTTTTAAATGGAAGAGGAGAAACTTGTGGATGTAGCAGCTAAACATCTACTTCTTGCATGAGAAAAAGGGTGAGAAAATTGCATTTATATCACAGCAAAGGGTGTCTACTTTCTACGGTTTACAGTCACATTTACGTATAAATATAATGGGCAGGTGAAATTGCGTAAAAAAAGAATCAATTCAACTCGACTTAATTCATGAAAGATTAAACGACGCCGTTCATCTACTTCAAGCCTTCCTCCTCTTGGTGAATTAAGGCAACAAAAAACTTTCTCGACTCCTTAGGGCAAGTTAGTTGACAAAAGAGGACTTTTTTCTAAATTGTTTCCTCAAGCCTCTTTTTTTTCCTGACTGAGAATAAAGGTCTCGTAATTGGTCATTTTGAAAGGTAAGGGTGCCAAAGGAGTTCTTTCTGAAGAAAGAACCATTGGATGAGCTTTCGCGGGTGGTTACTTAGTTAGGGCGATGGCGCTCTCAAAGACGTCGGGTTTAGAAACACCGTATTTTCTCGGAGAAAATACACCAAACTTGTTCCGTGCAAACTTTGTTCTTAACTTAAACATAACTTGTATACATAACTGAATAATAGTATGTACACGAAATTATATGATGACGCAAAAGCTTATGTATGTAGGGCACTCTAACACTGGTTATACTCCAGTTTGATACTTTACAAATCCAGTTGGTGGTTTTAGAATACTAAGAATGAGTCAATTTTGAACTTTTTGGTTAAACACCCTCAGAGTTCTCTATATATTTTTGGGTATATATAAAATGAAATTGAGATTTTTGTCATTTATAAACTTCTGGAAAGTGGAATAATTCTACATCACCATCAAAATCAAGAAACTAAAGGGAGATTGTAAATTTTTTTATGATCAATAACTATTTGAATTTGGAGTGTAAATGAAATTACCTTACATGATGTGGCCAAATGTTTTGTCTTAATCCCAGTTCTGTCACTGGTGGTATGGATAACTTGATACCTTAAAAATCCAGTGGGTGGTTTGGGAGTACTTGGAATAAGTCAAGTTTGAGATTTTTGGATTCAAAAATCGTTGAGTATGACAAATTTTGAGAAAAAAACTCGTATAGTGCTTCTTGCGTAAATATGAAATGAAATCGACATTTTTGCCTTAGAAACCTTCTGGATAGTGGAATTAATTATGTAAAATCTAGAAAAATAAAGGAAGATAGGTAATGATTTATTTATAATAAATCATAATAGAATTTAAAGAATTTGGAGGGCAGTTCAAATGGTTTGAAGTTTCTTACATTACCTGTGTTGTGGGTAGTTGGAGTTCGTTATTAAGAAAATTCGTTCATAACGTTCCATTCCATACACGTCGAAAATACGAGTACGACAGTCCTCACAAAAACCCTTTGCGATGTGGCCTTTCAATTGTGGAAAGGTGTTTCTCAGGATCCCGGTTATGTTCATACATGGTAATATTATTATCATGTATAGCAAGTGTATGCACCTATTCTTATTTTCCAGCCGTTTCGTTTTTTGTTCTTCCCAGTCGGATTCAACAACGGCCGCCCTTTTATAAAACGGAGGGGCATTACTTTCTTCAGAGGGAGGTAATTCGATGATCGTGCGAGAAGAGATTGATGCCTCGTTCCGGGACATAAATCACTTTCGAATCGCGTCATTTATAACGCTCCTGTTGTGGTGGATACAGACTGCGGTAAAAGGCCGGGGATAAGCTGCAGTTTTTCTTCTTTTTTCCCCTCAAGTTGCCAGTCTCCTCCCGTCCTGAGAGTTTTTTTTGGATCCGAGATAAGTTATTCATAAGGTTTAAGGATCTGTATGTGGGAGGAGGGTTAATAGGAGTGCGGTATAGTTGGTAATCGTACGATATTGTGACACCCTCCACAGCTGATTTATTTCAGGAAACTTCTGCAGGTCGAGCTAAGTAATCTATGTCTGGGTTCTGGACCTACTGGATTTGGCTCAATCATTTCGTTCGTCAATAGTGAATTTTAAACAAAAATCATGAGTGCTCACCTTGGAGGAATGCGACGTTTCTACAGATTCATTGTATGGGTGTATACATAACATCCCTCTATGGTTTCGTCAAACTATCCATTTTGTCGAGACACCGCCATAAAATGAATGTTCACACATGTCCCAATTCGGGGTCAAAGTGCATCCAGACACCCTACCGGCCACCTGATCCAAATTGGAACTTTTGCCCATTTTTAATCAAAGTTAACTTGAATGTTGAAAAACAACTTTACTACATTATCCTAGTAGGAGGCAGAAGAGGAAATGTAAGAAAATATGTGCTTGGAAAATATCTCATTCCGTTCTCAAACTGGAGCACTTTGGAGATGAAGAAACGTGGTTGTTACTTGAAAGGTTCATCTGCTCTAAACTGAAAATTTGCTCTTATAGCCATGCTGTCTGACTGGATTGATCTCTGTAAGTTTCTATTTTTTTCAGGAATTTCAACATATTTCTCTACTATAATTTGTTCAAGTTTACAACACCAAAATGATACTGTGCTACTGCTTTGCTCCTCTCTGCAAATCGGGATACAACTACTAACTGAATGAAACGCAAAGATGCGGGGCCCTTAAACTCAATTGGGTAATCTCCGTTAGTTAATTTTTCGGTGAAAGTGGGCCTCAACGCACAAGATAACTCAGAAGTGGTTAACTGGATGGTCTATGAATGATTATCTTCTCCCCCAATGCTGGCAGAAATGAGTGATGACGAGATCAAATCGCACATCAACAGTGACTCAATCCCTTGACTAGAGCATCACTTCCAAGCAATTACCGCTTCATACGCAGATTCTTGAACGCTGTGTAAAACTCGTCGCGTTAGGATTAAGGTCATTTGAAGTGGTTAAGAGACCTCCAGAAAATCTGAAAAAAATTCATGAGCATGTTTTTGAGGTCGCTGAATCTGAATCCGGCGTTTATTTTGACCAATTTTGAGGGGGGGGGGGGGATTGTTTCCTTGGGCAATTCCAAAGGTTTATTAGCGAAGATAATAAACCAAAAAATGAGTTTTTCCTGACCCCACCCTACGGAACAGCCCAGCTCATTCAGTGGAAGGATAACCTGTAATATACAAAACTTGCGTGTTCTAAGCACATGCCACTCGTGTATACTAGTTGATTTCAAAGCATCCACAGATTTTGCCCAGAATGTGTAACTGAGTGTGAAGTTGATCTCTCGGTCGAACGGCTCCGACCTTCCCCACTCCTCTCTACATTTTAATGAGCTCGGTTTAAATGAGGGGGTACCAATTTTGAGTTGAAAATTTGATTTCATTACTACCTTCCTCTCATACGTTCAATTCGAGCTACGTTCATAACAGTTTTCCACTAACCCCTTTTATTAATCCAGATTTCTAAATTGGTCCGGATATGATTCTTGAAACTTTCTGCAGCCCTCACTAAACAGGAACAGGTGGAAAATGGAAAACAGGTGGAACACTCAGATTTTTTTTCTCCTTTCAAATATACACGAGTAGATTTCAATCTCCCTAGTCGATGGTTATTCCTGGAATTTCTGCCAGTCCAACCAGCCATTAGCGCTCTGCAATGTCGATATACAATCCCCACCCGACCCTCCAATTCCAGTCAAGTCAACAGCGTTCCCCATGAAAATTAAATTACCTACTACCGCTGTACAACATTTTATTCGATCAACGTTACCAAAGTGTATGTTTCAACTGCAGGAATACATTTGGTGTTGAATGTTCGTCGTCCCGAAGGTTCAATAGTTGTCACTGCGAAGTTGAACATGTAGGTATTTATAGCCTATAAATGTTGTGTTCTATTACCAATCGGATGGTATAAATGTTCCAATTCTCAGTTAACATCATCGTATCGCGATCTTAACCCTTTTAGTTACCGTCATAATTATTTTCCACCGAACCAATCGACCGGAATTAATCTCAAATCGGACGATTAATTCCGTTTCATTCTCCGGATCTCATTTTCGCCTCGTCGCCGCGTCGGGGAGGTTGAGATCGGGGGAGGTTTCTATTAAAACGACCTGATTACATGTTACGAGGTTAACCCCATTTAATAAACCGCAAGACGCTGTCAGGGTTATCTGCCGGTTAAGCTATCCACGGGTTGAGGGCCCGATAACGACCATATCTTGTAAGAGGAAACGTGGGGACCTGGCCAAGGGCGATATGGAAGATGCGTCCCTAAACAAATTTACTTCAATCTTATTACCCGGGCGCCTCGAGGTTGTTACAAACCCCTAAACCTCTCATATAGTTAATTTTCCGCGTCTGGAGCAAACTTGATGAGACTCACTAACAGAACTCAATTTAAAAGCACTCACCCAATTTTCAATAACATTCAAGGAGGAGTTACAATCCTTCCTTGTGTAACTCCTCCATTCCTCAGACTGAAAGCTCCATTGTGGAGTACAATGTTTACGAAATGTAGTAATTTAGTGATCAAATTGATATTTTACTAGAGAGTAACCATCGAGAGATTGCTGGGTTCCACTGTACTTTGCTGGGGGTACCCTGTGTACTCAATTTTGCACGTCACTATCGTGTCTGGAGTCTTTTTCCAAGTCTTATGGTGTGCTTGACTGTGTACAACTTTATTTTTATTGGAGTGCTTAAGAAACCTCGATCGATTATCGTACTAGAGAAGGACAAGTGCGACTCGAGTCACCCTCAATAGATTCAATGACGTCCGCCAACCTTCAGCAAGAGTCTGATGAAGCGGGGAAAAGTCGTTAATCATAGACTATTGTTAATCCTCGGCGATCGGAGTCCATTGAAGAAAGCACTGGATCGCGATACAAATCGATCGAATCACTGTCTCTACCAGCAAAGGCGATGTCAAAGCTCAGGAGTTGAGGGTAGACAGCTCATCAAGCTCGTTTAAATGGACGGCTGACCATCAAGGCTCTGCTATTGATTTTGATGGGGGCTTCTTCCGAACGAATTGATACGAGTTTGTGAGCACAACCGAATTTTGGATGTACTTACCCTATCATTTCAACGTGACAACTGAACTATCGTTGTTAACTAAGGGGCAACTTCTTGAACGACCTGTAAGCTCCTGATACTGAGGAACATCTTTGAATATGTAGACCTTGTAGGTGACATTTACATTCCGTTGACGCGTTACACTCACCCTTAATGTACCTACGCTCAAAGGCCGAATCAAACATCTCACTTCAGTCGAGTAGACATTAGGCAACTTCAAGCCTGTTCCACCTGGACATTTGTGGATTTTGAATTATCCATGCATTCTGCTCCCAGCCCGATAATGAGCTCCAAGCTATCCTCTGCACTACACTCACCCTAGCTCTAGATCTTGTTGATTTTGCTCTGAATCCAGCCAGCTTGATCAGATCCAATTTAAAACGCCTTCAGCCACGCCACTGACATCACTTTGAAGGAGATTGATTTTTTTTTAAATTTAATTATTTTATTTTTTTTTCTAATTTGGGATTAAGAGTATTATACAGCCTGGCTGTAACAGCCATAGCATACATTGTTAAACTTGAATAAATAATTCAAATGTATACAGCAACTAAACTTAAAAATTTAGGTATAGCCTTGTAAACGTTATAATTTCCACTTAGCAAAACTGTTAAATAGTTGAAAGGTTGTTCCAAATGTTTTACAATTTCATCGTAAAACTCCTCACGTTGAACTTGGAAGGGAGGGGGGGGGGCACTCAATAATCAAATGTTGTAAGTCACCATTACTCGCTCCGCATCTGCTGCACTCCGCTGATTCTTGCTGTCCAATCCTGGCTAGGTATGAACTGTTCCTAACATCGATGAACTGTCCCTAATTCAAGATCCCGCAGAATTAGTCCCTCATTCTTTTCAGCCGTTTTCCCGAAAGTTTTGAATTTTTTCAAAATTTTATCTTAAGTTGTTTTTACTTCTCACGGCAGTATGAGAAAGCAGCTTCTTTCGATCTGTTTAGTCTCCACGAAACCAATGGGCACTACGAGTAGAACAGTATTTGTGCAGAGAACGGTGTGAGAGCAAAATGGCCGCTTATAATAATATTAACAATCTATATTAAATATAATAAATTTTATCTTCGGTAATGATCATGATTCATTATTCAAGATCCCGCAGAATTAGTATTATTTTCCCGAAAGTTTTGAATTTTTTCAAAATGTTATCTCTTCTTTCTTTTCCCGGAAGTTTTGAATTTTTTCAAAATGTTATCTTAAGTTGTTTTTACTTCTCACGGCAGCATTAGAAAGCAGCTTCTTTCGATCTGTTTAGTCTCCACGAAACCAATGGGCAGTACGAGTAAAACAGTATTTGTGCAGAGAACGCTGTGAGAGCAAAATGGCCGCTTATAATAATAATATTATAATGTTAATATTATTAACAATCGATAATTATCTTCGGTAGGAATGCTCCGAAAGATTCTACCTTCATGGGCTTCAGGCCATCTTTAGGCGTCATCAGCCTCTCGTTGGAACAGACGGTTAATGAGATACCGGGAGCAGCGCCTGCTGCGCATCAAGACCCTCGAAACCAGGGGAAATGATCCTTCCTTCGGAGCGTCTCCTCTACCCAGAAATCTTAAGTGTTTCTTTTTTGTGTGTACCCTTCCTCTAATTTCCGGAGTAGATCTCGAGGCTTGAAGATCTGGTAGGCCTGGGGCCGGCAGCTGCCACGCAGATGTCAGGACACCTGGGGCACACGCCCGGCACCTGGATAGAAAAATCTCCTCCGCAAACCTTCCTTGCCCTTAGAAATTTCTTCTGAAGCACACACCTGGCGGGCGACCAGATTATGCGTTCGCGTTCTAAACAACCTTGCGGTTTTGTTTATCATTCTCTCCGCCACGTCTTTTGCTGCCACCTTGTGATTTTGGAAAAAAAATTGACTTCATTTTTGTCTTGTGTTCGACATCACGCGGATGAAACTTAATTTTCGGGTAAGACATTGTCTCTCGTCATATCCTTCATGAAAGCCTTCAAAGGTTCAGAGAGTTTCAGACACTGTACGGGAGGCGTAGAACTTTGTTATCACGTGAAAGTTTCCATGGCCGATCTTTTGTTGCTGAACGGAGGAAATCACCTGACACACAACAAAGGGGCGTGTTCACTGTTCGTATACTTTTCGTTCTCTGAGATCAAGAAAGTTTGGAAACGATACTTCTTTGGATCGTCCGATGAAGCATCAATTTTATGGACAGTAAACACATTATTTGATGGTTTTTTTTTTTACTACTTTATCACAGTTTTCCATGGAAGGAAGAAGATCATCTAATATCGGATTTCAAATTCAGATTCTGCTCCTCAAAATAACATACGAAAAGTGATTGAAAGTGAGATATTAATTGGAATTTTTAGTGCTATATGTAGAATTTAGCCTGCAAGTAGGTTTCAATTCAAACGGGTTTTATAATTGGATTCAGCACACTGAAATACCCCAACTGCAACCGTCACCTCCTCGGCGCCAAACAGCGGTTTTTTGGTTTATTATCTTCGATAATGAACCATTGGAATCGCCCGAAGAAAAAAATTTTGTAACCCCCCCTCAAAATTTGTTGGTTTACGTTTCAAGATACGTAGATTCAGAAAATCGAATAAAAAAAAAATCCGTCCGTCCGCCGTACGCCGTCCGCCGTACGCCGTCCGCCGTCCGCGCCACTTTGCCCAGTTTGAGTTAAAATTACGAAATTTTTTTTATGGGTTTCGACCAACCCCACAATGGTCCTCGAAACGTTTCATAACCCTAGGTCAAGGGGTTCAAAACGAATTTTGAAAATTTGAAAATCTCATATCTCGAAAAATTCATATAAAACGGTATGTTTTTTATTTCATATTTAGATAGAGTTTGTTCCGTAGAATTGTTTAAGACCATCCGCAGGTTTGTACGACCAGTTTGGTTTTGGTTTTGATTTGGTTTTTTTGGGCCAATGTCATGGATCAAGTGATCTTCAAGAGTGAAATGTTCTAATTTCGTGAAATCTTAGACACCTTAACTGACTGAAGTAGACTCAATTCCAATGTCTAAACTTGTTGGTATGTACGAGAGCAGGTAAAATGTTGACTTCAGTACGATGGTGAAGTCAGAATTGCGATACCTCATTACGTTATCTGTTTAGAGCAGAAGAACCGTGAAGAACCTCTCAAGTAACAACCACGTGCCTTCATCTTCAAAGACCTTCAAAGAACGGAATAAGATCCCACAATTCTGACTTCAACATCTCATTTTTGGAATTTATGGATAATTAATTATTCCCCCTTAATATTCCCCTAAATATATATACATAAATATTTAACTCAACTATAAATATATATATATGCATAGGATTTTCGGTGTCGTGAAATCAATTCAGGATGGACTGGAACGGATTTTTGAAATTCGAGTTTTAAACATTTTGGACCGAGAACAACAGCTTTCTTTTCTTCGAAAATTCGCCAAAATGATAGGTACCTACCTGATAGGTACAATTACAAATTTGATCAAAGTTCTCCTAGAGCATACGTTGACCAAGCGAAACTGGTATATTGCACCAACTTGTGGGTCATCCTGTAACTATAAAACACCTACAGCTTTGAAGTTATATAAAAAACTACAAACCATGCATCATGATCTAATATGAGCGAATTTTCGAAGTAAGTTACTTGTACAATTTTTCTGCCTACCACGTGCCATGAACATTTTAACGATCATTATTAAAATCATATTTTATGTGTAAAATTTCCTATTTTCCCAATTTCGGTGGTTTTACGGATTTTATTGTTAAATTTTCATCAATACTCAATAAAGTACATACCGGAGGAAGTTTAAATATTGAATCGAAACAGGTCAAATAATGATGAAGCCATTGCTAAAGCGTATCTCTTTTGAAAATTAACTCCAATATTTGAGTTAGATTAATTTTCAATTATATTAGGATTGATTCTGGGAATTCGGCTTGAGTTCATTATGAAAATGTGGAGTTTTCAATGAATGTATCAAATTATTCCGTTAATTAAAAGTAAAGTTGTTGGAAAGTGTGGATTTATTGTTCTCTTTACCAGCAACTTGGTAGAGTTGAGGACTTCTCTCTTTCCTTCAACTTGAGTGACTCGTGAATTTTTAGGTTGCTTTAAAATCCAGGTCGGTAGGTTCTGTGATACCCCCCGAGGCGCTATCAACGGAATGAGGTTACATTTTGCGAAAACGTTATGTATTCTTTGCCGCCAACCTCCCACCACCGCGAGGGTTTCGCCTCGGCGGTTGTTACATTTTCCAACTCTCGACTTCCAGTAAAATCCCGGCGGTTGGGAGCTGACTAATAATTTTCCCCGCATAAATCCAAGTTTGGGTGCACCGCCGTATGTTCGAAAACCCTTCAGTCTCTCGATGTATATCGCGACAATGAAAACAGACGCTGCATCCAACAGCCAGACGAGAAGGCTCGAGGTTGCGGCGTATAAACGGGATGTCAGGGAACGTCGTTATTTGAGTGATGCGGGGAGCGAAATGATTTTAAAACGGAGTTCACTGGTGTACGAATTCGTGAGAAAAAACAACGTTTGGGTTTGTCGAGTCGTTTCAGTTTTTCGAAGGGTAAAAAGCCAACCAACCGTACTCTGATTTCGACGTTTTAAAAATATATTGTGGTTTTTGTATTTTTAACCCACTTTATTGTTGTTATTCAAGTCACTTCAACATCGTTTCCATCTACGTAATGTTGTATTTGTAATGTTGTATTAAACATTCGAATAATAAATTTTAACCAGTCCCCCATTGATTGTCTGCAGTCTCATTGATTGTCTCATGAGGGGAATCATTTCAGTTTTAGATCATTTGGGTGCCAAATGGAAGCGGTTTTTCTGGGTGTGACTTTTGGCTCTGAACAGAACAAAATTTGTATTATTTGGATATACTTTTGTATTATATGGATATGATACATTATATTCAATCACGTATTATATGGAAACACCAAGAAAAATCGTTTGAACATCGAACTTTAGTTATTCACAAAAATCTTTTTCCACCCTGTCGACTTGAGTTACTGAGTTTCCATATGATGACGACCCTAATTTTGAATACTTACCAAGAATGATTTTTGTCCCCTGATTCTACTGTTCTACATCAAAACTCTCCCTTCAACAAAAATGTTGTTCATCTTTTAACTGTGCTGAAAACGAATCTGAAGTCAGAAAATCTCAATCGGGCACCAAATCTTGTCCAAATTGTGTTAAAGGTAAAAATGAGGGGTTTTCAACGTTTCGATCATTTTGAAACTTGTATAATTTACTAGCCGATATCCAATGTATTATTGCATTCTCAACTAATGTGACTTCCTTCCAATCACTCCCTCATGATCTCAAGAGGCTGTGTATCGAATTTCAGCGCTCCAAGAAGAACAGGATGGGAATAAGAACCGTCGTGATGTTTAGAAACTAGGCCATCTTTGCTTGACAGTGAGTCACTTACATCACGTTGCAATCAGTATCGTCACTAAGGAAATGCTAGTTCACGATATAGGAATCAGGTATGTGAAATCTAATATTGACAGAAACCATCCCTGGAACTTGCTGATCTCAATGGAGCAATTCATATCAAAATCGGTTCAGCGGCTTGACCGTCTGTAGAGCACAAACAAAGAAGCAAACAGATAATATAGTAGGTTACAAAATGAAATATCTTTGACGAGCATAAGTATTAGGCTTTAGGCTTCAGGAATTTTGGGCTAACAGTCTCCAAAGGAGGGACTTCCCCATGGGTCGTTACATGTCCTTAAATATGTATTTTGGATTCCTTCCCTCCCAAGTTTGGAGCAGTTTCAGATGAACATGGAAAACGAATTCGTCAAGATAGCCCGAATTGAAAACAAAGTTATAGCGGCAAATGAAATGAGAAGATGCTTGCCGACTACTGTAGAATTCACCACATGATTGATGTAACCAACCCTTGGGCTATTCCTATTGGCTATAATAACGGGCCCTGCGATTGGCCGAACGCCCCACCCCAGGTAGTATATAAGGAGGCCCCTTTCACCCTTGAATTCACTCTCGAATAAACCGTCTACCATCAACTGTCTACCGTCTACTGTCTGCTGCCTACCTGCCGAACCCCGATACCTTACTGGCGACGAGTCTGAACCCGCTACTACCGACGAATCCGTACCTGCTACTGCCGCTTACTGTCACGATGACCGCTTCGATCCCGCCTTATGTTGTTGGAGACAACATCGCTTCGTTCCTGAGGAGGCTGGAGCTCCACTTCCTCGCAGAGGGGATCACTGATGATACTAAATCAGTGGGCAAGCTGACCTCCCTTCTGCCCCTGCCCGTCTTCGAAAAGTTGGAGGCGGCTCTCACCCCTACCCCTATCCTTGGCTCAAAATATTCAGTTATTAGAGCCGCATTGATAGGGGTTGAGAAACCGCCGGTAAATAAAGCACTTGCCCGTTATGAGTTTTCTCTCTTTTCTAGATCTCCAGGCCAAACAGTTGAGGACTACGCCGACGCACTCCGGAAGGCAGCCGTCCCATGCGACTTCGGGGCTGGTCTCGAGGTCTCCCTCTGCGGTCGGCTCATTGGCGGCATGAAGGACCCGCAGATCATTGCAGCACTTCTGGCCCTCGCCGATGGCAGCTCCTTTAACGAGATGGTCGCAGCCGCATCCCGTGCAGAGGTCGTCAAGACCACCGTAGACCGCCTCGTCGCTCCACCACCAGCCATTGCCGCCCTTCATCTCAACCCGCCTTCCAAGGGCTATGGTCCAAAGCCCCGAGGACCTGAAGGCCAACCTAGCTTCCGCCGTCAACAACAGGGTCTCGTCCAGCCCAACCAACGCCGTGCCCCACAGGGGGGTTCATCCAGCCAGCCTCGGGAGCCCAAGCGCTGCAATGGCTGCCACACTGCCCACAACCCGTCGTCCTGTCCTGCCCGCTCTTGGACCTGTCATCACTGCGGCCTTCAGGGACACATCCAGAGGTTCTGCCCGTCCAGATCAGGTCAGAAAAATTTTTATGTTTCGGACAACGTGGATGAGCCTTTACTCATGGAGGATCCCTTTGGCCCTTTGACTACATATTTAGATTGTAATGTGATAGGAAGCCCTGTGTTGGTGGACGGACATTCTTGGAATGGCCGAGGAGTCTCTGACTCCACGCCCTCAGTCTGTGAGTTAACAGCTGAGGGTAGACGCAACAGGCATTTTCTTGCTGATAGTGTAACGCGAAGTCCTGTGTTGGTGGACGGACATTCTTGGAATGGCCGAGGAGTCTCTGACTCCACGCCCTCAGTCTGTGAGTTAACAGCTGAGGGTAGACGCAACAGGCATTTTCTTGCTGATAGTGTAACGCGAAGTCCTGTGTTGGTGGACGGACATTCTTGGAATGGCCGAGGAGTCTCTGACTCCACGCCCTCAGTCTGTGAGTTAACAGCTGAGGGTAGACGCAACAGGCATTTTCTTGCTGATAGTGTAACGCGAAGTCCTGTGTTGGTGGACGGACATTCTTGGAATGGCCGAGGAGTCTCTGACTCCACGCCCTCAGTCTGTGAGTTAACAGCTGAGGGTAGACGCAACAGGCATTTTCTTGATAGTGTAACGCGAAGTCCTGTGTTGGTGGACGGACATTCTTTGAATGGCCGAGGAGTCTCTGACTCCACGCCCTCAGTCTGTGAGTTAACAGCTGAGGGTAGACGCAACAGGCATTTTCTTGCTGATAGTGCAACGCGAAGTCCTGTGTTGGTGGACGGACATTCTTTGAATGGCCGAGGAGTCTCTGACTCCACGCCCTCAGTCTGTGTGTTAGCAGCTGAGGGTAGACGCAACAGGCATTTTTCTGCTGATAGAGTATTGCGAAGTCCTGTGTTGGTGGACGGACATTCTTTGAATGGCCGAGGAGTCCTTGGCTCCACGCCCTCGGTCTGCGAGTTAGCAGCTGAGGGTAGACGCAACAGGCATTTGGATCTGGATCACGAATGTCAGTTGGTCGGCGTACACAGCAACTCCCGTCGACCCCCAATGTCAAGTTCTGGTTTGGGGGAAATTTCTAGCCCTGCTCCATTGTTGATCCCATTTTCAGTCGATAATAGCCTTCCTATTCCGTTCTTAGTGGACACAGGGAGTTCCCTAACTCTCATAGATTATAAAACCGTTCGCTCTTTGAAGCCTTCACTGGAAATTACCCCTGTTCATTTTGCCGTCTCCACTGCTGCACCCTCGAGTTTGTCAATTATTGGCATGGCCCGGGTGACATTTAAATCTATAAATTCACCCAACCCTCCTATTACAGTCAAATTGTTTGTAGCGTCTCGATTGTTCCCTACCGCCATTTTAGGACGCGACGTAATCAAAGTTCTCAATCCGAATTGGTCAAATTCACTTCTCACTGGTCCTTCAGTTTTATCAGTAACCTTGCCACCGTCCAAGTTAGTTCAATTATTTCCTCGCTGCTTTGGGCACATTGACAACTATTTACCCATTGATCAGTATGCTGTCCATATCCATCTCAAACCCACCGCTAAACCCATATGTCAACGACCGTATTCAATCCCGTTTGCTCTCCGCGATCAGGTTAAGGCTGAGTTAGATAGGCTCTGTGAAAATAACATTATAACTCCAGTCTCCTCGTCTCAATGGGCCTCCCCCTTAGTCTGTGTCCCAAAGAAATCCGGTGGGATCCGGTTGTGTGTTGTTTTACAACGAACTCTTAACCCTCAAATTATGACTGATGTGTACCCCCTGCCGCGCCCTGATGAGATTGTCCAACGATTTACTGGGTGTACCGTAATTGTTAGGTTAGATCTGACAAACGCCTATTTACAATTGGCAGTAGATGTTGATGACCAACCCCTTCTAACGGTAAATACCACTTTTTGTCTTTATCAATTTCCCCGCCTAGTATTTGGACTAGCTTCAGCGCCACCCGATTTTCAATATTTCATGGACAAAATTCTAGGTCACTTGCTTGGGGTCGCTGTTTTTCTAAACGACATTTTAATTGGGGGAACGAATCACAAGCAATGTGATACTAGGATGCGTCAAGTCCTGGGCCCTCTCAATCAATACAATGTAAAAATCAACGTAGAATTTTTTGTTCAGTCATTAGAATTTTTAGGCTCGATCATTTCAGTTCACGGGCGATTCCCCAGTCCCTCCAAGGTGAAAGCTCTACACATTCCTAATTGTGTTAAGGTACCAATGTAAATAGTTGTGGAAAAAAAAAAAAAAAAAAAAGAAAAAAAAAAAAAAAAAAAAAGAAAGAAAAAAAAAAAGAAAGTAATTAATGTAACTTATGTAATTAATGTAACTATTGTAATTAATGTAACTTCTGTAATTAATGTCACTTATGTAATTAATGTCACTTATGTAATTAATGTAACTAGGTAATTAATGTAAAATTTTATTTCTGACGTCGTAATTAATGTATCTAATGTACTTAATGTAACTTATGTAATTAACGTAACTTATGTAATTATTGTAACTTATGTAACTAGGTAATTAATGTAAAATTTTATATATTTTTTTTTGTAGACTAAGTACCAACGTGTTCTTGTGTTAAACCTAGACTAAGTACCGTTGTTAGATTATTACTAGGTAGATTCTTTATTTAAGGGGGAGATGGTGATGTAACCAACCCTTGGGCTATTCCTATTGGCTATAATAACGGGCCCTGCGATTGGCCGAACGCCCCACCCCAGGTAGTATATAAGGAGGCCCCTTTCACCCTTGAATTCACTCTCGAATAAACCGTCTACCATCAACTGTCTACCGTCTACTGTCTGCTGCCTACCTGCCGAACCCCGATACCTTAATGATGAAGAGTACAAAACGAAAAAATACACACATTAATTATGTTTAGCATTCAATATTATTTAATACTTTTTTGGTTGAAAGGTTAATATAGTATACCTACTACCGTTTTAACCAAAAAAGTATATGTAAAAAAATAGTCGAATAATCGTCAAATAAAAAATAGTCATTAATCGTGACTTTTATATTTAATATATGGAAAGAGTGCTATTTCAGATTTTTAAACAACCTTCAACCTCTAAAAAATTGTGCTTGGTAGAATTGTTTTGACTATTGATTCTAATTCAGCACATAAAAATAAAAAGTAAAAAATATGCTATTACAGGTTTTTCAAAAACAACGTCTAATTTCTCGAAATTGCTAGGTAGATAGAATTTTTTTGACTTTTGTTTCGAATTGAGTAGGTACAAAACATTTTTGAGTGAAAAGGGTTGTATAAGCTAAGCGTAATGAAACGAGAAAGGTTCATGTGCCAGAAATACATACTCCTACTAGTTTCAAGCATAAACACCTAAAAAACGCTTTCCAAAACCGAAAGGATGGCACTTAGGTAGGTACTTCTTTTAACGTATAAATTTTGTTCTTTTATATATATTCATACAAAAAAACTGTATAGATGGTATTTTGATATTCACACATTGTTCTTATAAAATTAATATACTTAATCATCCAATATTTAAGACACATTTATTTGAATACTGAAAATTTTAGTTTGTGGCACTTACCTATATCCTTTTCCAATTTTTGTACTCAATTCAGCACACATGAAAATATTAAAATCAGGAACAATTTCTAAAGGGAGAGAAGTTTTATTCCGGTAGAATTGTGTTATCTGAGCGTGGTGAATAGTTTCAGTTTTTGACCATTTGGGATCAAGTGAAAGGGGATTTTCTGGGTGTGACTTTTGGCGCTGCATGAAACAAATCTTGTATGGAAAGACCAAGAAAAATCGTTTGCACGTCGAGCTTTAGCTATTCACAGAAATACTTTTCCACCCTGTCGACTCCGAAGGTACGAGTAATTCATTAATTTTCCCCAATTTTCCCCACAATGAACGAGGGTTGGAAAACGGAAACGGTTATACGGCAGGAGTGGAAGGGGAGGACCAGCTAAGCATCTCCGAACCGGAATCAACAAGTGGGGGGCAGACCGGAGTTGGCTCCTGCGCATGCGCCATCCCTTACTGCTTGGTCCGGCGTTGCTTCGTCCGAAAGCTCATTTTCAGTCAACCCCCGACCATGTTAGCGATCGTGTTGTTCGTTCTGTGCCTCGCGTCCCGCGCGTCCTCTTCCGACATTCACGAGTCCGTGAGGACGCTTCAGACACAAGTGGCGTCTCTGATGGAAAATAAGGAACAGCAAGGGCAATTGATTGGACAGCTTAAAGAACTCAGGTAACAACAAGCAGTCCTACCATACAATTCAAAATATTGTGATTTACAGGTGTTATTGACGCATACAAGCGGTCAAAATGTTAGTCCTAAGTTACATGACATGTTTTTTGGTTTGCATAATACGCACGACTCTGCTCTCCAAGTTCGAAGAAAATTGTCTGCAATCCAAATTATACATGAACGTTTTTATTATCACAGGCACAATAAAACCGCTCAATATTAATAATATAATATTATTATGCATGCTCGTGTCTGAT
The DNA here is from genome assembly GCA_963920205.1 of Stenodema calcarata. Taxonomy (NCBI): domain Eukaryota; kingdom Metazoa; phylum Arthropoda; class Insecta; order Hemiptera; family Miridae; genus Stenodema; species Stenodema calcarata. The sequence continues at coordinate 12,161,359 of OY986061.1, read as the reverse complement.
AATGAGGTTACACCATCGAAAGTCTGATCAACGGAAACAAGGTCAGAAAAAATGTTAAGCACTCGACGAAACCCATTTCTAATGTAAATTTGAGGCATTTTGAGATACACACGAAACATCGAATGTAAACACTGAACACTGTTAACACTGATTGTAAACTTTTGGATTCTATTGATATGTACTATATTCTATTGATTATGACGAGGGGATTATTAATTGATTGCCTTCAGTAAAGTAGATTTTCACTCTGGTGGCATTATTTCAGTGAATTTTCGAAAAAGGAAGCTATAGTTTTTTTAAACACAAATTTTAAAATTCGAATTTCCGAAAAATCTTCATACCAAAATCCGTTCCGGATCATCCTGGATTCACTGCCAAAGACACCAAAGAATCGTATGTATATAAGTTTTATTTATAAATATATATTTATATATGTACCTATGTGTCATTCCAGACGAGATAACTCTCGATAGAATTGAGATAAAAAGCTCAATTTTGCACATAAAGTCTGACTTGGCAATCGAAACACTAAGTTCGAAGCAGAATCGGCCCACTCTATGGGGATTTAGGGGGATTTTAAGGGAGGAAAAATTACCTATAAATTCCAAAAATGAGACATTCTGACAAGTGACACCTCATTTCAACACGAAGGTGACGTCAGCTTTGCGATATCTTATGCCGTTCTCAAAGTGGAGCACTTTGAAGATGAAGAGACGTGGTTGTTGCCTGAGATGTTCTTCGCGGTTCATCTACTCTAATCTGATAACGGAATGAGATATCGCAATTTTGACTGCGCCATCGTGTTCAGCATTAAAAAATCTATAAACGGAGATGTTACTCGGCAAAATATGGAAACAAAATTTGTTATAGAATCACTAAAATTGAGAAATTTTACATAAAACTAGTTATTTCTTCGAAAATTCGCTCTTACAGCCATGCTGAATATGAAATTGAAATGTTAGGATACACCACGTATACAATGATATTGTAAGGCTTCAGCCAATAAATCATCTTTGGTCCCTTGTTTTCTGGATTCTGTGAGATACGTTGAATTAATTACAACCATTGGCGAGTTATGACACCTGTCATTATTGACCAGAATACGACAAAATATCCGTAGTTGATGTTGAAAGAACTGTTAATTTTGTTGAACCTATGAATAAGTCATGTAGTCGTGGTTGGCTTCATGTACACTTAAGTATTCGTAGCAACAGGAAACATAGGAAACAGGATTGAAATTAAAAACAACTGCTCTCATAAATGTTCAAGTTTGACGGTAAGTGGCGACTTTGCGTCTCCTAATACAGCGTATAATATCGCATCCTGTTATAGTGTAACAAAGAGCTACTGTATCAACAAATTTATGTTACGGGAGTTGAGAAGAGCGGTAATAACCATCTTCACCTAACTAGACAACCCATATTCGTCCTCTCATCGCTTACCCAATTCGATCGATTCGCTGTTAGTCGATTCTTACCAAGAACCCTAGTTTTTATCTCTAAACGATTCGCTTAAATTTTTCAACCGTGTCCCTCGACCTCGTGATGTAATATTTAGGATTGACTTTTTACTTAGAATCGTTTGAGTATGTAATTCCTCCCTCTTATTCCTCGAATGACGATACGTATCATTAATTCAGGTATTGTTGAAACTTGAACAAAAGGAAGCTGGTTCGAGTGTGACGGCTTTTGTTTCGTGTCCTTGATTGTTTTGTGTGTAAATTGAGCCGTGAAAAGTTCAATATTAGAATACATTTTGGGCCATTCCTCCGAGGAAAACACTATTTGTTCACGAATAATTTTGACACCGCCGCCTTTGTTTATAAACCCGTTGTATATCTATCCCCTCTCGGGAGAAAATGTTGAAAATGAATAGCTGGGATGGTCGAGCTACATCCCCTTTTTTGAACGGGCGAAAAAGCAGTTTATTTAAAACCCAGCCTACCGGAAACGCGATAGCTTCCGCACTTTTTTATTTATTTCGGACGATCGAAAAAGAGCTGCGGTGCAATTTTAACCCGACGTTTTTACAACGCCCCATGCGTCACTCGGATGTCATATATAACTGGAGAGATATATATTATTCGGTAGCTATTGGGGAGTGAGAGCGATAATTCTTGCGAGGGGCAGTTAACCGGGAGATATTAGAAAGATTTAGTGTAGGGAGGATTTGGAAGAGGTTTCGAGGAAAGCTGGAAATTTATCTGAACGGCAACAATTGCAGTAATGACGTTGTTATGGTATTGATTCGTCTGAAATCGGAAGGCTAAGAGTGTGTAGCTCCTAACCAAAATTAATTAAAGCGATACCGTGTATCTAAACATTACCTCATAGAAGGACTTTGAAGGGCTTGTAAGATTTTTCGTTTGCACTTGTGCAGTGGATTTTGTTAGTCCGGTTGAATTGATATATCACCAGTCAGTGAGCCACCAGTGTAGAGCTCCTAGAACGTTGATGAATTACAGGGGGTCGTTGGACTACGTGATAAGCTCTCCAAGTCCGCGACAGGACTTGACTCTCCTGGATTCCCCCATTTGACGGATGTTAGTAAAGGGATGTGTCCCACCCAGGGATATTGTCCACTTTCTTACTCACGGGATTGTAATCATATTTAGAGATCTCCATCCCACCTTGCGTCTTCTTATCGCCCAATAAGCCTCCTTTCAGTGCTCTCCAAAATGCTTGAACGCCTTGTCTTACCACACCTCAAACTCTACACTGGTCACCTTATCCCAAATGAACAGTTCGGGTTTCAGCTGTCACACTCGTGCCCTCTTCAGTCACAGAGGTACACAAATTTCATTAAAAATCCACAAACGCCGATTTTGTCGATCAGAATCTTTCGATGTAGAGGAAGCATTCGACCAAACTTTGCACGAAGGCTTGCTGACGAAACTCCAACCACATCTCCCTAAAAATGAACATTCAACGACACGAATGATGCAAGTCCACAACCTCCACATGCCTCATGGACGTGATTGAGTGGCAAGGAGGTGTCGTTAGACAAGTGCTGTAAATGACAGTTATATCGAACCACCAAATTGTCAACCACAACCACCTACTCAGCTGTGCAATCGACATCAAATGAATTAGTTTTCAAAGTTTGAAGTTCTACAAGGACCTGCGTTCAACTCCACACTTCATCGTACTTTATAACTTGAGCTACTTGGTGGCACTGGATTATATTATAATTCCGTCGCGTTGTTAGTTATCATGTTGGTCCAGCTCCTGGATCGATCGCGTGGCCAAACGGCAATTTTCCTCCACGCCCAAATCGCTTGATGTTTTCGGGTTCAACCCCCCCCCCCTCCTCCAAACCAATAAAGACCCCTAAATACCGCTGTTCCATGACCCTCAGTAAATTGAAAACGTCGCGTTTTCTCGAGTAATTACAATATTAATGAAATGGGGCTCGGGGGGCATGCTTAGCCGAATAAATCACTCCATTCCCTTTTACCCCCTCCCAAACCACTCGGGGTCCCACGTCGTTGCAGTTGGCGGCGTTTAATGACTCCCGAGCCTCGGTAAAGCTTCTTGTTTATAAATCAACATGAACTACCGCCCGTTGAAGGGGCCTTAAGTCCGTGGGGGCTGCAAAACTGTGTTTACTAGCGCAACATGCTATTCAATAGCCGTTTTTTTGTTAAATGTCATTAAACCTCATTACATCCCAACAAACTAAACGGTTCCTATGGAATTGGAATTGTAACAATTATTTTTCTTCTATCGAAGGTCTTGTCAAGCTACATTGCCCACTCAGCCTTGAATGCTTCAAGTTACACGAGACCTCAAGCTTTATTGAGTCATATCGCGCTTGCAAACTCGAGTATATGTATGCCCAGCATATTTGTTCAGAGTTGTTGCTCGTCCGTCATTTTGTGACGATCCAAAAGGTGGCTCTGAACATAAATTTTATTGATGGAGTGTTGTTTCTTTGCAGTAGAAAGAGAAAAGTTTTTTTGATTTTCTGATTGGTCGTGTGCCATCACCATTCGGGTATGGTTGTATATTGAGAAATGTTTCCTTGTATGAAGAGTTTTTTAATTTTATAACCAATTGTGGACTGAAGTTTTGATTTGAGTTTTTGGTTTTCATTTGTGTAAGTTTTTAATTATTTACTTGCATCTACATGGCTGTATTTTATGTAAAATGCCAAATAAAACGAAAAAAAAAGTTACAAGGAGCTATTCTTACCAACAGGTACAAATATTGTCAGAAACGGTGTTATTCATCGGAATAAAGTTCGATCTCGATTATTCGGATCCCGAATCAACCGATACCGCGCTTTAACGAACCGAAGTCTCCAGGTTTTTACCGCGGTAAAACATCTTATACTGAAGTAAGCGTTGTCGGAGATAGTTAATGGTTCGTGAATACAGTTGAAACGATCACAGAATTTCTTACAACCTCGATACGAACATTTTGCTCAGTCCTCCAAAAATTCGATTGATCGCGATACTATTTTATTTCACAAAACTTCCAGATAACTGGACATTTTCTTGATTCTAACGATAATATTAAATAGAATTGCCGGAACAAATTTTGTTCTATATAAATTATATAAATTATAATTGGCCTGCTTTTTTTAAAATAAAATTATGGTTTTTGTGTTTTGAAGGTTCGTAGATGGGCTAAAGCGGGCCACTGTAAGGGAGACTTTGGGGGATTTTAACGGAGATATCGCTAATCTGGGTTTACCGTCGTGATCAGCGTTAAAAAATGTATAAACTGAAGTATTACTTGGCAAAAAATGGTTGAATGAGATGTTCCAAACATCAGATTTTACATAAAACCAGTTATTCCTTCAAAAATTCGCTCTTACAGCCACACTGCATGGGGTTTTTATTTATCATTTTCCTCTGGAGTATCGTAAGTACCACAGTTTTACGGATCTTGTTGAATACTGTTTTTCTCACGAGAGTGATCTCTATCTTGGCTATTCAACTTTTAGAACCTCGTACTTATTTCATCATTGCGGAACATACGAAGTTTTCTCTAACGCCAATTTCCCTCGGAATTTTTTAATCAAACTTTTTTGTTTTATTCGATCTCACCACGAATTCCCTACCTCTGTCTGTATTTATAAATGAAACTTTGTTAATATTGCAGAATCATTATCCGGTGAATTCATTATAGTTTCCCTTCGCCCTGCAAACGGGCAGTAAATGATATTTGGAAAAATAATAACGGAGGAAAACAGGTCATATTATAGAACGCGATAACAAGGTCGATGGGGGGGGGGGGGGGGGGTTATTCCATTTATTCGAACCAGTGGGCGAAAAGGTAGAAGACGCTTTCTTTAATTAAAAAAGTTAGCGATTCGCCGTCTAAAGGGGCATTTCTTGTTCACCAGTCATACCCTCCCTTTTCCCACTTTTTGGAGTCGGTTAGACGGTTTCCTATTTGAATATTAATAAAGAGAATGGAAACAGTGGAGAATAACCAGGGAAAACTAGAGAATACGGCGAATTGTTTTTTAAGGTTATGTGTTCTGCTCCATCAAGGATGCTAACAATTAACTAACCTCTCTCATTAGATGTGAAAACGTAATAATATTATTATTTACGTTTAAATTGTGTAGTCTGTTGTTCTCGCATATCAGTTTATTTTGTTATGGAGTTTAAGTTTCTCATGGGGAAAACACCTATGATTAAACCTCATTGTTGAAAACCAAACTCCCCATTCGTTCACTTGGGACCTAGGAACTAGGAATATTCTCTGTATGAAATGTAGCAAAAACATCCAACTTTATAATATGATCCTTCAAGAGCAAATTTTTGACTGTAAAAAATTTTGACTGTAAATAAATCGATAATCGCTTTGGTCCGAACGTACGAGTTGGACATCAATATTAAATTGGAGTTTCATTAAATGATGTCCAACACATGAAACTCCAATTTAATATTGATGTCCAACTCGTACGTTCGGACCAAAGCGATTATCGATTTAATTTAAAGAAACTTCAGATTTTGTACTTCATGAAATAGGTACTATAGAGAAAGCCGCCCCTTTTATGTGTAATTTCTTGCATTGTGGCAGTTTTTGCATGTTATTAGGTACCTACTGTACGTTATTTGAGGAATGTATTGTTACCAGTAATTTTCGAGCGTTTTGCAGCTGTGGATCAGAAAAGAACTAAATGAGATTCAGTTTAACTCAATAATGGTCTTTGAACAAATTCATGTCAAAACATCGATAAGAGCCCACTTGGGAGTGTACGTTTTTATCACGTAGGCATCGCTTGTCGTCGAAAACGTCGTTTATAGAAAGATTTGGGGGGCTCAAGCTGGAACCAATATTTCTCTTCATTTTTCAACCCTCAGTTGATTCACTGAGTCGGGTACCTTACATAAATCATTATTTCCGTAGAACGGTTTGAGGTGAATATGGTGGTAGCGATGGCTGGGCTCAAAGGAGCACCGTTTATCAAAACTTCCCATTGTCGGAAGAGCTTAGCGTTGGAAATATGTTACAGTTCATCCCACGGGCGTTTTTCATACGATTTTGTTTCTTCTCGGTGTTCAGGGCGCTGATTTTATGCCGGACGGGTCCGCCCGTCTGTCATTAATAGTGTTAACGTAGTTTCCTCCTTTTACGCCGTCCTCGTTGACGTTCCGATGAAGTAGCCGTATGGGGGCGACCAGGCAGCGGCGAGCCAATGAGTTGAATTGATCACTAGGTGCTTGGTCCATTAGTTAACCACATTACGCTCAGAAGATAGATGGTTGCTGGCGGAGCCGGTGTTGCAGCGATCAATTCCGTCAATTGCACCGATTTGGCTCACGCGGGAATATAAAATCGACTTTAGTCGTGTACGACAAGTTTAAAACAGGTTCCTGGTACATAACTGGGTTTTTACGCTATTTGCGTAAATGGAATAACACGTTCCGATTCAGTTATGTAACGTATAAAGAGTAGAACCAAAAGCTCATCTTCAAACTTCATCACAAAACCCCAAAAATATGAACCAAATTTCGACCAGGATATTGAAATACTCCTGGTCGCGTCACTCTTCCTTAAAAACCTACAATTCGACTCCTACGATGCACAACCTGAATGTTTCCATACAAAATCAGTTCATTCTTGAGATATCGCACAGTGGGGCCAAGTGGTCAAAACGTGACGGAAATTATTTATGGTATCTGAGTGGTTGGTGAAACTTTGAATGGGTGTGTTTAGCGTGGTAAATGGCGAAAATGAAGTTCGTTTTCGTTTTATTTTTCATTTCCGGCTGTTTTTCACAATTGCATTGAAATCATTTATTTAAAAATGTCTAGAATAATTTGTGAACCATGAATTAGAACTTTGTGTACAGTCAAAGTCATAGGCTTGTTCTCACTCGTAAGGGGTGGTGAATCTGTCACGTCCTCTACCAACAACTTACCGATTACTGATAGGATGATGGATTATGATCACGCCATTAAAAGTCGTAGAATGCTTATTTCTTTAAATAATTGTAGGCGGGCATCACGTACAAAAACCTAAAAATTCTTATGCGCACGTTTGCGCACGATTTTTTTAAATCGCATTTTAGGGAACCCACAGAACACGCCCCAAGTGGAATCCGACCCACGCTTAATGACGCACCAATTTGAAAGCTGTTTCCAATTTCACTGATTATGAGCTCTACAAGAGTTATACAAAATTTGAAATGAACGAATTAACACTGTGAAAGCAAATTTTACAGTCATATTACATTTGTATGAAGGGTTTAGTCGTTTATTTTATACATTATCTATTAAACACAGCTCTCCCGAACGAAAACACTGAAACTCAAATTCTTGCAAAAATGCCTAAGCCCCAACTTTCATCCTCTCTCAGACCTTCTCCTTCCTGTAAAAGTCTAAATAAATAATTACTCCGTGTTCATATACATGTGGACTAACACACACACAAAAAATCAATGGACTTGATGTGATTTCAATTTTTGAATTTCCGCCACGTTTTGACCACTTTGGCCCCACTGTGCGTCGTTTAGCTCTTGATTAGGTACTCAACAGTGAAAGCAGTGAGTCCTTCAGCAATTTTAATTATCACCCTTCTACATTTTGATACCCTAGCTCTGTTACGGCGGTGAATTCAACTTACGTAATGTCGTGTTTTCATCGGAAACACTGCTTCTGAAACAATTATTTCATGATTACTTCAATTGGGTATACCGGTGGAGTTCCTTGATAATTAATCATTTCCCTTAGCGAATTTATTATACACGGATTGCCGTACAACACATAAAAGTGTATCCTCTTTGCATTTGAGCTGCTACTTTTAATGAAGTGAAGGCAAAAAAGAGAGTTACAAGTTAACGAGTAGGCATCGGAAGCTTTGTATCAACTTTGTGCGTGACAGGGACTTTACAAAAGTCGCTTGGAGAAAAGTTCGTAATGAACGGTCGCTTCAAAGACTTATTTGATTCAAGAGGAACCCGTTCATTGCTTGAAATGAGAACATTGAGAAGGGGAACTGAAAAATAAACAATTCCGTGTCACTGGGTAATTAAATGTCTACGTTTATTGCGTTGGTGACTTTCTGCGGGGGTGTCGTAGCCATGGAGTGGTCTTTCATTTCAACTTGTACGCGTTTACATGTACTCGTATACAGCTTTGAGTCAACTTCGGGTGGATGTGGCGTGAGAAGACTCGGCCTTGTAATTTTACCACCAAGTTTTATCCTTCAGTCGGAACTCAGCTAATGAAATGATTCACACTCACGTCATTTAAGTATTCACTGTTGGGGTTTGAAACCTCATGTTCTTCAAGAAACTCCTTCTTACGACTGGAACTCTACAGTGGAGCTTCTGCACAATATTTGCACAGTTTTCGTCGTTAGCCGTCTTGTTGAAATTAATCATCCCTGCCCCTCTCACCAATTCAAATTCAACTTGTTGATATAATCCGCAGCTGTTCTTGAGGTTTTAGAGTGACATCTGAAGAGGGCGAAGGGAAAGGGTTAGTCTTGTAAGCTTCAACTGCTGCCATAAATCTCTTGTTCCTCAAGAGATACTAAACCACCTTTGCAGAAGGCCCCTTTCCTCTCTGGTAGGTCCATCACAATGCTCTTCTCGCCGTTACCCGCCCTCGAACCCCCGTAACGCCTTACTCCGGGTTAACTGAGTGGTTTATCCCCTTTTCGCTCGGTAACAGCCTGTTACCGAGGCCCCCGAAGTCCGACCTTAAACCCGATCGATCCCGACAAATGCCTTTAGGTTTGGTTTTGCCGAGTAAATCGGCACAGATAGAGGTTGAAGAGGGTGCTCGGATTCCCCCAGTCTTGAGGCTTCACGGGGCACGTAGAGGCGTTTGGTTTGAGCCTCGTATTCCATTCGAGTTTAGGGGATGATGAAGTGAAGATGCTTCACTTTACATTCCACAGGATTCGCACCCTTCCCTACCAATGTTCTAGAATTAAATTGTTGTGTAGCACTCGTGCACAAGGTATCTGGAGCAAACAAGGGACTCCAATTCTTCATTAAGAGATGCTCAAGTGTTCAAGGCGTAAGTTTAACAATATCCCTTTAGTAGAATAACGAGTCACGTGAGATACATCAAGTAGCCATTTCCAAGACCCTCCTTGTACATTGAATAATATTATTGTACTTTCATCAATTTTTTCCCATAATAAACAAGAGCAGATCGTGGGGTAATTGGTAAAAGGGACCAAGTAACATTAAAATTAACATTAAAATTTTTTCAAATTTTACAGGACAGCCTTCCAAAATTTCTCCGTCTTACTGAATCAACAAATGGACATTCAGCTCAGTATCTTTCTTCGTGTTCCCTTACTACATTTAAAAACCCCCTGATTAAATCGTGGGAATTCTGTTCTAGCTCGTTATTTTTCTTTTCTGGTTCAGGATTCTCATGTGGCAGTTGCTGACTCTCGACGTGTCGAAGCTCCGAAAAGTATTGGATCGTGATGAATCGAAACGAATTCGAGTGAACAAGGACTGTGGAGAGGTTGAACTGGATATTTGTTTTTTGAGGGGGTGCCTTCTATCAAAAGCTTTCTATGATGATTTCAATATCACCCGACCCGTGTACGTAGTGGTTGAAACGTAGATCCACCTTGACTATCCGGTTGAACATTTTGATTGAAAGTGGTTAACTCTTCGTTTGACTGCACACTCCCCTGGCCGCCAGTCGCTTTTCATTGTTCCCCCATCGCTTGTACGCGTAGCCTCTTCAACGCTTACACTGCAGACCTTTTTCCAAACGGACAACTTAATTAAACGACTCGGAGCAAACGAAAGACCACCCGATAGGGAGGGGCCTCACATTTCTCCAACGTTTCCCACTCTGTCTTACCATAGCAACCAGGCTTTTAACAAAGAAATCGATTTCTCGGGTCCCACCACTTCATTAAATGTTTCTTTTGATATCATTTTATTGGGTTTCTTTTATTAAAATGTCGTCGAAAAACTCGTTCGTATAAATATCCTTTTTTTTTCGAAACGGATATTAAATTGTTTAATTAGTCACTGAAGAATTGGAAATGGTTGACTTGTTGGTTCGTAAATTAGTTCAACAATGAACCAGTCTTTTTTTTAATTTATTTCATTTGGCATTATACATGGTATATACAGCCATAATATTTTCAGAATTCTACAGCAAATAAAATTCGCTTCTAAAATAAATATCTTCTAAAATAATTATCCAAAATAAATATAAAATTCGATTCTCAGATACATCTGTGATATATATCAGATATAGGTATACTGTGTAGTCACAGTAAATTAAATTCACAAATGCTTGTAAACTTCTATTAATTAAACTTCTAGAAATTCGTACAGACGGTGGAAGCAGGATGGCGTTGATAGCAGATCTCTGTAATGAAATGGCGAGGGTAGGTTATGCGCAACAGCGTCAAAACATCTACATCGTGCTGTGGCGAAACTTGGGCACGTCATGAAGATGTGGTCCAAATCCTCGTCTTCCCCCTGACAGTTCTTACACTGCGCACTCTCCTCTCCGAGGAACCGATTCCTATATCCTTCGCACAGTCCATGGTTACATCTGATACGGCAAATCGTTGCTATCATCTGGCGATTTCGATTTCCTGTTGATCAACCACGGGTTTCGTGTAGAAACTAGCTGGAACCAGTCTTAACATTAGCTTTACAAAAATCTACACTCATACAATATGGCCATAAGAGTATAGGTTTTATGTAAAATGTAAAATGTCTCCATTTTACTGGTTTTATAACAAATTTTGTCTCCTTTTTTTCGGGTAACACCTCAATTTATAGATGTTTCAACGCTGAATAGAGCGGTGAAGTCAGAATTGCGATATCAACAACATCTCAAGTAACAACCACGTCTTCATCTTCAAAGTGCTGCACTTTGAGAACGGAATGAGATATCACAATTCTGATTTCACCATCGAGTTAAGCATTAAGAAATCTTTGCAAATGTGTCACTTGTCAGACTTTCTCATTTTTGGAACTTACTGGTAATTTTCCCCCCATTTAAATCCCCCAAGACCTCCCTTAGGGTGGCCCGATTCCGCCCATCTACGAACTTGGCATTTTAATTGCCAAGACGGATTTTTTGTCCAAATTTGAACTTTTCATCTAAATTCTATTGAGAGTTACAACCTACACATGACTTTTGGTGTCTTTTGGCAGTGACATAATATGTCACTGCCAAAAGACACCAAAAGTCATGTGTAGGTTGTAACTCTCAATAGAATTTAGATGAAAAGTTCAAATTTGGACAAAAAATCCGTCTTGGCAATTAAAATGCCAAGTTCGTAGATGGGCGGAATTTATCATATTATCATAATTTATCATATTATCACAATTTATCATCATATTATGATAATTTTTCGGAAATTCGAGTTTTAAACATTTTGGAACGAGAAATAGCCGCTTCTTCGAAAATTCGCTAAATGAAGTTTTTTGTCTCAAAAGTCCCGCCCCGGTGTAAAAGCTTTCTTCTCGATTGACTCTAAAAGTATCTCCCAGGTTTTCATAATAAAAACGGTCTCTCCTCAGTGGCGTTCGGGGGAAAAAAGCAACAACGAGAAAGGGCATTTGGGAGTTGAACTGTGGGTTTGTTTTGTCAACAAGAGCTTGGGAAAATATTTTCAGAAAGTGGTTCTTACTCATTGGTGGAAATGAAGTTCTTCCATTATCGTGGATGCTTTTAGAAAGAAACCGTGCGTTACATTAATTCATGAGGTAGAGGTAGAGGTACACGTTAGGTCCAAGTCTCAAAGTGCCTCTATTAAGTGTTACTTTTGGTTCAATATTGAAGATATTAACCATCCAATAATTAACCATTGGAATCGTCTAAAGAAAACAAAAACTCCACACAAGCTTTTGATTTCTGAATTTTGATCTTTGGATTTTTCATGCTCAGTGTAACGTAGAAATTGAGATCAAACTAGTTATACTCAGTAGGAGATATAACGTAGAAATTGAGATCAAACGAATTTTTTCGTGACTAATTTGCTAGTTTGTTTTTTACGCCCTGTGGAATACTTACGAGTGGTCCGTGTTCCAAAAGGGGCTACGTGTTCAGGAACAGATGCCAGTAAATTTTAGTGATAAAACACAGTGAGTGGGGGAAAAGAATCTCCCGAGAGATATGTAGAGTAGTTGATACGGTGCCAATACCTTCCAACGGGGGGCCAGGGGTCGGCGGAAAAGGTAAATTTGTGAGCTGAAAGCTCAAGAGGCAGTTTCGCCTTTTTTGTACGGGGCTTTACGCGATATCTATTTAATACATATCAGCCTTGAAAAGGGGCTTTCGTATCACATTCAAAGTTAAATGTCAACAGTCTGAGTGATACGCTGAATGCCACTGAACGACGGAGGGGGTAATGAATGTTATGATCTACCGTTTTTATGCGCTCAATCATCCAATCCATTCGCTGCTTAGAAGGCAGAATATTTTCATTCGAGATCTCTGTTATCGACCAGTTGTGGACGTATTCAAGCCTGTGTTTTCATTGATTGTTCAATTGTTTTGTTTAACCCATTCATTCGCTCAGACCCGTATCAATAATCAAGATTCGTCCTCATACAAGTATACAATGAGTCATATGACCAGTTGACAACCCAGTTACGTACTTGTGTGTTCTCAAAACGGGATTTTGATATATTCGATATAAAGCGTGATCAGCTAGAGTGGTCTAGGATTCCCAAAACTCATTCATCCCAAATACCAACAGTATTTCTCTGGGATCACTAAGCAGAGATTGACCCGATTTTGAGCCTTGAGCAAACATTATTTCCATTCTAAATAACGCTGAACGAATCTCGCTTCTGAGGGATTGCCCTACAATAAATTGATGCTTAGGGCGATATCTCTCTTCCACAACGGGGCTTGCAAACATCGTTCGTCATGCGCTACGAAAACGAGTAATTCCCGACTTTTTAGAGCGTTTATTTCTCTAAAGTAGAACAAATACTTTGTACGGTTTTCTTATTGTTTATTGTTGGTACGCCAACTATAATAATAACTACAATTATTATAGTTGACGTATGAACGATAAACAATTATTATTGATTAATTGGTGGTACTTATTACCACCGAGTCATCCAACTCCATCATTGCGCTTGATGATCATGTTACAGGTTGCAATGTGGAAATCAATCGTTTCTAAGTTTGTCCATCATCTTAATTTTACATCAGTAACTTTGTGAAATCGAGATCAATCCGAATTAGAAGTCTTTTTCGTATAAACTACGTGTCACACCTTAGACTACCAAAACTTCTACGATCTGACTTTATTATTAACCAAAACGACAAAATTTGTTGGTTGTTGAATTATTGGTTGTTGAATTATTGGCAGGATCTTTCTGAGTTAAAACTCAGATTGGACTCTCAATTGACTCAGTATAAATAAATAAATTGTGCAACAATATTTAAACGCAATTATCGGACTAGTAATATGCCGGATAAGTGAGGGAACGGAGGGTAAATAACGCCTATGTTCCGGCGGTGAAATTCGTTATATTTCATACGGTCTCGGGAAAAAAAATAAACCCGCAAACTTTTCTTTCGAGCTTTGTAAACAACGTAAAAAGCTTGAGGTATAAAAATACGAGGTTTTGAGCTGGTCAACTTGATAAACCTGTGTTTACACTCGTGTGGTAGCTCCGTGGACTGAATTATATTTTGTAGTCCCTTCAATTATTTATATTTATAGGGCTTGTATTGGAGGTAGAGAGAACTGGCGAAATGTGGAGGAAATGAATTATTTTACTGTTCAAATAATAAATTATAAGAGGAATTGTAATGTAGTGGGGTTGATATTTTATAATCGTTGAGTGTTTCAAGAAATGAGGAAGGAATTATTTGCCAATGAACGTTATTTACAGGGTTTTCGGACTCTGTGTACATTTCCGTGTAGTGATCGTTCGATACTGGTCTAGCAAGACCCATTAGTTTAATTATTTCCTCTCCGTAAAATTCTCAACAATAAGCCAATACTATTACGGTCCTGAATGATGTAGGAAGGCGTAAAGCCGCGGAGCCGACCTCGAGCCGGGCGAGCCCGTTTGATTGAATTGCTCGAAATCAATTGCTACAAATCAATTGGAAAGTCCATCTGCCTCTCCCTTCCAGGTGATTGGTAGAGAGACATCTTTTATTAATAGTTGGTGTGTTGGTTGAAACTTGATCGGGAAACGTGAGGGATCACGTAGGTGTGGGCTTCTTCGTTTCAAATGAAATTGAATATCTCACTCTCAACCCAATTGAGGAGTTTGACGTGGATACAGAAACGTTATCGGGTACACAATACATATGAATTGTAGTCTTCACGTTCTTCTGAATGTTGTTCAATACCGGTAGTTGTACTTGAATCTCATGAAACGGATTAAGTGAACAGTAAGTTTTCCCGCTTTCTCAATTTCAATTTCCCCAATCGTGGGATTCCATAATACGTGGTATATTATACACGTATTGACGTGAATATGTCTAAGGCGTGGGGGGATCTGTGAAAATGTAACACGAAAAGAAAGCAACGTTTCTATTTCGGTCGATTTTCACGTAAGTACAACCTACCCGTCGGTAGAGAAATGTTACTTCGGCAATTTTCTAGGGGTGTTAGATAGTCGATAGTTAAGACTATCGATAGTCTCGATACTATCGAACACCAACTATCGATAGTATCGATAGTCTATCGACGTCGTTTTTGAGATTACCTTTGCTCGGCATATAATTACGTATTATCCACCTACCTAGTATGTTTTAGGGCTTACTCAGCAATATTAATCAGACTTGGGAGGCAAAAAAACTATCGATAGGGCTATCGATAGGATGTCACTATCGATCAATCGATAGTACTATCTAACTATCTAACACCCCTACAATTTTCATCTCGCAGAAATCGTTCGCCACTCGTTGGAAAGCTCTTGATTTATGTGAAAAATGTACAAATCTCAAGCTACCAATTTCTCCCTTTTTACACACCTAGCTACGTCCCTAAACTAATTTTCTCGGATTACAAACAAAATTTTCGTTTGGCAAGAATTGAATGCACAGGTTTCTATTAACGACTTCCAACGCTGCTTTTGACGCCGTTACAACTTGGAAATACGTACTCCTTATTTCTCGTGAGACTAGCAGTCTTATCACATTTGATTATTGTCATTTCTTACTCAGTTTCAACATTGGTCAATATTAACGTAAATTAGAGAGTGAACGAATTCGATTGGAAGTTTCAGCCGAGTATCAGAAACTCCATTCAATTAGTCCTCAAATTAGGTACCTATATCACATCTTATGATCCCTAAACCATTGTTGTATCAAAAAGCTGATTTATTACGCTATGCTATAAACTACTCGTAATATTGCTAAGTATCCATAATGAACCTATAATGTGAAAAAAAGGCACTGCATGGTAGTTATACTATTCATTAGTAGGAACTTGTAAGCAGTAAGTAGGCACTAGACATATTCCTGATCTATTGTTTTCCCATCAAGGGAAAAATTTAAATTTTCTTCAGCTGTTCGCTTATAACTCCTAGCGAAAACCTTACCAAGAGACAAACTAAAGAAACTTAAATTCTGCGTGGATAGACCTCTCCAACTTCAAAATTGGACCAATTTATAAGGTAGTCATCGACGGTTGAAAACGACCATTTTTTGGTTACAAACCTCTCCAGCTCGTATTAATCAAGGTATTTCAGATTACATCAAATTAGTAATGTCGGGTTTTTTCAGTAAACAAAATCGCCAAAAATCGTAAATTGGTTTGATTACTCCACAAACGACGATGTGGGTTTTGGGAATTGGAATTTCGAGGGCCTACCTACTCAAACCACCCTCATAGTTTGCTGTATTACTCGTAGCTTTGGCTCCTAGGCTATATGTCATTCAATACAAAAGCTGTGGAGAGTAACGGTACCAAAATATTGAAGTTCTAAGACCCAACATTAGGTGTTGTTATGACTCTCATATTGGGTCTTAGAACTTCAATATTCTAGGTACCGTTATTCTCCACAGCTTTTGTATTGAATAAAAATATTTTCAGGTGACTTCTAGCCAATCAATAGAAGACACCCTAACTTCCCCCCCCCCCCCCACTTTTTTTGAACTCTATACTTCTCTTTGAACCCTCTTGACGACCATTGAATATTTTTCTCAAATGATATCACAGATGAATATTATTTACACAAGGAAAAAGTGGTAGGTAGTCTCTATGTCATGGCGACGACAAAAGGCAGCAACACGTGTAACTGAGTTAACAGTAAAAGGCATTTGTTATTCCGCTCGAAGGGACGCTATTGAGTATCTTTTTCCCTCTATGACAAAACGAGAACACAATCAAAACTAGGAAAATAGAATTTTGCGCAAATGGAATTTCCACCGTTGACGTTGAAACGTTTTGGTTGGTTTTGTGTTTGGAAATGGTTTCCAACCTTCCCTTTGAATGTTCATTTCCAGGCTGTAACAATGTTAACCGAATAAAATACGAATTTGACAGAGTCTGTTTTTCCGGTTGCGATCCCTTAATTTTGTCTTGAAGTGTATATACACATGACAACAGCTATTTGTGTATAAATTCTAGTTATGATTCAAATATTTTGCCGCCCGATATCTAATTACCTTCCGAGCCCTGGGTGGATGTCCTAGAGGCGCCGCTTGCATGACATACCGCGTAATGGATTCGTAATGGCGTATTATGCCATGTCGATCCTCCGGGCGTTTCCCGTCCGGGCCGACAACCAACATTGATCAATTAGTTAGGATTAACCCCTTCTCGCGGATAGCGGGGAGGACTGGGCTTAAATAGTTATACCGGCTTGTTTACATTTCATAATGCGTAGTCGGACCCTTATGAAGGGACGGGATTGGTTTGTTGACCATAGTTGACTAAGAGACTATCACTGCCGCGGGGGAAACTGTTTGGCAGACGTGCTATTTAGGTAATTACGTTGCCTCGGCGATAACCTAATGAATTACGCAAAACGAACCTAAATCGGGTAATTTCCCGAGCATAAGACCGTTGAATATCCTCTTGATTGATTAGCCCGTATTTTTATTTGGAATTCTGATTAATTTCAATCACATTCACTGTAAACACTCAGATACCATTAAATTTCTTTGGATCTAATTGGTACTCGATATGAAGAAGAGATGAAGACAAAAGCTGTTGAACCTACTCACATGAAGGAGGTTGCGTGGCACCGCCTACTTACGGACAATTCGTATGAGGAAGTTAACTTCTTTGAAACGCTCAGCAAATCACATGCAACCGGATGCTGTAATTGAGGCTATGTCGTTGATGCGGTACTGTAATGGTGTGTACTCCTTTTTTCCTTTATTATTTATAAAAATTCTTAAACCACGTATGTAAACCATTGGTTGCAGTAGCCAGTACGTAGTAGAAATGAAGACTTTTCTCAAATCCAGTAAAAGCAAAGAACGAAGCGAAGATTTTCAAAGTACTTTTTAGGAGATGGATGTATGAGAGATGTTATTTTTGAGGAAGAGTGTTATTAAAATCGGCACACATTTTAAAAGCCAAATTTTAACACTAATTACCTCTATTTTGAACAATTTTGCAACATATTACGATGTTAATGATACCACTCGATTTTTCCTTCATCACTATAGTCGGGCAACTTCATTGCCCACCGAAACACTACATGGTTTGGCATGCCACTTTACCAAGGCTGCAATTCCAACAGCCTTGTCACCATTCAAAGAGGTACACTTTCCCGGGAAAAAGGCCTGCACTCCATTTCCTAGAGGCGAAAAAAGAGAAACCAGAATGCGGTCGGGACCCGCGGGGTAATTGCTTTTTGTGCACTATAAATAGGTCAACTTCGCGCCTTTCCAGAGGAAGATTGTCTCCCCTCACCGGGCTTGAAAGTGGCCCCTGGGTAATTGCATTAACATTTTACTGTATATGCCGTAATCGAAGTTCTTTCGCACCGCCCCTGTATCGTATCGTTCGGGTAAAACGGGGGACCCCGTGAATAATTGAAAAACGGTTATAGGATGGGGTCTTCTAAACTGGAACGTTGATACTTCACAAATTGAGGGGGCCTTGATTTTTGTCAATTTTATAAGTTAATTTAACTGGTTGTGGTGGCAGCAGGCTGGAAATCGGAGGCGCCACGGACTAGAACTTGAGCTCCCTTCCATCTAATAATTTGATCATAGGGATTCATTTAGGGGATACTGCGACCTGCAATATCGCAGCAGCTTCTAAAATTTAGTGATCTGTTCTCTACGGAATATTTTTTGCCTCCGCTCATGTATACGGCTTTTGGATGAAGTCACGTTACCAACTGTAGGTTCCCACTGGAAAACTCCCCTCTTCCACGGTGTACGCGCCATCATAACTCCGCCTCTAATTGGAAACCGCTGGTTTTGCTCCGACCAGGCCAATACGATTTTTCACTTCAATGTCTTCATCCGTTTAAAAACGCTGAGTGGTTTTTCTCTCCCTAAAATATTGAAAGACAATGAACGCGGTTTCGGCCCGCACGCTCCGATTCAATTTCCCATGTCGCGTGGGAGAAGCGCTAATGATTTCGAGGTTTTTAGGGACGACAGTCAGAATATTGAGGGTATTGATTTCGATGTGAGGAAAAGGCAGAGGACATCTGATCGGATTGATACTTCATTATTTCGTTTAGTTTTAGGAATAATAATAACTTCGTTTTCACGTCCGCGGTCGTACACCTATATCCACCTCAAAAATCTAAAATCGTGCTGAAGTGGGTTTTTGATCTTAAATCTTCTTTTAACGAATTTTTGAAGAAAATGAAGTTATTGTTCTCGGTCCAAAATTCTTAAAACTCGAATTTCCGAAAAATGTTCATACCAAAATCCACCAAATCCATACATAGTATGTATGTATGTGTCACTCCGGACGATAACTCTCGATAGAATTGAGATAAAAAGTTCAAATTCGCACAAAAAAATCCGTCCTGGCAATCGAAAGGCTAAGTTCGTAGATGGGCAGAATCGGGGAGCGCCAAAGGGGGGGTTTTGGGGAATTTTAGTGAGAAAACATTACCCATACATTCCTAACATGAAAAAGTCTGACAAGTAATAGGTACCTAATGTTAAAGGTTGTTTTTAATGCTGAACTCGATGGTGAAATCAGAATTGCGATATCTTATTCCGTTCCAAAACTGGAGCACTTTGAAGATGAAGGAACGTGGTTGATACTTGAGATGTTCTTCATGGACATCATTTTACATAAAACCAATTATTTCTTCGAAAATTCGCTCTCATATTTCCCTTTTGTAACAGTACAGTATGTACCTATACTGTACTGTTACAAAAGGGAAATATGAGAGCGAATTTTCCAAGAAATAATTGGTTTTATACCTACACATGAAGCGGACAACCTTTACCGGGTGAACAACCACACTCTCTTCCCTTGAAATAAAGATTGGGTGCCGGAACACCAATTTGGCTCAATTCCACGACCAAAAACCATACGTTGCCCTTGTCAGTAATAACATTCTCATCTCTGTTTCCCTTTTCCACCGTTCACGTCCGTTGAAAAATGAGCGGATAAGGGACGTTTAGGTCACCGCTTCGGGGCTCTATAGAGCGTATATATACGCTCAAGTACATTAGTTTTGATAGCGTCCAAACGAGTTTTATATGACGTCGTAAAACCTCACGGTATCCAGGAAGCGAACCCCTCGCCCATACCATAGTTTTTTCATGAATGACTCGCGCACGTGAGGACTCGCCACGTGACGGAATAGGGCCTTAGTATGAAAAACGAGTCGTCTGTTAAATGAAGAATGTTGATCCGTTTTACGAATGGATATTCCCCCACTGTTTCACCTTCAATGTCCATAAAACAGAAGTCCGCGGACGGGGTTTTTTTGGGTTGTCGAAAAGGCTCTTCATTTTATTGAAATATATATTTCTCTATATCAAGAGCGTAACCCCTTGAATTCCCTTGAATTCATATGCAATCGATTTAACCTTTCCATACCGAACACGACTTTTCAACCCTAAAAAACTCATATGCCCTTCACTGCTCACAATACATGGTACCTGGCAAGTGTTCTTTCACTTCCTCGGTATCTCAATTTTTGGATTTTCGGTCACTAAAATGGTATCATCAGCGGTTTTTGGCTCACAAATTGGTGGCATTTGAATACACCTTCTCTTATGTAAATCCATTTGTCTTGGGGAAAATTCGGATTTTTTCAAGTCTTCAAGTAAACGTCAGGTGTCGTTTAGAATGACTCACATGCTCCTACGTTCTGAAATTGTATCGAACAAATTTTCAAATGTACCACGGTAGTTGTTGGTCGATAAGTCGAAACGTCAAAAATTGGTGGCCATATTCTTTCGTTTTTTCAACTTACCGGACCGTGAATTTCCTCCGGACGTTCTTTCAGGGCCGAGAGTTTAAAATCGCATTACTACAGTCAACTCGGTGGAAAGAAAACGAAAGATACTGTTTCATTCAAGTTGATTCAGTTTTTACGCGATGTATCACAATCGGAGATTCACCCGCAGTTTAGGAAGGAGGTAGGATTTTGGTTGGGAGCTGAAGAAAATTTTTTTTCTCACTGCCGAATCGAACGCAGGACCTCGCTTGATGTAATCTTCTTTTTGGACCTGTTGATTCTTCGTGTTTTTGCTGTCAGGCGATGGCTTAGGAAGTTTTGAAGGGCGCTAACGCGGCGGACGTTACGCTATTGAATGGTTCAGTTTGGATTGTACAATAGGGAATGACAGTGATTTTTTCCCTGAGAAGTACTCACCATCAGAATAATTAAGATCGTGGTAAAAGAGTTTTTAAGGAAGTACTAATTTTTCTGGAGAGGTTTGAAGTCGTATTGAGCGGGAAGAGGGCAGCAATGTACGTCATCGACCTCCCAGGCCAATCAGAGAGCAGTTCGTAGACCTGCACTTTGATTGGTACATGAAAGCCGCCCCTGCACGCCCCTATCAGCCGCTGTATCAACTACAACCCTGTCCGACTACGTTGAGCGGGAGAAGTTGAAATTCGCCATTCCTCAGTTCGATCTGGTAGTTAAACAAAAATTTTGCCGTTTAAAATTACTCGTTTTACATGTCTTTTGAGTCACCCACTTCAGATTTTTTGACCATCAAAGAATTATTGTCTGACACTCTGGCGTTCCCTATTACGTTGAAATCCAACTGTAAAAGTCCAGTTAGGAGTTGCGTTCTACAAATTGGGCCCGAGTTTGAATTGAGGTTTTAATCAGCGGAAACAGTTGTACACTTGTCGAATATGATCAATCTCTGACAGCACGTGCCTACAGGGAAATACACCAAAAGCTTCAACATATATAGTATATACACACGTGTGTACAAAAACCTCTGGGTAGAGGTAATATTTCTGCAAACTATGAAAAATGAATAGGTCGCAGGAGTGAGTAAATATTCAAATAGACCGTCGCCCGTAAATCTTCTTTTGATCGCATTCAAACTACAGGGACCTGTCGAGGTTCGAAAAGTAAAGTTTTCTCTTTTTTTTCTCTTCGTCCTTCCGCCTCTCTCCCCAACCCCCGTCCACCGGTGAACCAAATATTATCGATTCAGGAGAAGTCCCTGGAGGTGTCGAGACACGGTCGCTCCTAACCACTATGCCCGTCACTCTGTCCCTACGCATAAATCACAAAAAAAACCCTAAAGAAGTTTTCCGCTAGGAAATCCAGAGGGTTGAGTAGTGATTGCTTATAAATCAACGGGTATTCCCAGAGAAAAAATACATCTTCGCGACCCCTTTTTTGTTCTCAAACGGGAAATATTTTCCCCCCAGTTTTTCACGGGTTTTCTCAGAAATAAAAATGAATTGTATTGTATTCTATTATTCATACATTTAAAGTACACTCAAACTTTCGGAGGAATAATGAACTGTCAAATGTCTGTTCAACTCGCGAAAGTTTGCAGCGAACGTAAAAAATTGTTTTCATTAAAAATAATCTCGGTTTTTTTTGTTGTTGTTGGGTTTTTGTGTTTTGTTTTAAACGAAAAACGGGATAACAACCGACGCTAATCCGATTTTCCATGACGTGAAATAAATTGGAAAACTTTTGCGGCGGCTACAGGTTTGAATGCCTTGGAAGTGGAATATTCATTTCTATCTCTGGTAAATGCGTATTTAATGGCTTTCATCCCTAACATACGTAATTTCCTGAGATTTTCTCATTAAAGTGAATGAAGACAAACTGTAAGTTTGTGGGCAAGGAAGTGTGCAATGCTCAGAACCACGATGACATATTCTGTATGAATTATAGTAAAACCGCTGGGTCAACTACTTCTGAAGTAGTTGACCCAGCGGTTTTACTATAATTCATGACCCACTATTTTCTCAATATTGTACACAAAATCTAATTTACTGATATTGATAGTTTCCGTTCAATTAAACCTTAGGCGACTTACGCTTCCAGAACATCTAATGCCTGGTACGCCTAGTTATGTAGAATCAAAAAAGTTACGACGGTCGATGTCCCAATCCCGTTGCAACAACTTGATTCGTTTATTCAGAAGGGAGCGAATAAATATTAATATGAATATAGAGGAGCTTTATATTCGGCAAAAGAAATGCTAATGTTCAGGAATTCGTATTCAATAGGTCCCTGGTTCCTGAATATATTTTTTTTAAAGGACACCGGTTACGAGAGTGGACGCCAAAAGAGTTTTCTCTTGAAATGGTGTAATGAAATGAATTGAAACTCACTTCAAATAGTTACAATTTTCGAGAGAAAAATCGACGAATCTTGTTTTGGGTGAAATCTTGAATTTAGAGAAAAAAATGGTTATCTTGACGGTTCAGTTTTACTTTGAAACGCATCGAGGATTGACGTTGCTTGATAAAATCCTCATTTTGTGTCGTCTGTATCGATTATTATTTCGCCTGAACTAAATCGATTTTAAATCATAATATTTAAATAATAATTTTAAAAAATTTTAAATAATATTATTTTCTTTCAGAGAGGAAGTGGTCGTGTTACGGGAGAAATGCCGGGGCCTTCGGAACGTTGCTACGCGGACCAAATGGTTGGAAGCGTCGCTGTCTGAAGCTCGCGGTCAAATCAGCGAACTCGGGGCAGCTCTAGACAAGGCGGAAGGTGACATCACTTACCTCCGGTCGCAGCTACAAGCTGACACTAAGACTTTGGCCAAGGTATGTACCAGCAACACATTTTTTTTCTCACTACTTAGTGCAATCAGACATTAACAAAAAATAAAAATAAAATCGTAGAATTCGACTAGTTGAATCCTAACAACATAAACGGTTGCCACTTAGTTTTAAGCTGAAGAATGTTTCCAATACTAAGTAGCGAAATAGGAATAACTTGGAATTGCATGTTATGATGTTCGCTAGGGTGTAGAGAAAATATGCTTTCTGCCTAAATCCTCTTGGAAGACCACAGAAACGTTTCCTTCTTGTCTCAAGAATCAGTGTGTTCATAAACAAAATTTTGAAAAAAATGTGTTTTTTCCTCCTCCCCCAAGTTCAAAATAAAAAAAATTTTAAAAAAACCAATCAGGCAGTATGGCCATAAGACCGAATTTTCGAAGAAACAACTGGTTTTATGTAAAATGTGAAGTTTGGAACATCTCATTCGACCATTTTCTGCCTAGTAGCACTTCATTTTATAGATTTTTCAACGCTGAACACGATGGCGCAGTCAGAATTGCAATATCTCATTTCGTTATCAGTTTAGAGCAGATAAACCGTGAAGAACATCTCACGTAACAAACGTTTCTTCACCTTAAAAGTGCTCCTCCAGCTTGAGAACAGAATAAGATAATTAATAATGTATCCCCGTTAAAACTCCACCGAACCCCCCTTAGAATAGCCCGATTCTGGCCATCTACGAACTTAGCTTTTCGATTGCAAAGACAGATTTTTTGTGCAAATTTGAAATTTTTCATCTCAGTACTATCGAGAGTTATCGTCTGGAATGACAATACATAAATAAATATAATATATTATATATACATATGGTTTTTGGAGTCTTTTGGCAGTGCATTCAGGATGGTCTAAAACGGACCTAGAACAAACGGTTTCAAAATAAAGAAAACCATCAAAAACTTTTTGCAGAGTTTTGGAGATCTGATCGTGAGTTTTTTCTCTGAGCGCGGTATGTACCACAACCAAACTACGGTTGACGTCTCTGGTGACTCCCTTTACTCGAAAAGGGAGTTCTCCACTCTGCACCATTTCTTCAATATTTTTTTGATTGAACACTCTATTTCTTGAGAAAAAAAAGGAAACGTTCTTAGGGTATTCCAAGAGGAGTTAGGGGAAAATGATATTATCGCCCTGAAAAAATGGATTCCAGCGAACATATATTTTTCTTACATTTTAAAACCGTTGGTAATTCTACTTCTAACTAGGCTTTGAAATCAGAAAGTAGATACGAGTGAACATATAAATTTTTCTTAAATTTTAAAAACGTTGGTAATTCTACTTGTAACGTGGCTTTAAAATCGTTCGGAAGCCTTTGCTCCTCCAACGCCCCGAGCTATTCAGCCACGATTCCTTTTTTTCAACAATACCGAGCCAGAAATAGCAACCTTACACGGTGATATCGTACCCCCTCATAAACTAATGAACTACTTGTTGGATACAGATAAAACTTCTCTTCAAAAGGAGCATTGTGGGACTCGAAACTCACATGCTCTGCTTCCTTCAGTTGCTCTTCACCTCATTCACGTTTTCTCCCCTTCACAAGCAAGAAAAAACCTTTGAAGAACCTCCCTTTACATCATCATCCTCTCTGCGGGAAAAGAGGAAAAAAAAGGAACATGCGTGCGTCATAGCCTAATGAGAGAATTTTGTTGATAATTTACTCAAACCCCAACCTTCACCTACTGCTATGCACTGAGTTGTTTCTACGACCTTCGATCATTAAAATCAGTAAAACTTATTTTCCTCTCACTATTGTCCTTCATCATCACTTGAATTGTATTAAAAAATTCAATGCGATTTTGAAAAATGTAGTAGGTTTTGAAAACTACACTTTTCAAAATTGCATGGTTTGCATCGCCATGTATAGTCGGTACTTCTCAAAAACATCCATTTCCTCTGACCGATCGACTCGTTTCGTGGTATATCGAATTATCAATTAAGTATCCCTCTTTGCTCGTGCGTTTCACGGTATCGCGAATTCTCCACATGCAATCTAAATCACGATATCCGTGCGAGATTCGTTGAGCGGTTCAGGAGGTACGCGATGATATCATCTGATATGAGCCAAAATTTGTGGGCAACGTGTGGGCAAGAATTGTATGCGTGTACGGAGTTTAAAACTGTAGAATTCAGTTTCTTGTTGTAGACTACTCGTAATGTGTTTACGGCCTTAGTTGAGAATCCAAAATCGCTCTAAGTAAACAGAGTAAAAAGACCCCACATGCTTTTTTATGTAAGAGTTTGAGACTCCTACAAAGAAATCGCAATCTGAATCCAATTATGCCCTACGGTAGAAGGGTTGAATTGGGGAGTTTTAAGATTTTGAAAGCAGTGATTAACCCTTGCACGCCAATTCTTTTCTTCTTCAACAAAAACGTTGTAATGGAAAACATTTGTTTTCACAAGAATATTCCCCTGAAAACGGAGTCCTTTGTTAACCTATTCTATAGTACCGGTGTATATTCCTTGAATACTCTCAGATTGATGAGGTTGAGTTCAAGGCGACAGATGTTCGCGGTTATTTTGTTGTATACAAGAATGATGGGAGGATTCAGGTCTGCAAAGGGACGTGGTAAACCGAATACGTCCGAGGTGGTACTTTCGACGTGGGTCATTATGGCCAGCTGAGGGGTCATTAAAGTACGGCGAGTAATCAGTATGGAACAATTTTCTCGACAATGTCCTTTTAAAAACACACCTTTTCTCCGTGGTGACGCCATATGGGGTACCGGCAATGTAATTGCTCCCTACTCTGCAGCTGAAACCAGTTCGAGTTGTCAATGTTTCTTTTCAATTTTATATCCCTTCCCTTTTTTTTGACACTTAGACCTATTTCTTATTCCAATATTTTAATTTGATCTCCTGTAATGTATGGTTTGCTGAGGCGCCTGCTCTCGGGGAGTTTAGGCAATATGCCCACCCAGAGGAGTTTCTGGTCTGCATTCACAGACCTGGCTATCCCCAGAGCGGTCGAACAAAAACATCGAGAACTAAGGACACTCAGCAAACCATCAAACTCCTTACATATCCAGTTTCAATCGAACTATCAGGACCTCTTTGATTGTGGTGTGGATGTTTAATGGTGAGTGATTCTTTTGCACCAAGTATATTACGCTGGAAAAATAAAATCGTCCGTTTCTCCGACAAAATGTAATTACTACGATAAAACCAGCAAATCCCGTATTTAAATTCTATTAACTTTAACAAAACCGTAAAATGAGTCTCTCTGAATATTCTTAATGATTACTCTGTTTGTTTACTGTCAAGGCCAAAAAGAAGTCGCTGCCTGAAAAGTATAACAATTTTAAACTTTTTTTTCTCGTTTACTCCCTCTTGCGCCGTATGATACAAAGAGTTAAGAGTCGTGGAATTGTCGACTCAACACAACCGTTGCCTCTTCCCCACCGTCTTCCTTGCGAGAAGGAATCTCGCAAAAAGCCTGAAACCTTCTCAACGCCTTAAGCACGAAAAATGGCACCGTGAAGTTCGTGACAACAAGGCAATCTAAATGAAAAAATATCTGGAAAACTTTTTTTTTTGGAGGGAAGAATGGTAATTTTGAAAAGGAAAAGTTATGGAGGTTAATGAATTGTCTTGATACGTGGTATAATAATTTCTGACTGTAACTTCAGTTTTGGTACAGTATTCTCACTCATCTCAGGCCGGGGACCTTTTCCCCCACATTATTCCCTGATTATTATAAATTTGTACAATTGTCGTGCTGGGTATTTGCTGTTTCATACTTCCTGGAACGACTAATTAAACGTTCTTGGAAGTGACTACTAAGACGCCGTTTAGCTGATGAATATCTCACCGCTACCCCGAACGGGTGCTCTTGGAAATTGATGAAAATAGATAAGCGCATTCCATTTGCGTAATTTAGCGGTTTCCTCAGATCGTTCCGTGTCGCTTTGAAACAGCATTTATCGCTCAACCTCGCTTTATTTTTTACTCTCTTTTTTATTTATCATATCTCCGAGGGAAAACCTAAGAACCGCATTTTCTTGTGATGTTCCTTACCGGTTTTTCCCTCGGCCTAAAAAGGACGAGGAATCCGGCTATGAGAATCCCTTTCGTATGAGACTGGAATAGTTAGGTACCCGGGTTCCGATATTGGTTCCCATACTCGCCTCGGTGGTTATTTGTTTTCTCCTTCGGAACGGGTTTTCTCCCGCTGAGCTGGAAAAACCAGAATGATATAGCTTATTGTCGCTAGTCGAAAAACATGGGATTCGGCGCAGTTTCCTGTCCAGTCTTTAATCTTTGGTTTTCGAAGGAGAGAAATAATATTATGTCACCCATAAAGATCATGAGGGTAGCTTTACATTGATACACTTCCCCCTAATAAATTGTTATTTGAAATGTGGACGACTGAAGGAGTGTTGACATCCACCATAGGGGGAAAAACATGTACTTTTGTAACTTCACCAATCGTCAACAAACAATCTTTTCAACGTCGAAACAACCATCATTCCGCAGACAGAGAGATTTTCTAGAAAAAAGAAACTCATTTTCCTGAAAATCATGTGGGGTTTCAATCGTTGCCCAAGGACCAAACATACGGGGGGATGTTGTTTTCTCGTTGGATTCGAATGGATTTTTTTATTTTATTGAAAAACAATAAACCAAAATAGTCGTGCAACTTGTTTCTAGTTGCTGCACGGTTGATTTGGAGAGGATACTAATTCATCCGCATGTATCGTAGGATTTTTAATTCTAGTTGCGGATTTTCTGTTGTGCCTTTGTGTGTTTTACCGAGTAACCTGCAACCTGGGTGTGTTGTGAGTGGAGAAACTTATCATAGCCGGCGGACAGAAAGATGGACGAGGAAAATGGAAAGCAGGTGAGCTATACATTGTTTTAAGTGGGGGAAAGTTGGGTCTTAGCGTTATTTCCTTCGGAGGGAGAATGGCGCACCTCCCAAAAGCTTAGGGGAGAAAGATTAGGGAAACAAGGCTTCACGCTTCACGGTGACTTGATGACTATTTTAAGCCTCGCAGCGGGATTTACCGAGTCAACTTAGCTCTGCAGTTGGAGTGGGATGAGCGGCCAAATTGATGCTTCAATCTTCGTCGGAATGTATCGATCGGTACTGACTTTAGGCCTGGAGGATGAGTTATAGGAACGGAACTGGAACAGAATTCACGAGGGTGTGAAATACCTCGTGCTACGAATTCCTCCCCTTGAATTACGTGGGTCACGGTCCTCGTAGTTCCTTGCAAACCACGTTGGTACGACGAACACTGTAATCGCAGTTTCTTGGTTGATGTCTAATACGATTAAGTAACATACGCCATGTCGTGTCTGTCATTGGTTGAGTTTCACTCGACCATATGAGATGAAACATTTACTAGTCTGCTGCACTCATTGCATCAGTGTTTTGGTATTCCATTGCGGTAGTTGCGGGAAAATGTTCATTTCTTGTACTTCTGACTCCATAATAATTGAGTTCTGTTTAATTTTTGAACTACAGCCAACATCTATGAGTATAATGTACGATCCAGGTAAGACGTTTTGAAGATCTGTACAACAAAGGAAGTTCCACGCAGGGTGCGTAGATGACGGAAATGTTATACGAGATAAATTTAATAAGTTATGGGAGCATTTATCAGATCGAAATTAATACTTGTCCTTTTCCAAACGAACTGTGGCGGAAGCTATTCTCATCTCGATTCTCATGGAAGAGGTTCGTGTTTTGTTCTTCCCAGGAATCTCGGGCTATCGAAGGAGACAACCTGCGTAGAGAGATGAATGAGCTTGTGAGAATGAGAATGTACCAAGGGAACCTTCTCACGCCTATCGGCCTTATCAGGGGAAAAAAATCCCAAATTATTTTCATGAAAACGAACTGTCGGTCCTTCTGCTTCTCTAGATGTCCTTTTCTGTCTAGAAACCTACCAGCGTTGTACTGTTGATTCAGCTGCTTAGAGGTTCATTTCAAGTTCTGGGTACGAATGTGTAGAGGTGCCCAGTTTCTTAAGAAAATCACCTGCTGAAGTAGGTGCTACTTGGATGTCTGTGGCTGCTGCAGACAAATAAAATTGGAAAGTCTGTTTAACAAGTCACCTTAATTGTGCAAATTAGCCGAAATTTCATAACTGTTTTGATTTTCTACATATTTCATGTGTCTTGGTCGTTAGTAGATATTCATGTGAGAGGACTTGGTGGAATTGAGTGTGTTTTGGCTGCCTGCCTACGACGTTGTTCTCTAATCGTTCCATTTCAAGCCCTCTCAGCTACAGAGACTACCCATTGAGCCGTCAAACCGTTTTGCTCCATCGTCAAGGAATACCTCTTCAAGTTGAACGCGCTCCGCCTGTGACGTTCTGTGCTGAGAAGAGATGTACTCGTACACCTACTCGCGCTGTAAAGGAACGACTATTCGGTTTAAGAGCCCCAACTCCCCTTCAAGTCCTCCTCGCTCTTCACACCTACAAAACCGTCGACGCCCCAGAGGGAAGTAATCGGGCGAAGTGTTTTCGTCATTACGCGGATAGGTTTAAAGCGGGAGGGTGAGTATTCCGTCATTTCGAGAGAAAAAGAACGTGAATTCCTATCTGTCCGTTCTCCATGCGGAAGGGCCGTACTGAAAAAGAAGAACGACTTTGAAATCCACACTCTCACGAAATTAGCGTTACGTTTAGAAGTGTTTCACACGAAAGAAGACTGCTTGGGAAGAGTAACACTTTGGAGGATTTGAATAACGTTGAAAACATTCGCAATCTTCCGTGGGATTTAATTTACGATCTGTCTAAGAGATTTTGTTTTATTACTTCTTTTACTTGTTGTCTTGTCAATGGTGCTGAAGGCGTGATCATATTATATTATTCATAGTATATTATTGAACATATTATGTTCAATTCCGTGATGTATTCTAATGTTCACCATACTGTGTCGCCAGATCGTTGAATCCTGAAACCGTGCTGTACTGTATTGATGTTGAACGAGAGTTTAAGGGAATCGATGTTGAGTGATTCTGAGTTGCGATGTCACCCGAAAATCCCAAATCGTGAACACCTGGAGAGAGACGTAAATCCCTCGACAACGGCTCTTTACGAGCGAGAATGGTGGTCCAGGCCCTGACAGGTGGCTGGTGTTCGTAGAAACCCAAGACCCAGTTGGGGCGGATGGTAGGATTCTATGCTATTCGAAACAGCTCTTGGATTTGTTGGGTCGAATGGGGAGACGCATGCGACGAGGAAAATGGAACGAATATCGTTCGGTTTATTGTGAAAGTCCTTTTTTCCAAGACCCCGAAGTTAGCTGTCCTAATTCATGTTTGACGATGAAATATATCGAACCTTTCTGATACTACGGCAATTGGTGTTGCTATGGTATTAGCACTTGATCGGTAAAGTACTCCACCTGTGTTTTTAGGCACACCCCTCAGAACCTGCCAAATCCTTGTTTTCCTTGTTTTGAACCACGAATCTCCCCAATTCTGACTGATACGACTTTAGTTGGCCTAAAACCCTTCAATTCCCTAGGGAAGCTTCCAGCTTGGTTCTTGTATCTAAAATGCGACAAAAAGTCGGCCTTTCGTTTCGATCCAACCCTTAATCAAACTTTGAATGTTAACGTGATCATTATTGTTTCGTGCTTGTACTTATGCTGCCATGCCGATTGCAATACACAAATACCTTTATAGCATGTAATCTATCACAAACTGAATCGACATCCTCATTGAAAGCGATGTTGCCGTGAAATTCCCTCTGTTCAGTGAGCTGATTTGAGAACAAATACATCGAACACCCAGAGTATTAATGGATGTTTCAGCCCCACTTTTCAATTCAAAAGGGGGCTGCTTGTTTTTCATTGTTCAGCTAAAATTATTATGCCCACCATTACCCTAATTAGCCGGTAGGGTATTATCCACCTGATCCCAATGCTGAGAGAATGAATTTATTATTATCTACACGGGGAGCCCAGCCCGCCCGGAAAGGTCATCCTAGCCTGACCAAAGGAAGGGGATTATCCCGGAAAATATATTTAGTGTGGTAATGGGTTTAGGCCGTCCTCCCTCCGCTATTTTTTCAAAGTTTAAATATGTTTTTGGGCGTAATTTTGCGACGGAATCATCAGCGCAGAATTAACGATGTCATAAATTCTATAACCAATTCCCGTGTACATAAAACACGAAATTCTCAAAGCTCGTATTAATGTATTACTCGCACAATTAGTACTGAGCTTATAATAGCAAACCTAGAGGGTTGAGGGTAGCAAAGCAGGCTAACGCGAGTTCGGAACTCCGATATCCGCTCGTCCTAACCGAGGACGGTGAGAGCAATGGATAGCCGTACTAATGGTAACAATAATCGAACTATTTATGATAGGAGACACCGAGCATGAGGTGATTTAATATAGTTCACTGGAAAATCGTGATGGTCATTTAAAAGGCCTTTTTGTACTCCCGTACTCTCCAATTTCAACTCGATCGATGCAGTGGTGATACTCTCACGGGAAATCTTGAACCACCCTTCAGTTCTGGACAACGTAGTTCTCATAGAAAATCCGTGGTTAGAGCACTGGTGCTAAATATCCAATTCACGTTGAAAACCTACAATCGATTCTCATCGTTCAAAAAATGAAAATGTCTCTCGTTTGACGTCTTAAAGAACTCATGAGCTGATGGATCGTTTCACCGTTAAACCTTTGGAGTAAAGTCACCGATATGAAAACCGTCACGAAATACCTTCCATTGCCGGACTATGAGGTTTCCGTGACTCCCGTATCAACGAGAGTGCGAATAGGAGAAGGTAGTTGAACTCGAGAAATCACGCGATGTGTATTTGGAGGCTCTCGACGGAATTATCGTTCGGACGCTAATTGGCCTCACCGGCGGCCTTGCGATGTGCGAATTGATCAGATTCCACGCGTCTAAACTCTCGTGGTGTAATATTAATTTAGCTAATTACCCGCGTTTTTGTCAGTTTTAGGAATATTTTTTGTTTCAACGGTCATTGAGTGCAATTGCCGAAAAATACGCTCATATTTCACGCCATCATTCCTAATTATTCAATTTAACACTAATTGATTGAAGCTAATCGACCGGATTACAAACAGTTTTCACAGCTATCCAAAAATGTTTTAAATTCGTTTAAAATATTTCGTTCGACCTCTAAAAATATGTGTTGGCCAAATTTCAAATTGTCCCAATTTGATGGCACAATTTATATCATGATTATTGCAACCGCAACAAATGAGATGATATCTCCTGAGATGACATCTTTTTTCGGGCAGTCATAAAACATCGTTGTATGATTTCAAAGTTACTTCTATATTGCTACTATATTGGCCCTGCCACTTTGATGACCTGAACCCAGAAGTCCACTGGAGTTCCGTGAAAATCAATTGAATAGTACCCATTATTAATGGGGGTCAGCATACATATCTGTTCTGGGCAGTGTTGAGCCACGTGGTTTGAACAGGAAACACTAGGCAACATTTTATTCATTTTGATTTTCGTTTATTTATTTAGATCTTATTTTAATTTTTATTTTAATTTTCTTAATATTTTTATTATTATTATTATTTTGATTTTTATTTTTACTTTTTTATTTATTTATTTATTTTATTTATTTTATTTTATTTTATTTTTTTATTAGCTTATATAAGTATATACATTTTTTAAATTTAAAACAAAAAATAATAAAAAAAAAAACTAAATTTTCAGACATGACTAACACTTTCTCACTTCCACACACACAACTTACTGACTATTACACTTTTAATTACTTTTTTGACATAACCAACATATTCACACAATACACGCAATACTTCCCTCACACAATACACGCAAACACTTAACACTAATACATTACACAAGCACAACCCTTCACAAAACTTCCCTTCCCCACCACCTTCTACCAGCCCACATTATCCTGCTCGCTTCCTCCATGCCGCTGCCATCCGCGCATACCACCAAAGCCCTTGGATCTGGAAATTGAGAGAAGCACACCCCACCATTTCTTCTCGGGCTGACGACGCTGTACAGCGAAAATTTCCACTTTTTCCAAATGTAGTAAGTGTTTTCTATAATTTTCTATAATTTTCATCCTCCTGTTCATGCATTCAAGTTCATATTTCACGCGAGTGTCTTTAGTTTCACCAATCCATCGTACCCATTATTAATATATATTATATTATTCATTACTGGTCTCTTGATTTGAAATGCATTACTTATACGGACCATTATAAATTTTATTAAAATAGGTTTCCCTGGACCTTCTGTGCTGACAATGAGTGACGTGTAGAAGTTAATGGGCTGTCACCGCAAAAAGTGTTAAATTGTGAACTAAATAACTAGATATTTACATGATTTATCACTGTAACTTGTTGTTTATTATCTGGATAAACGCAAGAAAAAAAAGCTACTAGTGGAGCATCTGTGAATCATTTCCCATGCTGAAATTTTAGTTCGTTGTCTGGATCATAATTTAGGCATGGCGATGAGAATTAACTTGATTATGATAACTTTCGTGACTGCTGTCCGTATCAAATTTAATCCCATGTAGTTTAAAACCGCCGTTCAAATAAGTGCCCTTGTGACTCATTGTAGGAGTTGAATTACGGTAAATCCTACCGCATAATTGAAGTTTTCAACTTCACGGAATCCCCTTCTCCAAAATATGAGTTCGACCAAGCTGTGGAATATTTAGTGAAACTCTCGACCATCCTGATTCCGAGCTGCATAATACACATCAGTAGTCGGACCTGATTAGGCGGATAATTATTTCTGCCCTCTGCAGTTGTGACGGCCCTCTCACACCCAGAAATTTGCTCACTAATAGACTTGATGCACGGTTATGCCTTGAATATGGTTAGATGTTGAATAATTAAGAGGAGTTTAATTTTTCTCCATCCTCCCCGGCCCACCCGGAGCATGAGCCAATTTCGTTCGAATCACTAGGCGAATTCGAACAGTAATCCCTCCAGCGGCTTGGGGATTCCACCGATTCAAATTACCTTCCCCGTTCCCCCGCTCGCCTGTCAATTAATAAAACCCCCTTCCGCTCATCCGATACCGGAAAAGTTGGATTTTCAATATTTCCGCTTTCCCGGCTGGTTTTTTCTTCTTCTTTTTTTCTTTACAGGATTAGGTGGGAATTAATTTTGCGTTACGGAAAAGAAAATTACTCCCTTGAGTTCAGCCGTTATTTTTTATTATTTTCATTTTTTTTTTTTTTTTTTTTTTCCATTACAGTTTCGAAGCCTCCACTTGTCAAACATTTTTGGGTAAGGGATCAAAAGAAAAGTTCAAAGTTGGTAAAGAACCAACCGTCGGCATTAAATAATTGGAATGAACGAATTGCCATTGGAATGAACGAATTGAAACATCAAACGAACGGGTATGTACGAGTATATATACATATATATGGGTTACATCGCTTCCTCATGAGCCAATTCCTTTCCACGTAGCTGTACAATAGAAACGATCATATTATGATATGATGTTATGATCGTTTCTATCGTACACTATCGTCCACCTTGGAAAGGAATTGGCTCATGAGGAAGCGATGTAACCCATATATACTCGTACATACCCGTTCGTTTGACGTTACAATTCGTTCATATTAAGTTCGTTTCAATTCGTTCATTATTATTATAAATTCTTCGTGATAATTATGAACAATTATATTATAAATATCCGTTCTTTTGAGATTGATGTGGCAAATACGAAAAATGCGAATTTGAGGTATTAAAGAGTAGATTTTTTTGCATCTCCATGTCCAGGGGTATCTGAAGAAGGAAACAAATGTCTAAAATCGGTCTTCAGTCTGTCCCAGAAATCTTATTCTGAACGAAACCGCAATTATAATCCCAAGGGAACAAAGCAGAAGGAAACGAGAATTTTCCTGAGGTCAGGAAAGCAGCTCATGGTCTGAGGATGACAAATCGTCCTTGTATCTTATTACAGTCCTTTGGGGGAGGCCGCTGCCTGCGTTATTTACGCATTAGGCTGTATTTCACTCGAATTTGACGTCAATGGATTGATGACGTGGTGCAAGGCTTGACGTTTTCCGGTGGTTAAACCCGTTACATCGTGCTGATCCTGGCTGGTTATCGTACGTCATGTCCTCTACCGCTTTGGGTTACAGAGATCATAACTATTATGGCGCAGGCAGGTTGGAGGGAATAAAACCTAAATAAAAATTATGTAACCAACGAGGATTTTGTTTAGAAAATTATTGAATGCAGCGGTTTTTATGTTTTCAGCCAATATATTCCCAACCTGAATCCGATTTCGAATTCAAATTCCCCCAACATACACAGGTTCTTCTGCCTACTGAGATAATGAAAAACTACACGAAAACGCTCCATGCTGGTTTTTACTACACACTATCGTCAATACATTAGGACGGTTATATTACTAAAATGTATTTCGGCAATTTGGCAGCAACTTCTGACCCAAGTGTCCAAATTACTTCTGACCTTTACTCAGTCGTCAACCTCAATTATTCATCGCTCTTGATTCACCGTGCGATTCCATGAATATTTCAATCGGTTGCAAATGGACCTTTCTCCGGGTTCTCTGATATGAATATCTGAGGGGTTTTATGTTCAAGAATAAATCAAGAATTGAATAACGAAATGAAGGAAGAAATGAATAAACCGAATGAATCATACTGTAAGGCAATAAAGAAGACTTCTTGGGATCATGTTATACACGTCATAGGGTAGGCTAAAATTACAACAAAACAAATGGAATTCCTTGAGTTCGGAAAACTTTTGATTTCTCCATGTTCATATATGATATATATATACGAAGTTTAATCATGAAGAGGTGGGCGATTGAGACGGTAATTGGATAAAATTGATTCGTTGACAGTGTATTGGGCCTGTCTGTCAACCAGCCACCCGACGAAGAATTAAAGGAATTCACTCCTCTTGGTCAAACGTAAAACACGAACGGACCCGAGTACGAAATTATGGATAACGAACCGTCGAGTTGTTAGTTGGTCATTGACGTTCTGGGGTTATTGACACATCAAAAGGGTTATAATCAAAAAGGGAATTCGTGTCTGTGCATTCATTGAATTACTTAAATTAGAACGCAGAAGAGAAGTAGATGCTTCAGTAGTTTCAGAGGGCTCGAGAATCTCGGTATTCCGGTTGAATAGAGTAGAATTATATTTTCTCTGTATTGACTCGACTAATTAATGGATCGGAAGGTCTCAGAGGCTCAAAACTCTGTATGATGGGCTTGTGCTTGACTTGTAATTTTAGTCTGAATCCACTTGTCGGATGTAAATTTCGCTTTTCGCTCACATACCGACTCCACATTTGGTTATCGAAAGTGAATAACGGGGGCCTCTTAGGTGGATTTCACTAAATAACAATTGTTCCAAATCTTTACTACGTTGAACCATTGAGAAGACAGACCTTTCTCTTTAGGAATTATGAATATTCATGACTCCTCGAAATAAGAAGCTTCCCTATTGTACAGGGCGTAAACCCCATGCGGGAAAACCATGGGCGGAAAAGGTTTCACTAAGCCTCGCCCTCAGGGGAATGAGAAATATTATAATTTTCGGGACGACCCGCTGTTTAGGAGCTTAATGAAAAGATTTTTGAAGACTTTCGTCGAGAACAACGGAGTTTTGCACACTATTTCCACCCAAAGGGACGAGGAGATAATTTGAAATTATGATCAGCTCTATGAGAAACCTTGTCAAAAAAGCTTTCACGGAAAGTGAAACAAGTGGTGGCGGAAATGGATGTTAATTACTCTTTTTTGTGGAGGTTAAAACCAGTGCTGTTTCGTAATTGTCCTTGTCACCTAAAATAACAACCGCGTTTCAATTTTAGTTTCTACGAGTTGACCTCTCGTAAGTGATCGTTGTGTTTTTAAATCAACAACTTCGTTTAAACCCGGATTTTCTCCTTTTCAATCAAGCTGAGCTCGAACTCGATATTTGTGTGTATGCTCACTTGGGTGTACTATGTACTCACATTTTTTCACCAGTGCCAGTGCAAAGAGTTAACCTTGAAAACTCTCAATCTCAAAATCTCTAACCCACGAATTATGGTTTATTATAGGCATTATCGTTATTTCTTGGTAATAGGTTATCGAGTAACAGCGACCGTCTGGCAATAGGTTGTGGTATTAGGTTATTTTGGTAATAGGTTA
Organism: Stenodema calcarata; assembly: GCA_963920205.1. NCBI lineage: Eukaryota > Metazoa > Arthropoda > Insecta > Hemiptera > Miridae > Stenodema > Stenodema calcarata. Next base: position 12,123,616 of record OY986061.1, on the reverse strand, counting down.
CCGGTGATTCAGGAATCTTTCCAGCGCCCAACGCGGACTGGACACCCCCTGATACTCGAAACTAACTCAATACTCACTCAAATAACTTGTCGACAATTATGATCGCACACCTTTCACGCATTCGTTTTCCGTGACGTATTACCTGGTATTACCTGAAAAAGTCCCAGCCAACCTATTATCACGGAATCCCGAATGGCCGGCGACAAAGGCCTTTCTCCCAAGTTCTCAAAACAGTTCCAGTAATAGGGTTTTTTGGTAATAGGTTATCTGGTATAAGGTTACTGGACAGCATTAGGACATTTGAAGCGGTTAAATATTCCCTACCTTAAGTTTATTCATGATGTTAAAAAAATTGATGTTGGTATTCAGAATTTTCAGATATTTTGTTCAATATTAGAACAAACTGCTCGGGCTCAGACGGTGGATATCAAGAGCACTCGATGCCTCAGTGTGAAGCCATCCTCTGGTGGCCCCAGATATTTCCCGTTTTATATTCGCTGGGCAATTACGGGTGAAATGGGTAACGAGACTATCGACTCGACCCAACGATTGAGTTGTTACCCCGATCGAAAACTAATGCCCCGCACTCGCCGAGCGACTCACTCAAGAAAGAAATACGGGGTAGGAGTGGATTTCCCCAAATATATTAGGTGACGTTGATCGACCGCATACATCAATCAGCCTCGTGTCATTCGGGGAGGTTTCGAAGACCCGGGAGGTTGGTTCCAAGCGGTAATAGATCATCGCTTAGTTCTCACTCCGGAAAACGAGCTGCCGTTCACTCCCAGGACCGTTTTACCGGAAAGCTCGGCGTAACTCGCGTGGGAGGGAAAAAACTGATACATGAGGCCAAAGGTTCGAACCTGTCACCTGCAGGGAGGTTTTTTTTGTACCCGTTCTTCCTTTACTGGAGGCCACAGTTAGCTAATTACGTTCACTGAGCTGACAGATGTGGAAGTGGACGAGTGATTATTCGGTAACGCCTTTCGAGAGTTTTCAATGAAAACCGATCGCGTCATCCTCAACCGACCTGTCATACACCACTCCGCACATTATGTACTGCGATGCATTTGAAACAAGACATGTGAATGAATATTAAATATATAAATACCAACTGTATGTTTTAGCATGGAACATGCTTTAGCCTTGGACTAACTAGCCGAAAAATGTCACGCGGAAGTGTCACAAAATTTTAACGATGATTTTCACGTACAACCGAGTAGTTGGTAGGGAAATGAAACTTCTTTCATTTTCATCGGACAAAAATCGTTTTCCATTCGTTGGAAAGCTCTTGATTTATACTATAACCATATAAATTGATACTATAAGTATATAATTTTTTTCTCTGTTTTTTTTGACGAATAATATTGATCAGCATAAGGCTGTAAGCCCGTGTCGCCGATACAAGAGTTGCTTTTTGATATTAATAAATAATTACAATTACAACTATAATTACAATATAGTTTTTACATGCCTAAAAAATTTACATTCAAGTACTTACCGTATATTCTTTGCGTTATGATGGAGTCGCAGTTTTCCGTACCTTTTTGAAGAAGCTATGTATAAATTAGCTTTTGAACTTCATTTCTCGAGCTAATAGAAGGTTCTTTCATTCTAGAATCAATTTGATTGTACAGTAAATAGACATAATATTAAGGGCTTCTAGTGGTGAAAAACCAATGAAGTCTAGGGTTTGTCACATTTTTTCCAGAGCAAAACGTGTTGGGTATAAGTGTTCCTTAGACATGTCCCGTGAGCCAAAAATCAGGCATATTACAGTAGTTTTCTGGGCGTAGCCCAGCCTTATTGCCCAATGGCTACAAACATTTTAGCACGATATCTCGAATTTGAAGAGATTGACACCTCCCAAATTTCGAGGAGTTGCTCAACAGGAACGTCTTTGGCGTGCAAAAATGTTTTATGAAAATGCAAAAACCAAAATCGCATTACAAAAAAATTAATTTGGCCATTTACAAGTAGGAGTTAATTAGAAATTAAGTTATTGTCAATGATTTCCCAAAGCTCTATGATATAGAGCTATGCATATTATGCAATAGAAAGGAATAACTTTGTCTGTAAAATTCAATCTATATAGTTTATTTATTTTATGAACCTCATGACCCCTCCTAGATCAAAGTCTGGATCCGCCCCTGGTGGATGCTTGGGACATCAAAAAGCACAAAAGAAGACGTAAAATGTCGTCATTATGTAAAGTAAACCCCTAAAAATGAATTTACATGAAATACAATACATAAATAAACACGATCAAGGCATGTTGGAACTATGAAAGATAACAGAAGTAATAAGGTAAGTTGGGTTCCGAGGAAAGGCTCGACATAAACTAAAGAATGAAAAAATAATGAGCCCAAGAGAGGAAAGGGAATCGCCTGTAAGAATAAAGCCAAACAACTTTGCGAGAACAAATTGGTTTTGTAAGAAGCAAATACCTGACAGCAAGATTTGAAACTTATAAGTACGTGAAATACCCAAAATTACATTCTTCTTGGGTCGTGGCAAGAAATTCAATTAACCATCAGAAATGTGGCCAATTCACCTCTGTCCCACCGTTTCCCACAACTTCAACTACGATCGGAGAAAAACGTCATTCGGGAGCGTGAAACCTCTGGAAAAGTAGAATTCCACTGGTCGTGACGTCTCGAAAACTGCTTCGCTCGGAATGAATAATCGCCTTGAAGGAGGGGACCCGCTCATGTAGAAATCCTTCTCAAGGCAGGTGTCGCAGGACCGGCAGGTGCTGCGGGCGGTTTCGAACTACTTTCTGAACCTTCTTTCTTTTCTGGAAGAACCAGATCCCGAAGGATCATAAACAACGTCCGACTCCCTTTCCGATAATAGATGACTGGGATCACGATGTTATCTTACAAGGTTGTTTTGGTCTTTCACGTTCAGATTTGAATATTAATGCGCGGATTTGGTGGCCCACGATTTCGTATGTGCGTCTTATATGTCCTCGAATTCTTTTCCAGAGGATTTAGACGAGGAAAGACAATGAGTTGGGGATCATTTGTATCTATGAATTCTGAGAACTCCACAGCGATCTGTGACCTAGACGTCAACGTATTGGGAAAATCGTTGCTACAGAAGCTTTATCCTTCCAATATTGGTTTATTTGTAGGAATTTATCAATCCCAACATTTTAACAAGAAAGGGGCTATATATCAAGTCCTCAAACAGTCCTTCAACTGTGGTTGGTAACTCTTCTTTCTAATGAGGTTTCGGACGATATTTAATATATTTTTCTTTAAATTAGTTATACGCCCCTTTACTACACCATCTCATTCGTTCAAAATCATTTATAGTATTACCTAACAAGTATTCTAAAATTCACTCCATCCAACTTCCAATGTTACCAACCCAATGAAACTTGAAATGAATATTTGAATCTCGAGGAAAACCCCATTGTGAGTACCAGTTAGTTCGCGGTTGTTGATCCTAACCCTTTTACCATAGTATTAGCATTCGAATCCGATAACAGAGTTGTTTGTTGAATCAATACGGTATAGAGAGGGTCTCTGAGTTTGGAACAACATTGTCTTAATGATACAATCCATCGCCGTAGCCCATTCCCTCCAACTCGAACCGACGGTTGTTTTGCCGCGACCTTTTTCGTCTTGGTCTTTGTAGAAACAATGTTTTCCTTCACCGTTCAAATGAGTTCGACGCCCACTTCGAACAACCGTCAACACATCTTGAATCTCGTTATTTGCCAATATTATTACTCGTGAGCAAATATTCGTTGTGACGTATTTACGGCCTCTAACATATCCTTGGCGCCAGAGATATGAGTTGTTCCCATATTGAAATACCTTGCTACCTACTGGTTTCATATCGAGCTCGGCAGTATTATTCAAAGTAACATTTTTCATACACCTCCGAGATACCTTAGTAATGTTGTTTTCATTTTTTCAGGTAAGTCTGTTATGCGATATCATGAACCATCTCCAAATAGGTACCGTAAGTCTCACAGCTAACATTTTTTCTGAAATGAACAGTTACGGTTCTTAAATTTAAGACCGCTGTTATTTATAAGACTGAATCATCAACAGGGAAATTTAAAAAATTGGTTCTTGAATATTTTGAACTTAGAACTAATGAAAGTAAATTTATAGACAGGTTTAATTTAGGGTAATTAGAGTGTAGGTAGTTTTTGGGTAACTACGAGTATTAGAGTACTTCAAGGTAGATGTCATACCTGTATTTTTTGCACTGAACACCTAATGCCAATTAAAATAAGTATTTCAGATGCATTAATAATTACCTAATTAAGTAGTACAATTATTGTACTACTTACTAAAAAGCAGGGAAGAGACGAGCCTGGGTGGGTCACAGGATCTTAGGCTCAGAAATACGCCTTAATTTTGGAACTGTCATTATGTACTTAGACTGTAAAAAATGTTTGTTGTATGTATTGTATACTGTTTTCTTGAATAAATTTAAAAAAAAGCATGGCACGACAGACCTTTTACAAGAAATGCATCGAAAGCCACGGGGTATATAATATAATGTATTATAGTTTATGGATTTATGGCTTCTCTCTGAATAATAATCCATAGACTTCAGTACCAGGCAGTCCCATCGGATTTTATTTCGATTACAGTCCGGTCGCTGATGGTAATAAACATACTTAGGTGTCTCGATTATTTTGACAAACGTATACAATTGATTAAAATTATATTACGAACCACATAAATATTTTTGTGGCAAGGAAATTAAATCTGAAATTCGTTTTGAGTTGCGTAATTCGTCCTAAATTTACAAGAAAGAGGAAATTTTGTGCTGAATTTTCACTTTTGTTCAAAATGAATATCATATACCTACTGGGTTCCCTCACCCAAAAAATGACTTGAATCCGATTTGTCATCCCGAATCAGTAATTTGCTAAACACCATCACATGGGTAATTGTTTCAAAAAATGGTTCAATCAATTTCGTTACTCCTACGCAAATAGTCTCCTGGCATTTGTATAACTCTATTCATCTACTTTTCATTTACTTCAAACTTTTCGATTAAAAACGCAATTTGTAAAAAAAAAATTAATAGAGGTATGTACCTACTTAATTTCTAAGATAATAATTATTGATGATGTACTGGTATTGCAATGCAATTCGAAACCCGATTTATGTTCTAAATGCACAATAAAATGAGCAATTATTTTTATCATTAATCACAATTGCGTCATGTAAGCATATTATTACTTTATGGCGGTGGAGTTCATTTATGGTCGAGGAATAATTTGGTTTCCTCTTGGACGAGAGAGTCAGAAACAGCAGTGAAAAGTTGAAACCTCCATCATCCCACCGATGGTAGCTGTGAGGGTGTCTGGTGAAGAGGGCTCATCCAAATTAGAGTTTCGAGAGCCGCCATACAGCTGCCAATCTCACTCGTTCCGTCAATATGGGCGGGATTAGACGGATCTCTCTCTAGAGCAGAAAAAACCCCCAGAACGAACGGGAGGAGAGAAAAAAAATCCGGAAAATTTCCCTAGGGTTCCGGGAGCTGTGGTCAGAAATGAAAAGGGTGGCCTATTTCTTAAGATCCGAAGGCACCACAACCCCTGTAGAAGAGAGGGATGGAAAAAAAGGGAGTTCAAACCCTGTCTTCAATCCCATTGTTGCTTCTCGTTTTTCTGTACCATTGGGCTCCCCGTTGGATCCCGTGGGACTTCAGGTCACACAAGTCAGCATTAGGGCAGAAAGATACCTCTGGAACGGTGAAAATAACCTTATTGTGTCCGCGAGGAATGCAACCTCTCGCTCATGAGGGGTTTCTCACAATGCAACCCTCTCAACAGGCTGAACCAGAACATACCTTTTACTCTGTGGAATTCAACCTGCAGAGTGTTCTTCACGCCGAGAAATGTATTTAGAAGGCTAACGCAAAAAGCGGTGGCAAATCAATATTCAGGCAGTATACTCACTTTATTAAAAAGAGGTAATGGGGACCCGCTTTGGGATTCCACTCGAGGTAATGTCGATCTATCATTCAGGAGCTCGTTATGATTCAAGAGCTCATTCATGAATGAAGAACGGGGCAGCCTTCCACATCACTCGGTTACTGGAGATTGATTTCGAACTCGTATTGACTCAATTCTGAGTGAAGATTCATTTAATAGAGCTGCAGTTCATACAACGAAGTTGTTTCCATAATCTCCATGAGATCGGTTGAATTCATCATGACGCTTAACGGACTTATCATACGGCGTTATCATTTTCAAGTATTAGAGGAGTATCCTACAGGCGCAAACCGGTTTCTGTCATTTTCAGGATGTGACGTTCTCGACCTCTCGAGCCAGCAACCGGACGTTATTACGTACCTTTACGTATCTTCTCACCTGCTTCATTTCCATAATGGAACCCACAACTACGCGAAAAAACCCCATTCATGATATTTCGTACGGCTGTATTTCTTGGAAGCCTACACAGGACGTAGTCACAGAACGAAATGTGTCAGTTTTAAAATTAGGTTTTCCATTTCCGTGGATATACACGTGTAAAAGTATTTGAATAAACGGTGTTATAATTTTCCGCGTTTTTATTTCACCCTGAATAGCTGGTTTTGTGTGTTCTTGAGAGCTACATCACCTGTTGTGCAAATGTTGTACGTTTCTCTCCACGTTCTCTTTTTCACGGTTATTCCCTCTTCTCTTATCCCACAGTAAACCGCTGCTGGGACTATACTGAAGGGGATCTCGTAATTAGAGGAAGTTCCTCACGGGAGGAAGAGAGACCCCATTTAAAGCACCTGCGGGGGCCCCAGATCCTCCCAGCTTCCAATCCTGGACCTCTTTCGCCTCTATATTCCCCCACTCTCCGTGTCCCAGGGTTGTTAAAAGGTAGGGATATAGCCACGGCACCTCCGGGAGTTTCCGGTAAGGGTTTTTTGAAGGGGGCTAGGCGAGGGATGATGGCTTTAGAAGCTCTCAGCATACGGCGAGAAAAATACATCATATCTCTTCCCTGAGTGGAATTTGGTTTTTTCCTGTCGTAGAGGCGAAAGTGGTGGAGCGCAAAATATGCAAGTATCTTCCTTCCGCTCATAAAAATTTGTACAGGTCGAGTTACCTCCATGGGCTGATGGATCTTCTAGTTGGTTATTGATTTACCAGTGTAGTAGAATTAACGTAAAGCAGTAAAACTAAATTCAACCCCCTGGGATGTCGAATACCTACCCCATAAGAGGCCTTATTGAAGGAGATATTCTGTATTGACAAAGACTACAGAAGTTGAACATTTTGGATTTTCGGCAAAAACCGGTTTCACTCACTTTTCCTGAGTGCTACTTCACTACTAATTCCAACTCTATGATGGCTGGAAGATGTGGCTATTGATACTCTGCTTATCAATTCTTTGATCTTCTTCTGGATGATTCCCGATATTTCCCTATCCATTATAATTTTATTACATATACCTATTCATTGTTCCTTATATATTCATATAATAAGTCCTTCTGCTATAGTGATGGGACATAAACTAAACGTCTAGCCCTCCATATATATAGTAATATCAAGTAATTTACGTCCGTATGCTTGCCGACGTGGCCAACGTGATGGCTGTCCCCCCAATTCAGATTCCGGTCAATTCACACAGGACTTCTCGTCGACTCACCACCCAAGAGTATGACGAGAAGGTGCTGGTACTCAGACTGACGTCTCCTGTCTTCCTTAGTCCATATATATATTATTGCTATATACATGGAGGGCTAGACGTTTAGTTTATTTCCCATCACTATAGCAGAAGGACTTATTTTATGAATATAATATATTCATAAAATATATAGTCATAAAATAGAATAATATTATTATATTCATAAAATAAGTCCTTCTGCTATACTGATGGGACATAAACTAAACGTCTAGCCCTCCATTTATATAGCAATATCAAGCAATTTACGTCCGTATGCTTGCCGACGGATTTCCACTCGCTATGTCAACAACGCCCCAAGTGAAAATTACGAATTTTCATTACGAAATAAAAGCTGTCTGTTGATGTTGCAGCGTCATGACGTCTTGCCGATTCCACTTCTTTCTTCTTTCATTTTATTGGATTTAAATTAAAACACAGCCTTGTTAGTCAGGCGTCTCAGTCAAATTTTTATGATATTGCGATTCCTGCGTTTTGCAATGGCCACTTCTTAGCTTCGAGATAGTTCGACAAAATCCTTCGGTTTGCACTTCTGGGATAAGATAGGGAAAAACAATCTTTTGTCGACGTTCTCAGGGCTGAAGAACTTATGTCCGAATTGAATTCCCGAGGACACTGAAATTGTAAGTAATTAGACGAAATTAAGATTGCAGTGCACCTCTAATTTTGGGGTTCTCATGCGAAACTGCAGCTAGAAACGGCTTCCCTTATCTGGTAAAGACGATCTGAGGATTCCAACTTGTCGTTGAACCAAGTCTCAGGCGAGATCCGCCGTGACACGTACCAAGACCCCGTGAGACGATTTTTATCCATTTATTTTTCCTTTCATTTTTTTTTTTTTTTGCCGTTCCTCCCCGCGGTATCAAAACTGCCACCTCCCGAGGAAACCTCTCATTACCGGCAGACCTGACAAGTTTTCGAGATCGGCCCTTCAGATCGTTTGAAACAACTCACTTTCGGCGACCGCCGGTGGGACCAGTCATTTCCTGCTTCTCAACTCGCACCAAGAAAAATGACGGAGGACCGGAACGAGTTTCCACCGAAAAAACCGACGGAGAAGCCCATGAAACCGAAAGCAATTATCGCAGTTGACAATAATTATATGAACCATGTTCCGGCGTTTCCTGCTCTCTGCATAACAGCAATTGAATCGAAACTACAGGCTGTCCATTCCAAGTTTAGAATTATTCAATTCAGTTCAGAATGCCCAAGTCCATGTTATGTGACTGAAGATATTATGTAGACATTTGACTTATTTTCAAACCTGTGTCTTTTCAATTGATTCAACAAATCTTAACGCTCTCACTGTACATTTTTGGTCCTTTTTAGTGCTTTTTACTGCTATAATTCCAGGATGCTTCATAAAGTATTTGAATAATATTCATACTATAGTACAAACACAAACTGCAAAATATCCAAAGAAAATGAGAATACGTTAAAGAAAGAAAAAGGTTATTTGAATAGTAGTTTAATCGACAGTAAATGTCGTATTTTCGTCCCCAAATTTTGCGTTTATATGTGGTACTAAATTCCTAAGTTCCAATTCAATTTCCTCCTACTGCGTTTCAAATATTTACTTTCCTATCCTCAATGTAGGGGTTAATTACTCCCTGAACATTTTATTATACATTTTTTTTATACAAGTACAATAAACCTTGCAGCATCACCCTTTTGAAAATGAATGAGAGTTTCAAAGAACGAGAAAATGAATTCCAGGGATCGCAAACCAGCTATTTAGACTACTCTACACTTTTTGCCACTCTTCTTATTCACATTATTTTCTTTCATCTGATGCTGTGTGAGAGTAATCCAAGCTGTTCTTCTAGTCGCGTTCTTTCAACTTCCTCCTGTTAAATATCTGAGGTATGTTTTTTAATTCGCTTCAAAGGGATTTTGCTGTATACCATGCGACTGTGCGAATTTTTATTTCAGTCTTGAACTCTCACGGAGGGCAGCTAGTCCATTTTGAAACTCCCCTTGGATTTTTTTGGGTTTCGAGTACGTTGATGTACATTTCGTCTAATTGTTCCGATGATGAAGAACATGATGTTCCAAACTCATCGATTTCTTGGACACGTGTTTGGTCCAACAAGCAAACCTCCCGATGAAAGATGACGAAGGGCGGTCCTCCAACTTATTTCTGATCCGTATGTTTCGCCAACGACCCCTGTCCGTGCCCGAGGGTATTTTATCTTGATTTCAAAGAACGGCAAGAAGCTTACGTTGGCAGACCTGAGGCAGGTGATCCTCAGGACTCGCCTCCTTATTTTTCAAATCTCACTCTCTTTCCTCGTTGAAAAAGAGGAACAAAAAAAGCTATAGTCTTCTCTTTTGTCCTTTCTGAGTCTTGCGGCTCTCGCTTAATGTTTTTCAATCCTCCCTCTCAGGGTTGTCCCCTTTTTTTCCAGTCCCGAGATAAATATGGTCCACTCAATGATTCATGAAATGAATACTTGAATCGCTTACTTCTTTCTCTCCATGAGATCGCTCTCGTTTCCCCTGTCAATGGTGAGACTATTCAGAGTAAATCGGACGAACCATTCGTGATTCTAGATTTCGCAGAATTTCATGCCACGTTTGTGAATTCTCCTGGTCCGATTGATGTGCTGGTTTCAAAGCTTTCGAGAGGTCAGACGTGAATGATATAGCTAACCGCTGCCATGTCCTTTACATAACCGTAGTTCTCTTTTGATAGTCTCCGATGCGGCCTACGATCACAGACTTCCACGCTTCTATCTCTTTACGTCAATCCTTTAAAGCAAACCTCTATTTTGATATCATTAGCTATTTATTCCAAAGGGAACTGAAAACTCCACTACTCCAATACCCCCGGGAAAGGGTTAGGACAAGTTCATTACAAGATTAAATGAATCTCATATTCGTTTCAGTAAGTTCCGTGAATTATGGTGAATAGCGTTTATATAAAGACCTCGAATACCAAACAGTTATTTTCAGTTCCCTAAAGCCAAAGGTATTTCCTGGGAACTACCGGGCAGAACGGGAATTGTAGTAGGTTCGTTGAATCATTATCCCCTCGTTACATCGTATAACTAGTGTTTCATAACATCTAGACAGGTAGAGCAGAATAACTCTGTATTTTGGTACAATCGACCAGACGCATATTGTAGTTATTGTTACCGCGATTTGCTTGAGGGTGCTCCGAATCCATTGAAAGACCTTATGAATGAAGCCAATAACAGTGAAATGTTGGAAAATTAACCATTACTCGGAACAGCTTGTTGCGTCGTTCATCGCAGTCGCTCAGGGGTTGGGTCAAGTTGAGCAAATACTGGGTGTAAGTACGGAGGTATCTTATATATGGACCATTCCAAAAGGGGAAATCAAACATCCGCCTTTTTAGACGATTGAAAGTCTGAATTAAAGTCGGGAAAAAATCAGAGACGTTTTCTTAACCCAACTAGATGGTTTTCCACGACAGGGCATGCAGGAACATGCTCAATTTGTTTATTAGTAAGAAATTGCTAGGGTAAAAGAATGACTTGTGTATGAGAGAACGAAATTTCAAGTGTTTTCTTGGGATTTGTCATTCCTTCATCCTTCTAGTAATTCTCTCGCCAATCAGAACTCCAAAGACTTGCGACCAGGTAACCATTAAAACGTTAGATAACTTGAAACTTTTCCTTACAAAGAATACCCAGAACCCAGGCGAAAATAAATTATTTCAACCAGAAATCAAATAGAAAATGCAAGCAGTCTATCTTTCACCTCCCAAATCAGCATTCTAATCACTCTCGCCAAATAAGAGGTGAAATAATGACAGGTGAGAGAACGACACATAAGGGTTTTCTATACTCTTCTCTAACTGAAACTACGTGTTTTCCATGATTTGATATATCAAACGAAACTAGAGCCGAAGCTCTACAAGAAGGAACGAATTAGAAAAATTAATATTCAATTCTGGAAAAAATCTGGCGGGAAGGCAAAAATCGCGCCAAAATTCAAAAACACAGTTGGGGTGAGAATATCATTCTCTCACCTCCGGTCAAGGCTAAATTTCTGAAACTTGTTGTCCCCGTTTTCAGAAGTAAAGTGAACGACAGACCACCCTCTCAGAACCACGAAAATATAAGGATTGCTGTCATGCAAGGTCCAACTTGAGGTCTGGACATTATGAGATATTTTGGATGTTCACATTTAAATTTCACGTTGGATAGTGAATTGTACAAGTTTTTCTAAAATGAAAATGTAGAATGAGGATTGGTAAGACCTTCCGGACAGTGATTTTCCCTTTCTGGTGGAATGGGCCATATAATGCATTCTTTGAACCGGGGAAGAGTTCCATTACACGAAGCCAAGACGCGTGTAAGGAAATCGAGTATAGTCATGACGCATCATTTGCACCCTCCACGTACAGTATCAATTTTTTAAAACAGCTGTAAAGCCCTCTTCGTCGAATTACAACAGTTGGCTTGCTGCTATCACCAACAGGTCGGAAAGACCTCTGGAACGATCTCCATATCGGATGTATTCGTCGAGACAGGAGAGAGAGCTCGGGAAGCGTAACAAGAACTGGGCGCCTTCGACGGCAGGTGGTCGGCGGTCTTCGGGTAGAATGTGACAGCTGCACACGGCCCAAAACACCTGCTCAGAAGTTGCTTGCCTTCGGACCCGCATGTTCTCCAAACTATCCTCGACTGGTTTGTGGGCATCGGATGATTGGTTCGTGAACAGAATAAAATCACGAATAATGTCGCGTGTCCAGAGATCAAGGACGTTATCCAAAAGTTGTTTGTTTTCGTGGATTTTTCAAAATGAAAAAAAAAAAGTCTGTCGATCGACACATTCTTCTACCATGATTGTTGGACCATAGTATTATTAGTGGCCGTTGCTACCAGATGTTAGTTGGTGTTATTGACTTGAAATACCAAAAGTACAATACTATCATTCTTACCATCAACCAGACAGGTTCTTACTGAAGTTCTTACAATGATCTCAGCAGTTGACATGTTTGGGCACATAACCTCAGCCTTCACCAATTTTAATTCATAACATTATACCTCTCTTCGTTGTAGAATTGCAATAAGGGATGTATAGTAAATATCGATATATCAAAATGTCGATATTTTTCTTGATACATCGATATTTTTCATTCCGATATTTCGGAAAATCGATATCAAACTGGCACTATCGGGTCCGTTTTTTTGTTTTTTCGTTTTGTTTTGAGTTTTTTCTTTCAAACCTAAAAATTATTATTAATCAAGAGGAATTGTGGCTAAGGAAAGAAACCACAGGTGAAAGAAACTTTTTGGCTACTCAATGATGTCTTTTTCGCTGAGCCTGATGGTTCTCTTCCTCTTCCTCATCATAGAAAATTATTCGAATAACAAGTTATTCAAATGGAAAGTATTTCGAATAAGCACTGAGGAATTAAGGCCAATGCTACTTTTTTGTACAAATTTTGATATCCCAAAATACTCTGTTTTACTCATTGCGTTTTTATTAAACACTAGTTGAATACTAATATTTGGAATGTATAATAATTAGTTGAATGGATTGTCATTGGATCAGAATAATAGTTGATCAACTGTGCCAATGGTTTTCTTTTTTGTTCGATTTAAAATAATTACCAATGAAAATAACGTTAATCATAATTTGTCTATCAAATGATTTTTGCCCATAGGTCCTAAACCCACCTGCCAAACATTGAGGTATTTACAAAGTGCATTCGTATTTTGGAATTTAGGGCGCTCTGAAGGGGAAAAATTTGACAAAAAATGTCGAAGACCAATATATTGAAATATCGATATTTTCACCGGTATATCGAATTGCTATTTCGATATCTTTTTAAAATATCGATATTGTTCTCCGATCGTTGCATCCCTAATAGCAATACACCTTGCACGAGTAGGTATGTAGCGTACTTTTGTTTTAAGCATCAGCCTAGCGTTCATCTCCTGGCGTTCGTAACTTTACAGAAGTGCCAGGTGAAGTTTTTACAATATCTTCCTTTCACTGACTGTTTAAAGCCTGCTTTTTCTTTGGACTTGACAGTCATTAAAAGCGCGTCAGATTCAATTTTCCGTACATTTTCGAAGGGCAATTACGTAACCTCTACCAGGAGCGGAACCCGGTAATAACTTTGGGCGATGGAGAGTTGGGGGGAGAGTCATTAGATGTGGAATACCCCTTTGAGCTTGGAACAAAGTTTCAGCCTACAGTATCTAATAACAATCGGGCATTAAACCGCATACCCTCTCGGAGTTGGGGCTCGAAGGAAATTGAATGAACTGCGCGTGATTCTGAGACGTTGATGTTCCGTTTGGAAGAGAAATGTGACTTATTTTGTTTGGGGGGCACAGCGATTGGGTTTATCACGAGTTTAACGTCTATTTCCGTTGCGTGTTGTACTTGTGATATAGTTGCAGTTGGTACAATAAAGAGAGGCGTTGCTACCAACAGATTCGAAATAACGATTTTATATAAAACCACACACCCGCCTTTGTAACGTGAATCACAATTGAGTGACGGTAAAACATTAGTCACTTATCAATTGATCAAATTACTGGACCGTTTGGCTTAAAACTCCCTCGTGGATGGGGAATAATATACGTCAGGCTGCCGTTCCTCGATTATTTCCCCTACATTACAATCACTGTGATTATCCGTCCTGAAAGTTGATAGTTTCATACTGATACCTTTCCGGTACGTCTCCCCACGATATCGGTTCTAAATCACTGTAGCAGTGAAACCAGATAAAATGGGTGGGATGTGATGGACCCTACTATAGAGTGAGCAGGCAATGACCCAACTCCAGCTCTATCATTCTGAGGGGAGCAAAGGCCTCCAGGCTACTTACATCGCAAACCAACCTGCGTCTATAGACCCTTTTTCCCACCCCCGATTGTCAGAGGGCAGATATATTTTCTCCCGATTTATAGACCGCAGGGTGAAATAAAAGAGGCCTCCTACTTCGAATTTTCGTAATCTTGTTTGTAGGCAATAATTTAGTAGTCGATTCAGTCGCTACTCTACCCATCCGTTTTCTGGATCATCCGAGGAAACTGTTGGTAATGAGAAGAAGAAAATGTTGGTAATGAGAAGTCCAAGAAAAACCGCACGGGATTAAATATAAAAATTGTTAGTTCTAAATATTTCTCGTATAGAATAGTGGGGGGCAATCAAACGTCTTTACAGTAAGAGCAACGGCGGGGCAATGAGTTTCGACAGCTCCAGACCAACTTAGTTAACGATGACAAGGGATGAAACTGTAGAACGTGAACTGTTTCGTAGAGAGAGCAATGCCAATTAGGTGATAACCCGTGGTGAAAGACTAGTACTAGCGTTAAGAAATGAATGACAGTGATTTCCACATTAAAAGCCACATATAATAATTATAACATATAACAATTATTGTCTATGCGAAAAACAGTCTTCTGTGAGATGCACACCCACTGTTTCTCGATTTTTTGTTGGGTTTAAAAAGCTGATTTTGTCATCATCTCACAGTTACCTACTATTTTCTTTAAATATAGTATTAAATACAAGAATCCTGTGAGCAACAGGGAGATGTCTACATTCCAATATTTCAAGGATAGTGTGCTGCTATAAATTATGGAGTAAAACCAATTCACACGTCGAAGGCAATATAGAACTGAATTATGTTTCCCGTTCAATAGCGGTATGCAGACGTCAAATTTCGAGCTACGGTAATATCCACTGCTACAGGACCCTCCGAAATGGTTTATTCCTTCGGGAAGCTGTTTGTCATCCCGTTTCTCGGACCCTCATATAGTTAGAGGGGAATGAAACGGTACAGGAATTTCGGAAGTCCCTTTCATTCCGGGCGGACCTCCGTCCCCGTCATTTCCTTCATTCGAACGAAGGAGCCGTAATAGACGGGGATTGAGAGGATTGCTCTGGCGGGTACCGTCAGCTTGGGAGGGTTATGCGATTTGGGGCTAGTTTGCGGGCGTATCCATTCCTGAGGTTGGTCTAATGGGTTATATGAAGGCCCTTGTAATATGGCCATTCCAAATATAGGAGTTTTTTTATATGGATATGTCTTATGGCTTAAGTTAATATGGAATATGGCATTCCAAAATTTGCGTGATACAAATTTGAGTGATAGACAAAAATGTGACGTTTTTTTGGCGCAATTACCGTGGTGGTAGAGACTTGGAATTTGGTATGTAGCCTCCTTGGCATGTAGCAGCCTAGGGCCGGGATCAGTAGAGTGCCTACTACAGCTAATTTGTTTGCTATTCACACTATGCAGCTGTAATTTAGTATGTAACCTCCACTACCTAGGCCCCCGATCAGCTGAGTGGCTCCTAAAGCTAATTTTTATGCTATTCGCTCTATGAAGCTCCTTAGCACATACACTTTAACGGAATAGGCCCAGGATTAGCTGAGGGGGCTCCTAAATCTTGCAGACATATCCATAATCAGATATTTTCCCAGTAAGGGAGAAATGAAGTAATCTGCATAGAGTGATAGTACGAAGGAGACCCCAGGTTCCAGAGGTTGGTCGAATGGGGCATATGAAGGCTCCTGTAATATAGCCACTCCAAATGTTGGAGTGTTTTTTAACTCGTATTACCAAACCAACATTGGGTTTCTTCTGCGAAGGCATTTAATTCATTTCCTTCATTATTGAGGTAAAGGACTTGGTTTGAGAAAAACATTTCGCAGCCGTGGAAAAAATAACCACCATGATCAAAGGCCCTCTGCAAGAAGTTCGCCTCAAAAGTCATTAAACCTTCAGCTCTTCGTGCCTTTTTTTTTATGTCTCTCCGAGTTTGTTTGTGTCGAAGCTTAATGTTCTATCAGCAGACCTACTAGAATGCCTACGACCACAGGGAGGGACCACATGCAATCCTGGATCACTTGGGACTCGGCGGGGGTTAAGTGGCCTTTCGCTAGAGTGGATTCCACTAGTGAGGATATACGTACGGCACTGCTCAACTGCGTTCCAATCCAGGCTGTTTCAGACGTTCCTCTCGAAACGTCGTCAAGAAACAACTTCCTCGGAATCGAACGTCTCTCGGCAAAGAGGAAACATGTCATTC
Source organism: Stenodema calcarata (assembly GCA_963920205.1). Lineage (NCBI taxonomy): Eukaryota > Metazoa > Arthropoda > Insecta > Hemiptera > Miridae > Stenodema > Stenodema calcarata. Next base: position 12,106,926 of record OY986061.1, on the reverse strand, counting down.
CCGTTCTCTATACCTCCAGCAGATATCGTAGTCTCCCCATGTTCGAAATCAGTCGGAGAAAGAACCCCCAACCGTATTACTCGTAGCTTCCTACCCTGCCTCGCTTCAAACAAAAACCAATCTTTCCCCGGGCAAAAGGGATCCAAGTCCTGTCTTCTCAGAAACCGCTATTATTTCAACAGCTAAACCTCCTTTTCCCCGCTACTATTGACAACTAAGGATTTTCGAGCTTTACCTTTCCTCACACCTTATTGAATTCCTCGGTGAGGAGCCGAAAGCTCCAACTCCAACAACATATAACAATTAACCGCAATTTTGTCTTTCTATAGTCTTACTCATTCCCGTCCATCTAATTGTAATCAGATACTCAAAACCTCTTTCTCAAGTTAAACATCCTGCTGTGACATTTTTTTCGGTTCTTATCTTCCACTGAGCCATTAGTGTGTTTTTCCCCTCCATCTTCAACGTTTAACCTTCCGATCGCCCTGGTCTGGCTCAGGTTTCCAATTAAGTGAAGTAGGAAACAATCAACTATTAATTATTCGAGTAAAACCAACTGTTGTCTTGGTAGGTTCCCTGAGTAAACTACGCCCCTTAATGACTGTTTGGTTAGCTTCTGAATTGAGAAAACAGAATACAACATCCCACATTGATTAGAATGAGAGAGTCATCACGATCCATGATTCTGCGAGTAAATGTCTAATAGGTCCTGTATTTCAAATTAACGTTGGTAATGTACACATGACAACGTGACAAAACCAATTTCTAAACATCGAATTACTTTGAAGTTTGTTTTCATAGCAGCCACCGAAAAACAAGTGAGAAATTCAGCACAACAGTATCGTTGAATCGTTTTACATTTCTACCGTGAAGATGTTAAATATTTCACAAAACCAAATAAACTTTATCTAGGTCATGACGTGACTGGTCTTCTCTACATAGTACCGCTTCTCTGGATGTATTAAAATTAAACATGAAAAGTTTGAAACCAACTACATTCCAAACGGTAGGCAACTCTCGTCAAATACAGTCTATGCTTATCTGACTTCTCAATCGAAAAAATAGTAATACCAACTTAAAGTTATAGGGCCTGTCTTGAAAATTAATAAGTTTCGGGCTTTTAATCTAATAAATTGAGGGAATCTATCTTGAATATTTGCGGGGAAGTTTGGACTTTCATAATCTCTTCAAGATTGGAGACAACTGAATCAAGACTTGAACTTTTGTTGTCTGGCCAATTTGCCACCGCTCAACCGCTCAAACGTTCTTGATGCTATCGATTCGAACTTTCAGTTGGTTAAACCGTTGAAGAGGCTATTTTTAACTTTGATTGGAGCTTGTACGGTACCGTCACACTGAACGGTTGAAAAGCAACGGCTTTTGTCGAAATTATTCGAGATGGTCCTGGACCACTCATACATGTTGTTGGACTACTTTTTACACTGATTGTATTAATTGAGAGATTTTTTTTGGATTTTGGATTATTTGGATTTTTAGCTTGGTGGATCCTTGAGTTGAAAGAGAAAAAAAATTATTTTATGTCACTGTATCATGTTAGTGATGATATGCAAGTGACTGCCTTCATCATCCACTTTTGAAATGAGATTTTATTTTTCGTAGATGAATATGAAATAAAATTCTAGAAAATCTCGTGTTGTGACTCCTCATTTGGGTACTTACTCCTCTCTGGATCGGATACCATAATTATGTAGACGTGTAGTTCTAACTTTGGTTGTCTTAACTCGCATTAACATCAAGATAAGCAACGCCCGGGCGAAATAACTTTCTACCCACCTCAACATCCAGGTGGTCTATAAAAGCCAAAACCACGAACATGTTTTAAGAAGTTCGTCTTTCATTTGATACTTATTCTCTTGATACCGAGGAGTTATTCTTGGAGTTATATGTGGATTTCTGAGACGCCTCTTATGTAGGTTCTTGGAGTTGGTTAAAATCTTCTACATCACATTAAAAACTCACTGGAATCGGGGAGCTTTTCAATTTGTTTCATTGACAGTAGAAGTGAACTGCAAATCAGTCTATTTAGTTGGTACTTTTCAATCCACGTTAAGTTCGAAATTAGGATCGTGTGATGGGAAAACATAAATTATTGGAGTTATATGAGTTGGAGCGGCAACATGGCCAATATTGGAACACGGTGACTTTCAATTGCTGGTGGATACTAATTCGATCAAGTTCGAAACGTAGAAGGTCCCTCAGCAAAAGGATCAAAAGAAAGAGAAGCTCCCTTCGGAATTCGAACAAAAAATAAATTATCCCCCTTTCAACAGGTCACGTATGTCGGTTTAATTAGGTTGTTTGATTCACCAGACGGATAATTCCGAGGCTTCCCGTCAGGTAGTGGGTTTCGTTACCCAGCAGTTAGGAAGCAGGGGACGGGGCGGATTCCTGGGTCCCCCACGAGAAATTTATGCCTCCATTCGCTTTTAGGTCTTCAGTTAATGTCTGCGTTAACGTAGAGCCTCCCCTGGTTTGCATGGCAACTTTCGGGTGTTTACTGCTTCGGATGATCATTCGGTTTTGTAATGTATGGGGGGGTTTACCTTCATCTTTCTTCCAGACCTAAACTCAACGGAATCTCTCAGCCGTCCAGGAGGCGGGAGAGTTAGAGACTGGACTGAAAATACGTGCACCAATTAGCACCGGCCCCATAATGATCTCTAGGTCAATGGGAAAGGGTTCAAAGCAAATTTTGAAATGTTAAAAAAGTCATATCTCGAAAAATTCAGGTTGAACGGTGTCGTTTTTTGAAGACATTTAAGAAAAGTTCAATTTGTACAATTTTTTAAGACCGTCCGGAGCTTTGTACCACCCGAGGTTCGTTCACAATGAGGGCTCAAAGGTGGAGCAGATGAATGAGGGTGATTCATGCGGCAGCCCGAGGGTCAATGTTCATACTGTCACAGCTGATTCGAACAGCTCATGGTTTTCAGATATCAAGTTAATTAATAATGATTTATAATTACCTATTATTATTATTAAATAACAATAATTAATACTAGTACCTAATTAATAGAATATATTACTATAATACATTCCCAGTTGGTTTAGAATACTATCATTTTCGACGTTTAGGAATATTTCAACTATATGGCTATTACCTGTAAAGTTACAGTTCTGTTAGGTTTGGTGGAATAATTGTGTTTACGATGATTTTTATCATGTCTTCATCATCACGAAGTGACCTGGTTCTATAAACCACTCTCATATTGGCTCAGTCGTCAAGGAGAAAGCCTATCGGACACTGGTTTTAATAAGTGAATTTCCTGTAGCAACCTCGGACTCCCACTGATGATAATGGGATACCACCTACTTACTCAGTTATGATGAGCATTCATTAAAGAAACAGGTTCACTCCACCGAATCGAATCACCAAGTTGGCGCAAGGAAGTTTCGGCGAAGTTTCCGAGTCGGATGTGTAACAGTGACCTATAAAATGTTTAAGCTCAGTGGGAGATTCGGCGATAAAAGCTAATGGTATGGATATAGGGCCTTCACTTCCTACGTGCGGGGCCTACGTTATGGAATTAACAGCCTTTGTGCGCTCGTTTTTTTCAAAAATGAAAACTTGACCGCGTTGAAAAATAATTAAAAAAAAGCACAGGCGGAAGAAAAGCATGAGGATCCTTCTACTTTTCAGACCGGGACCAGACGCAAAATGAATTAACAAACGAATGATAAGCCGTGTATACAATTCTGAGTCTACTCCCCAGTTGTCCGCTGCACAATCGAAATGAAATTGTATGACATACAAATTCATTTCGATTGTGCACATTGTGAAATCAACAAATCAAAATGAGACAAGATCACACCTCGTCATGTTCTGGTGTGAAAATCTTCGATATTTTATACTAGAATTTCTGTAGAAAATTATTCATACTTTATTCAAATGTATTTGAATCGATCTTCGAAACCAAATTAAGTATGTTGCATTACGGTCATCTTATGACCTTAGTGGATCTGGTGCGTTTTGTGATGAGATTATCATACTCATACACAATTCATACTCCACCGTATATTATACGTATAATATAGTTTTCGTATGGAATATAAACAATAATCTCCTTCGACCAATTTTTCTATAGAGATGTTTTGTTGTTTTGTTTAAATTTCATACGAAAACTAATTAGGTACGTAACGGCATGAAGCATTGATTGGTTTAGGAGGACGTCGAAGTCTTGAGTTACCCCAAAAAGCTCGTAATTGAAAACACTTGGCTTCGACCGCTTCTAAGGGGGCCAATAGAAAAAATAAGGTTTTCAAATTAAATCAAAATCTCAATCAACCTGCTGAATCATTTCGCGCTTATCGTCCCACGCAAGTAAAAAAAAATTGTGCGAGTATTTGTTAGTTCGTGACAAAGCGGGAAAATAACCCTTGTCACGTCAAATCCACAAAAAGATGGGGAATTCGATGGAACGTAATCCAGAACGTCCCTTCTAAACTGAATCACTCTCGTTCCTAATCTGCACTGTGGGGGAACGCTAAAACTAAGGCGAACTCTTTCCCATAAGCCCTTTTCGTATGCACAATAACAAAAGTAGATTAACAGTAAAAACACTCTGGAAGTAAATCAAACGTACTTAATGAATCTACATCCCTTTTGCGTACTACACAGTGGAAACCGTTGAGACTTTTTTCGTCTTTCGTTAGTTGATGTTTTAACCGATTTGAATGGATTTTGATTTGAACCATTTTTAAATCACCCCGGAGCGTTATTGAATCAACTGTGCTTCGACAAAACATCAACATGAGTGTGAGCAACACAGTACACACCAGCTAAGTCCTTTTCGTGTCTTCGGAATTGAAGTAATTTCGGATATTTCTAATGATTTCTTACCTAATTGCTTCAAATATTTCGTACTAATCGGACTTAGAAGATCGTGGATCTTCACAGAAGAGCGATCTATACAGAAAATAATCAACCGTTGTGAAAAGATTTGCACAAGGAATCACTTTCAATAAACTTTCACCGAAGATCTAAGGAGGCTTTGATCTCCTTTGTGTAGGGAATTCTAGGTTCTACAGACGGAACCTATGTTAATACAGAGGAAAATCTAAAGGTTCAAGAAAAAAAAAGAGTAGAAAAAGCGCTCATCAACGGAGAAAGCCTTTGAATTGAGCAAAGCGGATTGCAAAGGAGCAATGATAACAACTCTGACTCCGCAGATCGAGTAAAAATGTCAGTTTTTCTGAACAAACCTTGACTCCTTTCCGGTACATCTCCCTTTGTGGTATCGTGTCTGTCAGAAATTCGTTTCTATGCGGAAAAAAAATATATTCGCTTGTTCTTTTGTGGGCCGAACAGAGGAAAACGTATGTGCTAGTCCGATATTAGTTCACCCTGGTGGTGAGGTTCGTGATCCGGAAGTTCTGTGATCTTACGACGAAATGTAATTTTCGCTAGGTCTCGTCAACTAGACATTCGTGGTGTTTGAACAATTGAAGACGGAGGAGGAAAAACGAACTGAATACTGACAGGCATATACGTATCATCGAATCGAACCCAGGAACCACAAGAGCACGAGTACCCTAAATATTAGGTCACCTCCTTGACCGTTCGACTGAAAGCCTCCTACATTTTATCTTATCTTAATTATAAATAACTCCTCCCTGCAGCACAGGTGTAACCTACAGTGGGGAGTAGTATTTGGCATTATGCTCTTGTTTATGAGATGTACTTATATAGGTACATTTTTTGAATACCTAAATGCATTATTATTTTTTTTAAACCTGCTTTGTCATTTTGACAAGATCTCAGTGCATATTTCACTGGACCATCTCTAGAAAATCTAGATTTCGTTCAGGGATCGAACCCAGGAACCACAGGAGCACGAGTACCCTAAATATTGGGTCACCTCCTTGACCCTTCGACTGAAACGATTCAAGATTCAAGATTCAAAATATTTTATTTGCAGAAGTATTTACAGTGTAGTTCATGTAGTCATAATATTCAATTTTGTACAATACCGGCCTATTGGCCTTAAATGTTTATTAGACTTAATAATATGGTTGTAATGACAGGAATATTTAAAGTTATAAAAATACATATGCTTAAAAGAGAAAATAATTATACAAAAACTCTTTGACAGGAGGAGTGATCTAAAAATTATATACATTTAACAGTATTTACAATTTATACAAATTTATATACATATTTATATACAACGATTCAATTCAAATTTGGAAGTAATAGTTCAATTTTCGGACAGACACGACAGATCTCGATCCGTGTATTTCACGCCATGGCACCAAGTCGAGGTACGTCCTTGCTTCTGTTCGCCAAAGCAATGAAATTGGTGTTTGCGAGGTTCACCTTCCTTCCCATTTCACTCAGCGTGGCACAAGTTTTTGTTAAGCAGGTTTGGGCTTTTTCACCAAGGTGATTTTGAAGTTCTTTCGTGCTTTTTGGAAGGATGAAATTCTCCTCAACACAATTTCCAAGTACATGCAATTTAGTGGTGCTTGGAGTTTGTTAAGCTTCACCGGGCGCATCCTACGGAAGGTTATATTTTGTCCCTTAAATCACTTTTTCGTTCATTGCGAATATGGTACCAGTAATGAACAATCAACTTAAGCTAGTCATTTTCGTTCAACCTACTAGCATACAAATTTTCCAACAGTAAAGCTCTATTATTCACTCTACTGCATCGTAAAACCAAACTATGGAAGGGGAAACTATGCAAGTTGATCCGATAGGGAGTAGTAAAGGAGCGGCCGCATACTCCATAAAAACCAACAGTTTTTCAATTTCGCGCCACCGCGGAAACTACCGTATTCAACGTATTCAATCGCTCTCTTCCGGTATCGGCACATCAGCCGACCGTGAATTATTAAACGACAGTTGAATTAATCCTGGAGGAAAAAACCAGTGCCCCAATTCCATTTATGCCGAGCTTGATTTCGAAATTGTCTCCGACTCTGAATCCGTATTCAACGCGCGAAATTCGGATTCATGATACTGTACGATGAAGTTCATAATATGAACTTCATCGTACAGTACATATTATGTACTGACGTGTGGTTCCTTCACATTCTCATATGCCACTTCGTTATGGAGGAACTCTTGAACGTCATAACAAACTATTTCTGAATGTCGGATGGGTTGACGGTTTTGGGGGCTTGATGAATTATTAATAAATAGGTCATGGCCCTGCATTTATAATACAACTTGACTCACTCTGTTTGAAACCGCTACGAAGTTTTAGTTGCACGATGTCAATGTATCTGTAGCAGTGTCAAACTTTACGGTACTGGTATGACTGCTCTTCAAAAACCTTCTTAATATACATGTGTGGTGCCGCGTCGCAGGAATTTCGGATATGTAGTGAAGTTGAGTTGTCTGAATGTACATTTGACTCTTTATTTGACACACCTCCGATTTCAATATGTCAACATTAACTTTGGTATTAATATCCAACAAAAGTTAGTGTTTGTCTCTCACCCGAATATATGGCGCTGGTTCGTCTGAGCGAATCAAATTCAAAAGTGGGCTCGAACACCATCAAAAGTCTTCACTTGAAGGGCTCATCTCTCCGAGCAATATCGCTAATGTATGGAAAGGGCATCTGTTAATGAAACTCAGGATCAGAAGACGTCTTCCTTTCAACCTCTAATCCCAGGTTCGCCGTCTGTCTGCGGGGTAAGAAGCTCCACGAACGGCAAGCACAAAGCAAGGCTTATAAACCGCTGTCTGTTCTTGTCTTCACACGGTTGTCACCCCCTTGAGGGCTTGTACCCTCAGGACTTATTACTCCTCTCCGAGACAATGGAGGAAGTTCATGTTATAAACTCGAAACCCCGTTAACATCTAAAATGGAGAAAGGTCCCTCTCGCACTTCTTTTGTGCATCCTTTTGTCTGGAATTTGACATGTAAATGTTGCAGTTTCTCGTCTTACCCTCTTTTGTCGTCAAATCTTTCCATTCCCTCAAATTTCAATCCATTATACTGTATGATGTTCCAGTTTAGTTATATCCGCACACAAAACTGTGGGTAATAATTCCCTTTCATTTCTCATACAAACTTCAATTTTTGACCTGTCCTTACTACCAATTTTATTTCACAACACCATCTCCCACTTTGAATGGGTAACGCCTGTTAAGTCCACGAGGCGGTGGAGCCAAACGAATTCTAAACTCATCAAAGGCTGTAAATCTACTTGGAAAATCTCTGACACCGCCCGACACTATCGATTGAAACCTTCCTTCAGTGTCTTGATGGTTTTTAATGACGTATCTCTGTCGCAAGCCTAATTGAATAGAGATCGAACCGTATATCGGAAAGGCCTCCCATCCGTTCTCTCTCCAAGATTAAAGGGGACGCTGTTGGGGCATGAAAACGTTTAAAATCGTACCGGGTCGCCCACCTCCACCCCACGGCCGTCCCATTTCGTTAAAAACCGTGGATTTTCCTTTACTCCGGAGTTTCCAAACCCGGAGACCGAACTCTGATTAAACCTTGTATAAAGGGAAGGGACCAGTTCATCGCAGCCGCGGCATTAGATCTTACGCCTGCAACTTTGAGCGTTAACTTACTAGTCTGCGGATTGCGGAGTAATTCATTATCATAATTACTGCTTACTTTATAATTCCTCGACTTTGCTCGTTAATTTGAGAGCTGAATTAATCAATGATTGCTAATCCTAATGGCTGGCTACAAGTAAATTGGTTCGCGCGACTCCTTACAAAATAAGTTCCTACTGATCTAAAACCAACTACCTTATATATTTTCCGATGCTATCCATACGCCTTGGGGGAACCAACCTGTATTTTAGTGCACATGTATTTTACATCAAACTGCAATCCACAAACCACAGCCTGCTGTAACTAGCAGTCTTTATTTTCTGAGTTCATACGATGTGAAGTCGTATCATTTGTTGGTTACATCCGGTGGTGTTAAATGCTATATTTAACGTAATTTTACCTTCTTTTTTTCTGTTCTCTCGTGATCAGCATATTGCGTTGTGTATGATTCAGGCATCATAACAACAGGCACAATGTCCCTCCGCTTATGCGATACTTCACAAAAGCAAATCCCATGTATAAGTGAGTGTAATCAAAGAACTCTTCTTTATTTATCACTGCCACTAACAATTGTCCAAGAAAGAGTGGGTTCCCAATCATCTCCGACCTGATTACACCACTATTACCATTAACTCGCTCTTCACAGTACATCAAGTATGAAGCGGCTTCAAGGCCCTCCCTTGATCCTCCCCACATCTGGCAAACTTATCCCATCTCGCAAGGCATACAATACGGTCGGAACGCTCGTACGGCAACCATTTTCGAAAGAACCGCACAATACGGTTGACAATAGAAATACAAATAACCACTGGCTGTTCTGCCGGTCAGACATAATGGGAATCCGGCAGTGACCGCCGTCATCCTCGTCACTTGTCAGCCCTACAATGAGAGGAGCTTTTGTCATTGAAGAAAAGGGGTAACATGTGGTTTCGGACCCGAGACTTGCATCGCCTCTCGGTTTGTCGGAAAATGTCGCAGCATCCGGTCTGACCATCACTTCACATCCCCCGAATGAGTAACTTATAACTTAAAACTTAAACGATACTCCAGAAGCTGAAGAATTGCGCTCAGCAGTCAAATTTCACCAATCTTTACTCCTTGATTCAATCTTACCGGTAGTTCACTCCGTCAACTTTCTACTTTCACACTTACTGAAGCAAAAGCTCGAGAAAAAAAACAGGGAATGCCATCAAACTCGACATTCTTAACCGTTACCAAAGTTGAGAGTGCAAACTTCGAAGTGCACCTCGGGGATCAGTCACTCACCTCTTTTCTTCTAAAGATTCCAAGTTGTACGCGGTTAGTTCTAGCTCTGTAGCCCGAGGCGGAGATTTAGCTAGATAGAGGAAATAGTTTGTTCATAATTTATGTCGGCTTACTCGATAACATTAAAGCACTCCAAGTTCTTGTTTAAACTAAATAGATTATTCAGCTCCTTCAAGCGCAGTAACCCCTTGTATTGGCACGGTGTAATTTTTTTATACCTAATAATTGAAGATAAATAACGAATATTTCGTTTTCTGTGTAGTATACAATCTGAAGGAAAAAAACTTCAATAATGTACGACAAATGATAAAATTATACAAATAATTTTAATTATAGTGGCGAATAGTCGTATATTCAAGTGCTTAGGTTATACTCTGTTACAGTAAGGTCTGGAGAAACTTTGTAAAGTTATTTATCTGTTGTGACATAATTTTCACTATTCCAATTTACCTTTTGCTAACTACCTTTGTTTATAATTTGCAGTTCGCGGCCGCAAAGGAGCCTTCAGGTTTCGCTGAGGTAAGCACGGAAACCATTACTAACTCTGTTTAGAAACTAGTCTCTTCTTCCCTTTACAATTTAACCGTGGGGGCTCACTTATCCCCCATAGGATTTCCCTCTTGTAGAGTCCACTCCTCGGAGATAGCCTTTCGTATCATATTACCGTCTAATTCCCCTATCTAGGGGATTTGCCATTTCATCCCATATGCCGCTCACAAACCGCTGGTTCTCATCAGTTTTGACCCACTTAAAGGGCCTTTCGGATTTAAGATCTACCTCCCAATTGCTCCGTATGTACGAAAAATGTACCAACTGAGTTGAGCAGTAAAAGGGAAAGAGTATGGACTCGGTCCCAAGCCCACAAGATGTGAGTAATGGGTTCAGTCAGAACATCCAGTTTACTAGGATGAGAAAAATCCGCTATTAATACTTCCTTAAGCACTTCCTTAAACATTTTTTTACCACTGTCTTAATCATTCTGACCGTGAGGATACTCTAATTAGAGTATCCTCACGGTCAGAATGATTAAGACAGTGGTAAAAAAATGTTTAAGGAAGTGCTTATTTTTCTGGAAAGGTTTGAAGTCGTATTGAGCGGTAAGAGGGAAGCAATGTACGTCATCTACCTCCCAGGCCAATCAGAGAGCAGTACTTAGACCGGCTCCGTAAACCGCTGTCTGATTGGCTCCCAAAAGCAGTGCATGAAAGCCACCCCTGCCACCCTTATCAACCGCTGTATCAACTACAACCCTGTCCGACCACGATGAGCGGGAAAAGTTCAAATTCGCCATTCTTCACTGTCCGATCTGATAGTAGACCAAAAATTTTCTCGTTTGACGTACTCGTTTTACGTATCTTGTGCGTCGCCAATTTTCAATTTCTGACCATCGAAGAATTATTCTCGGACACACTGGCGTTCTCTAAGAGGGTATTTGACGCTTGATTAACTGTACCAAAATCAAACAGTCGCAAGTAGAGACTCGTTTGGGTTTCATGAGATGTTCCATTTCCACTGTTGTGTTCTTCAAGGCCACTAGAATCCACCTCATCTCAGAAATCGAAAGAGGATCTCTCCCCAGTGTGAGTAGTTCGGTCTTTTCTGTTCCTTCTCGAGTTCACCACCACAAAGGCACACTGCAATTCGGTCTAAGTAGTTACACAGCAGCCCCACGTGGCATTCGCGAACTTCGTAAATAAACCGATGCCGGAGGGAACATCGAAGCGCTCCTTGACCTTCCGCAACTCCGCTGGACTGTGCCGAAGAGCCCCAAAAAGGTTGAAACTACGTAGTTTTCATTATTCACGAGAGCTTCCCGTGACGGGGAGCGGTAGAGAGAATAAATGTTGACTTGCTAAGGAATATTTTACAGCTCGAAGGCAATGATTTCAGACACAAGGGTTTCCTAGAGACCGTGAGTGAGGATGGTACGAGTCACATCCCGTATCCTGCCGTGGCTCGGTTACAGCACCGGGTTAAAGCAACCCTTATTCACCCTCATTCACAAAGTCCATGAAAATTTGAGTTTGAAGATCGATCCCAAAAAGGAGTTGTGGGCCCATATTTTTGTGTTTGAGTTCATGCCATAATCATCACGGTTATTGTGGAATCTATCCTTTTAAACCAAGATTCCTAGGTATCTCATCGTTGAATGAGTTGAGTTAAAGAACCCCCGTATTAAAAATTATTTCGCAACATTCGGTAGCTCCGTTCTTTGAAAACCGGTCCCACGGTCAATGAGAGTTTCGCCTCATTTTAGCGAACATGTCATGTCGCGAGGGCAGCAGGTGCTGAATTAAACGTGTAACGTATTGCACTCCGAGTTTGTGCACCGCTAATTTAAACGTGTCAGGGTTTAGTTTGATAAAGAGCCACCTTCATGGCAGCCCACGGCGAGTTGGGGTAGGACCAAATGAGATAATATCCGTCAATGTAACTTCCCGACATATGGTGATAGCTCTTATGGTGAACGTTACAAATCCTGAGTGAAGCGCTAATCTCTCACGTCATTGGACTCGGAGTACTACGCATTGTTAGAGACCCAGAACTTTTACCAAACTACCTCACTATTCTGGAATATACGATTAAAGGGTGTGATTCCCTGAATGCAAGTAAATTACCACGTATGATAGTTTTTTAAATATAAATTTGAACGTAGTTTGGTTCAGAGAATTTCCCAAGACCACCGGGAGCGGTTTAACGCCAGCCATCCTTTCACTATGAGGGCTCGACAATTTTCATACTCCAGCTGATTCAAACAACTCATAATTTTGTTATACCGATTGTCCCGTTATAGGATTTTCCTTGGGTTCCATACATTCTCAAAATTCCATGAAATATTTCCTGGGGAATACTCCGTTATTTTGCTTCTAATACAGGAATCTGTCATCAATACCAAGTCGAACGTAAGGTTGATTTTACTCAATACACAGGCTTAGATGATGCTATTTTTAAATGCTTTGTCACTCATAAACCAGTAATTAACATCTCCTGGAATTGGCAACTTCAATTTCACTCAATTGGCGCCGAATTGAAACACTTTACAATTTACACTGCATGTAGCTCTTAATATCTCAATAGAGTTTCCTTACACAAGGACAACAACTCAAATATTCGGACGTATACTACCTGGTTTTTGACAATGCATCCCAAACTAAATAATTGATTTATGCCACTTGTCACGGGATTCCTAACCAAAATACTCATAACCCAAGTTCAATTGGCTCCATTTCGTTTTTGAAATAACTGCCAGCTTTGCTTTTTTTACCATATTTAAAAATAAAATAAAACCTTCACTTCTAAAGACCGCTACTCCCGAAGCTAATTTACTTTTATCTCTGCTGTAACGAGCAGCGACTTTTCCCCCCTTTTTCAACCGTAGGCAGCGGAGAAAACTCGAGTTGATACCTGTTAGCAACAGATTCACCTAAACCACAGGGATAGTACCAATCTCAATTTTCAGTGGGTTGCCTTTATTTTTATTTCGAGTTACGGAACTCCGGTGAAACGATTGGAATGGTTTGGACCAATAAAAGACCCATGGCAACAAGATCCCCTTTCGTCATTTTTATACCGAATTTCAATTAGACCTCATTCGTACGAACGTCATCGTAATACAGATCATTGGTGTATGTGAGGGAAGTGTGGAGTTTTTAATGGTAAGAGGCAGATACTGGATCACTCACATGACCCATGGGACATACATGTGATTTAATTGTATTAGCCCCCACCTCAAATATTGAATTTAACACCACAAAAAACCCTTCAAATAGCATTAAATAACATGATATAACCTCATAGAGAAAATTGTAGAAATTATAATCATGTTAGGATCATTAGATTTCATGGCTTATCCCATAGATGTAAGGCCAAGTAAAGATTTTGTATAGGTATAAAAATCGAAGTACCTATATTAGATTTTCAAAATCACTCGCTGGATTGCATTTATGTTCACTTGAATATGCCAATAATTAATTATTAATTCACTGCAGTCGAACGGTAAAGTCAATCATGTTCGACCCAAATATGCGCCAATCGCACTGATTTTCCGATCTACTAGCCGTTTTCCAAGTTTGGTTTGTTTCAACCGATTCAGTAGTCGAACTGTTCCTACTCCCTCCTATTTATGAGCTTTGTATTGAGGTTCAGTAACCCATAACTTACTCAAGTACTTTTCCCCTCCAGTACCAATCTAAAGTTTGCCGAAAATTGGTTCTGAAGTAGCTTCAGGTACGTTCTTAATGGATCATTACAACTCATTGATCGAAACCCCCTCAAACGAGATGAACTTTCCGCTCCGATAACCAACTCTCCTGTTTATTCACGATTAAAAAGAGGATCCGAACTAGCTTCCTCCGAATAACGAGATAAGAAAAAGTGAGCAGTTAGGGAAAGTCGAAAGCTATTTTTGAAGTCGGGAGGGCAGTTCAATTACGGAAAAGACCGATTCGAGTACGGATTAGGTGCCTTTTGCTCACCGATATAATCTTTGCTGACCGCCGGACGTTCGTAGGAATGGGGAGTACTATTGAGTCTCGAGTATCAAATAGATTTCGATGTAAATGTGTATGGGACGGCGAAATATGCGTCTTGATAAGGTAAAATTTTAGTAGAACGGACAAATTTTGCTTAGAAACTACTCGTATATTGAAGTGAGATTTTTTTAACGCCTATTGGAGCTACGTGGGCCCCTGAAAGTCCACGGAATAATACAGCATCAAGTCTTTCAATTGCTAAATTATGAAAGTTGCTTAAGGATTTCTTTCCCCGTATAAGCTGTAACGACGAGGCCTGTGTGGTTAGAAATTGTTATTCTGAACTGAACACTTTTTTAAACACACCTTTAGTCACTAACATGTCCTTGGGAGAACCAGTTTTCATAATCTCCAAGTAGGAATTTTAAACACAAAGGAGAGTCCGTAGAAATAAGGTAATTTGGACGGTCTGGAGGAGTTGAGAGATTGAAACATCAAAAACTTGAGCATTTTCGCATTTTTGCCTTTTTGAATTTTGTTGTGTTTTTCTAAAGTAAGCAGATGGTTCAGATAGGAGCACGTGGCTTGGCCTGTTGGAAGAGACTTTCTTTGTATACTTGAGTTGGATTGTATTGGATGTTCTATTAAATCCCTTCAACTCGAAATTGAGTTCATTTTCAATTTTAAATTACGCTGAACCCTCTCATGGTACTTTCCTTGCCGACAGCTGGCTTGTAACAAAATATTATTAGACGGAACGTGGCGTTTTGAAAATAAAACCTTAAGCCTCCTCCCGGCGAGTGTTACGCTCTGTGTTGAAGTCTTGATACACATAAGCGCGAAGAAAAACCGGCAAAGTTGGCCAACTAGGGGAGTTTTCAGCGTCTCGCGTTTCCCCAAGCAAAGTTTGCGGGTTTGTCAAGGAGGTGACGGGAAGGAAAGAGGGCCTTCCCCCTTGGTATACATTTCTTTTCAAACTTGCTTCCATTCCTTTTTTACTAAGTCCCCTCCAAATTGAAAATTACAGGAATCATTCTCGCCGACTTTCAACTTTTGCAATTACAAAGTCAGCCTAGTTTACGAGCTGTTGCGTTCAGCCACACAACAATAAGAACGTGTAAACTGCATTTGTCGTTCAGAGATGTTGGGATTGTAGATTGGGAAAATTTATTCGTCAAGCTGTTAGTACTTGAGAGCGACCAACAAGGACTAGCTGAGAGGAAGTCACAGGAACATCTTAGAGATGCTGCTCAACATATCAATAAACCTTCACTCGTGTCACAATTTGCATTGGTTAAAATTGGCCTATTTCTTTTCATACATTTCTTCATTAATAATTAATTAATTAATTAATTAATTATTAATCTGGACAGCCTATTCTCCCAACGGCAGGAGTGTCAATATCCAACTTTTGAAACTTCATACGTTTTTTTTGTGTGTGTTTTTTCTAAATAATTACAACGAAATATCAGGATTCTCAAAAAGATGGAAGCAGTGGGCAAATCTCGACACCCCTTGGAAAATGCCATCAACTCTGTCGTTCTAACTTGGCGGTTGAGAGGGAATTTACATGCAGCCCTCCCAGCTATGTCTCCCATGTTGAGCGCGGTCTTTTCGTGCCTGTGAGGGGTGAAATACGGTTGCACACTTCGTCGGGGGATAAGAGACTGCGCATGATCGAGGTTGAGATTCGCATACTAATGATCGTCGAAGGATCAGAATGATCTCTAGCGAGGAAATAAGTTGAACCAGATACTGAACCGTGAAGATGAAGAAATTCTCAAAGAAAGTGAAAAAAAATCCTCGAAGAAGTCGGTTTCGGGATTTCTCTATTCAAACGCACTTCAACTGGGTTTCGAATTCGAAAGCTCACAGAACCTTTGTTCATGAATAATTTCACTATGACAGGTCACATTAAACCTACAAAATGAAGCTTGTTCAACATCTTTTGGATACAAGAGTGGCTTAGTTCACTGTAATTTGAAACCCAAGTTCTAATTGAAGTGGTGTATGATGAAAGTGAGGTGGCGGAAAGCGCAGCGTACTTTACCAAACTATTATACGAGCTACTCATCAGTAACTCCTCCAGAACACAAAGGTACCATCGTTCAAGGAGAAGTGAACCAAAGGCGGGCAGTACCTCAGCGAAGTTTATGCGAGATTTATGCAACTTTAACGCGGACAAGCTCATCGTCGACAACTAACAGCCCTTCAAGGACATGCCTTCATCAATGTACCCACCTCTGAACCAATAGATGTAGGTAGTAATAAATAAAAACTACGCAAATCAATATTTACAACATGTTATAACAAATTCACATCAGCATTTTCCGTGTTATCCATACACCTTTGAAGAATCCGGTTGGCAGCAAGTTGAATTCTTCTACCTATATTACGTCGTAGAATATTAGACGCAAGATAAATGCCACCGCCAAGCTCCTTTCGAGCATCGCCTTCCAGACTGGGAGCCCTCTAAACCAATTATGTTGTTTTTCCTCTTTTCTCGTCTGTTGGTTTCCTTCCGGCTTTTTTCCCCACTTTTTTTCAGGCCCTACTCTCCTTTCGCAATTTACTCGTCTAACCAAAACAAATACAATAACCACAGAAGGGGGGACATGACCCCTCCTTGAGGGCAACCTCTGTTGGCCATTACAGTGGTGCTCTCATTTCCTTGTGCAGTTGTGATAACACGGCTTACCAGCATAGCCTTCAACCAGTTAATGGTGGGGTTTGGGATGCCCCTCATTCTTGCTGCCCGCTCGATGGAGTCATGGTTGGTGTTATCAAAAGCACCTCCTATGTCCAGAAAGGTGCTTTTGATAACACCAACCATGACTCCATCGAGCGGGCAGCAAGAATGAGGGGCATCCCAAACCCCACCATTAACTGGTTGAAGGCTATGCTGGTAAGCCGTGTTATCACAACTGCACAAGGAAATGAGAGCACCACTGTAATGGCCAACAGAGGTTGCCCCCTCCTTGAGGGCAACCTCTGTTGGCCATTACAGTGGTGCTCTCATTTCCTTGTGCAGTTGTGATAACACGGCTTACCAGCATAGCCTTCAACCAGTTAATGGTGGGGTTTGGGATGCCCCTCATTCTTGCTGCCCGCTCGATGGAGTCATGGTTGGTGTTATCAAAAGCACCTTTCTGGACATAGGAGGTGCTTTTGATAACACCAACCATGACTCCATCGAGCGGGCAGCAAGAATGAGGGGCATCCCAAACCCCACCATTAACTGGTTGAAGGCTATGCTGGTAAGCCGTGTTATCACAACTGCACAAGGAAATGAGAGCACCACTGTAATGGCCAACAGAGGTTGCCCTCAAGGAGGGGTCATGTCCCCCCTTCTGTGGTTATTGGTAGCAGATGAACTCCTAGCAATGCTGCAACAGTGTGGCTATGAGATTACTGCCTATGCGGATGATCTGTGCATCATCATTAGGGGCAGGTTCGATAGTACGCTATCAGAGCGACTTCAGAACGCTCTAAATATTATTGAAAGGTGGTGTCGTAAGGAGAATCTGAATGTAAACCCTGACAAAACCACCATTGTTGCCTTCACCAACAGAAGGAAATACAATATTACGGCTCCCAAACTCCGAGGTAAGAGCATTCCACTCTCAGGGGAGGTAAAATACCTGGGAGTCATGCTTGATCAGAGATTAGACTGGAACAAGCATCTAGACTATACCCTAAAAAGAGGCACAAAAGCAATGTGGAGCTGCCACAAAATGCTTGGGAAGACGTGGGGACTGGCACCAATGAGGGCCAACTGGGCTTATAAAGCCATTGTCAGACCCATGATCACCTATGCCTCAACGGTATGGTGGCAGAAAACCTGTCAGGCAAAGACTATGGAGAAACTTACAAAACTCCAAAGACAGGCCTGCCTTGGAATAACAGGGGCAATGAGAACCGCCCCTACTGCAGCACTAGAGGTTTTACTTGACCTCGAACCCCTCCATCTACACATACAGAGGGTGGCCTACCTGGGGGCCATGAGGATGCTGCAAGCAGGAGCAATAAAACATCCTGCCAGGAAAAATAGCCATGCGTCCATCCTTGACTTTGTTAAGGTAGACCCAGTGGTTTCATCAATCTCTGACAAAATGCCAGAGAGGATGAATTTTGATCTTCCATTCAGAGTAATAATAAAAGATCGTGATTTCTGGAAAGGAGGCATGCCTCAATTAGAGCCAGGATCACTGCTGTGGTTCACAGATGGGTCAGTGATGGATGAAAAAGCAGGCCTGGGGATAAAAGGCCCCAGATCTAGCCTGTCTAAGCCCCTTGGGGCCTTGGCCACCATCTTTCAAGCAGAAACCCATGCAATAGATATTTGTGCCCAGGAGATCGCCAGGAAAAGACTAAAGGGCGCAAAGATCTATATTCTATCAGACAGCCAGGCAGCATTAAAGGCCATCTCGGCCTTTTCCATAAAATCAAAGCTCACCTGGAGCTGCCTAAACTCCCTCAAGATGGCTGCCCATGGCAACAAATTGACGCTGCTGTGGGTGCCGGGTCATGAGGGTATAGAAGGCAACGAAGAGGCGGATCGCCTCGCCAAACAGGCATCCATGTCAAACCCCACTGGACCAGAACCTTTCCTCGGCATTACAGAGAGCTTCATAGCCCGAGAAGTGGGGAAGTGGGTTGACAAGCAGAGAACAAAGCATTGGCAAGGCGCTCCAAAAATGAGACAAGCCAAGCAGTTCGTATGCTTTTCCAGAAGGAAAGCCAGGGCTCTCCTTTCCCTCAGCCGGAAGGACATAAAGGCCGTTACAGGCCTCCTAACTGGCCACTGTCCAGTCAAATACCATCTCAAAAAGATGGGAATATGCAGGACAGATGACTGTCGACTCTGCGACTGCGAGCCAGAGACAGCGGAACACATACTCTGTAACTGTCCAGCGCTTGCATACAAAAGATTTAAGCACCTTGGTAAGGGCATCCTCAGTCCCTCCGAGGTTGCAAAAATCGATGACAACAGCCTGCTCCACTTCATCCGGGAGGAGGCTGTAAACCGTCTCCTCACTACCAATGTTGTAGTGTAGGAACAGGGGCACAATGTCACAATAGACCCACTTCGAGGTCTACGTGACCAAAGGCATAAGCCTATCAAAGCCCCCAAAAAAAAAAAAAAAAAAAAAAAAAAAAAAAAAAAAAAAAAAAAAAAAAAACAAATACATCCTTAGTTCCCCCGCTCCGCTTACGTTGTTTTAACGAAATGTTTACAGGTTTTGCTATGCTATGAAGCTCCGGGAAAGGCTTTCTTCTTGTTTTCGAGTCGTCACCAGTCCGGAAAATTCATTTCCGCCTCGAGATTGCCGACAACAAGATTCCCCCTCCTTCCGCTTAATAATATAGTTGTTAGGTACGAGGGAGCGGAAGCACATTTAAATCCCGGGACTAACACATAACTTCATACATACAGCAACATTCCTTTCTGAAGGCGATGCGTACGTCATAACTGCAATGCCTAATCAATATGCGCAGAAATATCGGTATGCACCTCCAAACCAACATCTCTTATTTTCGGAATAATATAGAAACTGTCCATTACCAACAGAAGCAATGCTTACAAAACGCCGAATAAAAAACGTTTATAATATTGAAATTATTACCACCACTACTGTGTCACAGATGGATTCAAGTCACGATTTTACGGCGAATCATCATTAATTTTGCGGAAAAAAATGTGATATTAGATGGAGGATTTTCTACTGAAATTAAATGAGATGCTTTCTTTCAACCCCGATAAGGCTTCCCTTTTATTGAAGAAAAGAGCTTTTTAAAGACAAAAGAGGAGAAACGGGATACCCTCCAGAGTTTACCTAACTGCGCTTACAACTTCTTAAACAGATTATAACTGGGAAGGGAAATTATAACTGAGTTCTTCTCAAGAGGCTAAAGATGAATGGGGAGACAGAGGACGATCGATATCTAAATTGTTGGGGGTTCGCAAATGGAAACTGCTTACGACAACCGATATTTTGAGAGTTTATTAAGCCTTGCAAGCGGTGATAGTGGAAGGGTAGGCTGTAGGGGATGGTGTTTTTAAACGACACCGGTAGAAGTGGAAGGAGCTAAAAGGCCGAATTCCTACTGAAAATGATTGTTATCTCTACAGGGGAAAAAAAGTAGGAGGAAGAGATAGAGAGAAGTTTGGGGTAGGCTGTTTTTGTGGTCGAAGGCGTAGTACAGGGGGCGTTTTTCATGCCGATATTGCTTACCTAAGACAGATGCTTATAATAAAGAGAAAAAACCCTCACGAACCGTAAGAACCTCTTTGGATCTGAAGATCAGAGACAAAATGACCAATTTATGTGAGGGAGAATTACTTTTCGCCGATGCAGCACGCCTATTACTCACGCAGTGTATGATTGGGAGCAAAAACACGGCCCAATTCCCGTGTTTTTACCCTTATCCCGACTGTATTTGAGCTCATAAATCTCTACGCTACATTATTCATCCATCTCAATGATTCAGTATGATGAGTTTCCGTAACTTCCAGGTTT
Source organism: Stenodema calcarata (assembly GCA_963920205.1). Lineage (NCBI taxonomy): Eukaryota > Metazoa > Arthropoda > Insecta > Hemiptera > Miridae > Stenodema > Stenodema calcarata. The sequence continues at coordinate 12,086,122 of OY986061.1, read as the reverse complement.
CGGCTCCACGATTTGATTTTTTTGTCATTACAAATTGTTTTTGCGGCCTAATTAAACATGTAAACATGACTTGGCCGCACTCATTTTTTGTAACATGACGAGCTTCAATTTTTCTCTCATATTTCCTAAACGAGAAGTTTAATTAGCGGTTGCCCCATGTCACCTAATTATGGTTGCGGGTCGCCAATGATTATCGCGGTTGTTGGTTTTGTGAAATGGGGTTAAAACGAGGGGGAAACATGCTCCCACCGGCACGATGTTGGGTATTGATTTCCGTCATTTTGTTTACAGGTAGCATACAATAGTGCGAACAGATGAAGTCAGATGGTGTGACGAATACACGCCAATTCTGGTCTTACATCTGCTCTAGATAGATTGTAATTACCATGAAAAATCACCATGCAAAGCCCGAGAATCCTTGAATGAGAAGGGACTTAGTACAAAACATGAAACCGACGAAACAAGCCATCAGTTTTTACATTCTCTCTCAATGTGCTGTCCAATTCAGTAAGAATTGATTTAGTTTTCGAATTATACGAAGGGAACCTTAGTGAAGTCCACAGCTCAGTTACACCAAAAACTGAGGTACGAGTATATCTGTAACGCTGCAATAACAAATTCATGATCATTGATTGGGCTACGTGGACCATTTTTTGTTTCGAAAAATGTCGAAAAAATCATTTTCTGTTATATCACTCAAGGAGTTGACAGGCTTTGAAAGTTTCCGACGAACCATCTTAACTTTTTATACGCCCTTGAATGTATTACATTATTTAGTAGGTATTAGGAGCATGCATCATGCATTTGTAATCTGGATTTTCCCCTTCCAACTGTACTGGAAAGCACGTTGTTCTCCGAACGGCTGAACCCATCAACCAGGCCCATTTATACCATCGAATACCAACTCCGAGCTCGTAATCAGATTGACTCTGTTGTATTGTGGTGAGCGAATCGATTGACTTAGCTGAGCGTTGATTGAGTAGAGATTCTATTCACTTCATGTTATGATTGCTCGGAAAAGGGATTTACATTGTTAACGCAACACGCTTAGTAATAATCCACGAGATGATTCCCGCTTTGTAAAAGCTTAGATTGATGTGTAGCAGCATCCCAGATCACTGAAAAGTTCAAATTTTGTAGATTCAAATAGGCCATAAGTAACCAGGTCGTGACCAGTGACAAATTCACTTCAGTCTCACATTTACAAAATAACCATTTGATCTTAATCTCAGGCAATTCGAATCCTCGGAGACCTTGCGTATGTGAACCGATGTTGACAATAAATAGCTTCGTGATATTTGTACGAGCTAATGCGATTCCGCTCTCTAAACTCCTCACGTATTCAAGTTTTCATCTTTTTGAAACGGATCCCGCGTTTGCGAGCACAATAACGGGAATACTGTCTCAAAAGGCACCAACCCGAGGGATTTGGCATTTTCAGCCCCCAAGTTCGAGAATTCCACTTCAAGAAGTGACTTCAAGATTATTTCATCTGAAACCCCTTTTGTAGCCTTTCAGTTTAATTAATTCTAACCGAACCAAACAGATATAGGAGTGCGGAGGATTTTCATCAGACCTTTTGGATCGAGGATTTATCTTTATAATAACTTCATACTCCATACTCATTTTAATTAGCCTGGTTTAAAGGCAAGGAATTACTGGGTCTTCTGAGAGACGCAGGAGTTTTGCTTGGAAGTTTCATTCTCCCCCGAGCTTTGCCCCGGTACTTCCTAATTCGCTTTCAGGGAACATCGCGTCCCCATCGGTTTCTTACAAAACGCTTGAAGATATAATTGGCTGTCTTTGGGCCCTGTTATAATATTCTATTCATGTTTTTAATTAGTCTGGCTTGGAGATAACGAAAAAATGCAATCACTGAATCTAAAGCGCGATGAAGATTAGAATTTAATAATGCACCTTTTATCGATTTTTACGAACTGCGGAAAATGCACTTTTGGGGTCCAGTTACAATAATTGTATTGGCCAATAATTGTATACAATTATTGGCCTCGGAAGGCTATTTGTTGCTGCTTCACTCTGGTTTTCTATTTATTGGAGGATTCGAGCACCTTATTATCTTGTCTTGTGAATAAGCAGTTTTGATTTAATGAAAATGTCAACTCCTAAAACAGTAATTATCAAATTACCCTATGTAAAATTTATTATTTAAAAATTTAAAATTGATTAATTTCAAATTTATTATTGTACTAAAACCTTTCTCAGATCGGTATTATGCTGAGATGTGCCTTAGCCAAGTGTGTAGCGTTCTATGAAACCGAACTGCAAAAGCTATTCTGAATGCTGTTACCAACATTAAAATCGAGGTACTTAACGCAATTAATTCGCATTACTTCTCCGAACTCCAAACGCTCTTATGCTAACAGCCCGTTCATAGCACTCCCTCACTTAATAATTTCGCTCGGACCCAATACTAGCTAGTGGTAAATTGGAATTCTAGAGATGAAACGTTATAACAAAATTGCATTTAGTGCAATCCGTTATTACAAACGTACATTTGAAATCTTGGTTATTTTATATTATGGATAACCAACTTTTGTACTTTCTTTTTAAAGGTGAATATCATGTACATAATATCCAAGACATTTCACGTATACTAAAATCCCAACCTATTATACATACTTGAGTATGTTTGTTGTGGTATCAAATCAAACTTGTTTGTTTTGCTACCCTTTGATTACAGTAACTTGCATTACCTTAAATAAATACTAAGTTGGTATTTTGGATGTATACGATTTACATTAAGGAGCTTGGGATCTGGCCACTCAACAACAAACATACCTCGTAATCCATTCAATAAATACAGACCTCCTTGTAACAACACTAGGTTACAATCTATCACCGGTTTGAATACAGGGTATATTCCATCATCCTAAAGTTACACTGCCTTTGGAACTTCTACTAAATTAATTTTCAAGGGAATATCAGACTATTTGATCGTCGTATTTCACAGTACATACTTCTTTTGACTGGTAATCAAATTAAATTCCATATTTGGGTAGTTGGTCAAATATTGCTTCTACCCTTATGATTCACTTATACCAGAAGAATTCTATTTTGAATAAATCAATCAATGAACTGACGATGTCATGAACGTTGCAAACGTAATGGTTTGAACTTAGATATAATTTAGCGAACTATTATTATATAATAGTTAGATATAAAGTTTAGATTATGTATATTATACAGTATGTATATTAATGTATATTATACAGGCGTCGAAAACCACCATTATATTCAATTAAGCAGTGTTGGCCCCGAATAACCGCTCATTGTTGCGAACCGTTAATAAATTATAGCATGTCGATCACTGATAATTTCACTGCTGTACAGCTTTGTTGGCCCATTATCGATTTTCCTCCATCATTTCTAGTAAACCCTCAAAGGGGCCGAATTCCTGAATAATTATTACCTGCAGGTGTATCAAAGTTACACGCTCATAAATTTATGAACTGGTTGGTGGAGCTTGCTGGTTAACCGTGTCAACTACGCAATACAGGGTGTCCCACATTACGATCACCCCCCTTAAAATCGCCAAAATGTGTGTAAAAAAAAAATGTTTCTTTAAATCTTCCTATTTTGGGGCAATAATATAATATATTCGAGGTGCTTGCCCAAAAATAGGAAGATTATATTATATTTTCGCACTCTGCGCAATTGCTCAACATTGCGCATCGACACCATCTTTGTTTTCCCAGAATCCATGTTTGGCGATTTTAATGGGGGATCGTCTCGTGGGACGCCCTGTGTATATTTGTATATTTAGAATGATAGCTGCTTCATTTCAACTAGTTAAACTAACCTAACGCCAGGATAGCTAAAAATATAAATTTTTACCATCGTAGGTATTAGATGTAGTCATGTCTCGGGATAGCTCAGCATTGCCGAAGTTGGATCGCACTTACGAGCAATTTATTTACTGCTACATTTAGTATTAGTTCCTAATAGGTTATAGGCTCATATTAGACTTTGTCGGTTGAGCTGTGAGATCAGGGAGATGATAAACTTAGTCCCCTTTAGAGTCGTAACTGAACACAAAGCCGTTAGTTCGTGAGAATCGTCAACTATCCAACCGACGAAGCTTCCTGAAACGCATGTAAATCAATTCACACGATAAAGATGACGTACGTTGTGATCTACCGGTTTGACCGAGGAAACACAAGGGATAACGCGCTCGATTCCGTTTTTGATCTTCGACGTCCTGACAAGTAATCCAATGGGAGACTGAGTGAATTGTGACTTTAACGCTTTAATGTGTCTGCAAATTATTCCTTTTTACCTACATCTCTTTACGCTCGATGTCATCCCTGTCAATAAGTAAATACAGGACGGCACAGGAGATGTCCTGCTATAAGCTCACCCCACGTTACTTCTACATTAATAATACCCCTTACATACTCTCTATCTCTCTGCAAGGCCTTATAACAGCCAAAAGAGATGTTTTTGCATTTAAATTCTACATTTTACTAATGGATGTAGTATGTTACCCACATTTTGACACAACAGGTCGGGCAACATTCGAACGAATAACAGGATACGTGTAAATTCTTCCTGGATCACCGGAACAAGTGGCGAATTTTGATTTTGAATTCAAATAGCCAATTTCCGAATAAAAATTCAAGGTTTTTGTACGTACATCGTTCCTTTGTAACTCTTCGGAAAAACCATCTCGCCCCTTGTCAGAGATAAGTCGGAAAAAATGGAAATGAAATAATGGCACGTTGAAGGGGCAGGATGGGGGAAAAGTCGACTCTTGATGAGGTTAGGTGGTGGAATATGAAGTAGGAATTATAGGGACAGGGGGTTGATACTCAGTTTTTCCTGCATAAAATGATGAATGAAGGGGTGTGGGTATAGGAGCGGTGGCGTCCGGGAGAAAATATCACTTTTACCATAGAAACGAGGGCAAAAGAAGGAGAAACGTGAAAGGAATCTTGATATACCAGTTCCAAGAATCCGAGAAAACTCTTGAGTGTAAACAACGGAAGAATTTTTTTTAAGGAAAAGAAAAATTATTTGATTCTTGTTTCAAATAGGATTTTTCTGGAGTGGAGGAGAGGATTGTGTACATGTGTTTGGTTCACTACGAAGAAATTCGGAGTTGATATTGTATGTTTCATTACCGATAGACACAGGAAATGCTGGATTTCTCAGTCTTAACTGCAGTCGTGACGTAGGACCTCATGTAGCGTTGAAGGGATCTACAATTTTCCTTTAAGCTCCTGACGCATAGGTTTCCAACTTTGTTCAAAATGTTCTTGAAAATTGATCTAAGGAATGCAGTGATTCCTGTAATTCGTCATAAGAATGTAACCAGAGCTCAGTCGGAAGGGAACTCCAACCGGAATCAAATCTAGTTCAAAAACCCTTCTCCAGTCGCCGGTCATATCGACCAAGCAAAACCGTGCACGGAGATTGAGCCAAGACGTTGGACCGAAGGAAACGAGATTATGATTCAACCTACCCTATGAGAGATTGACTGGCTTACGTTGGAGCGAGGGAATTCGCTCGGCAGTTTCACAAGGGATTTGGTAGTGAAATTATATTCATGCGAATACCGTCCGCGCTTCGTTGTGAACGTATCGCGCGCGTGGCGTAGACAAAACGCGTGGTTTACTCTTCGAGATGAACCAACAGACTGCGCAGCTTCATAACCATAATTCACTTTAACGTGAAACAACGGATTTCAAGAAGGGAAATAGAACGGAATATAAATTGACTCGTTGACTCTATAAATAGCTGATGAATGCGACGAATTCATCGACGTCTACACCACTATAAGAGAATTGGGATGGACGCAAACAATCCAAAGAAGTGAACTACCGGCAACTACGGTTCTTCAAATATTTTACAATACATTGGCTAATACTGGTAGTTCGCGAATCTTCACAGAAAGAACTACACGCTATACACACATCCCAGTAGGTCTGGTCATAAGGACCTTGGTTGGACTCTGATCAGCCTCAAATCATTGTATCATCATCACGGAGACGTCGTTCTCAGAAAAAGCGTGTGGAAATCCATAAGTTGGTACGTTAGAACGTTCACGACAGGCTTTGTCGCACAATAACCTCCCCCGAGCCTCGCAACGCATTCTTCTGCCCGTTCCCAATCCCTTGAAAAGCTCATACGGTCTTTCAATAAAATTTGCCGCCTCTCAAAGTGAAAATGGTTGCCCGGATGTGCTTGATGCCTTCTTTTCTCCCCCTCCGAACTTGCTAAAACTTTAAGAGCCTCTACTCACGGCAAAAGGGATTACTTGCTCATGCTCTGTCGACTTTATCACTGATTCTTACAAAGCCCTAGATTCGGATTACTGTTAATAAAAGAGACCTCGGAAGTCCAGTATTTTGAAACTTCCACGAACAATCCAGTACATAATTGTACATAATTTGTGTTGTATTGCATAAAATTAACACCAATTAAAATACATTTAATACTCAATTAAAATAGCAACTAAATCCGACTTGATCAATTCAATATGAATTTGGATTAGATTACATTTAGATGAATTTAGACCAAATTCAGTTTGCCTTGAGCAGAACGCTAAGCGAGTCGAGGATTATTGCATGGGATGTTAAGCTGGAATAACAGTCATAAAGCGCTGCTCACTCTTGTCATTAATTATAGTTTACCACAACAATTTGTATCTAAGTAAATTGCCATATTGAATCATAAAGGTCGACATATAGATGTCAACCGTTATTTGAATAATTCCCTAGTAATTAGTTTTGTATGTTTCGCTTACTCGTAATATGATGATTAGGTACAATCTTTGTTGTTATTCAGAGAACGTATTATGCTTTCTGCCTCCGCCTCGATATTTCTCTTAAGTACAACTGTTTCAATGACATAATTCCATATAATATCTAACAGTGGCGTTTTTCTTTCTTGCAGGATATGGAAAACGAAGTTTACAAACCCAGCAGTGACTTCGACAAGAAGACTCGACACCATCGAGTGATGAGGAAAAGGATTGAAAACTTGGAAGTGTCGACTAAAGCCATTTTCCAGGCACAGAAAGAATTCGATTCGCGTCTACTGGCCATGGACGATCGCCTGAACGCCGTCGATGGATCGAATAGCAGCAGCGTCGACAAAGTGCACGCCTCCATGCTCGAACTGCTGGAATCAGTAGAAGCTCTGGAAACTAAGGTTGACAGCAGCCTGCCAACAGTCCAAAAAGAGATCTCGCGGACGGAACTCAGCTTGGGGCAATTGATGCAGCAAACGGCAGTCATGAAGGAAGAACAGGTAAATTAAAGACGTTGCATCCAAACATTTGGATCGCCAATATTTATTGAAAGGTCCCAAATGACAGCCTCAACACCCGTGCCCCAAATATCCTGTTGTATATCCCTCAGCAAACGTTCACTTAAGTTAAATTAACGCCGAGAAACATATTAAGGTCCTCTTGCCACCCCCAATTAATGAGTCCAAGTTACCAGTTAGCACCGAGAGGAGTGGGAAACGGAGAGGGGACAAAGTTATTCAATTACTCTCCGGAGAGGGATTCCGCCCAGGAGTTTTGACGAACCCTTGAAGTCCTGAGATGAGTTGGCCAACAGTACTGTTTCACTACTAGTCGACCGCGAAGTTTCTAGTATTTCGGTACGAGATGCTCTCACACATTATATGGTGGAGTTGCATGGCCCCTCAGCGGTTAGAAGTTGGGGGCACTTCATTCGTTTCGAAGTTGATTTACCACGAGTATATCGTATTAAAAGCTACATTTCCTCACTTAGTGGTACGTGATCAACGACGCATATCCCCAGTTATTATCAAGGATTCCCTCAACTCATTGTGAAGTCCTAAAACATCGATTTGAACCAATTATTTGAACTCCAAGTGAAATAATTGTGCTTGGGCAGTATTCCATTTATTATAACCACTTCTCATGTTGTTCATGAAACGTATAACCATCACACACTTTTTTTTTCTCAAAAATCCGTTCAATTGCAATGGTTCATCTAAACAAAGATCTACTCAACTCAAGTAACAGTAAATACGGACTGTCCTCGGACAGTACCACACAATGGAAAGACCTCGGACTATTTGGAAAAGGTTACCGGTCTGATCGGTAAATAAATCGATTCCTTTCATTCGATCGGACCAGTTCAATTCGCAGAACCGAGTATTAAACATGGTTTCTAAGCGTCCATTTCATTCAAATACCGAAGGCCAGTTTTAGTTTATCTCATGAGGGTGGAATATATTTAGACACTTAGGCCAGTCAAATCGTATACAAAAAAGGCCTGAGAAAATTATACATACCTCGAATAAAAGTTCACTTAAAATTTCACTTTTTTGGAAAAAATGAGCAATTTTCGAAAGACTGTAAGTATCTCAGTAACTATTAGACCTACAGAGCTGCACATGGTCTCATGTTGTAGCAAAATCTAACCTACTTCAAATAAGTATGTGGTAGCAGTTCACGAAAAACGCATCGTTTCGCAAGTTATAGCGAAAAAACCACAGTAAGCGCAACAATTTCGAGGTTTTTCGAGTGATACGAAAGAAGCAGAATAATACTTCCAAATAATAATTAATCGTTCCAAATAATTTTAGTGTAACTACATAAATCTCATGGTGTTCCTATGTGTAACATCATCAGTCATTGTACAGTTCCAATAATTTCTTTTTAAATAAGCATTCTACTTTGAAACTTTCCTCATTCGCCACTCGTAACCCATGGTTGTTCGATGTCTTGGCACTTGAATCAATGTTTCGGCATTCCTCGTTTCCCCACCATGTACATTAGTTGTAGTTTATTTTTTCATACACAAGGGATGGCCTTTTGAATGTAAGAATCTTGAACATCATGACCGCCATCGCCAGTTTTTTCTTCTCAGCAAACTTGAGGATTCCTAACTTCCTGTAGTATCGAGTGATCTGTTCGTCCGGCCGCACTCTAAAGATGAATCTTACAACTGCATTTTGAGCCACCTGTATTCTTTCTGCTAGCTCTCCATTCAGGTCACAGACAGCCAAAATCGAATAATCGATTATTGGAAGCAGAAGCGTATGCACCAGCTTTCTGCGCACGTGCGGAAAATCAACTGCCACTCTTCTCAGCTCGTATAGCCCCTTGAACATTTTGTTGCTCATTGCAGTTACTTGAGATTTCCACGTTAGCGTATTCTGAATCAGATTTCCCAAGTTCTTGACTTCCCTCTCGTACGTAGTTGGTACCGAATCTCTACATTGGGTATCTGCTATTTCAGCTTAGCCAGGAGCTTACTGTACCCTAGGATCATTGCTTTACTTTTGAAAGAGAGATTCAGCTGGTTTGGGTCGTCAACGGGATTCCCAGATCAAATATGACTTGAGGAGCCTAAATTCGGTGGAGAGGTTTATCATTTGAAGCAGCTGTTGACATTTGCCTTTGATTGATGATTACTACCTGCACTTTAGCACCAATCAACTGAGCACACTAGTGAATGCCATATTGTATCAACAGAAAACCCTATGACGTTTAACTACTCGTGTCCTCCTTTCTGCGGGTTTGAAACACCCCATGATGTGTCAAGCCGTTAAGGAAACCAAATTAATCGCTGATTTTCCTCTACTAGAACTTTCCCAGCCCACACAGTCCCTGCCACTGACACGGCGAATTACTATTGTGCGTGTTTACACTTCATTCGACCGTACCCCGCGTATGTTGCCTCCACGGGGCGACTCGCTACTGCACGAACACTGGTTTTCGGTCCATTTGGTTGACATTAGCGGCGTTCGGGTTTTAGTTGGAACCTACCACTTTAGATGGAACGGAGCACGCAATTAGCTACGTAGTCGGGAGGAGAACCTCCGATAAAGTTTTGTTCCTTGTTACTTCTTAGTCGGAGTTCTCAACGAGCTCCCGCGTTGTGGTTGGGTCATAGTGTATACTCGTGGGTTATCATCTCCGAGAAATTATGTTCGATATCGCCTCGGTACAACCTTGTTTAAGCATTTCCTGTACACTTAATCACCTTAATTCAGTAAAGTCACTACATATTAATTCTCACTCGCTTGGATACGATATTCGGTTCGGTTTCTGCTGTTGGTTACCCCTGGCATACTACATAGCCTTTGGAATTATAAAATAAACTCATAATATAGGTAGATAATATTCGAAAGTTTGTAAAAAGAGAGTGGGTGGGTGTGTCAATTATAATCTGTTGATCTATTGTATCGTAACTGATGTTTAGTGACAACTCAAAGTATAATTTAATCCATTAATCATAATAGTTAGCGTCACTGGAATTCATCCGAACTTTACAAAACAACTTGACACTTTCGGGTCTCCATTAATCACGATAAGACGACGGAGACTTTCCTTTTTTAGGTACTCAGTAACGGCTGATGTTTGAGAGTATATTGAGGAGGGTTTGAGGGAGGAAATGAGAGAGAATAGGGCCGGTGAGCGATGTAGGTGGAAGATGTTCAATTCGCCCATATTGGCGGCCAACGGCATCAGTAGGACTGGCCTATGGAGTGGAAATAGTACTGTCAAACGTTGGGTGAGTGGATGAGTCGGTGGTTTATCGCTATTTCCCACGATGCTGACAGATGTATTTCCTGCAGTATTATAATATACCTATTATGTTCTGAGAGTAGTACGTATTAGTATACACGGGTTTTAAGAACTGTAGCAGGACATTGTAACGTTCTCATCGATGAAATGATCATTAATCATACGTTCCAGTTCAATTGCTAAACGATGTCTAGCCGCGCCAATGTCTCGATGTTTGGTCACGCGGTTGAAACATCAGGTATTCGTCCGGTAAAACTCCAGCTCCCTGTGAAATCAGGTCACGGTAGTCATCAAACTGTGCAAGTTTACCTTCCGCTCGATCGACCCCGTTCAATTTGACTCATCGTCCATATTCATGCATAGTACCTAATAACCTCACTGCGCTTCCGCGGTGAACCTTTCATCCCGTATTGTGCGGTCGGATTATACCAGTTTCCCATCTCATAGCTGTTGCCAGAGCTCACGTTTTACGGTGATTAATCCCAGGGGCTGACTGTGTAACTTGTTGTAAATGATTCTTCGAAACTCCAAACATCAATATCCATCTTCTGACTCTTAATAATTTACAGGAGACTATCAACTCGTTCAATGAGATTAATCAATTGTGAATTGGATTAGAATCATCCAGTAGCTATCCAAATAAGTCACATCATACATAATATGTATGACATATGTATCATATAATATGTATCACATCATACATATTATGGTATATGACTCCATAGTTGTAAAAATCTACATTTTGACATTTTATGTCTTTACTCTGGCACATAACTCGAAAAACGTTACACAAAAGCGTTACACGGAATCGTCACGAAAATTTCTGATGATTTTCGCTTACAACCGATTCGTTGCTACGGAACTTTATCTTCGCCAGTTATCATCGTACAAAAATCGTTCACCACTCGTTGGATAGCTCTCGATTTACCTGACCATATTACGTTAACCACTGCGGAGTGCGTGGCCGACAAGCTGCGGTATGAGCGTGATTGTTTAAATAATTGTTTACACACAGGTGATCATTCTCAATAATTTATATTGTCTATACGAATGCAAGCTTCATAATTTATGATGAACCCTACAATTAAGTATAACAACTACGCTACTGGGGTAGGTGATGTAGCATTGTTCGAAGGTTCTTGAATCACTTCTTTAAAGACATAAAATGTCCCAATGTGTTGCAGACTCGTATGCAAGCATTTAATTCTCCACTGTATCAACAACAGGATGGAGTTGACATTCTTTTGACATTTTCATGTCTTTGCTTTGGCACATAAACTGAAACGGGAAAAAATTTGTTTCCTTGATTCACCCTTTCCCTCAGATCACGTCAGAACACAAGCGACAGGCGGGCCACTACGTCAGACGCACCTATGCCGTAAGAGCCTATGACGTCAGACGGCTGGCCGGAGACCAACTAGTACGTAAGAGCCTATGACGCACGTGCGTATGACGTCAGACGGCTGGCAGGAGGCCAACTTGTACGGCACAGCCTATGCCGTAAGAGCCTATGACGTCAGAGGACTGGCTGGCTATGTGATCGGGTTTTAATAAGCCTCTGGAATTCCGCGCCTTCATTTTTCTAGTTTTTTTCGACGTTTTCGAGTTGAACATTATTCTTACAATACAATTGAATTGAAATGACCCATCGGTAAACCCAAAATTCGACAAAATGACGAAACGTCGAGTATTCATTTGGGACGAATTGGACCATCGACAATACAAAAATTCTACTCAAAAACGTCGAAAACACGAACTAAAGTAGATTCTTGATTTGGATGGAGTTATACGGTGGCGTTGAAAATACTCATCGGAAAAACCAAAATGTGACTCTTCGAAAAAAGTTGATTTCTAATCAAATTGGGGTATTTATTTGGAGTGAAATGGACCACCGACCATAGCAATTTTCGACTAGAAAACCAGATACTTAGTTACATGTACTTGTTGCTAACAACCGTACGTAACATGTACATAAGGACCCAGCTCAATATTCATGCTATGATTACGAGTAAACCTGTTAACCCGGGTTCCCAAACAGCCCCCACAGCTTATTTCAACGACTTAGACTCCCAAATGGTCTTAACCACCTGTCCTAAATTAGATTCTGAATTACAACCTAGTCGTGCATTATTTGATCACTTAGTATAACTTATATGTTTCGTTAAGTAGTTATCTAAATGAGTCATTTTAAATACCTCCTCTCTGAAGAATGTCTCTATTTCCCATGTGATCCAAATAACGTTATAGAGACGTGAATTCGAAAATTAATATTCATATTTCAGTGAAGCGATACAGAGTTGGAATATGAAGTCCGAAGAATGTCAATTCACGTTATAATTCCAGTATAATTATGTTGCTTGATTTTTTAGCGGCTTTTTATGTGAGTTTGGATCAGGGTCTAATGGCGGAAAGGGGATAGCAAGCGCAACAAGAAGAAATTAAAAAAAAAACCAAACGCTTTAATGACCACTTGTTGATTGAGATAAGTAAAAAAAACGCTGCACGCTCCTCGTTTTTTCTGGAAAAAGAAAAAGCGCTTTTTCATTGCCGTTTGTGGTTTAGAAAAATTTACGTAGCTCTGCGGAGGTAATGTACACGTATAAGGGCAAATTAATATGAGAGCAGAGAAATATTGACTGCTTTTGGAGTGAAAAGTTGACTCGGTTTCCATAGAGAATTCAAAATATTGATAACTGAAGGTTGAATGAAGTTGAATAGAAATATACGAGTATAAATGATTGAAAATATCCATTTTTATTTATTGAAATTATCCATTTTTGATTTTGGGATGGGAAATCAACCATAAGTACATACTTATCACAATCTGGTTCCTGTCCTTCTATTCGTTGTCTTGAAGAATTTGTCTTCAGCAGCTGCATCACACTGCATTCTTCGCGACAACTTGCAACAACGTGGAATTGGCGTCAATTGAATATCATCCCCTCCTGTTGCTTAGTACGGCCATAGAATAACGTGTATTGCCAGAGATAATTTAAAAAAAAAAATTACTAAAACCGCGCTGAGGGAACCGTATGACGTCACAAACAGGACGAAACCTCCGGTTGGGGCGCTGACATCGCTGGACATCACAGAGGTGGAGGGTGGCGGATCCAAGTGGGCGTCACCGCGTGACGTTGCACGAGATTCTTCGCGGTCTTTTTCAAACGCGGTCAGCTTCTCTAAATTCCCTAAATTTTTGAGAAGACTTTTCAGGCTGCTGACCATGATTTTTGTTATTCTCCTAGCTTGTGCTTTCGAAAAAAAATAAACAAATTGAGCGAATTCCCCACTTTGCCAATCTGTTGAATTCAAGAAATAATGATTATTTCTAATTATTAAAATCTTTACTTTGTCTCTTCAAAGTCAAAATAACTGATTTCATTGCAACGATTACCAGTACACATTCTTCATGGAAAATTTACAGTCATAGTAATTGAATTTACAGTCATAATTTACTGTTAATAAATTATTACTGTATGCACTTAGCCGAGGAAAACATAATAATACTTCAGAAACTGAAAAAATGCTCCCTTAATTGATGCTTCACCGAGGATACCGACGCTAAATCCTTGAAAGGCTCTCGCAGGTACTTTATGAGAATTTTTCAAATTAGTGTGGGGGATGAATACGTATTCACCCTCTTACTAATTTGAAAAATTCTCATAAATTACTTTGTAATTAGATCCTTGGCGTAAATCCTACTTCATTTTCACTTTACTCAGAACCCGGGCGATCGCTCGCAGCCTCTCTGTACGGTCGATGCATTTTTCGTTTGAGTTCTTAATATATCGCTCTTGAACCATAGGTATTTATTTGGTTTATTTTGCTCAGATAATGTCAGTATGAGATTTTATTAATCTAGTGCTCAATTATCTCGAGTGAGGGGTACCTCAATTTTTTTCTGTTGAACCAAAATGTTGGTAGATTGGACGTTTTAAGGTAGTAAAAAATTGAGGCACCCCTCACTCGAGATAATTGAGCACTTCATGTGAGATAAGGTTCAGAGTATAGATAATCCGACTTTTGGGAAGCCTTCAATGGTAGCAGCTTATCCCCGAAAATGCAAAAATTGAGTTAGGAGGTTTTGGGTTAGCAAGGTAGCATAATATATTATATAACCATACACTTCACCACTGAACCATAACAATGAAATATTTTCCACAAGTCAAAATTTGTCAAACACTGCCCGTCACCGACCCAAATTCTATGTAAATTCCTCGTATTTCATGATTTACTGGTGAATTGGTCTGCTCAGTGCTCAGCTCACCCACAGTCCACTGTAATGTTCGTTCGATTTCTCTATACACACCTCTGATTTTTATAGTGTATTGTTGGTGTGGGATCTGGAACTAACTCTAAAATTACATATTAAGGACTGAAATATGATGAACGTACTCATTAAGTTTTTTAATCCTTTTTTTTTCTTGATAAATAATGGGAATTTCTCTTCCTTATTTTTTCATCGCAAAATGTACTGAAGAGTGAGACTACCATTGTCAGTGGAGAAAATTTCACTCGTTGAATAATGGATTTAAAGAAAAAGAAGTTGAGGGTAAAGGTAGAGGAATGAATTGACGACCTTGGGGGCTCGATGGGGTTCCAGCGAGTCTATTTACTCTGCGGTAATCGTGTAAATATTAAATTCAAAAATTCAGTAGCCCCTGCCCGCCCCACCTGCCTTACATCTCAAGCACTTGGGAATGAAGATTGTGGGCGTGAAGGAGCCTTAAGGCCCTTGGAATATAGTGTTTCTCCATAAATAACGATACTCAATTTTCTTTTCCAACTCTTTCACGTTGGAAAAGAAAGAGTTGAATTTTCTGATGAAGAGTTTCTGGTTTTCCTTTAAACGATTTTAATTTGTGTTCGTTCCCTATGCATTCGTTTTGAATGGCTAATCGAGAATTCTCTTTCCACCCTTCCAATTTCGACGGGTTCCAGCGCTTGAATAAACAGACAAACCTGACAACCTTGCGATGTACCTAAAAGACGGTTGTGGAGCATGTATCAATTTCAGCTTTTAGTGACCCTTCATATTCTGACATATTCACATGTGGACGGATGAATACAATAGCGTGTTCGTGGTTGACGTTCGTTATTTCCGAACAAACACACTAGGTTTTTGGATAGTGACTTCTGTTTCACTCGTCGCCTATGTCATCGCTGTTTTGACTTTCAGCTTTGAGCTCCGTATGGTGTTCCCATATGACGTATGACATTTGAAGTGGGTTCTCCGAACCGAAATTATGTAGAGTGACATCGGCCTGTTGAGTTACTGCAATTTTCCAAACGGTTACTTTGTCGTTGTTGCATTACCACCCAATGCTCTCTCCGATGGAGAAGTACTAACAATAGTGGATTTTTACGTCACGCCAAACCGATTACCAGTTAGTATTTCACTATTAAATGGCAGCCAGAAGGGTTCTGAAGTACCACCTTTAATGTGTCAGTTTGATTGAGAACGCCACAATGTGTGGGGGGATGCCCGTGTGTTTGATGTAATAACACTGTATACACTACGTATGAGGCGGTACTTTATACCGTGTCCTCTACAGACAGCCCTGACCGTGATAGCGAGCCAGGAAAAGCAAGATAAACGGGCCGAGAGAAGGCCGGAACACCGGGGGAAAATACGAGTAAAAGGTGTCGTGCCGTACGGATAGAGATGTCTGGACGGGGCTCTAAAGCTGGACGGGCGAGTTGGCGAGGAAGGGGGGTGTTCCTATTTCCGATAACGTCAGTATTTTCAGTGTTATGACCTCCCGTAGGCCGCTACTCCCAGTAAAAATCCTGTAGGGAACCGTTTCCTATTCAGGCCGGGCAATTCCGATGTGTATTGCGCCAAGATCTTTTCAATACGGGCAGCGCTATCAGCTTTGAGGTTACGACGGGGGCAATCATCGTAACAGCTTATTGCCACCGTACTTGCCCCAAAATCATTCCGCAAGTCATGCATTGGAATGAAATATGAGCAATAAAACAGGCTTGTTTCGTAAAGAAAACTACTTACGCGCAAAATCCCTATGAGCAATCACGATGAAATCGAACTCCACGTATAACTAATGTAAATTCTTGTTATTACACCATATATGAATATACTCATCAAATCGGTCTCATATCTACTCTAATTATAGAAATTCAATTTTGAAGACATACTGACATATTGATACCTTTTTTACCGAATTTTCGAGGAAAATGAAGCTATATTTCTCGGTCCAAAATTATTAAAACTCGTAATTTCGAAAATGTTTTGCACCAAAATCCGTTTCAGACCGTCCTGAATCCACTGCCAAAAGACACCAATAATTATGTGTAGGTATATATATTTATATAGGTATGTGTCAATCCATACGGTAACTCTCGATAGAATTGAGATAAAAAGTTCAAATTTGCACGAAAAATCCGTCCTGGCAATCGAAAGGCTAGGTTTGTAGATGGCCAGATCGGGCCACTCTAATGGGGGGTTTTGGGGAATTTTAGGGGGGGGGGGGTTACCCATAAATTCCCAAAATGAAACAGTCTGACAAGCGACACCTCATTTTAAAGGGTGATTTACGCTGAGCACGATGGTGGAATCAGAATTGAGATATCCTGCTCCGTTCTCAAACTAGATTACTTTGAAGATGAAGAAACGTGGATGGTACTCGTACTTGAGATGTTCTTCATGGACATCACGTCCTTTAATGGAGACATTTTACATAAAGCCCTTATTATTCCTTAGAAAATTCGCTCTGCTATTAGACTGTGAGTTTTTATGATACTAACTGTGGTTTGTAAAATCCATGTTATCCTAGGCAAGTTATTTACAATTCATTACTGTGCCATAATTTATTGCTAATCAGTGGTATTTAGGACGTGACATTGAAACCTACTCTTGCTCCTAGGAGTCCCAGGTTCGATTACTGATTTGAAATACTATAAGAATGTATTTGAGCATTTGCTCAAGTATTGCTTTGAGATTTCTCATATTTATTTTTGGCATTGGCATTGCGTCATATTATAGTAGGTATATTATATTCGTATGATCTCTGTACTAGTCGACGACTTATTCGCGTTGGGAAACCTACTTGCTTCTTCATTCAAATTCATCATTTATGGAGGTCTCAACAAGGCCTGATGGTATCCCATTTGACAATCCTGACGTCACTTAATGGTACCCTACAGCGCTCTCGGGTGTGATAGCATGACCTAGAGCAACCCTATTTATAGATTCACCCGTCGATCCCATGTCGTTGTTATTCACAACATATACGTTCAACGAGCGTTATTCAGAACATATATGTGCCTTGTAACATGTGTGGAAACAGTTCTACAAGTACGAATATAATCCCAATTAGTGACCCTGACAGGGTCTTCTTGACCGTAAAGTTCTTCAGTGAAGCAACTCAGCCTAACTTTGCGAGGTTAATGAATAATTCAAACTGGTGTTTGTAGTCAATTTAACCCAAACGTTGATTCAGGGTACTGCAGGAGATTTTATAGAATTGTTTCTGACGCTTTGACAGTAGAAAATATTAGTTACTGAGGTAGAAATGTAGAGTATTTTCGCTATAATTCCACCAAGACCACCATTCGATGGCTGGCTTCATTCCACCTAAATTAAAACATGTAGTCAAGTTTGGAAGCAAAGAATATTTCAGTGAAATCAAGAGATGAGTCTTTAATTAAGGAGCAGATATATCGCAGAACTCTCCTGTTTCACAATATGCAAGAATGATAGCAATCTTTCCCATCTCGAGATGAACTCGTATAGCGAGATATTGTGTTTTCATCTCAGTTATTAGTTAATATTACTGAGAACAAGTTCCGGAAAGTATAAGTTCAATATGAAACATCGTTTTTTTTTTCAAGAAAGAAAAGAAAAGGTCTCTCTCATAGGAACCCTTGTGGACGTGTGAAAATCAGCTTGGAAACTACACTGGTAACTTCTCTCTAGAGTCGCCTCATAAATATTAACGCTACCCCAACGATTAGCATGCAGTTCGGAAAGGTCTCTATTCTCAGTG
Source organism: Stenodema calcarata (assembly GCA_963920205.1). Classification (NCBI taxonomy): domain Eukaryota; kingdom Metazoa; phylum Arthropoda; class Insecta; order Hemiptera; family Miridae; genus Stenodema; species Stenodema calcarata. Next base: position 12,067,582 of record OY986061.1, on the reverse strand, counting down.
GATTTATAGGTTCAGGACACTCCCAGTAACACGAGAACTTGGAAATGATTCTTCGCTGAAACCGCTTTTCGTTTTGTTTCGATGACCTGAGAAATCGGAGGTTTCGGTATTGTGATTAAGGGCTTTCGACTGGTTAATTAGAGCGACTCGTGTTTTCATAGTGTTCGAGAAATCCTCAACCAGTTTTGGGCGGGAAACCCAGGATCTGCCGATTTGTTTTGAGTAGAAAGTTGATGGGAATGCGACGTGCGACTCAACATCTGCTGGCATCCAACCCCAAACGTTTACAGTTAATTTCGTGTCCATGTTGACTACATTGCACACTAATTTCAAGACCCCAAACCCAATATTGGGGATTAAAAATAATATACTACAGAAGTAAATATATTTTTGTGTGTATTTCTCGAAGACACTTCCTGCTTGAATAGGCCTTGAATTAGACATAATACAGGGTGCAACGTGAAGGACGAAAATTGCCTTTACCCCCCTCCCATTACTTTTACAGATGACCGGAGGGGTGCCAATCGATTCGTAAGGTCCTAGCATTTTTTTTAAACAAATCTTGATATCATGCAGCCGTATGAGTTTTGTCAGAAATCGAGTTTTTAAGCTGGTCGAGTATAATGTCAGCGTGTTTCGTCGCCACTCCAACAATCACAGAAATCGAGCTGTTCCCTCTCGAAACACCATTCTGATCGACAAAAGGGGCTGCACGAACCCCTGAAAATGTGGAAACCATTCGACAAGCCCTGCTGATTAGCAGCTTTCCGCTAAAATTCGCATCAGTGCCTATTCGGATGTTTACATCTAAAATCGTGCAACAGTGAGCTAAAAGCACTTGTCGAGCAAAATGGGAACCTCATTTTGTTCATGAATAATGAAGCTCATTTCCATCTCATTTGCAAAGTTAATCAGCAGAATTACCGTCATTGGGCCAATGAAAACCTGAGACATTTACACGAAAGACCGCTCAGAGAGTTTATGAGAACTCCCAAGAACGCCTCAAGCAATGCACCATTAAGACCGGACACCACTTGACTGATGTAATTTTCCACACTCAACTTTCCAAAATGCTATTCAATTACGAAGTCAAATCTGGCAATAAATTTGTTTTCAAGTGTAAATTACCAATTTAATGGGTTTTTTTAAACCGTTCCCCTTGATGGGGGTTATCAATCGGTCAGAGCTTCTACATACCTCGTAATTCTCACGTAGTTTCTTTTATTAAGTCGTCATATTCCCCACAGTTTCTGTATACATTCTTCAATAAATCACCAGTAGTTTATATTTGTCACTGAAAACAGGGGCAGCTAAGAAAGATTAGTTGTAACGATCGATCGCCTCTGAAAGCTCGGACAGTCGAAGCCACGCCCATTGTTTCAAGAATACCTTTAATGGAAGTTTTCAATGCGAAATAATAGATGAGAATGAGGATACTGTCCGCGGTCGGAGATAAGGCCCATAATCGACTAAGAAAGGGGAACAAAGCACGATTAATGGTAGTTGTTCAGTCTCTACCCTCTAATGTACGCATCGGCCGACCAACAAAAGCGAGGGTTTTGGGCGAATTTTCATTGATGAAGAGAACAAAAAAATGACGGAGGAACTGGTATAAAATTTGGGTGAGTGATGAGTGGACCTTGACAGCTGAATTTTTGAGAAGTTCGTTAAAGAAGTTCGTAAACGATTGTGAAGAGGTTTCTTCTACACTGGTCATTATGATTGTAATAAGTGTCCTTAGAACCACTTTATTCGGGACTTGAGTTGAACATTGACTGCATTTATTGAGAGAAATATTTTGGACTTTAATTGGTATCCTAATGTTGATACCAATTATTCGGGACTTGAAGATTCACTGGTGGCATTGGTGACCTTCACCCTTAGGCGAGATTCCTGCGCCAATAGCTAGCCATACACGGACGGATTTCTCCAACGGATCTCATCCAACGGATCTAAATCCGTATCTAAATCCGTGCATTAGTGGGGAAATTAGTCTTAAGGGATTTTTCCAGAGATTTTTGGCTTTAAAATCCGCGCTTTAGTGGAGAACAGGGAGGGCAAGATCTGAGACGGATCGGATCCGGCGGGCCTGGAAGATGGTCCTTGAAGGAGGGGATCCGTCGGATCTAATAAGTTACTAACTAATAACTTACCTAAAAGAAATTCAAAGTCGCTTTCATTCATCCGCAGGTAGTTTTTGAAGTCTTGCGGTTCATTCATCTTTAATTGTTTAATCAAAGGCATATGACTCAGTTGTTGTCTCATAGCTATCCATGATTTTACCCACTTCTGGCGATTTCTCCTTTTCCTTAAGATATGATACACTACACACATACCACCGGCAAGGGCAGCAATTTGACGTGAGGAGGTACCCGAAGACATCCCTTACCCAGGGGAACTAGCACACTAGATCCGTGGCAGATTTCAGAAATCCGACGTACATGCTCGTAAATCTGGATCCGTGAGATTTGGTCTGTGAACGGTCCTAGATCCGACGGATTTGCCCCACACACGGGCAGATTATCGACGGATGTGGCTCGACGGTTTCAAACCTGACAAACCAGAACGGTTCGTTAAGGAGCAGAAGAGATTAGATCCGTCGGATCCGATCCGCCACGGAGGTCCATCGCAGATTTTCGACGGATCGGGGGTAATTTTAAGGGACACGAGAGTTCACGGCAGTGAACAAAATTCAAATCCAGCAAAACAAGATAGTACGGCTAATTTGTGGTTCCTCTTCGTTTGTAGGAGAGGATCAGGAAGAGTCCTGCAGACTAGAGCCACTGACCATCCAAACCCAGGAATTGCGCTCATTGCTGAGCCAGCGCCTCATGTTAAGCAAAGGTTAAAAAGAAGAGTCCTGAGGGACAACGCACCCACTCTGCCGGACTAGAACTTCATCCCCCAAATACCCTGAACAAGCCGTAGCGCCCCATAAAAAATCAGCTAATATTATACTTTGCCTTGATTCCCACAACCCTGGAGGTACAAATTGTGGAATAAATAATAATAATAATTCACTGCATTTATTGAGAGATATTTTGGGCTTTAATTGGTATCCTAAGGTTCAAGCTCCTCCCAATGCGAGATTTTTTATGTTGTGCTCATAACGAGAGCAACCAGCCACTACGTTTGCTATAACATTTATTGTACATTTATCTTTACTATAAAGCACGTTGAATAAAGTCACCTTCTCTCGTATGTTTCAGGACAATCAAAAACTTTCTCTGAAAGCGCTGAGCGTCGGCCTGTCTTCCGTCCAAGACAAACTCGCCCAAGCTGGAAACTCGTCCCTGGAACCTGCTCACGTCAAGGTAGATTTCCATATTATGAATGACGTTATTTAAATCAGGATGTAGGCACTAACTGAACGACGTTTAGAAATCGTCGTTCGTAACTTATCCTAGTAACTAATAGGTGATGCAGTCAAATGGCAATAAGCAGAAAGTACCTTGAGACTTATTACGATTATTGCAGAGGTACTGAATTGGGACTTCTGAGGATCGTAAGCTTGGGACGATGAATACGTTAGGTTCTGATGAAAATGAGTTCGGCGAACTACTCTAATTATAATTATACAAATATATTACTGGGATTTACAGGGATTTGTTGGGAGGAGAAAAGGGCTAATTCTAATTTGTGTCGAATATGGAATACCCTGCACGTGGATTCACAATGTCGATAAAAATATTTATTTTCGTCGTTCTCGTCCTCTTTTGCAATGTTTTATAGTACGAGTTATCACAAGTTTTGGACCGAGTGCTCTAAGTTCGGTCACCTGCGGTTGAAGAGGTTCTAAACCAATCCTTAAATTGTTTCAATTCTAAACCAAAATAGGATTTTTTCGATGTGAAAAGAAACTGACTAAAACGTGTGTGCATCGAATGGATTTAAAGTGTTTAGAAGGAAGAAAAAAGGGAGAGAGCCCTCCACAGAATCGAAGCCCTTAGAAGATAAACAATCCGCGGGTTCACGGTACAGTTTGTTCAATGGAAAGCCCTTTTTGCGGGATTCCATTTCGGAGAGTGGCGGATATTGATGGTTTGGTTTGTTAGTGACACGAAAGAAAATACTCGAGACTTTACCGGCGGAGTCGACAGCCCGGGGTGACCTAGGTCCTAGAAAACCTACTGGCAGACGTTCAAGTGTTTCTGTTTCCTCTTACGAGACATGAAATAACGTCGGGTAAAACCTTTGGTTTAAGATAAGGTCAACATCGAGGGAGTGGTGAGGAATCGAAGGGGTGAAAAATACTAACGTAAAAATGTTTACTTCGTAGCAAAAGGAGTGTTAGGAACATCGAAGCCGGAGTTTGCTGTGGTTTACGGCTGAAATCAACGCGAGGGGCATCAAAATCATATACAGACTCAATATTTGAACAGAAATGAAACTGAAAAAATTGAAATGAATCATCTATGAGAACTTGATTGTCAATCGTAAGGTCTCATCAAAACAACGCTCTACCTGTTAGGTTACCAATTGATTTGGCATTGAACGGTGGTATTTCAACTATCCTCGCTATCAAGATGGACTCAGTCATCGAAGTCTACGAAAACGACCTATTACATTTTATGTACCTATTGTAAAGATGAAATACATCATGTGAATAACAAGAGCGTTTAGTTTTTAATAATTTATTGAAAGTTGTCTAAAATGCACACTTGACTAGAAATGATTCGGTTAAGTATGTTTGTACGTTTTCGCATTTTTGAGAAGATTGTGCACAATGGAATTTCGAGTCATGTTTATTGTGCGCTAGTGCAGCCTGTAATACTGCACGGGTTGCGGTGTTGGGCAGTGAGTACCGGACGTCGCGTCATAGCATTGTTATCCTCTAAAATAATAATAATAATTAAATTATTTAATGAGAGCACTAGCCAATTTAAATTATAGAGACCACATATCCCCACAGTGGAGGAAGCTTTGACTACTAAAATTTAGTAAATTTAATGTAAATCAGCTTCATGAAAGAAGTTTTGTAGTGCAGTTACTGAAATTAAGGCGATTGCAAGGCCTCACCATGCATTTTTCACCCGTTTGTCTGACAATAATTACCAGAAAATACGAAACATTTCTTCCCGTACCAAGGCGTATTATTTATTAATAGTTTTCCGCCACACCTTTTATCAATTTTAATAAACTTACCAGATACCGTCAGAAAGACTTCTCTTTAGACCTATTTCTTTTAAAACTCATCTTAATTACCAGGAAAAAACTCTGCAAATTCTTGACACAACGGTTCATTATCTTCTTTGTACAGATCACCCTTCTGTCTAGATCACTAGGTCTGAATGTCTATATCCTAAATGTTAGATTAATTATTATTATCAATTATCACTAATTATTAACAATTTTATCAAGTACCTAGTGAAAATTATTATAATTTATTGTTAGGTATTAATAATTCGTATTTATTATTAATAATAATTATTATTAATTATGATCAATTAATACGATATAATTCTGGGGTTTTTAATACTACGTCGGTAATAATTTTTCTATAAAAGAAGTACCTACCAACAAACATTCGAAATTACCTTCATTTCAGTAGCACGAAATGCACCTCAGAACAACAAACTCGACATCACTTAAGCCATATGATGTTCCAAAGAGCTTTTAGTATGAAAATGGACCTGTATTTCAACAATTTGAGTCACGATCGAGTTGTGAGGCACAATCTTTGAGCCGTCATTGTGAACGAACGGCTGGTCGTACAAAGCTGCGGATGGTCTTAAAAAATTCTACGGAACAAACTCTATCTAAATATGAAATAAAAAACATACCGTTCTATAAGAATTTTTCGAGATATGAGATTTTCAAATTTTCAAAATTTGTTTTGAACCCCTTCCCCTTGACCTAGGGTTATGAAAAGTTTCGAGGACCATTGTGGGGTTGGTCGAAACCCATAAAAAAAATTTCGTAATTTTAACTCAACGCTAACTGGGCAAAGTGGCGCGGACGGCGTACGGCGGACGGCGGACGGCGGACGGCGGACGGCGTACGGCGGACGGACGGATTTTTTTTTATTCGATTTTCTGAATCTACGTATCTTGAAACGTAAACCAACAAATTTTGAGGGGGGGTTAAAAAAATTTTTTCTTTGGGCGATTCCAATGGTTCATTATCGAAGATAATAAACCAAAAGTAATTGAATATGAAAGAATTAAATGGATAAATAATAAATCGAAAAATAAATAATAAAACACAACGTTTGGATATAGAAAACTCATTCCCCGAAACGGGTTAGTGCCCATAAGAAGAATTATATTTCCGTAAAAACATTTTTTTTTTAGTTTAGATTTTACTCAGAAGTGTATTTTAATCTTTTTTTGTTAATAATTTTGTAATTCAGAGGGAAATAAATGAATTAAACAACAACAAAATTTTTGACAAGATTAGATTGAGGAGGTACGTTACCTCGAAAATTTGCTCATTCATGCTGCATTTCAATGTGTGTCAGGCGTTTGTTATTCAAAAAGCTGCTCTGGTACCGCAAAAAACCTTATTCGATGTCCCGCGCTTTGGTGATGGATGGTTATCACGGTGCATACGTATTAAAAAGATTAAACCAGATCTCGTGCTCAAATCAAATTGACGGTTCCTTCTTTCGTATGATTGCAGGTCAGCTCGAGCGCAACGGACGTAATTGGGCAGTTGAACACGATTATCGGCGAGTACAAGAATGTGGTTCAAGCCCTCCCTACAGGTAAGATATTGTTAACTAACGTTTTTCAAAGCAATTGTTTTTTCGGTGGGGATATGGTCCGGTGTTTTTTGTCGGCTTCGAATTTGTTGTTGTCATGTTTCGCACAATTCGTCGACGTATGAATTTCCTGAAATGGAAATCGGAGAATAAAAACATTTTTGGATTCCAAATCATTTGTAAGTTATGTAGTTATGTAGCTATAAATATATATAATATATTATATTATATATATTTATAGCTACATAACTTACAAATGATTTGGAATCCAAAAATGTTTTTATTCTATTATAATGTTTTTATTCTTTTATTCATATTTATTCTATTATAATGTTTTTATTCTTTTATTCATATTATGATCTGACTCCTTAGGATGATGATAACGATCTCACTCCTATGTTTTCTTATCCCATCAATTGGTAAATCCGCTATATAGAGCCAATCGCTATGTAAAGGCGCGCTATACCTTGGTCTCTCTGATGTTTATATCTCCGAAAGTATATACCATTGGTAGATTCGTTTCACAAAATAAAACCACAAGGCTTTTCTGATGACAACACTTTGTGGGTTGAACTCATAACGTGGGGAGAGTGGGTTCCAAACGGTTTGAGAGCTGAAAGTAATTAGATTTTTCCTGAGGGGTCGGTTTTATATTAACCACTCTTCTGCTTCCCATTCTCACGGTTAGAGTAGGGAGAGCGGTCCGAGAGGGCCGCCGTGTTTTTGGAGTGGGGGCTACTCCTACTTGTGCTGAATTCTACCCCTCTCACGTCCGATATTTATTTAGTTTATTATTATTTGCGTCGATGCTTATAACTAGAATGCTGGGGCATAACATACATATAAAACATACGTATAAAACGAACTGTAGGTGCTGCCTCCTATATCGAGTTTGTCATTCGGTGTAAAAGGTGAAGTTGTATCAGACTAAGTGCCAATTTGTGTAATGATTACGTTATGAAATTGTTTGGAGCCCCCTTGCCTCTTTGTATACAACAATAACGATAATGGTTACCTACATTTTATTTACCGTCGACTCCCAAGCTCCGCATTCGCTTTCACATAGCGTGACGAGTCGGTTTGTCTGCAACTTGTCAGCTTTCGAATTGAATCTAGTCGTGTCTAAACCTAGACAATTCTTTATAAAATTGTTATAACCTACATAGTATTTGGCTGACTCGTACGGTCGTATATTTTAAACAATAACCCACCCACAGCGTTGACTATATTCTGCACTCGATTGAACAAGCACCGCCCTGATATTCTGACTTCGGCGAGATTTTTGATTTTTTTTTCTTTGTTTTTCCCCTTCTATAAATAGGCAGAAGATAGTGATTCGGGTGAGAATCGATAATTACTAACGCGCTCCCGTCCTACGTTCGTCGAGTCTGCCGATTGTGATCCAAAGCTGTGAAGATTCTCCGAGACCGTCTTTTCAGCGTTTCAAGTCTGATACCAAATTATTTAAACCAAAACAATGAGTGATATTCTCCATACACTCAATTTTCATATCAGTAAGTGTAAACTAATTTATTAAATGTAGGGTTTAATTTAAAGAAATTACATTTCAATTAAGGTAGACTTAGTACAAGTTTCGTACCGACCTAGTTCTAATTACTCTATTGTCAACTTTATGTAGTAAAATGTCACAATAACGTGTAACTAAGTTGCGATATTCCTAATGGTTTCCCCTACGTTAATACATATTCGACATCGAATTTTTTAGTGATTTTTACTGTACATGTGCTCATGTTTTGATATCATGTTATCGATGAGCCATAAACAATATTGAACGCATTTTTTGGTGCTCAATTACAACCATCTCTTGTGTAAGTGGTCAAATTCTAATTTCAATTTCAATATCTTGTAGGTACGCATTTGTATGTGATTACGTTATTGTTAATATTATTAATGTTTATAATACATTATTAAGTAATAATACAAAATTATGTCCAACTAACGGAGCGTCTACTCGTAACTATGGTTTGAAAAACGCCATTTTCAGGCTTTGTCGGTTGTCAAGATTAACCGAGTTCTGAAAAACCATGTTGTACCATGTTGGCCATTAATGTTACTTGGTTAGTTGCTAGGGAGATTTATGATGAGGCAACGGAGGAATAAAGCATCCCTGTATAAACTGAACCAATAGAGACGTTCTTTCTATAGTTGAATGCCAAAACGTAGGCAAAACATAGTGTCAGCCTGAGTATGAACCGGAACAAAAAAAAATTATTATCGAAAAATAACGTAAGACTGTTTATGACTTAATGTACAATTATACTGAGTTTTGTAAAATATGTAGTATAAAAAGTAAAGAGAACAATTTCATCATGCATTTTTCCTTACATTTTTCCCCGATATTCCAATTCCACGGATATAAGTTCTGTATGTATTGCCAGTGTTTTGGTAGATCCTCTAGGTTACTAAGAGCTAGAACGTCCAACTTCGTTGGGTTGGGTATTGTTGATGGTAATATCGTTACGCCATTACAACAATACCACTTATTCATGGGTCGGAAAATGATCGACAAAAGCTCTCGAAATGAACTATAAATCTCAAACAGGTGGATTGCGGTCGTTCCGTTCCATCAAGATACTTGTAACGATAGCCCTTGACCGCACCTGCAAAGATTGACCACGGAATGAATCCAGCCCCGCCAAACAACGAAAAGCCCCCCCGCCGTAATAACAGCTTTTCTATCGGCCGTTGGTTTCGATAATGACGAAGGAAAAACGTTTCTGTTGGAAGATAGTTAAGACCATCTGGCACTTCCGGTTTCAAACGGGCGGTTCCGGCCGTAACCGTCGCATCTGCGGTGCGTGTCGAATCCTCTTTGCATACAGTCGCTGGTTGATTTAACGTTGAATAACTAAAAATCAATAAATAATCAACTCGCCTACTCTCTAATTTCCCCTCCCATAATTTCTTATTAGACTCATGTCAAAGATAAAAACCACGTCAAAGCGAAAACGGTGTTTTTATCTCAGCGGTAAAATGTTTATAAACAGTTATAAACAAAATGGCACTCTGAAGGGGCTAAAAATGATTAAAACCGAAATGCAGACTCTTAATTCAATTATTAAAAAAAAAAAATACAAGATTTGTCCGTTGTGCGTTTAATTAAAAAAGTTAAGGCTGTATGGGAGTCTTTCGAAGTTTAATCAGTTTTTTTTTTCTTGAAAATTAATCTTGAACTGGCATAGTTTTATTGAAATTGTTCTTTTTCCGCATTACACAATTAGGTCCTTAATAATATAATAATTATTTTCGAGAATATTATGTGGCAACAATTCATATTATGGTTAATAATACTTCAATGATCAAATGACGATGGTGATTTGGACCAAATATAAAATCCGTTTATATCAACGAATTAGCATTTATAACGTTTCATTCGCGTATTTCAATTCGGTTATGTCGTTCACTGAGCCAAAAATGTGATGAAAACTCGCCTATAGTTGTTGGTTTCCCTATACTTGAAATGCTTTTGAATAATAATGGAATCTACTGAATATTGTATAGATTCTCAATATGATAATATCATATTATCTACGGATTATTCCTTTGCAACTTCAGAAAAAAATTGTATGTGAATAGAAACAGAGGCTCAATGTTTGGCACGAGTCTAGTGTTCAGCTATGAATTCAGATTGAATGAAGAAATATTAAATATTTCTGCTGGTGTCAGAAATTTCGATGCAGGTCGTATAATTTCCTACATCATTAGCAATCAATTCAAAATGAATTTGAACAACGAGAGTAAATAAATGTGAGGTAGGTATACATTTTATATCCAAGAAGCCCCTAATTGAGTGTAGTACTCGTACATTAGACGTAAAGCTTCCAAACGTCTCAAATCGAGCTGATTTATCAACGTCAAGAATAGACATTTCGTTCCTTTGAGTGGTCACAGAAGATCCTTTTACGTCGGACCTGTAAAAGAAGTACTTACTCAATGTATTTGAAATACTTACATTATACCAATTGGAGTTGAGGCTTGTTGGAAGGACATGAAAGTCCACAATCTCGTCAGTACGTCGTTATTGATGTTTTTTCTTCTACTGCTTTTCTTTACTTGAATCAAGTATGACCATCTCACGAAACGGTTTCCTCGTAAATGGAAGGCTCGAGTGGTTCGTAGTTGTGTAGAAAATAATATACAGGAAGTACTTGGACGGTCAACAGCCGTCATGATCTACTTGGTAACTACACTGTTGAAATTTCGAGTTGCCCAAAAAATTCGGATATTCACATGTTTATTCTATAATCTACTTAAATATAGACACCCCCCATTGTCACATTATGGACATTTAAACATGTAATGGTTTGTTGAGTTTGCTTCCTTCCCGTGTTTTTGATTCCACCACATTGGAGATAGCTAGGTCTGTGAAAGCAGACCACGACATCCCTCTGGGTGGGTTTAATTGCCTAACCTCCACTGGTTACAGGGGGAAGCTCAGCAAACCATTCATCACACGGTAGCAAAGCGTTGTTGGTAGGCACGTGCTGGCTTTGCCTCAGTACAACACTTCCGATAGTCCACATTTATACAGATACCAGTAGAGTTCGAGTACAAACAAGTCGCAGGACGATATCAATCAATCAATGACATGTTTATTTGAACAGCATACACATTTAACAATAAATGGAAGGACCAAGACATGATACCGCTATGGTACAAGACCGTCAGCGGGGGTTCCGTTACAAATTCATCAAATTCAACAGATTTTACTATACTTACTATATTTTTACCTATACTACCTTTTACTATACTGTACTTACATGCTTATATACCTATAGACAATTTTGGAAATACTGTGTAGAACATTTTATACATAGAATTGAGCATTTTAACATTTGGCTGAACATCTTAAAATTATACCTCATCATTTATTTCACATTATTCCTATTATACATTCGCTATTTACAATATTTACATTACCTAGCTAGTCCCCATAGTTCGCAGGCCGATATATTATGATATTGAGCCATATCAGTCTGCAGATCTCCCTAAATCTACTCTATTCCCTCTCCATGACAGCATTCGTTTACTGCAATATCCTCTTTGGTTAATCAGGATCTATGTTAAATTCGACCCCATGCCTACCAACCAATTCTCCCCACGATACTTTCTTTTTAATAAACTTTCGAGCGATCACATTGGTCCACCTTGATCTAAGGCTTTCCAAAACCTTTACCACACAATTCACACAGTTGCTTAGTGCGTTTATACATTTGCTCTACACCGCATTCCAACTACTCCATAATATATATTATAGTCGGGGATATTCAAGAACAATTTTTTAACAAAACATTTCAAAAGCATTTCCACCTGACAAAATGACTCATAGCCCCACACTTGACTTGCACAATACAGATCTACTGACTGCATTAAAAATAGTAAATTTAGCCTCCATTGGGATGCCACAGTTCTCTATAAATCTAGACGATACAGTGTTTAAACCTAGTTTTCTTGATGATACTGTGAGTAACTATGCTTAATTCGACTATTAAAATTATTTCGGTGGGAGTACCTGTGATGATAGAGTTCAAATAGATTCTCTCGAGTGTCACAGAATGAAACACTTGACAACAACACTCCACACGTTTTCGTTTCATTTTTATCTTCCATGATTTCTTTCTAATCAACTCCGATTCCAACTCGACTACGAAATAACAACTTAAGAGATAACAACTTGATAATAGCTGGGAGTCATTGGCATCCCTCCCCTGTGACAGCTAATATTCACGTTGGCTGTTCGTGAGTGTAAGAAACTTAAGTACTTAGGTACATTCGCACGAAATAAAAATAATAATTCGCTCATAAATCTTATAAGAATAAATTTTTGTTCATATAGAGAACCCTGATTTTGTTTCGACTGCAAAGTAGCAAATCCCTTACGGTAGGTACCTAGCGAAAGTGATACACTATTATTCCTTCCGTATGTTATATTCAGTTATTTTCTCCCGCAATGACTGTAAGGATTTTGTGTCATTTTCGTCATGCAAACATGTGTTCAACAAAGGTAGTAATTCAAATAGCCAACGAAACGAGAACCTAAGGTATTCCTACTTTATGGAGCTGGGAGTTCTGGTACGTACTACCTTGAATGAGATCATATTGGCATTCCTTCCTTGTGACAGCTCCATGGTGGAACTTTTTTTCATGTTCGCGATTGTGGAAAGTTCTAGTCGTGTGAACATGATCCAAAATTGTACGAAATCAAAATAATACTTCTCTCTTGAGCATTAGAAAAATGGTGCAAAGTAACAAATCCATTATGGTAGGTGCCTAGCAAAAGTGGTCTCATTACTATTCCTTTCGTATGTTATTCCTACTTTTTCATCTTTTTTTTTATCCGTAATGATTGTTCATGGTTTTCAGCCAATCGTCGTGTAAATATGTGTTCAGAAAAATTGTATTAATTCATTTTGAAAACGAAGTACCGAATCGCTATTTCATTGATCTAGCACAAGTGATGATATTGTCATTCCTCCTTCATGTTCAGCGAAGGTTTCAATTTATTCTTGACGATTGATAAAGAGTGTAGGGAGTTCTTGTAATTGTAATTACAATACATTCGGAATCAACATTTCTTTTTACGTACCCATAAAAACGCGTTTGTGGGTTTTGCTTTATATCTGTAACCCAGTGCGGTGGATACAACGTGTGAGCGGCGGCGGTTTTTCATCCGAAACAGAAAAAAATTGACGCAGGTAAAGTTTGGGGAAAGTGTCGTGCAAAGAAAGCAGTGAGCAACTCAGAGGGGAAACGTACAATATTTTCAATGCCGTTTCTCTCCCCTCGAGGCACGTTAGTTAGCTGACAGGAGAGAAAAAATTTGTTGGAACGAAAACCGACTCTTTCTCCTCCCGTTTAGTTCGCCGACAATATGAGTTGCCAAAAAATTGGGTAGCCTTGATATCGTTTTTCACAAGCACTTGGCGTATAAGTATTATGTTTGTTGATTGGTTGCAAGCGCTGGGTTACGTGAACAACACACTTTTTGGGCCTTTTTGAAGGTTGTGTACGGTGAATGTTATTGCGTTTACTCAAATCGTGCTGGTTATCGTTTGGTAGATACTGCCGACTATAAATGTACCTGCCAGCTTTAGTTGCATGTACTCGGTCTCTCGAGACCGTCAATTGTTATTGAGCACTCGACTTATATACTGGTATTTGAAGCGAAAATAACAATGATATTGCACTGCTGTATTTCTAATAAGATTGGCGTCTGTAGGGACGTTAGCGGATGAATAATGTAAACCAACGTAGTTTTCCCACATGTGAAATAGCCCTCAGTGTGTACAACCTATTGTTTTTTCGATTGATTTATCCCTCTAGCCACTCATACCACGACCATCAACTAATACCTGTTTTCATTCTATAGAAAGCAAAAACGATAAGTCTATTCCGCAGCCATCAATTGGGAATTAGAGGGAAGTCCAATGTTGGTTCTCCTCTGATAAATATGTACCATCCTCCTTATTCATTGAAAAACGGTTGTAGGTAAAATACCAGATTCCGGAAAGAGTACCTTGGTCGTATACAGTATTATAATTCCAGTATTATTCATTCACGTCAAGCAATACAATTAGGTACTTCCGTTAGGTATTGCCTTCTGGGGCTATCGTAGGGAACAGAGGGTTAATACCACCACCAGTAATGATCTGTGGAGCTTCAAATTTGAAATCATTTCGAATTGCAACGTTTTTGGTGATTGCTACGCCACCGTATATTACGAGTAGTAAACACTTTTTTACGAAACCCTTATAAATGGCTAGTTGGAATAATACCGCCACCCCGTCTGGGTAATACCGCCTTAGGAAAATGTGTCTTTCGGAACCACAGATGCGAGAGTTAAAATCCAAAGAAAAAAAGGCTTTTAAGGTTTTACCCCAAAACTGGCTCTTGTGTCTGACATGCCTTAGCGTGGTCTCAGCTGACAGTCGCTCTTTTACATAAGAACGGGAACCAATCGATCCATTTAACTATCGCGGTTTAGCAGACGAATGCATCCACCTAAAACGGTTTACATCCATAATAAATGAAAGGTCGGTCTCCTGGGAGGAGAATAGAGGAAAATTACCAGAGAATCAGGCGGGCTTCAGGGAGGGATGAGCCGAACACGTGTTCCCCTCGACTGCCATAATACAAATCCAACTTCGACTCCCACGTAGAATTGTTTACGCTGTCTTGGTTGACTTCAAGCGAGCGTTTGGCTCTGGTCCTCACAGTCTTCTCTAGCAAACGCTTTTCTCATATGGTATGAGCAGCAAAATAATTCGCATACTTCGCTTTCTGTACTTCCAAGCCAGCTGTAAGGGTAAGCGGAAACATGTCAGCCTCAATTGACCTCACACAGGGATTACTGCAGGCAAAATTGAATATCCAATAACAAATTCAATAAGCTCCTGATCATGGAAAACCAATGTGGATTAATTAACATCAACTTTGAGCGTTAGATAGTTATAAGGTGTGGTGGTATAGCCTACTAAGCCACATATTTGTGAGGGGAAACAATGTGGATTGTACAAAGAAACCTTGTTGTCTATGTAGCGTAGTTCTACGCTTATTTTAATTGGATTATCAGACAAACTCAACGAGGGCGCTCAAAAGTGAAAGAATTTTCATCAAAAGTTGGGGTATAATACAGAAACCCCTCCCACAGACGAATTGTTGTATAACATTTCCAACGGTATTGGGGCTATCTAATTGATGAAACTTTCAACGAGGAAAGTGCCTTCGCAATTTCCGCCCACAACCTCCTCATCTATCCCTCGAGTGAATTTCCGTTAGCAGATACTCAATTTGAGCCATTTATAGGGTGACCATTTATATGCCCTTCCCATCTGGGGAACATGTTCGAAGTCGGAGTTCCGCCGAATCGAACAGCAGCAACATGCAACACTCCAACGCCGTGTCATTTACTCAGAGGATGTCTCAATTTAATAGTGTCAGGATATTCTAGTCCGAAACCGGTTCATTCATGTACGCATGGGTAACATTGAACTTTGCTGATAGCCCTTAGTATAATATTACGTATTCTGAACCAAGTCTCACAGATAAGAGGCTGAAGTTATGGGAGGTTCAACCGCTTTTCAAGAAACGTTCTGTTCCTCCGTATGGTTTGGTTGAAAGAGTCGGTAGCAATTAAGTCGAGCGCAAGTTCCTGGTGGGGGAAAATACGTCGCTCCCGTTCGAAATAATCGTCGTAAAAACGGAAACCATTATCAATGCAAAAAGTCTCTCGGGGTCTTTTGAAACTCGCAATACATTTCGAACGGATGGTGCTCCTTGTATGTACGAAAGGGGTCGTGCAGGGGTTAAGTTCATCGGGTGGTTTTCGAGGGCCCAGGTCGAACCCCGAGCTTCATGGCCGACCGCGTTGCTTTATCAAGTGCGATAATCTATATTCTCTTGAAAGCGATTGATCCGTTCTCCAACCAGCCATAGAACTCCCGACATCCAGACGCATTTAGGCGTCTTGGTCGCGGTTTGAGAGGGTAAAGGGGATACAATTCAGCCCGCAGCCAATGGTAAAAGACCTTCCGGTACCGACATTCACAATGTGGAAACTCTTCAGTCGTAATGATCCTCTCGAGGTAAATAGCCTGATTTGCTTGAAACCTGTGTCCATTCCATCAGTAATGCGCGCATTCATCAAGTAGTAACGCAACGCTCGAGAGGGTTTTTGGCATAAAGTGGTAATTTGTTGGGATTGCTAGTTTGGCCCAAACAACAGAAATATGGTTAATGTCGAAGGTCAATTACAAGTCGAAGAGATTTTTTAGTCTTTGATTACTTGGGTTTCAGGCCTTCAACTAAGTCATCGAAGAAAGTTATTTAATCTGAAAAATACATAACTTCAAATTCTGAATGTAGTGAACAACTCAAACCAGTCACAACCGGTGCATTTCGGTCCCAAAAGCCCTAAAAGGGTTACAGTTTGGTATGTTGTAGAGAACAGCTGGAAATAAAGTTGCTAGTTCTTCCAGGTTGTAATCGTCTCCTCCTATCAGTTCTGTTGGAGAAATTTAAAATATTTCAAATCCAACCATGAGAACCTCAAAAATGGCAACATTTTTGTCTATAGATTGGGAAATAACATTATGGTGACTCAAGGCCTAAACGAGCTTGAATAGGGCTAATGTTAGGTTATGTTGTGGAGAAGAATCTTCTCTATCACTTCCCAACATTGCAGCCTTTGACGGCCTCGAGTCGCCTTTCGTAAATAACCGTTTTCCGGATTTCTCCTTTTTTCGCAAACTGATAATTACCAATTTTCGCTCAACGTTATCGTCCACAACAACCCTTTGGCTCACATATTCAGCCTGTCAGTGAATTACGATACTCGTTTTCTATCCCGTCAACGATCGTAAACAGTTCGGTGCCTCGCTCTCGTTAACTATTCCCCGGGATCCTCGTAACCAGATACAGAGGGATCCAATGGCAAAGGAGGAACGCCCGCAAAACCGAGATACACCAAGAGACCTAATGAACCCACTTAGGAGATACAGCTCCGCCGAATTCCATTTCCCGTATTGTGACGCCGTTGGGGGGGAAGGCATTAATCTCTACAGCTCTAACTAGTCGGAGTTGAACCGACAAAAGTTATTATTGTCTTTGGTGCGAGATTGCATTCAGGACGAATTTGGAGGTTCGTCCGTACAATCAATTTCTGGCATATCTCAGTGCTGGCCTTAATATCAAAGTAAGGCTCAACCGAAAGGAATTCTGTACGTCCAGTCACAACTACATTCAGTTTTCAAATTATCAACGTTTAAAATAACGTAGGGGAGTTTAATTGACCTCGAAGAACTTCTACTTGTAAATCTGCTGTATAAACTGAATACAACGAGGCGTTTACTCCACCTGTACCTTATATTATACACAGTGACTCTCAACAAGATGATGCCGAGTTCACAATAGTGACCATATAAAGGTGGGAATCAGATATGGAAGCTTCTCGCCTCTTACCTTCTCGGGTCCCTGTACCCAGATAAGGGCAAAAGCCTAGGGTTACTGGTTTATTTATTTGAAACCCAACCATCCCCTCGCCCACTAAGCGGCCGACCTATTTCCTCCACTTCCTCACCTCGAATACGTATTGTAACAGAACACAGAATGTGGAAAACCTTCTTTGCCTTTACTATTTTATTAGTGTTAGAAACTTGTGGTTCTCTCGCACAGCGCTTCGCATAGAACAAAAGGTCCTTGATTTGAGGCCTCCTCCCTTTGTGGAAAATAGTCATTGTGTCGAAGTTTCCAAACAGGAGTTGTGATCGCTTTGCTTTTGGAAACAAACTTGTGTTGAGGGGAATTGTATCCTTTTAGAGGAAGAAAATTCGCTCCTGGTCGAATAAGACTCATTAAAGTTACAACTAACAACATTTTTCCTGTATCAATCAGAAGTGAAATGAAATAAATTTTATTTGTATAAGCCTTAAAAGCATTACAAATAGTTGCATAAAAACAAACATCTGAGAAAAAGAAATAAGTACTTAAACCAGATAAATAAATGTATACCAAACGGACAAATGTAATTATTACAGGTCATTTCGACCAATAGGTTAATTTTCTACCTCTGAATTTATTAATTGCCTGCCAAAAATCCTGAGAATTCCTTACGTTGGCCATACTTTCGATAACCTTATCATAATAAACTTCCTTGCTTTCTAGTTTCTTGTTATAAGCTACTGTCAAATCAACATATTCTTTCCAAAGTGCAGGGTCCCTTCTTTTTATTTTCCTAAACGTCTTCCTTTTCTTATTTCTCAAGGATCTACATTCTGAATTAAACCACGGCTTATCAAATAGTTGGCTTACAAATTCTGGCAGACATATGCATCCCTATCTGCTTTGTTGCTCCAAAAGTTGCTACCACAATTGTAATGGTTTGCTGAGTTTTCCTTGCTTCCCGTGTTTTTGATTCCACCGTTAAGAGTGTGCCTGCTCTGAGAAAGCAGACCAGGATAATTCTTTGGGTGATCAGATCTTGAACTAATACCCTCCACCGTGAACGCAGCAACTTCTCCAAGTGATTCTACATTGATTCAAATCAAGTCGACACAGCTCTTACCCTGACTTGACACATAAGTGAAACATCCCTCCGGGTCACCACAAGTACGCCCGTTCAAAATGTACAAGTTTTGATCGACCATAACCTCAATCAATCTTGCCCCTTGCTTTGTTAACAGTTTATCTTGAGCTAACCTTAGTTCGTTGAGGTTCGTACCCAGAAAAATGTCCACACGTCCTTGATTCCCCAGACCTATCCGAGAGTTCCAGTCAACCCCAACCACCGTTTTAACACCAACAAACGAGTCACTGATATCTCCCAAATGCCATCCAAAGCCTCCCGCAGCTCTTGGCTCAGACCCTGATTGAGATATACCGAGCCCGAAATCATTCTCATCTTCGATCAACAGAAATAGCCAGTACTTCACTGATTTAAGATTTTCACTCCAAGGTTACTCTTATAAAAAAATCAAAAGCCCACCGCTGGCCCTCTACCCACCTGTGCCTGTCTCTCGGCGGCACCAAAAACCACAATAGACATTTCAAAGTAAGTGAATCAACAACCTAAGGAGGTTCCAACCAAGATTCAGACACACAAACAATCTCAGAATTCTCATTAACAAAATCAATCCAGTCATTTCCAAAATTGTTAAAATAACCTTTACAATTGAAGTAGGCAATTTTCAGCTGGTTATTAGATGGGAGCCTGCTCCTTGAAAATTTCCTCAATTCACAGATCCATTATTCTGGTTTTTCCAATCAGAAGTATCAAACCGATTCTACACGAGTTGAGCTGTATACCACGTAAAAACATAATACATATCCATACGCCTAGTTTTTATTGAATTAGCAGTACTACATCACCTGCAGGTAGATTCTTGTACTGAGAACCAATTTTCAACTAATTTTTTCATTTACATTACATGGCATCTGTACACGAAGAAAATCTGAATTTACAAAGATAAGAATTAAATTTGTGAGGGAACTAGGTCTCAGTAATGAAAGGAATCTTGTTGTGGGAGTGCCTTAATAATCTCTATCTTACTCAAGTACACTCCCTCAGTAAACTCCCTGAAAATTTAATCGTACTCGTTAATCTCCACCTGTAATCAGGCTAAGGGATTGTATTAATATGAATTTGATATTGGCCTTTTAATATTAATTAAGGAATGAGAACTAATTTTAAAATTTAACCAGGAAGCTTGTGTTCTTCTTAATGAAGTTGTAAGAGATGATTTTGAAGGAAATAGGTGGTTGGTTAGAACATATTCAAGTAACTCACTATTCAAAGCTTGAGAACAAACTGTTTCTATGAGGTGGTGAAAGCCAAGGAAGTGCTCCTTTGAGTTCCAAAGATTCCCAATGTCACATCGCTTACGTCACAAGAAGTACCCAACACTCTTCATTTATTCATGCTAACAACCTGCTCTGTTACACCAACAGCACATCCACGAATTGAGCTCAATGTAAGGCACCTGCAACAGTCATTTTAAACTAAGCATTTCAGTTAGGAACATGGGTTAGTAGCTCGAAAACTGAAT
Organism: Stenodema calcarata; assembly: GCA_963920205.1. NCBI lineage: Eukaryota > Metazoa > Arthropoda > Insecta > Hemiptera > Miridae > Stenodema > Stenodema calcarata. The sequence goes on along the minus strand of OY986061.1, from coordinate 12,047,317 downwards.
ACAACTGTGTGAATGTTTTTTGGTGCTCAACAAACCTTCGAGTATTAACTAAGAGATATCAATCGAACACAAAACTTACTCGGTTTTCGCGAAAATTAGTGCCAAGACCAATCAATCTTAGAAGCACTCAATCCTCGTGCAAGTTGTCAGGGAAGGTTTATAACATTAGCAATGTAAACCTGAAATCTTTTTTTAAGAGCCTCCCGCTACCATAGAGTATACTCAATTCAAGTGCCACCTAAACTACTTTTCTGGGTTCCTTAGTCGGATGGTTCCGTAAAACAGAATGGGGTCTAAAAATGCAAATGGCAAAAATGTCGTTCTGTACCTTCGGCAATATTAGAGATCCTTAGAGAGCAGTAGTAAGACTTGCTATTGAAGGAAACACTGTAAGTAATGTTTTTTGTTGCTGCGTTTTCTTTGGAGCAGTCTGTGTTACTGTGTTAGTTGCTCTTCTGATAACGTTTCAGCTTAGAAAAATGCAGCGGCTGTAATTCCTAAGATGACATGTAATTCATTGTATGATTTTTTAGTAGATTTAATTACAGAACCTGATTATAATTTATGGTTTTGTTTTTCTCTTTCTGCTTCAGATTGTCGAGGAGTTAAGGGCAAAAAGGTGGAAATGGTGCAAGTGGGCGAGGAGCCTCGTCTGGTCTCCTGTGACGACGGTTGGACGGTCATCCAGAAAAGGGAGGACGGAACTGTTCAGTTCAATAGAGACTGGGAAGAGTACGCCAAAGGCTTCGGAAATCCAGCAGGTAAGATCGATGTGCGTTTCATCGCGTTCTTGTGGATGAATCCCGTTTTTCTGTAAAAAGACCAAATATGTAACCAAATTAGTGACCTTGGAGGGGAAAATACAGATAAATTCACTCATAATCTCAAGTTCTCTGAACTGAACTATGATTTTCTATTACCGGCGCTATGATTATGCAGCCTGCAAGACCGAGCGGTCGCTCTGACCACGCCGACTCGTCTGTAAATAGAAATCTCATTTCTATCCGTCAGCACATGAGCGAAAGTCACTAACATTTCAACCCTTCTCCGTTATATTAATGTAAACGAGTAAACATTTACTAACTTCCTACATTCTCGTGTGGACTCTTTCAGACTTCATTCGTTTGATCTAGGAAAATAAAATACGCAGAACGAGCGTGCACAAATAACCGTCCATCACGTTTGATCGTTCCCTACCCGCCGCCATTCCCATACGCCGCTCTGATAATGAAAATGTTTTGAAACGTCGTGCTGGATTTGGAATGCGTCAAAATGGACTCGTACCGTAATCCTGTCCTGCAAACGTGCATTTGAACCCATTACAGCACGGGTTTTAATCGCGGATTGAATAACTAATTTACCTACGTTCATTATTAAACCTCAGATCCATTCGTCTCGATTTCCCTTGCGGCAAATTGAACTTCAGTGCTCTTGAATGCTGTTTCATACATGTGATTTGCATGACGTTTCGACCGGAAATAGAAATTTAAATTAGATTGAAAATCGAGGTACTGGATGTTGTAATGTTGTGTACTATTCAAGATATACCACTTGGATGCACACAACCGCCGGATATATGATTCAAGTAAAATAGATTGGATCTATGTAAACGGTAGGCTGTAATATTTACTTTACCACACCACATATTCAACCTTCCAGTTATCAATCGATCTTCACGTTATGTGGGTAGAAGGGTTATGGGCCCAGTCCCCTGACTGCGCCAAAATAGATTTTCGCCTTTGTCGGATAAATCTTCGGTCTAGTCATTTTTATTCAGCCCTCCACCCCGACTCACCGCTGACCTTTATCGTTTCCCCAACATCCCCCTCTTGCCACCATTGAAGGCCCTTGACTTTGACTGATGAGTCCTGATAATACGGTTCAATTACACCGCCAGGGAAACACTGGGATGTTAACTCGGTTCGACTTTCATTAATTACAGATCGTTATCTGTTTTTTCACGACGAAGGTAATTTTTTTCTACCCAGCTCTATAGATATCTCTCGTCACTTTTTTTTCGGTAAGTTTTTTTTTTATATCCGTGCGTTCGTCCAACATGCACGATTAAAACCTTGTGTTTACCATGTTGAATAATCAATCGATCTAGCAAAAAATAACAAAAGATTTTTGAAACCAGTCATGCAGCATGAATTGATGAGCGAATTTTCGAAGAAACGGACCTTTTTAATTGACTCTTCAACTACCAACAAAAAAGTGTTTGGTCTCGGTATTTTGCACTTCAAGCAGAATCGATCATCCAACTCCACAGAATATGCCGAATCAGGCCTCAATAAAGATACGTAACGAAATTTGGTAGATTTCCTAATGATTTCTTAATGTTGTCTCCATTCTGGCCTCACCATCGTGTTCAGCGTTAAAAAATCTTTAAAGTGAGGAGTCTTAACAATTTTGACCTGCCTATTTGACCACACGTGAACGACCTGACTACTTCATTACTCGGAAATTGGTGTATTCATCCACCAAGGAGTTCACTGTTTCTGCAGTAATTTGCACGTCACTATAAAATTGCAGATCACTTAGAACCTTCTCCATAGCCTACCGTCAGCAGATCTGCTGAGTCGACTCCAGGCCTCGTGGATTTATCCAAATTTCCCTGGACTCCCAAAACCCCATTTTATAAAATAAAGGCAGCCGAAGCTTCATCTTCCACTAGTACCACCTCAATCAAGTGGTGTGATTTCCAGAACTTTCAGTTGTCTTGAAGTAGGTAAACTTCAATTCACTGAATGAGTTAACCTTTTACCTGTGAAAGTGCAACTTTTGAAATCGTCTAGGCCCCAAAAAGTCGATGAAATTTAAAGTTTTGAGATCGCCTCTGCCAGAGTAGCATTTGGAGGCGTTATATCGTTACCCAGACGAAATATTTTCACGTGTGAAAGATTCAAACCCCTTGAAATTGATAAAACGTGTACACGTAGAAGTACAAGTTTTGATAAAAAGAATATCAGTATTTTAAAAACTACAGAAATGTCTACACATTTAGGTGGTACCGAATTTCGAGCAAGGGTCGTTTTGATCGTGTTGGCAGTCAAAGTTTTATTCGTAATTTATAATCAAACTCATAAAGCTCTGGTGATGAAAATATTATTTTCCGATACTCATTTTCCGGCTCAGAGTATCGGAAAATATCGACAGTACTTTGTGAAATAGCGAGACTCGGGATTTACTTTGAGCGCTACAGTCATTAGGAGATTGAATATTTTGAACCGTCAATAAACTTGATATTTCGCTAATCACTTGAATACCCCTTGGAAGGCGCGCGTGGCAAGGGGATATCGAACACCTACAGCCCCCTCCCCCCCCCCCCCACCACAAATTTGCTCGGAAATCTCCACGTGTCTTTGTACCTTATATTTCCCACGTCCCTAATACGTCCACACCTTCGTATATTACACGTGTCTACACCAGAAGACTCCAAATTACATTTCCTTACGAGAGCAAACTTTGGATTCAGGTTCACGCTCTCGTTTCAAAAAACCGTATTTGTCTCTCGCCGCTAAATTACGGTTCGGCAGGTACGCAACATTGGGGCAAGGGAGCAGAGCCAGTTTTGAAACAAAACTTTTCCATAATAAACTTTGCGCGAATTCGTCGAGAAGGGGGGGTTCATTTTACCGCCTGCCCCGTTATCCTTTTCAACCCCTTATAAAACACTCGTAATAAATTTCCTCGGGCGTTACGCTTAATATACATTTTTGCTAGTTCACCCTTCCCCCTACTCAGTTGAGAGTAATGACAGTTTTGAAAGTGTATTAAACCAGTTTATTCTGAACTGCAACATCAATTCAAGGGATTCGGTAATGAATAATATTCAAAGTTTGACCAAAACTACTTAAACCCCTTGACACGGGATGAATACTTTTGAAACATCAACTTTTCAGTTATTTTCAAGAATATTTAAACTAAAGGCACTCCTATTTTCATGTATATTTTTCGAATCACCACTTCTATATTCAGCAATTGAGCCAAGTAAAATTATTAATACAGGTTGACCTAACTTTGAGTTGCGAGTATTTTATGAAACCAAACGAATATTAGATAAAATTTGAACTACCGCAATGAACCCAAAAGATTTTCATGGTGTTTTGAGCCGTTTTGTGCACACGGATCTGCACCCTAAATCAAACATCCCCTATATGTATACCTAGGTAATATTTCATAAATGATCCATAAGTGTTATTCCATAAATTGATGAATGGATCTAACGATTCGACCAAATATTGGCGTTTCTCTTCCTGTTCAGAAAATACGATTTGGCTTGGCCTGCTCCATTATTTTAACGTCGTGTTTAGGTACATTGATTAAACGTTGAATGGCATTTATTGCAATTCACGAGCGAAGTTCAGTGAACTTCTAGGGATATCCCGACTGTATACCTACGAGATCTGCATTAGAATCGAATCTGATCAGATTTAAAACAACCGCGTCGCTTGCCACCTTTGCAAGTGCCCCTCCATTCCTATATTTTCTTCCAACGGGTTTATACCCATTCTACACATATTTTGTAGACATTAAGGTAGTCAGCATCCTTCCTCGATTCTCAGCATTATTTTACCAGTTTTCCAAGGGACATTTACAGTCAACCAATCAACGGTCATTTACGATTTTTAACGCAAAACCTGCGCTTTTAGAACGTTCACTTTGTTCACCGAGTTCTCGCTGCTAATGAGCCAAATTCACCCTTTCAGTTGGGACGAGGTTACGAGTTACTGTCGGATCACGATTTCGGGAATTTTATTTTCAACTTCGGGTCGAGTCCAGACCAGAAATCACAATTTTATTTACATCGTTTTCATCACCAGAAAGATTTATGTTCAAAGATTTATTTAATTTCCCATCCAAGGACCTCCTATTAAATATAAATTTCACATTATACACCTTAATAAGTCAATCTATTTTATTTTAATAAAAGTTTCCTCATTAATTTGAGATATCAAAGGTTTTTAAAAATTTACTCGGTCACCAGATTCGAGGGCATATTTGAGAAGTCTAATTATGACCAATGTCGAGTACATTAATATCCCTGGAGCTCGCCGTGTTCTTCAGAATATTCAATTCAGTAGATTCAGTCGTATATATTCTAAAAAAGTTGTAACTGTTTAAGAACAATAACTTTTCCCCCTCGAAGCATTCGTAAAAAACTCAATTGTCACACTACCTCATTGTTCTCCGATAGATGATGTAATATTCATAAAGCTGTGCGATCGCGCAACAATTTTTCATTCAGAGCGATAAACATCATCTCGCATTTTTTTCTGGGGATAAAAATTAAAAGCTTCACTTTGTGGAGTTGAAACATACACAGAATAAATTGGATGGTATCGGGGAATAGAATGTGAAGGAGAGGAAATGGTGATTATTAAATAATTATATTGACACAAAAATCCGTGTAGAATACGGGATATTTGTTATTTGCATACAGCTCCTTATAGAGTGCCTTCGTTACGAGATGATATGTATTAATTAATGGGTTGTTAGTCTATAGAAGCGCCAGAGCAGAAAAATATAATCACGCTACTTTTTTTAAAGCAGACGTAACAACGTAGGTATCATTTCGTCGAGTTTATCCGTGTTTGGTCGAGTTTATATTTTCTCATCAAATTTACTTATCATTACGGAATGATGATATCTCGTGATGGGATTCTTCAACACATCTGTCAATATTCCTTCGTTCTTCTATTGCAGATGTCAGGATCCATACCGTAAAATCAAAATATGGGCCCATATTCTTGGTATGTTAAATTCATAAGGAATTTTGAGTTATCGTCTGGTATGACACATACATAAATATACATAATAAGTACCTATTTATTCAGGATCGTCGGGTACGGATTTTGGTATGAAAAGTTTTCGGAAATTCGAGTTTTAAAAATTTGATACCGAGAACAAGGGTTCCCTAAAATACAATAGTTCCGCTAATTACTTGGTATCTAAAATGTCTTGTTGTGTAAAAGGTCAGATTGGTAAATAATATTATTTACAATAATATTGTAAAAGGGAAATCTCTTGGCACAATATTTTCCTATTAGAGACGGCGTTCCCTTGTGGCGGTAACCAGGTTGAAAGGTGGTCTGGTCCGGCTTTGTATATACAATAACGTTATTTAGGGTACGGAAAAACGAATCATAAATATTTGCTTTCAATCGCCCACTACCCAGGGCTTCCCGAGCGTGTGGAAAACTCAAAGAACCTTTTCCTCGTTGGGAGAAAGAGAAAAAAAATTACCCTTTCGCCCGCGGGTGTCTTGTATAGTTGAAAATTTAATCGGTCCGCACGGCGGAGGGGTATTGGGTGAAGTATCTTGGGTAAACTCCGGCCTAATATCGAAACTACTTAGCAAGTAACTCATCCCTCCTCAAACTGTCTCCATTCATTTGGGTTGTAACGTCCCCCTCCCACCAAAATATTTCGTATTACCTTTTAGCCTGTCGCCTTGGTAAACTTAAGGGAAGCCTAACGCAGCTTGGCACGCTTACATTTATCAGGATGTGACGACCAAGTTCTCTCGTGCGATTTTCTATTGGCCCGCAACACCAACCTATGAATAAACAAATAATTAGAATTGAATTTTTCCGATCTTCAAGGCTACTTCGCAAATTCGCCAAGCAGAATTTGAACACTTTTTCTGGTGATTAGCGAAATAATTAAGCAAAATTACTGGCAAAATAATTAGCTGACAGCCGTAAGTTGTAAAGGATTATTGACTAATTAGCCATCTGCCCTATCCCACTCGTTAATTTTTGATGAAATTTAAACACTTCTCTCGTGTTGCACATGAATGCAGTATGACCCTATTATTGCAGAGCATTTATGTGAGTGAAGTTACGAGAAAAAACCAAGGCAGAATGAATTCAACGTTGTACATATTGAGTAACACAAGGACTACGGGGGACGTCCCTTGACCCTGATACTTGTGTACATACCACGATATATGCCAAAGGACTTGTAAGTACTTTCGGGGCCCAAGGGATCTCCACTATGAATTTCAAGGTGTACGACACGATACATGCTTCCAAAGAGACAGTTCATAAAAATATTTCAAGTCTAACACCATAAGATTTCTAGGCGTCTGAATTGGAGGAAATGGAGTGTTTTTCAGCACAGAACTACTTACTACTTTATACTCAAATGTCCAAATGCACACAAAAAACGCGGAATTAGTTGAAAATTAAGAACTGAAATTCAAGATTTTACCCCATTATGGGGTATATGATACGCCTCATTTTGTCTCGAGGATTTGGATTTATTCATGTTTCGATCGTGTCGGTCAACCATTGAGCGCTCTATTCGATTTCGGAACAACACAACGAAAATGTTATTTTCAACCGAATGGAATCGGGCGACTCGCAGTCGTAACTCCGGCTCGAAAGTGGGAGCTTTTCTGGGTAATAATTTAATGGGGTGAGCAAATATTTGTTATTCGCTTCCCTCAGCTCTAAATTAATGCAAAAGGGGAGATTCGGGGTTGATGTTTTACAAGCGTTTCAGTCTCCCCCTTTTGTCACTTTATCATTTCCCCCGCCTTCTGAAACAACTTGTTGGGTTCGTATTCCCGTACAAGCTCCAATGCTTCATTCCCAAACTGGGCTTTTGTCCTTTCGATAAAACGCTATTTTGGTCTTCGTTAAGCGAAGGAAGACCAATAGAGAACTTGATTTAATTATACTCAGTTCCCAGTGTGTTATGACGTCATTCATCTGTCATTCACTGTGACAGTGTTTCTGACGAAAGGTGCTAATTTTATACATCATACCTGGTTGAAAATCCACTATGACGATAACAAATGGATAGTCCAAGTAATATGTTTTAGTAACATTGTTTTACACTCTCATGCATTTATTTAATCTGGAATTGATACTTTTAATGCAAGTTATTCGGGACATGAATGGTGGCTGTCAACCAAACTGACGAATCAAATTTAGGGGCTCTCCATCCAATCCCTGGTCTCGAGTGTTGTCGGATTCTGCTGAATTCTTTATTGGATTAGTGGGTCTCAACTCCATACTCTTCTTGACTGCAGACTCCTTGATAGCAGGTTCCACGGTATTTATGAGTTCAACTGCATAGCATCCCACTTTCAAATACATCCTGCGTTGGGATTCTGGAATTGCCTTCAGAAACTCCGTTCAATTCGAAGATGAGGCCTGGAGGTGAAGACCAACAATCTGAAGTGAATAGTAAGCACCATGGCGTAGTTTCGATAGGCACCATAGCCCCCTTGCAATGTCCCAGTTTGAATGATAAGCTCTTAACGATCTTGATTAACGATTGATTAACGATCTTACTAATCGTTTACGATTTCATGATAAACTCATGCTATTTCCAATGTATTAAACAGTTTAATGCAGTTACTGCATCGTAAACTACACCAATTCTTAATAATGATCGCCAACACGGAGATTTAAAAATAAAAACGATACAATAACAACCCTTTTTAACAGGCATGCAAATCAACCAAGCGGCGCCATCCCCATTCAAGCAAGCCCGCCCTAAGTGGTAACAAGTTCCCTTTGAAATAACCAGCTAACTGTTAGGAACTTCGTTGTTCCCAACCGCTGCAGGGTTATGGCTAGAAACTAGCGCCTGCCACAGTTGCAACGGCGGATAGTGCAACGGCCTGGAAACGAGACGAGCCCTTAACCCTTAACACGCCGCGTTATTGCCCTCAGCTCGCGGGGTATAGAAGTAAATCCTACAGACTCCGCATCCCAAGTGGAAGGCCCAAGTTTTTGAGATGAGTTTCAATAGAGCGCTATATGCCTCCCAAGTATACCTTTCAAAAGTCTTCCCCGTTCGCCCCTTGTAATAAATTATGAATGAAAATGAAGGAACTTCAAACGAAAAATATCGTACGAAAAAGTCAGTAGAAATGCACTTAAACCAGAAACGCCTCATCCTCCCAGGGTCCTATTGTAACGTGCGGCGAAATGGTTGAAATCCATTTTCAAAAACCAAGAAGTCTATTTCCACATAAATAAATAATACACTCTAGACAGGTTTTGGCTTTTAAGGCGGGTTCACATTGGAGCGGAAAGTCCGGATTGCGTATTGCTCTGTGATTTGTCGAGGCCATGGAAGTACACTCCCAACCTTCGACGCTGACCAATCACAGAGCGATACGCAATCCGCAACCCAGACTTTCCATGTGAACCCGCCTTCACACCATCATCAGTAGAACCAAATGAGGATTGATTGAGTGGACATGTACTTATATACGGTTCAAAAGTGAAAGGTGCCTCTGATTGGCAAAGAACAAATATGCTAAACAGACAGTGTGGAACCTTAAGGTTGGGATATATCCTACAGGGAACATCTTAGGCTTAGAAGAGGCATTATGAAATTTATAGGGTTCTACATTTGGGCGACTCTATAAATTATATAAGTAAAATTAGGTAATCCCCTTTGATTGAACTACTCCCGTACCCGATAATTTCCTCCTTAGCCAACCAAGAAGGCTCTTGTCGCGCTCCCACCAAGTTACCTTTCACTTTGTTATTAGCCAATCAGTTTTGAACCGTATATAAGTAGATGTCCACACACTCCATCCTCTATGTTGAACTGATGATGGTGTGACAGCTAAAACCGTTCTATAGTGTATTAGTTATTTTTATGGAAATGTACTTTTTCGTTTTTGCTGTCCTATTGTGATCTCAATTTATACTGTTCAATTATCCAACGAGGAAGGTTTGCGAGTGTTGACCAAAACTGTCTACCCTGCCAAAAATGGTTTTCAAGAACCGTCATGGGGATTTACACTCATGTTACAGATGAGTTTCCTTCAAATGGGTGAAACTCGATGGACGAGTTTGATTCTGTGCAGGTGTAGCAAATTATAACATTCGTGGCAAAAAAATACAAATAAAAATGCCAAACGTTCCGAATAGTATTGCGTGTAATGTATATGTTTATTCGTAGACGCTCCCAAATTGTGAAAGAATAACAAATAACGGAAAATAAACGAGCATTTCTTTTACGAGGGAGCGGAACAATCTGAATACATCGCGAGCGAAACAACGCCTTTCGGAAAACCGCGAAGCTGTGAATTATTCAATAAAAAATTGACGAGGATGGCACGGAAAGGGGCCGGGAAACTTATTTATTCGCGATTTCCTTTTTTCCAAGGCGATCCCTCCGGGTCGGGGGCGAACGGGGGCAAATACCCCAGGGCATCGACATAATCTGAAACGGCCCGCTCTCCGTAGATGTACTTACCAAGTTTTTCATCGTTTCGTCGAATCATATAACCCCCGTCTGTCGCGAATTTTTTATTTTTTTCCACCTTTTTTCTTCTCCTTTGACGGTTTCCCCGTACGGTTTTTCTACATCGGGACCATCAGGAGAAATATTTCTTTCTGGAAAACCCTCCGCGTCAACAAGACGTTTTATTATGGGCGCCGAAGCTTTCTATTGTGCGCCCGCAAGGGAGGAAATGATATCGGAAAAATCCGAAGCGACCTAACTGAATGAATCTTGCCGTCTCGATTTACGTAGGTTATTTTTGACGACCTAGAGACATTCGAGACAAGTCGTGCTTGGTCACACTGATCTTTAATAGTATGTAGCTACTTAATAGCTGTATAGGAGCCTTTGAGACGTGGCTCTTGCGTAGGATGTTTAGGATCCCTTGGACAGCCCACATTTCAAACGAGGAAGTTCTCCAGCGGGCTCAAGTTCAGAGGAAGCTCCTGGTTACAGTGAAATGCCATAAAATTGCATACTTGGGACACATATTGAGGGGAGGAAAGTATCGGCTACTTCAGTTGATTATGAAAGGGAAGATCGAGGGTCGGCGCGGTGCTGGAAGAAGACGGCTCTCCTGGCTGAATAACTTGAGGAAGTGGACGGGTATACAGCGTGCGGAGGAGCTTTTCAGAACTGCAGAGGACCGCGACGCTCTCGCCGCAGTGACTGCCAACGTCTGGTTAGCCGGATAAGGCACATAAAGAAGAATTAGAGCTACTTGATGGATCTTATGGATCTTATTGATGGATAAGGAGCATCCCCCCAAAAAACACTCCGTGTAAAAATCACCCCCAAATCGCCTCGCAAATATCATTCTACCTACTGCAGAACTTAAGAGATGTCCCTAAAGCTAAAGAAACGTCACTTCACAAGCACCGTTTCGAAATCTCCCTTTGGCGCCCCATGGCGAGACGTTTTTATAACTAAACATCTATAGATCTGATAACGGCATTAGATATCGCAATTCTGATTTCACCATCGTGTTCAGAGTAAGAAAAACCTTTAAAATGAGGCGTCACTTTTCAGTGTGTTTCATTTTGGGAATTTATGGGAAATTTATTTATTTTCCCCCAATAAAAACTCCCCAAAACTCCCATTAGAGTGGCCAGATTCTGTCCTCCCACGAACTCAGCCTTTTGATTGCAGTACAGATTTTTCGTGCAAATTTGAACTATTTATCTCAATTTTATCGAGAGTTAGGTATTGCCTGGAATGACACATACATAAATATACGCGTAGAAAAATATATAAACTGAGGTGTTACTCGGCAAAAATGGTATTCAAAACATTTTCGATCCCCCACCCTTTTCACTATGCGTAAAACTACTCCTGTTTTACTTATTCGTACGAACCTACTGCTTCGAAAATTCCCTCATACGATCATGCTACATGACTAGAAAAGAAGCTTCTTTTCTGTACCTATTTAACGAATTTTGTTCTTGTCATTGCGTGTCAAAATTAATTGGTGGTAGCGTTACCAAGTACCGGTCATAACGGATATCCATGTAAAAGATGGGTGAGTTGGTAGTGACATTACGGAGTACTCTGCCTATTTTTACGTGTTACAACCATGGCCAGGTCAAGTTCTACACTACTACCTGACCAGTTACAGTAACTGTAACTGTTATAACCCAAAGAAACCACAACAACTGTTGTAACCCAAAGAAACCACGATTAATTTCTTGCTTATGTGCCCAGACCAGAAGATTAATAAATGGCATTTTCTCTTGTTGCAGGTGAATTCTGGATTGGAAACGAAGCTCTCCACGAGTTGACCAAAAACAACAAAACTAAACTTCGTGTGGACATGATGGACATCTACGGTCACCTCTGGAGCGCCGAATACGCCTCTTTCACCATCGGGAACCGGACCTCTGGTTTCAAACTGACCGTAGCCGGATACAGCGGAAACGCCAGCGACGCCCTCGACTACCAGAACGGTATGCAGTTCAGCGCTCGCGACTCGGACCGCGACATCAGCAATACGCACTGCGCCGCCAATTACGAAGGCGGTTGGTGGTTCTCCCACTGCCAACACGCGAACCTCAACGGGCGATACAACCTCGGACTGACGTGGTTCCACGCAGCTAAAAACGAATGGATCGCCGTCTCTGAATCGACGATGAAAGTGACGACGAACTAAGTCCAGAAACAATCCTGTAAAAGAGGATCCGTTCGGCTCGAAAAGCCTGACACTGTTGATGCAGACGCAACGTCGCTCATGAACACATCACGAGCTTCAAACGTCCACAATGACAAAGTTACACCCCAGTAATTCACACGAGAACCAATTTCGACAATAGGAATTAGCATGAATTTGGTCGTAGTCTTACAGCAAGACGGATTGTTCTATAAATCCGCAACATGTAATTAGAAGATTGCAATTGGCCACACGATGCTCCATACATGGCACAATTATGCACTCGTATGCAATCAGTTCAAATTCAAACGTCCTTAAAACCCCTAAAAATTGAAAATTCAATTTCGTACTTATACACGATTCATATACACCAATGTCTATGTAACTTTGAATTTAACCGTGCAGATTTTATTCAACTGCTGAACTGGGCAGCTTTAACCAAGATCCTCTGTACAACCTCCTGTCTTCTAATTACGTGATGCGAACAATATTTGGACACATTTTACCGAACGAGCACCACAGGTTATTTCTTGTTAATTGATTAATTACACGCGGACACCATGCCGGTAATTAAATAAAATCAGAGGTACCAACATAGACGTGGTGGTAGGTCTCAGTCAACCCTGATTTAACAACAATGGGGAATTTGCGTCAATGTTTTTATTTTTTCCGGAAGTACAAGCTTGGAGAATATCAAGCTTAAGAATATCAAGCTTGGAGAATATCAAGAATATCAAAAATGATGGTCAGCTGCCTGAAAATTCTTCCCAAAAATGTAGGGAATTTAGAGAAGTTGGCCGCGTTTAAAAAAGACCACGGTAGCGAGATCACCGTATGACGTCACGCGGTTATGCCACCCCCCACCTCTCCGAAGCCTGGCGATGTCAGCGCCCCTACCGGGGGTTTCGTCCTGTTTGTGACGTCATACGATCCCCATTCAATCTGGGCTCGGCGATTTTAAAGCTTTCTCCTCAAATACATTTTTTTAAATGAATCGCTGGCAATCCACGTTACTCTATGGCAGTACTAAGGCACCGGAGGATGATATTAGGAATTGACAATTGACACAAATTCCTCATTGAATTTCTTTACTACTCTTGAACAAGAAAAACAAAAGAAGTAAATTAAAATGACTAAAATACGAGTATTTATATGGCAGTCCCACCCATGTGTTGTAATTTCTAGTTTAACTAGGTACCTTATAAATGTTTGAAATCGATGATCAAGAGTAAGAAAAAAAGAAAAAAAAATTAGTTCGTATTTTTATAGAAACTACGTACCACTCACTCTAAGTGAACAAAAAATTACGATTCTGAAACAAAGTGAACTTGACAAAACTAGCTGTAGCCCACAGCTAATGACCATGTTTTCAGAGAGAGAAAATGAATCGTTTAAAAACTAAACCATGTTGAAACTTGTAAATAATTGTTGATCTAGTCTGGGTGTATGGTATAAATTGTAGATAATGTTCGTTAGTGTTTTTTTCTAGATAATTCATTCTTGGGGGAACGGCCACATGTTATTTTAAGTTCAACGTTCGTTATAAGAATGTTACTCCGGATATGATTGCGTGTAAATAAAACAAACAAATTCTACAGATCGACTTTAGCATTGTACAATAGAAATACAGTTCATGTTCGGTAGTAAACTGTACTATTGTAGACTAATATTAAACTCATTATTTAAGGCAGGGCGTTCTCACCATGTACAATAAATCGCAGAACACATTCCATTCAATTCCACAAGAATTTCCAGTATTTCTTCGAACCTTCTTGTTCAGATCTCTTGTAGTTATTAAACAATTAAAAAAAAAAATCCCCAGTCAGGCAGCATGGCTATAAGATCGACTTTTCGAAGAAATGACAGGTTTTATGTAAAATGTCTCCTTTTTACTGGTTTTCTAACAAATGTTGTGTCCAATTTTTGCCGAGTAACACCTCAGTTTATAGATTTTTTAGCTCTAAACACGATGGTGAAGTCAGAATTGCGATATATAATTCCGTTATCAGATTAGAGCAGATGAACCGTGAAGAACTTCTCCAATAACAAACACGTTTCTTCATCTTCAATGTGTTCCAGTTTCAGAACGGAAATGGACATTGCAATTCTGACTTCACCATCGTGTTCAGCGTGAAAAACGCTTTAAAATAGGGTGTCACTTGTCATTTTACACATGATACATTTTTGGTGTCTTGTGGCAGTGGATATTGGTATAAGTAAGTGTTTTTTCGGAAATTCGAGTTTTAGAAATTTTGGACCGAGAACAATCCTTTTCTTCGAAAATTCGCTAAAAGACGCTGTAATTTGCCGGAAGCCACCTAATAAGACGTTGTTCCCATTTTGAATGAGAAGATAAATAGGGTGTGTATTGAATTGAGTGAAAGAGAACCACGACGCTTGTAGTAAACGAGGGTTATTACAAATTTTTGAACATTTTTATTTTCTGTATAATTCAAATAATTTATCAAGTTCAGAAAGACACTGTATTTTAGCGATACCTGCTCGTTGTTTTGTACGCACCGCTACTTGAAATTTCGTTAAGGATAGTTTTAGTTGTGAGAGAATAAGTTTCTTCCTGTTTTTTGTACTGATACGGCGTTGAAGGTGTGGAACGTTGCAAGAGATATTAAGTCGCAAGTAACATTAAATTTAGAGGTCTGGTAAGGTGTTTTTACGGACTTTATGGTGTTTGATTGTATTTATTGATTTAAATATGGCCCAGTCAGCGTTAGCACATTGAGGCAGGACGGTGTGGCGTTCATGTTTGAACGACTAACTCGAGCCATGTTGGGGTCGAAGCTGCTCAATTCAAGGCGTTCTATGGAGCTGTTGCACTTCAGTGACAGGATGACCAGTAGGAACGGTTCTACATGGATACTTGACTACTAACATCCATTGTTACTGTTCCTCACCCATGAGTCTAATCCACGCAAAATTCTTCATTGCTGTCCCATGGACAGTTTTTCCTTTGAACTTCACACCTAACGTTCTCTGCAGAGAAGATTTCCCACTCCCTCACCCACAAATCTTCATTAAAATAAATATCAATTATAGAGCAGTAAAGCATCGAGTTTTGACTGACCGGTCAGGGCGACATGAAAGAGAATACTCAGGAGATCATGTGGAACACTGTCATCCACTAGCAACTTTTCTCCATTTACAGCCCCAAGTGTGTCAAAATTTGCACTGCACCATGCACTGTCAACCATTAAGCAATATTACACTCTAAACAAAGCTCCGTCACTTAGTCACGTTGAATATTTAGCACTAATTCATACACTGGCTGAGTTGGCATAATTGTTTTGAAACGCTGTATGAGCTGTGCAACCCCACAACCACGCTCTTCAAGTCCAAATTGGTTTGAGGACTCGATTGTGCAGCGTTGGCGTTCTTTTTCTGGGGTGAGCCTTCAAGCGTAGCTTTGCATCAAGGGTCATACCGAGGTATTTGACCACATTGGCATTGAGGCTTATTGGAGTGCATTCAAGCCTGAATGTGAAATCAACACGTAACGATTTAACCTCATTCATTTTGAGTCTCCACTTGTCACTTTGATTGGAGAATCAAAGTGCTTCCCACGTCCTGTCCCTATCCACCACCGCCATTGTGAACTTAAAAGCCGCCTTGACCATCTTGCGTTGAACTGTTATCTTATATTTTTTTCCCCGTTCAGACTGAACGGTTCAGTCCATGTCCATCCGTGGTACAGCGTTCAGAGCAAGAGTCCCCAGATACTAACGCCTCACTCTTGCAGAACGCTATCCTGAACACTCAGAGTTTCGCATCCACGCACAAACTTGCGCTTCCCCTGCCGACATAGGAAAAAAAACCCACAGGTTTCAATGGCGCCCAACCGTCCGTTTTCATACCCGACGAATATCTCTAGCAAAACCACACACGTGCTAGTCAAAACGCCATCAGTAGCGCCCTAGATTTTTATTTGTGGCTGTGACTTAATTTGTTTGTAATTTTTCTTAGTTTCATTAAGTACCATCATTAGCTTATGACTAGCCTTAATGTGAACATAAATAACCTTAATAAGATGTTGAAAAAAAAAATATTGTGAAACTATTTTGTACTGCGAATGACTGAGAATCAACATATCCCAATCACATTATGTTTAACCCTGTGTTCGTCCCGAACGTGATATTTCTTATTAATTGAAGTTGTGTTTTTTTTATGTATTTCAAATTTTCCCAGGTCTACCTAAATCGATTAATTTAATTTTTCATTTATTGCCTTTCGCCCACTGAATGTCAATGTTTCGCACTGTTTGTTAGTTAATAAATTCCTCAGGTGGAATATCATGTCATTTCCTTTCAACCTCCAGTTTCCGCTTGAAATTCAACACCGAAATTCGTTGATATTTCGGAATTTTAAAGGTCTATAGACGTTTGAAGCGAAAAGCCTCAGCAAAGAGATTTTCGTTGGCGCAATAATTGGTTCGTTAGTGAGTTTATCTGATTAGAGATGACTGATGACTTCAAATTAGTCGCCTTCAATCGAAGAGATTGTCTGATCAGGTGGATTTTGTCGTTCACCATCATTATTGATCTTGAACCAGCAGAGATTCGTCGATTGATAACTAGTGCTGATCTATCGATGATCCACACAGTTGAAAACGACTAAAGCGGGGAGTAAGCATGAAATCGTAATCAGCGAGAAAATCAATTCTTAGTGCACCTCAAGGGCCCAAAAGAGAATAATAAAGATGTGCATTACAATAAAATTGAAAAAAATAAATAAAGTATCCACGAGCCTTTCAGAATGATGGGCACCTCTAGCGCTAAGATTTCTTAGTTACATTCATACAATTACTCAATTATTTAAAGTGAGATGTTTAGATTTAAATGTCTCTGTCAGAAACTCTTCAGGGACCAATATGATCCTCTGCAATAAAGTCGAGCTATGTACAACTATTGAATTTGGCGATACATTCAGAGGCAAAATGAAATCATTTCATGATGGGTCCTTACTTAGGACACACGGTGAAATCTGTTCTAAAACACAGCTCTCAGATCTACTAGTTCAGGTGAGTTTTGAAACAATCTCCTCTCAAAAACCTTCAGGGACTAATACGAACCTATGCTAAATTCCAGCTCTCTAGAATCATTGGATTTTGCGATACAGTTAAGGAGGTAAAATGAGCTGATTTCATGAATAGTTCTGTTGTATATTAACACACTAAGGCCTAAGATTAACCAGCCGACCAAATTTCACGGTTCTAAATCAATCGAACCTGCACATAAAGCTTTGGGGCCAGATCTCCTGCATTTAAAAATAGGTTTTTCTGAAACCTCTAAAATTGATCTGTGTACCACAGTCCAACTCTCCAATCGAACTATTGGAAAGATATTATACAAACAAAATGAGCTGATTTCATGGAGAATCCTTACAGAGAACCAAAGGTGAATCTCTGTTGCAACAAGCAGCTTCAAAACCTACAACTAGTTCAGGTGAATTTTGAAACAATCTTTTAAAAAACCTTCAGTACCAATAGGAACCTCTGCAGTAAATTCCAACTCTCTACAACTACTGAATGTAGAGGTACAATAAAAGAGACAATAATTACCTACTCAAAACATTCTGTATCAAAATGCAGCTTTCAGATCAACAACTGGTTCTACTGAATTTTGAAATTGTGATGATTTCACAAAAAATACCACCCTTAACCATCCAGACCCCAGGATGAACGTCTATATCATATTTAAAAGCTATTTAAGGTTTACTGTTAGTTCTAGAGATACAGAAACGTTTTACTGGCTGAATAGAAGGATTCTATTAATTCTTAGCCGTATCAGAAACCTACTGATTATTCAACCAAAGATACTGTATTCAAATCGTTATAGCCACCTGCACAGGAGCGTACATACTAAAAGTACTCCAGTTTTACCAGTATGATACAGGGTGGCGCCGCGGGTTCTCGTGTTTTTGAAACGGGTAGTACGGCCGAACGGAGGGGATGACGGGGTCGCCGACCAACCCCTTTTGAAGGGTAGGATGGGGAGTTTCAGTAACAATGCCGACCTGGTCCGTGGAGCATCGTGTTTTCGCTGTAGAGCAATTTTTTCGAAATAAGGAATCTATCGTTGCAGTCACACGCGCCTTCCGCCGCCATTTCAACGTCCCACATCGTGGTGCTGTTCCCTATCGTGATTCGATTTTGGAGTGGGTACGAAAATTTCGTGAAACGGGTTCATGTGCACCGACTTGGAACAAGACTCAACCTCGAACAACAAGAACGCCGGAGAATGTGGAACGTGTTAGGCTTGATGTTATTGCAAGCCCTCGTCGCTCAACCAGACGGAGAGCTCAAGCGCTTGGGATGTCTTGTCGGAGCCTGCAAAGAATTCTTAACTCAGAATTGAAATTCCACCCCTATAAAATGATGGTGGTTCAGAAACTTATGCCAACAGACCATCAAAAAAGGCTTCAGTTCAGCCATCAAATGTTGGAGATGATGGAGGATGAAGACGCGATTATCATGATGAGTGACGAGGCTCATTTTCACCTTGACGGCTACGTCAATAAGCAGAATTGCCGGTACTGGGCCGACTCTAATCCACGGGAATTACACCAGAAACCTCTCCACAGTCATAAAGTAACCGTTTGGTGTGGGGTTTCCAAGCTGGGAATCATTGGACCGTATTTTTTTGAAGATGAAAGGGGGCAGGCGATTACGGTGAATTCTGTGCGTTATGGACGAATGATTGAAGAATTCTTGATTCCACAACTCGAACAAAACGACTACGATCCAGATTCAATGTGGTTTCAGCAAGATGGGGCAACTGCACACACGGCAAGAATATCCATGCAGGCTTTACGCACTCTGTTCCCAGAGCATCTCATTTCGCGTAACGGAGACATGGATTGGTCCCCCCGCTCGCCGGACCTCACGGTTTGTGACTTCTTTTTATGGGGTTATTTGAAAGGGAAAGTGTACACCAATAAACCTCGCACCCTTCAGGAGTTAAAGGCTTCCATAGAGACTGAAATTCGAGCAATTCCAACCGATATGCTGGAGCGAGCAATGCGAAATGTGAAGGACCGACTCCAACAATGGATCACCCAAGAAGGAAGGCATTTGATGGACATCATGTTTCATAATTGAATTTTTTTTTTTTTCCCCTTGTTACTGAACATTTTGAATTTTTTTTTTCCCCTTGTTACTGAACATTTTAAAATTTATTTCAACCCGATACCTTCAACATTGACGATTTGACGACTGTTTCAAATTTACGAGGCATAGCTGCGCCACCCTGTATATATAAATAGGTGCACTTAAGTACTAGGAAGTTTGATTACTTTTTACATTGCCCAGTTGATTACTCAGTTGATGTCCATCCAGAATACGAGTGGTTGACAATAAATTTCATGATGCGAAGTCCAACAACTGAAACAAGATCGCAATAAAAGGATCAATACGTTGAATCTTAAGCACTAATGTCGAATTTGTGAATTTTTATTTTATCATCACTTGACAAAATTGTGTGAAACTATCGATGGTTTCCACTATCAAATCGATTTTTCAAGAAAATATAGGTACCAGGTTTTAAGGCGTTGATCTGTTGCTGTTTTTCTCTGAGCTGCTAGCAGAGCACTTGAAATGCAGAAAATTCATTGAATACTCAGCAACTTAACTTTGGGGGGTTATTGTGGGCCGTGTATTCAATTGAAGGAAACCATGGGTGCATCCAATATCTCTTCATGATCTGACACACTTTTCCTTCCAAATATCAAATTCAAACTTAGTATATATCTCAAAACCACTTTTAATGGTAATATGGCCAGTGTAGGTAATATGGCCATTGTGGCCCTAGATCTTCTTCCAATTATGGCCAACGCACTTAAGAGAATGTTATTAACCTCAGATACCTTACGTGTTTATGTTTTTAGTACCAATAATCTGACTATTGAAATATTCGATACAGACTTATACAGACTGGTGTAAAAGTAAACTTTACCAATTGAGTAATGATCTTTTTGACGATATCGCTTGTTACGACTTCGGAGCCTTCAGAAATGCACTGCCGTCCAGATCGTAGGATCGCTTCTTGTATCAAGCAATTGAAGCACGCTGACAAGTATTTGGCGGTTTTCAAAGAAAATTTCGTTTTCGACGATTTGAACTTGGCAGTTAATATTGCTCTGACGGTTTCCTGTGGAGGCAACAAAAAAAGGCTTTAGTCAGTATTCACAACGATATGGCGACCACGCCACTTCAATGCCCCCACATAGTCATTTTTGGCGAAAATGAGTTAATTATACCACTGAAACTGCGCTGTCAAGGCGGATCGATTAAAACTGGGGTAATTGAACGGGAAACGAGTAGATAGGGCGGAAATCGGCTTTATATGATCACCCCATAACGGTATACTCGTACAATCACCAAGGATCGAGCGCCCACGTTGATGGTGAGTTGTTTAATGTGTACTCTGGTTTTGTTATTGAAGTTAGACCCTTTCCTCACACACCTACCGTATGCATCACAAAAATTTGTGTATTTTCAATGGTGTATCCGAATGAGAAATATTTTCCTGATGAAGTGGAGATTTGCTGTCTCACTTCAAGCTAGTAGTGGGGCCTTTAGTTTCACGGTAGTTTGAGGACGAAATGGGGAATTGCCCTGTTTCTAAGCCTCAATTATACTACTTTTACGCCGGAAATTGCTGTTTTTAAACTCTTTGACATGTTAGTTGACAATTAGAATAAAGTAGAATACGAGTAGGTAATAAAAAATTTAATAAATAAATAAAACTGCAAGAATTATGTTCCTGTGAAAGTGAAATGCGAATATAACCCAGCAAGTTCTGGAGAGGGTAAAGAATTCAAGTTACACCAGGAGGTCTTTCAGGAGGACGATCTTATCGCAGCAATCTAAGCGTCAGCATGTTTTGATACATGACGTGATTTCCAAAGATTTTCGCCTGACAACATCCTCGAGCGAGCAGATCGGCTAGTTGAGGAGTTGAGCATCGCAGATCTTCCATCTCTCAACCCGAGGCCGCACTGCAGGAAGGTTGGTAGGATGGTGGATGGTAGTTACCTGCCTGGCGACCATCCAGCTATTTATAAACGTGAGTAACGGAACGACGGTAGCCGCAGTGGCCCCAGAAACCATCCTAGGGAACCGCCTGGCGTGTATCCACCCATATCAGTCGTGTTTGATATTCCATCCTGGTAGCCTCGCTCCATCCAACCTCCATGCGACCATCTAGCATCCTGCAATGCGGCCTTACCTTCAGTGACAACAAAGAGAGGTCATGCTCGGATCTTCAGAGTTCCCTTCTCATCTTCTGCAAACACCGTTGTACAAGACAATAATTGTACATTTGTGGAGGTGAGTGACACAGATTGTCCATCCCTCAACTTCAGTGAACATCTTCCCCAAGATGTGCCTCCCAACATCATTGAGCAACCTCTAATGAATGTAGACCATGAAGCTAATCCCGAAGGCAACTTTATTACCTACTATTAAGTAGCAATAGTGTCACAATATTCTAATATTCTGTAGTAAATAAAATTATTTAGTTTATTGATCATTAAAGTGATGATATTTTTTAACGAAAATTTCAATGATTTTATTACAATTTTTCGATTATGATAAAACAATATGGAGTACATTGAGTGACAACTACCTACCGAAATCTATAAGCCATCACCCCGCATCGCCACTACTGTGATATTCAACACCCCATTTCGTCACAAATTTTTTAACAGACAAACTTATGAAAAAAAAAACAAGTTTTTATTTATGTAACATGTATGTAAAAGTAAACAAAATGACGATGTGGGGTACTGAAGTGGCGTGGTCGAGAATCTGAACATTACAACTGAATATGATCTGATCAGTATTTCATTACAGCCATCACGCAGCAAATTTAGTAACATTGACGGTACAGGTGGACATTAGTGATCTTCTGAATTTTCAAGTTTTTCCATACTACCTACACACAGCAAAGTGAATCTTGTATCGTGATATAGTAATTGTAAAAGTAATTATTTGTCTTTTCTACAATGAATGTAAGCAACTTATAACAGCGAGTAGATCTGCCGTTTGGTCTAGCCCTGATGATTACAACGTACTTTTACAAACATTTTGGCACGATTTAGTACTATAGCAACAGTGTACATTACAAACAAAATACGTGGAAAAATAACAATAAATTGTTCGAAATACGTAGAAAACTGCAACAGCCTGAATTCAAAAACTTTCTGTTATGACTACTCTTCGGTGGTTATCATTCTCAACTAAGCCGCCCCCAGGGGCGGTGATTGATTACTAAGCATGCAGTTGATACTTACAGGCTTCAAATAAGTTTGTTTCTCCATGGGACATAAAATGAGTAGATTATTTCCAATCACTACGGAGACCTTTCGTCCAACAAGAGATACACCGTGGAATAAATACAGCGGGTAACAACGGTTCACTATGAGCACTGTTCATCACACAAAAAAGCCACAAATAGGGATGGCAATCATACATCGATGTTTTTGAAACATCGATGTTTTCGCGGGACACATCGATGTTTTTCCATCGATGTTTTCTGTGTCGATGTTTTTGGAACATCGATGTCGGGGTTTCGATGCATCGGCACATCGATACATCGATGTTTCAATTTTTTTTGCCATAGGCTGCTGAATGTTTTATTCTAACGTTTTTCTCACATACCTAGGAATATTATTTCTGAATTTTTATTTCCTTTAAATGAAAATATCGAGGCGTGTTGGCTGAAAAGTATCGATACTTCCAATATTTCGCCTGTGGGAAAGCAGCTAAAACAGGCTCTAATGTCAGGATTTCACTCGAGATTTAAGGGGCGGGAAAACTGTCACTTGCTGACCCTACCCATATTTTTGGACCCCGTTTCAAAAATATTCACTTTTCCGATTCCATCGCATCGTCAAAAGCCCTCACTCAAATTAAAAAACTGGTGGCGTCTGTTGATACTTCTAATTCCCCGTCATCTCAGTCATCTTCAGAATCGGACCGTGGAAGTCCCGTTGACATAATATGGGCCCATCATAAATCGTTGGCGTTCAAAACCAACAAGAAATTGTCATCTTTTCAGAGCTTATCGGTGAACTTGGACACGGAGATATCAATGTATCCCTCAACTCCAGTAGCATCAAACATACGTTCAAATCCCCTTGAATTTTGGGAAAGACAGTCTAACCCAAGCTGTACACGTTATCAAGAGAATACTTGGGGAGGGTAGCCACCTCTGTACCGGCAGAAAGATTATTCTCCAAGGCTGGTGCAGCTCTTACGCAGCAGAGAAATCGCCTGGGGGGCAAATTGCTTTCAAAATTACTTTTCTTGAATGGACTACCTGCCAAATACTGGGTGATAGCCAAGCCTTCGTTTATACGATTTTTTTTCTTGGAACTGAATTATAATGGTAACAAATAAAATAAATTTATAGCTTATAAATTAAATAAAATAAAAAATTGATTGAAAACCATCGATACATCGATGTTTTTTTAAAAACATCGATGTTTTTCCCCATCGATGTTTTTGGGGTCCGATGTTTTTGGAGCATCGATGCCGGCCTGTCGATGTATCGATGCATCGATACATCGATGTTTTCATTTTTTTTGCCATCCCTAGCCACAAAATTAAAATAATTTACAATCGTGTGTGTAGTGTCAGAATCTGTGGTGTTTACATTCGTTTTAACCGCGCCATGGATGCTT
This sequence comes from Stenodema calcarata, assembly GCA_963920205.1. Lineage (NCBI taxonomy): Eukaryota > Metazoa > Arthropoda > Insecta > Hemiptera > Miridae > Stenodema > Stenodema calcarata. The sequence continues at coordinate 12,023,217 of OY986061.1, read as the reverse complement.
TACTCCGGATGTGACGTGGATGCTATACACACGGAGTAGTATTATCTTCTTCGTGGAGGAAGATTTGAAGAATAATTAAAGTTCTTCCATGTGAAAAACCTTCGTGTTGTTCTGCCTTACGATTAGTACCTATTGGAACTTTAATTTGAGTAAAAAAAATGGAAAAGCTGCTTTGGTTCGACATCCTTGGAAAAGCACTTGAAAGCAGCAACATCATTGTTGAGTATTCAACAACGGACCCTGATACGTATTCCTTAACTTTGGATAATCATCCTGTAACCTTCCTAAACGTTAGCAAGCGTCACATTAATTCTTCGTGTCAGCTACCGCGTTCAATGAACGCCGTTCATTTGGTGAATTCAAATTCAACCAACCCAAAAGTGTAGGTCTTTCCTAGTACCTACGTAGAAGTGGGTATTGCCGCACAAGTGAACAGGTCAAGAAAGAGTTTAGTTCTTCTGGAATATAAGCGAGACATTCCTTAGCTCGAATTTTTCACGAAGTTTGAAGGTATCGACGGAGTGGATGAACTAAGGATTGGCTGGAGCCTCCAGCCTGGAGGTTGTATAAATGATCAAGAAATTGTCACTGCTCTTTCGTCGACTATGCCATCTAGCAGTGTACTCTATTCGAGATGTGTCGATTATAGTGATCCTACGTAAATCACTGTCGATTTTTTTGAAGAACCAGCTTCTGTCTGAGGATGCTGATCCTCTACTCGGTACTAGCTTTGGGATCTATGGTATTCTTTGTGTTATCGCTTCCGATCCAAGTGGTTCATGAACTTCCATCATGACCGTGAAAGTCGTTAACTGGGATTGCCGTGCGGTCTCTCAGTTCTGCAGGTTGTCTACAGCAGGATGATATCTGAATTCAATTATTAAAAGAATCCCCCCGCCGGCAGAAGAAAAAGTGTCTTACTCATGTTTAAATACAGCGGGTGGCAGAGAGGACGGACGTTTTCGAATAATTGACTAGTAGTCAGGTAATTGCGAAATTAGGGAGAATAACATTCAATGATGCGTTCTTTGCCTCATCTTGCTGGAACCACAACGTCTGAATGGGATTCGTTTTCTCTGGCAAGAAGTCATTGATAATCTCAATAAGACAATCAATTGATAATCTCAATATTGAGATATCTGCGTGAATACATTACATTCACTCAGTGGTTTCCTGATTTGGGGACATCTTGGGCCACCTTGGTCCTCCGATCTATGGAAATGCGATTATTTCTTGAAGGGTCACCTAAAGGCACGGGTATACGTTCATAAGCCTCGTAATCTCTAATTGAAGGAAGCAATTCGCGTGGAAACTGCTGGAATTGCATCAGTCTGACTGTAACTAAACATGACACACGCTCAATAAACCTCTTCTATTCTACTCCTGAGCGCTCTCAGTGCTTGTGGTCGTCTACCTCCCAATTCTCGATCCTCCCGATAGAAGAGCACAAGCACGATGATAGAAAGATGTTGAAAACAACTTCACGATCTAAACAAGAGTAAATTGAGACGATCACGATACTCAATTTTTAAATAACCGCTCATTTCAACAATCCCTAATCATTTTCAGAGTTCATCAAATCCCAGGGAAATATCTTCATTCACAAACAATACTGTATATCAACAACAACTGTTTTATTGTGCTCTGACAAGTCTTGAACTGAGTAGGTACAGAATTATCAATAAAACAATGCTCGACCGATGCAATACACTTTTCAAGTAACTAGAAATGATAATTTAAACGAGTAAATCAACGAAACAAAAATAAACCGTGAAAATTCAAGTCGTTAAAACACCTCAATATACCCAAACAGAACAAAAAACAAGGCCTGGACTTGAACGAACAAAATTTCAATTGCACTATAAAAAATTGAACAGCGTAAGGCTCAAGGCAATTTGTTCAAAATATAATTCAATTTATTCATCGTATAAACTAGATTTTATTTATCTACCTAATTAGGATACTATCCAGCATTTCGTAGTTCTTGACTAATAACATTCGTAGCATGTTACTCCGAACCTTCCTTAAGTAATGAAGTAAAATAATTGAGAGTTTTATTCAGAGTTAAATACATTATTGCAACTACGAAATAGCTTTGGCGCATGTCGATTCTACTTGTCTTTTCATTTTCAACCTGAAGGAAGTCTCCCTCAATTCTCAATAACAATACGAGAAACCGAGGCAAAACACAAATCCAACCTGCAAGAAACCATGATAACATACAAATAAGCATATGTGACACAACGTCGAAAGGACACAGAATATTATACAATTTCCGTTTAAATTACGTAGAGTAGATTTCGTGTTTAAACAAGGACAAATCGAGTGCGCAGTTCTCAAACAAGAGCACCAAGTTTGCAAATAAATTATAATGTCATAGTATGGCAAGATTTCGATTAAGCATTCGTAGATTTGGATCCCTAATCGCTGAGTAGTGAATACGATGGGTTCAACATTACAGTCGATAGGTGGTTCTAACCAGGAAATTTGTTTTTCTCAATTATTTTTACTCTTTGAACTCTACAGAAATTAATTTTGTACAGGAGGCAAATTTGTCACTTATCCGGTACAAAATTCCGAGGTTAAATTCAGTATCTTTGGCGAGTCAGTTCAAGAAGGTACAGAAACAGTAGGGCAAGATTGTCACTTATCTCCCCATTCAGAAACGAAAGATCAGTACAATTACTAATAACTAAAATTGCTGTTACTGCTACCGAGGTAAGCGTGACTTAATAGTTGTCACTCTGCAGTGTTGAACCTAATACACAAATGAAGCGTACCATCAAATTAAAGCTACCAACGTAAAGCACCGTGTCACATTTCATAATAAATTACATACCCCACAACGGTGTATGGGCGGATTGGCATCGAATTTTTGGTGAACTTCAAAAGGGTCTCTCCGGTAAATCTGATGAAATGTATTAATTCCAGGTCGTTAGAAATAGGAGGAACAAATACAGCAATGAGGCTTTTACAGTAGGTCACGAATTACCAGTAAATACCAGGCAATTTCCTACATATTGCTACGCCCATAATACATGCTGTATTATGTTAACAGTAATTTGTTAACAGTAATTGTCTGTTGAAAAAACTTGTACTAGTAACTTTGGTTTCAATTAAGAGTTGAGTTAAGCAGAAATAATGAAACAGGGAACGAAAGAGAGAAAATAAATAAATACCTTACAACTAAGCGATAACCAATAAATAGTAACGATAAAGAAATGAGGACAACAACGGATTTAATTGAAGGATAAATTTTTTTTTTCAAGTAGGGAGTAAACGGCAAAACCGATGCCAGGGGTATCTTTGGAAGATAGCTATATACAACGAATCGACACTTAAATTTACTTTTGTACATTATGTATATATAAGAAAGGGTATGGAGCTCCAGTAGAATTTAAGAGCGAAGTAGTATATAGAGAGCATTGCTGAGGGAGCGGATGGCTAGCTGTTGGTGACGGGAGTCGATTGATTTTGGTCGGCAAGCGCTTGTCTGAAGGTGACCAGAGTTTTCCTGAGGGTGATGCAGAAGCCCTTCGAGGCGGGGAGGAGGGGGAATTCAGGGAGAACGACGCCGTTGGGGTCTCGAGCTGGAAAACGGAGGTAGACGGGTGTATTATGAGCGAAAAAAATTATTATATATTGATATTTGGCCTAAGATTTTAGGCCAAACATCAAAAAGGGCACATTTTTTATAAAAAGTTCTGGAGGGCCTACTAATTAGCCTACAAAGTTCTGATGAACCCCTTGGAGCGAGCGGGGGTGGAGAGGTAAAAAAGGATTTTGTTAATGTGTGCCAAACCACCTTTTACCATTATTATAATCTCGTAATCATTATTATGATGATTACGAGAGGTAAACGGTGGTGTTGTAATTACTTTTGTTGTTAGGCTAATTATTTTTCTGTCATTTCCAGGATTGGTGGAGGAGAATCGTTATAAAGATCGAAAATTGGTTCAGCCTTTCAAAATCCACAACGAACATCCATAAAATATAAATTGGCTAGAGGTATCAATGAATCCATCTTACTCAGCTTAACATCGCTGAGGAACTGTTGGCAAATTGTCGGGGTTGTGGGCGATATCGGATTGCAAGTGTTGTACTCCTCCGAGACGTCCAACCAAGACTCGAGTCGAGTGGACAACCTGCAAAATCAAAATGAAACGTACAATTTCAGTCGTGGAAATGCGGAGTCGTAATTTCAAGTATGCAGGATTATGATTTTGAGTTGGGAGGGAAGAATGTGGACGAATAGTGGAGTTTTTTAATGTCCTTCAGCATGAATAGTTTAGCCTGTGACATGTGGGATTAGAGCACAGGATATCAACCTTAGGAGGACTATCTGCCAGACGGGACATGAGTTTCGGGGAAATCTGAGAAAGGGAGGAGTAGCTCAAGGCTCAGCTCATAGGTGTAATTTAAGGGATTTGGGACAGTCAAAGGGTGCCCAAAAACGAAACACCATGGATTCTGTACTCCACATCCAATACAGTAATCGTCGTATCCCATGCACAGAAAGCCGTGCTCAGAACGCCTGTCCCAGCCCCATTTATCAACCTCACCCTCGTTGGTAGGATCGCTTAGGAAGATGACTTACTTGTTGGCGTGATCCCGGAAATGGGCGCTGATTTCTTCTTTGAAGACTTGAGGAGGGCTGACGATCAGTTTCGTCATCGCCTGGACGAGTTTAAGGACGACCATTTCGTTGTACATCCTCGAGTTCTCCCTCCCCTGCTGAGAGCCTTTTTGTTTCTCGTAACCGGCTTCGTTGAAGTAGGGCTCAGCGACCAATATCAAACCTGGAAAAATGACCAGACCATTTGAATTGTAAATAAGGGAGTAGTATTTCTGTACAAAACTAACACCAGATTAAGTAGCGTCGCGGGGATCCCAGTTATAAAATATTTTGAGTTTGAGAAATCAGATTCAACCCCAGTCATGTTTGTCCTCTTGTGGCACCACTTAGCCCTCTGAGGCCTTGAATGAAGTTGACTGGGTTTCTGTGGAGTCAAATGTCACAGATACATGAATAAGTCCGCATTTTCATGTATTTGTAACCCTGTCTTGAGCATGATGTCCGACCCATGGAGTGACATTAAGTAGTGAACTAAACCAGCCTCTAGAGTTAATCCACTATTTCCTGGGATAAAGGTTATCCAGGTGGTAACTCAAATTTCTTGAAACCTCCCAAACGGATCTCGAACCTTGAGTGAGTCGAATCATTCCACGCAACCTGAAAACCTTCTCTTTTGTAACGCAGAAATGCCCATTCAATTATCAAATTTATTGAGATTCTCCCACTGATCCATGAGGTCTGGTACCAATTAATCCCGATTATCGAGGCTCTACTGTACTCCTAAAAGCGTCAGCCAATCACCTGGCTGAATAATTTAATCGCCATCAATCCTCATTTACCCGCGAATTTATAAACGGCCTTTTTTGTTTATTTTCTATAAATTCAGGAGAAGGTAATTTTCACGCCTGAAATCAATTTTTGCCCTTCTTGAAGCATTTTCTTCCGAAAAAAAATTAATTAATTAATAAAATTTAATAAAGTGCGCACACCCTATCGTACTCACCCTGAATGGACACTATAACTTGCAGAAGGTTTGACGTTGGGATCCAAATTTCAGTTCCTTTGCCCGACCAGGTTCCCAAAAGCGACACGCAAACCTTACCGTCTTCGTACAGATTAGGGTTGAGTCGATCGGAACAGTAAGAGATGTAGTGGCAGTGCGGTGGAGTCCTGGGGTAGTCGGGAGAGAGCTGGAGGTCGAAAAAGAACAGCCCATCTTCGTATGGTGTTTTCTCCGGACCCCGGATCATCACAGAGAACAAATCCTGCATGAATCAGAGTACGTTAGAATTGCTCAAAAAAATGTATAATATACATATTATGCGCAGATATTGATTGTTTGACGGTTAGGCGTATAGAGGAGAACCAATATAACATTGGGTTTATATTAGTTTGAAGTCTAATTTGTAAGATAATCACAAAACGACTTAGGGTAAAACTCGCAAAGCAGGATTCGTGTATCTACCACTGTGTCTTCGTGTGGTACAATACCAGGCCAAGTAACAATATTTTTTGGCTTACCAAACAATAATGGCTCACCTCACCCCACGAGAAATCCACAACCATAAGGCCTTTTTTATGTGATGCCACCAAATATTGCGATTTTTGTGTGTTCTCCACACATAAACCTAAAAAATTTGACAAACCCTTTGGGCTTTTCAGTAAACTTGGGCTTCTCCTAGTAAACCTAAAAACTACGATTGGAATAGGAATGCCCCAAAATTAATTTGTAACCAAACATTGGCCTTTTTCCTTGAGAATACCGTATATGATTCATTGTTCATAGGAATGTGACAATCAATGTTCTCACCATGCGGTCCTCGAACGTTGTGACCCAAGTTCCTGGAGGAAGTGACGATTTGAGGAGTTTGATTTCCTCTTTGACTCTTTTATAGAAAGTTTGCGTTTCTGTGGGCTGGAACATGGTGAGCTTGAACTTGTGGCTGTTAGGAGCTGTGTCCATAATGGAGAATACTGGAAAACGACGAAAGAATAATTAGTTCATATTAATTCTACCGTGGAATCCTGGATTGCGCTATTCGGAAATATTAAGGAAAAAAAATTCACCTCCTTTTTCGTGGGTTATACTTTCTTCAGTTACTTCTAGAGTAACCGCTTTGAATAGGCACACTGAGGAATTGACTTGAATATTTTTATCGTTCAAAGTAGTAACGACTTCTCCATCACCACGGAGCTCTTCACTGACCCATTTATCACCGTTCTCGCATATTCCGTTAGTTTCTGAAACAATTAAATTTTCTCAGAGATGACGTAAACGTTACTCAATTTCATCGCTACACATTTTGTTTTTGGGTGAAATTGTGTTAACACAAGGATTTTACGTACGAGGAACTGGAGTAGGAGATGCTGATGATTCTGGACTGGGGCTGTCAGGCGAATCCTTGTTGGCTGCGGCTTCTGACATTGATCCAGTGTTACCTCCAAACCTGCATGAAACACCGAAGATGATCATTCGTTAGTTTAGTAAAAATTTGCCTCAGCTTTTTTTCTAAAATGCAGGCAGGGGTTGTATTGGAGCTTTCATAAAGGAGAAGAAATCTGAAGACGTTCAGGCACCGTGGGAGTAGAATAAAATATTTACTCGTACTGCCCTAAACCGAGTGAGGAATTTGGCTATGCATACAGAAATCAAACTCCCAAATGCCCAGTTGAATGAGGAGAAAACTACTTGAGCTCTTGGATGCTGTCGAATATTGTGTTGCACAATAATCAACCGCAGTCATCCACAGATTTCTCATAGCAGTTATATAACAACGAACGTTAATGGGTAGGGGTGAGAGAAACGACAAGATTTATCAACCACAGTTCTACAGAAAACACACTATCTATATCACTGACCTTCGTATGACTTCAGCGTGAGCTTTTACCAGCTGGATGAGGATAAGAGAGCATAGACGGACGCAAACGTTAGCAGAACACACGGGTTGAGTCGAATTGGCTGTTCCATTATCAGTCTTAGGAGGCGTCGTGCTCAGAGTATTCCCGTTTTCCACGTTTACAACTGATCAACAAAAGACGACTTATGAACGTTTAATGTCTAAATCTTCTAGTAAAATTAATATGATGAGTTTCATTGCGACTCAGCTGTGGCAACTCCACTTGCAACCCCATGTTTTGTTTCCTCGTTTCGAATTTCCTACAATGTCGAATTGTGATTCAATGCAAATGTATTAGCCATTTACACGTAAAATACCGAATTTGCCAGATATCACAATAGCTAAACTACCAACTACTAAACTAATGACCTATATATAGCTGTATATATACCTACAGCTGAATGCAATCTAGTTTCCTCCAATAGCAGATAACATCGACCAGTGTTAAGCACCATACCAATCGCCGTAGCTTTCTCAACCCTATTGTTAAAGGTTGATGGCACAGGGGCATCCCCCAAGCAAACACTCACCATGATGTATTGGAGTTCAAATCCTACTCAAGGTTAAGATAATCACTTGTACTATTTTTCAATTAGTATCGTCCTTCTTCCTGATCTCGATCCAACCATTCGATAACCCAAAAGGGAATTTGAACTAATAATTACCAATTGTTTAAACAAACCATTGAGAGAGCTGTTTAGTTTGGTGCTGGTACAAACAACGCGGGCTTCAAGGGATGCTAAACTTCCTCGAAGGAACTCGCCGGACAGGTCCCTTTTCTGGCCTTTCTCTTCAGTCGAGTTGGACGATATGGTGACATCGTCCATGCAGAGTGTGTTGACCGAAGAGGAAGATTTGTCATCTGAAGCAGGCATGTAAAGGGCGGTGGTGTAGAAGGAGGGGTCAATTTGATTTGAACAGATTTACGGAGAAAATATTCTGAAATATAACATGAAAACGTCACTAGACTTACCACAAGTGGCAAACAGACGATTGACTTGATCGGCAACTCTCTGTGCCACGTTTGTCCTTCCTCTTTCCCTCACTCTTTCAAGTAGCCCTTGGAAATTGTTCTCATGGAAAAACATAGTTCCCATCAATTTATCCAAATACCTAAAATTAAGGAGGTGAAAATTAGACGATTGTTCAATACTAACAGCGTAGTTGTGGACAATGGATGTCTAGTAAATTAATTTCGAACAAGAGGGATCTCGCAAAACTCACCTGCAGTCTTTGTACACTTCCAACAGCTTCCTCATTACTTCAGTCGTCTGTAGAGAAGGATTTTGGGTGAATATCTCTTCTAATCGGGACATGGCTATTCTGGCCTTTTCGATGTTGGCAGCGAGTTTGGGTTTCAAATTATCGTCAGTTACTTCCTCTTGGTTACTAAAAAAAGCAAATGACAAAAAAAAATGAAATAATTGACGTGATGACATCCAACGACATTTCAACGTGTAATTAACTGTGAATTAGGTAGGAGTCGTTTCAATCTGATTACTTTTCTTCGTTTGAAATTTCACTTTCAGTCTGCCAGCTGCCATCGTCACTAGTGGCGTCATCCCACAGATCGCCACCGTCTGAATCGTACTCGCCGACTTTGTACAAATCCTGAGGCCAGCACATTGAAACATGACCTTCGACCCACCACACGCGCACCTAGAGACAGAGAAGAGGATACAATGATTTATGAACGAACAATCCATGTCCAAGAGGCTGAAAATGTTAACATGTTTCAAGGATCAGGTTGCCTCCCCACAATACATTGGCTCAATTCTGGTAGGTATAGCAATCATAATATATTATGTTAGTATTCTTCGCTGATCCGGTGATTGGATATCATTTCCTCACCCCAACAGCCTTGTTGTAGCTATTAGTGCCAACTACAGGATGTAGGTGTGGGAATCGAGCACTCCCTCTACCTAGTGTAGATAATTCGTATGCATTTGTAAACATGATCCAAACCACATTTCTTAATGGATTGAATTGTAGGGAGGAAACTCCTCAATCCTTCTAGAGATAAATGGAGAAATTTGGTTGAAAACGTAAGGCCGCTAGAGCGTTCATGTGAACTCAGCGCCACAGTTACATCCACAAGCAACCGCCACTGAAGCCCATCGATGTCAGCCGTCCAACCGGGGGTTTCGTCCTGTTTGTGACGTCATGATGGTCCGCAATGTTTGGGGCTTCATCCTATCAGCGCTCGGCGTTTTTGAAGTTTTCTCCTCAAGTACATTTTTTTAAAGGAATATCGCTGGCAATAAACGTTACTCTATGGCCGTACTATACAACAGAATGACATTCGGAATCGACAATTGACGCAAATTCCCCAGTGGGAGTAAAAAGTGTCATACCCTGCCTTCTGGGTAATTGTCGAGGACTTGCCCAGCAGTGCAAACTTCATCTTCGCCTTGGAAATTCGCCACACGTATGACAACAATCCCTGGGCGGTACTGGAAATCTGGATGATCTTTTAGGTCGTACACGCTCACTTCATTTTCCATGAGGAGAGTCGGTCTGGAAATGAATTGGTACCAAGTTGGTGATAAGGCGAAATACAATAGAAAAACTGGAGGTTTAGTTCAACAACGAAATAAAATCAACCGTGAAAGTTATTAAATTAAGAGTAATTTAAAGATTTAACACGTACGACCATACTGAAATCAAATAACTTCAACATTAACGTGATGAAACATTAAAGAAACAGTAGAATCTCGTGAGTAGTACCGCCTTCCTTAGCTAAATCTGGTGCTCATGATACAAGCATACGAATAATGATGCCCAGGAGCTCCTGTCTGATGAGTACAATTGAAACTTGATAGAATACATAGATTGTAGGAAGTAGGACCACTACACAGATTCAAGAGCACGGAGGAAAACCAGATTGCCACTTTTTCTTGAGTGAGTTACCAGTAAAAGAGGGTGTAAAGCGCTGATTGAAACAGCAGCGAGTAACGTACCTCAAGAAGAAACTGATAGAATTTTTAACGAGTTTTCCTCTGTTTCACTTTAAAGTGACAAACCTGGTTCTTCCCCCACATCTCTTTAATTGGATGAAGAGGCAATTTTCGCTATTCGCTGGAACGTAGCCCTCTCCTGTGTCAGTAGGCTTTCTGCGTCATTAACGTCACCAGCTGGTTGCTAAATGGTGGATAAAACGTACTGGTGCAACGAATCCCAGAGTGAGATGTTCAATCTTAGACAGCACACAGCAAGACATTGAACACCCAAATTGACAATAGATTGGGCTTGAATTACCTCGGGCAGTCCTGCGATGCGTAAGTTTTGAACCATTTGACTGCAGCAGTTCTTCCGGCGTGGTCGACACTTTGAATCACACCGTACACCCTCATACAAGCTTCTTCCTTGTTTTCAATCACAAAATCCCCAGGGAAGAATTCTTGATCGTCCAAATGATGGATGGGATACAGTTCAGTAGAAGGAATTCCTTCTTCCACGGTTCCATCCTGAGAAACGCAAAAATCCTGGATTGAAGTATGGAAAGCTTTTGGTTTATTATCTTCGATAATGAACCATTGGAATCGCCCAAAGAAAAAAATTTTTTAACCCCCCCTCAAAATTTGTTGGTTTACGTTTCAAGATACGTAGATTCAGAAAATCGAATAAAAAAAGATCCGTCCGTCCGCCGTACGCCGTCCGTGGCACTTTGCCCAGTTAGCGTTGAGCTAAAATTACGAAATTTGGTTTCTGGGTTTGGACCAGCCCCACAATGATCCTCGAAACATTTCATAACCCTAGGTCGAGGGGAAGGGGTTCAAAACGAAATTTAAAATTTCGACGATGTCACCTCAAAATATTCAACTGAATCGTGTAATTTTTAGTTCACTTTTGAATGACCTGAAAAATTACCAATCATTTAAGACCAATTGGATTTTTGTGCGACCAGCCGTTCGTTCACAGTGAGCGCGCAAAGGTTTAGGAAAAACACTGAAGTTTCGCGTCGAAAACGGTCGTTATGTGACCCAACCTCCAGACGCCCAGAATAAAACTACGTTTTTCATCTTCCCGGTAAACTACAGTCTAGAAATTTTAACCGTGAGTCGGGGATAGACCACATTGCAATATTCACTCGGTTTCTCATCTGTAAAATTGTTTAAATAATACCTTTTTGTAATAATACAAATTAAATTTTGATGATGAGCTGTTGACTTGAAATTTTAAAAATAGTTCAGAACTGGATCACAATGCAATATTCACTCGTTTTCTTGTCTGTAAAATTGTTTAAATAATACCTATTTGTTTAAACAAATTAAATTTTGATGATGAGCTAGATACTTGAAATTTTGAATATAGGTCAAAAATGGATGACATTTCAATATTCACTCGGTTTGTATGACATGGTATGAGTATGGTATGGTATATTATTGTATGTATGATTTGGTATAGTACAGTATGGTATGATAGGAAAGAAATTCGTATGGTATGGTATGAGTACGGTGAGAATATGGTATGGTGCCGATTTGCAACACAGTCTGGTATAGACAGAAGGGTGATCTGCACAAGGAAGATAATAAACCGTTGTGTCAAGAATTTGCAGAGTTTTTTTCTTTCTTTTTCATGCAAATAAATAACTCGAACCTTCGCCAACCATCCATATTTCATCAGCCTTGCACAGATATTAGACGTAAAACGCAGAATGTACTCTCCATCCACTAACAAACCAGGACTTACAGCTCTTTACGACTAAAAGCATGGAATCTTCTCCCCCGGCTTTTGAAATACAAAAATCTCAAATTTGTCAGATTGTTCAACACAAAAACGGAATTTGCTGCAAGTAACAACAGTATTTGGCGCCAGCGGTGACGCCTAAAAAAGCGCTTCGTAACATCCTATATGAATTTTGGAACGCTGAGCCAATTCTTAAGCATCATTACGTAAATAGAGAAGGTACGTGTTTGCATAGTTGTCCATACTTTTTGGCCTGTATCTAGTCTGTAGTTTGTAGGTGAATTCCTAAAACCCTACGGTAAGGTCATCCTGTAGCTGCATTACTGGAACTCAAGGACTTGCCTAACAGTTATTCCCTACTTCAAAGAAGGTTGAGATATTCCCTTCTTTGGTTTAAAAATAAGAGCAGCCTGGTCTTATTTGTTCCAGGAAAAAACTAGGTGGAATATCTACTTTGTATTTTTTCTTTAACAAAAAATAACAATTAACAGCAATACGAAGACTGTTCGAAATAATATTGGTTTATAACCAACTTACTTGCCACACGACGTCAGCAGTAGAACTTGTGCTCACTGTTTCGACAATAACTCTATTTCCAGGATCCAGACTTATTACTGGAGATGTTTTCTTCTGAGCCGTTCTTCGTAATTTCTTTTTATGAAGCGCCTGTGGAAACCATACTCGTTTCAGAAAGGGGCGACAATATCAATATTGAATTGTCGAGTTTTACTAAATGGTTATGGCAGTTCTAAAAGGGCTTGTACGGACTCACTTTAGTCAACGTCCTGACAGGAAGAGTTGGAGGTTTTTTGCCAACAGGGTTGCTAACGGCGCTGGCAGTTGAGCTGGCAAAACTAGTGGTTTCTGACTCATTGTCAGAACTCTCTGTGTTCCAGTCATGTCCTGCAAACAGGATAGGTACTCGAAATGATGAAGAGGCCAAATAGATTTTGATGAAAACTGTAGATATTCAATGGAGAGAATTAACTGGTTACCATCAGAGAGACCTTCCCCATCCGGTCTGGGCACTGACAACAACAGGCCATTGGCAATATCTTCCTTCGCTTTTTCATTATCGGTTTTATTCACATTTGTCACTAAAAGGAAACAAAAGGAAATTAAATTTAGTAGGACTTTGAACGCTTCTGGACGTAAGTTAAATGAATATATTTTTACAATCGGTAGAATTCTGAATCTTACGTGCGAGTCTTTTAGATTTCACCCTGTTGGGCGAGTTATGATTACTCTTCAAAATAAGTCTTTTTTGCTCCCTCCTCCACTGATCACGAGTGGCGATCACATCATCCGGACGAATAACGTAAACATGTCTGTCTCCAACTTGAAGTGTACAGGGCTCGAAAACGCTGAGCAATTTCAATCTGTAATAAATCGTTGAATCATGTTACTAGTTAAATCCCAGTTACAATCACTACTTCACAGAATCACGAGACCATCTGCGTTGCCGACCTTTTGATATCTTCTCCAGTGATCATGACTTTAGGTTGTTCTTTTTCTGAACCTGCACCGTCCTTCGAGTAAGCTCGACACTGCCAGTGAACCGCCACTGAATTAATTTCAACGTCTTCAACCATGACCTGCCACATGGAAGTTTACTTGTTAACCAGCGAGAAGGAAGAGTTGGTTGGAGCAACTCGAATATTTATACAACTTTCGATATTGTGTGGAATTACAATAAGAAGTCAACTTACTCGGACGTTTTTACACGATTTGGATTTGCCAACTTTTAACCTTTCTTTGGCTTGAGGATCTGCCCATTCTGCAATCTCTTCGAGGAGTCCAAACGGCCCATATAGGATTTGCCCTTTGTAATAATCACCACGGTGTGGGAATTCTGAATCCTGAAAATTCTGAGTCGCTATTAAAAATGTAGATCAAAATTGTAACAATTAGGTTAGTTCCAAGGGTTACTAACATAGCCCACAACCTTTCAGACGACCCGGTTCCAAATGATTGATCCTATCCCGAATCTCCCCATCCGAAGCGACAAGTGCGATCTGGATAGTGTCTGTCTCCAACGAGGCTTTTTACCATACAGAGGTGAAATGTCCACTAGGTCGCCTTGGGCCAAACTGGAATGGCCCTCAACTTAAAAGGTCATTAACCACCAGGCACACCATTATTACTTGGGATGATAATCAATAATACCCCCAAAAATCTCCTAATTTTTTCCATCAATTTATTACTGAGTATGAAGAACCTCTGTAATCTCGAACTGTGAAAATAACATCAGCTCACACACATAAGCTCTGTAAATAAGGATTTTCGTAAAGATGATTCTTTCTTACAGGTCGTCTATAGAACCCCTTACTTGAGCTATTTCAGGTGACTTCGGGTGCAGGACCTTTTTACTCTGTGTTTATGAACCAAATTTTTGTACAGTGAATTTCGTCACTGGTCACCTATTTTATGAGCAAACAACTATAAAACCCCCATTCATCAAACAACAATGCTTTCAACGTCCACAAAATCATTTTTTTAGCGAATTTTCGAAGAAAGGGAAGCTATTGTTCCAGGTCCAAAATTTTTAAAACTCGAATTTTTAAATGCCAAAAGATACCAAAAAACTTATGTATACATAAATATTCATGTATTTATATATCCCTTGGCAATCGAAAGGCAGAATCGGAGATTCGAGCTCGAAGATGGGCAGAATCGGCTCTAACGGGGTTTGGGGGGAGTTTTAAGGGGAGAAATATTACCCAAAAATTCCAAAAATGAAACAATCTGAACAATCTCATTTTAACGATTTTTTCGCTGAACACGACGGTGAAGTCAGAATTACGGTATCTTATTCCGTTCTCAAACTGAAGCACTTTGACGATGAAGAAATGTGGCTGTTACTTGAGATCTTCTTCACGGTTCATCTGCTCTAATCTGATAACGGAATGAAATATCGCAATTCTGACTTCACCATCGTGTTCAGCGTAGAAAAATCTATAAGCTAAGGTGTTACTCAGCAAAAAAAAAAGGGACAAAATTTGTTATAAAACCAGTAAATTGGAGACATTTTACATAAAATCAGTTATTTCTTCGAAAATTCGCTCTTATAGCCATGCTGCGTGACTGGATTTTCATTATTCAACCGCACGGTTAACAAAAACTGCCAATTTCAACATAAGAAAGCAGTTGATTTGGCGACTACGGTATGAAATAAACTCAACACAGGAGGAAACTTACTGGTTCTTTCTTTTCGTCAAACACGTCGAAACCTGTTGGTTCTGGGTTGCTCACCACGCACTTCGTCCCATCAGGAAGAGACAAGTGCAGTTTGGAGTGTACGCCTTTTATACCACCCACCCATGAGTCTAAACAAACTGCCAGATTCGGGGACAGGTGCTGCAACAAGTAACACGTTATTATCACAAGACCGGATCATTTAAAGTTAAATGTTCACATTTCGTTGGTCAATCGTACATTTCAAGAAACTAACCTCGATGGGTTGTAAATTGTTGCTATTCACGCCGTTGATAATATGTCGAGTGCCGACGATCTGGATGGAAGCCGTTACTTCCATGTGGCGGCAGTATCCGCGTTGTGTGTCTTTCCCTTTGATCATTCGACGCACGACGTCTCCTGGCATCAGAGAGCGATCGGCGAGACCAACCTGAACATTTTAGGATTAAGGATTTAGTTTGCAGTTGGATCCAATGAGCGAATTAACGTTGAATTTGAGTGACGATGTCAAAACAACCCACAACCTCACAATATTTCTTGAGCTTTCACGGGATTAACACTATCCAGTCTAATATTGGATTTACGAAGTAACCAACGAAGTGGTGGATTTGCTGTTGGCTGACCAATCCTACAGGTAGAACCTACCGACCAGTATCTTCAGATGTCACGTCAATTCGATATTTAATATGTTTACTATATTATATATTAATATTATATATTTAATATGTTTACTATATAAATATTAAATATATTTAAATGTTCACAAAGAACGACCAGGATGTGACGTGAAGCGGCCCACAGTATTCGAAGCCAATCGAAGGCCGACAGTGATAAACAAAATGGAACTTTGATATTCCATAGACCCCGACCCACCTCTTCGACGTGATCGTCTATAAAAAGAATGCTCAATTTGATTTCACTCAAGAAAACACTATCGCAAACACGCCGGTTCGTTAAAGGAAGATCAATATTCTATAGAAGTGAGTCAACGGGAGGTTGCCGTTTCAGCATACGAAGAATCGATAGCGAAGGACTGCCGTCGTCGGAGTAATTCGTAACTATCTCGAATAAAAGTGCGAGGTACGCTATTTTATATCAGTAGACGATTCAGTCAATGAATATCTAAATATAGCTCACAGTAGTTGGGTTTCACTGAGGGATGCAGTAGATATTAATTATTTAAATACACACCATTTGATACATATTCAGTGCCTACTCAAAATGAAACAATACTTCGTATGGTACATGTATAACCATTACATAAAGTTATTCTTCAAAATAGTAATTTTGGAGAGGTAAAACTGTGTGTGCTCAATGTAAGTTGTTATAATCACCATGTCCCCCAAATACTTCGAAATCATCAAATTTCCAAGAGAAAAGCTGAATGTGCTAAGCGAACTTCAATAAAAACAATATTTATGTGCCCATATATCACATTATGCCAATTAGTTCTAAAGCCATGTTCATTCTACCTGGACTCAATTCCAAAGTGATTGAAAATGTGAGGGGTTGTCACTTGGACTTTGTGCTCTTTCAGCACCAAATTTCCTTCAAAATTCATTGGTCGGTCAAACGTATTTTTGAATAATACTACTAATCAATATGCAACCAATCGAAGAAAGGTAAAAATTCTCAAAATGCGAAAAAAGGCAGAAAATTACAGGTTTTGGGATAGTAAAATTATATTTACCTACTTCACGGTTTAGAAGATATGAGCGAAAACCCAATAGCAGTCAGAACAAAACGCGATTGGTCGAAAGTACTATGATTAGACCTTTCAATTTAAAACACCATAAATGAAAAATGTGACTCATAAAGTATGAGTAAAAAACGAAAAAATAAAAAAAAAACAAATTCCCGCCCATATCTTGAGTCACCTAAGAAGTATGTACTTGAAATGTTCAAAAACGCAATTTCAGAAAATGCTCAAGTACATTTCGAGTACTGCAATTGATTCAAGTGTAGATTTTGGCTCTCAAGTACCCGCAGACACCCTGTTGTCATATTATACAAGGTTTGAGGTAGGGACTGGGAGTAGGCGTTTAGGTCCTCGGTATATTTGGTCGTACATGTAGGAAAGTGAGATTTGTGGATTCACCTTGGCGAGGATTGGAAAACTGAGATTGAACCAAGAATCATCGCGTGCCTCGATTCCCAGGACGGCTTGTCTACCCATACGATCAGCTCAGAGGTAGTCAAACGCCACTTGAGAAGACGGATTTAGAGTTAACACGATTTATATGCGAACGTGAACCCAATTATAATAGATAGGTGGTATATACAAATGTAATCGGTACTTAACGTGGTTGGGGTAAATCACGAACACTACTCAATCTTGGCTGAACCTTTATGTAGTGCGGTACTTATTGTATGCATATGCAATTGAAGAGTACAAGGGAAGAATGATACATGTCCATAAAAGTTGATCTCGAGAAAACCCATTGTTAAGGTTTAAAAAGGTTTTGAGGCAAGGGAATGATCAAGATTTAAAAAAAATAAATGAAAATATGTGCAAACATCTGAAGTCTTTTTTAATCTTGATCATTCCCTTGCCTCAAAATGTTTTTAAACCTTAACAATGGTTTTTCTCGAGATCAGCTTTTATGGACATGTATCATTCTTCCTCTGTACTCTTCAATTGCATATGACATATACAATTGAAGAGTACAGAGGAAGAATGATACATTGTATGATTCATCGTGTGTGCGACTCAAAGTTCACTTATCTTGAGTTCAGAGGCTTCTCGATGGAACATAGTACACGTACCCTGTTTTCCGAGATATGGAACGGTTGTAACTGGTCAGAGAGTGTCACCATTCGTTTCAGCGTCCAAAATGCCTAAATTGCGATACCGAACTCACTTCCATGAAGAAAGTTGGCTTTTGGTTGAAAATGTTGATTTTCACCTAAAAACCCACTTTTTTCTGGACTCGAACGTAATTTTCTCCACCAAATTTCACTGTGAAAAACATTTTTTTTTTTTTAATATACCATTGGAAAATAAAGCTTAATAGCTAATAGCGCAAAATACGAAAGGAAAAACGGCGATTTTTAAAAAATCTTCAAATTTTGGACTTCGGCTATTTTTTCATCAATTAGGACTGTCACTCTTTCCAATGGTATCTCCAACTTTTATTTTACATATTAATTTAAGGGATCACCCTTTTACTGAGACAAGGTCGAAAACACGAAAAAAATCTTAAAAGTGAAAAAAGTCGGTTTTTTAGTTGAGTAATGAAAAATACCTCGAGGCACTTTTTGTTGCAAATTAGCTGTAGAATTGATTGTTTGAGTTTCCCATAATTTCTGTAGACACCCTGTACATAATAATATTATGCATTATATTATATTCCAGTAAAGTTAGACCTGGAAGGATCTGGGAAAAGCTGGAAATCGTACTAAAACCTCAAAATAGTCTTGAAAATGAGTAATCTCAGTTTGTACCCAGAAGTCGAGCTTAACTACTGGTTCCAAAAAACGTCGACATTTTCGGACTTTCTTCCGTTTTTCGCTTGTACCTCCTAACCAACGCTTCCTAGCGAAGACTTAACCGAGAGACAAATTAAAGACCATTAAATTCTGCGTCGATTGACATCCCCAACTCCAAAAGTTGACCAATTTATAGGGTAGTAATCGACGACTGAAAAACGACTGTTTTGTCGTCTGTAGCATCAAAAGTACTGGTCCTTTCAAAACACTCTTGGATATCTTAACGTTAAGTTCAAAGAATACCTAAATTTTAACCGTAATTATGCGGCAAATTCCAAAAACAGTCATTTTAGAAAATCCTACATCTGGCTTCCTGACCATTATTAAATAATTTTCTTGTATTTACCGCCTATCTACTGCAGTGAGGATTTTACAGGAAGAAGGAAAAACTGAATAGGAATATTGTATCAAGGATTCGTTTTAGATAGGCGGTATCAGTTCTTCGGCAATAACTGCTCTAACTATTGATTTGTCCGTTAACTAGAAGAACTATCCATGAGAGGGAGCTCCGGACATTGATACCAAAATTTCATTTTCCAAACAAATGGGAGATAAGCGGTATTGTTTCTCGAACGTCGATATAGACCATCCACAGGTTGCACCAGCTTTCCTGACATGACCGGTCGCATGGTAAACTGAGTTCAACAGCTACAATTGTGTTAAGGTGTTTTAGGACGATTTCCAGCTTTTCCTAGGTCACTTTGAGGCCCTTTTCTTACTTTACTGGACTTGAATGGTGCATAGGGCAGAATATCAGTACCTCAAGAACTGTACCTATTTAAGTAGGTATCGATGTTTCTCGCAACCGTCGTGGATAGTTCATGTTTCTCACAGCCTAAATTGGTGGGTTTCTATATGGAATAGCTGTAGAAATCTCACATCATGTGTATTACAAATTCGCCGTGGCAATAAAATGACGGTCCACCAACATGACTAGACTCCAAAAGATAACACCGCACAAACAAGGAATCTTGTAGTGACTAATTCTTTACTGATTGAACTCGAAAATGTTGCAATTTTCTGTGGTTTCGCCGGGTGAACGGACCAAAGTCGTATCAGGTAGAGAAAGAGCTGTACGTCGACCTAAGTGAATCTTATCGACGTATGTGACTTTCAAGCGGAATTGTGAAACTAATCGTTGAAAGAAGAGATCAAAAAGAGTTTATGATTAAAAAATGATTTGAAGGGAAGATTTTCTATGGGAATGAGGTGGATTGGATCGGTGGCCCGGGAGGTATGAACATGAATTGCGTATGTAGGTGCCTGCCAACGGGACCCCGTGATTCCTAAGCATTTCGAATTACATCAAGCACGACGGTGGTGATTTCAACCGTTCTTTCGAGAGAAAACACGGGGGTTTCAATGAACTCTACGGAATTTAAAATTTCGACGATGTCCAAAGGAAAACTGGGGAACGATCAATAAAAAAATAGGAATGCTCTCAGGGGGTGATTTACCTTCCTCTCCGGGACAACTTCTTCGGCGCCCGTCGGATGCCAGGCTACGCGGATGTGCCCTTTCTTAATCCTGCTTTCGTCTCCCGCTTCCGAATCGTCGCTCGAGACGAGTTCCGAATTTTCCAACACCATCCCGAACTCGATGTAGCCTTTCTTGTTGATCCGAAAAACCTCATCTTCATAAAAATATCGGTCCTCAGCCGCCATCTTAGCTAACTAAACTGCTTGAAACTGCCCTTGCTGTTTCCCCTTCCACAGACCTACGGTTTCTCAGTGCCTTACATTCGTGTTCAGATTTTTTTTTTTTTTTTTGTTCCTACAGAAATTTTTGTTCGAAATTTGATAACGGTGACTTAGTGATTGCGAAAGTAAAATTTTAAATAATATATATCCATTTTAGTAATAGGTAAATTGTTGATGAGTTGGGAGGTAAAATGAGAAGTCAAGGATCATATTGTCCAATGTTAATTTACTACGGTTAATCGAACTCGTCCTCCTACACCCTCCAGTAGATCTGTTATATAAACAAATGATTACTATAAAGTAGTGATAAATAGTAGTGAAATAAAAATAAATTTAAAAAAGTTCATAGTAAATTCAAAATGTCTTACAGACTATTTACCTACTTTTGTCTCCCCTAAAAAGTATACCTACTCTCTGCAGTAGCAACCAAAGTGTTCACGGAAGGTTATATAACCTTATCTGCTACACTGATAACAGTACAATTTTTCTATTTACCTACTTGGAGATAGTCCGTTCCATGAGCAATAGGTGAAAGTTTACGTTTTACTCGGATGAGTAAAAGTACCATGCTCCTGAAAAAGAATTTCAAGTCTCCGACGTTTTCTCTGAGCTGTGCCACTATGTGCGACCACAATTTTTGAATGTTTTCCGTGCTTTGAAAGGAGTCCTACCTACCCTGTGAACAGATCTTATCTTCTCACGACAATGAAGCCCATTAGCAAGGTCAAAATGGTAGTGTAGAAAACGAATATAAATTCACAGGTGGCTAGAGGGAGAGGTGTTGAAGCGCAAGAGAAAGCAGACATTCCACGTAAGGGGGACGCATTACACACAAGGACGACTGCTTTCTACATACCTCTGCGAAGATGACATCGCTCGTCACCTGCATTGCACCTGTCAATATTGCCGTTATCAAGTATTGTAAGCTTTTAATCACTGCACTATGCTCATATTAAATTCAATTTAGTCTCGCTAGTAACTCGCAAGAAGGGAATAATCCGTGTACCAGTCAGTCTCTCGTTTATGGTATTAGTGGGACTTTGATACACAAAGCATCCACTATTATGCACTGAATTTGTATTTTAAGAGTGAATTAAAATCATGACGTCGGGATAAGAATTGTTAGAGTGGCTGTAGACTGATGTGGATTTTTGGTTTCAGGGGGAAAACGAGATGAGAAACTCATATTGCCTCTGAATGACTCTCTAAGTGCTACCCTCAGCACTGACCAAGTGAGTTCACCAAAAAACGCATATAAATCTCCTTTTAACATTTCGGTACAAGTTACTAATCCAACTTGTAAAATGTTTCAGATGCATGCCAAAACCACTGTTATGATCAGTCCCAATTTTACCAAAGATAGGATATGGCTCAATGGAAAGTACGTTTCTCCAATTAATTTTTTATTCGATTTGCCAATTAGCTCGTGTCAGTCAAATGAAGGTTTGAATCAACCGATTGGTTATAATGTTAATCAATTCACACGATTGGGTGTTAAACGAAGGGCTAATAATAGCCCAGTCAATGTAGACACACTCAAAACAGAGGCTAAAGGCTGCGTAAATGCTTTTTTCGGCAAAAACTAGGTCTTGCTTTGGTATTCAGGGTTGCAAATTTAGGTAGGCACTACCCGAAGGTAGATACATGCGTATGCAAACCAAATATATTTATCAATATTATGTGGTATTTATCTGTTTAAAATGTATGCTTTGTAGGGAAGAATCGTTTGAAAACCCCAGACTAGTTGCGTGCATCCGAGAAAGTAAGTATGAAGTTGTCCACACTGCAGATACCTACCATCATTAGAGAGTTCCAGGACATAAGTCTGCTTCGATAGGGCGAGCAAGACCAAATGTAACCCGATAAGCCCAAACATGCTCAGTTCTATAGTGACGTTATTAGCGTTAAGCAACGCCGTATTTTCCGTTTTATTACACGTTCATCTTAACAATTGGACTTAGATTTTATACTTGACAACTCAGTCAACGCAGTTCTCATTAAACTCGACAACTGTCCAAAAAACACTGACAGGCGGGAGAACCAATCATGTTATCCACATGTAATGTTACTTTGCGATAGGACCAAACAGATCCTCACGATAAGGATCTTTGAGACCAATGAGTCCGGGTGAGGTAGATAAGACGGTGTTATCAAACGTTAAGGCAATCCTATCGAAGCGGACTTATCTCCTTGGAACTCTCTATTTAGGTGCCTATGTAGCTCTATTCAACTTGCAATAAGATTGGCGTTGATTTGGAGAAGTGTCCCTGTTGATACTTTACGTTGCTATGTTGACAATTCAGTAAGAAAAAAGGCGTCTTCGGTGAACGGAAAAAGCTGTGAACTGAAGGTCCATGTTTGTTCCGAGAACAATTTCCCCACTGGGGCCGGGCTTGCTTCATCAGCTGCTGGTTATGCTTGCTTAGGTGAGTTCCCACTGGTTGCATTCAAATGGTTCTCATCAGCTGGCAAAAGTGTTTGATTTTGACTGGATCTTCCCGCATTATTGCTGAATAGTTGGAAAGCCTGTCCGTTCTGTGAGTGTCCCTGCAGCCTACTCACGATGCTTTTTTGATTATTCAGTGTATACCTTGGGAAAAGCCTTTGGAGTGAACGAAGACCTGACCACGATCGCTCGTCAGGGATCAGGGTCAGCATGCAGGAGTCTGACAGGAGGATTCGTACGTTGGATGAAAGGCGTACGAAACGATGGAAGCGATTCTGTGGCTGAACAAATTGTAGATGAGAATCACTGGCCTAACATGAGAGTGCTGATCCTAGTGGTATGTTGGTCCCTTGTGCATGCCATTGATTGTGTATGGGGTACGTTCAGATCAATTAATGGCCACTTTAATTTACAGGTTAATGATTTGAGGAAAAAAATAAGCAGTACATCAGGGATGCAGTTGAGTGTTGAGACAAGCGACTTGTTGAAACATCGGGTTGAGAACGTTGTACCGCAGAGGATCAAAGAAATGATTCGGGTAAGTTAGAGACAAAATTTCTCTGTAATAAATGCATCAGGAGCCAATTTAAAGTTTGGCGGCTCCACAGTGATGGGTGATGACGTCAGCCGGAAAGTTGTGCATGGAATGTTACGTTCAGGATTCGGATTTATTTATTTAATCGGAACCTTGTTCTGAAGGGTTCAAGTGACATTCCTGCTGTAACGTTCCATCTGTGGTCTATTATAGGTTACTGCAACTGGAGCAGGATTTTAGAACCATTTTCAACTGTCACAACCTCAACAGCCTTTGATTAATTTTATTCACCTTTTGATGTACCCTGAATCTGGTTCTCAGGCCTTGGAAACCAAGAGCTTCCACGCTTTCGCCGAACTAACAATGAAAGACAGTAGTACGTTCCATGCTGTGTGCCTTGATACATATCCTCCTGCAGTCTACATGAATGAAGTATCCCACTCAATCGTCGATTTAGTTCACCGCTTCAACAAATCCAAAGGAAATAATAAGGTATATTCTGAAAATCTACCGTAATCCTACTGATGTAGTTTATTTGTCCGGTCAATTAGTGTTTTGGTTTTTATATTCGTAGGTAGCGTACACTTTCGACGCGGGGCCCAACGCTTGCCTGTTCCTGTTGGAAGAAGACGTGCCAGAAGTTGTCAGACTGATCCAAACCGTTTTCCCGCCTCACACAGATGAGAAAAATTATTTGAGGGGTCTACCTGTACAGAATGCTGCTATTCAACAGGTACACTGGGATAGAATATTGTACATTTTATAACTGCTTGATGGTTTCTATTTTAAGCTTACAAGGCAAATTGAAGGATTCTTAAGATCGTGTGGGATGCATAGAATTATCTTGTTTTTCTGCTGAGACGTGCCAAGAACTCCGTATTCCAGGCTGTGTTGTTTTGACGCCTAGATTTGGGGATGTTCAAGCAGGTACAAGTCTTCTTTTTCCTCGAAAATGGATCCAATGGGAGGTTTGTCCTGGGCCTGCAGTATTAGGAGCGCTCTTTGACGCCCTAATGGGTGATTCGACTTCCTGGACGGCTGAGAGATGTACTTTTTGGCGGGGAAAGATGGAGATGAAGGCTGTTGTATCTTCGAGTCACATACACCTTCTTCTTCAGTTCTTGGGGCTAGCCAGCTTTACCAGTTCAGTGCGGCCAGCTAACATCGCTGTTGAGCGCCATCGTCTTCCTCCTTGGGGGATGGGATGGGCATATCAGTTTAGAGGGGCTTTTGATATCCTTGAAATCTATGCCCTACGACCGGGTTGATGGCAAAAATGTGTGCCTTGCCAGAGGATCTCTCACACTTCTTGGGAGCCTGCTCAGTTTTGGACGAATTTCGGATATGCTACGTCAGGCTGCTCAGGGTTAGTGATGAAGAGATCGTTCATATGTTCAACAGGGGAGACTATGGCTCTCCTTAGGCGAGACATAATTGGCGAAGAGTGGGTATGTTTATATTTATCGAGCGGTATTTAATTAGGATATTTACCTATCACCTCCGGCAGACTGGCTGTACAGCCCATTATTGTATGCATGCTGTAAATCTTTCTGTAATTATTCATTTTCTTCTTCAATAAATGTCTATTTACATTGTGATGGACGTTGTCTTCCAGGACCTGCTTCCTTCTCCTGGCCCGTACGAAGCTGGAATGATCAAGTACATCATTCACACTAAAGTTGGTTCCGGCCCCAAAATTCTCGAGGGCAAACACTGCCACCTCCTCAATGAAGAAGGCATGCCAAACCTCACCATTTCTTGATGACTCCAAATCAGACAAAAAACTATAAAGCAGCACATTATTGAATATTGCGACCATTCATAGCGGGTAATTGTACTGAATATATGTGACAAATCAATGTAACAGCAGCAGCTTGACTGGAACTCACTGCCACCAAAGTAAAAATCTCGTTAATGAGAATAAATGTACCTGTACCTACTGTTACCGTAGTACTCATCTACAATATATCCATTGATTTTTCTTTCCATCCAAATCAACAATGTTGCATCTCAGCAGCATTTAAATTCATGTCTTGTTCGATCCACAAGTAGCTGAGCACACTATTTTAGTGAGAATTTACTAGTTATAGCTAACTTGAACTGTGAACACCAATTTGGTTAAGTACGATTATTGTGAATCCTAACATTGTTATAGCCTACACGTGACTTCAACAAAATAGTAGTATTAACCCTAACGGCCACACGGGAGTCTGGGAGACCTACTCGGGATTTTTCATTGCGAGTATTGACAACTCTGAGCGCACTCTGCAATCAGTGTCTCAAGGAACGCGGAGAGCGATGGTAGTACCGACTATACACGTAAGTACGGTTTCTTCCAAAACCTAGGGGGTCTGTCCGTTAGGGTTAAATACTACTGTTCATAAATCCTATGAACAAGAATATGAATACGTCTGTCTCGTCGAATTCTCACATAAAATTAGACTTTGTGTATTTTTATAACTTTGTCTTTTTCAAAATAAACTAACAGTGAGCAACCAAAGCTTTGAACTCCCTTTCACGTCTCGCAATGAATTTTAACGTCGAAGGATAAGACATTTTATGGAAAACAGGTGAAGAACATTTTATTGCAGATTGTACAGGAGCAGATAGTTAGATCACGGAGACTAGTAACAGGCAAAAAGTTTATTAACTTACTGAATTTTAACAACTATATGGTAAAACGTATTTACAGAGCTTATTATTCCTTCGCTGCGACGGGAGCCCCTGAAAAGACAGTAATAATATTTATGTCAATACATATTAAACATATGAAGGTAAGACATGTAGAATTTTTAGAGTTATTCGAATGAAAAACAAAAAACGTACCTATAGTTAGTAACAAAGTAGTAATTAAAAAACTCAAATAGTATTAAATACTCTTATTAATACTCTCACATCATACTAAAATTTTGAGTATGATAAGTTAGATTAGTCGAGAAAAAGGCAATCTACAAGACCAGAGTACCTAAGCAGGTACTAAACATCACAGTAGTTAGATACAACTCAAGTTGTAGGAATGCATTTTAGATTCTCATCTCATAAAACAAAGTGTTATTTTCAATTAAAACACAAATGTCAGATTTTAGCGACACATGCCGGGTTCACTCCACGATGTAACTTACGATAGAAACGAGCTTCTAATTTTCAGCAGCTAGAAAAGTTATTATTCATTAATAACCGAGTCAATACATTTTTCAAATTTGATTGTGATGAAGAATGCTGTGATACGAGGGCGGACCCCAAAAAAACAGGAATTTCGTTGGCAGCGCTTCAAGCGGCCGTTTTCAGGCGGTTTTGCAGTAGTCCTGCGTAATCTTGACGAACAAAATATTTCAAACGCTTCTTTCATGTGAATTTTCACTTTAACCAGCATGAGTTTTGACCTGACAATTGGTCCTGAAGGGGTTTTTAAGGGCGCTAAAAACGAATTTGGGGTCAAAAGTTCAAATTTCCGACCCATGCGCATACTCTATTGACATTTCCCCATCTTTAAAATGTGGAAACCACTCCTAGAGTCTAGTTTAACTCAGGGCAGCATCCATATAAGCAGTTTTAAACATTGCAATATTTTCTCGACAATCGCCCATCACGTTTTTGGCGAAATGGAAAAAGTTGTTTCACAAAAAAATGCCCAAGAAGATGTACCTACCTACTCACAGCGACAGAACTTCGCACACTAACGCAGGAGATGTCTTTTCAACGGACACTTGGTGAAACAATGATTATTCCTACTCTCCCTCTCCACCACAGCCCAATTCCCGTTTTTTATCAATAAGATGATCATCATACATTTAACATATAATTAAAATTGACTCACTGATGGGTTTGCCATCCTTCCATGGGGTGAATTTGACGTGGCTGTCTTCTCGTTTAAGGGCATCAGCTCTCAAGTTAGGCTTGAGTGCCTGCCTAAGGACTTTGGCAGCGATGTTGGAGTATTGGATGTAGCTGGAGGCAGATGAAACGAGTCAAAATTACTTCAACTTCTTAGATAGGAACATAAACGTTGATATGAATAGGTACCTTAAACTTTACACTCCCAATGGGACAAATCGAGACAATTCTCACATGAAACATCCAAGCGGTACGAAAAATGCATCGATTTACATGATTTGACGTTTTACTTGTTTGGAAGGATCCCACAAACACCTCAAACTGCCGCAAAAGATCGCCCCAATCATTCCTGGACCCATTCATATCTGTTGCGGCGTGGTTTTCCATTGAAAACCGATTCGTTGTGTTAATTGAGTTGCAAGGTCCTGCGAGTCTTTGAGCTGAATAACAGCCTCATTGATGTCTCACTTATATTTTTGAAACCAAACGCCACCCAAGAAGAGGTTGCCTCAGCTGGGGCAAAGTGCCTACAAGCCATGTATGGAGGCAGAGAAACAGATGAACTGCACTAGCTCCAGGCAGCAGTTAATCTAGCACGTCTACCCCAAACCAAAGAAGCAGGCAGCAGCCTACCACTCTTATCGAACATACCACCAGCTACAGACGTGGTTGGGAGTAGAAAAGCAGCCAACCACCTGGGGCTGGATGAAGAGCCAGCAGGGCTTCCTCCCCATCCCCTTCAGGCAGCCTCCAGCTTCACCTGAAATATTGAAGCTGATTTCATGCGAATGCAAGAAAGGCTGCATGAATGGGTGCTCCATCAGGAAAGCAGGACTTGTCTGCTCGAGTTTGTGCAGCTCATGTCGAGGCATAACATCATTGACGAATCAGACGAAGAGATGTGGTGGACGACCCACCCCCAGTACATCATCCTGTGGATTCACAAACTATCTACGGATGTGGGACCTCCAAAAGACGTAGCTGATTTCTCCACAGACCGAAGAATTTTGAATGTCATGTGCTTTTGTTCAGCAATTATTGCAATTATCAGAAATATTTTTATTGTTATTTACGTGCACATACTCAAGTACCCACCTACTACTTAATAAATAAGATTTTAATAATTTCTATGGAGTAATTCATTTTATTCCTCAAAGTATAGCTTGGGGAGCACAAGTCGACCAACTCAATTTCTCCAAAAAATCTGACTTTTCCCCATTATTCTTCTTTTTTTCAAAGATAACAAGATAATTACTGGACCTAAATGCTTCGTTTTTATCTTAAATCGAAGCCAATTAATTTCTCTATAACATCATCTCGCACGACTTCGTCATGAAATTATTATTTAGGCCGATATTTCGCCCAAAAGAGGGTCGACTTTTTGGAAAAAAATTCCAAATATCTCGGAAACTATCGGTCCTAAACAATCAGGGTTGGGCTAAAATTGTAGGAATTTACTCTAGTTTAAAAATATATGCAGAGACTTTTCGATAGGATGCATATTTTGGAAATTATAAGCCAAATACCGTTTTTCGAATGCCCTGAGGTTAGATTACGTCTTACGAAGCTGCAAAATTGGTTTTGTGCCACTCGTTAGTTGTACTACCCTAACATAAGAAAAGCAAATCTTTCACGCCAATTTCCCCGATGTTTGATGTATACAATCAGTGTATACACATTAAATATAGAATCTATATTTGATATTACAACCAAACTGAGTAGTTCAGAAATTATATATAATATATTGAAAATTCTCAGCCTTCAGACGAAAATAACCCGTAGCTCCGCCGATAACTTCACGCACGTAACTTGATCACAAAACAAATTCTTACAGAGGAAAATGGTTCTTACTTCAATCCGGCGGCTCTCCAGGCAGTCATGTTGACGTATTTTCCGAGGAAATATTATTGAAAATCCGAAATAAGGTGTCAACGAGGACGAAGAGGATCCGACTTACGAGAAAAATACAGATAAAATTGATGAAAATGGCCGACCAATCAGGAACGACGAACCAGTATAGCCAACAAAACGTACCTAAATGAACATTGGACATTTTGATACACTCGAGTTATGATTTGGACCATGGAAGAAGGAAAGAATGGAAGCTTCCTTCATCCATGGAGTTGGACATTTTGATACTTCCGACCTGTCGCCAATTTTGCCGTCATTGAGCCATTCAATATAACCTGCAAGTTAACTTTTTCTAACTTTTTTGTTCTGTGTCTTCATTGTACTTTTTTCCATTTTGTCCACCGGCTCTGTTTTCTGTTCATTTTTCGTTTTCCCAAAATTCGAATTCGATCGGGTCCTCTTCTGGCGAGAATGAGCCCAAGGTTGTTTATTCATTCTATATAATATCAAAAAAATCCGAACGATGGCACACAGGCTGCTACTAACTGCGAGGAGGATCGAGAGATTGGTCATAGCTGGTCTGCGCCAGGGTATTTTTGACACCCCGTCAGTAAGTTTACTGTTTGATTTGTTTATGTGTGTACAAATTCGCTAATGAAAACGGCTTATTCCATTCATTATGTGGGGTTTATATTCAAAAAATGAGTTATTGGACGATTCCCAGACTGACACGGTTCGTGAAATTATGTCGCAATGATGAGCAAGTAGCGATCATCTGTCCTATTTCCTATTCTATTTTCCTAGCTCATGGCGTTTAAGATTAAATTTTGGTTAACAGTTAGTGATAAGGAAAAAAAGTGTGCTTTTACGGAGAGATTGCATCACCTCCCTGAATTTGACGTCTCAAATCATACAGAGTAACATTCATATTACTTCATCACGAGGTGTATGCCGTTAAACAACAGTAGTCGCCGCTTATTTCGGTCGGTTTGGGTCAAACCAAATTTGACTGCAATTTCTAGCAGCTGATGGAAGAGGGAAGTGAAAAAAAATTGATCTTGAATATGGCGTTTTAGACACCTCGTCAAATTATAAGAAGAATAATTGAAAAAAATCAGTGATTAGTGTCTGCTTTTGAGGTATTGCTCAATTAAATTCGAGAAATTGAAAAGTTCACCACTGACAACATTCTGTTCATTCGCACGCCAAAGTGTTTATCTCAGTTAGAGGCGGCTAGATTCTTCAATAAATCGCTGAGAGATTGCTGAGGAATCCGAATTACCCGGTGGCGTGATAGGGGTGGGGAATATTTAACGTAACCGCTTCAAATAACCTAGTACTGTCAAGTAACCAATACCAGATAACCTATTACCAGTAAGAAATCCCAGATAACCTATCACCAGAAAAACCCTATTACTGGAATAACTTGGTGGAAAGGCCTTTGAGGGCCTCTTTGCCGCCGGCCGACTACCCGTCCCGGTCCTGCTCTATGGGATTCCGTGATAACCACTACGTGGCAATAGGCTGGTTGGGACCTAATACCAGGTAATCGGTTGCGGAAAACGAATGCGTGAAGGTTTTCTTGATAACCTATTACCAAGAAATCGCCATTAGCCCGACCGACCTATGGCACGACTGATATAACCAACGAAAATCCGTAGCAGAACCACAGATTTGTTCCGTCCCAAGTGGTTTTCACCGGTATAAGCGGCTCACCTGATTAACCACCTACTGAAATAAGCAGCGACTACTGTTCTATCACATAGAAATTTGATCACCTACGTAGGTAATCTGCTGATAAGTGTCATTCGCTGACTTGTTAGTGTGATAACGGTTCTTTAATGGTGGGTGTCTTCAAGACTTCGAAATACTATCTTCGCCCTTCATTAAGGCGTTATGTCAGCATTACATTTTAGGAGTTAACTGACTTGTATAATACCAATCCAAGTGAAATAATATTTCACTTATTATGCCGCATATTATGCCTCTTGTCGAACCTGAAATTGCTGTTAAATGCAAATTTCCTTCTTATTCGATCCATTGGTAAGGAGAAATACTGTGTCAGATCATCACTAGTGTCAAACATGAATGTCTTAACTTGGCGTTGTGTCCTTTTTTCAGCTCCACAGGAGTCTATCTCAATTATCTCGAACCCCGGGAGCTCCCAAACTCCAAACCCTCTGGGAAGAATGGC
The DNA here is from genome assembly GCA_963920205.1 of Stenodema calcarata. Lineage (NCBI taxonomy): Eukaryota > Metazoa > Arthropoda > Insecta > Hemiptera > Miridae > Stenodema > Stenodema calcarata. The sequence continues at coordinate 11,991,811 of OY986061.1, read as the reverse complement.
GAGTGTTTTGCGAGAATCCGCCCAAAGGCTTTGAAAAGTATTTTAAAAATGACCCCAAAGCCGCTCCAAAAGAGGCGAAACCCGGTAGTAAGGAAGTGCCCAAAGAAGCGAAGGAAACTGGGAGCGGAGCATCGGCCGAGGCAGCCAAACCGAAGCCTTCTCTGTCATCGCCATCTTCCAAACAACAGGCCAACCAACAATGGTCGTTTGGCATGTTTGGCGGCACCAGGTACTTATTTCATCAACCATTATAACAGGTACTAAAGGTTAAAGGTATTAATACCTCACTAACATCATATTATTACATAAGGTTGATGTCGTATGTTGGCATAATCATGGTGGTTGAGTTCTGAATGGATCCAAAGACAATTTTTAATGCAGATTTGGAATAAGAGTTTCAGTGCATGACTGAATTTTTTAAACTTTTGATGTGCTCTTTCCATTACTTATACGTAAAATTCACGTATGCAGAATTGGCTTTGTTGAGTTTGATTCTCCACTGTTAGGTCCATTTGATGAATTTGACAAGGTGATTTTGCAGTTTGTGACCAGTTTGTTCTGCTGTGTCCCCCTCGGCCGTGAAAGCTGTATCATCAGCAAAAGTTGCTGTAACTCCACTTTTAGCCGATGAAAAATCCCTCGTGCACAGGCCCAAGGACACTACCTGGAGGGACACTACAAACAGAGGTCTCTCTGCAGATATTCTTGAACCCAGAATACTCTTCTTCATACCTTACTCTGAATTGTCCGCTTCTGATGTAGGATTTAAGTATTTCAAAGCATCTAGCTGGCAAATCACATTGCAGTTTGCACATCAGGCCATCATGCCAGACCTTATCGAACGCTCGTGATTCATCCATGAACACACAGGCGCATTTCTTGCTTTCTAGTGATTTTCTATTGCGTTGGATCTGATCAATGGTTGAATGTTGTGATCAGAGATCAGATTTTGCTCTTCTATGACGAGCTTCAGCCTTTTCAGCAATAATTTTTCCATCAGTTTAGATAATACTGGTACCTAACAGAGATATTGGTCTGGAGACTTCTTATCACTGGGATCCTTCCCTGGTTTCAACATCATTATGACTTCGGAGACCTTCCAGAAACTCCGAACATAGGGGAGTCTGAAGGTTGTATTTATTAGGTACAATAGCTTCTTCTTAGCCTGCTTTGGTATGATGTCAAATCCAGGTGCCTCTATTGTTTTTAACGCTTTAATTTCTGCACTGAGAAACTCAAGTTGGGTTACGTTTCAAGATGAAGCACTCGCAAGATAGAACGTGGTGACAGGTTTTTCACACTCAAAGTTCTACTCGTCATCGAAGAGCCTCTTCATGTCAAACCAATAGCTTGATCAATTAAAGTGAACACTTTTTCGAGTCGAATACTGGTCGAGCCAAAGATTGTCATGCAAAATCAGTAGGTCAACTCGCACTGAAATCCATTTTTCTCCAAAAAATATTGTTATGGATCCAAAAGCCTTTAGAATGCCCATTGTGAAGTACATATCCAACTATTTGATCAAGTTATGAATCTGCAACGCCAATTAGCATCTGTAATTCGCAAGCAGAATTAACAATCTAATTTTTATAATACATTCAACTTTCAGGGGCTCTGGAAAACCTTTAGGAGGCGATTCAGAGAAAGAAAAGTGGCTTCTATTCGGTTTGGTCGGCGTCGTCGGCCTAGTTGGAATCATAGCTGTTTACGAAATGGGATACAAGGAAATAGCATGGAAGGAATTTGTCAACACGTATGTACCCACCCGAGTATAATTATTAATTTATAAGTACCGTTTAGTCCAGGAGCCAAGGACATTCTATCTGGAATCAATTCCAAAGTTATTGAAACTTTGAGGGATTGTTTAAGGATGGTAGAGGGTATTTTTGGACTTGTTGATTAATTCATTCTTCAACAAGGTGTTCAATTTGAATTTGTCCATGCTTTACAGTTATCTTTCCAAGGGCATCGTAGAGAAATTGGAGGTGGTCAACAAGAAGTGGGTTCGCGTGAAGCTCACTCCTGGGAACTCGGTCGAGGGAAATGTAAGATAGCAGTATTATTCATATTATTCTTTATTTACATTCGTTCCTAGTTTATGTTATTTAATGCAGATATCACTTTGCCTGCTTCGTGCCCTGTCGTTATGCAATACATTAAAAACACTTTATAGATATTGATGTCCTATTTAATATAATCAGGTTTATCAGAGGTACATGCACCAACATATTGATTGTAGATTTCGTGCATTTCACTCAAATTATTACATTCGTCTTTGATTTGAAGAGTTGAAATGAAGAGCAGGCGGTGCCTCATTTCTTTTAAAGATGTCGTGGTCAATAGGCTCCCTTTATTAATTTTTCTACTCTTTGGACTGCCTATTTCTCCTTGAATTTTATGGTAGCAGTCCCACCACCCTCACCACAAGTGGTGTAGTGCAGCAGCTGTGGTACTAGTACCACACCAGAAATGGTAAAAACTACATTGCACCTTCAAAGCAAATAAAGTTATCGTTTAAAAATTAAAAAAAAACAGCAACATGTTGGAAATTATTTAGGTACCATGAAAATGCAAACATTTCAGCCAATCAGCTTGCCGAATAATTTCATCGTCATCAATCTCATTTACCAGCGAATTTAAACTGCCTATCCCCCCCCCCCCCCTATAAATTCAGGAGAAGGGCATTTTCGCGTATGAGATCAATTTTTGTCCTTTTTGGAGCATCTTCTTTCGAAAAAATCCACAGACATGGTTCATTTTTGGAATTTATGGAACTCTCCAAATTCCCCCTTAGAGCGGCCCGATTCTGACAATCTACGAACTAAGCCTTTCGATTGTCAGGACGGGTATTTTGTGTATATTTTAACTATTTATCTCTATTCTATCGAGAGTTATCGTCTGGAATGACACATACATAAATATATAGAATATATAGAAATATGGATGTGAATTCAGGATTTTCGAAAATTCGCTTAAAAAAAAAAGTGCGCGCATTTTGGGGTTTGAAATGAAACTTTCGGGTCAAATTTGGTTCAAAAGATTCCGAGGAACAAGACCAAGTGATAGTTCTAGAGTTGGAGAGGGGGAACGAAATGTGGCCCGAAGGCGCTATTTATATAGGGTGGACGAAAATGGAAAAATCCGTACATCGGTGGAGGTGGATTTTTTCCAACTGCTCGGAGGGAGCTACAACCCCTTTAGCTCCTTGGTCACTCTCCGAAGCACCAGCTGCGTTTATCGTAATATTGTCGCGCCATAGTCCACATTGTGGGTTAGGCTGTGATAAAGCGACAATCTCCTAGTTCAAATATTAAGCACAAAGCAACGATTTCAATTGTGGTCATAACATCTACACCGCCCTATACAACTCAAGTACCTCCTCCAACAGTCCCAAGTACCCGCCCTCAAGTACAATAATTGTACTAATATCCTGGTTTATATGGCTGTTGGTTGAAAACAGTAGATACTATGGTTTCCCAAATACCAATATTGTGTCCGTACCTACCATTCATAGTTGAAGTCATGTAGTTCAAGTTGTTCATCATTCACCCCTCAGTAGGGTTTATTCACGTGTTTTAATCGTAACTGCAGTTTGAGTGGAACGTCTATTTGAATATGTTCTGCGTTTACTTTAGAGCACGCTCTGGTTCAACATCGGGAGCGTCGACTCTTTCGAACGGAATTTAGAAAATGCGCAGATGGAAATGAACATCGAACCGCCCAATTACCTCCCGGTCGTTTACCGGTCGGAGGTGGAAGCGAGCAGCCTTGCCGGGATCTTGCCAACTGTCCTCATTATCGGTGAGTAAATATATCGGGGGTGAAGTGATGTAACTCATTCTCCTGGATTTCACAGGAGACACAAAAAACTGATTTCTCGTTTTTGCGAGACGCTGCAGCAGGTTGCAATTTACTCTATGAAACAGCTGATTTGTGCCATGTTGATATCACATTTGAGACAGGCAGTGTTGCTACAACTCGTTTCCTCCCTTTTTCTGGCCCACAAACGCCAAAACTAATGTCCCCAATCGATTAGGCGAGAAATTCGCTGTATAAAACCACCTATAACTTAAGTTGGCCAAAAAATGAGTTATGTCATGTTGCCACTTCACCGTCAAATTCACCAGTCGCCAACCCGCAACCACTAAATCCTACGAAGTTACCATCAGATGAGATTAAAAACTAAGGTGCGGTTTCCGAGCTCGGGATTTAACGAAGTTCTAGACTTTAACCAGTTTTAGACTCTGAAGTAAAACGGCCCTGTTGGCGGTTCTTCTGGAGATTGTGAGAGTATTGACTGTTTCGTCAGCATATGACAGCCTGTCAGAGGGCCATTGAGCATGAACCCTAATCAAGCCAGTTTCATGGGACTTGAGAACCGAGGAGGGATATTTCCCTTCGTTCAAAATAGACGAAAAACTGGGAACTTATCATGCATTACCACTTCACAACTCATAATTTTTCAACGTCTTACAAACAACAACGCGTTTCGCCGTTTCTAAATTGTCCATAAACAATTTGAGACGTGCACTTTTAAACTGTTTCTTGTTATTTTGAATCAATCTAGTGTAAATCGTATTTTTTGAATATTCCATTTTAATCTATCCTGATCACCCTTTAAAATGTGGCCCTTCAACTTCAGACAAAACTACACACGCCACAAAGTCGTAACTCCTCATCCGCAAGATACAATTGACACTTCTAAATTCAAATCCGCACATTGTCTCGTCTGTATATTGTTGATATTGGGTAGGTGAGTACAGCTTCTGTTGATCAACCTCCAACTTCTGCAGAGTTATTGGTCTGTGGCGGTCAAAAACACCAATCCATTCCATCGATCAGATTGAATTAACTCCGGGTTATGAGGCTTCCTACAGCGTATGTGCTCAACTTGTCACTAATCAGAGGCTTTCAGCAATGCTCTCAATCTCAGCAAAATTCAAAAACCGTCAATATCCAAATGTAGAAAAAACTGTTTTGGTGAAGGGATTTCATATTAGGGAAGCAACTGAAAAAAAAAAAAAAACTTTGTACAAAGGCCTCGATGAAATCTGCATGAATTCGATTTCGTTGAATCACACGAGAATTTCATCTTGATTGCTCGAACCCCCAAAGGATTAAAATTTGTTAATTGAGGGTATTCAATGTTTACTTGAGATTATTCACTCGCCAATAATTCTCATAATATCAGTATTTTCCTTCGAAATCCGGGGTAGCCGATGTAAACCGAGCCCAACCCCTTGATGTGTAAACTGAGCCCAGGATGCACTCATACTCGTAATCTCCTCAACTCGTTCACTGTAAACTGAGCCGAAGGAGCCAGTTAAAATTAGCCGTTCATTCCACCAAATTTTATTAAGAGTATGTTTTTATTCCGCAACCCCGTCCACTTGATTTATATGCCCAACTAACCCAATCCCGGCGTTTTCTGAATTTGTACAAATCCACTTTGATTTGAATGAAACCACGCTGGCTCACAACAACATTCGCACATTTCATAGTTTTTCTACACTTGGAGTACTGATAGACTCTTGAAGCTGGGCTCAGATTACAACTCCCATCAATGAGCGATTAGAGAGCTGGGCTCAGTTTACATTTAGATAAGACAGTCCGACCCTCGGGCCACTCAATGGCGGTTATGTAGAGAAATGATTACATGTTTTGACACTTTCATTTAAATTTCATTTAAATTTAACTCATTTTTCAGCTTTTAACACATGCCTACACACTACTTTCTGGACGTCCTAAAGATGAAATAGAATACGTACTATACAACCTGTTAGGTGTTCGATGTTTGCCAAAGGAGATTTGCTCCTTTCCAAGATCTCCGTGTTCAGTTACTGTTCTGATTCGATTCAGAACCGTCCATCATTTGCATTATATTCGTTCTTCCTTGATGTCGGACTTCTGGGTTTTTCAGGGTTCCTCTTGTATATGATGCGACGCTCAGCCGATATGATGGGAGGCCGAGGGAGGAAGGGCTCAGGCATTTTCGGAGTGATGGAGTCGACGGCCAAACTCATCAACTCTGCCGACATCGGAGTCCGATTCAGGTGAGGCAACCTTGTTCTTACCCCAATTAACTCTTTCAAATTTTTCAAGTTTATACTTGTCAGGTTGTCACCACTTGTAGCATTTTCCGAACAATTTTTTCCCCCCTCAAAACAAGCAGCTTTTCTTTGTTAAACTGAGACGTCAGTGACAATTTACATTTCGAATATTCACCGTCATCCACAAGTAAAACTCGTTTGCATTTTCAGGGATGTCGCTGGGTGCGAAGAAGCCAAAGTGGAAATCATGGAGTTTGTGAATTTCCTCAAAAACCCGCAGCAGTATGTTGAACTAGGAGCTAAAATTCCTAAAGGCGCCATGCTCACAGGTACGTCCCATTATCTCTATACTAATCTCCACGAATGCCTAAAATTTTCCATGTTAATTACTTCGAAACTGTAGAGTTTAAAGGGGTTTTTGAGTTCGACAAATTTGAACGAAGACCTTGTTGACATGGATATGTCTTAAGGGCTGGGGTTCATTCTAAAATCAGGTACTTTTCTATAATCAAAGAGATGCTTCAAACAAGAACGAACTCAAGATTCGTTCAAAGCACAAGTCAAAATGAACATGTGAACCATACTCCCACCCCACCCTGAGTACCTAACGATTTCAGTCTGTGGATCACACCATTGCTGCTTCTCGGAATCATCCTGGCACTTCAGTCACTCTAAACGTCGACATTGCCACTATAAATCAGGCCCCGCCCTCTTGTAATACACCCTCAAATAGAAAACCTTTACTTTAATGAATGGATTACGTGGAAATATGTGATTATGGGCGAAATATTTTGAATATGTAAAATAAAAACCCCAGTCATGCAGCATGGCAGAGCGAATGGTCAAAGAAATAGCTGGTTTTATGTAAAGTACGATGTTTGGAACACCTCATTCATCCATTTTCTGCCGAGTAAATGCCTCGGTTTATCCTTTTCCTTCCTTTTCTTCGAAAATTAGCTATAAGTGGGATCAAAATGTCTAAGAAGTGTCCAAACGAGCAGTTCTTGTTGAAAAACATCAAGTTATTGCTTGGAAATGAATATGTAATTACATACGAATCTGACCTCTGAAGATTTCAAATGACAAATAACCTTTAGTATGGTTTATAATTAATCTTTAGAATGCCTTCATTCTACTGGGATGTTTACATCCTGATGCTCTAAGTTCTTGTGAATCAAACTGAACTGTTGATATCATGTTTATAGGATTTTTCAACATACGTAGAACGGCGACCAACTTGCCGGAATACAACATTTCGCCATGCGAAACAAAACACGAAAATTTGTGAACGTTTTTTTGTTAGAACTAACTACACAAGCTGAATTCTTTCAGGGCCGCCTGGTACGGGTAAAACTCTTTTGGCAAAAGCCACAGCAGGTGAAGCCAACGTGCCTTTCATTTCTGTTTCCGGTTCTGAATTCCTCGAGATGTTCGTGGGCGTGGGGCCGTCTAGGGTAAGTTTGCTGAAACGCAATCGTCTTCTCCCAATTAAAATGTTCGAGATATGAATAATGAACAATTGTATGGTGTCCATATTTGTATTGTGAATTCTGTGCAGGTACGCGATATGTTCGCCATGGCAAGGAAGCACGCCCCGTGTATTCTCTTTATTGATGAAATTGATGCTGTCGGTAGGAAGAGAGGAGGAAGGAGTTTCGGGGGTCACTCGGAGCAGGAAAACACTCTGAATCAACTCCTCGTTGAAATGGATGGTAATGAGAATTATTTTATACTCCACGAAGACTGATAAGTATATACAGCAAGACGCCTGCTAAAATTCAATTTCATGCCATGGGAGGAGTTTGACAAAGAACCAGGCAATGTATTCATTATGGTACATACAGGAACCAAGGACCACATGTGTAGAACCAACTGAACAGTGATTATTTGAAAGAGATGAATCAGATTGTCAATAATACGTTTGATGGTGCGTTTTTTAGGTTTCAACAGCAACAGCAACGTGGTGGTCCTGGCAGCGACTAACAGAGTGGACATTCTCGATAAAGCTCTCATGCGACCTGGAAGGTTCGACAGACAAATTTTCGTTTCTGCTCCCGACATCAAAGGCCGAGCTTCGATTTTCAAAGTGCATTTGAAGCCCCTCAAGTCTGAATTGGACAAGGACAACTTGGCGAGGAAGTTGGCCGCCCTGACACCTGGTTTCACTGGTGAGTCGAGGTCTGTATGTAAATCCTCTAAAATTCGTACTGTGAATTTTACCAATTTCCTTTGGTTTCAGGTGCTGATATCGCTAACGTTTGTAACGAAGCAGCTCTCATCGCTGCTAGGGATCTGAACCAATCGATTGTTTTGAAGAATTTCGAACAGGCCATTGAGAGGGTTGTCGCTGGTATGGAAAAGAAAACTAACGTTTTGCAGCCTGAAGAAAAGAAGACAGTTGCTTACCACGAAGCCGGTCACGCTGTCGCGGGATGGTTTTTGCAGCATGCTGATCCTCTGCTGAAGGTAAAAAATCATCTCATGCCTGGTCACATTAAAGAAAAAAATAGAAAGTTTCGATTGTTCAACGCGAGTTTGACAAGAAATCCCACAAGAAGCTGTATTACCACTAAAACTTGTTCAGTCATTGACAACCTTACGTTTTCTAAAATCTAGTGCTATTCACCTCCTGTTTCTCATCCCCAACGCCCATGATTTCTGGCGTACACAAATTTAATGATTACGAGCTACTTTTTTAGTAACATACACATAATAGAATCACCATTAATCAATACAAGACACGGTGTATTAGTTTCAAAGAGTTGGTTCTACTGGTTAGTAGAAGTACAATTATCGCCAGCAAGTCGAGTACAACCCTACAGTGGTCCCCTCACACTGGTGTACGTCATCACAGGCCAATGAGAGAATACTGGCATTGCTATGACTAGCCCTGGAGAGGCAAGGCTAGGTCGCCAGCGACCCCAGAAGGTGATTTTTGTTTCGTTCTCCGAGTGGGATTTGGAACATCTTAGTCATCAAAGTTTCTATATGCGAAGTGTTATTTTTGGGCTGATCGCATGAGAGATTCCATTAAAATGTACGTAGTTTTACGAAAAAACGTGAGGTAGTAGGTGACCCTACCTCGCACTTGATGCCACTCAAATGGAGCCGTGACTCTTCAGGGCTAGTCGAGTTTCAACACATCAGACTTGTAATGTCCTTTTTATCAATTTATTTTAATAACTTGAGCTTAGTTTTTGAATTTGTGTTTCAGGTTTCCATCATCCCTCGTGGAAAAGGCCTTGGTTACGCACAGTATTTGCCTAAGGAACAGTATTTGTATTCTAAGGAGCAGTTGCTGGACAGGATGTGCATGACACTCGGCGGCCGGGTTTCGGAAGAAATATTCTTCAACCGGATCACTACTGGTGCTCAGGATGATCTTAAAAAGGTTACCGAGAGCGCATACGCACAGGTACGCATTAAGTTGAAATCAAGGTGTGTGTTTATGTAATGAGCCCCAAAGCCTTTGATATGAAAGTTGATATTCCTCTTCACTGTTACCCATTCAGGTGGTTCATTTTGGTATGAACGACAAAGTTGGCAATCTCAGCTTTGACATGCCAAAACCTGGTGATATGGTCTTTGAGAAGCCGTATTCAGAGAACACTGCCCAATTGATTGACTCCGAAGTTCGCTTGTTAGTCGAAAATGCACACAAAAGGACCAAAGAGCTGCTTCTTAGTCATAAAGAAGACGTCAGTAAGGTAGGGAGGTTTTTGTTGTACAAGTACAATAGTATCTTCAAGATGGTGTTTGTGAGACAGAGATATGATCCGTTAGAGAACATTATTTAGTCACCTTTTTAATTTGAAAGATGAGTTCCATGGTAATAAACTGGAATCTTTCATCATATTAAAACCAGTACTGTCACATGATTACTGGATGTTTATGGCGATCTCTGGAAAACAGAGATCTCAAACACACTGTTTTTCATTCTCAAATGGGAAGAAATGCTGGTTTCTCACGGTTAAATAAATGACCATAATTTGGATTTCATCATGGATTCCCCCAAGTTTGTGGTTGATAAACGTTTCACTTACTAGTAAATCTGTACAGGTCGCAGAGAGGCTTCTGAAACAGGAGATCCTCAGTCGGGACGACATGATCGAACTCCTTGGCGCTCGCCCGTTCCCAGAGAAATCAACTTACGAAGACTTCGTTGAAGGAACCGGCTCCTTCGAAGAAGACACAACTCTACCCGAAGGCCTCAAAGAGTGGAATAAGGAAAAAGCTCCGAAATCTTCCCAACCGCCTGGAAGCATACCGCCTACACCCCCTGTCCGCCCTACTCAATCTGCCACTCCGTGAATGTATATATTTAGTAGCAGTCCTGTGCACTTTAATATAACAGTCACACTTCATTTAGTTGTTTTGTGTTGCTACATTTTTCAAGAAGTGTTACTTCCGATATAGTAGATACCAAAATTACCTATATTATTGTAAATAGATTTTTGTTAAAAATTTTTTTATCATTTTATTCCATTACCTGTTTTTCTTGTGTAATAAAAACTCGCCTGTTGACTATCACCATCGGTTGCTTACTTGTACAAAACTACCATCCCTCCATGTTTTAAGTGATGAAATGGTATGCAACAGGTGGATCAACAACTTTGAAGGGTTGTTACGCCAGATGGGATAGACAAGACAATCCAAAACCTAAAAGAGCCATCTTTGAGACAACAGTAAGGGACCATTGAAATGAGGTATTAACTTATGTACGTAGGTACGTTTGGGCCTTCAATTCGGCTAACTTGCTTGTTACCTTCAAGGTTTATGTCATCCATGTCGACCAAATTTAGTTTTATAGATGTATGAAGTATCATTACTGTACACGATGTCATAATATCGTCGCTTCTCACGCAACATGACCTATCTCAAATTTTATCGTTTTTGAGTTATGCATATCATTGGATTGGAAATTTCGCGCGGAATTGAATGGACGAGCTTGTTTAGTGATAAGACCGCTATGGGCGCTAATATCGGATCAGATGCGATTTTATCGTATCTAGAAGGCCGAATCAACATATCTAAACAGTTTTAGGGCGGAATTCATAGTCCTGCCTAAAGTAAAGAAATATCTAAACTTCCGAAAGTAAAGAAATATCTAAAGGAAATGCTTAGTCTGATTTCTAATTCATAGTCGTTGACTTCCGGAAGTCAAGAAAAATCTTTACTTTAGCAAAAAAAAAACTTAACTTTCGTAAGTTAAGAAAAATCTTTGCTAAAGTCATAATTTTTCTAAATACTCTTGTTGAACCTGAAGTTGGCAGCTCCGACGGTGGGTAACCAGCCAGAAGGTTGCAATTGTGTTTATATTTTGTACGTGATTTTATAGGTTTGTGACATTGAAAAGAGTTCAATTTGGACAGTTCAAACTTATTATCCCCTTAGGAACTGTCTAATAGTGATTGTGGGGTCGTCGAACTGTACTCAAGAGATGAAATCATGGGTTTTCCCAAATCCTTCAGCCCCGAGCATTACCAGTCTTCAAATCGTCGTCACCTCGATTTCAAACCGTTTGTTATTCCTGATTTTAAACATATTTGGCTTTCTCGACCCTGGTTTTAAAATATAGGGGAGAAGTGGAAAACAAAAAGGGCGATGCCGTGTCTGTGATGAAAAAAAGAAGGCATGGGAAAAGATAGCCGAAGAGTTCAACTGCTCGACAGGACAACGCTGCCAAGTAAGTTCAGCATTCATCATCTTTTTATTATAATTTAGGTGATAATAATGATTAACAGGACGTTTCCATTTGTTTTTCGACCGGTCACGTCGAGGCGAAATTGCTTGGTTAAGATGTTTTCCTCATATTAGAAAGAAAGTTCCTCGATCGATTTTCACAACCGTCCCGTCACGATATAATGAAATAGCGTAAAATTAATCATTATCTTTATGATAATGATTATTATCTTCACCTCAATGATAATTATCATTATGATCTGACTGTAGAACCGTAGGTCTACCGTTTGTTGTTAATGTTGTACCTAGTGGTCTTTCGTCGAATATGATACATTTATCTTCCATTTATTCTAGTAATGTTTCAATAAAACGAAAGGGTAGGGTTTTGAGCCTGTAAAGTTGTGGTTGGTTCTATGCCGACAAGTCTAACGTTATGGATAAAAATAAGAACTGTCACTTTTCTTCTATATCATGCGTAAAGCGTCCGAAGATAAGAAAAAAATCATTAAAAAATCGTGATTTCCTGGACATTTTTCATTAAATAACCTGGAAGGAAGCATTCTAGACCCCAATATGGGGGTATATTCGGATTCGTTGTTCAATTTTCTATAGAAGACACATTTTTTGGGAATGTTTTGAGTTCTTTGGAAGGCTACATATTTTTTGAATTTTGGTCATATTTGAATAAGATATTCCAAACATCACAATCATATCAAACATCACAATCATATTCGACGAAAGACCACTAGGTACAACATTAACAACAAACGGTAGACCTACGGTTCTACACTCAGATCATAATGATAATTATCATTGAGGTGAAGATAATAATCATTATCATAAAGATCATAATGATATGGCGAAGATCATAATGGCGAATTTTGGAAGAAATATCTGGGTTTATGTAACATGTGATGTTACATAAACCCAGATATTTCTTCTAAAATTCGCCTGTTTAGCGTCATTCCTAAAATTTTGGACCCATTGCAAATTCGATTCAATTCACTCTCTCATTCATTCACATTATAGATTTAAAAAAAAAAAATTAGTGTACTTTTAAACAAAAAATAACATAGTTCTCAGTGGTAATTTAATAAACTGTTGCAGGAAAGAAATCCAGCATGGATGACTTCGAGGTTCGCATCAAACAAAACCAACAATTCATGGAGCATGAGTGAAGGCGGAAGAACTGAAAAATGAGCTCTTCCAAAATCAAATCCGCCATGAAGAGGAACTTTGTCAATCAGGAAAAAAAAAAAAAAAATACTCATAAAAAAATAAATAGGTTAGAGAAGGAATCAGAAATGTAATTACTTAACTGAAAACTGTAATTATACCTTGTTATTATACCATATAACTATACTTTATTACTATATTACCAGCATTATACTTCATTACAAACTTCATAATATGTGAAGCATATAATATATTATTATTATTATGCAAGTAAGTATATATAAGTAAGTATATAAGTAAGCAAGTATGCAAGTAAGCATATTATGTGGGATGTAGAGGATCTCGAGGTTCGGTCACAATTAAAGACGTGTTTTCCTACGTTTCGACTATTTATTCAGTCATTTACAAGGGCTACGACAGAAAAGATAGCACAATCCGGACTTAATAAAACTATTGGCTTAATTTGTATGGATGGGTACATGTAGCTAATATGCTAGGCGATTTTGTGTTCTTACTTACAGAGTGCAGGCTTCTTCCAAGTCGGCAAAATGCACCATTTACATAGCTCACTTAGGTTTAGGAGAATTACTAGTTAGGCCAACTAAAGCTGTGGAATTTGGATGTTTCGTGAGAGTATCAACACTATTTTTGTGAGGATTCAGTCTCAACTTGAGGTGGGAGTGGCCTATGAATGTTTTCCCACATTGACAAGGCATTTGGTATAGCAAATCTGATTTCATTGATGACACAAAAATAGTTGGATATGAAAGCAATAAATTTAAGAGGGAGATCAGGGAGATGATATTGATAGAACGAACCAAAGAATCAGTAGTTAATAAGAGATCAGATGTAAAGAATTTGAGCAAAGTATACAGTAATGTCATTCATACTAGTTTTAAGAAAAATCCTATGAGAACCAGTGTAAACCCTTCACCCAGTCATTAGTATACCTACCTACATATCTACAAACAGTACCTTTCTGCCCAACCCCCGCTAGTTTCATGTACCTACCGTTAGGCCATATATACCGTTATCCTCCAAATATCAGTGTAGTCTTTAGTTGTATAGTGGAATCCAGAGGCACATGTGCTCTGTAAGTACGAACACAAAATCGCCTAGCATAGCATATCAGCTACATGTACCCATCCATACAAATTAAGCCAATAGTTTTATTAAGTCCGGATTGTGCTATCTTTTCTGTCGTAGCCCTTGTAAATGACTGAATAAATAGTCGAATCGTTGGGAAACACGTCTTTAATTGTGACCGAACCTCGAGATCCTCTACATCCCACATATATATATCGGAATATGGTCGATAACCTTCTCCACACAAGTAAGTATATTATATACTTGTAGGTTCCTAGTTATACCAGTTGAATTATAATAAACCAAGCGTTACATTGTGTTCTTGTTTTGAATTGCATCAACTCAATTTGTTCTGTATTTGAAAATTGGGCACCTACTTAATGAATCATACAAGTTATTCACAAAAGTTTATTTACAAGAATTTTTCAAAATTTTTCTCTTTAAAAACTAAATAATGTATCTTACATTATTCTCAAAATGTAGGGCTAGCATGAGGGAAACAATCATAACCCAACATGAATATTTTTTCTCGGCATATGAAGATATGGCATAAAACCACAACCCTACCAGAACTTGTGTAAGGGAAAGCCTCTGTTATTTGGCGACCATGGATAATGATAGGTAATGATCAATCACGGTATCCTTCCGAAAACGGAATCTTCCCCTGAATTGCTCGTCGTCCAACATTTCCATAGGGTTCTGTGCATCCCGTATGTACCTATAATAGATCAAAATATTTCACTTCGTTGTATCTGCCTCATTAAAAATACCTACATATATTTGAACTTTCTATAAGTATAAAAAAGAAACACACACAAAAGCATGGAAAACAATTGATTGTTTTCCAATAAAGGTTGGAAAACAATTGAAAAAAAACCACTTCGCCAGGTGTTTACATACCTTCGGGGCCTTCGAACTATCGTAATACGATCATCCTGGTCGTCGAACTCATCCCACTCATCATACTCGAAAATGTGTTGATACTCCATAATGAAATGAAAATGCGAAATGAAAGTAACAAACGAATGTAACAACGGAGATCTCCGTATCTATACTAATCACGATGACTTCAGTTAAGGAAATGCTTAAGGTAGGTTCCGAGCTACCTCTGATTTCGGTGCGAAAATGGGGCTGAAAGTAAAGTAACGACTTGACTTTCGGTCTATGAATACGGCCAAAGGAAATGCTTAAGCATTTGCTAAAGCATTTCCTTAGTGACTGACTATGAATTAGCTCAAGTCGCCGTTTCTCCTCACATCGTCACTTAAGCATTTCCTTTCAACTTAGTGAGGACTATGAATTCCGCCCTTACAGGCGATTTGGTGCCGGCTCTTGGTTCCTCTACTTACAGGTGAGTAGTCAACAATATTCTTAGGGCGGAATTCATAGTCCTGCCTAAAGTAAAGAAATATCTAAACTTCCGAAAGTAAAGAAATATCTAAAGGAAATGCTTAGTCTGATTTCTAATTCATAGTCGTTGACTTCCGGAAGTCAAGAAAAATCTTTACTTTAGCAAAAAAAAAACTTAACTTTCGTAAGTTAAGAAAAATCTTTGCTAAAGTCATAATTTTTCTAAATACTCTTGTTGAACCTGAAGTTGGCAGCTCCGACGGTGGGTAACCAGCCAGAAGGTTGCAATTGTGTTTATATTTTGTACGTGATTTTATAGGTTTGTGACATTGAAAAGAGTTCAATTTGGACAGTTCAAACTTATTATCCCCTTAGGAACTGTCTAATAGTGATTGTGGGGTCGTCGAACTGTACTCAAGAGATGAAATCATGGGTTTTCCCAAATCCTTCAGCCCCGAGCATTACCAGTCTTCAAATCGTCGTCACCTCGATTTCAAACCGTTTGTTATTCCTGATTTTAAACATATTTGGCTTTCTCGACCCTGGTTTTAAAATATAGGGGAGAAGTGGAAAACAAAAAGGGCGATGCCGTGTCTGTGATGAAAAAAAGAAGGCATGGGAAAAGATAGCCGAAGAGTTCAACTGCTCGACAGGACAACGCTGCCAAGTAAGTTCAGCATTCATCATCTTTTTATTATAATTTAGGTGATAATAATGATTAACAGGACGTTTCCATTTGTTTTTCGACCGGTCACGTCGAGGCGAAATTGCTTGGTTAAGATGTTTTCCTCATATTAGAAAGAAAGTTCCTCGATCGATTTTCACAACCGTCCCGTCACGATATAATGAAATAGCGTAAAATTAATCATTATCATTATGATCTTTATGATAATGATTATTATCTTCACCTCAATGATAATTATCATTATGATCTGACTGTAGAACCGTAGGTCTACCGTTTGTTGTTAATGTTGTACCTAGTGGTCTTTCGTCGAATATGATACATTTATCTTCCATTTATTCTAGTAATGTTTCAATAAAACGAAAGGGTAGGGTTTTGAGCCTGTAAAGTTGTGGTTGGTTCTATGCCGACAAGTCTAACGTTATGGATAAAAATAAGAACTGTCACTTTTCTTCTATATCATGCGTAAAGCGTCCGAAGATAAGAAAAAAATCATTAAAAAATCGTGATTTCCTGGACATTTTTCATTAAATAACCTGGAAGGAAGCATTCTAGACCCCAATATGGGGGTTTATTCGGATTCGTTGTTCAATGTTCTATAGAAGACACATTTTTTGGGAATGTTTTGAGTTCTTTGGAAGGCTACATATTTTTTGAATTTTGGTCATATTTGAATAAGATATTCCAAACATCACAATCATATCAAACATCACAATCATATTCGACGAAAGACCACTAGGTACAACATTAACAACAAACGGTAGACCTACGGTTCTACACTCAGATCATAATGATAATTATCATTGAGGTGAAGATAATAATCATTATCATAAAGATCATAATGATATGGCGAAGATCATAATGGCGAATTTTGGAAGAAATATCTGGGTTTATGTAACATGTGATGTTACATAAACCCAGATATTTCTTCTAAAATTCGCCTGTTTAGCGTCATTCCTAAAATTTTGGACCCATTGCAAATTCGATTCAATTCACTCACTCATTCATTCACATTATAGATTTAAAAAAAAAATGAGTGTACTTTTAAACAAAAAATAACATAGTTCTCAGTGGTAATTTAATAAACTGTTGCAGGAAAGAAATCCAGCATGGATGACTTCGAGGTTCGCATCAAACAAAACCAACAATTCATGGAGCATGAGTGAAGGCGGAAGAACTGAAAAATGAGCTCTTCCAAAATCAAATCCGCCATGAAGAGGAACTTTGTCAATCAGGAAAAAAAAAAAAATACTCATAAAAAATAAATAGGTTAGAGAAGGAATCAGAAATGTAATTACTTAACTGAAAACTGTAATTATACCTTGTTATTATACCATATAACTATACTTTATTACTATATTACCAGCATTATACTTCATTACAAACTTCATAATATGTGAAGCATATAATATATTATTATTATTATGCAAGTAAGTATATATAAGTAAGTATATAAGTAAGCAAGTATGCAAGTAAGCATATTATGTGGGATGTAGAGGATCTCGAGGTTCGGTCACAATTAAAGACGTGTTTTCCTACGTTTCGACTATTTATTCAGTCATTTACAAGGGCTACGACAGAAAAGATAGCACAATCCGGACTTAATAAAACTATTGGCTTAATTTGTATGGATGGGTACATGTAGCTAATATGCTAGGCGATTTTGTGTTCTTACTTACAGAGTGCAGGCTTCTTCCAAGTCGGCAAAATGCACCATTTACATAGCTCACTTAGGTTTAGGAGAATTACTAGTTAGGCCAACTAAAGCTGTGGAATTTGGATGTTTCGTGAGAGTATCAACACTATTTTTGTGAGGATTCAGTCTCAACTTGAGGTGGGAGTGGCCTATGAATGTTTTCCCACATTGACAAGGCATTTGGTATAGCAAATCTGATTTCATTGATGACACAAAAATAGTTGGATATGAAAGCAATAAATTTAAGAGGGAGATCAGGGAGATGATATTGATAGAACGAACCAAAGAATCAGTAGTTAATAAGAGATCAGATGTAAAGAATTTGAGCAAAGTATACAGTAATGTCATTCATACTAGTTTTAAGAAAAATCCTATGAGAACCAGTGTAAACCCTTCACCCAGTCATTAGTATACCTACCTACATATCTACAAACAGTACCTTTCTGCCCAACCCCCGCTAGTTTCATGTACCTACCGTTAGGCCATATATACCGTTATCCTCCAAATATCAGTGTAGTCTTTAGTTGTATAGTGGAATCCAGAGGCACATGTGCTCTGTAAGTACGAACACAAAATCGCCTAGCATATCAGCTACATGTACCCATCCATACAAATTAAGCCAATAGTTTTATTAAGTCCGGATTGTGCTATCTTTTCTGTCGTAGCCCTTGTAAATGACTAAATAAATAGTCGAATCGTTGGGAAACACGTCTTTAATTGTGACCGAACCTCGAGATCCTCTACATCCCACATATATATATCGGAATATGGTCGATAACCTTCTCCACACAAGTAAGTATATTATATACTTGTAGGTTCCTAGTTATACCAGTTGAATTATAATAAACCAAGCGTTACATTGTGTTCTTGTTTTGAATTGCATCAACTCAATTTGTTCTGTATTTGAAAATTGGGCACCTACTTAATGAATCATACAAGTTATTCACAAAAGTTTATTTACAAGAATTTTTCAAAATTTTTCTCTTTAAAAACTAAATAATGTATCTTACATTATTCTCAAAATGTAGGGCTAGCATGAGGGAAACAATCATAACCCAACATGAATATTTTTTCTCGGCATATGAAGATATGGCATAAAACCACAACCCTACCAGAACTTGTGTAAGGGAAAGCCTCTGTTATTTGGCGACCATGGATAATGATAGGTAATGATCAATCACGGTATCCTTCCGAAAACGGAATCTTCCCCTGAATTGCTCGTCGTCCAACATTTCCATAGGGTTCTGTGCATCCCGTATGTACCTATAATAGATCAAAATATTTCACTTCGTTGTATCTGCCTCATTAAAAATACCTACATATATTTGAACTTTCTATAAGTATAAAAAAGAAACACACACAAAAGCATGGAAAACAATTGATTGTTTTCCAATAAAGGTTGGAAAACAATTGAAAAAAAACCACTTCGCCAGGTGTTTACATACCTTCGGGGCCTTCGAACTATCGTAATACGATCATCCTGGTCGTCGAACTCATCCCACTCATCATACTCGAAAATGTGTTGATACTCCATAATGAAATGAAAATGCGAAATGAAATGAAAGTAACAAACGAATGTAACAACGGAGATCTCCGTATCTATACTAATCACGATGACTTCAGTTAAGGAAATGCTTAAGGTAGGTTCCGAGCTACCTCTGATTTCGGTGCGAAAATGGGGCTGAAAGTAAAGTAACGACTTGACTTTCGGTCTATGAATACGGCCAAAGGAAATGCTTAAGCATTTGCTAAAGCATTTCCTTAGTGACTGACTATGAATTAGCTCAAGTCGCCGTTTCTCCTCACATCGTCACTTAAGCATTTCCTTTCAACTTAGTGAGGACTATGAATTCCGCCCTTATTTAATAGTAGTTATCTTATGTTTATAATCATCACCTGATGTGTTTCTCTTGGAAATATAATAATAATCTTTGAAAGAGCGAAATGGAAGAACGGTATCCGTTTCAGAACACTGACGTTCGAGATTCGATATGTTGTGTGACTATCCAGTTTGAGATAAGACATGTTGTTTGGATAAGTTTTGCCTTAGTAATAAGTGAATAATGAAGTCATGATTATTTAGTTTATTTTAGTTTTTCCATAAAGCCGCCTCATTTAATAATATCAAGGAAGATGTTTTGTAGTTTTGCATTCTAATTAGTTTCTGAAGATAGGTAGGTACCTATGTACCTACTCATTATTTCTGCTAGGTTTAAGGAAGGATTTCCTTGGCTAGTAAGCCAGCAAATTAAGTATGTACATTATCTACTTATTTTATGTGTGGTGTGATGGTTAAATATTTCCATAATGATTGTTACTATTATTTTTATTTTCTTTCAGCAATATGAGTGAGACCGACTCTTCTGATCTCTCCGAAGGCTCCAGAACTGAATATTGTGCAGTGTCACTGGAAGACCTAGTTTCAGCAGCTGAAAAGGAAGGTATTATTGAGGACATCGAAAATACCCTGGGAGAGAATACTGAATACTGAGAATACTGAAGTTTTTCTCCCGGGCTCGGTCTCCACTGGTGCCACCCAATCATATAATTCACAGTTGTCATTGACACTGGCTAAGAAGATACCTGAAAACTCCACTTTTGCCTCGTGTCTAATAGACTATGTGGAAGAGCTGCTGAGGGAAAATTAAAAAAATATTGTGATTTTTTCGGATGGTTGTGCGTTTGTAACTGTGTCCTCTCAAATGCCTTGCTGCACCTTAGCATTAAACATAACATCACTATAGCACACAAATATCTTGAAAAGGGGCATACTCAAATGGAGGTAGACAGTGCGCATAGTCACATAAAAGGTCAGATTGAGTCATCTGAGATTAACATTCCAAGTCAGTACCTACAGCACTCATTAGCAGCCAGAAAATAACCCTTCCCATATCGAGCAGTTTACTTGAATCACGATTTTTTTAATAATTATGGGAATTCGGGAAGCATGATCTATCCTTCAATCCGCCCAGGAAACAGGAAGGACGATCCTGTTGTAACTGACATTCGTTGGCTACACTATGAACCGACAGGTGTAATAAAGTACAAGTTGGACTTCGATGAAGAACTGAAAGATCTTCCCAGGAGACCCAACCCATTGAGAATCAACGAATTTCCCAAACTTTACAAAGAAAGGAGGCCCATAACACTAGATAAATATAATGATCTCCAGTCACTGAAGAAATGTATACCACTTAACTGTCAATATTTTTATGATTTGCTCCCCCACAAGGTTACTAGCATAAGGAATGAGAAACGTAAGCAAGGAGTAAAACGCAAAAGAGATGAAGAACAGTAACTGCCGTCTAGTTAATTCAGAACTGAAAAATGTATGATCTCTACATGAAAGTGTGATTAACAACTTTTTTTTATTGTCCAAGACAAAGTTAATTATTTAGGTTCTTGTGATACTATTGTTAATGTTTACTTACTAAGGAACTTGTATCAAAAGCTGTGTTTCTGTGCCTTATATTTTTTTCTTAAATCATAAGATTTGTAATTTTAAGACTGAATGTATGCAATTTTAAAGTCTAATTTATTGTGACATCGTTACCTACTTATTTCAATACTTTACGTGATTTTTTCTATTTCAATACTTTACGTGATTTTTCTATTTCAATACAAACATTTTTATACGAATGGGCTTGACTGATTTATTATTCCTTTCTCCACTTCAATGGATGATCGACCCCTGGTGAGTTTGCCAACACAAATTTAATTTAAGTAATTTGTTTCGCTATGTTTTTTATTACAAAATGTTGCTGACAACATGTCTTATCAAAAGGAACATTTGAGCCAACATGACCTATCTAAGTGTTTTTTTAATACAAACGTTTTTACTGTGAGTGTGTATCGTTAGCAGTTTGAAAATGTTAATATGGATTGTACACAAATTTCACTTGCTGGGTTGATGCACTTTTGTGATTAAAAACTAGTTTTTTAGCTCTCCTGTAAAGTGAGGAAATTTGAGATTGGTCATGTTGCGTGAGAAGCGACGATATATAATACCTATATTATAATAATATAATTATTATATATTATAATTATTATAATATTATTATACTGTGAAAGTTTTTGCTGTGCTGGGACCTGTTATACTGACCTGTATCAGAAAATTGAAGATAACTAGCCTGGGAGAGACATTATGAACACTCGGTGGTAGACATTTGTTCACACTTATGTACCTTTCTCAGCATATTTATATTCCAATTGGTATCAAACTTGTACGCTTGATTCTTCACATACCTATTGACTAATGATGAAAGAAACTCTGATGAAAGAAATAATCTTGAAACATCGCCTAGGAACGACAGGGGGAAAATATAAAACATAATATTATAAAAATAGTTATCCATACCATAATAAGCACTAGGTACATTGATACCAGCTACCTAGGTCTTTCCAGTCCAGAGAAAGAGGTATATGGAGTTGCGATAACATGGTCAAACCTTTTCAGTGGGTGTCACCTTCTCACGATGGCATAGATCCTATAAAAGCTTGACAAGTACATAGAAAAGCTTTACAATGTAAATAGTTCGGTGTGTCGTGGAAGAATGTGAAATAGTGATGGAGTGGTATCGTGAGAAACTATCGATAGTATCGTAGATTCGAGTTACCTTATTATTTTGGTAATGTTATCGTAAAGTTGCACTTCAAAATTTGAAGTATCTCAAATTGCAATTGAAGTTAAATTATAGGAATTAATCCGTAGTTGGCAACACTGAGGAAAACATTCATTTAAAGATAAACCTTATCTAGAACTCATTTTGATAAGATAAGGATAAAGTAAGTCCAAGATTTGTATTTGATTATAGTTTGTATTATACAAACATTGAGTTTAATCACCGGTAGGCACTATGTTTCTTACTCAGTTTTCCGGGTGCTACTCTCCCACGTTCAAGTATCTGTTGCAGGGACCGACGTGATAAGATAAACCACTCATGAAAAGATATCCAGAGAACATCAATCTGTTCAGATGGCCGCAGTAAGTAACGTCTTTATTTTGATTATTTACATTGCTTTCGCTAAATGCTAAGTGATTGTTTTGTGAGTAAGACCAATCGATGTAAACCAGTGGCTTTGACCTGACTGAAAGGCAATCCGCACTTCTTCACTGACAACAACCGGAAAACATGAAAAACATATTTACAGTGCAGGAGCTACCATTTTGTCAACTACCTCTTGAGTAGTGGACGACTCTTCTTTGTAACTTTGTCAATTCATATCCAAAGTTTGTATATGTATAGACCAAAGCCATCTGAGAACCTGCTAAACAGATTTTTGTCGTGTAGGTACTGCTTAAATGTTGACAAGGGCTATCTCGAGTTAGGAACGGATTCTTATGGGAAATCTCTAGGTAATCAGTTTCACCTTCAGACCGACAGATTTCTAGCAAATCGAAAAAATGTCCACAGGGGCTATATTTTAGCGAATTTTCGAAGAAAAGGAAGCTTAGTATTTTGCTCGGTCCGAAATTTTTGAAACTCGAATTTTTGGAAACTTTTCGTATCAAAATCCGTTCCAGACCAGCCTGAACTCATTGCCAAAAGACACCAAAAATCATAAGTATATATAGATTTATGTATGTGACAATCCAGATGATAACTCTCGATAGAATTGAGATAGGTAAAACGTTGAAATTTGCACAAAAAATCTGTCGTGGCAATCGAAAGTCTAATTTCGTACGTGGGCAGAATCGGGCCACTTCAAAAGGGGAAAATGACCCATAAATTCCCAAAATGAATCAGTCTGACAAGTGACACCTAATTTTAAACGTTTTTTTTTCTACACTGAAGACTCGATCAATGCGTAGCTATCTAATTTAATATGGTACTTATCTACACATGTCATGTACCAAGCTACTTACCAGTATTATTATTTTTTTCTCAGAAGACACTGGTTGTGTACGTTTGCCTCCTGAAGATTTTGGCGTGTGCTGTATTCTTGATTGGATTTTTCCCGATCGACCCGCCCATCGGCAAGTTTTCTACCTTCAAAGACTTGCCAACATCCGTAGGCGATAACAGGTTGGTAACGAAATTCACATTGAATATAGAAAAAATATACATAAATTTAATTTACCTACCTTAAACTGAAAGTAGGCCCATAAGTAGGTCGACAATTGAATTTCTCCCTTACTGGGAAAAACATCTGATCATGGATATGTTTGTTAGCTTTAGGAGCCACTCAGCTGATCCCGGTCCTATTCTGCTTGAAGTGTAAGTCCTAAGGATGCTACATGCCAAATTTCAAGTCTCTACCACCACAGGAATTATGCCAAAAACGTCACATTTTTTTGTATCACTCAAATTTTGGAATGACCCCCATCCATAAGACATGTCCATGTCAAAATGCATGATCCAATTAAACCGATGTGCCGCCTGTGGAGACACGAAGAGCAGTCGTATTGGTCACTAGTGAAGCATTGATGTTAAATTCCAGTAAAGGTGGGGAAGGCCTGTTATGTGATCCAATCAACCTCCTATATACTAGTCATAAATTATTTTGTGCTCACAATATTCGAATAGGTACCCTTAGGAATAGAGAACAATTCGGTCTCTAATTCTAATTCATCACTATAAGGGCTTTGGTCCACTTGGTCAAACAGTGTAAACTGCGTTGAAATACTTTACTTCTTTTCATTTATTTTATTTATTTTAATTTTTTTTTCAGATTGAACATAAAGCAGTTGTATAGAAGACACTATTCCAAAGTGGTTCTGATGGTAATCGATGGGTTTCGATTGGATTTCATCACTGAAGGCGACAGAATGCCGTTCTTGAAGGAGCAACTCAACAGCAGACGGTCCTGTTTGCTTTCAGCCAAAGCAGAAGTGCCAACTGTTACGCTACCACGAATTAAAGTATGTGCCAGGTTTTACTTGGATGCGTTATTCCATTAAAATGAACGGCTTTTCTCCTACTGATTGCAACAATCAACCGTAAATTTATTCCAAAGCCTCGCTCCAATGGCAAACGAATTATTGTAGGACTAGACACTAAGATAGTTAAGACTAGGAATTCTGAAGGCCTGCGATCTCGGACCTTATCCGAGATAGGACCTTATCTAATTGAATTTTTAAGTAGGTTGGAGCACTCGTGCAAGCAGCCCTGGAACCATTCACAAGTGCCTACACGTTTAAAATATGTAAATATTGTTAAGTTTAAGAAAAGTAAACCTAGCTTTGAAGACGGTTCTATGGTACGGTTGGAGGCCCGCAGCGTGTTCAGTCTCATTCTGTCAACGTTTTTGGGGTACTGACTGTACTGACTGTCCAATTTTGTCGTATAAGTCTTCTTTTCATCACATCACTGGTTGCATCAAAACCTGAGAGCCATCTCAAGTTCTCACATCTCACTTTGAGTAACCTCAAATTCCAACAGTTAACAGAGTCAGCGTTCCTCATCATAATGCATAATATGCACATGACAAAGTTCACATAACCTTATCCTTTGTCAACGATGTTTACCTAGGTTGCTTCTTACTCTCCATCTGTGTTACTTGATAGCATCATCTAATTTCTTGAGATTATAAGTCATCCCCAGAGAAATAGAATTGCTCAAATACTCGCAATGTGGAATTCCAATATGGCGGAACATCCAAACAGGAAGGTGTGGAGAGTAACCTTAGCGCAGACTTTGATATAGTATCCATGACATTGCGTTGGCCAATAGCATTGCAGAACGCCTTGCCCTACTGGTATTCCGTCTGGAATTCTGCTTCATGTGAACCGAGCTGTACAGGGTCCGTCAGACAAAACATAATAATAAAACATAACAAAAATATTATTTTTTTTAAAATACGCCAAGTGAGGTGGTCCAATGAGAGTGCCTTGTTGTGGTTTTGAGAGGTGGCTGTTATAGTAAAAATTATTTATTAATTTAATTGTTGTTTTCAGTCCATTGTAACTGGCACAGTCCCTGGATTTTTGGACGTGATATTCAACCTTGGCTCGAGTGTCATGACGGGTGATAATATCATCGATCAAGCGTCTCAGCACGGATACAACATGGTGTTTTACGGCGATGAACTGTGGTTACGCCTTTATCCAAACGCTTTCAAACGGTTTGAAGGAACTTCATCATTTTTCGTCAGTGATTTCTACGAAGTTGGTACAGTTGACTCCCAATTAGTGAATACATTGAAACGATTTACCCTTAATTAAGGTACATACTTGAACATACACTTTCAACTGGATTAACAAAAAGTGTGTTCCTTAGGTCGACACTAACGTAACACGAAATGTGCAAAAAGAGCTTCAGAGGTCCGATTGGGATTTGATGATTCTCCATTACTTGGGCATTGACCATGTTGGGCACATTGAAGGTCCGTATGGCCCATCGATTCCAGCCAAATTGAGGGAAATGGATGATGTAGTCCGTGGAATTGATCAACATCTTCAGGAATTGGTATGTTTGATTTTTTTCTTATAATAGAAAATATTTATTGCAAGAAGCATTACAGTTAGAATAATTTTATAACAACCGGTAACATGGCACATTAGAGGGAGGTGTAGTCTACGACTTACCCCCATTACAAAAAGGTATACATAAGCAGTTGTAATGGTGACTAGAGAAGTGAAGAGAAGACCGGTGTTGTATGATTAGGATTACGTTATGTTAGCTCGAGGCCTGCTCGTCCACCTCTGGGAGAGCTGTACAGGATAGCAATATCATCTGCAAACTGCGCCACTGTTGCTGAAGCAGATGTTGGGATCTCACTGGCATAAACAAGGTACAACAGTGGGCCAAGGACCCAACCCTGAGGAACAGCTGCACAAACACACCGAGACTGCGACATAACACGGTATTTTACTGTGAAGGAGAGTCCTGTTAGGTAGGACAGCAAAATCCGGTAGTAGGTGTCAGACAGAACAGGTTTAAGCTTGAAAAGAAGGCAGGATGCCATACCCGGTCGAACGCCTTCTATGTGTCTGCAAATCACCAGGTCTGTTTGCCTCAAAGGTGTCCAATATCTTGTCAACCACCGAAGTGGGAATTTCTTTCTCTTTATTTTTGCTGAAGACAAAATAAACTTAATTCACCTTTTACTTATGTTGATTTACTCCAGCAGTTTTCTCGAGTGATTCTGTCTCCAAATAAAATTACATCTCCACTTGTGATGTTTGATAACAGAAAGAAGCTGGCGGTGGTGATGGATTGATCCTGTTGACAGCGGATCACGGCATCAAGAATTCTGGTGGACACGGGGGTTCATCGCACGAAGAAATCACCGTTCCTGCTGTATTCATCAATAGCAATTGCAGCTCTAATTTCAAGTGAGTCTTTCACAGCAGGGCGTTGCGCAATATGTTCTGATTCCCAACTCATTGCTCCAATCTACAAGTGAGTTCTGAAAACGGTGGTTAGATTCGAGTTGGTCAGTATGTAAATCAAAATGTTGAAATGATTCTTCCAGTGGGAATGATAACATTCATAACATGTCTGTATGGAGATTGTGGTTGTTGTATGTGTCGTGGCAGTCCTGCACCCATAGCCATCGTACAGTGTACAAATCAGCGTCTTACACTGTGTATTTGTATATTTTATTTTATTCCCAGGAACCACGCCATCCTTCAAGGAGATCTCAGTTCTATTTTGTCCGCTCTCATGGGAATACCAGTCCCTGCAGGTAGTTCTGGGCGAATCACCCCAAAGTGGCTCGGCGGTCTGAATCCCAATGAATCTTTATATGCTGCTTATTATAACGCCCTCAGGATGAAAACTTACTTGATGACAGCTGCCCACAATGATATAGAAGGTACAACCATTTTTCTTATATAGTGGACAAGCCTCCACGAACAACCAGCATTTTAACGTTTTCAGTTTTTACTTTTGGCTAAGTATTGAGAGACATAATAATATTGCTCATTTCAGACGAGTTCAATAACGGAGTGCATCATTATGGTTTGTGGATTCAAGAAAACCGTTCTGAAAATTGGAATCAGGCTGCTCAAAGCTTTTGGCGTGTCCAAGAAAACATAGCCACAATCACCGAAGCATCGAGAACCACCAATTTCTTTGATCTGTTCGCCTCTATTGTACTGCTCCTTCAGGTATGGTTCAATTTGGTGTACTGGAGAGCAACTGAGCTCATTTGAAAAACCCCCAAGCTATGGACTCACTTGGGCTGCAAGTAACATATTCAACCCTCAGAAATCTCGAAAGGCGTGTTTTAACAGAGACTCAACGACTTACAATGATAAATATTACTGATCTACCAGCTTCATTCATGTATTGCAGATCTTGTATAACCACTTTTATAATTGCAGGCACTGATTTTGATTTTTACTTATCAGTCAAATCCTGAGGCCTGGTCTTGGAGCAAACTCCTCTTATTTGCAGCGACATGTAGTGTTGTAGTATGGCTTACGAATATGCTGGGTGTCGTAATTGTATTAGCTTTTTACAACATGCGGATCTTGTCCAAGTCCAACGTTGTTCCTGAGGTGAGTACTGGTCAGACTCTATTTGTACTACTAGTTTGCATTTGCTTTCATCTGTGTATCCATCAATTGCTTTGCAAGGTGAAGTGGATACTCTTCTTGTTCAATCCCTTGAGCTGAATAGAGCGAATTACTGTCACCACGAAATAATGGACTGGATACTCTTCTGATAATAGTCAACACCCAATAGCCTCTCCGTACCTAATCGATCATATTTTCGACTCTTACAGATCATCAACCGACCCGATTATTTTTTCTATTCGTTAATAATTCTCCACCCCATCAGCTTCTTGAGCACCAGCTTCATCGAAGAAGAACACCAGTTCTGGTACTTCACATTCGCCACTTTACTCACGTACATCGCGTACAGAAACATCCGCATTGGTAAAGCACTGATCCCTCTACTCATCCTGCATCGCTTCCTCAAAATGTTGAACCAAACAGGCGACAAGTGGGCCAATTTGCCCGATTTAAGTGACTGGTTAATGCTACCTGAGAACACAATTTACATGAACACTTACTATTTGACAGGTAAGGCGAATTATTAAAGGCATGAAACTCTTATTTTATTCGTCATTCTAAGTTCATCAACTCCTTTTTGTTTCTACAGGATTACTTCTTAGTTTGTTCGCAAACTTGAAATGCAATGTGCAGGATCACGTGATGTCTCTAGATGCGACCTTTATTTTGATGCAAGGAGTTTCAACCTGCTTGTACAACGTCGCTATTGGGAGAATCTCGATATTTTATGATTACCCACAATCCAGGTTAGTTGCCTTTCAATTTCACTAGTTTGGTTTAGAATCCATAAAATATGAAGAGTTCGTGATTTTGGTCTGGTCTCTTTTATTATTTTGATTCAATATTACTCGCTTAACTAATATAAAATTGGTGGATTACATGTTTTTACAGGGTACTCGTACATACTGTCCATACGTGGACGTTGCATAACGTGAAACGGTTTGGTCTCCAGACCATCAGTAGAAGTTTCTCTACACGTTGTTATGTAGGCAAAAATAATACAAATATTTGGATCACAGTAAAAATACAAAATATTGGCTCAGTATAAAGAAATGGAAAAAGGCGAAAATTTTCTCAAATCTGAAGCACATCCTAGAAATTGTCGCAAACTTATACAACCGTTATTCAATACCCCCAAGAAAGATTGAAATGATTTCCAGCTCTAGAGCAATTTTTAGGGGACAGAGCCATTTTTTGCACTAACTTTCCTGAGCTATCAGCACGAGATATACATTTAGTTTATTGATTTCACCTCCCACGTATGGAGAAGTTTGTCAATAGGCACTTGATAACACACGTTAAAGCAATGGCTCGATGGGGGGCCTTAAGAGAATCCCAAGCCATCTTGGGCTTCCTTGTAAAGACCCACCCACTTATGGATGCGGTTCTTGGGATGACGATTCTATAAGACATCACAAAGTCTAACTCACTTTTCTCAACTTTATTTTACCAGCGCTGTTACTCTTGTGGATATTAAGAAAGCTGCAAATTCTTGGTTTATTACCGTTGGTTTATTACCGCAGTTTTCTCAATATCCACGAGAGCTATATTGTACGAGTAATAGCTGTGGTAAAATAAAGTTGAGAAAAGTGAGTTAGACCTTGTGGGATCTTAACAGATGATTTAGTCCAATTTATGTAACGTTGGTAGTGAGGTCAAATTATCAGTTGTCCAAATTAAATTCAGTGCACACCTCCTCTGGCTCCATAAACGACCGCTCTAACAGATGGCTTGGATACTAAATAATAATTACGTTTTGCAGTGGCGTATGGGAAGTAAGATGTTTCTGGATTGCCACTGCTGTCAGAATTATTGTGGCTGCATCACAATTGAGGCGATCCCATACGAGTTCCAATAACGCCCCCATATCTACCAGCATCCTCAGTAAGTGGCGTTTCCGTAGGCTGTATCGTGCTGTAAAGCTCAACCCATGGCAAATGAATAATTATAATGAATGAATGATTCGTCTTCTATTCGCCAGGTATATTAATCCAGCTGCACCTGTCAATCATTGGGCTCCTCATGAAACCCCACAATGCGATTCTTGGCCCTGCATTGGTTTTTTTCTCTGTCGTACTGAGCTCGAAAGTTGAACAAGAATGGCAGCTCGAAGTTTTACACTATTGGATGGGGATGTGCTTCTTTTTCTACATGGTTAGTGGAGTAAGAGTTGCCCAACACGACTTTCTGTATATGAGCAGTATTAACTAACAGTGGTTTCTTACGATTGGATGTTCCAGGGTAACTCCAACTCCATAGCTAACGTTGATGTTAGCGTTTGCACCATTGGATTTGAGGAATTCAACATATTCTTCGGAAGCCTGTATACGATTTTGCATACTTACGCATTTCCCATACTGGCGTATTTGTTGATGGCGAAAGAACTTCTAATCAGAAAACGGTAAGCCTTTCGATGTAGACCTACAGGATGTACCTGTACAGGATGGAGCGCGAAAGACAGATGGATTACAAAACGGGAATACTGTGTGAATACAGTCCGGGTATCACTCTGGGTGGCTATAATTGCCTAACCTCCCCGGGACCAGGGGGACTCAGCAAACCAGTCACTCGCTTTCCATCAGTTATTTTCCACTGCGTTTTGCACCAGTATATTCATTTTCCCTTATTTTGTATTTCCTCTTTTTCTTCCCTTCGACAAAATCAATGGATCGACCATCAACCAAATACTTATGATTCATACGTTTTCTTGTATTTCGTTTCCAGGATGAAACATCGCGGGAGTTTTGACGGATATTCAAAAACTTATCTTCTCCTCAATGGTCTCCCTTTGATTGTCTTCATGATTATGATTCTCATCCAACGCGAGCACCTCTTCATTTGGACGGTCTTCTCACCCAAACTACTCTACCTAATGTGCCAAACCGTCCTCATAGTTGCACTGACTCTTCCTAGCTGTTTACTTCTGTCTACAAGTGCGTTTGACAAAGTGGTACAACTTTAGAAGGATGTATTCTAGTCTGTTACCATTCTGCCCTTGAGGAATTGAGGTGTACGCTGGCAACACCCCCAGGGGCATGATGATAATAATAGCTACCATTCTAGCCCGTGTTAAGGATATTTTGTCCTCAAATTTATAGTGAAATCTGGTGAGAATTTGTGAAGTATAGCATTTCAAGGTTGCATTGAAATTGTATAAACGATAAAATTATTGAAAGGTTCCCCAAGGGATTTGTAAGATACTGCCGCACCTGAATGTATTTGACTCTACTTGACTATGACAAACACTTTTTTTTACATTTTGTATTATTATCCGTTAGGTATGAGACAATAGTGCTTATCTGTGATTAGCTGCTGGGTGGTTTATGTGTTGTCATGTACGATAAAATAAAGTTATTTTCATCAAGTTATACGTTAATATACATTGTATATTACGTTTAATATACATCCCTCCAATCGATTTTTGCAAAGAAAAGTTCCAAGTCATAGATGGACATTGAGTATTATTGAGTTGGTCACACAGGAGTGACCCCTCACCTGATCGACCATTAGGTATAGTAACCGTTAAGGCATTTTATATAATGAATAGTGATTGAACAGAATGACTGGCTCTTCCAGTCAAGAGAGTCCAAATTATTTATTTGTCTAACTTTCCACACATTGACCTAGGATTTTACATTGGCTAATATCATTCGAGCAACGTACAAATGAATTGATTGGAACGATTGCTAGATTGCATCATTTAAGGAGTCAAGTGAGTGGAAGCGGTATCTGTAGGAATGCCTAGTACTGCAAAATTCCCCAATATTCATTCGCCGGTATAATTTTAGAAGTGACCTGTTGTCCTGTGACCCTTGATGAGCGCTTCTCTAATATTAGCTTAGTTATGGGCGAATGTAGGGCAGTCGAGGGCGTATGGAGGTCGGTGCGCCCACATTTGAGTTGGTATTTGGGATGCAAGAAAGTATGAAAAAGTGACGAGTATAGTGTACTGCCCCCTGGACAATTTTGGCTGGACAGTAATGGGATAAGTTGAAAGTCACTTTGTTGAAAAGCCTCAAAATAAATGTAATTGAGGAAAGTACAGGAGGGCTGATAAAACTCGTGTATAAGGTACCTAATAAATTATTATTGTAATTACCGCCCATACAAATCAACAGTCTCGAGATTCGTATGGAGTCGGGTTTACGGTTCGTGTAACAAGTGTGACCGGAGAGGTCTGTTGCTTCGTTTTACCAACTTGTGGATCCTGCGAGGGCTTTCATTGTCCTCATCGTAATGGGGCCTTCCTGCGAGTTGTCATCCACAGGCATCCAAACAGAGATAAACTGCTCCCATTGTGTCGTCGGTATAGTTGTTAGTTTCAACTTGAGAAACGTTTTATCGGAGGAAAACGTGATTCAAAAATTGTGAGGAAGAAAAATATTTCCAGTCATGCTGAATGATTTAACCCTTTATAGGTCTGTGGTACAACTGTTGTACCACTTGGGAAGGAACATTTGAATTTGCGCGCCTCTGGTTCCTAATTGCTCCAATAGAGTCCTAGAATGTCAGAAAAATCTTGGTTGGCCAATGTCACCGCTAGATTCCGCTGGGGGGCTCATCTCTCAACTAAGTGGTACAACAGGGTGTACCACTGACCGTCTGAGGACTTTGCCCCAACGGGCGATCACTGTCCGACAGGTGTCTGTTATCAGTTTGTTTGAGTGTGCCGGCAGGAGGAGACGGAAAAACGAGTTGGAAAAGGTATGTAATTTTTCTATTAGTATTGATGAATGAATCTTGACAATTGTTTCGAACCTGAATCAACTCGCTAAGATGTTATTCAATCAGACGTTGGGCGGGTTGTGCTGCAAACAGTAATGTGCTGATGTGTGAGTTACCTAGTATTATCTCTTGTTCTCGTACATTCGGCCTTTTATCATTTTCTCTTGTGTTTCACAGATGGACAAAAGTAAATTCTTCGATTTTGAAGATCCAGAGCAGGTGGCTCAACTCCATGCCATGCTGGGGATTACCGATGACATGGCAGAGTTCTCTGATGCAGAATTTGACGATGGTGCCGAAGATGATTTTGGCCTTTCGAGTTCGTCAACCCCTTCTTCTAGACGAACTCCTCGTACTAGTCGTCGGTCAAGTATTGAAGACACGCTCACCGGTGAGGATCTACTTGGAATTGATGTGCCACAAGAAGGTAATTTGGAAGAGCTGGAAGTAGCTGGAGAGGAGTTGCTACAAGTTTCTGAGGATGCACCTTTTCTCAATGACGACCTGGTCAGTGATGAATCTGAAGGTGACTCCGAAAATGATGATGACGATTTTGATAGCAGTGAAGATTGGGGGAAGGTTGGGCGGAACCCTCTAAAGTTCAAAAATCACGTGTTCAGTGTGCCACAATGTGTGATCACGAACACCGCTCGAGTGGACATTTCCAGCCCTCTGAACATATTTTCACAAATTTTTGACGAGCCCTTGGTGTCACATATCGTGGAAGAGTCCAATAAATATGCTACCAATCACTGTCATACTGAGTTGAACATGTCAAACGAAGAGTTTCTGGCGATTCTTGGCGTTTTTATGTTCATGGGTTTTCACAAGTTACCCTCCATACGATCGTACTGGTCGGCCAACCCTAATTTCAAGGTCGAGCGAATTGCCAATCTAATGCCAGTCAAACGTTTCTTGAAGATTGTACGCTGCCTTCACCTGAATGACAATTCCGAGGCCCCAAAAAAGGGCGAGCCAGGATATTCGAGGCTGTACAAAGTCGATCCCCTTATACGACACTTGAATATGAAATTTCGTGAACTCTTCCATCCTTGCCTGAATTGTTTCGTGCCTTTCCATACCTAAATGATTTCACGTGTACTTTTCAAAAATTATTATTTGAGTTCAATAAAAACGTTTTCAGCAACTTTTATATTTTCTTGCCTATTTTTCGATGCTAAAAACCCTCATTTCCGTAAGTGGTACAACATTCGTACCAGTGAACTTTGGTAGGGTATGGTGGCCCCTGACGCTCACTGGTACACACGGGTGTACCACCCTAATTTCTCCTCCATTGAAAATTACCAGGGATTGAAAATGACCAAAATCATCACTTATAGTCCAAATGAACCGAATTTTGCCCAAAAAAAATTTTTCCCACCCCCGTGGACTTATGCCCTATAAAGGGTTAACAGTCAACCTTCTTAGTCCAAAACTAAACGTCTACCTTTGAAATTCTGCCTTCTAACCTAATACTGACCAAAAACGTGATTTAAAAATTGTGAGGGAGAAAAATATTTCCAGTCATGCTGAATGATTTAACAGTCAACCTTCTTAGTCCAAAACTAAACGTCTACCTTTGAAATTCTGCCTTCTACCCTAATACTGACCAAAAACTGGAAGTATTTTCACAGGCGTGCTTTCACGAATCTAGCTCGACAAAATTATTTTTCGCCCATTTCTTCATTTTGAAGCAGACTTGACAACGGTCGAGGCTCCACTGTAGGAGCTACAATCAACTTTAAAACCTCTGTACACAGCTGCTTTTTGGAAATTTCAATTTCCTTGAGGCTATTGACCTGTGGATCAGATGTTATGATCAACATTGAAATTAAATCCGTATTCGTTGCAATACGTGAACACTTTCTGGTCTTGTGCTCCCGGAACCTGCTGCAATCTTTGTTTCTTGCTTCTTGAGCTTCTCCTGAAAGCTGCCCAATGGTAATTATTAAAGATTTGATTACTTCTGTGAATAAGGATTTTATGTACCTAGTACCGTAGCTGGCTCACCTAATAGTACCATGCATTTTTCTTTTTTAAAGATGCCTAGTTAAAAATTTTCCGCGGTCTTCCTACAGTAGTGAAACCTTAAAATGATTGGAAGAACGCAGCAGAGTACGTGGAATCTCGAATTTGATCTCTTCAACCAACCAATTTTCGATGATTCTTTGATTTTCGCTGGTTCTTTGATTATCCCGCAGCAACCTGTTTATCAATAATTTCGGAGGCATAGTTAGCCAACTTCATATTGATTTGCCTTTCAGAGTCGCTGGTAAGGTTTTCAAAATTAAATTTGGACGAAAGGAACTTGGAGAGAAAAGAGTTTTTACCTTCCTTTGGGTGCTTCAACCATTCTTCAAAAATTAGCTCGGTACAAAAAGGTACAAGGTCATTATTGTCCATTTAAAGTTATATTACAAGGGAAAAATCATCCGATCTTCTTGAAAACCTTTTTTTTTTTTTTTTAAATATTGTTAAATTATCAGTCAGAATGATTGATTGGCAACAATTAGCTCTTAACAAGGTAAATAATATTCATCTTCAACAATTAATTCATATAAAATTAGGAACACTTCGATTTGTGTGTTAGAAATGAAGTCTGGGATTCAACTGATTTGTTCAATTTCGATACGGATACATACCTTTGGACCTTACTACTCACGAGGTGGACTGTTTCAGACGTAAACAAATACTATAAGTAGTGCAATGTTTTGGAGTATTGTTTATATTATTCCAATACCAAATTTTAGAATTCTGAACATGACTTTTGTCCACCTAGCTTATACAATCGAAACACTGTGAGGCACCAGCAAAGCTCTTTATGACCACTATACATGTTTACAGTTTTTGGCATTTTTTAATACGTCATATTTGAATTTGATTCATAATTTATTGTACACCCTAGAATTAAGGAATTACTGGACTGCATTACAGGGATTACTGGAAATGGTTGAAGTCATATTTTTTTCTCTAATCATTGACCTTTTGGATTATGAATAAATGAATTATTTCATTATAAATATTATTATATTATAATATACTACTTTCTGTTGTTTTCTAAGCGTAGGTTCTTCCACCATTATGGCTGGACGTAGAAAACGTCTCCTTCCATACTATTTGTAAAATAAAAAAAACTATTTGTAAAGCGTGAGTGATGAATGTTGTCCTGTTCGTTATTGGATTCGAATGGTAGGCACAGGTAGACGTCTACAAATTAATTAGTTATAAGGTCGGCAGCAAATTCTAGCAGTATTCTCTTGTGCGAGAGAGGGGTGTTCAATAGGACTCGCATACTTGCCCTAATTGTCTTCTCCATAATAATTGATGGCGGGTTCTGAAGCAGGTCCAAGGACTGGAAATCCCTGTAACTTCTCCATACCCACTTCCAACGCTTGTCAGTTGGGAATAAATCATTGTAGTTGAAAACGTTGGGGGGGGGGGGGGGGATCCTGTTCCCACATTCCGCTCCCACTTTATCCCTTCAGGACACGGGAAAGTTTTATCAGAAGTGCGAAGCAACTTCCTTTGCAGTGAGCGAAAACTTATCACGTGAGTTTGAAACATAGTGGTTTGCCATAGCTTTTAATTAATGGCCTCATTCGCGTTTCGATTTCACCTGTACAATCGACTGATGAATCAAAATTCGTTTATTTTAACCTAAGCAAGTCGTCTAAGCAGATCTCAATTAAGTCAGATCGACAAATGCAGATCGAGTTCCTCAACTTTTTAACGAATTTTCGTTACACAAAATAATTTGACACAAGACAAAAAAAAAATTTGACTAATTTGGTACCTACCTATCTAATTGAATGTCCAATTCGGTATTTATGATCGTCAATTATTAGCCCCAAAAAACACCGTTTAAAAATCACCCCACCTCGCACATATCCTTCTACAAAGGGCAGAAAAAGTTATATCCACTTTCCCCGCCAGCCTTGAAGAGATATCCTAACCACTTAACAAGCTACGTACCTACCCATTTCGACACAAAAAGCTGTAACACTGAAGGAGGTTTTAAAACAATTTTAGCTTCTATTATATGGTAAACGATTGTCTCGCCATGGTGGCAAGGGGAGGTTTCGAAACGGGTACGGTGCTTGAAAGTTTCAGGGCTTTCTATCATCCAAACCAAATTTCAAGTTGATCGGATGTGGACACGTCAAAGTGGCCAAAATCAGGCTGAATTAAGGTTTTCAGTTGAGATAATAAGGTTAATTCTTCTATAGACACCACAAGAAAAACAGGTAAAAGAATAACAAAATATTTAATCAACAGTAAAACATTCAATTGAAAATTACCTACAGCTACCTACTTTTGATGGTTGCATTGAATCATGGATCCAAAGACTGGCATGGGTGAAGCCAAATCATCTAAGCAGAAGGAGAAGAAGAAGAAGGATGCTGTCGAGCTACCACTGCCACGCGGAAGACATGGAAGAAAAATTCTTCTATAATCCATCAATATGGATCCTATTTAAGAACTCACCTTGTTATCTATTTTTACAGTTTGGACACTTGTTTTTTTCGGAATGTTTGTTGTTTGCTGTAGCTGTTGTTTGATTGTTCGTAGTTTTTAATTGTTCGTTTAGTTTTTACATAAACAGTCGACGAACAGTTAGGTACTGTTCAGTAGTTTGGTTCGCAACATTTTAACGAAAAACTTGACATAGTTAAAGCCGGCTGTTTGAACTCCCAGGCCTCAAGGGAGTTCTCAAGGAATCTGAGCGTGAGTACACTTGAAATTGTTTACAATCGTCTTGTTTCAACCTATTAGAGATTTGAACCAATAGGGCTGAACAATTAACTTACCATCCTATACAAAGAGGAGTTCGGTGGAAATTCATGAACTGGTAGGTATTGCATCTCTATTGGAAATGCCATGGATTTCACCTGCAGTTTTCCGATTAGCGAAACTCATTTTTTACAATTTCAAGCTCTAGGTACTGCGTAGAGCGCTCATTTTCAGCTCTGAAACGCATTAAAACATATATGAGATCCACACAGGGACAACAAACATCTCTCTTCAATATCTATTGTGAGATCTCGAGTAGCAAAAAGCCCTAAATCTGCATCCGCCCCTTCAATGTACAATGATCTCGTTATCGATAAGTTCCGAAAAAAAAAAAAAAAAAAAAAATCAGCGTATCAATCTCATTTTCGTCTCATTAGTCTTCTCGCCTGTGTATTCTTACGCTTTTGCACAGTGTATTTAGATGAGGATGTTATGTTCCAAGTGTATGTTTTTTGTTTATTTCCACTTCTTGCTATTTCCTATTTTTATAGAATTGTCAGTCCGGTTGGTTGGTAGGGGCGGATTGGGGGGACTTAACTGAAGTCGCCATCCTGTTGGCAAGTTCTGTTCGAAAGGGAATTTTATAAATTACTTAGCTATATCTAAAAAAATAATTTTAGAAAATAGGTAAATAATATCATACAATTCCTTTGAACAAACAGCTTGCTTAGAACTGCTTCGCCCTTTTTTTTTAAGGATGAGAGAGTTATGAATTGAGTGCGGTACCCCTATGTCCAGAACCACGCTACGCCACTGGTGGAGAGACGGCATTAGCTAACTGAAAAAGAAGAAGACATAGCGGTGTGAGACCTTCAGGGCTTTCTGTCACCCCCACCAAGAAGATCCACTCCAAATTTCAACTTGATCGGCTGTGGACTTCTCAAAGTGACCAAAATTACCATAAATTTCAGTTTTTTGTTCCTAAAATTTTTTCAGGTTGAAATAATGCGTTAAATCTTTTAAAAGACACTGGCTAAAGTTGAAACGAAGCTCTGTGCAAAATTTCAACTCAATCGGTGCTGGTGGAGAGACTCTAACCTTGACCGTCTGAATTAGAAGAAATGCGTGGTAAGTGTGAAGAACAGGGCTTATGAAGTTATAACTCGGCTCCCTTTAGACCTAGCGACTTGAGACTTTCAGGGCATTCTATTATCCACACAAGGAAGACCCACACCAAATTTCAAGTTGATTGGTCAAAAAGGAGCTACATATAAAGCTAAAAACATACACTTTTATTTGTACCGTTCGTTTTTCTCATCTTGTTTGCTTGGCAAAATGTGGTAGGCAATTTAGGATGCCATCATAGACCGGCAGTTTCGGAGTACGTGGATTAATCAATTTGGAGTCTTTGTAAGGCCAAAATCTGCAGTATATTTTCACTGTAACTAATCCTCTTTTTTCATATCTCCTCTAGTTAAAAGCGTCTCGTTGCGCTGTTGATTCTTAGAATATTCCCTCTGGAGAGGCGCCGGCCTGAACTAATTCCCTTACAGTTTTCACTCTGATGTTTTCCATCGGCAAAAAACGACGGACATGGCGCTCTGTAATCGTTGATCAAAGCGAAAAAAAAAAAATGTCTCAAGTAAACACAGCGCCGTCAAGAGTGTAAACATGTTCATTAAAATTCGCTCGAGTTATCCGCTAAACAACTAACCCATTTATGCCTTTATAAATTTTTACAGCTGTTGTTGCCCTTCCCGAGCCTTTCATGATCATGATTGGTGTGATACCGTTTGACGAATCGCCACCCTTATCAACTGCAAATTGGCGAATATTACTACGTCTTCTACCCTCAGAATGAGTGTAGAGAGATCGTGGAAGAACCGACGAAAGTTATTGTGCTCTATAATCGAAATCATCACTGGTGTTTCAGACATCAAGGAACGAATTTGGTTTGTGGCTGCGTCTGATTGAAAGACAAGCTTGTCGGAATTTGGACGGTATGTGGGAGTTTGGTCAGTAGGTGGTCTCATGTCAATTTAATTCCACTATGATTTCTTGGAGGACAAGCTCAATTGTGACGTCCCCGATACGTTTGCAGCTCGAAATTACTGAGCCGATTTTGGGGGTCGTGTAGGATGGATCCCGCTAAATTTCTCGTGAATGGTATCAATTCTTTTCAAAGTTTTCGAAAAATTGATCATTAAGAAACTCCTTGGCATAATTGAAGAACGGAAGCTGATTCCCAAGCATCAATTTGGATTTAGACGTACTCGCCCATAGATCAAGTTCATCGAATCGTCATTGAAGAAGCGCAAAAGAAAGTCAGTAGCTCAGGCTTTTGACAAAGTGTGCCACAAAGGCCTAAAACATAAACTCAAAAAGATGCTTCCCATCCATTACGCGGAGCTACTGAATTCATACTTGTAAAAGACGTATTACCACATCAAAAAGGTGACACTTACTCAGAACCAAAAATAGTTAACGCTGGAGTTCCACAATGCAGTGTGTTAGGCCCCCTCCTACATACTGTACACAAGCGACTTACCGGATCTAGACTGCAACACAACAGCAATTTTTGCAGACGACGCGTTCGGTTCTCTCGGTTGGGGAGAGCAACAATGAATCCATCAGCAAACCTAACAGATCAACCTCCAAAATCACTCGCTGAGCCGCTAAATGGAGAATCAAACTGAACGAGACAAAGTCGGTGCACATCGATTTCACCAACTGTAATATCAACTACATCCGGCTGATCTCAACAATTTGGTGATTCCCTACTCCAATCACGCCAAATACCTGGCCATGACGCTTGACGCGAAGCTCCGGTGGAAAAAATACGACGTCGTAAATAAGGACCTTCGTGGGTCTACGGGGTCCAACTGTGATAAAGCAACCCGTTAACGCTCATCTTGAGAGAATTAAAAACCATGTTAATGAAGAAGTTGTCCAGCTTCTCGAAGTACATGAGTTGACGCGGCGCCTCAAGGGCACTAAACCACATGAGCTTGTGTAGGGAGTGAGTGTGTGCAATAAATTAGAAAGATAAAGGACTAAGTTTTGTATTGTTAGCCTTTGTAATGTCATGTACTGTAATATAATTAAGTCAGATATCCACATCCCTACATCCTGAAAAGATTCGCTGAGAGGGGACGGATACTGTTCTACTAGTCTTCTGATGCTCTGGTACAAAAATAATCATCTTCTCACCACTTCACCTGCAACTGCGCGTGGGAAGCGATACTGAGGCATCCTCATAACCCTGAGCAGATACTTGGAATGAAACGAGAACGTGTGGGAGAACAAGGAGGGAACCCCAGTCTCAAGCATTATGAAGTGTTTCGCCGGAGGTGGAGCTGACGAGATCCAGGTTGAGGCACTCGAAAACCAACCATGCCAACGATAGGAGAGAATGCCATGGAAGAAAACCATGTCGGCCAACACACGACGATCAGCAGGTCGAGGTAGACGGAATTGCCGGCATAAGGCGTCGTAATCAATGCCATCGCGGGGGATGCCCAGCTTGAAGGCAAGGTAGCGAAGGAACGCACGGTGAACCCGATCAAGCTGTGAACAGACGCGTATTCCAGGCATGGCAACACGAGAGAGCGATATAGCGTAAGGAGAGCGGGGATGTATTCCTGTATCTTGGAGCAATTATAAAATATAAATTAGAAGAAAAAATTCTTCCATAACACACGCGTCTTGCTGTTCGTTGTGGGTTCATATAAAATGGTAAGCAGCAAATAAACAAGTTTAATTCTCACTGAAAGAAAAAGTGAACGACAAAAGCCGAGAAAAACGATGTGAAAATCAGCTTTAAAAACGTGCGAGGGTTTCAGCCCAAGAAATTTCAAGACATACTCGTATCATCGGAAACCTCTTGCCGACGCATCCTCGATATCGATTCCATTCCATAGATTTACACAACCTTTTTCTTTCCCTCCTCCTTTCTCCCTATAAGATGGGAAGACCGTTTTCCTGGTTTCCACAATTCAACAACCTTCCCGCCTCCGCTACGATCGTGTTCAACATAATAATCTCCCAC
This sequence comes from Stenodema calcarata, assembly GCA_963920205.1. Taxonomy (NCBI): domain Eukaryota; kingdom Metazoa; phylum Arthropoda; class Insecta; order Hemiptera; family Miridae; genus Stenodema; species Stenodema calcarata. The sequence goes on along the minus strand of OY986061.1, from coordinate 11,950,120 downwards.
GCCGAAGCCATCATCCCTTTATACTGCTTCATCTTTTATTTTATTTCTTTTGCTTTTTTTCTTTTTTTTTCTCAACTTTCCGCCCTCACGACGCTTTTCCTATAGATCACGAAGGCGGCTGTAATCCTTCGCCATTTCCAGTCGAAGCGTTTATTTATGTCTGAACCGCTTCCTTGAACTCACATTTCATCAGGAGTCACTGTTTTCATACGATGAGAGCGCGTGGGACACGTGCGGCTTAAACCCCAAATTATCGCTCCTTTTTTTCTATCGACGGCAAATTAGTTCGTACTATTAAAAATAATCGGTTTTCTTACCAAAAAATAATTTTTATTATTTTTTTTTGCATTATTACATAAGTACAAAGATAAATACATACAGCCAATACAAATAAATTAATACACGAGTTCTTTTACATAACCTGTTCAGCTGGTTATCATGAAGCGCTGGTGATGGACAGACGAAAATAAATACTGATGAAAAATCCAGTCACGCAGCATGGCCATAAGAACGAATTTTTGAAGAAATAACTGGTTTTTATGTAAAATGGCTCCATTTTACACCTCAGTTTATACATTTTTCAAATCACTTCTCCATTAAGAACATTAAGCCGATCACCATATCAACCTGCGGATTGCTATGGTACTTTTAATTTTGCGTACTAATACAGTATTGGTACGTTAATAACTTCTCGATTTTCTGGTGTGATATCCGTCCATACTCTCTTCGACATGAGCGAAAACGCCAAAGAATTACTCGAGGAGCGGAAAATGCGTCGGAACGACGTCGAGGCGGACGACGACTGCGACGAACAGAGTCATTACGATGACGAGACTGTCCCAATTAGGTTGCGAAGGAAATCGTTTTACACCAAGAGTTATAACCCGGAGGAGGACTTGGATGAGACAGAGATAAAATTGTTTCTCAAGACAGACGAAGTGAAAACGAAATTGGAGTCATCAATTAAGGATAACCTGCTTTTTAGGGCCCTGGAACCGGAACAATTGTCGGCTTTGATCGACGCGATGGAAGAGCTGGATGTGATCAAGGGGGACGTCCTCATTCGGGAGGGGGACGATAACTACGGCTTCTACGTGATTGGTACAGCAAATAATTGTGAATTTGTTAGTGAGGACGGCTGAATTCCCCAATTTAGGATAGAAATTTACCAATTTTAAGGACCTTACTAGGGTGCACATACCTATTTGTTCCCTCTGGGTTTTATTAGAAAAAAACATTTCTAGGGAACTAGGGAAATTCATTTTCCCTAGTTCCCTAGAAATGTTTTTGCAAGAATGCCCACCTCCAAAAAAGTCATGTCTAAATCAACCTACAGCCCTCATACCATACACCAACTTGATCTGGGACTACCATAATATATGTATAATACGAGTATATTATATGTTGCTCTTTTACATATACTCGTATATTATATGTTGCTCTTTTCTGTTTGGCAGGAAATGGAGAATACGAAATTAAGACGGTTTCGTGCGGAATAGAATCAGTGAAACGAGTTCAGAGCGGAACATTCGGAGAGCTCACGCTCCTCCACAATCAAAATAGTCGGTCAACAGTTACTGCCAAAACTAATGGAAGGTTGTATTCATTGAACAGGAACGATTTCAGGTAGAGATCTTCATGAATTATATTTGATTGTTTATTAATATTATGGATCTCTAAAGGACCCTTGATCTCATTGTTGCAAGTATAGCAGAGTTTCGTTTGAAACCTATGGGCGTTTCAAACTGATCAATTTTGAAGAGATTGGAATAGTGTTTTAGTATGATATACACAAAGTTTTGCCACGTCTACATAAATAAAAACAATGATTTTCTTCCGAAAGAAAAATACATCAACCTAAAACATTATCGTCCTACAACAATTCATTGACTACCAAAATCGCCACCCAGTTGCTCTTCTTTTTTATGCGTGTTAATATAATATGAAGAGATTAGTACCCTTGATAGGCTACCTTGTTGCTGGGATTAGCCACCTCTTCAACTTATTTAAACAGAGTATCAATAGGGTATCAATGAGACACAAAGTACTCAGCTGTCGTGACCTCTTCGAGGGCCTGGGTAGTCCAGGAGCCTTGTAAAACAGCTCAGCAAATTCTTGACAGAACGGTTTACTATCTTCTTTGTGCACATCACCCTTCTGCCTAAATCACGAATTAATTGATGAAACGTTTATTGAGACGGCAAATTAATTAAAAATAACTTGTACCAATATAATTCTGTGGTTTCAATTACCACCTACCTACTTCGGCAAAAATTCGAAAATTATGAATTATTATTAATTACCTAAACGTTTCAAGAATTATTATGAATAATTAAAAATTAGTATTAATTATTTAAATGTATTATTAATTCTGATAATTTATTAACTCGATTTTTCAACACCAATTTGCTATTTGAATCAACCGGGACAGTATGGACATGATCCAACAATTTCGTCATTTTTGCTCAACGCTAACTGTGCAAAGTGCAGCGGACGACGGAAGGACGGATTTTTTCAATTTTCGGAATCTACGTATCCTCAAACGTAAACCCTCAAATTTTGAGGAGGCGAAAAAAAGTGTATCGTCAATTCCAAAGGTTCATTATGGAAGATAATAAACCAAACCCGTGTGCTGGACTCAATTCCAAAGTTAGCGAAAATTTGAGTTATTGTTTGGGGATGGTAGAGGGTATGTTTGATGAGTTTTTGAGCACGAGGTACCTTTCTTGACCGCCTATATCTCGGTTATTATTTGGGCCAAAAATATTTTTGACCAATGAATTTTGAAGGAAATTCAATACTTTCTTAATCTATACAATAAATCCACGGCATCTTCCATAAGTATTTCCCATTTTTCAGAAAAATAGTCACCAAAACGACCCACGAACTTCGCAAACATCTGGAAGACATCATCAACAAAGTGCCTCTCCTGAAGGATCTGTCGGAATTCGATAAACTCAAAGTGGCTGACGTATTGGAACTAATGAATTTCTCCGACGGTGCCGTCATTGTTAAAGAAGGCGAAAATTCTGACGGCGTATATCTGGTGGTGAGATATTCCTATGTATGGGAAGCTATTACTATTACTAAGTAGCTATTACTACTATTACTTACTCGTAGTATGTTTGTGTGATACCGATTCGTGATAGAATATTGGCACACCGAAACACACGAGCTTTCACAATAATTTTTTAAAATTTGTATTATTATGGCCTTTTGGATCCTATTTTTTCCGTTTTAGTACAAATAGCCAATCGGGCTTACTAACTATTTTTTAATATTTGTATTAACCCCGAAGTGCTCAGCGTTCCACATAATGGACGGTTTGTAGGGGAGGGTAGGGGGGACTTCATACGCTCAGATAGGTACGATAGACATACGTAAACATTGGACTTTGAGCCGTCTGATATTGCAGTAGAATGACTTTTTTGCTGCTTATCACATGAATTAGTTTTATTTCATACAAAACTTTCTAATTTTCATATCGTATTTCTATAAAGTTTTTTTTCGAATTATTATCTTGATTTCTATCTTCCATTTCTTATCATTCATGGCTTTCGTTTTGAATTTAAAGGACCTTAACATAAAGTTTTACTCGTTTACTGATTATTAGACCGAAAATTGGGTTTTTATCCTTCAGTTTGATATATTTGAACCCTTGAACGTGTTACGTAACGTAGTGCTCAACGTGCCATATAATATATCATATTATGACAAAGTCACTTGATAATAAAAAAAATAAATAATAATAATAATAATCAGTTAATTAATATGACGGTTTGACAAATGTTTGAATCATAATTTTGTTGTATATTCACTCACAGGGATGCTATAAGCTAGGAAAAATAGTTTATGTGAGTTTATTTAGTGTTACGAGCACGACTGGGTTAATACGAGGGTCGTCCAGAAAGTAAGGTTTCAAGGGCTGTGTTGGACGAAGGGAATTTTGTTTTTCAGGTTCCTAACGGTCAAAACAAATTATCAAACGCCTTCAGTCCTTTACGAAATGTCGTCACAGCAGCCAAACGCGTCAATCAGTTCGTCCTCCAATCGCTCCACCTACCGCAGGTGTGAGATACGCTCTGTTATTTGGTTCCTTATGTTTTCAACTTTTCCTGACTCAATTATGACTTGTGTCTGTTGGGACCGGAAAGGAATATTATTGGTCGATTTATGCCCAAAGTAACCACCGTAAATCCAGGATGTTTCCGGAGGTGGAGCGGATGGTACCTATACAAAAAGTGGTCCCTAGGCTTAAAAAATGTGTTGACCTCAATGGCGATTATGTAGAGAAATAATGACATGTTTTGACACTCATCTTGTAAATCTCATTTAAATTTTTCAATTTTGAACACATGTGGTAACCTTACTTTGTGGACGTCCCTCGTATGTCCTGTTGGCTCCGGGTTTTTTTTTCGGTGTTAGCACGATAGCCACCCCACTGAAGTTTACTTTATCTATCATAAAATGAAATTCCTAGGTCCAAGGTTCGGTGAAAGTCGTGGAAAAAACGGACTCGGAAAATAAAGAAATGATCGTCCCCAGCGGCGAACATTTCGGCGAGCTCCACGCGTCGAACCCGAGCAGCGCCTCCGCAACTGCTGTCGCTCTCGGTCCGACCAAACTGGCGTTTTTGAGAGGCGAAGCTTTCGAGCGGCTTATGGGCCCGTGCCTCAAAGTTTTAAAGAAAAGTGCTTCTCATTCCCGTAAACCAGCGCCCAATCTTTGAGACGCCTATAGGTCGCCCGAGTTCAACCAATCAATCAAGCCCCGAAGTTTGAAAAGGATCATTAATCGGAATGTAGCCGTCCGAGCGAAATGCTATCTTTCAAGCTTTCAAGAAGAGATTTATTCTGTTCCTTCACTTAGTAAAAGATTTGAACTCAATAAATTCAAAGCAGCATGAAATGTTGAAAATCATTTATCGTAAATTATTTTTTCTTGAATTTCAAACAATTCACATCTACGCTCCCTGACAGAAATACCTACAGTTCACTCACCGAAGTGTCCCGAAGTACCAAAATTTCAAAAATTTAGAGTTTGGTATCAATAGATTCGTCTCGACGCGAGGTTTCGGATTTTTTTTTTAATTTTAAAATTCGCTAATTTGTGCAAATCAGCTTTTAGTAATTTTCGTTTGGCTGGGATGTGCGAAACTCGTTTTTCAATACTTTAAATTCGCACAAACCAGGTTACCGCCTCAGTTGTTATTGTATCACCGATGTTGACTTTCTGACTGCGCCAATCGATTCCGCACCAAGAAACATTTTAGGACATCTCATCGCTCTCGTGCGACTGGAGTGGCTACTGTACTAGAAAAACGCGCAAAAACTTAGATCGCGATTTTCTCAAAACTGTGTTAATGGTCGTTAGTGCATAACGCCGTCCAGTTGTTTACAGAATGACGACAAACGTTCCAATTCTACTTAGAATGAGAATCAGTAAATAAATCACACGAATATAGTTTTCGTGCAGTGAGGTTTGGGTATTAGATGCAGCTTCCTGAGTTAGGAAGATAAGCTATTGGATCGTCCCTCTAACCCGAAGCCTCAAGGGAACCACCAAAACTCTATATCTCTAGGACATAATATAGAGACCCAAGAGATGTTACCGGTATCTGCTACGATTTTGATTGTCGAGAATCTATCTGATACTACTAACCAAGTAACAGTAATAATAACCTATGGTTGGGTGTCAAAAGTTTCTGCTACAAGTGATGTTTAAGTTGTCTAAATTACTCATATATATATATATAAGGGTTAAAAACCCCTTTGTCCAATTTTTTTGGGCTAAATATTTCAATAATATTTCTTCAGCAGAAATACTTGATATTATAATTTATTGCTTGAGATGAGTATTTGGTGTTCGTTATGCTTGGAGACAGGTTAAAACGTTTAATCTAAAAGAAACGAAATGAAGCCGGGAATCGTAATTTTAATTAAATCGGATTAACTAAGGTAAATCGCCGGATTTCTCCGAGTTAAGTATTACCGACCTTTAGGGACAGTTTCTCTTAACATATCGCCTCTCCGTTTTACCTTGGACCCTTTCAACTCAAAATGTTCAAACAACCGGAAACCAAACTTTGAACCCCCCACCCCCTCCTCCCGGTACTTATCCCTAAACTTGGCCCTCCTTCCAGTCGTGGAAACAGGAGTTTTTGCAATTAGATCCCCTCGACGGGAGAGGACAACTTGGGTAGGAAACTACCAGCGTGTTTTACTAATAGGAGAAGAGGATACCCCAGGGCCTATTCTACTTTACCCCTTCACCATCTCACCATCTAAAACCTTACCGATCCCTCCCTGTTTTCTGACTAACCTGGATTAATTAAATGGCGTATTTGTTTGGCTGGTAGAATAAACACCTCCGATTACACGACCGAAATGTCCTCCGCGGGTTTTACTCTGATTTTCTCTTTGGGTCTCCGGATGGGGGAGGGCGTTGGCGCTTTCGGTATGAACGCACCTCGTTAGAGCGGATGCCAACTTCCCAATGTCTATTTACTCTCAAAAGCTATTAATCCGTGAGCCTGTTGGATGGAGGTTATAATCAAGGATCCCGTGTTTTGGAACACGATTTCACTTGAATCCCATTTAGTTTACCATTAATGTTGTCACGCGGGAGGGCCGGAAAATTACAACATAATAAGTTAGCATAAGAGGAAGTATTTGTTCACAGTGACGTAATGTCTCTGGAAAGCCACAACGAAACAAAGAGCTCTTAATTAACTTTGCTGAAATTCCCAATTGTTTTTCGTCATCTATTTCACAGGTTGTTCCCAACACGCCCCCAGTATAGCCGTATCAATTTCCGAACTACAACGTGCAATTGATCTTCCAATTTTTAGTTCACACAGGGTTTAATTGGGGTAATCATAACTGTAACCCCCCCCCCCCTTACTAATTGATTTTGAAATCAATTACAAATTTTGAAATTTTGGATGACATAGAAAAGCTGTCTGAACCCTTCGTTTCGGTTTTTTATGTACACCAACGTTTAATAAAATGAAATGGAACTTGTGGATTAGATGTAGCATTTTCAGTTGAGTTTTCCTGAGTGTTAATTTTTCTTTTGCTGAAACAAAAAAGTGGATATTGCTCCTCATTAAAAATCTTTCAAGCGGACGGGGAAAACTGCTACCTACCGAAATTTTGCGTTTCTCATTAAGATAGTTTTTCTTTCCCCAGGGATGGGCTAAAAGATAAAGTTTTCTGTACTTTGAAGGGGAAAAACAGAGCGGGGTTCCTGCGTTTCTCGGGTAAGGGAGGGGGGGGGGGAGCACTAGAGCTCATTAGGTTGGCAGAATCAAAGCAGCTTGTTTCACTTGAAGGAGATAATTGGAAGAGGAGCCTCCACCATTGTTTGGTGTCACATTCAGCTCCCTCGAAAGGGTAAAACTTTGATCGTGGCGATGACAACGCAGGTAGCATGCAACTTTCCGCTCTTCTGCCGAGTTCCTTCGGGCGAAGGCGACACAAAGTTTGGTAGTTTCTACATCATCCTCCGTCCTCGTTTTCTGTCGTGCCCAAACGGCGCTCATCAGCCACGTTTCCGCCACCTCGTCGCAACGGTGCGTACAGCTGAATTTTCTGACTAGGTGGTTCGTACAGTACCCACGTTTAGTGTAAATGGGATTTCAAGGAAGAAGACCAAAAGCGTCGAGTCATAGTTCATAATATATCTACAGTGGTGTAAATAGGAAAGTTTTGCGACACTTCGCCCTTTAAGGGCTCGAAGAAGGCTGAGATTTTGGCAACACAGATCCCCGAAAATGCAGCCCTTTTTGAGCCCTTAAAGGACAAATTGTTTAAAAAAATCTCCTATTTACACTAATTTTTCCTCGTATCCATAAAAAGATCATACCAATGCTCATAACTTGTGATTGTATGTCCGTTTTCCAGGGGTTATTCGCATTTAGATTAAAGATGCAACATCGGAACCAAATAATCGATTGGTATTACATCAAAATTTAATGATTTAATAATAATCGATGTGACCAGTTAATCGGTATTGAATAATCGATGTGCCATTAAACGAAAGCAAATAATCGATTTTTAAGTAGGTACGTAAAATTATTTGCTTTCTCTCTATTTACGAATTCGATGCTCTTCTTCGTCTGTAGGTGACGTTCTATTGTTACATTTTAAGGGTAGTGTAGATAAGGGAACCAAAACTAATGAAATTGCATCAAATAGTTTTGACATGGACATTGTCATTCCGAAATTGGCGTGTTACAAAAAAATGTGACGGTTTTTGGCGCAATTCCCGTGGTTGTAGAGACTTGAAATTTTGGCATGTAGCCTCCTTTGGACTTACACTTACAACAGCATAGGGCCGGGATCAGCTGAGTGGCTCCTAAAGCTAATTTCTGTGCTATTCCCACTAAGAAGCTGTAATTTGGTATGTGGGATTTTAACTTTAACTTGAGTTCAACTGGACACTGCCCAGGCCCCGCATCAGCTGAGTGGCTCCTAAATCTCATTTCCATGCTATTTACTCTATGAAGCTGTAATTTGGCATTTAGCTTCCTTAGGACTTACACTAAGCAGAAAAGGCCCAGGATCAGCTGAGGGGCTCCTGAAGCTAACTGACGTATCCATGATCAGATGTTTTTCCCAGAAAGGGAGTAATTTGATTATAAATTGAAGGTATAAATAGAACCGATAAAAGTATCAAGTATGAAATTAGAAAAAGACAAATACATGGTTGAAGACAAATCTTCGTTGTTATTGTTACTACATCCATGCATACTACTTCCATGGTTATGTTCTTTAAACATCCTGATAAAATCGAAAACCGATCATAATCAATAATTGTATTAACTATTAATACAATAATCGATTATTTGACCCGATTAATTTTAATTGATGTATAGCTATTTATGTATTTAATATATAAATAGCTATACATCAATTAAAATTAATCGGGTCAAATAATCGATTATCGATTCGCAACCTCAATGTAGATGTCTTAAGATGATGAGTAGAACATGACATGTTCTTTGGGATTCCATAAGTTGCTCAATTTTCCAATCTCGAAATCGTCGTTTCAAACACACAATGTATTGTTCAGTAATACCCACTGCATACCACCATTGCATGAGCCCCATCATGAATTCGTCCTTATTCAATTTGGTAAATTTATTGGCCTATGAAGCGTGGCAGGTGTTTGATGATGTGTTCTTGGAGCCCATACCAGTTGAACTACGCTCTTGCATATCTTCGCCGGTAAATCGATATATTTGTGTAACTTCAACCTTGAGTTTTTCATTAACCACTTGATTACGATGGTCTTACCATATAAGTGTACCATATCCTGTTTCGTGATATGACCCATACTCGAGTCAAAATTGGTTCTTCTAAACATCCCGTGTGTTAAGGTGAAGCCATCGCAAGAACAGTTTTCAATAAAAACATTCCAAAGGTTCTCAGCCGCCGTTATATTAAATCGGGCAATCCATTACCGTATTAGCTGATGTCCCAGGCGTCCAGGACCAAGATCGCATAAATTCCCGGCTTAAAACCACATTCATCGCGGAAAACCTGTTCGTGAACCGTAGATGGTGGTCGGAGGGGGGTTGACGGGTTCGTACCCTGGTAATTCTGAGTTATGCCTCGCCCCCTACCAACAATTATACCCGAGGTCCCCGGGACCGGGGTGATATTAATTTAAATATATTAGGCATTACACTCGGCAAAGGCGGGAAACCACCTGTAAATCTACTACCCCCTTATTACTATTTACATAATCGGGGGCGAAGTCCGACCTTAATTTTACTAACACGAGTTATAGCCGGGATTTATATGGCAATAGGGAGTGGGAAGTTGATGTCGAATTATTGGCGCAAGTGAGACCGGTTCTCGTTATATGGGTCATTCTCCCATAAAGCGACATTTTCAAATCTCAATATTAAAAAGAATAAAAATTTCCAATTTTCAGTCATGTTCAGTCTTATTTTGCTCCAGTCGAGCTTCAAACTCAATCTAAAAGTCTTCTTGAAATTTGAAAGCAAAAGTCACGTAGCTTTTAAAATTACAGCCGATAAAACTGATTATTTACATCACATTGTATAAAAAGATATTGACATTTAAACATAAATACAAACTATTTTTTTAAATTGAACTACAATGAAGAGACTAGATGTCATGTTTTCACATATTTGATAGCAAAATATTATATTGTTATCACTACTTTCTCCGGGTCTATTCCGTCTTACGTATAAGGGAAGACATCTCTCGTGGTGTATAAAAATCTTCATTCAAATAATCATTATCGTCTTTACCGTCATCCTCGTCATTCTCCGTCCTTCAATGAAACAGGGGTGGACGGAGAATGGCGGGAACAAGTGGATTTTCTTGTATAACTCAACGTAACTTTAACAAATTGTTTGTAGTGTAATTGAAACTATTCCCTGAGCTCTTGACACCAAAACGAAGAATAAAATTTGTTTCCAACACTTACCGTGAAATCGCCGACGAGAGAATGACGGAGGGTGATTGGACAGCCACGTCCAAGACAAGACAACACGCTGACGCTTTGAAAAGAACTGAAACGAACTGCTGGCCAGTGTTCTGAACAGCTGAGATGCGCGGGATTCAAATGACGGGAGAAAATTAGCAGGAAAAAAACAGCTGTGTCCGTCAAAATTCAAAAAACATCTTGGACGAGGTTACACGTGCAACAGGTCCGGACAAACATAATAATATTATTATTCTTCTCTTGATTTTCGAAAGAAATTAACTTAAAATTATGAGAACCCCTTAGGAAGAATCTCAAAAGGTTGACAATGGTGCTTTGAGGACGCGAATTTTCAATTAACCCTCGAAAAACCCTTTTTCAGGATATCAAAGTTGGGGAGGACGAGCCTGGACAAGGACGGATAATGACGAATTGACTATTTAAACTTTTTTTTCTATTGAATGAACTCATCACTCGTATAAATGAGAAAAGTGGTTCTAGATAAAGTCAAATACAATAAGTAACAAACATTTCAGCCCACAAAATTATGACGGGGCTTGGAAAACGCTCAGGACATCAAAATGTCGCTTTCTACACCAAATTCACGGGTACATGACTGTGGATTTTGATTTTTTTTTACCGGTCATAAATTATTAGATCCCCACAAATGTAACGTAATTTGGACATAATTCCCGATGAATTGTGTTCTTAACAAACTACTTCATCTTGATAAGGTTTATCTCTAGAAATAAGAAAAGTGTCGCGGTAAAAACCTCGGATGAAAAAGCAGAGCCTTGTTTTTCCTCAAGACCGACCCTTCTCAACCATATCTGGTTTGAAGTGTTTCTCCTCCTCCTCCTCCCCAGAAGGTAATTAACTTGGTACAATATAACGAAAGATTTATTTCGGTTTCACTCCCTCTCGAGTGGAGAAGTTGAGAAGGCTCTTCCCGCGCTCTCGTTCCTCACTTCTTCTTTTTTCTCTCCGCGGGCGCAAACTTTATTTATCTCCAGGTCATCGCTATAAATAAAGCCTGCGGAGCTCCTCTTAAAAATTTCAGACCATCAACCGGGAAGCGGCCATAGAGCGTGAGCGGGTTGAATTTAGTGTAACGCGAAAAATTATGGCCGGCCAGAGCCGGATTCGTCGGAGGTTTTTTTTTATCTGTTACCAGGGAAATTTCGGCTCATGTCGAAAAGGATCTAATGTATGTCGGGAATCAGTGCGTTGCTGCCTTGATGATTTTCTCGATAATGAAATTAATGGGGGACTTGAATCATGTCGATTGAACCTTTAGTGTTTATTTATTTATTTATGTACGGGCAAGCCCAATTCGACAGTAATAGTTATAGTTTAAACAATAGTTTGTACTTCAACTTAGGATGACACTTGACGTTGTATAGACAAGTTAATTGAATAATAAATCAGAGGAGGAAACTAGTGACTTTTAGTTTGAGAGGGAGGAGTTAAAAATCCCCAGTCATGCAGCATGACTATAAGAGCGAATTTTCGAAGAAATATCTGGTTTTATGTAAAACGTCTTCATTGAAGAACATGATGTCCATGAAGAACATCTCAAGTAACAATACCGTTTCTTCATCTTCAAAGTGCTCCAGTTTGAGAGCGGAATAAGATATCGCAATTCTGACTTCCCCATCTTATGCGGCGTGAAAAACCTTTGAAACGAGGTGTCAATTGACAGACTTTCATGTTTCGGATGAACCCCCCCCCCTTAACTCGCCGAAACCCCCCTCAGCTTTTGGACATTTCAACGCTGAACACGATGGTGAAGTCAGAATTGCGATATCGCATTCCGTCATCAGATTAGAGCAGAGTAACCACGAAGAACATCTCAAGTGTCAACCCCGTTCCTTCATCTTCAAAGTGCTCCAGTTTGAGAACGGAATGAGATATCGCAATTCTGATTTCACCATCGTGTTCAGCATAAAAACACCTTTGAAATGAGGTGTCACTTGTCAAAATGTTAGATCTTGGGAATTTATGAGGAATTCCCCTCCCCCCTAAAACTCCCCAAAACCCCCCCTTAGAGTGGTCCGAATTTGCCCATCAACGAACTTAGCCTGTCGATTGCCAAGACAGAGTTGTTGTGCAAATTTGAACTTTTTATCTCAATCCTATTGAGAGTTATCATCTGGAATGACACATTGACCTCCGCAGGTGGGATCCCCAATTTGAAGGCAACATAGCGGAGGAATTTATGCTGGACCCTCTCCAGACGAACCTGTGCACGTCGTACTGGGGTGACCGGAATATGATAGAAGCATATTCCATAATAAGAAGAATGAGCGGCTTATACAGGGAAACAATCGCCGGGATACTCGTAAATTCTCTTGTGTTCTGCTTAAGGAAACCCAACATACGCACAGCCCTACCCGCAGTCGCCTCAATGTGGAGTCTTTCATGCGAGTGGAGCGCTGAAGACAGGAGCCGCAGAGGTTATACTGGAAGAGTGTGGGTTCAGTCAGCCGATGGAAGGTCACCACAGAGCATTTACCTACCACGATTTAGATAAAGGCGGTTGGCGACACACCACGCCTTCAGCCTGCAAATTGCCACCTGCAGGGCATCATAGTCAGATGGAGTCCAGACGTGGCAGAAGATCTTGAGGTTATCTGCAAACAGCATACACCTGATACTGTGTTCCAACATCTCTGAGACGCTAGAAGATAGCAGAGAGGCCCGAGGTGGCTGCCTTGTGGTATGCCCGAAGTAGCTGGGATAAGCTTTGACAGGTTGTTCCTATCACGGAAAACAAGTTGGCGACCTTGCATGTAACTATCCATCCACCGTAGAAATGTCCCGTGGACCCCCAGGGAACGCAGCAGCGACAATAGATGGGCATGGGATAACTTGTCAAAGGCCTTGGCAAAGTCAGTCGAAATCACGTCGGTGTTGGCTCATTTTAAACTAAATACGCAATAGCTGCCTATTAAATATTATTATTGTGATTTTTTTAACAACCCGGTTTGGGTGTCTATAAAATTGAGTGAGGCTTTTTAAAAAAAATTAGCTTGTTTAATATGGTAAACGATCTCGCCATGGCGCCAAGGGGAGATTTCGAAACGGGTACGGAGCTTGTGATTAGAACATCTCTTTCAGGCGGGCGGGGAAAGTGGATATCATAACTTTTTTCTGCTGCTGTAGAATGATATTTGCGAGGCGATTTTTGCACGGAGTGTTTTTTGTTGGATAAGCTGAATACATCCCTGCATAATACACGTAGTTTTTTCTCGGATGCTCTCTATCCCCAGGTGTTTTGTTTTGGTCAATCTCAATGCTTGGGCTTAAATTGAACCCTCGGCGCAGATAAGGCGGTATAAAGATAGGCTCATAAAAGAGGAAGTAAAGAAGCACTTCACCTGGCAATACTTTTCAAAATTAACTTGTCGCCGTTTCATTTGAAATTTACGTCTTTTCTTCAAACCGCACCCCTCCCAAGGTATATCATCTCCAGTTCCGTTTCAATTCGAAAATCCTTCGGAACGGGTAGTTAAACGTTACTGCTACCTTGTTTAAAGGGAAAATTCATTGCCGAGATGTCAAAAAAAGAAAAAAAAAATCGACGGACATGCTTCAATAAAAATAGCCGACCTTATACTTTCGGACTTGAAGCGAAGGAGGGTCGAGTAATAAATGTTTTATTAGCCGGTGTAAAGTAGGTGAAGTCAAAGATAGATAGAAGCTTCCCTTCACTGCTTGCTCTTAGCGTTTCCTCTCTCGACTTTCGCTCCCGCAGTTTCACGTTAACCCTTCTCCCTCATTCCTGGAAATGAAAGACGGCGTAACGCCCGTTTCTGCTCGCGGAAGGGTAATTCAATTAGGTTGAATCGACGTGGAAGCACTTTGATTTTACACCGTTGGCCCTTTTCCTTGTAACATGCCCTTTACCTTGTCAGCAAAAAGGGTTAGTGTAGGCGGTGCGATAGGTACCAATCTCATTTCTGCAGTTCCGTTGGGGGTGATAACAGACATTCTTTTCGCTTGTCGCTGAGGATTTATCATTCCTACATCACTATTGGCATATAAATCAAGAATCGATCACAATTCTATGTATCGATATTGGTTTACGCATTGCAAAATTCAAAACACGTATCACCTAATACGTACGAGTACTACACTTTTTTGAGAGCTCACACTGGTGTCTTACAGCTGGACAAGGTGAAATTTTTCACTGGATTCCAACAATAGCAGGAGGTTGAGCAGGTTTTCAAGTACTTTGTAAAGATTCTTGCAAAAGTTTAACCTCACCAATTTTCTGGTGTATTACCATTTCAAGCAGCCCCAGTTTAAAATAGTTGAAAATGGGGATTTATAAATTGATCTTCTTGATGTGAAAGTTAGGCTCCTACCTGTCTCTGAGTGGGTCCATATGAGCGAATATTAACCCCACTTCACTGGTAGTGAACCAAACTTATTTAATTCAACGGTCTTTTTTTCTTCAAATCTCGAAAATACGGGGGAGGCCCCTCTAATAGAACCACGTCCCGAGGAAATGTGCGTTATGACAAAAGAACTTCCACATTCAACTTCAAGCCTCCGTCTCAACTTTCCCTCAAATTTTCCCTCATATTGTAATCAAAGTTGAACCAAGTTTCGTGCTCGAGTCTTTGTATTATCCGACATTTCTGAACTTCGTTCATACAACTTCCCCTCGAGAGAGAGTTATACCGTAAGTTTAGGTAGCCACACCAGACATGAATTCGTTCGTTAACTAACTTACCATTACTATTCTCACGCTGATCTTCCCCCGCCTCCCGTATCTTTTCTATACCCTCAGTCAAGAATTTAATTGGCATCTTATTACCTACTTAGAATCGGCGTGGATGTCCTTTAAACTGCAACCGCCGTGTAGTCTAAAGTCAAATATTGGTTTTGTCGAAGGTAATTTCATCTCAATGAATACCTCGATTCGATAAATATATTATTTACTGATCTGTACATAGATGATAAACGGTCGTGATAAGAATTAGCAGAGTTTTTCTTCGAAACCTAGCATCGAATCGTAAATTGAAAACCTATCATCGAATCGTAAACCCTCAAACTTTGGTCGATTCCAATGGTTCATTATCAAAGACAAAGCATAAACCAAAATGGGTTTGTGGCGTCAAGGTGCAATTGTCAAGATTTTGTTCTATTTACTCGTCCGATTTTCCCTGTTGCTCCAATCAGTTTTGAGCCAACATTGGAGAAAAATTGTGCATTGAAAAATTGGAGCCAATATTGTGCACCTGATGACTCTCAACTCTGCAAAATCGCTGTTGTTTATATAACTTCTCTATTTTATTTTTTATTTTTATTTTTTTTTGTAGTGCGCATTTGCGAGCACCTTTCATCAAAGGTAGAGTCTTGTAAAAACCACCTCCAGAAGAGAAACGTTCACAGTTCTACAGGAAGAAGGGATGGAGCGTGCCGTGAATCCGAGAGAGGCCTAGACCGTGTAATCACGGTATGGTGCAGTACGCAATGCAGGGGGTTACAGAGGGTGGAGTTATGGATGGGACGGACCCCTGAGCAACTGAGTTTACGACTTGGAGGTTGCTCAATAAGGCAAGGAGAAATCTAAATATAATCGGTTCTTCTCGACGTTTAAAAGAGTTAGGTACTTTGACTTCCGAGAAAAAATCAATCAAGTGTGATACTATAAAGTGCCAAAAAGCGGCAATCTGCTTTGTTGGTCAATTATCTTTTAGTGCATCTAAGGATACGCAAAACGAATTGCTCATTTTTCAAAAAATGTGCTGGGAATTACGTGTCGGACTAAATCAGAAGGTTCGAAAAAGTTCGCTCATTTGGTCATATCGCAAGAGAGGAACTTTTTAAATCTGAAATTTATGAGTTAACCCCCGCCTTTTCTAGTCATGCTTTTTTTTTAATTTAATTTAAAATGATTTATTCAGTAGGACCATTACAAGTAATATACTCGTACCTCAATGTAGTTGTGAATAGTTAGGTATATTGAGTTATATTGCTTCAAAAATTAGAAGGTCAATAGCGGAGTAAAATACTTCAAAATACAAACGAACAAAATAAACATTAAAAAAAAATGAAATAAAAAATCACCCAAACATTTCTGGCAAAAATGAAGAGAGATGGCGTGGAAGCTCAATTCGAGCGACTTCGTATGGTTCAATACTTTGAAGAACCAGTGAGTTTGGACTGCTCCTGGATGTGGCAATGAAGGTTTCCATGAGCCTTTGCCTGAACTCACTGGGGTTCTCCAGCCCAAAGTCATTATAATATAATATATTATATTGTGGTATTCCTTACAAGAGGAGGAGCACGCACGATGTTCCTTTGAAGGGTCTGGTTTTGTTGGTGCTCGAGCCGGCGGAATTAAGAGGCAGAACAGTTTCCCCATATTAGCGTATGCCCATATGGGACTGATCATGGTTTTATATACCAACATCCTGTTGTCGATTGAAATGTAAGGACTGTGGAGGAGAGGTGTCAGCATCTTTGTGCGGTTCCGCAGCCTGTTGATCAATTCGCTTATGTGGTCCGGGAAGGTTAAACGCGGATTGAGTACGACTCCCAAGTACTTGTAGGATTCAGCTTTGGGTAGTCATCATGCTGGGGAGTCAAAAGTTTCCATAATGGCCTCCAAGACATGTTTTCTTCGATGTAAGCCTTTGCTTCCACTTCAATAATGTTATATTATGCCCATACGTTGCTTCTAGTGACAACAACCTCTTCTTGCAAAGATCATCTCCTCTCCCTACCCCAGAAACCGATGTCGGTCTCAAACCGGTATAAAAGCCCAGAAATCGAGTATATTTCCGCAAACAATAGACCCGGTGAATAATTGCTCTTGATATTCTGGCCTAAAGGGGGCAGAGAGGGTTAAAACAATTGGAGAATCGTCGGTTCAAATCGCCTCTCCCTATCGACCAGTTTCCCTTACTAAGACTTTTCCTCTGAGCTAGACAATGGTTTTTCCTACCCCCCGCTCGGCCCTCCTTAAAACCATTCAATAGAGCATTAAGACTAATCCTATAATTGCTTCTCACAGCTCTCTCTATTTCCCCGTTTTTTTCTCCATTTTCCGTCTTCGAGGTCTGAAACTTTTATTTGATTCTGGTTTTTCGGAATGGAGCGGTAGCAATTTCGGTGTAAAACCTTCGTCCCCTCCGGCTGTAAAATATCTCAACGGATTTAATTATTCATACACCTTGCTGTTAGTGAGGAATTTCATCATTAGAGTAGGCGGCGAGTTGTAATTTTTTTTTTCAAAAACTTCCAACGTTATATTTATACTTATATTTATTAACAAATCATAATTAGTAAGACAGCCTCCTTACATTTAAAATAAGGATTGAAACCAAAATTTGTTTTTCAAGTAATTCGTGAATAGTTGAATACTTCTCCTTAGCTCTTTATAAATACGTGGGAGTTCTTATATGTATAATATACATAATATGTATTCTTATATTATAAGAACTCTGGAATGACACATAATATCGTCTGGAATGACACATAATATATTATATTATGTGTCATTCCAGACGATAACTCTCGATAGAATTCGATACCTCTGCGCAAAAAGGGCGAATCTGCAATCGAGCACTGTGTTTCTAAAACCCCAAACGGCGTCGCTAGTTATCATAATCTCCTGTTCAGTTTTCTCTACTTTCAGTGGGTACCTACACTATCTTACTACGAATTCCTCAAAAGTTAATTCCTTTGGGATAGTCCAGTAAAATTATTAATAAGCTTTAGTTCAGTGTGATGCAGATTCGCCCTAACGACCCAAAATTTGTTGGAAAAGTTTGAGCGTATAAAGGGCGAAACTGCCAGATTCGCCCCAACGATCTATACTTTGTTGGAAAAGTTTGAGCGTAAAAAGGGCGAAACTGTCAGATTCGCCTTTTTGCACTTGCGAGGTTGTCAATCGCTAAAACAGATTCGCCCTTGAGCGAAAATTCAGATTCGCCATTTTTGCGCAGAGGTATCGAATTGAGATAAAAAGTTCAAATTTGCCCAAAAAAGGCTAAGATCGTAGATGGGCAGAATCAGGCCACTCTAAGGAGGGGGGGGGGAGGGTGCTGTGAGTTTGAGGTGTCGAAGGGGGAAATTACCATAAATTCCATAAATGAAACTATCACATCTCTGGGGGTATCGATCACATACATTTATACGACAATATTTGGGATGCGGTAATATTATGTGTCAGAAATTGTACAGTGCAAAATCGAATTTTGACAGTTTTTGGAAAATTCTTCCACTAGTTCATGTCCCGAGGGGTGTAAATTAATGTGAGTAGGTACTAAAATATTGAATTCCAAATGGTTAGAAACAGCGTTTCTGGAGTGGTTTTTCAATTTCGGGAAAATTCTCTCGGAACGCGTTGCGATATGATTTAGTAGAGTAACAATGGTCGTTTTCGGGATATTTCAGCCACTTTTTACGTTCTTTGCTTTCTCACTATACGAGCCTCTTTTCTCCGTTTCCTTTTTTTTACGCCCATAAAAAAATGACGTATGCGGGAAAGGCTCTTGAAGCCAAGTATAAACAAGCCTATTACCATTTGCCATGATGCCTTTGGTCGGGGAATATAGAACTTCGAGAGGGAGGAGAAATGAGGAGAGCTAGAGGGGGAAAAATGAGATGCGAGACGAAGATAGGAAGAGAACGAATGGGAGAACGAAAAACAACCTCTTTTATGGACGGCTCTAACGCCCTTGCCGAAAAAAAGCTCCCGTTCCTCCCCAGAGACGAAATCGGCTGGAATGTTGGGAGTTGAATAGGAATACGGAGTGGGAATCGAAAAAAGGAACAGGCAAAAAATGAGACGGTACTTTATAACTTTAAGACGATGGTCGGCCTAAATTGAATTCTTTTTATTCTGCTAACCGAGAAAAAATAAAGTTAGGGAACATAACGGAAAAAAATCTCGGAGGCCAATGAAGGTTGGAAGGGAACGGAGGTTTGGGGAATGAATAAACATAAAGGGAGTCGGTTTGCCAAGCTGAAGAGGAAATTTTAGAGAAAAGGAAACAATTGCAGAAGCGCACATTGTCTGCGGAATGTCAACCTCGCTCCCTTTTAATCTCTTACAAATTGCGTTTCACAATTTAAACGTCGAGCGACGGGGGTTGTGCTGTGTGCTGGAGAATTAAAGCACATTTAGAGCGTTAGTTGGTTTCTGTAAAAAATGGAGGTCTGTACAAATTTCGAGGGTTCTGGGAGTTTACGGTCCATTCAGGAATTTCTATGGTTTATTCAGTATTTGATGAGCTGACGGTGGAGGGTGGGCGGGCCTATTTTGTGGCCATTTTTAAGGAAGCAGGTGATTTAAATTGAAATTTTGAGGATTTAGAGGTAGTTTTGTGGGGTTGGGCTACTGGTGTAGACTGACAGTTAGGTATCTCTAGATGTACATGTTAGTCATTTATCGTGAAGATTTGAGGTGTCGCTTGTGGTCATGAAAAGTGAGAATTGCATGGCTTCGCTCAAATCAAGGTGTCATCAGCACAGAAGAGGCTGATCGCTTGGCAAAGGAGGCGACATAAGAGTTTGCTCTTGTCCCAATCAGTTACGTGAAGAACATCACGAGGGACCGAACCGAGACTCGAACCGATAGATAGCCAGTACGACGCCATGACCATCGCCACATGTAAAGGGGAGATGCTGAATCTCAATTGGCAGCCTTGGTTCCGGGACCAAGTACGTCTGTGCGCGCTTTGCAACCTCAATGTCAACTACACGACGGAGCATTTTGTGGCAAAGTGGACGATTCTAGGATAGGCCAGGTTGAGCTGTTTCGGGAGCGCCATGTTGTCTAGGGGCCGGCTCCTGAAGATCATTAACGGCCCTAACTAGTTGGGATCGTCTGGCGTAGTGGGGAAACGAAGAAGAAGAAAAAGAAGGAAGATAAAAAACGTTGATTAAATAAATCACATAAAATTATTCTTATGAAATATACAACATGGTATTAAACCGTCGGTCGGTATTGTCGGCCCAGAATAATAAATATTAAATAGAAATGGAATTAAATGGACTAGAAAAGGAACAGAAACTGGAAGAGAATCATAGACTTTAATAAATCAAAAATTAAATTCACTCAGTAACATTATCAGTTTTCCCCACCCCCCGCTATTCAGCAGAGCCAGCGGCCTTCCGAAAGCTGTCCTCCTTAATTCAGCCAGAAAACTCCTCGCATCGTTCGGAGGCATACGGTTTTCCGTTGAGATGTAGCAGCTTTCCTCTGAGCTTGAAAAGCCATCTACTGGACACAAGATCTATTGTCGGATCCTCGATCAATCAATACTTTCTTTACTCTCAGATTTAATAGGTACCTACTTTGCTCTCTAAGAGGGCCCTAAGGCCTATTTATGTAAAAGCTTCGAACTACCAACAACCAACCTCCAGCAACTGCTCAAAACTTTCAACTACCTATCAATAATTAAATTAATGCTCTTAGCACTTCCCTTAAGTATTCACCCGATCTTGATGGATTCATAGGAAAATGGTGAAGCTGCTTCAATTGAACTCCACGTTTTAGAGTTGAATAAGGAATATGTTAACATGGCATTTACTTATTTCAAATTTGAAAAGTTCCAGTCGTACAAGCTAGGGTGTAAGAGACTTTTAGGGGATGCTACAGAGACTAAGATGAAAACCTCTTGAAAAAATCCACACAATCAGAGTTTGTAAGGGAGAGAGTTTTTCCACTGTTTTAAAGCCAATTTTTCTCAACATGCCTCTTTGAATTTCCAAGATAAGCTTGAAAAAAAAAAAATAATAATAATGAGCTCAACTATTTAATTTTGTTGTAGTGGAAAAGGTGTAACCTTGAATATTTGGGTTTTGTAAGGAAGAGACTTATTCTTAGGTAGAATGCAACTTTATTCAGAAACAATTTCATATTTATTCACATACATGATACACCTGAAATTGTTTCATTATTAAATGTTAGAGTCTTCAATATTAAGACTAAACAATAGCGTGAATTAAACATTTAAAAAGTATCCAAAAGGAAAAGTAACAATTAGAACATTTTGAGAAGTGTTTTTTTTTTTCGGTCTGAAAACCCTTTAACCACTCGAATCAAGAATGGTTTCTGCTCCTCGATCATGTCAATCAGTTTGTTAAATTCTTCTATAAGGGCTATTCCTCGTTCGGCTAATGGACTTTACAACTTCCACGTTCTTTCCGTAGCTTCCTTCTTGATCCCAGTTTTCTACGAGTACATTACTATTGATAAATTTTATTCCTATACCAAGTGACCTGAAGAAATTCTCTTTGTCTCATTGGTAACTCTTTCATCAAAAAAAGGATAGAGCCACAAGAGTTTCAGGGAGGTACCAGAGATGGTTTTTGATTCTATCCTAAACCTCCTCAGCTAAAATTTGATTTAGAGCTTTGAAATCGGTCAAGTCTTTGAAAATTTGCAGGTCATTCAACGGTGCATACACACCTGAAGCAGCTGTAATTTCTGTAACTGATCTTTGGAAAACGCAATTATTTCTTGGGCGAAATCTGTTACATCTCTAGTTAGAGGGTCAGTAGTGGCAGGCTCAAATTCCTGAATTTATCTGTGGCCAGAATTTGTTGAACCGCCCTAACAATAAGATGTCTGGCCCTGTTGATGGTCCAACTTTATGAACAATTACTGCTTCTAACATAAGTTCTAATATGTCATATTATCCCGTTCACTGCTTTCTTACTGCATTTTATTGTCTTGCTCTTTGTTATAGGATTTTGGTATGAATTTTTTTCGAAAACCCAAGTTTTAAAAATTTTGGGCCAAGAAGAATAGCTAAAAATGGTGCAAGGTTGAATTCAGGATTCCTCAGGATTCAGGAAGTACTCACCCTTGATCTTTACGTTTAGGTAAGGTAGGTTTGTAGTTGTTTACAAAACGGTATCTATGTTTAGGTTGGGATGCTCTGTTTTTCTGGAGAGGATCGATGTTTTTGCTTTCGACCTTTTATCCTGCCCGGAGGGGCTACGAAATAAATCCGATAGCGGGACCGCCGGAATGGATGTTAAAGGGTTGGGGAACTGGGCAGGAAGGGTTTTCAAGCCCTTATATTATTTATACCGCGAATCCCTCACCTACAATCCTCGGTACTCGGATTGAGGACATTGCCCAACCCTGGATTAAACCTAGGTCACCTGGTGGAGGAGGAGGAGAAAGGGTTTGGGTCAGAGTAAATATTCAACAAGTGTAAAGATGGTGAAATCTGTTGCTTCATTTTAGCAACTTGTGGAATCTGATTTGCTCGTGGGGGAACCGAGCGGGGATACTCTTAGACTCTCTTTTCCCTTCGAACGCAACAACCTGTCGGTCTGTGGGGGTCTAGCGTTCAGACACAACAGTTGGCTGTTACTTGGAGTCCTCGACCATCCAACGTCGTGAGGTGTGGATAGGTAAGGGCTACAACCAGAGGTACAGATAGACCGAAAAAACTGAAGCAAAACTTCATTTGTTCCTCGAAGTCTGGAACGTAAAATGCGAGTGGAATTTCGGAATACTCAAATTCTTTTCAGTTTTGCATGAACACAGTCATCCTACCTTTGGGGGAGACGACAATCAATTCGGCTTGGGAGCCAACAATTTTACTCCCTTGATGAGACATGCTAAAAGCAACAGATAAATGAATGTGGTGCTGGAATCGACGACACAACTCTCCTGATTCTGATTCGAAATGAGTAGCAAAGCCAAAGGCTGAAAGTGGGCGTTACCTCCAACTTCACTGGATTACAGCTCTCAAGAGGCGTTCTGTGAACCGAAAAGGAAAATCTCGCCTTTTCGATCCTCATTGAACCCCCAACCGAAAAAAAAAGAATAGGGATGAGATGAAGGCGAAGCATGTAAGGACTGTGAGATCCTTGAAAATGTGCAATATTTATTCAACAAGGTCTTTGAGCTAG
Source organism: Stenodema calcarata (assembly GCA_963920205.1). NCBI lineage: Eukaryota > Metazoa > Arthropoda > Insecta > Hemiptera > Miridae > Stenodema > Stenodema calcarata. The sequence continues at coordinate 11,926,762 of OY986061.1, read as the reverse complement.
GCAGAGGTATTGAATGCAAAAGGACCTCCCGTTCTTACTGGAGCTATTTGGCATCGTGGATTGGGTCGATGGCGGAGGGGGAAGAAAAAGGTCAAAAGGTTCTCTCCAGTTCAAGGAGAAATATCTGATTGTACGAGTGTGTTATCCCGGATGGGCCTGACCGCTTCAAAAGCCTTAGCCAGAGGGGGTTGGGTACCAGCATCTTATTACATTGGATCTGCATCACTTTCCAGGGGCCAATGTACAATTCCTTTTGGCCTCTTTTCCTTCTATTTCTTTGTACCATTTCTTTTTTTTCTTCGAGATCTGTTTTCACAAAGTGAGCTTGGGGCTGAGAGCACAAAGAAATGTTGTTAACGTTCACATTCATTTCTAGGCGGACCTCAGTTATTGCCTCTGTGGTGATAGGGTAGTGGTAGGCTTGCTTTTCGTTCTTCCCACATTAGAGTGTTTCAGCATCGTCTCTCCTCGCTCTATTTTCTACAGGAAGCTGATATTGAGGATGGATGAATCTCATGGACGAACCAAATGATTTGGTCACAATTTGGGGCTTAAGCATCACGTAGAAAAACTAATTTGCAAGCACATATTTAACTAGCCTGGCTACCAAACATTTACTGAAATTCAAGCCTCAGTTTGACGCGGTTACTACTGCGCTGTCCACAAACCTATTCGATCAACATAATGGATTTGTGAACGTGTAGCAAGGGGTTTAAATTACCTCCAGAACACGAATAAGCTGGTAGATTCAAAGGAGATTATGGCTGACCATTTTGAAATTACTAATAAATTATTATTTGGGATTTCTTGAGTCGTCGTAAAGCACTACCAATAAATCTGTATGAACGAGACATCAAGAGAATGAAAACGGGGGTTGATGTGGTTGCAAGGCCTTACAAGGTGGAAACGTTTCTCAAGAACACAAGATTAGATGTAATGAGTTTTCCAATAACCAAGGGCTCCTGGAGGGAGGGCTCAGTCGGAAGATGGGGTCTAATTTTGTGTTTCAAGGCGCTCGCGGAGTTGAAAAGACCCTCTCAGAGCTATGGCGATGAAAGCTACTTGGAAACATGGTAGCAACACAAGAAAGGAACCTTTGAGCAAACCCTTGAGCAAAGATCCAATTGAGGCTTTTGGTTTGGGAAAAAGAAAAGGGCCGCTACGTACTGACGTAACCCAAAGCGTCTAACAGTAAAAGGTACACGGATTTGAACCGAAATTGCCGGAAATAACCCTCAGGTTTGAGAACACCCATAAAATTCAATGCCTTGTCCGCAGTGTCCCCGCTCTCCACCGACCATTCAGGAGCGGGTTTCAAGGAATGTAATAACTGATATATTTCAAAAGGAGCAACGTTTGGTTTGGCAAAGGGTTGGAAAGTCTGGGCTGAATTATGTATTTCGGGCCGTTCCCAACAATAGGCCAAGTGTCTGGGTTTGCGCCCGCCCCTCTATCCCGCCACTCCTACCGAATTTCGCTAAATTATACAAGTTTCCTGTCCTCTGTTACGCCCGCTGAACCGAGCTATACATGGAAATAGCATTCCATTTCTCTTGGACGTCCCCTCACTTCCCTTTTCTTCGGTCATTTCACTCCCAAACAAATATTTCCCTCCCTGAATCCCGTTCGCGGAAATAAATTAACCCTTGATTGTTCAAAAACTACCAGACCCCCCTTCACCGTTTCGGAGGTATTCGACCGTTTTCCATTCAAGTTTGAAAAGCATTGTTCTTTTCGGATAAAGCTTCGCGGATTACGAGCAGGAAATTGATGAATGTTGAGTCATAACCCTGTATTTTAATTGAAATTGCAGACGATGAAAATATCTAGTACCTATTAAATGGAAGTAATACTTTTCACTCGTCTTGGAGAATCCCTGTTGTAGTATTACGTCGATAAAATTAATTGACACCGCTTCAGTACAGCTTTAGTGCCCTTAAGATTATCGCTACTTATTGATTAAGAATGAATATCTGTATAGACAACTTTGATTTTCACTTGGTAATGTCTGGATAATACAGATTACCATTCGGTGCAGATCATTGTTCTACGAACAGGATAAAGGACACCTAATCGTTAACTTGGCTTTTGCCTTTAAGGGCCTTTAGGGGACGTTTATGCCTGCCTAGGTATATCACGTCCCATCGTTGGGTTTCAGATTCCTCTAGATTTGCAGTTTCAAGAAGTTGAGTAAAGCAGAAGTACAGTATCGTTAGTGTTCTCCTGTCATATCGCATTAAATTAAATGTAAATTCTGAAGATACCAGTAACAACGTAATAGTACAAAAACAAGTATCAACTTGAAACATTTAGTTCATTGCTTTAACCGGCTCAACTTTTCTTTGAGTGAAACAATCTTCTCGCAGCAAAGCTTTGAACCGGTTTATCCAAGATCGCAACTTTTCAAGATGACATACCCGTAATAAAATCTCGGGAAATACCCGCTTCACGGAGCAATTTGTTCCTTCGGCGCCGGATTACGCCAGGTTTAAATTCGCTTAGAACCTCTACAGGGATGTAATGTCAGTTGGTTTCAAAGCGCGGCTTTTGAAACAGTCAAGTTGAAAACTTACGACTCCCGTTTTAAAACGATGGCATACTTGAGAGCCGCTAAATACTTGGGTTATTCGAAAAGAGGGAGTGAAAAGAGAAACTTTACGAGGAGTGAAGTACTTAAACTACCCTTTTGTTGGGAAAGGTGCGGAAAGTGTCTACACATACTAATTTGTTCTCATCCCACACCATCGTTTTAAAAGGCATGTGTGTCTCGTGGCATCGCCTATAAAGACGCTGTTACAATACACACCATAAAGGCCTCACAGGTAATAGGTTCGGGCTTATGTAATGCTCCCTCAAGCCAAAGTATCGTTACAGTCTCTCATCGAGGGCGGTTTTCTCGCAGTAAATACGGAATCTTGAAGAGGAGAGGATCATAGAAGAAAAATAATATACTCCTTATAAATAAATTATTTATACATGGCATTTAAAGGGAGCTCATGGAAGACTTTGACCTCCCGTTTGAGATCAAAGCGGTACCTCCGGTTATCTTTGGTATAAATACCTCGAACCATCGGGCCTTCAAACGTTTCCCTCGGCTAGGATGAGATGCAAATGTGTTATTGAATTTTGCCAAAGGCCAAGACCTCTACATCATTTCCCATCCCCTGTTTCCCTTCGAAGAGCCTTGACGGCGAGCCTTCTCCCGGACCTGAGGCAAATGGAGGGTAGTTAGGCAAATGAACGCATCCAATGTTGATATTATGCCTCCCTACCCTTTACGTCCCTTTATGACCCGTATGCTAAATTATATCCTCAACTGCGCACAGTAGGGACGGCCATTTTGCTGAATCTATTCTAGTCAGTAATTCAAGGAAGATGTGGCCAACTGCATTAAATTCCATCTTGATATCCTTCAAATTTTATAACGCTGAATCATGATCATTGGAATCACGATTGGAACAATGGAAGCCTCATTACGCTTACTATAGATGCCAAATGACGCGTTGACACGCAGCTTGCCAATTAACGTCCCAAAGCTTCGTTTTTGTACAGACAAAATTAATTTTTTTGATTATGGCCTCAGACATTTCTTCAAAATACTACATACTAAATTCAAATAGGTAATATTGGAAAATATTTCATGCCTTATGGCCGAGGGGGGGGGGGGCGCGTCATTCCAAAATTTGGCGAGACAAATTTGCGTTATACTCCTGTGTGGCTCCTTAAGCTATATTCTATGCTATCCACTCCATGAAGCTGTAATTTGGTATGTAGCCTCCATAGGACTCACACTTTAAGCAGCATAGGGCAGGGATCAGGCAACAAAGATCATAATATGATAATCATGATATTATCAAACATTTGAACATGCCATCAAACATCATATGGCTGGGGTCATTCCAAAAGTTGATGTTTCGTGATACCTAACCTATTTTATTAGGTTACCAGGGTATTTATTGATACTCTGGTAACTTACTTTCACAAATCTCTTTGATAAAATAGCAAAAAATAATATTATATCAGTGTTTATGAACGAAAAAACGTAGGGCATTGTACAAATAATGGGAGAATTTGGAAGAATATGGAAGAATTGATTAACAAAGTGAAGGAGAGAGCGCGCAAGGGGGTACCCGATGAGGTCAATGCGGGATGTTTGTGGGTCCCAGGAGAAAGGGAATTGTACTACAACCTGTCCACCAATGACCCAGTCACAGGATACGTCGATGGATGTTCCATGTTCGTGGATCTCAGCTACAGAAGACTGCGCCAGCTGAATCTGCAATTGTACATCCAACCCAACAGTTACCTTTCAGTAACCCATCTTCATCTCCAGAACAATAAGTTGGCCGAGCTCCCCGACGACGTCTTCACTGATTTGAACAACTTGATGTACTTAGACGCGAGGAACAACGATCTCGTTTATTTTCCCAAAACAGTTCAAGATCACGAAGGCTTGCAAACTATTCTTCTCCAAGATAATCTAATTGAATACTTCCCTATAGAATTGGGCTCGTTGGAGGGCCTCAAAACCCTTGGGATAGAATTCAACCCGACGAAATTTCCAACCCACGCGGTTCTCAGTCAGTGGCGCAACAAAGGAGAGGTCGTCGATTTTTTCAGGAGATGTTGGAAAGCGAAATCCACGAATGTTCCTGCCGTCGTTAAGAAAACGGTCAGGAAAAAGTTCAAAATTGTTAAACCGAAATTCGTCAAAGTGAAAGATCCAAGTGAAATAGTTTACGACTTGAAAAGGTCGCCGAACTTGAAGAAACAGAAAGAAGGAGATAAAATCAAAGAGAGTATTCAACGAACGCAGAAGACCTTACAGAAAGTAAAGGACAAAGACGTTCTCGAAGCTTGGCAAGACAAATACAAGGCATACAAGAACGAAGAGCGACTCGTCGTGTTACATCCACCACCGTATGGTGTCGACGAACGTTACAATAAAATTACGACTAAATTAGAAGCTCTCAAACTTGACTCGCAGAAGAACAAAGGGCTCAAGTACAGGCTTAGTCTCGATGAAGAGATTTCGGGGATTAAAGAGAGACTGGCAAGCATTGGCAACGAAACCCACTATAGAGATCCAGACACTGAAATAGCAGCCAGGCTTCGCGAAATCAAAACAATTAGAAAACTTCAGAAGAAAATAGAGCATTTGAAACACAGATCGTGAAGAGCTGGTAGATTTCTCGGAAATAGAAGTACTCATTTTGTGTCTGGTCTTTGAAATGAACATTACCTGATGAGTAATATTTGATATGGGAGTGTTTGATAGCCGCTTTTGATTGAATGTTCTGTAGAATGATTTTTTATAGCCATGGGAAAATTCGCTCTTATAGACTGGCGATTTTATTTTGGAAATTCACTAATAGCAGGAAGTATAATACGGTTTGAAATGAGTAGGAAATCTTAGTAATGAAAGGAATGGCGATTTCAACCAAAATTGCATGGAGGCTTGACAGGTATTCTGAATTACTCTATTAGCTGTAATTCTGTCAAAAATCAAAACTGTCGGAAAAATTTCAGTGAAAAGAATGGTTATCTTGGAAGCGTACCTATATAAAACATGCCGAACGGTATCAATTACACCATTTTTACACAATGAAAATGTGATGTAGGCTGGGAAAGCGGAGCCAAAAGGAAATTGAAGAAGATAGATAGAGGAGCCGGATTCACAATTCAATAACTTTCCGTACTTCGTAATGAATGTTTTATAAAGAAATGAAATACTTATGGTAAAACGGTAGAATACTAATGGTAGGGATTCGCAATATCTGCTGGCTGTAGTTTGAATAGATATCAAGGTTCAAGGCTCCGGATATTAGTATTTCACCTTTGCGGGGCGCTGACAGTTCTCTAAGGTAGACAAAACGTCTAATCCGGAAGGTGCTGAATTAATTTCAGGGATGAAACCTTTTATCGTCGCTCGTACAATGAAGATTTATTTGAGAGCGATCTCTCCTTAATATGCGAAGGAATCACGAGAAATAATTGCTCCAACAGCATCCAGATATGAAAAGAAAACGATCGATCATATTCGTACGACCATTAATCTAAGGAAAACGAACATTCAAAATCTATGGAATAAATACAAGTATTTATTGATAAAATATTACAAAACAGTGCGTGGCACTATTTGTCGTTAAGAGAAGGGGATTGACAAAAAACTTAACATAGGTAATGAAAATTCGGAGTTTTTTCTGGGTCAAACCTGTAGAGACCGCCAAATCGTCATGCAAGTGAGTTGGAGGGGGATATGAGATTATTTTGTATCAATCACCACAATCAGCCTGTGACTCTTCATCTTCCTCTTTATCTATGCGTCAGATATGCAACGATACGAAGTAACGCTACTATTTGCCTACTGAAATAATATTCGTTGAGATTCTGCATTATGAGTACCTAACTGTTTTGTTCGCCTATATCTGAAGAAAATTGGGTTCACAGCAAGTAGTGCAGATGCTGGTCTCTTCATCAGATAGCAAGGAAATAAGAAGATTACTGCCATGTATGTGGATGATGGTTTGGTAGCTGCAAGTTCATAGGAATTGATTCACAAATTCTTGGACTAATTACGAGCTGAATTCAAGATCACCACGAAGCCTGTTCATATTTTTTAGGGATGGAAATTATTCAAGACGATGGGATGATGAAAGTAACTCAGGCTGCATAAACAAAAAGATTCTGGAGAAATGTGGAGTGAGTGAATGCAGGCCTACTCCAACTCCGACGTTGAAGGACGACAGTCAGGCAGTTGGAGCATTGATGTACGTAATGGTTGATACACGACCAGATATTGCATAATATTATGCAGTATGTGTAGCCTCACGATCTCTAGAAAAACCTTCCTGGGTATACCGGGGCGAGTTGGTACACACCTATTATTTCTGGCTAAAGGTGAGTGAGAGCGCTGTCGTCACAGTGTTAGTGGGGGGTCGTCCTGCCTCATCTTCCGAAGAAGTTTCAGTTTCTTCCTCCTTTTCGTACAGTGCCCAAGGGAACAATTTGTGTTTTTCGAACTGGTGAGTTAATTTTCCTATTCGAGGTATTTTTGATTTTGTGCTGTTTCATACTGAATTGGAACAGCTAATGGATATGGATTTCGTAGAGCGTGTTAACCATGAATAAAGAAGGGATAACTTTGAGGTGGTCACAAGAGGAAGACATCATTTGGTACCATGATACGAAAATTGTAAGGACATTAATGCAATTGCAGCCACTCGTACGGGTTACCTCAATTCCAACTTTTGTTGTAGATATGAAACAAATAATTGTGTTACTTATTGCATTAACTACCACCAGGGGTGGGGCTAGTTGGCAGACTTGAGCGTCTTAGGGATATGGGCTGCATGGCCACCTCAGTATCGGTTTTAATCCCATCAATCGGAATCCCTCTAAGTATCGTTGAAGAAAATGACAAACCTAATACTGACAGCAAAATGCCAGGGAGCTGATCAGTGAAGATGAGTTGAAAGTTAGAAATGTTAGTAAAACACATCAAGTTGCGGACATTTTTACGAAGCGCTTCATCTACAACTATGCAACGACATGGGACGAACTAAGAAAATTTGAAGGATCTTCTGAAGATAAGAAATTACCATGTAACCAAGGACTGTGTAGAGTTGTGAGGTTTTCTCGTGAATTACACTTTCCTTTCCACATTCACTCTGATTCTGCTGTTAGATACCCACACAGAACCCTCCTCCCCCCCCCCCCAGGCACATCAACACTATTGTCGTGTGATATTTGAGATGAATATGATTCACAACCCTCGAGTGATAATATCATGTTGAGTTGACGCGAGTATTATACGTAGGATGAACGTGTAACATGGGCTTTGAAGATCAGTACCTATTATAGATGGTAATGCGCGAGCGAAGCGAGTATACACTCAGTATACACTCATCAAAGATTATAATCGTTCTAATTCTCTCCGTCCATCAATCCCCGTAACTTTCAAGCACTCAACGGCAGAGACAAAACCTCCTAAAAGTAATTTCATTTCGAAATAATTAAAAGAAGTGGTTTTTCATGAGTCATTTTAATATTACATCAACTCGAGTTTTAATTAACCCTTAAGAACCTCATTCGGCTTTTCCGGAAAAGTAAAAAGCAAGCGTTAAATTACTCTTGTAGTTTCTATTTAATCGAAATATCAAAAGAGCAGAGCAATCGCACGACAAATATTTATCAACGTGATTCAAACCAAAACCTCTTCTAACAATTCAGTACTGGACTGCATTCACATCGTAGAAACATGTAATATATGCGTTCATATCGCATTGCCATTATCTGCTAAATTATAATAAAAATGATTACTTCCTATTATTTACAATTTTTATTTATTTTGGGATGACAGAATCAGTGAGCATCCAGATTTTCATGTAGCGGACGATGTGGAATTCAAGAAAGAATATTAAATACTGAAAAGCCCTTGTCTGTCTATGATTTTCTGGCAGGAAGTTGAGGGGATTCTGTGGGTTGACAGACAATTGAACGTTACATTTTTTAATTAAATGAATTTCTGCCTCGTATATTCCATTCTATTCGTTATTCACTTTTCACAGTTTTTTCAAGCTTAGGTTTAGGTGCGTAGGGGTTAGGTATCGCTAATACCTGAACCCCCATCATCTCTAATCCCCTCAAATGCAAATTTTATTTCGAATTCCAAGTTTTATTCATTCTAACGAGGCGAGGGAGCGTTAATAAAATATTTGTTAAGCCTTGGTGTCATTCCTAAATAATAGCTACTCGTATGTAGCTGAACGAGCCCACATTGCAACGGTTGTAATCGAACGGATTCCCTTCGTTTAGGTATTAAAACTTTACGTCCTTTCGAATGCCCCTGGATGTTGGAATAAACGACAAATAGCACGAGCCTCGTCGTATGACATTACAGGGATGACATTAATTTATGAGTGGCAGTTTTCCAAATTACTCTTAACGACTGAATCATACGGCCTAAACCAGGGCCATGTGGATAAGTCCCACTGCCATTCCGTATTCAGGGAAAAATACTTAATTTGACGGGGTTGATATTCCCATAGTAAAATAACTATTTCACAGGACATGAGATACTTATCACAGAAGAAGTGTATGGGTGCGGAGAAATCGAGGGATTGTACTTATTTGGTACCAATAAGAATGTCTACTGTTTAAGAATAGCAATTATTTCCGAGTATAACGAAGTAATGGATTATTATGAATTTTTTGGGGTTCGATCCTTTGCCTTCGAACGGTACTGTGGGTGACTGGTAGCACGGAAGGTACTGTGGGGTTTGTGCGGACCCCAGCCCATTTTTTTTTTCAAATTTTCAACATTCAGGAGGTTTATCCATCCCAGAAGTGTCGATCATGCAGTAAAAATATCGCATAGGCCAACGTCTGGTTGCTTTTGTGCACGAATATGAGTGGCAGAGTTTATCATAAACATCTACCTACCCCTCCTTTAGTCAAATTATAGAATTCAGGCAGTAATACTTCAAATTCGTCCTCTTCTGGGGGATCGTCGGACAATACACCATCTTCAGAAGAATCGTCATCCTCTTCACTCAGAAAACCGTCCTTGGCCTTCTGCCTCTCCAACTCCTTGAGGACCTATATCAAAGTCGTCGTGAACAAATCCATTCTGTAATAGGAAAAAAAGTCAGTTGAGGAAGATGCAATAACTGGGAGACCACAAAATCACTGAAAACGTGTACGCTTTTGAACACAGAAGTTAGTTACACAACTACCAACACCAAAGGTACTGTGGGGTCTGGCTGATACCATTCAGACCTGGGACAGAAGAATAGGAAGAATAAAATCGTCTCTTACCAGAACTAGCGATGTGGAACGTGCTGAAGCCACAGGACAACTGGGGGAACAGATACTCAAGAACTCAAGGCCGTCCCATTGGTCTGCCGTCTTGAATGTCTCCGGGGTTTGAAAAGACCCCACAGTACCCTTCGAACGTTAAGGACCAAAATGCAGTTTTCGAAGGTCGAAGGTCACCCAACGGCACTGTGTTGTATTGGACCAAACTGAAACATATAATACGAATATAGAAATTTGGCTGATTTCTAAATTTGATCATTACCCACGACACTTGTCCTATTTGATAACCAAGCTCAATGGCGTATTGGGAAATGAGTTTAGGGATCGAGGCAATACAAGATAACATTCATTTTAATTCGTATTCTATGCCACCAATCGTAAAGCTGAGTTGATGCTGTTTAGATATGATTGCAAGTCCTTGTTCTAAATGGCACAATCCCAGGTGGTACCGCATAGGGAGAGAAAAGCAGTATTGGAAAGTCGATGGGATCCTCTAACTTGAGCAAACATTGGCCAAAACGGGGGGGGGGGGGGGTCGGGAATTTCGCATAATAGTCGGATGAGGGTTGAAATGAACGCATCAATTTCCGTGATAGGGCGGTTTTAGGATTCCCGATCTTATGTTTGTACTGATCCCAGCGATCCGATTGAAGAGATGGTCCCTGAAAAGAGCCTCCCGGGAGTGGACCGTTACCATAAATTTCAACCGCGAAATTTCCTCTAACCCCTTAAAACGCCCCTTGTAATACCGCCATGAGTAAACATTTTCCCGCCCTCCAACCACTCATCCCTGCTCCTATATATTACGGGGCAAACATTGTGAGTTGAGCTTCGAAGCGGCAAGTGCTCTCGTACAAAGAGGATTGATGTGTGTCAATAGACCCGGAGCTGTTGGTAGGAGCTGTCTATCCCATCGTTCCACTCCTCGAGGGCACCGCCGGCCGGCCGTCTGCACCACGATCAATCAATCTCGCGTTGACTCGCCCGATTACGTCGGAATCATACTTGTGCTCACCTACTGACAGAAAGCAGAGCCGAGCCGGCTTTTCAATATTCCATTCAAAAGCTCCCTCTTCAAACTATTTGTCATAAACATATTCATCGCGTCGGGATAGGGATAGCCTGATGAATCCATCAATTTCCTGACGGGCCGAAACCATTCATTCCAACCAATTGAACCTGATGGAAATTAATCAATTTTGGAAGGTATTCCTCGTTACAAATATGATCAGCCAAAAGCCAACTCTGAATGAGGAACTTGCTCAATGTCTTTGTTTATTGGTTCTGTGAGTCATCAAAGCAGTCAAAATTCAGGGACTGCTGGGTTTTCATATTCAAATTTCGTTTGTTTTTAGTATCTTCTTGAAAAAAGGCCCTATTGTTGAGTAAGTTTACCTTATTTTCTGATTTGAGGATCTGAATAACTATTTCAATTCGTTGAGATCGTCTATGTACCAGATGACAATGATTTTGTACCTGATTCTCCCTAGACTTTTCTTGCATGTAAGTATGGTGCCGTTCTTCACGCGAACCCGTTTCCTACACATTTTATTTCGTACGCCAATGCATTTTGGCGCAGTAGATAGTGTGACTCTCATACACAAATACCCTCTCTTCTGTCCACTCCTTGGAGATTTTCTTCGCAGTTAGGTTTTTCTCAGCTTTCGCCGCCTGTACTGTCCTGTCTCTCGTATCCACCGAAAATAACCAAGCCACAATCCCTGAATCTTTTGCTTCCCAATCCGTTTTTCACTGCCAGTGCCCAAAAAGCTTCCTTCACTGTAGCACAAAGTAATCATTTGACGTGTCTGGAGCACCGTTGATGATGCTTCTTGACAATCGTTCCATAGAATTCACTCCTTGCTGAAGATCATTCACAATTTTATTTCAGGTTAACGTTCTTCTTCGCCCAGTTGCTGACATTGGTTTCAAGTTATTAAATTCTCTACACGAATGTACCGAACTGGTAGCTCATGTAGTCACCGCTTCATTCTGGTCCTTCAGATCACCAGTTAACGACAGCAACTTGTCAATATTGGGATCGCGTTGCCACCGTATTTTTGCTTACGATTCGGGTTTATCGTCAGTTTAATAAATAAGAGAAAAGTCAGAACGAAAAAAATCATCTGTGGGTCCCTCCAGGTCAATCGTCATTTCTTACAGATATTGGGCATTGCACAAGAGTTACTGTAGGATTCTTATACCTAAAACCCGTGTCGACCATCAGTTATATAATTTTGGAATTCATAGTTGCAAATAATTTATTGAACCAAGTAGCAGTGTTTATTAGAGAATTTTCGAAGAAAAGGAAGCTTTTTTTCTCGATTCCAAATGATTAAAACTCGAATTTCCGAAAGATTCTCCTACCAAAATCCGTTCCAGTAGAATCGAGATAAAAATCTGTTCTGATAATCGGTTTTTTGGTGTCTTTTGGCGGTGAATTGTGGATGGATAAACGGATTCTGGTGTAACATGTTTTCGAAAATTCGAGTGGTAAAAATTTTGGACCTAAACATCCGAGGTGATTGGCCTCTCCTGTTTGTGTTGAACTAATTTTGATGGCAGTGCGTTCGTTGTTGGATTAACATGATGTATCCCATCGATGTGAGAGATGAGAAAAATCTCGATTAATAGCATAGTATGCTATTACACGCTACTACGATGAAGCAATACAGTGTATAAATTCGGTTCACGAAATTTTCTGTGAAGATGAGCGATGATTATGAACTCCAAACGTGAATTTGACGTCGGATTACCCGAAACGGATTAAATAGTTCTAATCAATCCAAAAGTCGAACTGGGAAACTGGAGGGTACGTCAGGCGGTAGACCTCAATCGTAGCGAGATTAGGAGGAAAGCGATTGACAAGGCCCCCCGAGGGCAGATACCCCATCGCCCCCCTTCATGGCCCCCCTTCATCACCCCCTCACGTAAACCACTTTCGATCCGCTTCTTGTTCAGCGGAACTCCCTTTCCAGCATGTGTTTGACAGTTTGTGAGTGGGAGTTTCACAGCTTGAATTTCGCGCCTTTAATGATGCCTTGACCTTTTTATTCACACGAGAACGCACGCTCACGCCGAAGCGGCATTGAAATTAATCAGGCTTAACCTTTCCACGACCTCGTCGTATGATGTTGAACGAGGGTTGAATTCCGGTGAAGAAATTTTTAGTGTGGGATTTCATCACAAATAAAAATTCACAGTCACAATATGCTGCATGCTGCGGCTAGTAAAGTAAGGTAAGCAACCATTTCAGGTTGAATTTCCGTCCGACTGCCGTTTTTAGGCGTCGCGGACGTCATCGGCTGTCCACCTAGGCGGATCAGAATTGTTCCGATGATTTCGCTTACAAAGCTACTCATTGCCTCGCCCCCTTGAGTTGAGAGGGGATCGCCGTACAGAAGCGTGAAAAAATTACTTGGACGGGAGACCCACTTACCGGCGGTTACCCATCCAAGTAACATCCACGCCTGACGTCACTTAACTTCCGTGATCTGACGAGAACGGGTTCGGTGCAACGCCTGCCCCGTACATGCTGCGGCTATAAGAGCGAATTTTTGAAGGAAATAAAATGGATTTTTTGGAACATCTCATTCAAATATGGGCAATCTTAAACTTATTGGGTATAATTATTATAAACAACATGTCAATACCTTCTGGCACCAACCCGGTATCCGAAGAATCAGCCCAGAATTCACCTTCTCCCATCCTCAAGCAGTGGCATAAAAAAGAGGAGAAAATTACAAAATAAAAAGAAAACCAAGAAACCAAAACTGAGAGCCAGCAGAATCGTTGGATTGAACAAGAACTCGATTAGCATACTTGCGAAAACGATTCCAAAAGCCCCCCTTGAGTATTTTCAATTATTCTTTGACGAAGTCGTAATTAAATTGATATTGAAGTTCACCAATCAATATGCAGCATAGAGATGGGCGATTGTTTGAAAGAGGAACTTTGGGCGTTTCTTGGAGGTCTTCTCCTTAGTGGGTACGTCATTTATCGAAGATGAGGAATGTATTGGCAGGAGGAAGGAGACACTCATCACAATCTAGTTTCAAAAGCAATATCAAGAGAACGATTTGATTTCATCATGTCTAATTTACGTGTATGCGATAATGACAAGCTGCCAAAATCAGATCGCTTTTCCAAATTCCGTCCTCGCGTCAAATTGCTGGGTGAACGTCTAAGGGATTTTGTCCCTCACACAAGAGACTATTCTGTTGATGAATCGTTGTTACTATTATATACTTATTCTAATATTACTACATTCACTATAATTGATACATTATTATTGTGTTATTATAATTATCCATTATTTATTTTTGTACTTGAAATATGTAGTTGCCAAAGCTGCAGATCTTTAGTTGTACATTAAAAAGGGGTGTTGTATTGATAATATTATGACCAAACTAGATCCCCATGCCCCCACATAACAATCACACGGACGAACATATCAATCAACATCCCGTGTAGTTTTAATTGGAGCCTCAGCATGCAGCGTATTCATGGCCGAACTAGATTTAATAATAATGATCTACTTGAAATTGTTGTTGTTATTGATGTTGCTTTAATAATTCATAACCATTTTTTAAATTTTTGTTTTCTCTTACTTCACAGAAGGCATTACAAGATGTTATTCCTGCGAAAACGACGAAGAAGGCAATTCTTGTCAACGTCTCATTGATCTGTACATTATAAGATGTTATTTCTGTGGAAATATCGAAGGAGGTAATTCTTGTCAACGTCTCATTGATCTGAATCAGAGGTATGATGATATTTTCTCATAACATCCTTATCCGAAAGTTTCTTCAACTCTGCACTCTCCTACCACTCCGTGTTCCATTCTTTCTTTTCTCCGAGGAAGCTACCGAGTTTTCCCTATTTCCATATTATTTTTTTATTATTTTTTTTAAAGAAGAAAATGCCGATCCCAAGTCCACACCCCGAAAAAGTGCCCCCCAATGATCGAAGTTTTCCACGTAGGGGCTCACCTGATGGAAAAGTCGGGCAGATGACGAACGCCGTGAATGGAAGGGGAGAAAAAGCGCCTTTAGACTTCAATATCGTGAATTTTCTCTGCTAACCCGGTTTTCTTTCCTTTCGAAGCTCCTTTTCTCGATTTTCTCAGCACAAACCCAAAGGGAATTTTTCTTCTCGAGGCGGCCCCTCGCAAGATAAATCGCGCTTGATGTCAGTTTTTATTGGAATTCTTACCTCTCGCGAGTTTTTGGCCGAAGAGAAGCGGATTTTGTCCCAGTGTTCGATGTTACGTCGGTAATGGATGTTTAGTCGAGAAAATCTTGGCGAGTTGAGTCTGGACGAGTGCCTTCGCATCCGAAAGCTGGCTAACTCTTGATAAACATGGGCCAACTGAACAAGCTAAATTGTTGCCATCAGTTATTGCTGAAAAACTCCCACTAAACTTTGCCAACGAGAGAATAAGAAGTAGAAGTTTGTTCAAAAAGTTTAACAATATAATTTGACAAATTGCACTAGGTTTGGTAGTTTTCAAACCCAAAGTGAAGACCAGTATGATTCAAAGTTTCATTCGGGAAGTGGTGAATTGTTGTAGAAGGGGTTCCAAATTATGATGGAATTTGAGAAGTTATCAGACTTTGAAAATGTGGAACATTAATTTGATTAATGGTGGGTTTGAAGAGAAATACCGAATCCATTTTCCCATGTCACTAGAAAAAGAAATAATTTGTGAATTTTCGAATATTTTGGCCCTTGAACAGTACATACTAACAAGGTGTGAGGCTTCTAAGACCAAACAAGGATTTTTGAAATATTTGTATTCTTCAGTTGACATTTGTATTCTAAATACTAAGTACACTATTGAAATCAATTAACCAAAACTAAAAGGGTGCATTTGTAAGGGTTTGTTGGTGCGTGACCACGTATCACGTTTTCAAGATGGGAAGTTTCGATTGTCCCATGAAACGATGAAAACGTGCCCAGAGGCCCCTGGAATTAGAGGTAGGATCAAACAATTGCTAGTTCTCTCTTGAACGTTATTAGACTTCTACAATATCTTGTTTCAAGAAGGAGGAAGGGACCAGACCATGCCTTGAATCCCGATCAGAAGGGAAGGGTTTGATTCGTGCTGTGACCTCTCCCCGAGCATCGGAATATTGCCGGAGGGAGAGAAACGATCAAGGGAGTGGAAGCATTGGATAAACCCGAGATGTTTATATGGATTTTTCCCATTGAAACAAGGGGGTGGGGGAGTGTCTGAGAAAATAACCTCATTCTTGTCACTACAACAGTACCTAATGTTCGGTTAACAACGTCCTTGTTCATCGGGCTAAAAATAACGTGGTTTATGAGATTTTAGTGATGAACAACATGTCGCGCAACGGCGAACTGTAGGTAGGTACTGATTTACGTTTCAACGTAGATTTCAAAAATCAAATAAAAGTTTCTTCTATTCACCAAAAAAATTTCAAAAATCGTAATTGGTTGGAGGATGGCCTAATGACCTCAATAATTCAATTAACCAACTTTGACGTGTAAAACCAACGTGTTAACCAACTTTGACGTTCTTCATTTTAAACATAGGTATATAAACATAGGTGATAACATTAATATTATACAGGTACTTAGGTTGGACTCTTAACGAGCTAATCCGATCGGAAGCATAGATAATCCGAACCATAGATCATCTTTGGGGTAAAATCAGCTCTATGTTGATCACTAGGATTTAAGGAGAAGTTAAGGAGTTATAAGTTACCGTGTTGTTGGTTCTGGTACAACTTCTGGTTCTCCAGTTTTTCAGCGGGATGGTAGGTAAATCAGATGATTATATCAACGAAATTATTATAATTATTAATTACTTCTGTCTGTGTATGATCAACTACATGATCAACTATGATCAACTACATACTCCAAACTGGGTATCCAAATTTACCCCAATATCCAAATTAGGTATGACGTTAGTTCGTAGTTGGAACATTTCAACTAATGATTACGTGTACCTGTCAGACTGTTCCGTTTTTGGAATTTATGGGTAGTTCCCCCCTCCCCCTAAAACTCCCCAAAATCTCCCTTAGAGTGGCCCGGTTTCGCCTATCTGTGACTGCCATGAATGATTTTTCGTACAAATTTGAACTTTTTATTTCAATTCTAAATACATAAATATATATATATAAATATATTAATATAAATATATTTTTTTTCTTCTCGGGCTGACGACGCTGTACAGCGAAAATTTCCACTTTTTCCAAACTTAGTAAGTGTTTTCTATAATTTTCATCCTCCTGTTCGTTCATTCAAGTTCATAAATATATTAATGGATGCGTTGAATGACCAAATACTAGTCGTTGGTTGTGAAGGTCTTTATTACACGACGTTTCCGCCCAGGAACTGGGCCCTATTCATGTGGACATATGATGAGATGAAGTAAATGTCACGTAGGGGATTTGAAACCCCCCTGTTCAAATCCCCTATGTGACATTTACTTCATCTCATCATATGTCCACATGAATAGGGCCCAGTTCCTGGGCGGAAACGTCGTGTAATAAAACCTTCACAACCAACGACTAGTATTTGGTCATTCAACGCATCCATATACTGCCACTAGTCATCAGGATCATAACACTAAATATATTAATATTTAAATGAATATATGATTTTATGACCGGGAATAATAGCTTCTTTTTCTTCGAAAATTCGCTAAAAGACAGAAAACGGTACAATAAAAACTGTTGCTCCTGACAGCCTTTCTCTTCGGGAAAGGAAATTTATCGTTCCCATTACCGGAGTAGGTGACCAAGAAAAAGTTCGAAGCGGTGTGCGACTGTAATAAATCTGATTTCTTCCCTTGATTTAGGGACAGGTCTTTGGAGAGAAGGGCGAACTAAAAAGATCCGTTTGTTATGAATATCATAAAACATGGGGGACTGGCGAAAGACCCCTACGTTTTTTTCTTCCTTCCAGTGATTTATCGACTTATAATTGTGTCGCCGTTCCGCCATATATCACGGACATCGGTGTCAAGCGTTCAGTCCGTTTTTCTGTTCTTACGGTTCGTTCCATTCGAATCCTTTTCGCATAAGAACTTCTAGTCTGCAATACAAAACAGGCTATTACCTTTACATTCCAGTCAATTTCATTTCAACGTACAATTCGTTTTTGTGATAGCTTAGAAACAAAACTTTGTCGATAGAAGGCCTACACAAAATTCCTCCTCAGTTAAACAACATTAAAAGAATACGTAGTCAATTTAGAGTTGTCAGAAAAATAATATTAAGTGGTCAAGAAGTCAATGTTTATTATAAACTTCCATGTATTTTCAAACGAATTGGTAACATTTAACGCAGTTGTAAGCTTGGAACTCGTGGAGCGGTCGAAACTTTTGGGAATTATACAGGATTAATTGTAAACAATTATATTTGATTGCTTTCAGGTTTTAATGACGGGTTTGTTTCACACTGAAGGAACAACAAACTTTTCACCTTCCCCTTCATTGAAAACTCTCTTCCAATCTCGGATTTTCCGGGCACTTGGGTTGACCTACAGACAAGTCCTTTGACACAATCGAGAAGATACAATGCCATGACAACGTCAAATTGAATGAAAATAACGTTGAAGTCCGTGGACCTCTTCAACCCTTCATTTCATATAGAAAGATTCTGAACCGCCAGAAACGTTTGATTTCATCCAATATTCAGCATACCGGTAATTCAATCTTTTCAGGCTTTGAGGTCCTGCCTGACTTTGGTCGTAAATCAACTTCATTAAGAAAGGAATCGGAATTGAACATCCGTCCGTGATTTGCTGAGGAGATTACGGGAAAATCAAAGGTTTATCCCGTGAAGGTTCTTTCAAAAAGGAACACCAGTCAGATGCCCAGTGACGTGGATTTCGGTAGCAACAGGAGCAACGGAGCAACAGGAACTGTAAGATTTAGATTTAATGAAAAACATCCTTTTCACTCAGTTTCCCTCCAAAGGGCTGAAGAGATCATCCGAGTTCCCAACTATGACGAAAGTAATTTATTACTCCCGACAAATCATTTGAGAATTCAGCAGTATTAATTGACGTATAAGAGGATAGTAACAGTAAGAGTAGTAAGGAGTATAGAAGATAAGTAATGAGAAGATAGAGGCTAGCTGGAGTGAACGTCGAGTTTCTCATTTAAAACGTGATATACGAGTAACACTTACGTGTTTTCTATGTGGAAAGCTCTGTAAATTGGATAGTACGTCGTTATTTTGATTGTACGTAAATAATTCAGGAGTATATCCGAGGGTTGTCTAATTTGGAATTTCTCTTAAATTTTAATTAATCTCGGCACATGTAATCCAGAGAAACCAGACTTCTAATTAAGTTTCAGTGATTCAAAATTAGTGTCGGAATTATCCTTAAAGTTACACATTATTGGATCATCTAAATCACAAAACTAAGACCCAGTTTGATGGTCGGTTTTAAATATCGTTTGTAGGTTTTAGAAGATTATTACAGTAAATTGAGATTAAGAACTATATACTCAAGAGTAAATAAATCCGTTTAAGCACTAGAACACTTACGTATATATACTCAATATATGCATATAATATAATATATTATGCATATTATGCAACTAATATATGCATATTATGCAACCATAGGTCTGATTAGTTGCATATTATGCAACCATAGGTCTGATTAGTTGCATATTATGCAACCATAGGTCTGATTAGTTGCATATTATGCAACTAATCAGACCTATGTGCCAATTCTGGGGCGCAAGTGCTAAAAGCAACTTAAATTATATTCAAATTTTTCAAAACCCGGTCTCAAGAATCATAACTGACGCACCTTGATACGTCAATAATGATACCCTCCATAAAGACCTTCACGTTGAACACGTCAAATAAATAATTGAGAAGATCCATACAGTGGAGTAATAAACCTGATATGAAATAATGTTTCGGCAACCTTCAGCTGTTTGATATACACTTGTATCACTAGTAAACCGTGTTGTTTTAGTGATGTGAAGTGGTGAAGTTTGAACTGGTTCTCACCGATGTACGATCTCGGTTACAAGTTGACTTCTGCCTCGATACCCCTGAAGCTATTGTAGCAAATTTTCGACTTTCTCAACCAAGAGAATGATTTAAGCCCCTACATGTTCTCCTTTTCGTCGCGGTCACCTCTTGGCTTGGAAGTTTGCCAGCTCTTCTGTTTTTCTGGCATTTGTATCTGAAGGCGTTTTTTCATCCAGAAATCATTCTCAGCACCATCCAACTATTTCGCCCACTTCTCCTGTGTCTTTCCTCGCCGATCTTGCTCTCCAATGACATAAGGCTCAATTCGAGACAAAGTGTATACAGGACGGCTTGTCTGGAGGATAGACCATCATTGTCAGGGCCATATTCTTCGCCAAAGACTAATATTCACAAAGAATTGGATAACTACTTCTACAACTTTTATTTCGTTTTAGTTTGGGAGGAGCTCCTTTACTTTAATGTCTTTTAATTATCCTACTATGATGTCAATTAAGTTCCATTTCATTATCTTTTTTCTCTTTCCAATAAAATGTATTGAAAGGGTGTCGTTAAAAAGGTGTTCGGAAATTCGTTTGCCACTACTGATAAATTCACCAATTTAATTTGTGTATTTATCAGAAGTGGCAAAATAATTTCCGAACACTTTTTTAACGACAACCTTTCCACGCCCGAATTCCATCTGATTCAAATAATTTGCTGCGTTTTAGGGTTACGTACATCTCGAAATACGTAAAGCCATCAATAAGAGAGGAGTAATTCACCTAAAGAGTACGTAAATCTTGATGATTGAAATAATTACCCGAAAGGCCCCTTTTACCTTCTCCAGTCCTTTTGAAGTCCTTGTTAGACACTGACGATCAAGGAAGAGGTAAGCGACAAGGGAAAACAGTTTTTTCTCTTTCAAAACTGTGTTTTCAAAGAATTATAACTCTATAGAGCGCAGCTGGTGCCACCTCTGTTCTCGTATTATTCCCAACAGATGGGGTGCGGTCCTGAATTTTTTTTCTCCGTCCCTTTTTTCGCATTAAGTCCCCTTTCAACGGCGGCACACGAACGTAATTAATTTACTTTAGCTTTTAAAAATGAGATTTCGGAAGAGGCGACAGAGGTGCGGTTCAGTTCTTCAATTTTAAGCCCTCTTCCCCCTCCCCGACGGAAATATGTTGGTATGATATTTTATTTATTTCAGGTGCCATTATGATATTGAAGCTCTCGTTCCGAGCATGAACGAATGTTCTAAGTACCGTCACAAATAACACACCACTCACGCGTCGATTTGACCCACTAGGTTTGACGTACATAGATCGGCGCTCACGCATCGCTTTGACGCACTAGGTTTGACGTACATAGATCGTGTAGGAAACTGGGATTCGTTGTTTTGTTATACTTAGTTAGTTTTGATTTAGCCATCAGCGTGAATACATGTGTGCTCCGAATCTTACATATTTTATTTGTGTAATTGGTTTTAAATTTCGACCATATAAAAAGTTCTTTATATATTTTCTAAGTTATAAAACATTGTAAGCAGAAAGCTCATGATTCAAGTATATCTAGCCTTAGCAGAATCTGTTGCTACATACTGTATGCCTGCCTGGAGTGGGGCTTACAAATCTGCTTTAGAGCCACTTCTTCTTACCCATAAAGCCTTGATTAGAAAAGTCTGTGGGGCTAATTATTTGGCTCATACTTTGCCTTTGTATAAGAATATCAAAATTTTGCCATTTACAGATTTGCTTAACTTACATAGAGTAAAGCAATTACTTAAGGAAAAATCTTATGAATTCCCTACGCATTATGTTTATACTCGATCCAAAACTGATCTTTCTCTGGTGCTGCCCCTCGTACGTAC
Organism: Stenodema calcarata; assembly: GCA_963920205.1. Taxonomy (NCBI): domain Eukaryota; kingdom Metazoa; phylum Arthropoda; class Insecta; order Hemiptera; family Miridae; genus Stenodema; species Stenodema calcarata. Next base: position 11,905,102 of record OY986061.1, on the reverse strand, counting down.
TACTTTTGCACAAAACTCATTCATATAGGGGAACAACAATATTTAATTCATTCAACTATAATCTTAAATCTGAGTTGTTAAAATCGAAAAATATGTATAAAACATTAAAAAAATATTATCTAAGCTGCTTAAATGATAGGAATACATAATTCTATGGATTATAAAATTAGTCTAGGGTTACAAATTATAAATAAAACACTTAATGTCTAACAATTCTAAGATTAGGTAGTTAAAAGACTCGTCTCCTAACACGGGCATTAGCCCATATTGGAGACTAATTTCCTGTAAATTAAAATTAGAATATTTGTAATTATTATAACTTATAATTTAATCTTGTAATTATTGTTCTTACATACAATACTCCAATGTAAACTTATAAAGGAAATAAACGATTAAAAAAAAAAAATATCAATGTGATCAAAAATAAATTTGTTACTGAACGGTTTATTAAGATTGGATATTATTAATATTGACATAAAATGTCCCAATGTGTTGCAGACTCGTATGCAAGCATTTAGACACACGTCGTAAGTTTCTTACGAATTCGATATTCACGCTGTTTATCGGCCTTTGTTTTTTCCGGCGTTTTCGATCAGACAATTCATTCGATGGATACAATAGAATTATTATGATGAGTTCTTTCACTCAGCTCAGCTATCGTTTCAGTCAGGAAGCCTGAATTGGCCCCAAGCTTTGCCGAACGTTTCTAATAACCACTCCCTCCTAATGACCCCATTTATTACGTTGGGGATGCTAAATATGAACCGCTTTTAAACAGGATTACTTCGGCGGTCAACGCGTGACCCGACTGATCCGTTCTTCGGAAAAAAAATTCGTTCAACGCTCATCAATCACTTTCTATCGACAAACAAAAGACTCTGGAAAAAGATCCTTTAAGCTCCACGTCAAGCCGAAAACACTGACGAAAAAGAGGAAAAAGCGTTAGAGGAAATCGGGAAAAGAAAAACGTGGTCGTCCAACACAACAAACTGGATAAGTTAGTTTTCAATTTTTGCAACGCAGCCTTAAAATTGTTTATTATAATTTATTAGCGAATTTTGGAAGGAAAGGAAGCTATTGTTGTCGGTCCAAAAGTTCTAAAACTCGAATTTCCGAAAACATTTCCATACCAAAATCCGTTCTAGACCATCCTGAATTCACTGCCAAAACACACCAAAATGTTGCATGACTGTGGGTTTTTTTTATGCAGCGTTGGATTTACGTGGATCCACGTGGACAACAATCCCTACAATGAAAAATCCCAAAAATCCCATCGTCACATTTTGGCATGTTATTTTGAGATGAAAATGTCTTGAGTTTATCAGTATCAAACGGTTTATAGATAAAATTTTCGGGATGAACAGGAAATCAAAATTCGTTGGGCAACCTAATGCCTGGCATGTTTACGGTTTATTTTCTTGTGATTATATAAATGCACGGCGTCCACTGAAAATATGAGGGTTCGACGTTTCGCATTATTTAATGAACACCTCTACAAACCGACGGAATTCATAATAAGGGGACGAACCTGCCGCTCACGTGCTCTACTGAGGAGACGCCAATGGAATACAAATTGGTCGATTAAATCTCGGACTCCCTTCCGCTGATATATGTCCCGGACGTTTTTCTTATACACTCGGTACTGAAGAATTGACGGAGTTGAAATTTTTATACGGGACAGTGTTAAATTTTTTTTATTTATTTTTTTTTTCATGCGTTTATTCAGATAATATAACAACTAGTAACATTGATGAATCAGGTAACTATCTAGCTATTTAGTTCACAAATTTTTAACACTTTTTGCGGTGAGAGCTCATTAACTTCTACCGCACTTGAACTGCACGTCACTCATTGTCAGCACAGAAGGTCCAGGGGCTTGGTTCTCTTCAGGCGTCGAATTTGTTGTGAGTTGTCAAGTAGCTGGATAGCAGCCGGATTTGGATGTTTAAGAAGCCTGCGCTCATATCCCTTCTTTATGACATTGGTGACTGTCTCCACTTGGAGGTCTTTGTGGAGGTCATCATTCCTTACATACCAAGGAGCGTTTACTATGCTCCTCAGAACCTTATTCTGAAATGCTTGTATGATTTTGATATTTGTCTTAGCTGTGCAACCCCACAGCTGGATGCCATAGGTCCAAATGGGCATTAGCACTGTCTTGTACAAGAGTACATTATTGTGGACATTGAGTTGTGAGCATCGTCCCATGAGCCAGTACAATTTCCTGAACTTGATGGATAGTTCTTCCTTTTTTTCTTAACGTGTTCTTTCCATTTTAACTTGGCATCTAATGTCATGCCCAGGTATTTTGCTGAATTGGCATATGGTATGGTATTCCGATTTATTACCAGAGGGATTGGTGTGATCTTTTTATTCTTGAAGTTGACATGTGTTGATTTTGTTTCATTGAGTTTCATCCGCCACTTCTTCGTCCATTCATGTACAGCAACGGTGGCTTCTTGGAGTTTTCCTGTCGATTCCTCTACTGAATCTGCAACAGCTAAAATTGGAGTATCATCTGCGAACGTGGCTACGGTTGTTTCTCCTGTTATTGGCACATCCTGCGTGAACGATAGATAAAGCAGGAGTCCTAAGACGCTTCCCTGAGGTATGCCTGCTGTGATTTTCTCGAGTTGTGAATATTCATCCTCTACTTTTATTCTGAAATACCTTCCAGAGAGGTAGGATTCGAGTATGTGGCAGTATCGCTGAGGTAGCATGCGTTGTAGTTTGTATACCAGCCCTTTATGCCAAACTTTATCAAAGGCCTGTGACACGTCGAGAAATACCGCGCTACAAACCTTTCTATGCTCTAGGGCTTCTTCAATGACATCAGTTACTGGTTCTACGGTGGAGTGCTTGGCTCTGAATCCAAATTGATGTAGTGGTATCAGGTTTTTGTCTTCTATGATTTCATTTAGTCTTTTCTTGAGTAGCTTTTCAAATAGTTTAAATAGTGTTAAATATGAAATCGTTGTAAGGGTCAATAAAATTATACCTGTTAGCTATTGAGCGCTACAGAAAAAATTCCAGGATATCTCTTCTAGTTAATTCCGTCCCTGGATTTCAAAACTGGTCTGGGATTTGTAATGGTTTGCTGAGTTTGCTTCCTTCCCGTGTTTTTGATTCCACCGCTTAGAGGGTGCCGGCCCTGTGAAAGCAGACCAGGACATCCCTCTGGGTGGGCATAATTGCCTAACCTCCCCGGGAACGGGGATTTACTCAGCAAACCATTCGTTACAGATTCGATATTAATATTTGGACTGGGTATTTGGATTGATATACAGTCCACTTTGTTGTGAAATACATCAAGTTGTTCGAAAATAACCCTGTTTCTAATGGGGGCCTTGGAACGTTCTAAGGATTATATTCCTTGGATAGAACTGCAGAGTAAAGAACAATGAGGAAAGGAAGCATCTCGTAATTTACCTCGCTTGTATCTCAGGACATGTTCCTGACATATCGCCTCTTTTGTTCCAAAGCACTCGTACCTATCCACCCCCGTGGTCCCCGTACCTGTTCCACAACTCCTTTACAAAACGGGGTCTCGCCCCAGTAATAGCGTGCGGGTGTTACATTAGCGCCCGACTCTGAAAGCTTCTTTCATCTGACACAGATTTAGGGCAACGTTTTCTTTTTCTTCCTCGCCTTTCCTTGGTGTATATTTTTTTTCTCCAATTTCTCCTCTTACCCTTCCTATTCCAGATTTGAAAAGCGACCCTTCTCTCCCTGTCCAACACATCGAATTCGAAGAAAAAATGCATACTAAAAATCCTGAGGAAATGAAAAACACTTCTTTTTCAGAAAACGAGCAGTATTTAAATTGAAATCCATCTTCGTGCCTCCGTTTTTCATAAAACAACTTGTATAAAAGAACCGCTCTCAACACTCTTTTTAAGCCATTCTACGAACGCATGTTTGTAGATGGCGTAACCTTTTCATAAATTGCAATTAAAAACCCAGTTCTAATTAAAAATGCGTTCCAATTGTCAGACCGTGTTGAAATCGGTCCCATTGTTATAATTATAATAGGGTATGTGATAATAATTATTATTAATATCAACAACGTCAGAATTGCGAACTATACAGGTACAGTTTTATTTATATATTATATTAGTATATATATATAACTCCTGCTCAAAATTAACGCACCCCCACCAATTTTTACGTTTATTCCCTTTTTCTTTTCACTTGTCAAGTTTTTATCGGTTTGCATCACACAGGAAAGATAAGGTAGCCAAAAAAGGTTACATTCTAAAAGAAAAAAATGGTTTTTAATAAAAGCAAAGAATGAAAATTTCATATTGCATATGATTTAATCAACATTTACTTTTTGCGGTCAAATGAGGAATTGTGGTAATTGTATGAAAAATTAAGGGAAAAAAATTTAAACTCAATAACTTTTGGATTTCAATACTTGTTATTACCTGCTCTAGCTCGAATGAGGGTTTGGATCCTTCTACCCTAATGCCCTCTAATGCCGTCTAATGTCTACCCATGCCTCTAATGTCGTCTAATGTCTACCCATGCCTCTAATGTCCTCCTGGGGGATATTGTCCCTCTCCTCTGTTGCTGCAGATTCCAGCTGATGAATGTTGTCTGGTAGTGGATCTCTGGCTCGAATTCTTCTTTTCACCATGTCCCAAACATGCTCTATCGGATTCATGTCTGGGCTCCTTGGTGGCCAGCCCATAGTGGTTATACCTACCTCCTGTATACAACCAGTGACAGCTCTAGCGCTGTGTAGTCTCGCATTATCGTTCATTCAAATGAAATTAGGGCCAATGAAAGGGGCATATGGAACAACATGTTCTTCGAGGATACATGTCACGCATTCAAGGACCTACTCCGTACGGGCAACATACGAAATCCCTCTCCAAAACATTACAGAGCATCCACCAAAGGGTATGATGCTAGAAAAACAGGCCTCGGAATACCTTTCGGACGTTCGCGTCCGTCTGGAGAATGCAGACTCACTCTCGTTTCATCTGAAAAGAGAATACGTCTCCAGTCCTCCAAATCCCATTCAGCATGTTCACGTTCGAAGTTCATTCGTGCTCTCTGATGCTGTCTGGCGAGAAGAGGGCCAGTAGCTGGTCTTCTGCTTGTCGGGTTGGACTCTCGGAGTCTGCGAGAAACTGATTGCCTGGAAACGTCGATATTTCTCACGCCTCTTATCAAACCCTGCAGCTCCGAACACGTTGAGGTCCTTCTACAGAGTTCTGCAACCCTCAGAAATCGATCGTCCCTTGAGGTTGTGCATCTCGGGCTGTCCTGCCTACGTCTTCGTTGATCAGATCCGGTCTCGTGAAATCGCTGAATAGCCCGGCCGATCGTCGTATGGTGCACTCCCAATCGCCTGGCAACTTCTCTCAGCGAAAGACATCTACAGCGGCCGGAGAAAACCTGCACCCTATGATTTTTACACGAAGTTTTTATTAAGTTAATAAAAAAATATATAAGGCCATTCATTTGAGTAATGACAAATTTGACGCTTTTCTTTCTAACTCATCAAAATAGCACATTGCTAAGTTTTCAAACCTTTCTTACCAAAAAGTTTCTTTTTTTCACTTTGAGGCTTTCTTCGCAACTTCACAACTATTATGGATATCAGAAGGCGGAGACAGACGTGATGGATGGTTTGGTGAAATATTACTCTTGAAAAAAAAAAAAAAAAAAAAAAAACTTTTTGAATAATATGAAAGCCATTACGCTGCATAGCGTTTCGGGAGAATAACTTAGGGTCGCGAAAAGGGGACACAACTTTTCATTTCTCTCTTTTTATTATTAAAGTAGTGATAGCGGTCATGAAATATTAATGAGACTAGCCAGATTACCCAGGCGTTGCCCCGGTCGAGATCTCTATGTGTAAATAACTCAGAGAATTGACACCCTTGACAACTTATAAACTAAATTATTACTTCATAGAGTGAATAGTATAGAAATTAGCTTTAGAAGCCACTCAGCTGATCCAGGGCCAGGGTAGCGTCAAGTTAAAGTCCCAAGTAAGATACGCGCCAAATTACAGCTCCATAGAGTGAATAGCGTAGAAATTAGCTTTAGGAGCCACTCAGCTGATCCGGGGTTTGGGCAGCGTCAAGTTAAAGTCCTAAATAGGCTACATACCAAATTAAAGCTCCATAGAGTGAAAAGCGTAGAAATTAGCTTTAAGAGCAACTCAGCTGATCCCGACCCTATGCTATTCATTCGATTTTATAGACATAGAAGATTATGCGGATCATTACGTAATGAAACCCCTGTAACGTAGCAATACCGTTTTATGAGTTACCACTGGTCAAAATTGGCACCTCCATCAAGTAGATAATTTGGATGTCGAAAAATTAATCGCAGTATAGACTCGGACAAATTTTAAATAATTTAAGGTAGTTTAATCCTCTTAATTGAGTTTTAATTAAACTAAAAACACATGAGGCTACGATTCGATTGTGTAGTAATCCTCGATTTAAAATCAGCGATAGCTTTTTACCAAAATGGGCGTTGTATGTTGGTGGAAGGGGGCGACAAAAATCGTTTAATGGTTTAGTAGAAGAGGAATCCAGGGATAAAAGCGAAAATTAATGAATACATTCGTTGGATTTCTGGACTAATAGCCATTAGGCGGGAAGGGAGTGGGGCAGTCCGCTGCAGCTGGTATGGCAATTTAGCATCAGGAGGGCAAGAAGCGGGGGCAGCGGTCCGATAGAAGAGGTACAGGGTCGTCTATTAAAAGCTTAAAGGATCATCAACGACACGTGCTCAGGACGACTAATCACATCTTAATAGTCTTATTGAACAATGTTTGCAGGCTGTAAAGAATGGAGGGCGTCGTGCCGCAAATCTGAGTTTTATTTACTGCAGGCTCAGGTGGACTTGATATTAACGAAGAAACTGAGGGGCATCTGGTGAACAAAATAAGCGAGTTGGGCGGTCGCGTTCAGTGTTAAATAATGGCTTACTTTCACGTTTTGTGTTTCAAAAATACCCCTCAACATCGTAGGGGCATCGTGTATACTAAAGTATAATTGAGGAAGGCGGTGGTGTTATACAACAAACAATTAATTTTAATAATGAAATACAAAGTGAAACTCTAATAACCTCACCCGAAGGTTGAACCATGTACTGAGAATCAAACTAATTAAACTTGGATTGTAGTCTACGGTAAGTGAAAATCTTGAATCGAATCAGAATCGATCAAATCACCGAAGAGAAAACGATTGTGGTACTAGGAAAGTGGAAATCTAATAACCTCATCCGAAGGTTGACCCATCGTCTCGCGTTGAGTTAGGACGAATTCCCGCTGAGTAGGCAAACTCGACTCAGAATCTAAGAAAACGGAGCCCTCGTATAATTTTATTTCCCTCCCACAAGTAAGTGCCCCACCGATCTTCCTTTCGCCTTCAAAATCGATTAGGAATCAGATTCTGAGTTACTATTAGTACCTACTCATAGTACTTCTGGTTAGGGGAATCAGCAGTTTTTTTCTCGTATAATATTGCTGCGAGGAAAATATCGTTCAGGCACCAACTTGAACAATATTAGCGAATTTTCGAAGAAAAGGATGCTATTTTTCTCGGCCCGAAATTTTTAAAAACTGGAATTCCCTAAAAAACTATTGTGCCAAAATCCGTTTTAGAACATCCTGAATTCACTGCCAAAAGAAAACCAAAAATCATAATAATTTAACAAGTATTAACCCCCCTTGGAGTGACCCGATTCCTCCCATCTTTGAATTTAGCCTTCCTATTGCCAAGACAGGTTTTGTGCAAATTTGCACTTTACCTCAATTGTAATATTTTTACCTCAATATTTGACCCTTACAGCTTCTCAGAGGTACTAGAAGCAGTAAATGTCAGTTAGGCCATGTTATTCTGCACCATTTGAGGTAGGCCATGTGGACAAGCGCTATCTCAGGTAGGCCGTGTTGTTCAGCCCCATTTGAGGTAGGCCTTGTTGCCACTTCACCCTCGATGTCTTAATGTTTCCCGGGGGGGGGGGGGCTCCGAACGAAATTTCTGGCTACGCCACTGAATTACAGTAAATTGCATTCTAAGGTGCAACTGAAATTGGGTGAATGGATGGATCGAAGGATACACCAATCCAGCTATAGATCCTCAAGGCGAATATACGAGTATTTCATCCAGGATGAATGCTGCTACTTACTCGTGAAGAGAAGTTATTCCAAACAGGTCGCTATTATCAGGTTATGAACACAGACGAGGAGCATATGGTTTCAATGCTATAATGATATACGTGATGTTCGGATAAGATTATGTAATACTGACTTTGAGGAGATTCTCGTCTATAATAATTATTATGCCATACAAGTTGTGGTTTGAATTCTAGTTTATAATACAAACTAGAACACACTAAGACCTAGTTTATATATTATATAAACTAGGTCTTAGTGTGTTTGATACAATATGATCTGTGATTATGTTCTTTCGTAACTGGGTGTGAAATTAGTGAGGCATAATCAATACTCAATGAATATGTAATACCAATTGAGCTCTGTATTGTATAAATGCGAATAATCAATTGAATTTATAAATTCGCAAGAGAATAATTGAACCTTTCATTCATAATTTAAAATTCGAAACTTTACGCCCACTAAAGCCCTTCCCGCCAATATAAATTAGAAAAAATATGCCGTTATCTTGTTGAATGAAAGTGATTATATTTAATCCAGACGTTAAATATTTATGGGGGAAGAGACAATTTAAAGCGAAACTGCGGGGGCGGGGGTGGAAACGGATGTAGAGATGTAGATGAAGGGAAGGAGAAATAACAAGATGTCTTTTTGGCTGAATTAAACATGAACTGGCAGAGCGGGCCATTTCCTATTTTAATATAAAACACGGAGTAGTAGAGGGACGGGGAGGGAGGTCTGGTGTCCTGAAGTAATTGCAATATAGGCAGGAGGAATAATCCAAAAGGGAATGTCACCAACTACTTGAAACTCTCAAGATGAGCTCTGGGGAACGGAGCTCTCACAATAGGTGCGCGGCCCCTTTTATGAAATCCTCAAGATTAAACTCTTGTATGCAAGTATTTTCTTACCATTTTGCCTTGTATTCTTTTTTTTGTGGAAACTCTCCGGCTGAAGTGGGTAAACTTCAAACTCATTTACATTCCTTGTTTTCTTTCATTTTTTCCGTTTTCTTTTCCATTTATTTATTTATTTAAAGGGGCTACTCTGTTGTGCGAGAGATGAGAAAAGTCGGAAGTGAGTGTTGCGGAGATGGAAGTTTCTAAAAATAAGAATCTTTGATGCAGAATTAAATGCAAGGGATTCCTAATTACTTTTTCTTGTATTCAAAATCCATGACTTCAACTCCGCAGGAAGGTGAGTGGCTGTCTTGTCTTGTCTATTTGTTTTCATATTTTTTCCTCTTGATCAATTCAAATAACAACTTCATAACCATCAAACGAAGATAAAAGGCCGTAACAATGCATGGAGGTAGCAGAATGCAATTTCACGGGAAACTCCTTTTTCTACCACTTCAACCAGCTCAATCGCTCTAAAACCCCTAGGGCATAATATGGCGGATAGAACCCAGATTGAATTGTACCAGATAGCTCTAAGCCCTTTCGAACCCCTCACTCTTCAATTGTAAGAGTTCGATTGTTCTTCTTGTGAACTAATCTCCAATTTTTCTCTTGGATATTTAAACACTTTAAATGGAGATTAACGATGTGTTATGGAGATAAATAAAATAAAAATGCAGCCTTGAAAAAATGTACCTAAGCGACATTTTTAGCTACTTGTTTTGTATAAATAATAGTACAATTTATCATGTAATGGCGGACTTGTGATATTCTGCCAATGTTCAGTAAATTAAAATCCCGTTGATTTTCATGCCTGCAGAGGGTCCTCTGAGAGTATTATACCTTCCGTAGAGCAATGTAGTCTAATTACTTTCATTCCTCCTTTTTTCTTCCTCCGGCGCTGTATGCTCTGGCATTTCACCCTCTTAACGTTGGATATAAATTACAGCATCTGAGGCCTTTTTAATAAGAGGAACTTGCCGGAAACCTCACTCTTTTAAGGGGTTTCCACGCCTCTGTAGGGAGGAAAGGGTTTTAATTCGGATCGATAAAGTAACATGAGACTGAAATATTGGTGTACAGTACTAATCTTACCTCGAACTCAAGTTTTACACGTAGGAATCCAAAGTATGACGAGCTGTGCCAAAAATATCAGAAGCAGTCGTTTTTACGCTGGTTTTCGGATGGAACGTGTTGGATTATTCGATTCATCCCGACAAGGGTGTTTTAGCGAATTTTCGTCCATTTTTATCCAAAATTATTAAAACACGAATTTCCGTAAACCCGTTCCAGACCATCCATATTCACTGCCAAAAGATACCAAAAATCTTAGTGTTTCAGGTAGGCTGTGGTGTTACAGTACACTTGAATTGTGATGAAAATTTAAAACCCGCACACAAAATTCGTCCTGGCAATCGAAAGGCTAAGTTCGCAGATGTCTAGAATCGGACCACTCTAAGGGGGGCTTATTCCGTTCTCAAACTGAAGAACTTTGAAGATGAAGAAACGTGGTTGTTATTTGAGGTGTTCTTCACGGTTCATCTACTCTAATCTGATATATCGCAATTTTGACTTCGTGGTCAACAAGTCTGTTCAGCGATGAAAAATCCATAAACTGAGGTGTTACTCGGCAAAAAAATACAAAATTTGTTGTAAAACCAGTAAAATGGAGAAATTCTACATAAAACCAGTTTTTCTTCGAAACTTCACTCTTATAACCATGCTGCATGACTGTGGATTCTATTCTTAAGATGGTTTGTTTTTGCGAATTTGTAGGGGCTGAGCTTGTGCTTGTGGTGTATGGAGACTAGGACTAAGAATGTAGTTCTTCTAAAGTACTCTTACACGTTTAAGTCCACCTCTACATCATCTCCCACCAGTCATGTTGCTCATGACGTTCCTGCATTCGTTTGCTTCTTTGCTTAAAATTTTCTTTTAAGGTCCTGAGAGATATATGTAGTGGGTTTACTGAAACAACAAGTTTGTTCTTGTTGTAGAACTCATCCCCACTTACAAGTAGTAAAGTGCAAAGATGACCACTAAAGTTGGCTGTACGTATACTGCGATTTGAACAAGTTCACAGGCGGGTTCTGAGGATAGCAATAACAAGAATGTCTTCATGATCTTGCACAAGTTGGTGTAGTTACACAGTATAAGGAAGTTCCAAATTCACATTAAGAAGAATACACTGGTACAAGTTGTAAAGGCTAGAGGGGAATAAATCAGACAAAAGGTTCAATTTAGCCGGAAACATCAGCGGACACGCCCTGTGTTTTTATTCTGTCATCCGAGTGGAGGAAGGTTCTCAACACTACAGCACGGCGGTGGGACGGAAGTTCTGTTTTTGTAGTTGAGTTTTCTGACCACCACTGCCCATACTTTTGTTCTACGTTCTTCTTTTGTTTTGCAATTGTCTTGCGGAAAAGGATTCAGAAAAGACGGAAGACATCCCCCACCAATCGTGCTAGTGTGTCCTTAATACGGGAAAAGGTCGCTGGTTAAATAGTGGGCAGACTAGAAACTGGAGAGGAGGGAAGAGCATTTTCTTTGTTCCCTCTCAACCCATCATCAGGCCCCTTTTGGAACAAGTGAAGGAGACGCTTCCTTCTATATTGGAATAGTTGACCTCAGCAAACCGCATTGTTACAAAGTTGAAACTACACCCCCCCCCCCCCAAATTTTCCCTTGACTCCTTCCCCTCTTTCAACATTGTTCTCGACCTTTTCCCAGAACCCAAGAAAACTACTTCGCTTCTAGTGGATTTCCGAAGAAAAGACGCTACTGCAATGCCCTGAACATATTTGGTGATTGAACTTTTGAAAACTACTTCAATCCAAGTTCGTTATCAGAATTACTAACGAAGAAAAAAACACCGATTCCACCGAAAAAATTATCAGACTTTAATTTTAACTGAAGAACGTGTTAACAACAATACTGTAAAACTAACAGAGACAAACCGTAGTTAACTAAATTCCCAACACACTCCCACCTGAGGAGTATGACAACTCATTAATTCCAGCAAGCGAATACAACATTTACACTAGCCAAGGTATTTGACTGGTAATCTGACTTTTCACAAAGGTTTGTGGCGCTGCTTTCCTCTTTTCTGGTGATAATTCCACATTATAGAGCTTCATTATCACAAATAAGGCGATCAGTGGCATTTGCTGGCTGCTGCTTCAATCGGCGTCAGCTGGGTTCACCTCCATCCGGATAGATCTCCAATGGGCTGCACTGCACGAGTCAGATTTTTCTGTGCGAAGTTAAACAACTCGAAATAGCTCTCCTCCACCGCAGCTAGGGGCCATTCCAAACGCTTGTCCTCGCCGGATCCAATGAGAACGACTTCTTCAAGTATGGGGTCCTCTTGTCCTTGAATCCTCTTGTTGGGCAAATAAGTTGTCCCAAATGTTCATTCGAAAAGTGGTGGTGTAGCTCTTCCTTTAGTTTGATTTGCAGCTGTAGTTTACGCTTCATTGAGGCAGCACTCACTATATCCAGGTCTGAGACGCCATTTGAAGGTAGGAGAAACATTTGAAGCATAATGGGGATTGCACCCTGAGGGTCCTCCAACATATAAGTGATGGGTCTCCTATTAACATGAGTGGCACATTCATATACCAAGGTGCTTAGCTCCTCATAACTGAGAGATCCCCGTCCAAGCATCTTCCTCAAAACAATCGTCAAAACAACCCACCATACGTTCCCAAAAACCTCCCCAACAAGCAGCTCTAGGTGGGTTGAATCCCCAGTCCAAGGCTCCTTTGTCAGCAAACTGACCCGAAACCAACATGGACGCTTCTGTGGACTGAGCAGAGTCTATTTCGAAGTGTACAGCACGATAGATCGCACAAGTAAATAGGCATATCCATACTTTGTATCCATTTGCAAGGTATAATGGGCCAGCTAGATCGGTTCCAATAACCTCAAAGACATGGGCATCTCGAACTCGATTTTCTGGTAGAGGCGGTGTTTCAACTTCAAGGGATGCCAAATCGTCAGAATTACTGACGATAAAGGGACGTGAAGAAAAAAACACCGATTCCACAGAAAAAATATCAGACTTTCATTTAACTAAAGAACGTGTTGACGACAATACCGAGCATTCGTTTCAGAGCATTGTTAATCCATAAATAGTGAGTTCCCTAATTTGGGAGTAAATAGAGAAGGTGTAATGCGGAAGATTCTTCAATTTTACAAACTCGCGCCTCGGAGAACATCTTAGCACTTGGCCCGGGTCTCTTGGTAATGGGTTTTCGTAGTGATGGAGTGACATCATTTTGACAGCCATTCTCCCAAATGATAAATGCATGTTTCCCTCTGCATCGTATAGACCCGGACAGCGGGATGGAGTTACTACTCAACCCATAACCCCGGGAATCACCGTAGTACCTACGCAATCTGAAGCTACAATGACGCATGTGTTTCCTCAATCAGGGAGAACACGGTGTTGAAGTGAAACAGAGATGACGGGAACCGTCTGTGTGGGCTGCAGACTGATTTAATAGGCATCTCGTAAATCAGTCTGTGTTCGACTAAATGGAACCTTATGATGAGAATGCAATATGGTGAGCAGTATTACAATAACGTACTGAGCACTGGTTCGAAATGGGAAGTAGCCGGAAAGGGACATCTATTCGTCATATTTCGAAATAACGGTAAATCCCAGTAATGCGCAGGACACAAAACACTTTTACGCATGTGCACAAAAAATCAGTGGCGTTGCTCACCAAAATTCCTGGTGGTGGTGGAAGGGGGGGGGGTGGAACAGCTTAACATAGATTTCCCAACTAATGTGACTTACGTGTAAAATATTCTTGAATTTCTTGTAAACACTAACAATCAACATGTTTCAGTTAAAGAGCTACGTTGCTTGCACTTTCAAACTTTTTAAATAGGGTGTGTTTGGCACAGGACGTTTAATCGGAATTAAATGTAAGTTTAAGAAACATAAAGTTTATTTGTCCAAGTAAAAAAGATGGCTGGCCTGTAACATCAACTACTGTATTTGAAGATAATTCCTTACGAATGATATCATGTAGGATGCTCTCGAGTTTCTAACGAACTTTACGACGAATAACCGAATAACTGAAGGAAAAGAAGTTTATTTGGAGAATATTTTTGCAGATGTGACCAAAACCTCAGGTGGCCGGATGAATCACGTAACGTTGTTGACAGTTTTCCCAGAGGAGACGAAAGTGAAAGAAATAGCGTTTAGCCCCTTGAATGGAGCCAAATCAGAGAGACCATTCGTTCGTGAGAGACGAAAAGGGGGGAAAAAAAGAAAATCGCACTGGGGGTGGATGAGGAAAAGGCATTGTATTTCGACGAAAAGTAGGGGTTATGTGCGAACGACCAGTGCGAGGAGGGAAGGGCCGAGTCAGCAATTTATTTTGACTTGTAGAATGAGAAGGGGAGAAGTTCGATAACTCCCGTACGAAGCGGTATGGGACGTGGGTGAGAGTAGTGAAACGTGTTTCGATTGAATCGCGCACTTTACGGATCGCAGCGCCCCTGGCGGGTAGCACTAGCGCTTTTTGGACAACTTTCCCCTCGTTGACTCTCTGTACGTTTTTCTTTACATTAATCGTTCTGCTCAAGTAACCTTCAAACACCTTTTAATGAGATCCTTTATGATGGAAAACGTGATTGACATTCGTTTTCCATCCTTGAACGAATCACGTCGACGGTAGTGGTAGAGATCCCTTGATCCGACAGTACCGTAATTACGGGTAGCCAAACTTTAATGGAAATTCAACGAAGGTCAAGAACTTGACTCAGTTCAAGAACACACCTTATTGCAGCTACCACCAAGCCATTATTACCCTCATTGACTTTCCTACATAGGTACTCGTATATTTTTGTCTCTTTTGAAAAAATAAAATAAAAAACAACATGTACCTGTATAAGTGACGTTTGAACGATGCGAACACGACTTTTTAAAAATATTTGTTTCACAGTTGAACACTTGGGAGACTTTTAGATGTAGTAAATATGAATGCCAAAGTGAAGAGATTCGCGACTAACAATCGGCAAGACGGCTAACTGACTTGAACAGCGAACTGACTTGAGGAGCGAACGCGACCTCTATTTATAAGCTTTACGTGGGCTGCATCAGCAGTAATAACCCATAAGAGGTTCGAGTAGGTAACTTTCAAAAGGGACAAGAATATACGAGTAGGTATACAAAAATTATGGGACAAACTCAAGGAATCAATTCTACAGCTAATTTGCAACAAAAAGTGCCTCAAGGAGTTTTTTCATTACTCAACTAAAAACCGACTTTTTTCACTTTTAAGATTTTTTTCGTGTTTTCGACCTTGTCTCAGTAAAACGGCTCTAACTCTTTTAAATTAAGATGTAAAATAAAAGTTGAGGATACCGTTGGGAAGAGCGTTAATTTGCTATCTAACCTGATATAAAGTCCGATTTTGTAAGACAATTCTAATAGACGAAAGAAATTGCCGAAGTCCAAAATTTGAAGATTTCTTAAAAATCACAGTTTTTTTCTTTCGTATTTTGTCTACCAGTACGGGGTTGTTTCGGCGTGCACTTTCGGGGAAAACGTGCCCAGAATCTTAGCTTTCCAAAGGTATAAAAAAAAAGTTTTTCACAGGGAAATTTGGTGGAGAAAATGACGTATGAGTCCTGAAAAACACGGGTTTTTATGTGAAAATCAATGGCATCACCAGAAGCCATCTTGCTTCATCGAAATCACCATTCGATTCAGCGTCAAAAATGCATGAAATGCGATACCGAACACATTTCCAACTGTTTGTTGAGTTTTGAGCCCAGAGGCTACAACTCAGGAGAACATCCAATCACAACACGTATCACATCACAAGATCAAGAGGTGTTGTGCTATCAAGCCGCCGATTGACGTTGCTGACGTCTAAAAGTCATAAAACTTCCGGCTTCATGTGTTCATGGGGTCATTATTTCTGATGTACTAAACCAAGCGGCGCTGACAATACTCCTAAGTAACTTGTTCTGGAAAGTTTGAATAATCTTGCTGTTTGTTTTTTTAGTGCAGCCCCAGAACTGGATACCATAAGTCCACACAGGTTTTAGGATTTGCTTTTAGATGAGCAATTTGTTATGTAGGTACTCATTGTTCAGAATACCTACCGAGTAGCCAGTACAATTTTTTTAATTTTATATTTAATTGCTCTTTTCCTTTGTAAATAACATACCCCTTCTATCTTCATTTGGCACCAAGAGTCATCCCTTAATACTTCGCGGTATTGGAGTAGGGAATATTTCGTTCATTCATGATGACTAGTATCGTTCTTATTGTCTTCTTCGTAGAATTGGTACGGGTAGATTTCCGTTTATTGCGCTTGAGGCGCCATTTTTTGGTCCAGGCGCTTACATCGTCCACAGAATGCTGTAGTTTCCTTGTCACTTCCTCTACTGAGTCGCCAATCGCTGGTATGGTCGTATCATCTGCAAACGTTGCAATTGTCGTGTTCTCGTTGTTTGGTACGTCACTTGTAAGGGCTCGAGTACGATTCCTTGGGGTTCGCCTGTCAGTATTTTCTTGCGCCTGAAGTACTCTCCTTCGTATTTTACGCTGAAATATCTATCTGTAAGATATGATTTGAAGCCCGAAGTGGTGTACGCGTTACCATCGTGTGGCTAGAAAAGGTCTCCCAAATGTCACGAACCCCACCTCATTCTCCGCCCGTTGTCGTAAATATCAGACTTTCATTAACAAAGGCCAAACGATGACCTTATTAACGGGAGACTTCGCGATTTGCGAGCGTCCTTCAACTTTATCCCGCATCCTTGGAAAGTTCGAAACGCGTTGAATGAACCCAACACTCACGTCATTTGGGAGAAATTAACATAAAATTGCCTATGCATTTAGAATCACAGATATTTAGAGGTTTGTCGGTAAGATGAGGGTGGCTGGAGAGGGTTTTAGGACCTGCTTGATTTATAAATAATAGAGAATGATAGACGAAGCTCAGGGATTAGCTCAATGGAATCAAAACAGCCTCCGCGAGTCCAATTAGGAGATTTGCTTTTGGGATTACGTCTCGCTTGGGACGAGTAGATTCTGAGCGGTAAACCCCTCATTTTGGCGAGAAAATGTGAGTGGAACGAAGATGAATTGGTGATTATTCAAATTGGTAATTAACGTTGGTCCGAGTTGAATGCGCAGAAAATAAATAGCGGCGGTCCTCATCAAAACCGAACGAATGAGATTATGCAGGATTACGGGGTGTTCGAAATAGTTCCCTAATTCGAAATCTGAAAATGGACATGGACTAGCCATAAGTGGAACCGAATGAGTAGCAGGCAAAAACAAGCGAGTACTTATGAGATTGAGTTTGTTCATTTTATTTGTCAGTTTATTGGTGTGACCCGTACTCACACATTTGTCAGCTTAATGCCCGTCCAGTATATTAACATATATCGACAATGAAAACACGTTAAAGGGTAGAGAACTGTACAGGGGGCAATGCAGCGATGGTGGAAACAAGAGCCGTAAATGATGCGTTTCACGTGTTCTAACTGTTCCTCTGTTCAGCGGAATTACACAATTTGAATAAGCCTCCTGGTGATTCTATTGGGCTCGAACCAGAGACCTTATATCATAAGCTATATCATCATTAACAATATGGTGTTCCAAAATAACATAGGTAACTATAAAACTGTAGCAGTCAGGAGCGTAGCGTGGCTCTGGGCATGGGGGTACCGCGCTCAATTCAACCCCCCCCCCCCCTCTCCAACACACACACACTCCACTTTGGGGATACATCTAATTTTTGGTTATTCTCAATCAAGTTTTTCATCATTCAACTTCTATTTACACTCCTCATTTCTTGTGGGGAAGCTCCGCTTGCTGCGCTTCCCCTGACGCCGTAATAATGGAATATACGTCAAAATGTCGTTATGGACCAAGATAGGACTCGTATTTATACTTCATAGCGAATACAGGAGCCATCTTTTACGGCTGTATTGATTGATGGGAGGCGGAGAGCCTTAAATAATTGAAAACTGCACTGCCGCACACATGACGAACTTTGGGGAATTCAGGAGGGCTGGTAGTACCGGGTGGTCTGCTCTTGAAAACCGCCTTCCGCCCCATTGTGTATGAAAGCAGCATCAGGTTGTAAAAACACGGGAAAGTAACGATCCGTCCGAAGGTAGCCCCATCAATTAGCTTGTAGAAGGTAGCCGGTTCTAGCCATAACGCCGGGTGTAGGGGGTACGGACCATAGCGTATTTTTCATGGGTTCTGCCTGGGGTGAGATGAATATAAAATGTGTATTAGGAGGTCATGCATGGATTGGGGATGACTTACGCGAGAGGACGAGGAGTGTGTGCCTAAATAATATTGAAAGTTTAAGGGTACACAGAAAGGAGGATAGATGGGGCTGTGCGTCTCAGATAGCCCCTCCTATTTTTTGCTATAATCAAATTCTTTTCAAACTTCTCCATCCACGAAAGATCACCGCGATTTGCTAGAGCCCACCACATGTTGTGTTTCATGGCGCAAACTACACAAAACTAATTAAAATTGTGCGCATATACGTATACGTACCTCAAAACAGTGTACCAAGCCAAGAAAATCTCCAGCACTTGCAAACATTAGTAGAATTAGTAGAATTATAAGCCTTGGTTTGGAGCATCCTCTACAGCGCTAAGAAACTCCTCTGACCTGAAAACTTGAGAATTTCCAAAAATTTTAACATTTGAGATTCTCGCTTATTAAGAGAGTTTTCATTTTAATGTTATTAATTTTTTGTGTCAATAAAGTTGTACAATATTTTTACTTACTGTACGTCGTAAGTTCTAGTAATCGAGCAGTAACTACCACGATGAAAGTTTCCTGTGAGTACAGAAAAGTACCCTAACGTATTAGGGTACTTTTCTGTACTCACAGGAAACTTTCATCGTGTTGAAGACTGAACAATAAAGAGATACTTTGCTTGTTACCTCGGCAATTCAATTTACGTTGGAGTAAACGCTCTTCAAACTACTCCTCCCTTATTTTCTTCTAGGAAGGGTTCCCAACGATGTGCAAACTACTTTCAACTTTGGAAATCACACCGCGCAAACTCTCTACTAATTTGTAGGCCTGCAGTTTTCCCCTTTACTTTTTTTTACCGTGCCATTGGTAGAGGAATAAAAACTAAACAAGGAAAAAACTTGAAGAGAACGCCGAAGGAAACGGTGAAGAGTGAAAAAAGTTAATTCTCAGCTAACAAGACGGTTAGGAAGTTAACGATGTTGATAAGCTAGGTCAAAAGGACGGGGTTGGCAAAATTTCTTCCTCGCCTAATTGGTTGGACCTTTTTCATCAACTTTGTCCTGATCGCTATCCATCACAATATCTGAGGGAAATCGGGAAATGTTTCATTTTAGTGTAGGAAGGTGTTTTACGAAAGTTTTCCAATTCTCAAACAAGTTAGGTTGCACTTCATATTTTGTTGTTAGTGAAGAAGGGAAGGAAATAGATGAGGTTTCGGTTTTTCCTGACGCCTGGATTATATTGAAAGACGAAAATTCAAAGAACTCTCGACCAAATCCGTGAAGGGCCTGTGACGGAAAATAAAATGAAATTGGATTGTAGTTTCATAATATATCTTAATAATATAGTTCATGATATAGTTTTATAATATATCATAATATAATGTAACTTTTTAATGCTGTAACGTGAAAGAATTACTTGAATACTCCGCTGCGGCTGAAATACGCGGTATTGGCGGTTCCATGCAGAAGATGGAATTTGGATGGATTTGCCATGGAATTAAAATGTTTGTAAATTTGGTAACAATTCTTCTCATTCCGGAAGTGATGGAACCATTAATTGATGCAACCATATCATGGTGTTCCTACGAAAAATAATGGTGTTAACGGGATATTCATACACTATCAAGGTACGAAGGCTATGCACAACAAAGCTCGGAATCCCTTACTCATGTTTTAAACAAGAAAATACATTAGATGCTTCGCGAAATACCGACGCAGATGCAGACGTTATCTAGAAGTGCCAACCCTCAGGAGATTACCTCACACTTAGCCTTTATGCACCTCCACTTAAATGCAAATTAAAGCTTTTAAAGGGAGCTTTAACTGAGAATAGATGGCTCATTGGCCTTTTGCAAGGATCGTGGAAAGGGTCGGGGTTTCCTTGTACCCGAAGCCGTACTAACTTCACTCTCAATCCCCCGCAGCACGTACGGCAATTTGGGATGCGGGATGCTGAGTATCGTATCATCCCGCTTCCCCCTTCATAAGAACCTGTCGGATTTATTCGACCTAATTATAACGGTTATTGCCTCGTCCTTAGTTATAACGGATCTTGCGGGAAAGTGAGGGAGAGCTTTGTCTAAAATTAATTGAATTAAAAGAGGATGGAGAGGTTTTGGGATTACCGAATGAGGGCTCAGGGGCTGAGATGTAAGCGCGTGATCCAATGAAATCAGCTTAAAATAACGTACTAAAGTTACATTTAATGACTCGTGAACGAACGCGATTAAATTCAAACACAAGGGAATTAATTGCCTCCTCATCAATCAGCTTCATTTAAATGTACATGTTCTGAGGTGAACACAAATAATGAGAGTAAAAATGTCGGTAGCTATTTTATGAAAATAATATTATTACGCAAGTAATCTTTGAAGAACGCAGTGTAGTAGGTTACAGTATGAATTCAATGAAACATACGTGGGGTCACTTGGATACCCATTCGAGCAAACCCTCAAAATTTCAATTCATTTCGACATATCCAGCTATAATCTCTGTTTAAGAAAAGAAGGAAGAACTAAGATCCCGTATAGAATATAGAATGACCACCAGAGTAAATAGGTGAAAAGTCGAATTTCGGATTTTATCATCAGGATGTGTTCGAGAAGGTAATAAAATTTATAGGGGAAAAGGAGCTCCATAGCTCGAAATAGTGAATTGTCTCAAACGTACCTTTTGGAGGCCTAAAAATAATCCTCTTTCAGCATGGAGCTTATCATGTACTCGTTTTATTATTCACCTGATTTATTACGTAGAATAGAGCTTTTCTACATCGAAACGTTTCGTGGCTAGCGATTTTCTCTATAGTAAGGTATAAGGGATTTTTATCGTTGCATAAAACTTTTAATGTATTCTACCCCACGCCCGAATCGCTAATGCAAAAATACGAAGCTCTGATAAGCGTTTGAGCACCATCAAACCAAGAATATAATCGCGATTCAAAGTTTCGGTCGGACAAATCAGCGAGTCCAATTTACAGGTTTTCAGTTCCTATTGGTTTTGAATAATGAAGAGAACGTTTCAATACGTTCTGCCGGGATCGAAGGTTAAACGTGACAGTGCTAATGAAGGTCTACGCTGGAGCTAATCAATACGATTATTTATGCATATTGGATGGTGGTCTCCCTTGAAGGGCTTCAAGGGAGGAGGAGGGGTTGAAGCTGGTATGAATAATTCCAGATGGGTTGCTTAATATTTCCGCTGGGACGAGGGCCAGCGAGCATTTGGAAAGAGGATGAAGTTCGGGACCCATTATCATTACAGCTCAGCATAAAATAGCTGAGGGGAATGGTATTTTGAACATCTGAAATTTTTTGGCATTCAACATATTTTGAAATTTAGGCATATGGCGCTGATAACCGTAAGCGGTACGAATTATATCACTTAAACTATTGAAACGTTGTTTATTCTCACTTGAAAAAATATACAAAGTTATGGTAGTTTCGGTGATCAAATCATCGTCAGTAACAAACAACCTTCGACGCCCAATCACAGTCAGTCGGCTGTTATATTCCCACATC
This sequence comes from Stenodema calcarata, assembly GCA_963920205.1. Taxonomy (NCBI): domain Eukaryota; kingdom Metazoa; phylum Arthropoda; class Insecta; order Hemiptera; family Miridae; genus Stenodema; species Stenodema calcarata. The sequence continues at coordinate 11,883,275 of OY986061.1, read as the reverse complement.
TTAATAAAGGGAATAAAAACAGTGCACTAACTGTAGGCCTATTGCGCTAGTAGGTAGATACTTTGGCGAAAATCCTTGAAAAAAATTGTAAAGGGGCAGTTACGACAGAAAGGGGCAGATACGGGTAGTATCGTACCTTACGAAGCACAATTTACTGTACAACAATCACTACGGGTTCAGGAAGGGAATAAGTACCCAAAACGCAACTTGCCTATTGAATACAAAATCTACAAATGAGTTGGAGATTAATTTGAAGCCTACCATGGTCTTTTTGGGCCTATCGAATGCCTTTGAAACCATTTCACACGATAAAATGGTTTCAAAGGCATTCGATAGGTCCAAAAAGACCATGGTAGGCTTTCTTTTACTTAGGTAGCTTTTCATCAAATTCAAATCAATATCAATAATCAATAATTAAATTATTTTTCAAGTACAGACACTTAGGATTATTGATATTGATTTGAATTGGGTGAAAAGCTACCTTAGTAAAAGAAAACAGTCAACTTGTGTAAATGGAGCGAGAAACTAACTTTGGGAAAGTATGGGGTTCCCCAGGGGACGGTTATGGGCCCTATTCTTTTCATCCTTTATAAGAATGATATCGCCAAACTTGGCTTGGTTCCCTCATAGTCTTTGCGGACGATAATGTGTTTTACAACAGTGAAAACACTTGGAAGGATGCGTTTTGTAAGACTGAATTAGGAATGAGCAGAATTACTGAGTGGTTGTTGTGTAATGGGCTAAAGCTGGGAAACTGGGCTAACGGGAAAAAACAATTTTTCCACTTTTAGCCTATCTAAAAGTTGAAATTTTCCAAACTTTTTCAACAAATTTTTCAACTTTTAGGTATCCACAAGGCTGAACCCGAAAATTTAGAATTAAGGATACATACTTCGGCTTGTGAGTAACCTGCCTAACCTGCCAGTACCTATTGTCTTAAGTTACCCTCACAAAATACTTAGGTCTGATTTATGATTAACAGATGAAACGGGAACTTCAAATTCGGGAAACAAATATAAAACTCCGGAAAATGATTTTTGTTTTTGCGAAATTAAAAATGTTCTTCTCTCAAAAACTATTGAAAATTATTCCTCGTTGGTCGGTTCTCTCCTTTACTGTTTGTCGACGAGGAGTGGAGGATATAAAACCACTTAAACCACCAATTCTACGACTAATGACAAATGTACTTTCCGATTTTTAGGAACTAATGCATTTTTCCTTTCCCACAAATTGTTGACAGGAGTTGTATAAAACCAGTAATTAAAGAAGAATCGTTTTCTTTCCCAACACATAATGAATCATCAGAAGCAGAAGACGACATGGCCTTATCTCGACCGCTTCATAAAACGACTTTCGCACAAAATAGTTATTCCTATCGAGCAACATGCGTCCTTAAACAACTTCCTGTGATGAAATAAATAAAAAGCAAATACTAAAAAATACTGAAAAAATAAATACTAAAAACAGAAACCAGGAATATCTACAAATTTGTGGTTACTTATATGATGGAGGGTCTATGATGTGGCTCAGATCCTCAAGACGTGATTATTTTTATTATTTTTGTTTCTTAAGCTTTGTATACTTATTATTTCATTCTTATTTTGATACTTTTTATGTATGGTTTTGGAAAATAATCCTGATTTTTTTTGGGTTACAGCGTGTTCGGGTCTACTGAGTTTCCCTATCAGATCCTCCAAGGAGATCCTCAACGGATGTCTGTAGAGCGATACACCGTGATGTACCGGATTCAATTATTATTACCGTTCAGTACTGAACGCCTTTGTTTGTAACTATATTCAGGTGCAGCGAAGGTATTTAATTGTCCCTGAATACGACGGAAAAGCGACTCGTCTCGCGACCTGTCACGCTCTAGAGCCGGCAGGCTGGATGTCGCTGGCGGCGTGATTTTGAGCGTGGCAATGCCAAAGGCTCCCGTCCCCACTTCGCCCTTTCTGACTTGTTCCTTCTGGCCTGTTGAACACCGTTTGCGCTATCAACAGGTCCTCTCGCTACAACAGGTGATTCTTGGACCTGTTATGTTGCTCCGCTCAGTGATCCATTTGACTAATTTCACTTCCCTCGCTTTTGCCTCGACACATACTCGTACAACGGAGATAGAAACGGGCGAGGATTGTCGAAGTGATAACGCTTTCAGGTTGTCACATGAGGTCTTCGTGGTAGAAAATGGGTCATCCTCAGGAATACGTACATTTGGCTGTACACCTTCCATGTCCGAGGACGTTTACACTCAGAGGAGTGTACGATCCAAATGTCTATTTGAACTTTCGAAAAATACAAGTACCTACTACAACGACGCTAGTCTATAGCTTTCGAACCTTCGAATCCAACACTGCCACATTTCCGGGTATTTAAAACCAAAATTCTCAGGGGGAGGGACACTAGTCATATCTAATCATATTTACCTCACCCCATAAGTGGGAGCATGCACACTGATTCGCGATCCGTTTTCTAATAATATTGGTGAGGAGCTTCGTGGAATACAAAATAATTTGTTCTGCTACTTAGTAAGTGGCCTTTTCGGCGTTTGCATCTAAAATCCAGTGCTTTTAATGCATCATCTAGGGATTTCCTCTCCTTACCGCTTCTTCATTAGCTGGCGCCATCCACTTTACCTCTTGCTTCTTGTTTTTCTTCCTTTCTCGTTCAACATGGGTGAAATTAATTTACGGACCTATTCAAGTGACACCTGACACCATGTACTTACCTATTTGTATTAAAGTTACAAGTTGGTACAATATAATAATAATAATAATAATTGTACCAACTTGTTACTTTAATACCAATAGGTATTAAGACTTGACAGCATGTATTGGTATTGTATTGGCTAAGTTGATGTTATTATACATTATACATTAGTGAGGGGAGAGAGCTGGGGAGCTATAAAATCCTTTCGCAGAGTGTTGGCCGGGATGTTTCGGCCGGACCCACCCACTTTGACGGCACCCAGGACTGTTCTCTCATTTCTGTCCGCGGACAGTCCATTGAATCCTCAGATTCTTGGGTAAAACGCCAAGGGAGCCGCCCTCGGGCCAACCAAGACTCCCGGCAGACAGTCAGTATGGGGGAATGTTCGTCATCTTGGGGATGTGACTAAACTGAGGGATGGTCCAATGTGGGAGTTCTTCGTTCGGTAAAACAAGGCTGTCCCACCTCAGTCCTGCAGACCTCGAGTGGAGTGGAGCATTGACCAACACGTCTAGCGTCACTTGCTGTGTAGTTCCATTTTGCAATGTTGAGTTGTAACGTAGAACTCGTCTCTTCAACCTACGAGCTCATGAGCTGGTCCAGCAATTGCAGCCACTTCTGGATTTACGTGTTCCGTGGTGCGAGTGCGCAGTCTAATATAACGGCTCCTGATGGCTCCTTGTACTGCCTCCAAGCACAAGTCAGAGTGGAGGTTGTGGTTTCTCACGAACCTGGGAGCGTCAGTGACAATCCTCAAGATCTTGTTCTGCTCCACCTGAACCTTCTTCACGTTTGAATCGCACGCTGAATCCCAAATTCCGCAAGTATAAGTCCAAATTAACTTGATCAAAATGGTATATAATAACCTCTTGTTTTAAGGTTCAGTTTGAACTTACCACTGAGGACCCGTCGTTTCATCCCCTGTGTGATTCTTTTAACGTGCGGCTTCCACGTCAGCCGGCGGTCTAGCACCAAACCTAGGTACTTTACTTCTGACACTAGGGGGAGCCATTACCGTTCAGGTGGACACCAGACACTGACCTCTTCCTGAGGGTGAATGTTATCTGAGTGGATTTGGATGGTTTTATCCTCACCTTCCACTTGCTACACCACTGTTTGCTACACCACTCCTCAGTTTGTCCACACTGTATACTGAGTAATACTGGAGAGGATTAACACCACAGATTCTTCCTTTTCGGTAAAATGCCAATTTGACAGGTTTTCATTTGGTCTTATACTTGGTGTAACTTACGTCTGATACGTCATATCTTACACCTGAATTGTAACGAGAAAAAAAAGTAGGAAGGTAAAAGGTACTTAAAAAGTTACAGTAGTTAATTCCTATTGTGTGTTGATGAGGATGTTGGAAGAGAAATTCTCAACTTCTAAGTCGAGTTAGCCACTCGGGACCCTGGATTGCTTCGAGACAGCGGAGAATAACAAGAGCGGACACAGGAGGAGGGAAAAAAAAGTTGAAGCTCGAAGATATTTGATTAGGTTGAAGGAGGAAACGGCGGATGGTTTCTAATTAAGACTCGACTAAATGAATTCCTGCCCACGTTCTCCAGGGTTGAGCTCTGTTCCTCAGGGGGGTCAACTTCATTATGGCTTCAACCGCGGGGGTACCATCCTCCCGCCGTTTCCCAGCGCAATCTACATTGTGCTAACGAACCTCCAGTGGGCGAAAGACCCACCTAATGGCGAACGGTACCGGTGGGCGGCATGTTCCACTTGGAAGTCCCTGCTGTTTGATCTCCGTCAAAGCGCTACCTGGAAGGTTACATCAAAAGTAATTACCTTTCGGGTTTTTTTTCTTAATACGTTTTTCCAGGAGTGGATTTTCGATGGAAAGGGGCGACTTTTCAATTCATGAAGTTTTATAATGGATTTTTGAAGACGCGGAGGAACCAGATTTGGTATTTCCTGCACTTGGTTGTGCACGACGTTCATTTCCTTCTTAGATTAGTTTTTCCATTTCTCTCAATTTCAGTTTAACCCTGTGAACCAGAAGTCGAAGATAAAGTATAAGTTGAGCCAGGAATTCCCCATCGAATATTGATGCGACAATTAATGAGACATTAAGGATTTTCCTCAAATAACCGATCATTTTTATCAATTATCGACCATGTGTCAACGAATAATCGGTTAAAAACTCTGCAAATTCTTGACACAACGGTTCATTATCTTCTTTGTACAGATCACCCTTCTGTCTAGATCACTAGGTCTAAATGTCTAGATCGTAAATGTTAGATTAATTATTATTATTAATTATCACTAATTATTAACAATTTTATCAAGTACCTAGTGAAAATTATTATAATTTATTGTTAGGTATTAATAATTTGTATTTATTATTAATAATAATTATTATTAATTATGATTAATTAATACGATATAATTCTGGGGTTTTTAATACGACGTCGGTAATAATTTTTCTATAAAAGAAGTACCTACCAACAAACATTCGAAATTACCTTCATTTCCGTAGCACGAAACGCACCTCAGAACAACAAACTCGACATCACTTAAGCCATATGATGTTCCAAAGAGCTTGTTAGTATGAAAATGGACCTGTATTTCAACAGTTTGGTTCACGATCCTGTAGTGAGGCACAATCTTTGAGCCGTCATTGTGAACGAACGGCTGGTCGTACAAAGCTGCGGATGGTCTTAAAAAATTCTACGGAACAAACTCTATCTAAATATGAAATAAAAAACATACCGTTCTATATGAATTTTTCGAGATATGAAATTTTCAAAATTTAAAAATTCGTTTTGAACCCCTTCCCCTTGACCTAGGGTTATGAAAAGTTTCGAGGACCATTGTGGGGCTGGTCCGAACCCAGAAACCAAATTTCGTAATTTTAGCTCAACGTTAACTGGGCAAAGTGGCGCGGACGGCGGACGGCGGACGGCGGACGGCGTACGGCGTACGGCGGACGGACGGATTTTTTTTTATTCGATTTTCTGAATCTACGTATCTTGAAACGTAAACCAACAAATTTTGAGGGGGGGTTAAAAAATTTTTTTCTTTGGGCGATTCCAATGGTTCATTATCGAAGATAATAAACCAAAACAGACCAAATCGATGTTTCTAAACTATTTTATACCTATATACTCATCAAGAAAAACTTCAGTATGCTTAGATCCTGAACAGAGTAGGGTAGCTTAGCGGCTTGTGATCGTCACATTTCCCATTCCCACCCATGGCAAGGGACTCGGACTCAATGATTTCTATCGCCACAACCACCAAGCACCAACGTCCATCGCTGCACCGTCTGGTAGCACTGTTCTTGATTACCGTTATCATTCTGTTGGGATATATTCGAGCCTTCTTCGTTTTTTTAGCGACGGAGTACTTTATGTTCAACATCTCCCCTAACATTACTTGCAAAATCGCCAATATGAAAATTATACTAGTTGTACGTAGCTCGGCATTAATGGAACTTTTCATATTGGTCAGTTTCGTGTCGTGTTGGTACCACTCAGCGACCGGAAACTAATTTGCGATGTTTACAATTTTGCGTTTAGTTGCGGTAGAATATGTTTGCCGTGGCAGTCGGGAAATTAGGTAGAGTTTCAATTTTAATTCGTCCCCACATCCGGACCTCAACGTGTTTTTAGTCAAATTAGCTTTCACAGAGGTGAATCGATTATGTCCAACTACTACCGCAGGCCTCATGATAATTTAAAACCCGTCCCGCCTTCCACGGGATCCGATTAAAACAATTGATTTCACGGTAGGCGAACGAGAAAGAGGCGGGTAACTGAATGAAAACTAGTCAACCGTCGTTGACATTTTTCGGACGAACGACCGCGTTAAGGATGAAGCGGGATGGAGGCAGAGGAGGGAAAAGTCAGAAAGTTGTCCCTCTGGTCCGAGTTCCATCGGGAAAAACCGATGAAAATCGATTTTTCCCAGGCGAAACGAAACGTTTGCCAATTGACCTCGATTGAGATCGTCCTAGCTCTGCAAACCGATATTAATTTCTCTAGTTCCTCATAACTCAAACTTGGCCGCCTCCCGGCAGAGCGCCGATGTTTCGGGGTGGAAAATGGGAAGGGTATCTCAATTAGAGTTGAGCGATTGAAGCAATTTATCCATTTTCCAGCCCTCCTCTCCCTTCGTCTCGTCTTTCCCTGGTCCTAAACCCCTCGCGGGTTCCTAGGACATAAAAGGGATGAAAAATACGAGATAACCCCTTCTCCCGCCTTTCTCCCCTCTCCCGTGTCCCCTATAAATCCAGAGCTTCAACGCCTTTTTATCAGGAAATTTATAACCGGTCACGAAAGGTAATAGTGAAGGATAGATGAAGCTCATAAACATCGTGTTGGTAGACGTCTTTAACGTGGCTTTTTCTTCTTTTGGACATCGCTTCCGGTCCAGCGCTCTTGTATGGGACCTAGAGCGATTTCCGAGTCTGTCTTTCTGGGTGGAGGCTTCGTCTATTTCAAGATAAAGGTTGATGGTCCGTTATGAAATAATCGTACATTATCGCAGGACTCTTTGTATAATGTAAGAACCATTTTCATAACCAATGTCTTTCATCACCAATTTAGATACCAGGGAGGACCAAAGAAGACTTTGCTGGTTTGAACTCCCGAGGGCCATCAAAGTAAAGAAAAAAATCCACAGTAATGCAGCATGGCTATTAGAGCGCATTTTTGTAGATATAACTGGTTTTATGTAAAATTTCTCACACCTTATGTGATAACACACCTTATTGAAGCTACCACCAAGCCATTATTACCCTTATTGACTTTCCTGTATCCTCTTATATTTTTTCTCTTTTGAAAAATAATCAAAAAAACCCAGAAGCATGCAGCATGGCTATAATATTTTGTTGTTGGTGTGGTAGCTTAACACAACCCACAATAATGTATAATATTTTGTGTAAAATGTCTCCATTGAAGAACATGATTTACATGAAGAACATCTCAAGGATCAACCATCTTCAAAGTGCTCCAGTTTGAGAACGGAATAAAATACAGCAATTCTGACTTCACGATCGCGTTGCGCGTAAAAAACAACCTTTAAAATGAGGTGTCACTTGTAAGACTGTTTCATTTTGGGAATATATTGGTAATCCCCCTACCCCCTCCTTAAACTCCCCCAAACCCTCGTTAGCTTATGGTTTTTTCAACGCTGAACACGATGGTGAAGTCAGAACTGCGATGTCTTATTCCGTTATCTAATTGGAAGAACATCTCAAGTAACAACCACGTTTCTTCATCTTCATAGTACTCCAGTTTGAGAATGGAATAAGACATCGCAATTCTGACCTCACCATCGGTGTTCAGCGAAATAAGGCACTTAAAATGAGGTGTCAGACTGTTTCATTTTTTGAATTCATGGGTAATTTTTCCCCCTTAACCCCTCCCCACCACCCTTTGGAGTAGCCAGATATTTGTGCAAATTTGAACTTTCAATTTCAATTCTATCGAGAGTTATTGTCTGAAATTTACTATTACTGTTGTGTTTTGGCATTGAATTCAAGATGGTCTGAAATGGATTTTGGTATAAAAAGATTTCGAAAATTCAAGGTTTAAAAGAACAAGAACAATAGCTTCCTTTTTTCGAAAATTCTCTAGATAACCGAAAAACGTTTCTACGAAAAAGGGTACCAACTCAAGATAACCGCGCCAAAAGTATAATTAAATTGACTCTATCGGGCTGGTCACCATGTAAGTACCTATTGGCTGGTTGAAATATTGAAATATCATACTTCAATTTATTCACAGCGACGGAGTAGAATTGGCTCACGATCCTTCTGATTATTGAATCATTGCTTCAAAAAAATCCTTCTCTATCCTTAATTTACTTCCGAGGAAAAGTAATTTGAAATAATTCAAATGTAATTTCGAACAAGCTACTCGGAAATGCGGTATTAGTTTCAATTTAATTTAGCTGCTTATGAATAAAGCATGCCGACCTCGTAGGGTACTTGGGGGAGGGGATCCTATTCGAACGTAATTTTGTCGAGGAAGGTCGGATATGGTGAGGCAAAGCTTCTGTAAGGAAAGGACGAGATAAAAGGTCGAGAAGTAGGCCACGTTATTCATACCGTATTCAAGGGGAAAGTTTTATATATATATTCTGGTCTTGGGGGTAAAAGGTACTTTTTCTCGATTCTTTCTTGTTTTGTCGTGGAAAAAGTTGTGTGTTTTTCTCATTCATATTCAACTGGGCAGAGTGGGTTTTATTCAATGAAATACTGTGGTAGTGTTATGGCACTAAGTTATGATTGTGCGGGTGGATTATGAGTGTCTGAGATCGATTAGGCATGATTTCAGACTCGTTTTCACAAATCTTCAATTTGAAAATGCTGATGAGATCCAATTTATTGAACGAGCAGTAAAAATCCGACCTCTTCAACGCACTGAGCTGTCAAACGATTTGCCGCCAGTAATCGAAGCAGTTCATTACCGAAGCTATTCATTCCCTCACACTATTCCACATAGAAAACGAACGCCTGAGGCAAGAAGGGCCTCATTAAATCTTTTATACCTGATTTAACACACCGTCCATTAACTTCGGAATCGACGCGAAGAAGAAAAAAATCGCTTCTGAAAGGGAAAGAAAGTTGGTGGGGGGGACAACGGAACACTATACCGCGAGAAGACGGTCGCTAAATGGGTTGGAATGATGGCAATTGAGTAGTGAAATGAGTTACAGAGTGAAGATTGAAGAGGCTCTTTTGCGTCAACAATGATGCTCAATCAGTGGAGACTTGAGAGAGAATGTCATCTCCACAAGGAGACCAATTTGTTAGACTACACAGCACCGACACAACTCAGAGACATGCAGGTTTAAAATGCAGCGCCAACGGTACGTACAGATTGACTAGTGGTGGTTTTGAGGAGGAGTCCTGATTGCTATAGTCTTTTAGATTTTTTTTTTTTTTTTAAATTATTATTTATTGACACACCACGTAGTAACTTCACATAAAAATCACATGAAAAGAAAAATTCATTTTGACATCCTCAGTACATTTATAATTTAAAACTAATCAACTATTCTTGTCGGCAATGAAACTGTGAATAATGTACACATTGAATCCTAATGATGTAAGTTAATTACCATGTTTGTCACACGCCTTTTTAACGCCAATAAATAATTGAAATCCTTTAAGCTAATATTATTTTCATAGAAAAAATTCAGAGCGACAACATAATATTACTATTAGTAAGTGTGTGTGATTTGTTGAGGGATGTCGAGGGTCGGTCAAATGAGTGTTTTATGTGCCAACGTTTCGAAGAATTGATTTCTTCATCATCAGGGCCTAAAATCAGTTTCACAATGTAAAATTGATAGAAGTTATCGTTAGACATATCTATTGGCTGTATTAGAACTTAAGTGACGATACAATTCAACTCACATACTTTTTTCTTTTCTCGTTCTTTGCAATACTTTTCAACTATGATTTCGGTCAATATTATCACTGTATTATAAAAATAAAAAGGGACATTCTAACTTTTATTGAAAGACAAATCATTATAATATCATATCTACCCCAAGCCAAAAATTGCTTTTTTTTTAAAAGAAAAACCTTTAATTTTAATGTGTTTCAACTCCTAAGTGGGCAAAAATATAATAAAATGATAATGGACAACACATTTTAATTTTACGCATTATTTTAGGCGAAATAATAAATAATTAAGGGGAAAATTAAGTGAAATAATGAACAAAAAACCCATCAATAAAATAACAATAAAATTCTAGAAAATTGGAAAATGTAAAGACAAAAAATGATTTTCAAGACGTTTACGGTAATTCAAGATGTTCTATCACGATAATATCTTGCAGAATAACTTCTCATATAAAAAGACAATTTTGAATCACTATTAGAATGGGTTATACAGAAAACCATTGATTGCTCTATACCATGTTCCACTTAAGTGGGCAACCACTAAGATCGATCCCAAGGCAACTGTAAGAACTTTTTCTTGTAATTAAAAATGATTTCAGCATCACAATCTAGTTTACAGAACTTATAAGTGATTTTTATCTCTTAAAAGTACACATTTATTTCACAAAACTGGTGAACATCAGCAGTTTGGCATCCAATATGAATCACAGGAAAACGGGGGCATACCAGACGTAAGTAATAATAATAATTAATATAACATTTAGGATCTAGACGTTTAGACCTAGTGATCTAGACAGAAGGGTGATCTGTACAAAGAAGATAATGAACCGTTGTGTCAAGAATTTGCAGAGTTTTTACTGTGGTATAATTTGTCCTTTGCGTTCCACAAATGTGGAAAACTTTTATATTTTTCAACAAGCAATAGACTTTTTTCCTGGTCTATCTTCTCCTTCAATTTTCAAGCTGTGAGAGCGAATTTCAGTTCTGATTCGAAAAAAATTGAAAATAAAGAAATTACGATGAGCGCAACATTTACACTATGCGAATCACCAGACGCAAAACTCCTTTGATGCGCTCCTGAGACCGACTGAGGAGGCGCTCACCCTGCATCAGCCTCGCGAATCATGATTCGGAGTCAAAAACCTTCTACACGGTGCGAGTTTTGACTTGCGCATCAAGCCTCGCGAGGCAGATTCGGACCGTCTAAAGCCAGCTTAAGGTTGTGATTTTATAGGACGTAAATGAAAATGTACTTACTTCGTTGTTTTTAAAATAAATTATTCAATAATTATTCATCACATTAACATCATTTTGTCTTATTTAAATGATATCGTGGTGGAACGTCTGGGGCAGTTTAAAATTGATTACGCACCGCAAATTATAAGGAGTACGCGAAGTGTGGTGTTTTCTAGACTATTATGTGCTCATAATTTAGATATTAAAAATAGGTGGGACTTCTCAAAGCAGGAGATGGAACAGGAAGTTATAACTATGACAAGATGGCGAATGATTTGGAGGGGAATTCGAAGTTGGTTGGCCTTAAACTCTAATGAGGGTGTTGACGGAAGATCAGAATCCTCAAGCAACGAGGGGAAAAAGATCTAACCAAGTTAAGTTTCGGCTTAGAACGGAGAAAAGTATAAGTGTAAGCCCAAGGTGTATAAGCCCAACTCATCTTACCGAAAACCACTCCTACTTACTTGCCTTTTCTGAAGGAAACCCTCATAATCCTGTAGCAAGTCTCCTACATCCTTTTCTGTCGGCATTCTTAGAATGAATTCCGCTGGCGCCCCCATCCGCCTTTTCACTGCCTTTACCACCCTTTTCTCATTTATCTCTATAAATATTCATCCCTCAGTTAGCTGCAGAGTTTGAGACGCTCTTGCGGAGGTTCACTAAATCAACAGGTAGATCCGCTTCCCCTTCCTCGGGATGCACGAGAACCTGACGTCTTTGGATCCTGAAGTTCACGAATTCTGAACCAGAGCTTAGCGGCAACTTAATTTTCCTGAGCTAGACTTTGATATTGCAGAATCACGAAGGAGTTGAAAATGTCCAACTACTTGTGTAGGAGAGCTATGAAAGCTATGAAACGTTCCCTGATGTAAGTTTCAGGAAGATGAGTAACTTCAAATATTACCAGGGGATTCCAAGATAATTTTATAGCATTTATTACTTTGTTCTGGAACATAAATCACCTGTATTCCATGCTGGTGAAAAAACTGAGTTGAGTGAGAGCTATTCAGGGTCCACCAACCCCAGATGGTGATGCACATTTACTGGCCTGGGAGAGGAGTACCGTACCCATACGAATCGAAAGTACAGTGGTTTTTAATTATTAGTTAAATTAGCCCAACCATGTAGCCACAAATGCAGAGTCAAGACCTGGTGGGTTTAAGGCAACATTGGCTAAATGTCCAAGAACGAAGGCTGTGGACAGAGAACGCTGTGGATGTAGAACGTTTAGTACAAGATACGTAAGAGGAATTACCTCCACATTCTTCACACGCCTGACTTGTTACCAACACGGTGCTGTCATTGTCATATGTCACGGTTCCACTCTAAAGAACTGGAGTAATGGATCCGTGGATTTGTAATGTTCCACTCGGGTTGCCCGAGTGCTTCGGCTAACCTGCCTATATTGATATTGATGATTCTTTCACCATCCTATCTATCCGTTCTAGGCTCTACAAGGTAAACCCATTACAGCTTCTCTTTTGCCCCTCTTGAAAACAACCTTCTTTCCCTCGCTTTTCAAACCGCCGAGAATAAATACCACAATGATGTTCATACTGAAACACTGCTTTTTAGCTTCGACTATAAAGCGCTCTTTCCTCTTTCACCTGTTTTTCACACCGTTTTTATCTTGTTCCATTTGTACGTCTCCTTCCCCTCACCAGCTAGAAACGTGAATCATGATATTTACACTTCCTAGTCGTTTCATTCAACTCATCCTCAAAATACGTACCCCTTCACAGAATAATAAGCTTAACAACCAACAAATTGACCTTTTAAGACTCGTGTACAATTTTCCAGTGACCCAGGTGTTCCAAAAATAATTTATTTTAGTTATCTGAGGGTTGGGTGGATTTACTAATTTATATTTATTCTAAGAATTAGGTACTATCTCACAAATATTAATACAAAACGAATAATAACGAACATTTATCGATTATGGATTTATCGGTTAGCTCCAATAAAATTATTGGAGAAAAGAAGTTTATTGAGAATTCAGCAGTAGAGGAGTTATTTTAGGTATAAAAATCCATAGGCATGCAGCATGGCTATAAGAGCGAATATTCGAAGAAGTAACTGGTTTTATGAAAAATGGCTCGTTTTTACAGGTTTTACAACAAAGTTTGTCTCCTTTTTTGCCGAGTTCCACCTCAGTTTATAATTTGTCAACGCTGAACACGATGGTGGAGCCAGAATTGCTATATCTCATTCCGTTATCAGAATAGAGCAGATGAACCGTGAAGAACTTCTCAAGCAACAGCCACGTTTCTTCATCTTCAAAGTGCTCCAGTTTGAGAACGGAATTAGATATCGCAATTATGACAACCAGAAAGTTCAGCGTAAAAAAAAAAAAAAAATATTCAAATTTAGGTGTGTCTTGTCTCATTGGTATCACTGTTATCACTGTTTCATTTTTGGAATTTGTGGCTAATCTTTCCCCCCTAAAACTCCCCAAAACCCCCCTTAGAATGGCCTGATTCTGCCCATTTACGAACTTAGCCTTTCGATTGCTATGACAGATTTTTTTGTGCAAATTCGAACTAAAAGTTATAATTGTATCGAGAGTTATCGTCTTGAATGACACATATATAAATATATTCATGCCATTATTGGTGTCTTTTAGCAGTGAATTCATGGTGGTCTGGAACGGATTTTGGTGTTGTAGGTACACATTTGTTTAGGGCTGAAATTACAAATTTGACCAAGTTAAATTAATTTGGGTATCAGAAATTTCGCATGCGAGCCGGGTTGACGGTGATCCTAGAAACATTTTCTACAGCCTCCATCAACAGGTTGGGATGATAAACAGAGAGGTCGGAATTCGCTCCGATGCTTTTATTAGGAGGATATAGCGTTTTTACCGCTCTATTACCACCTGAAAGAGCTCAAAGCTTCACAACGAAGGTGGACTAGAGGAAGTTGATTTTCATACCAGCTAAACACTATTTGACCAAAATCAGACAGGTGAGATGTCAATCTTTGCTCTCGGAATTGTGCTTTAACGCTTGCGTAGCTTCGGATGACGATAAAATTTGATTTGCCAAATGTTTTCTCCCCATATTATGTACATTCGAAATTCAATTCGTACACTATAGAAACGTGCAAGAAATAGGAGCTGAACGACATTGTGCAACTCCTCCATTCCAATTCTCGTGGCTAGTAATAATATTGAGTTTGGCTCTCACATAATAATTATAATGCCGTAGCGGAACGAATAAGAGAAGAAAGTCAGTAATTGACGCTAACTTGAAGAAATTCTTGAAATACAACAGGATATTTCATTTCGAAGATATTTCAAAGACAACAGTTAACGTTTCAACCGTTTTATAGTCACTCGCCTTTATCGGGCCAAGATATGAAAAACTCATTATCCGGACGGTTGTAAAAATGAATTCAAAAAGGCATTATCTCTTGACACCGGTCATCAATTTGTTTCCTCCTGGATATCATTAACTTTTTCTCATTTCCGGTTTCTTCTTTCTGAAGAAAGCGGGTTTCTATTATATCGAGAACAAATGGCGCTCTGAGAAACTTGAGATTTTTCATTTCTTGCTTCTTTTAAATGTTTTATATCGTTTTAATGTCGGCTCATTTAGTGAAAGCTGCGTTTCTGAGGGCTTAAATGGGCATTGTTGCCAACCTGATGATGGATGATGATAAAATATGCAACAAAACAAGACAAACGCTATTCACTATTGTGTGGGTTCTTGGCTTTTATACTGGAATGCGAATAGGATTTCTTTGGGTACGAATAGTGATGATAATTGTTTTCTTTCATTCAATTAATATGCGATTTATTGATGTAAGTCTTCAATAATTGAACACTTCAATTATTCATTCAAGTCCTCAATAATTAGTCATTAATGATTTTGTCAACTGTTCTGTATTAGGTAGTTGAAACTACCAATTTTGTTAACCATATGATTGTGTTGACTATTTAGAAAGTTTTGATGAAAGAAAGTGTGTTTTCTGTGAATTCTATGTTGACTGTTCTACCACCTATAAATGGTTTCATAGAGTTATGGGCCCAGGGAAGCTGAAATTGGGTTAGTAGAAGTGATCTGACCTGGTGGTGATAGTGTAAGAATGGAATTGGAATGCACATTGGATTGCTTGAAGGTGAAACCAATTGGGCCACTTGGAAGTACAAAGTCTCAGTACTACTTCGAGGGATATAGTTGAGGGAAGGATCCTAAAGCCTACAGAGCCAAGTGCCGTTTCGAATGAAGCAACCAAAGAATACGAAAGCCAACTAAGTATTTATACTATGGCTGAGTGCAATGCTCTTCTGACGACCAATATGACGAAGGAGACAATCCAGAAGATCATGCGTTTTTCAGGTGCACGTGAAGTTTGGGAAGAATTGCACAGACTGTTCGGTGGCATGAATTGTGGACAGGAAAAAAGCCCGGAGTAATGCACCTGAGAATAATTATTATTGGAAGCTCTTGATATGCATATTCAAAATGTTTGAAACAACATCATTGAACGAATTAAGTTGATGTGGAAGTTCATGAAGAGAGCATCTGGAGAATTATATGTATTACTGGAGGATACTCGATGAATTAACCGCATCAGCCCTACTCGTCCATTCGCGCACATTGAGACGGATCGTCCAACTCCGTCTCAATAATACAACAGGTGCCTCATTAATACCCGAAAGATGTCGAATAGATTTCATGAGGGGAGAATCAGGGAAGTATTAGGGAATGTAACGTGCATCTAGAGTGGTTTTTCATATTAGATGCTTGGGAGTAAATGCGTTGCCTACATTTGGATATTATGAAATCAGCAGACGGCACAAAGGAAGCGTATAAGCTAGAAATATCTGGCTAACGCTGAAAGTCGAAGCGCTTCCCGATATCTATAATAGGGAACAGTTGCACGTTATTACCGTACGCCACGTGGAACTGATAGACCGAAAGGAGCATCCAAGCAGGAACCGCCCGGAACCGAGAAAACCTTGAAGGAGACATTCTAAAGGCTTTCTCAGACTCTGGGACGGCATTATTGAGAACATTTCACACAAGTGATGTTTACTGTTTTGTAAACGGGTTATTGGACGGAGCGCTAGACAGCCGTTCAAGAAAAAGGTGGAAGCAAGAAGAAAAAATTAAAAAGAAACGAAAGAAAGGTGACTTGGAAACAAATAGGGAGAACTGGCGGTTTTTCTGGGACCAATAAGGGCAGGAGTATAAACAATTCCCCTTACGGTGGTCTTGAGACAAGCATTATTGGAAGGGGGTAGATGTACGAGCTAAAACGGGAGGTTTTGGGGTTTGCACAAAAGAATGAGTTCTTGCTGTTGTAAAAGCTCTTATATTGCGCTCGCTCTTTTCCTTTCGACACAGCTTTCGGCTCCTGGTTACCACTTTTCGATAAGTCACGAAAAGGAGGGGATTTACAGTTGCCAATTTCCGTGGAAGAATACCAAATGGGGAAATCGTATTTATGGTATGAGTCATTTTTGTTTGTTACCAGGGTGTAAATATTTCATATTGTATTGGCCGTTCTTCAAATAGTTTCGTATAGCTTTACGATTCAACGACTTTGTAGTGTTCTGGATGGGTACCAAGTGGTTTCAATATGCTTTGTTTCGGTGGAACTCCAGACGATCTGAGAGGTGGAATGCCTTTGCAATCTAGCCATCCTACGTAAACTGATCGACTAGTAGTCTATTTCTTGATTGACTTGAGGTTTGTCCAAGATTGGTCCAAGAACTGTTGCACTCGGAAATTATGTTCATTCCAGAACACAAATAATTTATTTGTTGTTATGTGTACAGGAAAGTCTCAAGAACCCAAACAGTCATAGTATCCCTATCTCAGTGTAGTTTGAGACGGTTATCTGAGTGCTGGCTAAATGGAGTTGAATAAATTGGTTCGAGCACCGGTAAATCGTCTCCGAAACCTCACAGATAGGTTTATCGGAGAGAGAAAGGCAGTTCGGTTGTAAGTGGCCCTGAGGGGGATGAGGACGCGGGAAGGCCAACTTGAGGTTTGTGCCAGGAAGATAGTTGCCCCCAAAGGAGCTTCCGAGTTGCCATCCGGGGCTAAGGGGGGAAAGATCAATGAAATGAAAGCAGTTTGGATGTAGGCCAAGTAGTGACATTAGGCTCGAGGATCATTAAGGCTTTCCCGACTGATCTCAGCTCGAGTAATTAAATGTGCATTACATCGCGATTACAGAGGGTGTATAAGTCTCGTCTTGTCGGATTCGCCAAACACTCATCAGTGCAGTATGTATTAAGCTCCATGACGGGTAATCAAATTACTTCAGTTTGAAGATGCGTACCTAATTTTCGAATTTATACCAATTTGCTACAATTAATCAACACACTCCTCGTTCAGTACTAGGCAGGAGCTCTGCAGTAAGAAGCAAATGACTGCTACCCCGTGGAATCGCTCCGAGTTCTCTTTAGAATGCTGAAGTCGTTCAGAAGTTATGATACCACGTCTACTGTATTTATTCCGCTATTTCAAATATTTTGTTGTGGATGGTTAGTGAAATAGCACTGTGTTACTGAAAAAGTTCCACGGAAATATTGATATCACGGCAGTATCGAGGCGGGCCGCAGGACATATAAAATTGCAGAAAAGAGCTTGGACGGAGGTGGTACGGCTGTTACCGACTGTCAGAAGCAGATGAAGGGTCAGGCGGGACACAATGGGCCCATACGCTGAGTCCCTCGTCTAACTTGGCCATTTCGAATTGAACGATATCTTCACGGTGGCGATGAGAGAAAAATAAACTCGGAATAAACCAACTTTCTCTATTATGAACTTGAAAAGCAATTTTCTTCTTGGGCATGGCTGATTTTGATTCGATTCCGAAGGCTTCTGACCGAGTTTGCGAATCTTCGTGGTAATACCATTAAATCCAATTGTATAATTATACACCGCAGCAGTCGCGCCAATGTCGACCTAACGGTGCCAATTCGCCAAATTTTTCTCAATACAACATTTCAGTGAAACCCTTAGATATCTTTTCCTGGCCGGGATTGAATGGTATTACCCTCGAGAACTGACACGACTTTGTTCAGACTCAATGGAGACGAAATTATCCACACCTAAAATTAGTAAAGTTCCAAAAGCCTTTGAATCTTGTAAAAGGTGTGGTAGTAAACAGAGATACAAAGAGAAGAGATCCTGGAAGGTCCACAATCACCTCATTAGTCAATATCCATTCAGTTCAATTGGTAACTTTTTTATATATCCAAATAAACTGTACAGTAATTTTCATTTTTTAGCAGACATTATATACAGAGATTATTGACATGTTCTGAGGCGAAGAGACGCAGGGCTCGGATTCGAAGAAATGAGAGAGGGCTTAAATGGTGGCGCTTTCTCCCAGATTGTGTTTGGTAGAGGAACATTTTTAAAAAAAATATTTTAATCGATTTTTACATCGGGTTATTTGGCTTATGAAATAATAGCTGATGCTGGTGTTGAAATTCTACTTGCAGTGAAGTGGAATAGGCAGTAGCCTCACGCCACATAGCTGGCATTATGACTGAAGCACAAACTTCCACTGCCACGATTATGGTCACTGTGAATCAAAGAGTTTTATTTGAACAGAATTCGGTTCTACTCGACATTTTCAAGTTTCTCTCCCCTCCCTCATCGTTCCTTATCTAAACCCTCGACTTTCCAATCTGGTCAGTTTTCGCGCTCATAAAACCTTCGGTTGGACAAAGTTAGTCCTTGAAAACCGATTCTCAACCCTCACTTTTTGTCGGGTTTTCATTTCCCTCACTTTATTCCACAGATATAACAAAGAGGAGGGAAACCCCTTAATAAAGAAGAGTTTAAACTTTCAAAGTAGGTGGAATAAATCCATTGAACCACAAACGGTCCCAAACCACGAGCTTTCCTCAACCTGAAGTTGTTTTTTTAACTTTCAACCCCTTGCATAAAATTCACATTCAAGGGGCTTTACGGAAACTTTCAGGATCATACTCGAGATGTTATTGAGGGGCTCTGGAACGGAAAAGAGAGAGGGATAGCGACCGAGAGAAAACCCTTACTAATCAGAATCCTGGCTAATTAGAGGATGTACCATAATTGAAAGTGAACTGAAACGATTTTTCAATGGTCTCTCAACGGTGTCAACGAGATTTTTGTTGCAAAAGTGTAATTTCAAAGTTTCCACGAAACTCAACGGTCAGCAATTCATACTTACTTTATGGGGTGAATGAGACGACCCACTATTTACAGAGTTTCTTACGTAGCTGAAGGTGGGCAGTGTTCAGCCGCAGCCTCACAATTCACGTTAATTTCATATTCATTCAATATTTTCCGATCTCCCAAACTAACTGGTTCTCTAATCTCCTGTAGTATCACCGTTCCTTGGGAAAAACGCACTTTTAAAATCAATTGTTGTCCCCGTAATCCCTTACCTCGTAAACCATAAATACTTCCTAGGATTCGACCATTACCCTACCCAGGCCATTATCTCCCTTCTATTGGCTTACCATCAATCGGCTTCCCAGGTCGTTCCCCTTCGGAAAAACCCAGAGCTTTCACCTTTTCTTCGCATGCCAGGGCCCTGTTTTGTACCCCTCCCCCAGTCAGTTTTTACTATAAAATATATAGTAAAAACTGACTGGGGGAGGGATACAAAATATATTATATCTGACTCGATTCTTACTGCCATGCACTACCACAAGAATCTGCTGACCGAGTTATTGATAGTGCCGCAGGATTTGGTAGTACAACAGGAGTTAGGTATGTGGTATTAAATGCCAATGAACAGATGGTCCAATCCATAAGCAGCGATGATTTTCAATGTGTCTCCTTTACAGTATTGGTCAATCATTGGAAAGCGTCGAGTACTGGTGCGGTAACGTCATTACCATTTCTGTATGTGTAGAGGGAGTTTAGGGCGGAAACGTTGGTTTGATTTATGGATGTTCGTGAAGTGGCCGACAAGACGACATGAGGGGGATCGAGTAATATGGTAGCAGGAGGGGCAGAGCCCCCTACCGCGCATAAACCATTAAGGGAGAGGGGCAAACCACTTTGTGGGTAATTAATGTGATACGCCAGAGGTACTGGAAGGTGGTACGGGGGTCTGGGGCTTGTGTATTAAGTGCCTTGCAGTTGAATTGATCGGTTGCTTCAGCGAATGCGTTCGGCTGCAACCCTTCTGTTCCCGGTGGAACGCCCGGGTATTTCGACGTCAGGGGAGAGGATAAAGGAGAACAATAGGCCCGTATTAGGTTGACAAGTTAACCCCTGGACCAGGAGTTCGCGTAATGTCCGCATGCTAACTAAGGATATCATAAATCACTGAGGTCACAAAACAAGCCTGACCGCATTGCCCTCTGACCGTCACTTCCAGGTTTCCCTAGGGTTTCCAATACATTATCAGCTTGAGGGTAACAGGAGGGGTTTGGACACGGCCATGTTAATCCACAAGCTCTCGATCCATGTGATCACGCAGTAAAGGACTAATAGGATAAGGAAGAAGTTGGGAGAAGTAACCTGATTTCAACCCTGGTCATTTTAAAGAGCTAACATCCCCATATTGCCACGTTGTTTAACTGCCAAGAGCATTTACCAACCCTAGTTGAGCTAGCTCGATCAGCGTTCATGATTGCACTCAAACATGGGAGCTGGGAATGGCCCTCACATAATATGATATCATCATTTACCCCCAGGCTTCGGAATCAATATGACCCTCGTTTATAACCCCCATATATGACCATATTTGAAACTGGTGCTTGAGAACGATGTTATCTGTAGTTGGGTACTCACAGACTCGGAATCAGAAATGAACACCAAACTGCAAAAACTTCAATGAGTACATTGGCTCAAGACGGCCTGGAATAGGCCCACCCGTGCTCAAACTGTAGATTTGGAACTCCTATATAGGGATGCAAAAAAATAATCGATTAATCCGATTATTTTCCCTAATCGATTATTATTACTGATTAGTCGATATAAATACTGATTAATCGGTTTTCGAATACACCAGGATTTGATGCATTCTAATATGCTTAAAAAATGCTTTCAAAATCCAGATATATTCAAAAACCGATTAGTGGATTAATACAAATTAAGACAAACCATCGTTGTTACTGTTACTAGCTTCATGGATGGAGAAAGTGGTATCCCTCATCCGTGAATTTTGGTGAAGGAAGAATTTTCGCAAGCAATTTCAATACATTTTAATGACATGTTTCTATTAAATGATTCTGGTTAGATCATAACATAATTGCTGATAGTCACTTATTTGATGATACCACCATCCTCCGTGAATATAGTTCCCGTTGTCTTCTCATGCATCAGAAATCCATGAGTTAAAGAACAACAATGAAGCCATAGTTCATGCTTGTCGTTAACACTTCACAGTTCACTTAAATTTTACACAGTTTACACAGTAAGTTTATCACAGTTTACTTAAATATGAGGGATGCAACGTCACCAAATAATCGATTATAACATCGAATGATTAATCGTAAGCTAATAATCGATGTGACTGAATATTGATCAAGTAATAATCAATGAATAATGAATAACAGAAGAATCGATTAATCAAATAAGTTGGAGCAGATCTACATCCGTTAACATGTGGGTGAATCGTGAGGCAGCCTGTCAGGACTATGTTCATACTGGCCCTGCT
Source organism: Stenodema calcarata (assembly GCA_963920205.1). Taxonomy (NCBI): domain Eukaryota; kingdom Metazoa; phylum Arthropoda; class Insecta; order Hemiptera; family Miridae; genus Stenodema; species Stenodema calcarata. Next base: position 11,861,338 of record OY986061.1, on the reverse strand, counting down.
GATTCGAACAGCTCATGGTTTTCAGATATCAAGTTATTATTTTCAGATATTATAATTCATAATAATAATAATAATTCATAAAAGTTATTAATAGGTAACTAATAATAATTTACACTACTTGAAAATGATGATTAACAATTTATGGTAATTTATAATAACAATTAATCTATCTTTTAGTGATCCAGACAGAAGGGTGACTTGTAGAGGGGGGTTAAAAAAGTATTTTATATTGAGATTATTCTCAAAAGCGGGACTGACGCTGACCCAAGGCTGAACCGCTTGAAAGGTGATTTCCTCTCAAAATTTTCATTTTTACAAGATAATTTTTTACAAGATAATTTTTCATTTTTACAAAAACACTAGTTTTTTAATATAGGTAAACTTTTTATCAGTTCAATTTATGGTTCCCTCAATTTCTAATAAAAAACTATTTTATGCAATTTTATTCGTTTTGACATTCCTTTACAGGTATTCATTAGCCTTGTAATTTAACAATAGGTCGTCACGTATAGACGAAGAAAACCATCGGAAAGTTATATATAAAATAAGTACTTAAAATCAAATATTTGCTTTCGATTTATCGAATTATTTGATTAATCGATTACTCAATACCGATTAATCGGTCACATCGATTATTAGCTTATGATTGATCATTTGATGTTATAATCGATTATTTGGTTCCGATGTTGCATCACTACTCTTATTGTAACTACCTGTGTCACTACTGCTTGAGAATATCACGAGGACACGCGCTATTTCAGAAGCTGTATCACTTGGATGAGAATGTAATCTAATCACATTTTCAGAGCATTCACACGAAACCTCTCAGGGGTCTGGGAGCGATAGTCTCCCAACTATCTAAATCAGTACCGGATACGTTCATCCAACCGGGAAGGCTCCCAATCCGGGAGTTCGCTAAATTTAATCAGAGCCCACGAGAACAATGCTCCACTGTTTATCTAATCTGCCTGACAACTAGAGCATTAATAACGAAGAACATACGTGATTGCCAGCGTTAAGAACTTTGATTGAAATGGTGGGAATCTGTGAGGGGGTGAGGTTGGGAAAGAGGCGAGAAGTACTTGACAATGAGAAGGGACCGGATGAGCCCTTAAGCTTCTGTCTCCGAGCATAATTCTCAAAACGGAGACTAGCTTTGTTGAGTAGGATAGAATAGAGTTGTTAGATTCTGAGTGAGGTTTGTGATCCTGGCTCCCCAAGCAGGAAATGAAAACTCAAATCCACGTTAAAACAATATTGCTTAATTAATGTCTACAACTTACTAACCGATTGGCGCCTCCATTTATGCCACCGGTGCAACCAACCAGTATTTAACGAGTTGTCACTATTTTATGTCTATCGCATCTCCAAAGCACCATGTGGTGTCAGCTACTTCCTAGCGATAGGGTTGTTCCGATATCGAGGATCTTCTGATATTTGAGATCGATAACGATATTCAACGTTAATATCGAAATATCGATATCAGCAATATCGAATGATATATGATATATCATATATACTCGTACATTGAGATCCGAAAGCCCACGGAGGATTTGCTCTTTAAAAAAAAAAAAAAAAATTAATCCGATATACGAATGTTATATTTGGAATACAGATAGATTAATTATTAGGTTGGATTTGGGATGCCCGAAAAGGGGTACCTATCAACAATTATTTTTCAAAAAACATTTGCCCGGGATCGTTTCTCAGCTGCCCCACCACGCATAAGAGCTGTGGGGGGTGTATTTACGAATAAGTATAATATACTTATTATTGTATAATGATTGAATCGTGGTACATTTTTTTAAATAAGAGTTGTGTTATAGTTCATCTGCCTTGTTCATATTATAAATAAATAAATAAAATATAAATAAAAAAATGTTCTTTCGCTGTACACCACAGGCTGCATAGTTTTGCCTGAAATCCTGTAAAGTTTATGAAAATGGGTCCTTTCAGCCTTACGATTCTTACCCTTATCCACTAAACGGGAGCAGCTTTCCTATAAAATGTCGACCCCGGAGGCCGAATTATGACAGAAGGTTTCAGGTCGCGCTGCACTTGGCTCCTATCTTCCTCATTACACCTTGGGAGCTGAGAAATCCACGGCTGCCAACCCGCTGTTTCTAATTCCCTCGTTTTCAACTAAGAAAAGAGAGCAAGGCTGGAGGAAGCACGACGAAAGTGCTTTCCGACTTTAAGATTAGATTTCGGAGCGAGGAAACGGCTTCCTCTGAAGCGTCGAATCAATTTAAACTTTTAACCGCCCTTTTCACCTTGGAGCAGCGGACAATGGTGTGCTACTTGGAAGGGCGAAAAAGGCTGAGGATGAAGGCGGCGGAATGTTAATTATTGAGGTAGAACAACTTTGAGAACGTTTTACGCCACTAGGAAGACTGTCAACGCCAATAAGAAACAGCGGATGTGGTGTTACGAAAACAGATTACTAGTTCCTCGGATTTTTCGAAATATTATGCTCAACTACAAATCGTAGCTCATTTAATTGGTTTTGGTAGGTATTTTTGTTAATTTACCATTATATATTTTTACTTATCCATTTTTCCCCAATCGTAGTATTTGACCGCTACCAGCAATGGTAGGTACCAATTTAGAGGCACGAGAAGGACTACGTGATACAAGAAACAATCGTACTATCGATAATATAGAAATTCATCCACATGGCTGTTGTATCATTGTTTTAACAATATCATCAAAAGCTCAATATAATCAGCGACTGGTTATTCATTGCGACTCACATAATACTGCTGAGGTAAGAAACATCTCAGGATCTTTTGGAATTTTTCATTGTGAACTTTTTACACTTTTTACTGCACTCAAGCTCTCATTTCATTACTTCACCTCCACTACTAAACTCTCGAACAACTAAATCTACTCAATTTCCAATTGACAATTCAAAAGTCCGGAAGCTCGTAAATTATGATTCAAGATGTGCACAAAAACAACAAAGAACCAGTTATTTTATAACACAAATGAGTTGCTTCATTGTATTTGGTCGTTTTTATCGAAACGAAAAAAAAGTTCTTCCATTATGAACAGTTGAAGACAGCCTTATCATGACATGATAAGGCTGTCTTCAACTGTTCATAATTTGTGGGTTTTGAACACTATACATTGTATAGTGTTCAAAACCCACAACGCCAGGCTTACCTGACATCCTTTCGTATATTCCCTGAGCTTCATAAAATTAAATTTGAATAACAATAACGTAGGCAATTTAATATTTTACCAAGGAATTGACCAAACTTATCAACGTGTTGAGAGCTTGCTAGGACTGTCTATAAATCATCGCTAAATTTTTGTATTCCATAGTTACCACTGTTATGTTATCCATCTTCCATTATCAATTAAAATCATTACTATTCAATGTGTGTTACAACCTTACCTGAGTATTGGTAGTTAAAGCATAATTATTTGTTTATCGAAGTGAAAGTGCGTAGTTTACCACCTCTCACCAGCAACATTGACCATCTGAAGCTAGTGCTGGGCACAGAAATTATCAAGCAGCCATGTTGAGCACCATCTTTTTCCAGCCTGATCAAATACGTTACTCTAGTATACCAGTCTAGTAACACCATTTAGCTCTGTGATAGTAGTAATACCGCTATCTATCGTAGTTCATAGAAAATCTATCTACTTGTAATATCCAAACTCTTGCCATACTGTGTCCGCCTACTGCTTCAACAAGCACCTTCTGCATGCTGAGGTCTCCAGAGGTCAGATCCTCCGATTTTCTAGTAATGTTCCATTTTCAGGCTCCTTCATCAAATTTGACTTCTTCTGTTTCTACCTCTGCCTATAGGAACCTGTTTGTTCCATGTCATTCTGTGAAATTATGTTTCTATACCATCCTATTGATATATCTCATCACATTTAGTGGCTACTGTTAGCCACGATAACTAGGAAAATTTCCTAGTTTATTCCTAGTTTACCATTTAATGTTATCTCCGCTGCGTTATACACGTTTATTCATAGTTTACATCACATTATCAAATCATTGGTTATAACTCTAATTACAATCCAGTACAGCACCTAGTTAGGGGGTTTTATTACCACCTCTGTTAGTTAGGGGTTGTGCTTTTCTACCCCCAGGGCTTAACAAAAACAGACAGTTATTGAACATTTAATATTACGGTCTCACGAAAACGGATGAAGAATATTGGACTAGTAAAGATGTTAAGTTAACTAAAACCGACAAAAAGAAAATGAAGTTGAGAATATGGTACCTCAAATACACAATTGTTGTACTATTTCCATTCTCCGAATCAACGTAAACAATTATTTTCATGCGGATTTACAGAAGGTGCCAGGAAACAACATTTATGGGATGAGTTATGTAGCTGGTGTTCACTTTATTTATATGACTTGTTCTGAGGTTAATCTTGCCAAAACACATCCATTTTCCTCGCCCCGAGAAACGTTTCTTGTTGACTAAGTCAAACATCCTGATCGAAAAATTTATATTCCGCTGTTAAATTCATGTAATCACCGCCTACCGCTTTTCCCCGAAAATTGACCGACCAAGCGGTACAATCTCCGCGTCGAAATGCTTTGAAAGTTAACGAGCTCGAGGATCCTCGTTAGTACTTGGAGCCGATGTTGGGGCGGACTGGCGACATGAATTACCCAGTGGGCTCCCGAGTTATTGTTTGAAGTTGGATGTTCACAACAAAGGAGTCGCTCCCGCCGATGTAATGGAAACCCTAGAGAGGTTTCCTGAAACGCGTTTAGAAAGTTAGTTTTTCGTCTAAATTTCGGTCAGGATATTATCTTTTGGGCGATTTGTGTCGTTTCATTCCTCCAAACGCTCCACCGTGTGAGAGGAGAAATATCCTAACTTTTCTTTATATGGTAACATTCCCAACTTTTCTCGAGATTTCTTTGTTTGGGTCCAAGATATCGAATCTTCGTAACACCTACTGAAGGTGTTACGAAGGTTTTCTTTAGAGAAAGCTTTAGAGAATGTGGTTTTCTTTAGAGAAAACTTCATGTGTGTGTTTCAACACCTACTGAAATTTGGAAATTGAAATTTATAACGTTGTAGTTATCTCTTATTTGAGGCCTAAGTTAGAAATTTGAAAGCTGATAGGAGGATTCCAAATAATTGAATTTGTCCCAAGTATACCAACAGCTCTCATAAAATAATGTTTGATTTAGATGAGTACGTAATCGGACCTTAGTATTTGTGTTATGGTAGTGCATCGTGAGTTCCACTTGAGCCGTGTCGTTCGTGAATATCAAACCTCCTTAAAGAGCCATTTTAGTTAGACCATTGCTGTATCGGATCATTTGAGTGCAGACTGCTTGGTGTAATTACAGTGATCATAACCCACCAACAACCAACCCACAGACCGATACTGGCTTGAATACTCTATGAACGACTTCAATCGTTATCATCCAATTTTTTTCCAGGTCTTTCCATCTGAAAAACCACCATTCCCTTCAGCCCGTCCATAGCTTGGAATCAATATTTAAATATCTCCCGGCCTCTCTTGGCCCTCTGGTTGCGTTTGCCCTCAGTGGAATATTGATGGATCCCCGGCGACCTTTTCTCTCTCGTCCCTCGGAAAGCCAAGACCTCGCGCGACCGGGGAGCGGAAGACTTGAGCGGCAAAATGCCAAATAATATCTTACAGTGGTGGGAAAAGGGGGTCGGGGGTTCATTCTTTAATGAAGCCATCTTCAAGACAGTTGAAACCTCTCCAGCCTTCCCTGCCGCCTTTTTCGTTCTTGAAACTTTGAATTAGAGATCGAGGCCAACCTCCCTTCCTGTGTTGCCTGTAGGTATTTCATGACCTGGAAACTCATCATTCTGACTTTTTCATCCGTGAATCGTTACTGTTTTCCAGTCGACCAAAAAATTGCTGGTAAAAAAGTAAAGAAAACAATAAGAAGCATCAAATCCTCCTCGTATTTTCCCTATATTGCCTAGCTCGTCTATGGATGGATAGGGTGCATTAGGGTGTATTTTCATATGAACTGGTATGCAATCATCAATTTTTCATGTACTCACGTTGTCTCCTTAAAAATATCTACAACCAATAATCGACACTAAATGAGCACGAAGGAGAACTGCTATCGCGTTACAACTCAAACCCACGTGCCTGTGTTTCATTCTCTTAACATCATTTACGTAAAAATTTATACAGGGTGATACTTAATGAACGTACCACCCTTTCAATTTCGTTGGTTGTGGAGAAATCAAAAAACTTGTCGAAGTAACCTTCCCTTATTTTTTTGCAAAGAATTCAAAAATTGCAGTTTGAAGCGTCAAATTTCATGAACATTTTACTTTGACAACATTTTTTTTTCACTGCGCGAAACGGGCGCCAGGAGCGTTCAAAGTTGCTAAGTCATCAAAATTGCGCAAAACATGGATTATGGTAAACCAAATGTGGCACATGACTTTACATTGTTTTTCAGCGCTCATTCACGTGGTGCTGTCAGTTTTTAGATTGAGCTCAGTTTTTTCGATTTTATGCCCTTAATCTACATTTTTTTGTGAGATATTACAGTTTTTCCGAAGTATCAACTTTGGCAGTAGATTTATTTTCCCTCGCCCTTTCGCAACCCGGGCTTGGGACCGGCTAAGGCGGAAAAACTGTAATATTTCACCAAAAAACGCAGATTAAGGGGATAAAATCGAAAAAACTGAGCTCAATCTAAAAACTGACAGCACCACGTGAATCAGCGCTGAAAAACAATGTAAAGTCATGTGCCACACTTGGGATTTACCATAATCCATGTTTTGCGCAATTTTGATGACGTAGCAACTTTGAACGCTCCTGGCGCCCGTTTCGCGCAATGGAAAAAAAAAGTTGTCGAAGTAAAATGTTCATGAAATTTGATGTAGAGTGCGAATCTGCAATAAAAATAGGGGGGGGGGGGGGGTTCTATTTGAAAAAGTCAAGGTAGGCACCGTAGGCAAGGTAGGCTACCTGAAAAAAGAGAGAGAAAAAATGCTGATTTTCGTAGGTTTATTTTTCCCTACAGAATGAATTCCTGTTTTGTCCAGAATTATTGTGCTTGGAAAAGCTAGAATTCCAAATAAGTAATCAGTGACTTGGCGCAACCCTCAACGAGATAGGGTGTGAAGAGAAATCAAATGAAATCGGTGTAGTATTCGTGCTTCCCGACTCTCCTTTTCCACGCTTACTTGGAGCTGATGAACGGGTAATTCTCCAGAGAGGCTGACCAACGCCAGATGTAGAGGTAAGAAGTATTGATAAGGAGAATGGACAAACTTTCACCTGTTTATTCTCTAGTCATCAGTGGTTGTGCGCTCAAGTCCTGGGTACCTACTGGTTTTCTTCTCGTCAGTTTCAGAGTATCATTTCGATCAGTCGTTCAAACGCAAATAACCTAGAGAAGTTCATTCAAGATGTAATTTTGAGGAGTAAGCTGTTTTATCATCTTGGATTTTTCTCTCTCTCCATTTGTTTTATAAAAAAGTCTTTTTAACACTAACTTTTTGTATAACTTCCTCGCTGTTTGTTTGTTCTTCTTCTTAAGAGCTGTTCATTCTATAAAGGGAAAACGCGGGTCTTCTTCGCTTACATTAATTGAAGCGGTTGTTGACATCTCGGCCGACCAACAGACGGGAAAGCACGTTGTATAAACCGGACGTTGCCCGCGAAGGGACGGAAGTAAAATGGACTTATTAATCTCGCTGAGAGCTATTGTTCTTCCTCCTTATTTTTCTCTCGGGCTACTTTTCTCCTCTCGCAAACTCAGGTAATGAAACCTTCCCGGGCTCCAGGGGAATCCTTCAAGTCGGAGATTACCACGATGATGCTCCTAACGGGCAAATTACACTTGTTATTACGGTTATCCGACTGCAATAACTACGGGTCCTCTTGAATGTTCTTTCCGTTCTTCACTGGAGCTTCCCAAAATGTCCTGCGGTGCGCTGGTTTGTGGAGAGGGGATGTGCTCTTACTGTTGTTGGTTCGATCAATTATTTCGTTAGTAAAGATGGTGGTTAGGTGATGAGAAAATACCAATAAAATTCGTTGTTTCATATTTTGATCTACTGATCCTGTCTATATTGGTGTAATTTTTGATCCTCGCTAGAAATCAATTGTACAATTTGGTGATCGAATTTTTAGAAGTTATACAAGTTTTCAACGAGAGAAATAGAAAAGATTTCAGACTGAGGATGGAACATTGCATTCGTAGCTAGAATTCATTCTAATCGTTTCAATTCGAAGTCAAGAAGTTGTATAATTTTACGCCCGACACAAGTGGGACATTCTCGAGGCCCGTGTTATTCGAATACTGCGAGCCCTTAGCGAAAAGCAGTCAGCAGTGCTTATTGATGACGTAGAAGAAGGGCACAACCCTCTCACCACTCAACGCGTTCCTGTTCCACTTTGATCCTCCCACGCGTACCTCCTGCTCCGTACCTAGCGGACATTCTCGAACTAATTGCAATATCAGAGGTAATTAATTGAACACGCCAACGCCAGGTTTCTCTCAGCTCCCGAAGGGGTTGTCGACAAGACAATATGACAGAAGGGAAAGACGAGGATGCTTGTTAGTTCTACAACAGCCTGTAATGAATCAGAGAACCGAAGTTTTCTCATCCGACGTACACCCTTCAAGGTACTTTGGGTTGATGTACCAATAAATCCGAACAACACTCTACGTTATACCTAGAATTACATCAACCTGTATTAAATACAGTTTTATTTATTTATTTATTTTTTTTCCCATATCACACACTAGCTATTGATGACAACGCTCTAAATTCCATATTTGCAATACCTTATTTATAATACTTTTAAGTATCATGGATGGGAAGGAGTTACTAGTACCGATCGAGCCTACTATCATATTTCACGAAGGATTTATAATTGAATCCCTACTTGCATGGTGTGTGTATGCTCTATGTGTATGAGTTATCTCTTAAGTATCCAATCCCTCCCTCAACTCCTCACTAATCTCGCAGAAGTAATATTTATAATTCACTAAGCGATAGATTATAGAAGATTCTATTAGTGGATTACGAATTGTACAAGTTAAATATTAAGGGGATCAGTGATAATATCCAAGTGATACATATTATGTAGGATAATACAAGTGATACATATTATGTAGGATAATACAGTGGCAGTGTAGGATAATTTCACAGAATCACATTCTCGTTAAATTTGAATTTCGGTTTTCCTGTGACTTCATCAGTAAGATTTATTTTGCTTTTCCATTAGGATCAAATACTTGTGCAGTGTTCATTCTAAAAAATGCTGTATCAAATTGTGCCAGTTTTAGTATCCGTTTGTGCATATTTGTATTTTCCTATTCTCGTCATCATAATATAATTTTGGGGATTCACAATTATAGCTACGAGGTCGAACGATAGAACTTACTCGTATGTAAGACTAATTACAATTGTATGTGGAGAGTGGCCCAAGTACGACAGGTGCTTCCAAGTCAAACCCTTTAGGAGTTAACAATTTATATTGATTCTAGTTCATGCAAGATGATGATGCACAATAATTAATTGTGTATTAAAGAAGTATAATAAGCGATTATAAAACTAAGAAAAACTGGAACTTATGGCAATTGAAACATAGATTATACATATTTTAACAACTGTTGTTACAGTTTTGCGCTTGATGAAGATATCCTGCTCAGTGCGTTGATGAATTCAATTACAACTCGGTCAACTACGGTCCAGTAGTGTAATACAAGAAATGACCTAATTTAGTCACGACCCTACAGGACCAATCCGTTGAGGGATTAGAAACGAAACAGCACCGAACTAACTTTAAGCTAACGCGGAGTTAATTCAACCCACGCCCGAGCCCCTTGGACCCAAGATAACCCCAACTTTATTAGCCAGTTCAATTCCTCTACGCGGTTATTCGATCTTTAGAGTTATTTCAGGATCTTACGAAGAGGTACTGCATTGTTTGTATGGGTTTTTACTACTCTTACAACTCGCCATGTAGTTTCACTTGTGAGTATGCGGTCCAGATAATTCAGCAGAGGTCCCACCTGTAGGATTTGAATTGCCAAGAAGGTTGGTGTTTCACCCCGAATCCCAGCGAATCAAATGGCAGCACATACTTCAGTAACTAGTAGACATATTGATTCCAGGTCCTGCATATTGGTTTCATGAATCACCATAATTTTTTTTCAACTTCAAGACCTGAAGGACCTGTGTTTGAATGCCCATGGAAAAACAGAAGTCGTCAAAATTTTCACAAATTCTTAGACAGTAGAAAGCTCTTGAGATTATGACCGAAATAAGGACTCGTAATAAACCTACCTTCGGGTTTATGTCTACAATGTCTAGTGTCTGAAATGGTTTCAAGTAAGGTAGGTTTATTACGAGTCCTTATTTCGGTTCTGTACATTTTGATGGAAACTAAAATAGCAAAGTAATTAACACGGCGATGCAACGGCTCCAGGCTGGGACCCCCAAGTGTAGCTTCTGAAAAATCACAGCAAATTCGCCCCATTTCGAATACTGTTAACAGAATGGGTTTTAATGTTGTTCATGAGGATGCTGGGGAAGAGGGCTGAAAAGGAAAAAACCCATCGACCCAAACTTAGCCGGCCTGATTGCTCCAAGCAAGTGCCGGTTAATGTTACAAGTTACCGTACTCAAACTCGGTAATCTTGCTCACCTTGGATAATAAACCCCTTACTTTAAAATTAAGTAGAGGGCCGGATGGTTTTCGTTGAAGTAGGAAACTGCTGGGTAGGGATGGTTATATTTCTTGCACCAAGAGTAATAGGGTACTGTCATGAAAAGTACTGCCCATTTCTTACATTAGGTGCTTCAGCCTTTATGACTCTCAATCTTCTTTGTAATTACCGGTCAATTTATAAATCTGTGGGTACCAAACTTGGCTTTATTTCACGGTTAAGGCAACTTCCTTCCTTTCTCGCGCCTTCGCCGTGATATTTACGACGCCTAGGGAATAATGAGAGGTGCCTAGGGTTTCATTGTCATGATCTGAGCCAATCACTTTGTCACAGGTGTAAAATTTCACCTAGAATAAGATAGAATAACATTTCAAAAGCGTTGCATAAAATCGTATGGAGTGAGGTCATATTGTTACCATTACAGACACTACTGAACCAACCTTAGACTTTTTCGGCACCGAAACCACAGCTTCCAAACTGTTTTTTTTTTTTTCTCTCTTTCAACTTCACTTAAACAATGGCGAAGTTATGAATATTGTTATACAATTACAATAATGTCACCGTTAGCTCATGATAACGCAGCTTATCCCAATGTAATCTGCTGACTCAACAAAAAACTAAATTTGGGTCAACTCTCGCAGTATAATTAGCCAGATCGAGATGGACTTTCTAACACGAACCACATTAATCCCCCTGTAAATGTTGCTTTCTTAGGCGAACGCTCACATGGGGTTACTGAGGGAAAAACTCGAGAGTTTGAAGGGCCGTCAGACTTATTTTTTTTCCCCCAACTTTTTCCCCCACCCCTGAACGTCGTCTCCGACGGAGTCTGAGTGAGTGGTAAAAAAGGCCTTATAAAACCCGTCAGCTCCAGCCGGTACGTTATTACCTTCTTTCCAGAGCACAAGATAAATTCTCCTTTTACCTTCACATCCCTACCCCTTCCTCCGAAGAGGTTGACCCTCTTTTTAGTCTTTGTACCAGGGTGAAATAATTCACGGTTTTAAATAACGTTGTTTTACATACGGGGCGGCCTTCCACTTTCTCGCCGGTTTTTCCTCTGGTGCTGTCGGATGCGGCAGCTCGTTTTAAAACTTACTGTAAACGAGTTCTCCCTATTCGCTTCTAAAAAAATACTGCACAAGTACGGTCAATATTCACCATCCCCTCTAAATCTATCGTAACCGAGAAATCACCGTACATTAAGTCTATAAAACACCCCTACCAACCTCAAAATTCATACATTCTTCTTGTTTGGTGATACAAATGACAACTCCACAGCACTTACGTGAATGGAAAGTCTATGAAACGTCTTGGTGGCTTTCGTAGAAGTCCGTTATAATTTGAATAAAGGAAAACGCGAGTGGGAAAAATTCTCCCGACCACAGTGATGACAACCGGAGAACGTCTTTTGACAATTTCGGAGGCAGGAACCGGGAAGAGAACGTCACTACAAGCCGGTTTTCAGCATACTCGGCGGGGAAGGGGATGCTTTGTAAGGTTATAAGAAAAACCCAGAAGTACAATAGGTTTTTCTTTGGACAATACAGCTCAGCGAACAGGTTCCAGAGAAAAGGGCACCCGGTTCTGAGACGTGAATACAAACTACTGCAAATTCAAAAGGAGCGCAGGAAAAGAGATCCCTTCAAGTTTTTCAGCATCAATCAGAATAATGAAAGGCATCCCCGGTCATAGAAGGTGCCCTTTATACAGAAGCCTGCAATTCATTTAAAATGCAAGGGGAGTTCGTTTCGTGAAACTGCTGATTGCAAGCCCGCTCTTTTTAGTGCGGATGATGAATCTAGAATATTTCAGGGATCAAATGATTCAAGTTTGAACAAGAATTGAAGACCTGAAGGTATTCGTTTTCATGAGAAGTCCCGTGCAAGAAGTTACGAACTTTGTGAATTGAGATGAATAGCGCTTAGTAATGAACTGCCAGTAGTACTTACCTACCTTCAAATACCAAAAAATAAATACAACGAATATAAAGCTAAGTTATTAGTCTCTACCTTAGACATAGAGTAACGTGGGGAGCTACGGTGGACTTGTATATACCACTTCTTTAATAACATTGTATACAGATTGATTTCATATTGTGAACCTACATGTAAATAATGATATGTCAGCTACCTCATGTAGGTCGTAACCCCCAAAGAACACTCCGTGTAAAAATCACCCCGCCTCGCAAATATCATCCTTCAGAGGCCGGAAAAAGTTATGATATCCACTTTCCCCGCCCGCCCTTTTCCTCATTAAGGAGCTAAGTATAATGAAAAGCTTAACCACTTCACAAGCACCGTACCCCTTTCGAAATCTCCGGGGTGATTTTTACACGGAGTGTTTTTTGGGGGGATATCACATCTTTTTGTTGTTGAAGTGGGTCACTTTATAAAGAAGGTCTATGCAAAATTTCAAGTCGATTGGTCCGGTTACCCAGGCTGTTGACTCGTCAAAGTTGCCAAAATTAGCCTAAATTTCAGTTTTTTGTTTCTAAAAGTTTTTGGGTTGAGATAATGGGTTAAACCTTTCAAAAGGCACTGTCTGATGTTGAAACGAAGCTCGGTGCAAAATTTCAAGTCAATCCGTGAAGGTGGAAATGCCTAACTGATTAAGGAGAAGAAGAACAGGTAAGGGTGAAAAACCGGGTTTTTGAAGTTATATAACTCGGCTCCCTTTAAAGATATCGACTTGAATCTTTCAAAAGGCACTTGCTACACTTGAAACGAAGCTCCGTGCAAAATTTCAAGTCAATCGGCGAAGGTGGAGAGGCTGTAGCCTTGACCGACTGAAAAAAGTAGAAAAACATGGTAATTGGTTTTTGAAGTTATATAACTCGGCTCCCTTTAGACCTAGCGACTTGAAACTTTCAGGGCTTTCTATTATCCACACCAAAAAGATCCATACCAAATTTCAAGTTGATCGGTCTACTAGGAGCCAAGATATGGCCATAATTAGCCTAAATTACCCTAAATTTCAGTTTTTTTGTCCCTAATTTTTTTTTGGGTTGAGATAATTGCTTATTTCGTTCAAATAGCACTGAGCCATGCTATAAAGAAGGTATGTAAAAAAATTCAAGTCGATTGGTCCTTTTACCCAGGCTGTAGACTCGTCAAAGAAGACAGAATTTTCCTAAGGTTTCTGTTCTTTTGTTTCTAAAACTTTTTTGGGTTGAGATAATGGGTCAAATCTTATATAAGGCTCTGTCTCAAGGTTAAATGAAGCTCTGTGCAAAATTTCAAGTCAATAGGTCAACGTGGAGAGGCTCCAGCCTTGCCTGTCTGAACAAGGAGAAGAAGGAGAAGGAGACGGAGAAGAACAATCTAAGGCTGAAAAACCGGGTTTTTGAAGTTATGTAGCTCGGCTCCCTTTAGACCTATCGATTTGAAACTTTCAGGGCTTTCTAATATACACTCATAGAAGACCCACACCAAATTTCAAGTTGATCGGTCAAATAGGAGCCGAGATATGGATACCTTGAAAACGCGTTTCGTGACGTCCGGTAAACATGGACTCGGCATCGTTCGTTTTCTCAACTTCTTTGCTTGGCGGGGCGGAACGCTACCGCGTTCCTAGATGTAAGTGCACTATGGCAGCAACCCACCACGATGTTCGTTCATAGATACATAAATAGATAGTGCTCACCATAAATGAGATTTTCAAATATTAATTGGGTACAATTAACTAAGTATTTCTCAATTTCATGGGATTACACAGTTTTAATTCTTGGACAACCAACCCCCTTACAATCTTGCACAAAATCCTCGTGAGTTCCATAACAACACAAAATAATTGGGTAATAGTTCGAGAAATTTCCCCCTGCTTGCTCCTTTATATTAGGAGCCAGGACACAGTGACAGTATAAGTATATTACAAAGTTTTCCAGTATAAATTTGTGTGGATGTCAGATTTATCTAGTGCACTCATCAAAGGCAGCAATGAAGAGTTATAACTCTCCATTGCAGCCTTTGATGAGTGCACTAATCTTTTCTTTTTTCATAACTAATGGAATTATTCATATTAATTTCAAGTTATATTTCATGTGAGCTGATCCTGGGCATATGCTATTCAAAGTGTAAGTCCTAAGGTGGCTATACTCCAAATTACCGCTTCATATAAATTAGCTTTAGGAGTCACTCAGCTGATCAAGGGCCTGGGCAGAGTCAAGTTAAAGTTCTAGAGGCTACATACAAAACTAACAGCTTCATAAAGTGAATAACCTAGATATTAGCTTTAGGAGACACGGAGCTACATGCCAAATTTCATGTCTCTACCACCTCGGGAATTAGTGTCGGCTGAGAGGATGGCGCTAGCGTAACGGACGGACGGTCGGTTTCAGCCAGTTCCACGTTAATAGGTTTGGCTCTGGGTAATCCTTAAGCGACGATGTACTGTAGTGTGATTACGCGTTATGATGCTAAAATATTGAGCTGGCGTGGGAGGAAAGTGTGGTTGCTCTGTGAACAATCATATTGTTATTGCGGTCTGGGAGAATGGACTTGAGCCTGGAAAAGACGGCACTATGTTCCGTGAACGAAAAATGACGGACCGTTTGTGGGTGTATAAGGGGAAATAGTTGAAATGGCACAAACCGCAGTGCTTCTGCTTTGATGTAAGAGGATATCTCGAAAGCCAAGTTGTAGGGGAGTGGGGGATGAAGATTCCGGAAACCAACCCACAAAAGTCTGGCGAAAGGGGAGAAAGCGAAGGAGGAAATAGAGTTTTAGCGTTTCGCGAAAAGGATCCACCGTTTGCCGGGATGAGAACCGCACAGCGTACGGCAGAAAGTTGGAAGGCCGGAGCTGTATTGGTTGAGGCGCTGGAGGTCGGAGGCGGGAAGGGCTGTCGGGGAGGGAATGACTGACATTCCCGACGGAAGGGTAGTGGAAGGGTTAAATCGCAGACATAGCAGGAGAAACCCGCCAGGCAAGGGTGGATCGATTAGAGGAAAGGCCACCCTGAAATCTCCACATCAGGATTAGCGATGGCGAAGGTGGAGGGTGATGTGATGGAACGAAGCTTTCGATCTTTGCCTTCTATCAGCGAGAATCGAAACACCTTTGGCGCTGTTTCAAATGACAAAAAATTCGCTGATTTCCTTTTCTTCGAAAATTCGCTAAAAAAATCAAAACCCGTCAAAATATTGTCTGAATGCAGAGTTCTAGAATCGGAAGCCAACAAACCCCACTGTGGCTCCATATCCAGTTTTCCACATTTAAATTTGAAATTTCATGTTCTGTTCAAAATTTGGGTTTTGCACCTGGAGGAGCTCAAGATTTTGACAATTAGATGTCTGACGTTCGGGGTTTTAACTGGTTTAGACTCTTTAGGATTCTAGATATATGAGTAGTATTGGGGCATCAGAGATAATGTCTGCAAAAATTGATAACATTCACATTTAATGTGAAACCAGTTTTATAACCCCAAATGTCAGAAATCTAATTGTCAAAATCTTGAGCTCCTCCAAGTGCAAAACCCACTAAAATATTTCCACTACCACGCTAATTTTCGTTTTCCCCGTATTTTTCCGTTAACATTCCATCAGCAGACCCTTAAAATGATCTTTTATTACTCTTATGTTGGCGCCATGTTACCCGACTGTTAATCTACAACAACCTACCTCCTAGGAGTTAACAATTAGTGCATCTCATTCGTCAAAAAGCATGGTTCAAGAATCAAAAGCGGTAAAAATATTAACTCCTCCAGGTGCAAAACTTGGTAAAATTTTACCAGTGACATAACTTTTTTCACGAACTCACTGGTATTGATTTAAAGCTGGAGCCGTAAGCTAATGGACTCTAATAACACATGGACACCCCTCCAATATTACGAGTATTTTATATGAATAATATATTTTATATTATATAAATATATATGAAATGTGTTACATATAATATATTTCGTTACTCAGGTGATTTTGACGTAGGTGGGTAAGGAATAGTAATAAAACTTCAGATAAACAAACGCGAGTTTATTGGTATTCGTTTATGTAGCACGATGTAAAGTTCCTCTTGTTTACACGAATCGTATTCAGTGGGACAATTGGACACGGCCACAGTCGAGTTGTTGGTTCGAAACTAAAATCCAAACTATTGGATCGTGATCACTCACCCTAACTCAAACAAAAAGAAACGGGAAACAAAGGACCGGTTGGAAGTGATTAACGACTTTCAAAGAACAAGGGCGAAAACCCTTTGCTTTTATTTTTATTTTGTGGGTTATATGAAGTTTTTCAGTTCAATAAATTACCGAACGGACCTTTGTATATACGGGAAACGAGTCTCATTCAAGTGTGGGCGACCACTAGTATTCCAGGGGGAAAAACTTTTATTGGCTGGAACTGTGAGTGATTCAGCGCTAACAGCAATGTAACCAGTAGTTTCTGAAGGTAAATACCAGTCAAGTATAAAGATGCAAAATTTGATGGATTTAATGCAGAGAGAGAAATTTTAGTAAAAATTTGAGTTTAATTAAATTCCGAAAATCTCAAGGCTTTTTCCACGACAGTGAATGGCGTAAAGGTAGAACCACGAAAAAAATGTCAACGTCAACGTGAATCAAACAGTGGAAGCCACAGGCTGCTCGTACTCGGGAACAGCTGATTCAAACACCACATGGTTTGTTTACAACAAGTTTCTTATTCTGAGATTTTCTTATTTTCTTTTCTACTGAAAGAAGGTTGTTTTGAATATTTCTTGGTATTTTATATTATGTTTATGTTTATTATGATTTTATAGATCTTGATTTGATATTATGATTTTGTTTTGCTGATTTATATTATGAACGATTTTTATATTTCATATGGCTGTATGTTTCTGAAACCATGCCAATAAAATGAAAACAAAATTAAATACAAATTTTGTTGGTATGATTTTTCAAATCGTGATTCGTCATTGGAATTAAGAACTAGGATGCTGAAATATTACATTAAATTTAAAATGTTTTCAACACTTCTGTACCTAGTATGGGGGCTTGGACTATCTAGTAAGGAGATGTATAAGAACTGAACATCCCCTTGACTGACACAGCTACAAATAGGTGTAGAAGTTTGGATAAGAATGGGGAAAAAACACTGAAATTGTTTTAAAAAATGCAAGAATGCGAGAAGTACAAGATCATACAGCTTATTTTAGAAGGGAAATGAGCAGGAAAGGGAAGAAGAGGAAGAAGGACAAGTTGGATGGACAATCTCAAAGAATGGCACCACTGCGATCCGTAGGAAATAATCAGAGCTGCATGAGACAAAGACAAATTGGCCACGACGATTTCCAACCTCCGATAGGATAGAAACAGGAAGAAGAAGTTACAAGAAATACCAGAATTATATTCTAATTAGGTAGTTTATCGTTCATATAAATGTTGACCAGACCATCGCCGAGATAGTTCATAATAAATTGTGTTGTTTCAACAATTTTGGGTGAAAATGTGATGTTGTGGAAGAATTACTATTACAGTAAGTTTGAGTGTAAATACGAGTTTTCAATACGAAATTGAGTAGTATATTAATCATGATCGTCGTATCGTGAAATCGTTAAAATATTACTCCTCTTATTTACAATAAAAGTAGGTATGGCTGGAGGTAAATGTTTTCGTTGATACTCCAAGCAAACAGAGCGGAATCGTCATTTGAAAGCAGATTATTCGAATACCGTTCGAATTTGTGAATATTTGTCTTCGAAATATAAACAAAATATCATTAGCAATCTAGATAGGAACGCTTCGGCCGTTATTCTGAACGCAGCTGAGGGGTGAATTATACCAGGCCGTCGCTTCCATGTAACAAATCCCTCTTATCTCTCTTTGTCGGGGAAACGGTTTAGCATTGTAATTATGGCTCATTGAGATAATGCTTCGCTATCAGCTCGCCCCGAGCTGCATGTTGGATCGATTATCCCCCGGGGGTTGGGTTTCAAACCCCTTTCGGGACTAGGGTGACCTTTCCTCTCCTCTATGTTGTCTCCCTATAATCTCTACCTTCATAATCACCAGCCAATATCTTCACCGGTATATTGTCGTGTGAACAGGTGGTCTACACGGCTTTGTTGGTGACTTGGGTCGTTTACAGGGCAATGACTGACAAGTTGGCTGTCAGTGAGTGGGATCGTCAACATAATTTCTGCGTATCCAAGTTCAAAAATAAAGTGACTATCACGAAGAAGGAGAGATCAATCGGAAGAGATTTGATCCCCGTACTGGGAACGAGCACGTTACTGGGGGACTAATAGCATTGAGCTTAATGAAGGTTTATAGCAAATAGAGTTACCTAACGTCTTTAACTGAAAGAAACCATAATTTCATTTAATTTAAACTTGAAAAATTTGTTGTCTTAGAGACGTCCGACTTAGTCACTTGTTAGCCTGCAATGAGGGGATAATCGAGATGTAACTAGCGACTGTTCTTCCTGTCGTCAAGAATCGCAAGAGGTGCTCCAACGAGCGTTGAGTGGGATGAGATAATGGTTTGGGAAGAGCTAAAACTGGATGGAGCAGGAGACAGAGAAAGCGCTATCGGGGCGATAGAACGTGGGAAGGAGAAATACCGTCGGTCGGGGGATGCTGAGGGTTTGAAATTGATCACTCGTTAAACACAGTGTTGGCGATGGTGAGCGAAAATGGTAAGGGGAGCGACGAACTAACGAGCAAAAACTTCCTCCGTTCTTTGCACCACTCGGAATAATGTCGGGAAGAGGCTGAAGCGAGTCGGGGAGGGGCGGTAATGGCTCCGAAGGCGGCGCGCATGAAGAAAACGCCGCAGCTCGGTTGGGATAGGAGGTACATTCGCTCTGCAGCTATTGTTAAATGTATATTTGACCTCTATAAGTCGCCAGGGATTGAAGAACATACGGTATGCCAGAGATCTACTTCTAGATGGTCGCAGAAGACCGCCTAAATTGAACGGCTCAGGAATGGGTGAGATAGCTAGACGTTCAATGGTCGACGTAAGTCCATATCTAATTTTGTCTAGAATATTATTCTATATCGATTAAAGTAGTATGTTTAACGTTCATCAGAACGTTAATTTTCCCACTCACCTTGAAATGAATTGCTAGTGACCGTAGTGTAATAAGTGAAGTACTGAAACACAAAATAAAATGTTTTACCATGGACATAACATGCAGTGTTCAGGAGTATCTGAAACGAAATCCAAGTCCTAACCATTCATCAACGGCCTACATGGAAGGAAATGGCACCCAGAAGTGGCAAAAAGGACAAGCGAAGCAGTCGCCAGGTCCAGTGCTTTTGACTCCAAGAACGACATAATCAAAATTTAATGGTTCAATTCTGTTTCAATCTGGTTCAATCCTATTTTGCCAATTCATGAATCAGCCAAAACCTGGTTTTTAGTTTTAAAGCTGCCTTCAATTTTTAGTTTTACGTGATTATATTTTACAAAGTATCAGCTGTTAGGAGCTTGCTAGATACCTACCGACTGACTAGTCCTAATTAATTTTATAATTTGCACAAAGGAGCCGAATTTGAGTTTTGTGTAGCCTCCAACAGACTGTAGTTTTTGCACTGAAATTTTAGATAAAAGTTGTCTTTCACAAGTTATGACTGATTTATTAATTTTCTCGAAGTAACAATCTTCTTACGCCTTACAGTTCAATTCGGAAGATAACATGGAGTTAACAATGAATTGGGTTTTATATTGTGAAAAAAAGGAGCGTCCGACTACTGGGCCAAAATGATGAAATTACTAAGGAACTTAATTACAAATCTTTTGTTTGATCAATCAAAAAATTTCTTTCGTCATTCTCTTCGTACAGAATCGCTGTGTATATGTGAAAATAAAAATTTGAGATTTTAGCAAAAAGTCCGAATTAAGAGAGGCTTATTGGGGCGAAAAGCTGCTTGGGTGTTCAACTACTGGGCCCCTTACCCTACAAGTTTTTGTACAGGCAGTTGTTAAAAAAAAAAAAAAAAAAAAAAAAAAAAAAAAAAAAAAAAAAAAAAAAAAAAAAAAAAAAAAAAAAAAAAAAAAAAAACCTTGATCCTCGTCGCCAATGGTAATAAACCTCTAAATTTGAGGAGAACTGGAGATGAACTTAGATAAGAATAAGGAAAATCATCTATCAGCCATTAAACTCAGAGAATAGACCTTTTATTGTAGCCTATGTATTCACAGGCCACTCGAATGCTGCCAATACGTACGGTTACGCGGATTTTTCTGCGCATGTGCAAGCGTCTGTAGTGTTATTCAATCTATTTAGACGGAATTCCAGAGTTTGGGATCTCAATAATATTGATTATACCTATTATGATATCAGGATCCGAGTCGTATCCCCCATCAGGTTAGCATTGTGGTTAGTTTTGATTGTCGGTTCGTATATTTTGATCATTGATTGATCTTAAACGAGTTGGCGTATCCTGAGATATTCGTTGGAGATATACTGAGCGAATTCGGCCCGTACTATAGAGCTTTGAACAAAACATGACCAAGTTTCGCAATAACCCAAGTATAACATTGCAATGATATTATGTAGTACGGAAATCCTACATATACCTAGTCCTTTTTTCTCCACAAAACGAAGAAGAAATAGCCTCAAAATGCAGAAATTACAATACATTTTGTAGTAATTGGTTCATCAGCCCTTGGGTATTGAATGCGCAATAATTCAAGTACAGGCGTACGGCGTGACCTGACGGCATATACCCTTAGTGAAACACGTCCATAACGTTGACTTGAGAGACCGGTTAAAAGCACGACGGGTGACGCCTTTGATGTCACCACAAAGACCCTCTGATGGAGGTTATGACAGGATCATTATCATGACAGGACGAGCGGAAGTTGTTTTGGAAACGGATTACTCCGGAGAGCGCGGAGGGATATTTGTCCTACAGAGAAAAGGATATCGCTCTTGGTATTTCCTCTATTCCAAGAAGGTAATAAAGGCCCGGAGACGTTTGTTGGCTCTTTTCATCTTTCAATACTTTTTCCAGCAAACCGACGTTATTGGTATCTTGTTGTTGCGTCAAACGGAGCGCACGGTTTCTCGTAATATATTTTTTGTCCCCACTTTTATAACTGTTTTCGATATTCAAACATTTAAGAGACCCCTGGAGTGTTCTCAGGACGTCCACATTCACATAGGACGTCGAATATATGATAATCAAAGGCCTTCAGAATCAAAACTGGACAACTCCGCCAAAATGAGTTTGTAGCTCTCCACGAGCTCATTTTTATCAATTCATCAAAATCCGACTGGATTTGAATGGGAATTTAACAAAGCGCACTACTGTTGGGGTAATAGTATATGTACAGAAAAATTCTCTCTAATTCGAGGTCGATTTTAAATTTGAAAACGGCAATGCAGTCTTCGAGATTTATGTTCAAATTTTTGCCAAATTTAATGTTTAAAATTACTTTTAAAATATTTCTGAGAACGTGTTCGGTGAAAACGGGTTTGGAAAACCTTAAAGAAAAGGTTGGATTTTACAAATTCAAAATCGGATGAATAGTTCGATTGTAAAGAGTAACACCCGACGACAGGTCGATGAGCGAGAGTGTTTTGATCGATTCTAACGGTTTGAAGATAATGAACCAAAAAGCCTCGAAGAAGACTGTTTAGTGACAGAGCAACCCTAGCTGTGTCGACATGATTTTGGATTATTATCGAACATAATTGGAGTCGACCAAGAAAACTCAAAATCGGTCAAAATTGGTACGTTTACGTAAATATATCCACAGAAACAAAAATACAAAAAAAAAATCGGCCTTCCGTGGCCTTTTGCCCAGTCAGAATAATTCTATCCCGATTTTCAAAAATTTGGGATAAGTCTTCGGATTAGCCCGTTGATGATCCTTGAAACGTCTCATAACCCTAAGTCAATAGGAAATGGTTCAAAATGAATTTCGAAATTTTCAAAAGTCATATCTAGAAACATTTGAATTTATTGTATAATCAATCATTTATAAGAACAATTTGTTGACCATCATTGAGCTAGTTAAGCTACCCCCACTCTTAATTCGGAGATGTTTACCTGGTCGCCAATTTGAACAATATTACCTCTGAAACCCAGATGTTTTGTATATTTAAATGACTCAGAAATATATTGCACACGGAATAGTGATAACAAACCGTTGTAGGAAATTTAAAAACAGTTTGTTGTTGTTGTTTATTTGAGGATATGGTTGAGCGAGAAATGTTGATTCATTTTTCCTGTTTGACCGATAAGATTTGACAAATAATTTGCCGGATGAAAAATGTACATAACGTGTTGCTTCATGAAGTGATTTAGTGGAATGATGGTCGGCACTAGTAGCTATCTAAAAATCATTTGGTTTTCCCTCGGGAGCGTTTGTTTTCGTGAAGTTCACAGTGAATTGTACATGCGTGGAGGTGATACATCGGATATTGGAAGGTTCGTAGACGGCGTAGATTGTACTCTTCGTCCTTTCGACGGTGGTAGAATCGTAGGAAGAAAATGTTGCCAAGAAAACTGCTCAGCTCGTCAAGCGATCATAAGCGACAGACTCACCTGGAAAACAGAGGTACGACGCTATTCTCGGCTTAAGCGCAGGCACATTGTGACTGCTGGACAACGGAAGAAATGTAAGGAAGACGAACTATTCGTGAGTGGTTCGTGC
Source organism: Stenodema calcarata (assembly GCA_963920205.1). Lineage (NCBI taxonomy): Eukaryota > Metazoa > Arthropoda > Insecta > Hemiptera > Miridae > Stenodema > Stenodema calcarata. The sequence continues at coordinate 11,838,079 of OY986061.1, read as the reverse complement.
CACAAAATTGAAACAGGGTGTCCGAGAGGAACTACTTTAATCGATAAAAAACGAAAAATATGTGGACGACCCCCAAGACATCGACATCCAAAACGTCGACCTCCAAGAAGTTAAATAAATTTTCTAGAACCGTTAGGTAAGTGAGTATCACCACCTGGACCCAATTTATAACCACACTTCATTCCACCCTGGCTTTACAATTGAATAAATTATTTTTGTTACATACTGATGAAGCGTTAGTTTATACCCTTGAGTTACTCCAATAATATCATACATAATAATATATTATATGAGAGCGGATAGGAAACCTAACAATAACTTTTGGGGATGTCTTGCGAAAAACTCCTCTGTTTTGCGCTGTTTTGTCATATTTAACAAACCAAGGGACAGACGGATCAGGTAATTAATGACTTTTATGAGGAATATACTTTTCTATATAGCCTATCTTTATGTCTAGATGTACAATATATTTCGTTGTATATACAATATCCTTCTGAGCCCCGTAACTTCTTACTCCTCTCAATTTCTCCACCATCGATTCGTCCCTTCAGCTGGTTTTGTAGTGTCTATCTCGAACCCCCCAAAAACAACTCCGTTGTAAAAACTGGCCCGCCAAAAAAACTCAGCCGCAAAAAGGAATGATATCCATTTTGCCCGCCAGCCACATATATAGGATGCTCAGTGCTTCGCACCTCGCTGTTGAGTGTGCATATATAAACCTGATCCTCCTACCCCTAACCTCCACCGTCAATGTTTTCCTGTTCCCTGTCACCTTCCCACAACCCCCTCTCACCCTTAGTCACCCTCGGTTTCACCTAATATGTTTCCTCTGTTACACCAGCAGGGAGCTTTACGCTTCTTTCAATGCTGTTGGCGGGAGCTTTTTGCCAGATGAACAAGCCTGAATTGAAGCATTACTTCATTACAGTTGTACCACCGCTGATTACTCGTGACCACCAGTAATACCTATGTTAGCTTGTTCATCTGGCAAAAAGCTCCCGCCAACAGCATTGAAAGAAGCGTAAAGCTCCCTGCTGGTGTAACAGAGGAAACATATTAGGTGAAACCGAGGGTGACTAAGGGTGAGAGGGGGTTGTGGGAAGGTGACAGGGAACAGGAAAACATTGACGGTGGAGGTTAGGGGTAGGAGGATCAGGTTTATATATGCACACTCAACAGCGAGGTGCGAAGCACTGAGCATCCTATATATGTGGCTGGCGGGCAAAATGGATATCATTCCTTTTTGCGGCTGAGTTTTTTTGGCGGGCCAGTTTTTACAACGGAGTTGTTTTTGGGGGGATATCACATCTTTTTGCATGGCTAGTTTTCGAGTGGTACTTATACAATACGGTTCAACAACTTATACAATACAAAAGTACCTACGAGGTAACTAGTAAATGTTTTCCTAAATGAAGTTTTATCCTAGTCAAAATTTAGTAAAACTCGGCGCTTCGCGCCTCGCCAGGGGGGCTAGCCCCCCTGGACCCCCCGGATCTTTTCTCTTCTATACTTTGTATAGAACGAGGTATTTGCTATGCAAAACATGAATAATGTTTTTGCGTCCCGTTTCCCCTTTTCCTTATCCCTTTTCTTTGTCTGTATGGAAAATATTAAGAAATGTGCGGAAAATTTATTAGTTTTTTTATTTACTCAGGGCTGTATCTCAGCTTCTTCGATATTTACAGTGGTTTTGGCAGTATATAATTTATGCATAAATTAAAGGCTTTCCAACGAATGGAGAACGATATTTATCCGTTGAAAACTAAAGAAGTTTCATTTCCCTAGAAACGGCTCGGTTGTACGTGAAAATCATTAAAAATCTTCGTGACATAATTTCGTGACTTAAACTTCGTTACGCTTTTCAACTCTGGTAGGCCACCGCAAAAACATTATTCATGTTAAAATTAGTACGCCTACTAATTTGCCTTTTTGTTTCTTGTTTTTGTGACAAGAATAATTATTTTTTGGAAATTATTGTTTGTTATCTGAAATGTGTTTGAAAAATAAGTAGTTTTAAAATTTTTGCGAATTGGTTAACTATTAGTTTTAAAATTTTCGATTAATTAAAACAATCAACAATTTAAAAACAATTATTAAAATTTAATACAATTATTCTTATTATTAAATTTAAAAAAATAGAAAGAATTAGAAATTTGAATAAATTTGAATTAGAAATTTTTTGAAAATTGGTTGCATTTTTTCTTGGGGTTTGTGCAAATTTTTGTTGTTGAGAATCATTACAATAATTGTAATTATTGGTGTCGAAGAGAAAGAGGAAAGAGAAAGTTTGCAACTGGTAAAACGCACGTTTTTATACCAAAAATCGCGAATAACTCGAGAACCGTTTGGAAAAGTGCAAAAGTGCGCTACCCTCATTCGAAAGCCCATAAAATTTCCTATCGATCCTTAAACAGGCGCCACTTTACGACAATTTTTCTGACCACCGTTCAACTTTGATGTTTTCGGAAATTAGCCAAATCAGTAGATGTGGAATTTATTCACGTATTTTTGGCTGTGGATTAGTCAAATCGATTGAGATTTAGTTCAAAATTATTGAGCATATTCTAGACAACCTAGCGGACATTTTAAGACCAACCGCACCAATTTTCATCAATATTTGCGGCAGTTGTTGTTGAAAATAGAAAAATCACCATAACTCCTTTATTGTTCCTTTTAGGAAGCATTTTTTGATCTCAAATTAAACAGTTTGAAAAGCTGAACACAACTAAAAAAGAAAATCTGAAAAAGCTTCAATTTTGAAGGAGTTATGACCATTTGAAATTCCTAAAAAACACTATTTCCCCCCTAATTGGGGGGGAAATGGGGGGAGGGAGAAAAAATGGTCAAAAGGCACTCCCTTGGAGCATAACAAACGTGTGTGCAAAATTTCAGCTCGATCCGATTTGTCTGCTGGGCTGTAGCCCCGTCAATGAACAACAACAACAACGAGAAGAAGAAGAAGAAGAAGAAGAAGAAGAAGAAGAAGAAGAAGAACACGAAAAACGTGAAAAATAGTGGTTTTAAAATTGTTATACCCCCGACACCTGATGTTCCCAAGAGCTGAAATTTGTTTTACGTCCTCACGTGCCCCTGGAGAGTTGGTGTACAAAAAATCAACTCTCGAGACACTCAGGGGACCGAGCTATGGTAGGGTGAAAACCCCAACTAGTTCCGTCGCGTAATCAGTGTCTCAGTCGCTTCGGTTTTCAGGGCTTCGGTTTTCTTGGCGGGCGGGACGCTCCCGCGTCCCTAGATATTTTTGTTAGTAGGTACTTCTTGTGTTAACAACGTTGGCAGGTACAAGAAAAAGCCCCTAAATTGGACGGACTTATGCAAAATGGGAATCGTCGATCAACGTTTTTTAGCGTCAGAATATTGCTGTCGTCACTGTAGTGATCGTATTTAGGAGGAAATGGGTTTACATGTAAATAACTTATAATATTATATAATTTTAGATATTTTTTAAGTTACCATACTTGTAACATCATTCTAATCTTTGCATCTTTCTGCATTCAACATAATATTCGAATGTTTCTTTATCCATTTATCCATAATTCATCATTTAAATAAGTATTTTATTCACAATTTATATGGACAATTTAGTTGGTAAAGTCACAACGATACTTACTGTCTACAGTATAGTGATTTACAATTATACACCAGTATAAGCTCAGAGTTCGCACTTATTTTGGCACATAATTATTTAGGAGCCACCGCGTGAAGCAAGTTGTCTCTGAAGGAATTTACTCCATATTACGCTATCGTTGGTTCTAACGAGCCCGTTTCCACGAAACCAACTGTTATTACCCAGGCGCGATTCTAAAACGAAATTATCTTCAAGGATTTCCCCCTCGGTTGTATCGGGAGAGAACGAGGGTATAAACTGGCTAGAAGTGATGGAAACACAGAGGTGGACAAGAGTAAAAACAGGGTATGGATAGGGTTAAACGCACGCTCTGAAAATAAAGCGTCGCACGCCTCAATTTCATCTCTGCCGTATTACGGAATCGTAAAGAACGCTACCTCATTTCTTTTTCCAACTCTGATTCCGTGTCCTCTGTCCCCATGCGAAGCTATTTCACATCCATTTTTGCCCTTTTCACTTGTTCTGGTAAACGGTTTAGAAGATTACGTTTCAAGCACTAGTCCAAGGATAAAAAAATATAAAAAAATGCGAACCCTTTTCGAGGATTTGCAATGATGATGTAAATAATATAATCCAAAAGAGGCGAAAAAACTTCCACATAATATTGGGATAGCAATCTAATCATAAACCGGAGAGGAGTCCATGTGAAGAGCAATGAGTTGCCAAGCACTCTGGATGCTGTCTAGCGCTCGCATCTCAAAAGTAACCAAAACTCCCCCAAACCACTGATCACATACATAATATGTATATTATAGATTAGTTGGGCAGAGAGAACTCGCCATATACTCTCAGTCCAACTAATCTACATGTATGTGATCAGAGGTTTGGGGGATGTTCATTTTTGAGAGTTCTTGGCAACGTATTGCTCATCACATGGGCCTCTATCCTCTCGTATCATAAACAGGCCTAAATAACTATCTGTCCTGGTAATGAGTAGGATGGAGAAATGGCTTGGTTACATTATTGTTGTGTATTTGATGATGTCAAGTCCCAACTATTTCAAATTTGAAGGTTGCAAACTCACCAATGTGAAGCCAAAGGCCATCGACAGTCCATGGAAGATGACGTGAATGGTTTGGAGGATTTCAAATACCTCTAGAACGTGAATAAAATTGCACAATAAATTGAGCCAAAACATTTGGCTAAGGGGTTGTGGTTATACATCGCCTTCAAGGCTTATCAGTCGTGATGGGCCCGGCAACCTTTCTGCGCCGTCTAACCCACACGGTGTGGGTTAGACCCACTCTAGAGCTTTTGATTTGGACCAAGGATTTTGATCAATTTGGTTAATAGTACGATCTATGCCTTTAGGTTTAGTATCTTCGATTATGAACCATTGGAATCGACCAGAAAAACATTTTTTAACCCTCCCTTAAAATTGGTTGGACAAAAAGAAATTTTGTTTAACCCTCAATATGGCGAGATTACAGTAAAACAAACACTTAATTTTTCAAACGACGACACAATATTGTAGCTAATTCCTTAAATTATATTACGTAATTATGAAACTCACAAGAATATTCCACATAGAAAAATTCGCAAAGTTTTATGATACATGAATTTTTTATACAAATTGACAGAGAAGTGTAAAACAACCGTCTTCCAGTCTGTATTTGATCTACGCAGACAGAAACAGATGATAACGCAGGCACATAGGTAAACCAGGCATTTACGTAAATGACTAGGCAGATAGGTATATTTTTCGACAAAATTGATGCCTAGGCATTTACGTAAGTGCCTCATGGGGTTTAGGCTGTCAGAGAAGTAAATGCAACTATATTTAGGTAAGTATATTGTGAATCAATGAAAATCACAGTCAATGGTCAGCGATAGACGACCTAATCACTAAAGAGCTTCTTTCACGTACTAACCTACTTGTTGGAGCAAGTGCATGATTTGTGACACTTAAATGAACCTTCTATTTTTTCTTGAAGCAAACGCATTTGGAATTTTAACATTTTCTGCAAAGGCTCTTGCAATTGCACTTACTGCAATCTGATACGCGATTTATCTGAACTTAACTGTCCCACCCTTCTACCGTGATGATAACATTCTGGTTGAAGGAAGAAGAAGCTACTTGTATTCAAAGATCACTCGCTATCGTCCATCGCACCTCAGTCACTCGCACTTATCATCCCGAACGTTCAAATCAATGATTCATATTTTCTTATCATCCTAAACCCCATAAGGCAATTACGTATATGCCTGATTTACCTATGTGCCTGCGACATATAGTTAGAAGTACACATTGCATTGATTGCCTTCCGAATAATTGAAAGGTGAAAGGTTAATTATATTATAAATTGAATAATTTATGGATTAGGATAATCACAGATTCGTAGCGATGTCGGTGGAATTTTTGGTCTGTGAAAATGAGGTAATTGTCAACATAATTAATTGGTTTTACGTTCAAATCTTCATCCTCCAATAACTTGACTCGTTAACAATTCAAGCAAGTTGTGACCAGACAGCGTCGGAGCGATTCAGTTTCCCCTCTAATAAATTACGCTCACCTGTTGATCGAAGCGCGTCAGGAACCAATCAGCTTTCGGAGGAACTTTCCAAACCCAAAATACACAAGTTAATTTAGTTATATCTCCGTTTCACGTCAGATCAACTTCGAGAGGATTGCGGCAGTATCATTAAAACTTTGAATCGGCTTTGTGTACCCGGTGATAAGCAACGTCGTATTTTTGCACGGTTGTCCGCTCAACGGAATTTTTTTCAGCGGTAGTTCTGTCCACAGCTTAACAGTGCTAATATCACGGGATAAATTCAAATTTATACTTTTTTCCTTTTATTTTGTCTGGTGAAAACCATGTGCCAAAAATAAACATAATATTATCTCGTTACACAGATATTGGTGTAAGTCAGAATAAATGCACTTCAACAATAATAAAATAATCAAAATTATAAAACTAAATCACATACTTACTTCCAAACATTAAATGTTAAATTTTATAATCATAATGTCACTGCCAGGCTTTTTTAAAACTTGACAGAATCATCCAAATCTGGTATAGGGATTTTAATGGGAAGTAGTACAGCTCTTTCCGCACACCCTGTCTTTGTCTTTGCCTTGTTGCCGTTATGATGGCGGTGAGTTCAGCTGACATGACACTAACATGTGTTAGTCTCCTCATTGCATAATATGCAATTGTTGAGTAGGCAATAGAGGAAATGTTGAGTAGGCAATAGAGTGGAATCCCGAAAATTCATGCGGATGCGTCTAAGCAACGAAATTTCACTGGGATTGGTATATTATACCAATCCCAGTGAAATTTCGTTGCTTAGACGCATCCGCATGAATTTTCGGGATTCCACTCTATTGCCTACTCAACATTTCCTCCACACATGCTCACAATCCGACTATTGGCATAGTTCTGTTTGCTGAGTTCTCCCTGGAACGCTGGTTCAGATCGGTATGTAGTACCACTTGGGATTTGGGTAGGTCTAAGCTGTAAACAAGCTGACGTGGAGATGCATGAATTTTGTCCAGAAAACAATCCATTTCTTGTAGTCCAACTCGTATTATATCCAGTCTGATTAGTCGATCGATTGTGGTTACCCCCATCAGTTCTAAGTGTGACGTGTGACATGTTCTAAAAATGACTACAGACCTCTATCAGAGTCAATAGACTAACACGATGTGGTGAAGATATTTTGTTCATGGGACTTGGTACTCTTAGGTCCTCAGTAAGTCCCTTATGAATTTCGTCTCCAACAGAGCACCAGCTCCCTCGCGTTGACGCGCAATTGGATGATGCACATTTTGGCACATGTTCCAATTCAAAGGCAGTATCACAAATAATCACGATGTTGTGATTGGCTCATCTGAGCGAACCAATTTAACGAAAATACAAAATACCCACGCTTTCTCACACTCAAGCCGTCTAGAACGTAGTTTGTATGAACCTCCGGTCGCCATTACTGGCCTTCAAAGAGCTCTTTGGGCCCTCGTTTTGATAGCATCCGTTGTCCTTTTTAATGCGACTCTCAAGTTCGGTGTAGCTTCAGACTCAGCACGCTCTAGTAAGTGCACTCATAAAAATAAAGACCCAAGCAATCAGTGTGAGCCTTGAGCACTCAGTCTATCACTACCAACATATAAAAGAGGATGATATTTTTTTCACGAGAGCAAATAGCTGTAATACTGCTTCTTTTTTCTTCAAAACCCATTAGCTGATTGCACGGCCTCGCCTCCTTTTTTATTTACGTTTTTCAGGTCTCATTCATGTTCATATACGCAAATCGAGAACCTTTTCCATCCGATTTCAATATCGTACCTGGATGATTCAAGGTGTTGGCACATTTCATAAATTGGTATCACTGGAAACCTATGTGATGCTCCGTGGGAAACTTTAAGACACACCCTGAATGGACTATAAGTGCTGAAACAAGCTTGGATTAAAACCGAAAGTGTCGAAGATATATTTTGAACCTGAAGACCCCAACATTTTGGGCTTTAGAGCTGATTTTGCAGTCATTGGAGCTGTCAGTGAGAGTGAGCATGCGCCTATATGTTCAGTTCGATGACGTTCTCTGGAGCGTCAAAGTCAGTTTCTATGGCCCTCCGTTAGCCCTGTTCGAGTGTCAAAGAGAACCGAGTTATAGAAGGGCCTGCTAATTCTAGTAAACTTGAAATCCCACTTAAAGAAATCATCATAGGAGCCACAACATGAGCATACATGTTTCTGAAACACCAAGATAGCCTACCAGAAAATGTTTTTCGTTACTTTACTCTTCCATCGCCCTTTGCGGTAGGTATGGGAAAGATATAAAGTTGCCGTCCACTTCATAGTTCGCCTTAAAGTTTATTGCGTAATCAAAAAGTCACAACGCACTTGAAATAGACCTTTTTAGCTAACCCTCGCAATAGCCCATAGACCTAACTCTTCGTATGTGAGCACATGAGTTTTAAAACGCCGCATCCCCTCATGAGAGGTTTTGGTACTCGGTGGACCACCGCGTTTTTTCGTGCCATAAAAAAGAACAAAAGAGAAGAAGCGCAGTAGGGTCTTCCCTTTTATTTTTCTCAAGAGATTTACGTACGGAACGAGTCTTCTTCACTATAATATAATACGGGCTTTGCTCGCTTGATGTATTTATCCAGAGGATCAGAGAAAGGGGTTGGGGCTGGTCCCTGAAGACAGTGTTATTCCCACGGTATTTCATTCCCCTTTAAAACCCCGGAGTTCCCTTCAAGCTATTCATTCTTATGAATTTCGGTGCTCGAGGCAAGCAAATAATTAAGAGTGCGCTATATCAACTCGACGATTCATTTGGAACCAAAATCAACATTCATTACAGGGTATGATTTTTAACTACAAGGCAAGACACACACCTCTCGAATCGAGAATCTTGTAAAATTAGTAGCATAACGCGAATCTCCTCTACATTGCAGAAATGTACACACTTCTCTGTAGGATGTAGGTTCAGCTGAATGCTGAAAGACCGAGTTAGTCAAAACTGTGGGGGCTCTTGACAGAAGCGCAAGTGAGTAACTCCAGATTATCATAGTTTACAGGATAAACCAAAACGCGTTTGGAGTTCTCAGTGAGTTTTAGGACACGATTCCATTTGATGGGGGTCCTTCATTTGTACCTACCTCTATTTTTAAACAATTGAATTTTCACATCCGGTTTTGATATTGAAAATGTCTGTATTCAACGCTATATTTGTTACAGATAAAGTTGGATTTCGGTCCAGAAACTTCCAGGACGTCTAAACTTGTCTAAGCCTGTGAAAAACCCGATATCGTTTTTGAAACAAAACGATGAGTTGACCACTTTCGTGTCTGAAATAACCTGCATATTTTAGAGTATTCTTTCATAAATTCTACCAGCAATAAATTATACTAATGAACGCCTTTAATGAACAAGGTTGTTTCACAACATGAATGTTTAGACACCTCCCTTGATACTCAACGGCGAACAGGTAACCAGAGAAGACAGCATCAGGTATCTTGGGGTCACTCTGAACTGCAGAATTGGAGATCCCACATAAGTTCAATCGTTGGCAATATTCGTGGGAAAATAACAAAGTTGAAATAACTGCTAAGAAGTGAAGTCATTCCCCTCCACATCAAGCGCCTCCCATACCTCACCCTACTTCGGCCAATCTGGCAGTACGCCTGTGTGTGTATAGTGTTCTGCATCTAATAGGTACTCAAATTAAAAGGCTGCAAGCGCTCCAAAGCCGAATTTTAAGCCTGCTGACGAATGTCCCCTGGTTTGTACGGAACTCAACCCTACATTCGGATTTGAACATACCGATTGTCAGCGACATCTTGTCCAAAAACTACAATGATATTGCCAACTACATGCACAACCATCGCAACCAACTAGTCGCTACAATCGCCGAAGAAACTCGAATACCAAGAAACCAACGCAGGCCCAAGCGGAAATGGCACAGTGACCTGTAAAATCCTCGCACACCATACTGACCCTCGAAGACCTACCAAGTTTCAACTCATCCCAGACCAATCATTCCTCTTCGAACCTATTAATCCCAATATAAAATATAAAACATTACGTTAATTTCATTGTTATTTAATGTTGCCATCATCACTCTCAAATTCGATGCTGTAATTGCACATAAAAAATTCCTGCGAATCCTGTTTTCTGTCAATAGTCAACATACTCTTCAAATGGGATGGGAGAATTTGGTTATTATTTTTGGTTTATTGGGTACATACGCCTATCAGTAGCCACCACTGATTACCATGTTTGGCCCACCAGAAATGTGGACGAGTGACAAAGTTCCACAGACGAGTTGTACTCCTGAACTTCTTAAATCAACTCGAAAACACTCATAAATCCCCCCAAGAAAATATATTTGATGTATCGGGTCGCCATCTTCAATATTAATGTCGACACGTGGGAAACTCCTCAGTAGACTACGGGACTTTCCTACCGACAGCATTATCGGGAAACGTTGACAATACTTGTTTGCCGGGAGAGCAACTTTTCCCTCGGCGGATCGATGAAAAAATATCTGAGAATTTTTTTCCCCCTCTTCCACCTGCAGTTTTCTTGTTTACTGAAGGAACGCGGAGACAGCGTTTTCCCTCTTGTAACGCTCTCAATCTGTAAAGAGCGTAACGTGACTCCATCCGACTGTAAGCACGTAGATTGCAGTGTCAGCAATCCGCGCGATATTTCAGGATCCGATTCCGCCAAAGAAAAAACTTCCCACGGCAATGTGAGTTTTGTCAAGATATCGTTTCGTCAAGATAAACGTGTACTGTCTGGTGCTAGTGAAAATCAGTGACGGAGTTGTCTCTTTTCAATCCTGATGTTTGGATGATTTAGGACCTCCAGATATGCCCTTTAAATACGTATTAAACACATCTTGGTATATTATGATTGACATAATAAATCAATACGCACAAGTATCACTTTTATCAAGATCATTATAATACCTCGGCAGTAACTTGTGCCCACAGGGCTAGAAAAAAAACGGGTAGCTTATCGAACCCAATAAGTGTAATTTCATACATTTTAATGGTCTCCAGCTCCAAAGAAATCAAAGGATTGTTTTTATACTACAATCTACGTTTATCTGCTGGGGAGAAAAAAAATAACGACCTCCGAAGGGTAATGGCGTACTATTAAACCAACCCTGGTCTACCTCTTCAGCATCTCCTTTCTACCCCAAAGCGGAATAGAAGAACAAGAAAAATATATATATTCCCAGAGATAACGTTCAATCTGGAACAGCTTGTACTTTTGACCTCCACCTTCAGACCTTTTACCAGATTTATTTAAGTAATCTACCTCCCGGCGGTAACGAGGACTGGATTTACTTTTTAAATTACACTCAATTCATCTTAATGATCCCGCCCTTCTGGGTCCTAGAGCCAGGTTTGACTGTAGTTTATAGGTCTGATGCCAGCAGTGGAAAAGGATGGAGAGGATAAGCCCGGTAGGATCTCGGTCGTTAGTTCTGACACCGGATTCTTTCTTACGTTCCAATTTTCCCTTCTTTGTTGCTTGTCGGATAATCTTGATTTGACTATTGCGTCCCACGGGGCGGACACAAATGGGAATTTATCGTCTGACGAATTGAGGAGCTCAGTTTCAAAAGGGCACAAAGCCATAATTTGAGGTAAGTGGAATTTTCCTTGGTTTCGCTCAATGGGATCACCCGAAAATTGTTCATCAAAACCGAACTTATTCAGGTGTATTTTCAGGGCTACAGTCTGGCGTGTGTATCTCAAAGAAATATTTTCATTTCTTACACTATGTTCAGCTTCCCCAACTTCTAGTTCCAATGTAATGCATGATGGTGTTACACCAACACTACGTAATAATAAAATTTATTATTTATTATTTTATTATTTACATTTAATGTCCTGTACAATACGTTGTGTTGACACAAGACTACGATTTCCTTGGAACTGTGAGAAGAATTGTACAGGTGATGCCCCATAGCACAGGATTTCAAGTACCTATCACCATTAAGTTTACCTTGTTTAGCGATAGAAAGTTACCCCACAGTCCTCTACTTCCTCGTACTAGATTATGAAGATATGATGTTTTGATGGGGGTTTCAAATGTACATCTACGAACTCATTTGATATCAGATTACTTCCCTTGCCTTGGGCCAAGAACCTAATGTACAACAGATACACATCTATGGATCGATTAGGTGATGGTATGCGGTCATTCTCATATCTTCACCTGGTGTTGGAATGGATAAGTTGTAAATTCTGCAATGCGTTTAAATATGTTTAAAAAGGTGGTTATTTCGAATGTTTGTTGGAAGGTACATCTTTTATAGAAACTAAATGCTTGCATACGAGTCTGCAATTATCGTAAAATGTAGGTAACGCTTTTCGAGGACACTTTTTCGTGACAGTTTTTTATTTCATGTGCCAAAGCAAAGACATAAAATGTCAAAAAGTACCTATTTCATTCATAGTGTTTCTAATATTCAGAAATTAATTTTCTCATTGTTCTAATGGAACGAATCCATGTGCCTTAATAAAAATACACATACCTACACAGGACAATAAAACTAACTGATTTGGGTGAACAAATTGCATTAATGAATGGCCTGAGTAAAACATGAAAATTGAACGTTAATAAAATTAGTCTTCCCCTCCTGGATATTTTTTTCAAAATGGAGGCCATTTTGGTTGTGAGTTGTCCTCGTCATAATTGTGTTATGAATTGTTTGATTTTATTTACCACAAACTCAAAACGGTTTTGGTATTATTTATGACTGAAATTTGAATGGCATAGCTTGGGGTTTATTGAACCAAACATAACCGCGCAAGGTTCACAATCTACTCGGAATTGGATTATTTTTTGGTAGGTACAAGTACAAACGCCTGGAATGAATAAAAACTATTTTATCCGTAGTTTATATAAATGATTAATTATTAGATCAGCATGGGATTCAGTTGGAGTACTGGAGAAACCAATATTGAGCTAGTTACCGACACCCACCATTTTAACTAGAAAATGACCCTCTCGGAGATTTGCTCACCTTTTTGAATGAACTCGCAATATTTTCGGTTTATTACTCGAATTATGTCAGATTTTTTGAATGGGAGTAACGAGGATATTGTATAATATAGAATGTTGTAATAATATTCTCCATATTATGGAGATCAGAAATCTTCACCGTTGCTCTATGCGGAAAAAGCGTCTCCTTTGCAGCGTTTTTCATCTTAGTGATCTACAGCAGTATTTGGAGTTGGTCCGAATTCCTCCAATAAACCGTCTTGAGATGAAGGTTCTACCGAGACCAATGGAACGATTTTAAAGTTGAGAACCGATAGAAACTATGGCTTTCTGAATAATTCAAAAGGCGGAGAGAACTCCAGGTTTGAAGAGAGAGAAAAAAAAACCATGAAATCCTACAGCACGTCTCTATGTTAATGAATCCTCAAACTTTCTTCGGTTTTGAGTGAGTTGGAAGAAAGAAGAAGAGAAAACATGGAAACTAAGGACCGACAGTAGACAGTTCATTTTCGCTTTTTTTATAGTTTCTGTATTCCACCCTCCTCCACCTCACGGTCCATCGCGGAAACCATCGGAGTTCCCTCGTTTAACCGCTGTTATGACCCGAGGTAAATGGAAGGCGGAGTTCGAAATCATAATTTTTACGCCGCCAACTTGGCGGAAGACTTATTTTCTGAAGAGGCTGAAAATGACGAGGAAAGTCGAGTTTGGGTGAAGTAGGCTGCAGATTAGTGTTGGAAGCGAGTAATGGTCTCTTAATACCGACCCAAATGATGTCGTGAGGCAAGAAGAAATGATCACACTTATTACCGAAGTTTGCCCACTAGTTTTTCCTTCTTCTTGTTCCAACGTTTAAAATTTTTGTCGTCTGACTCCGTGACAACTTCATGTAAGATATTCTCTCTTTTCTGACCACCGTCTTAGCGGGGAACGAACCAATGAAATCGACAAAGAAGAAAATGCACAAGATGATTGGATCTATTGAATTGAAATAGATCCAATTTTTGGGTCGTATTCAAGGGCCTTTTCTTGCAATGTGAAAAGGCCTGTTTGAAGCAAAATCCTATTGTTTGGTCGTTTTCGAGCCAAATATCGGTCATATTCAAGGGCCTTTTCTTCCAATATGAAGATCTCTATTTGAAATCAAATACAATTTTTCAAATTCTCTCCTCGTTTTCTAGTCAAATACCGGTCGTATTCAAGGGCCGTTTCTTCCAATATGAACAGGTCTATTTGAAATCACTTTTTTCAAGGTCAAGCCAAATATTGCCCGAAATGAAATCCCTTACAACCTACTCGCACCCATTTCGAGACGATGTCATTGGAAATTTAAATGAACTTTTATTTTTATTTTTCTAACTAGATATTTTTGTTTTTCCTCTTTCTCGAGGTTGATCAAAGAATCGAATGAACCGACGTGTTCGGAAATCCGGCGAAGACTACTTATTTGTGTCGCCGGTGACGAATAACTTCGTTCCAACGATCGTTTGATGTTCGGTGATTAGATCATCCGAGCTTTCATCAACAGAGTCGGTATGATGAGAGTAGGCTCACGGTCGGGTGGATAAATCGAGAGAACGAAAAAAAGTATGGATTTGCGCGTGCGCAGAATGGTGATATTACCATATTCCGGTATAATATATTATCTGAGCTGAATATATTCCATAATATTATGTTATTATGGAATTATGTTACATTTAAAGACAATGGAACCTAGGGCTGATTTACCAACTACCAAGTAATACAACTGGGTAGATATTATATCAGATACAATTCAGATTCATAATATAGGTACCGATAATATATCAGATTCTGTGCTAAGATGGCCAGATACAATTATTTTTATGAAATCAAGATTGTTTATTCCCTCTACTTTGCTATGGCGTAATTGGTTACCTGTGCGAAGATTGGCCGTAACAATATTGAAGCATTTTCCGATTTTCCTAGCTAGTTACACTTCGATATCGCACTCTTAACAAATTGAAAAATTATGACAAAAAAACATATTTTGCCGTATTAGCACAGCTATATCACAGTTAACCCTGTTACTGATTGAAGAGTATGCACAAGTCAAGTGAAGTGTACAAGTCATACAGTTTAAGTTTAAGTACGTTTTTCTTTCTCACTATTCCATCTTCATCCACTCGAGAAACACCTTAGGAAGTATTCAACCTCACACCCAACCGACTGGGCTAAGCCATAGATCCCCTCTCTGCCTTCATTTGTTCAGAATCCCTTCTACGGCCAATTGTTTCTCCTATCTCAATCCCCTGGCCACCGCATTTTTCCTTCTTATCCCCAGTAGAAAAGTTTTTTTTCCTTCTACTTCTGCACTCCCTTCTCCTCGTCCAGCTCTCACTTCTTTTCAGCTCTACTTGTCCGAGGTTTAAGACCTTTTTGGTTATCTGCGGGATTAAGAACCCACCTTTTGGACGCTACTCTTCTTCCAGGGGTTGAGGGTTTCTATTTATCACTGTGAGCTTTCTTCCTCGTTCTCGCTATTTCCTCTGACCTTTTACCTCTTTCGACGAAGACCGAGTTTTAATTTTAACTTGTAGGTAGCCATCAACACTAAAGCCTCGTTTTTCAACGCATAATCCGTTCTTCTCTTTATATCAATACAAGCCAACTAATTTATCTCCCGGGTATCATAGTGAAAATTAAAAGCTACGTAGGCTTCTCCGTGAAAACGTTTTAGAATAATAATATCGACCGTAAGCCCAAGGGATACCACAATGTCCAACAATTCTATGGATCTATGGGCCACCTATGCAGAATCTATGAAGAATGCGAAACATCTAAATTAAACGGAGACTAATACTGATGAACAATTGATATCTGTCATGAATCTGTTTCATCCCGTTCTTCATTAATTCTGCATAGTTTCGAACACGTGTATCCATAGCATTTTTTTGCTGACATTTTCTTAATATACATATTATATTTTTGGGAAATATACTATAATTAGGTATACATCATTATATGATATACATATAATATATTACATTATAATATATTATTATATTATATAATATATTATAATGAGCTTTCAAAACACGAAGTTCAATTACTTTTGCGCAGAAATTGCTTTGCTTTTGGGCAACTATAAGGGGGGTTCTGGGGGAAAAATTACCCATAAACTCCTAAAATGAAACAGTCTAACGAGTGATACCTCATTTGAAAGGGTTTTTCACGTTTAAAACAATGATAAAGTCACAGCGAATTTGTTATTTATTGTTGTTTTTCGTTAAAAAATCAGGCGATGTAAGTTGGTATTTTACGTTGAAAATTCGCTCAATAATTCATGCTGCATGACTGGAAATTTTTTCATTTTCCTCTAAACTCTCTTCCTTCGTGACTGAGGAAAACTGGGGCTATTACCGTTAGAACGCTTATTATTCAAATTCACAGTTAAGACTGTTTGTCACTGAGGTCTGTAGCTGGTGCTTCTACCATAAATAGTACCTATCGTGGCTATGTTCAAAAAAACGTTCTCTTCGGGTTTTGCACCTTATTACTCTCGTGCTCATTATCGTTCAATTTTCTTGATAACTAAAATCATTTAAAATCGGGGTCACAGTTTCTTCTGGCGTTTCGGGTAGTACGTAGGTACTGGTTTGGTTATGTTTGTGGTGTTTTACAGACGTGACTAGAATTTTTAAAGTATGAAACGAATAATTTGTGGAGCCACGCGTTTAGTCGACATTAGCGGGAACCTAAGATAGAACCGCGGCTTGAAATCGAGTCAGTAAGGGTTGGACAGTAGATAAGTTTTAGTAGGGTCGGTACCCCGTTTTTATCTTGTCCTGACGTTCCGGTAAGGGCGTGAGGGTTTGATTTACACCGCGCAGTGCGATGGAAACGGAGAGCTCCCGGAACGGAGGAATGGGAAAACGCGAAGAAGAAACCACGAAGGAGGGGAATACTCCCAAAACAAACCACTTAATCCCGCGTCAAGAATCTGTAATTTACAGGTTGTAGATATATCTGAACATGCATCAACTTGCTTTTCCCCCTTCGGAGGTCTGCACGTACATGAACGGCATTGTAATTTGTCTTCCTGGGCGAGATTAGTATGTGGCTCTCGGTGCGGGTTGTTTTGGGAGGATTCGAACATACTTTACCTTCGGGGCCGCCAGCCGTGCCATCTGTAACGGTTGATAAACAACATATGAGCTGTCGGTTTTGGGCCAAATGAGCTATTTGTTTAGGTGGGTTTTGGTCGGATCCCAAGTAGAACCCTAACAGTATGATGAATGACGGTAATCCGTTAAAATATATCCAGTGTATTGAAGTATAAATTGTTAAATGTTCTTTATGTGTAACATTCGAACCTCCAGTATTTTTTGGGTATATGTCACCATTGCTATCGCACCAAGTAGTATAAGAACATTGTGGACACCTCCTCACAATCCTCCAGTTCTAATGAAAAACTCCTCATCCTTTTCCCAATGTAAAAGATTTCTCAGAATGTTTCAATCATTGACCTCACCTCAGATTAAGAATTAGCGCCACCAAAACGTTAAGATATATGGGTTGCATAATGCATGCATAAACCTTGTTTTGTAAACCTGCGTTATCATTCTTCAAGTACTGACAGGGGTAAAATTAAGTTCCTATTTTCTCTCTAGTCGGTTAACTGAACAGAGTCACTGAGAAGAGATCATTCGAGGAGCTTTCCTTCAAACGGGCTTATATCCATTTTTTACATTTTTTGTTTTTTCATGGAAAATGAATCTTTGGGATAAAGCCTAGCATCTCCGGAGTTGCTCTCCTTACGAAACGGTTTCAATCCTCCTCCAAAAGCTCGCTGAAAATCGGTTTGTCATCAAAATGGCCTTTATCAACCCCGTTATGTCCAATTAAATATTTTTCATCAAAGTGGCATTCATCCATTTGATATTGGTATCTATGTAGTTCATTCCACATCGAATGGGCTTACATCCAAATTGTTATTATCCAATTCTATTATTGAATGTGATTCATCGCACAACCGATAGATGGAAACACCAGGCAAGGCTTCAGAATGAACAATAATAAACAACCAAAACAACAGGGGGCACCAAAACTTCACGTTCATTGAAAAGAAAAAAAAATCCACAGTCGTGCAGCATGGCTATGAGAGCGAATTTTCGAAGAAATAACTGGTTGAATGTAAAAGTCTCCATAGAAGCACTTAATGTCCATGAAGAACATCTCAAGTATCAACCACGTTTCTTCATCTTCAAAGTGCTCAAGGTTGAGGACGGAATGGGATATCGCAATTCTGATTTCTGTTTTTTCCCAAAAGGGCTCAAATCCACGGAATTCCGTCAAACGGGCTTAAATCCAAATTGAGATTGGTCGTATCACCTCCAAAATGTAAGGTAGATGTTTGAAATTTTTTGGACTTATTGACATTGCTATGTAGAAACTATAAGGAAAATTTCGGAACCTTGAGAAACTTGTCTAATATATCCTTTACTAAAACATGTGGCGCTGAATTATAAAAACGAGGTAGAAAAAACCCGATCACCTAGCCAGCCAGCCCTCTGACGTCATAGGCTCTTACGGCATAGGCTGTGACGTACTAGTTGCCCTCCTGCCAGCCGTCTGACGTCATACGCTCGTGCGTCATAGGCTCTGACGTACTAGCTGGCCTCCGGCCAGCCGTCTGACGTCATAGGCTCTTACGGCATAGGCTTTGACGTAAGAGTTGGCCTCCTGCAAGCCGTCTGACGTCATACGCTCGTGCGTCATAGGCTCTGACGTAGTGGCCCGCCCGTCGCTTGTGTTCTGACGTGATCTGAGGGAAAGGGTGAATCAAGGAAACAAATTTTTCCCGTTTCAGTTTATGTGCCAAAGCAAAGACATGAAAATGTCAAAAGAATGTCAACTCCATCCTGTTGTGATACAGTCGAGAATTAAATGCTTGCATACGAGTCTGCAACACATTGGGACATTTTATGTCTTTAAAGAAGTGATTCAAGAACCTTCGAACAATGCTACATCACCTACCCCAGTAGCGTAGTTGATATACTTAATTGTAGGGTTCATCATAAATTATGAAGCTTGCGTTTGTATAGACAATATAAATAATTTATTATAATTATTATTGAGAATGATCACCTGTGTGTAAACAATTATTTAAACAATCACGCCCATACCGCAGCTTGTCGGCCACGCACTCCGCAGTGGTTAACGTAATATGGTTTGGTAAATCGAGAGCTATCCAACGAGTGGTGAACGATTTTTGTACGATGATAACTGGCGAAGATAAAGTTCCGTAGCAACGAATCGGTTGTAAGCGAAACTCAGCAGAAATTTTCGTGACGATTTCGTGTAACGCTTTTGTGTAACGTATTTCGAGTTATGTGCCAGAGTAAAGACATAAAATGTCAAAAGTGGATATAAGCCCGTTTGAAAGAAAGCTCCTATATTATAGCTCCTTATATAATTTATTATATTATATTATTAAATTATATTATTCCATTATTTGTAATATTTACACTATTTAATATAAAAAAAACTTTTTTCTATTAAATAGTGTAAAGTATTTATACTACAAATAATGGAATAATATAATTTGTATTATACCATTATTTGTAGGCCCAATTATGATGTTCCCAATAATTAGTCGCCACAAGCCCTCAAGTTTGTAAACCTCAACAGTTCGGGTCGTCGTCAAGATTAATAATGTAGAAATTATTCTTGCTCCAAAGAGATTCACGAAGAAACTTGGAAAACTATAGGATTTCATATCCAACGTTTGGTCCGTGTGTGACTCCACTCACGCGAGTTAAATCCTGGCTCTAAGGGAAAAGGCTAGCTGTAATTATTATTCTGCGTTGGAGTGTAACTTAAAAGACGGGAAGGGAAGAGCCAAGAGAGTAACGCCCTCTAATACAACACTGCAAACAAACACTTCATAATTTGAGTTGTTACAAGTTGTAAGGCGGGTCTAATTAGTATTCCATTGCGGGCGGCGTGGAATGTATAAAGCAAGAGATGGTGGTTCTGGGAGTAAACGCCCAAAGTCATTAGGGATAAGAGTGGCGCGACTAAGCCTTGCCGAGTCAAACCTTTCTGCCTCGACATGATAAGCTTAGCCCTCTAGCCGGTACTTGACACGTAAGAAACAAATTAGGAGTAACATCAGGGGACCACGTCCTGGCAGTTTTTCTTCTTGGTTTCACCACATCAACACCCGACTGTTCATCAGGTCGGTCAGTGTTACATTCCGTATGCAGGAGCCCCAAACACTGCGGTATTCTTTTTCATATCTCGAGATTCTGAATCGATTTTCGAGCCACTAGTGCAGACGCCCTTGAAAACTACAGAATTGGTTCTTTATTGATTTTGGGATTCTGAATCGATTCAAACTGGTTATGGAGCCTGCTCTACCACCAAAGACATGATCCCAATAACAAAAACTCTGCAAATTCTTGACACAACGGTTTATTATCTTCCTTGTGCAGATCACCCTTCTGTCTATACCAGACTGTATTGCAAATCGGCACCATACCATATTCTCAACGTACTCATACCATACCATACGAATTTCTTTCCTATCATACCATACTGTATTATACCAAATCATACATACAATAATATACCATACCATACTCATACCATGTCATACAAACCGAGTGAATATTGAAATGTCATCCATTTCTGACCTATATTTAAAATTTTAAGTATCTAGCTCATCGTCAACATTTAATTTGTTTAAACAAATAGGTATTATTTAAACAATTTTACAGACAAGAAACCGAGTGAATATTGCATTGTGATCCAGTTCTGACCTATTTTTAAAATTTCAAGTCCATAGCTCATCATCAAAATTTAATTTGTATTATTACAAAAAGGTATTATTTAAACAATTTTACAGATGAGAAACCGAGTGAATATTGCAATGTGGTCTATCCCCGACTCACGGTTAAAATTTCTAGACTGTAGTTTACCGGGAAGATGTAAAAAAGGTAGTTTTATTCTGGGCGTCTGGTGGTTGGGTCACATAACGGCCGTTTTCGACGCGAAAGTTTAGTGTTTTTCCTAAAACTTTGCGCGGTCACTGTGAACGAACGGCTGGTCGCACAAAAATCCAATTGGTCTTAAAAGATTCGTAATTTTTCAGGTCATTCGAAGGTGAACTGAAATTTACACGGTTCAGTTAAATATTTGGAGATAAGACATCGTCGAAATTTTAAATTTCGTTTTGACCCCCTTCCCCTTGACCTAGGGTTATGAAAAGTTTCGAGGACCATTGTGGGGTTGGTCGAAACCCATAAAAAAAATTTCGTAATTTTAGCTCAACGCTAACTGGGCAAAACGGCGTGGACGGCGGACGGCGGACGGCGTACGGGGGACGGCGTACGGCGTACGGCGTACGGCGTACGGCGTACGGCGTACGGCGTACGGCGGACGGACGGATTTTTTTTTATTCGATTTTCTGAATCTACGTATCTTGAAACGTAAACCAACAAATTTTGAGGGGGGGTTAAAAAAATTTTTTCTTTGGGCGATTCCAATGGTTCATTATCGAAGATAATAAACCAAAAAAACGTTATAGGGCAATCAATTGTTGAAAGAGGATACTCATTGTTACAAATTAGACCATACTGAGAGAAGCAACCTTCCGTACTTAGATGATGGACACTCGTTTTGTCCGGAGGTGATGACAAGGTACGGAAAGAGAGAATGGAAGGGAATCCAAGGATGAAGATCACAAAGTAAAGAAAAGAAAGAGTTGGGCCACTCATACGCTCTTCAGTTGGTTGGTATTGTCGTGCTTGCCCTCATAGGAAACAAATTGAAGGAAAAAGAGGGTCACGTACTCACGAGCACGCTCGCTGTATCTCTTGTTTCCAGGGGCATTTCTCTCTCGGTTCGGTACATCCACCAGGTATTTCTTTTCTGAAATAAAGGCCGGCGCTTGAGACCATTTCTGGGGAATTGTGGAAAAAGGGGGAGACGTAACGCTGTTTTCCGGTGTGAGGCAGAAGGATCTGCTTTTGAGTCAGGTACTTGGTACTTGGGACTGTTTTGCAATACACGCACCCATTAATGAGGTAGTTAATGACTCTCCACCTGGTCACTGCTCAAACGAATACACATATTTCAGCTCATTATTCCAATTGATCCAGTCATATCACATAGGTCCTGAGAGATTCTTGGAGGTTCTGACCAGGCAATAGTAAAGATAATCCGACTACTCACACCTCCTTACTACGTATCTCCTTCAAACTCTCAACTTGTAGGTACATGGTTTATTGGTGTTTCTTCTCCATGATTTTATCAGCTGACGAACAATTATCGTTGGAAAAAAAATAGTTGAGCTGCCAAACATTTGTTTAGTAACGGAAACGTAGCGTAGGGGATGAGCGTTTGATATGTTGTAGAAGTAGATTCTCCCACTAGTTTTATAGCATTCTTCCAGTCTTTCGACGTTCCAGATTGGAATTTTTTCAGAGTAGCTTCAGTCTCGAAATCCTCGTTTTCCATTTTTTCATTACCAACTTCATTCGGGGAATTTAACGAATTCATTCCGTTACGGGCATAACTTCGGCCCCACCGGAGACGAACAGACCGTGATCTGCAGGTATTCGAAACAATCTGTTGAACTCGTGAATGAGTATTATAGGTATTACTCGCTTTGACCATGTTCTACATGGCTGTATAGCATCTGAATCTAACATCGGGTTAGAGCTTGAAAGTCGTACAGTATGTTTGATTGATAGTGAGATTGATGGGAGATTTGATAGAGAAGACAGCAGTAACTGCACAGTAGAGACACTCCTGCACAATTACCACCCATGTCGTAGGTAGGTACGTGTCGACTTGATTAGATCAGCAAGTTGTACGTAAATATCTCCTCATACAACTCTGGGCGTGATAAAACTCCTCGCTGGACGACCAAAGTCGACGTACCCTTTCAAGACAACCATGCCGTTGCGAGTTTCAGATAAATCGGGATATGTCAGATGATGATGATTGGGAATTCACAGCTTTGGAAGAAGACAAACGGACCCTCCCTGAACTGGTCATAGAAGTCGGCGGTAAGTCGTACGCTGACGCGGTGCTCCAGCAGTGCTCCAAAGTCGAGATCGTCAAAGGTGTTGCGATGCCCCACGAGGTCGTCGACGCGGAGAAACCGACTCTTATGAAAGTCAAATCGGGGTGGAAACAGGAATTGAAACGGCAGTCAAAAGTAAATAACTAGTGACTTTTCACTGTGTAGCTAATAATAATGCTTCTCGTCAGTTCTTACTGTTCACCATAGGGTATTTTCACAGACCAGAAAAGAGGAGAAATTCGTTGCCGGGATCCTCAAAAGGGAAAGACCAGATGCCGTTGAGATGACCGCGAATCATAAAACGCTCGTTTCCTTGGCTGAAGATTTCGCTCTGAGCGAGGCGTGCACAGCGATGATCATAGATATCGCTGATCGGAACACCAAACGCCTAGCCTACACCAAGGTGTTGGAGTTGCAATCGAAAAACAATGATCCGATCCAAACAATTGTAGCCTCTCTGTGAATAATTGGAGGAGAGACGTTATTCTATTTATCATGATCACGCGGTTTCCATGTTTCGAGTAAAGCTGATTTCGACGAAATTGTATCCACGAGTCAGGTATTCGAATAAAGTTAATATTTTTTGACATTCCACTTTTAGTACAACTGATCGGAGTTTATCTAGTTTCATAATTAGGCCAACCAGAGTATGACTGCGTCTCTATGGATGTTGGGCGAATCGTATTTAAGCCGTACTCCATGTTATCTCGGGTTTATTACGTTTTTCCAAAAACCGATGAATTTTTGATTTTCGACTTTGGGTCAATAAACCGCTAGTCCTTGAACTTGATCTGGGTTTGTTTTTCGTTGATATTCTTGCTGAAGAGTTGGGATTTTTATTTTGACCAGTTGTTGAACGGAGCAGTTCTGGGGTCGGCTGGTTCTCTCAGGACTGCGAGTACTTGACCACGGTTATGGAGTAGTGAAACGTTGTGTGTTCGAGATCTGCGTACTTCACATAAGGTGAACATCGCTTACCCCTTACGGGACCGTCCTACGTCAAACGGGAGCGGGTTATCTCGCTTTGCCACGTGATAGGGAATATAGGGACCCCATCGTGCAGAACGGCGTTTCAAGTTGTTAACAACGCGCAGATCGTCCTGTGGACCTGACGCGGGTGACAACCTTCTTCCCCTACTTGAGACGACTATATCTTTTCAATCGTCCCGACAACGAGAAAAAAAAAATCGCCTCAACTATGTCCTATCTTTACGTATCCCTACGTTCTTTTGTCACGTTGAACTCCACCCACATATCTTCACCCTGGTCCTTTTTTTCCGTTCGAAAATTGACCATTATCCGAGACCTGAGAATTTATGATGAGGTAAAAAACGCCTGCTGCCGTCGTGGAATACAGATAAGCCCAGGATCCTATTCATCCTCGAGCCTTGAAAACGGTTATGACATTATGTTCACCGTGTAAATGTACGACTCAAGACGGAAAATGAACGCCAGAGGAATCGTAAGTGGTAATAAATAATTGGTACTGTGATTTCATTTCAATTGATATTAAGTAGAAGATCGTATTAACCCGGTTTCAATGACTAAATCATCGTTAGTAACATAACAATACTGAAGGTGGAATGCAGAGAGGTGAAAATATGTATATAAAGAGATATGTATATAAAGAGAAAGAGCCCCGAAAGTGAAAGGTCGAATGGGATTGGTAGGTCACCAAGTGAAAGGAAACCAGAATGCTACTGGATCATGAAGTGAAAGGTCTAATGGGATTGGTTGTCACCAAGTGATAGGAAACAGTTTTGATTGGATATTTAAGGTGAAGGGTCTGTGGGGTGGAAATGGAGGTTGGAGTGGATTCGAGTTACACCATTCGAAGATTTGCTTAACCTACCACTCTGAATAATTTGGGGACACTCTTAATAATCCACTCACATTGTACTGGCTAAACCATTTTTTCAACTACTCTTGTCATTTTGCTTTTTTCAACACGGGTTTCCACGATTTCGTCGCGAGTGATTTAGTTTGTAGAATATGTTCAATACGCCATCTAAATAGCTGGCAGGTCTATTGCATTAATAATATTTCGGTAGCGAACAAAAGAAGGGATGAAAACATTAAACAAGGTCCAGTTGCTGCAAACGATGAAAAGTGGTTGCGAAATTGTGGTAGAGAGTAGATTCTAAGCAGACAGAACACAATTAACCGGGAAGAGAGATGGTTGTTGCAGGTAGACCTGTTAGACCCCCCAACATGCTGGAATCTGGTTGGCAGCTCCCCCGTTCAGACGATCGGTTTTCAGGCCTAACTGTTGGGATCCATATACCAAAGAGATAAATGGTATTGAACTCAAGTAGAAAATTGAAGCCCCTCCTCCGCCCATCGGCCGACCCATCTGGAGGTTGGAAAGCGAGAGACTGCCAACCTCATCCTTCCAGAGAGGAATACTGGTTAGGTATCTGTTCGAGTCATTTACCATTCCAACTGCTTGGATTTACTAGACTCGGAACTTCACGAGGTTTACCGTCCATCCGGTAACCCCTCATTATCCTTCAGATTCGTTATTCTACCAAACTGGATATAATTGTTATCACATGAACGAATTTCAATTCAAACTGGTGTTGTTTATTTCCTCTACTGCCATATAGATTAAGGTCCTCTGAAGTTAGTATAGTAACAGACTTCAGATAACCTTGTTAATGGAAAAATAAATATAAATAAACAAGTACCTATATATCATATATTTTTTCCATTTATATAATAAGTTATTCAATCATCATTAGTAAAACCCATATCCGACAGAAATAAAACTCCTATAAATGAGTCTTGTTTTTTCATGACAGAGTTGCCAATGGGTAACTTTAGGACTTTCACCAAACCAAGAAACTTCGCGTTTTGAAATGTGCCCCATGGTACAACTGCTCGTCATTTTGACTTTGATATGACGTGGAAGGCACACACAATGAGAAACAGAAAAATAGTATACGGCAATTTTTAGGCATTTGATTGAACCATTTGAACATTTGATTGAATACATTTTGAAACCTTCTATATTACTCATAAAAAATTGAAAATTCCTTATTTCCCACTTACCTACTAGGAAAAACATTTAATCATGAACATGTCTGTTTTTCGCAGTAAGGGAAAAATTAAGTAATTTCCTAATGATTCAAGTCGGGGGAAAAAGTAAACTACACTGACAAAATATTATTAAATAATATTTTTATTATTAAATATTAATGAACAAATTTTGTATTTATTCTAACCACATAGCAGGGATTGATATATTGTATTTATTCTGACCACCACATGTAGGGATTGATGCATCAGTAATGGTGAGTAAAGGTATGCGGGATGAAAAATATGAAAAGTAATTTTTAGTTACTTAGTATATACTCGATGTGGCATCGAACAAATTTACAGCTTCATAGAGTGAGTAGCTTAGATATTGGATTTAAGAGCCACCAAGCTGATCCGAGGCCTGGACAGCGTCAAGTTAATGTCCTAAGGATGCTACATATCAAATCACAGCTTCATAGTGTGAATAGCATAGAAATTAGCGTTAGGAGCCATCCAGCTGATCCAGAGCCTGCGCCAAAACAGTCACATATTTTTTTATCACGCAAATTTTGGAATGACCCCCAGCCATAAGACATATCCATGTCAAAAAATTGTTCACTTTAGTGTGAAAAAAAAAAAAAATCACTGTTAAACATATTACGAGAAGTAACAGCTATGAAATCACAAAGTCACAAAGCAGGTACAACTGGGTTCAGGGTACCAAAATTTCCCCAACTAACAATATTGATCGATGAATACCTGAGTAATTCGTTTTAGAGCTCGATCGTGTTATGTTAGGTACTATCCAGAAGTACGACGATGCAGCTGGTGGAATAGAGCCAAAGCTCTCTCTGAACCAGGGTATAAACAACTCGTGTTGAATAAGTTGTCAGGGCGATGAATAGTGTTCAGAAGCGAAGGACATTAAATTGGCATCAGGAGCTACGGAGAAAACGCACCTTGAAACTTTCAAACCGGCATTAACCCCAATGCTCCTTGGTTCACCCTCCCAAATTGAAGTTTGATCTCGGGAAAGGACCAGAGGCAACGATATGAACCAAATCCTCTTCTCCCTTAGACGCCTGTTCTAACATTGCGTGAATCTTCGATGTACTGTATCTAAAGTACTCACGACGCTAACAAAATATGCAATACAATCTGCTGAATTATGGGGGAAACACCGAACTCCATTATTCTTTGTGAGTACACAACACGTGAAGGGAGAGTTGACGGCCATTAAAAACCACTTACGGGCGTGTGTATATGGATTTTCCTTTAGGCGACAAACTTACTTACAGCAACCTCTTGTATTCAAGGACGTTGTGCTAACGATCCCCCGTTTTAACGAACTGCGTACAGGCCCTACTCAGGTATTGTTTTGTAATGCTAAAATTCGGAGTAAAGGCCAATTTGTGTGGCCTCAAATTAATCCTCCGTGATTTTCAAGAAAATTCAGAGGACTCAATTCAGCGAATCCATCAACGTAAAACCCTAGTAACGGGGATGGTGGGGTTTTTAATTTTATTTGTACGAACAATTTTGATTAAATTCCGATCGTTCTGGAGGGTCCCTACAATTCCCTCCAATTCATTAACGTTATGGAAGCTACTCCCGCTCATATCAAGTCCAGGTTTCCTCCGAAGCTCATTGATTAGGCGACAAATTCGATTTCCAGAGATTTTTGGTAGGTATGTCTCAATTTTAATTTCCACGTGTGATTTCGTATTGGCTTAAGGTTTATTGTAGTTAAAAGTAGCACATTGCATTAAATGCGAAGATAAATTTTATTCTTTCATTAAACTCTTTCATGTATACACTATACAGCAACAAAATCCGCAGTCATGTAGCATAACTATAAGAGCGAATTCTCAATAAATAACTGGTTTTATGTAAAATAACTGTATTTGACTGGGTATATAATAAATTTTGTATCCTATTTCTGCCGAGTAACATCTTACTTATTACTAATTTACATTACTTGATAATAATTAATCATAATTAAAGACACAAGTGGGTGAAAATGCCACGTAACAAAATTAAAATATCGAGAAAAGTGAGTTGGAAGTTTGCATTTACCTTGGAGTTTTCCAGTTGTTCTTGCTGAATTGGAACTCCATACTACTTTCAGTCCCCCTTTTTCTAGCAACAACAGCCTGGCATACCAGGTTCTGTTTGAAGGTGGGAGTGTGATAGTTGCTGTGCCCCTGTTCTCGATTTTTTTGTTCGACCGCTCTGGGGATATACTTATCTGTGGAAGCGCAGACCGGATATCCCTCTGGGTCGGCACTCAGCAGCCATACATTATAGATTACAGCAGATGATAAACCATTGAGTCAAGACTTTTCAGAGTTTTTTGAAAGCTCTTGATTTGTCTGACACATTGCTACACCTCATACTGCCAATGTCCCTCGCTGAACATCTGTGCAACCTGTGAGACCGTTACATGTATAGCGTGACGGAAAATTTGGAACACACGTCCATGTCAATGAAACCCTTTTCTCTCTTCTCGCTCACTTTCCGCATGAACACGCAAGTGTTGAGAGCGTTCTGACGATATCGCAAGGTAAGAGAAGAGTCAAAACCAACCGTCTCGACGAGGTGGCAACTAAAATCGAAAACTACCTAATTCAAAATTAAATTTTGGTTCTCCAACAAAATCACTCGTTACATCAGTTTTAAGTTGCAAATATGTCACATGGGACCTTCGA
Organism: Stenodema calcarata; assembly: GCA_963920205.1. Taxonomy (NCBI): domain Eukaryota; kingdom Metazoa; phylum Arthropoda; class Insecta; order Hemiptera; family Miridae; genus Stenodema; species Stenodema calcarata. The sequence continues at coordinate 11,809,180 of OY986061.1, read as the reverse complement.
CTCATCCGATGTTTCTAAGTTTCTTGATTCTGAGCATCACAGATTGGTGGAGTTGTGTAATTGGTTTCAACTAAGTTAGAAGAGGAGATTGAAAACTTTTTCGTGAAACTGAATATGTATAATGAATGCACGAATTTTATGGAAGTTGAGTTCGGGTCCGAGACATGCAAAGCCCCGTATGATGAGAGAGGCATTTAGACGTACAAAGTTAGTTAACTCGGTGTAAAGAACGAAGGGTTTTGCGGGTTTAAGGGGAGTTCGGGTGATCTGAGTTAAGAGAACTCTGAAATGGCAACTCTTGAGTGAGACGGAGAAGGGGAATCCAACTAAGTCAAGTTAGGGTGGAGGTCACGTCTCGTCAGAACTGCAGTTGGAGCACAACTTCCAAGTTGTTCAGTCGCTCATAACAGGAGTCGGGACCGCGGGAGGTTTTTTGAGATGTTGGTCCAACCGGAAAAAAGGAGCTGACTAGTCTCACCGCCTGTTGAGCTGGCGGGTTTTAAATTTAAAGGCGGTACCCAATATAACGTGCCTTGAAATGCTGATAAGATTTTCATTCACATGGTTACGTCTTACTGCTGGGGGTCAGCCAAATTTTCCGTCAGGCTATACATGTAACGGTCTCATAGATGTGTAGATGGGCAAATTGGCAGCGTGAGATGTAGTGATGTAGGTATCAAATAAATCAAGAGCTTTAAAAACAACTCTGACTTGATCACAAAATGATCTATTATTATTATGAATTATCATCCACTATTAATATTTATTATCAAGTACCTGATGTAAATTATTATTAATCATTGTTAATGACTATTCGATGATCTGTCATGATCCATAATCCATGATCGATATCTGAAAACCATGTGCTCTTCGAATCAGCTGGGCCAGTATGAACATTGACTCGACAAGCTCCCGAATGATTCACATTGTGATCGTAGGGCTGGTCACAGCAATTCTGAAAATCAAACTCTATACCGTTCGTTCCATTTTCGAGATATGAATTTTTCAAACGTTCAAAATTTGTTTTGTACCCCTTGAGGGGTGGGGGGTTAATTTGTTTTTTGGGACGAACCAAAAGAAAACCAAAAGTAGGATTGAGATAACATATTAAGTTATGTTGAGACTGCAAGAATTGTTGGTGTTAGTAATCGAATCTAGGGACAGGTCATGTTGGCTAATACGATCGATTTCCGGAGCTGCATAAATAAGGGTGTTTATTATTGAAATTTTATTTGATCATTTTGTTCAAATGAAGTACTTGTACACATACTCTTGTTGTTGACCTGCGGAATTTTAAATTTCGTTTTACTTCCAAATTTCCGTCATGGACGTTAAAGAAGAGAACGATCTCCATTGCCCAACTTTGTTCTTCATTGATGCAGGAGGGAGATGAGATTACAAACGAAGGGATACCCTTGTTCAACCGAGATTTCAAACAAATTGGCCAGTCTGAGCTAAAAGTGGAAAACGTAATTTTAGCAGGATTTTGGTATTAGATGAAACTTGTAAAGTTTAGTCAATACAGCAGTGTATGGAAAATGAGTTCCTGTTCCACTTCACCTTGTTGTCTTGATAATATCCTGTGTTAACCTGTGGTTCATAAATGAATAATATTATTAGCTTGGCTGTGAAGTGAAAATTGACCGATGAGGCAAACCAACGTTCTTAATTGTCTTGAAGAAGTTGATAAATATTTCATGTTTAGCTTTGGAAAATGGTGCTTGAAACGTCTAAAATAAATGTGTGACTACAAATGACTTTGAACATTTTGTTAGTTTGATTTACGGGACCATTAGCGTTCCACAGTGGTTCTCACGGATTCTCCGTCATTTCAGTTGCGAGCCGTCGGACTTGCAGATACTGATGCTACGGGCGTCCATTAGTCTTCCGCTTACAGCGCCGAAGGACCTGAAAAAGTCAATCCGATTTTTTTTACCCCTTCTCACAATCACTGCCCTGAAGAGTATAACGGAAAACCTGGGAATGGTTGGAGGGCAGAGGCGTGCCAAACAGTGCGAGGAATGGCGACCATTAGAAAAGCTCCTCTTTCGCTTCAACCTTGGAGTTTTTTTCTTCTTTTCATCCTACGGTAGATTCTTCCAATTCCAGAGTCAATTTGGGGGAGGGTATTGGGAGAAACCTAATTCCACGAGGAAAAAAACGATTACGAGTTATAATTCAGTTGGGTATCGAGGGTATGTAGAGGGTTAAGAAAATCGAGAATAGTGCTCTAGAATTCCGGCTCTTTTAGTCAGGGGCTCAGACTCCGGATCCATTTACCCTGGGGCTTACATACACGTATTTATCCTATTTCACCCATAATTGGTGCCCAACACCCACATGAAAAAGCTTGCCTTAAACTCTTGGCAGTATTGTTTAAACAAATACTGTTGGTGGGTTCATATCGTTAAAGGTGCTTTTGAAACTGCCGTAGATGAAAGGGCAGTATCCCGATGATCTGCAGGAAGTCGTTTATCGGAAACCCATCACCAACTATTCCAATCTGTCCCACCGACCCTCACCTCAACCGCATTCACCACAAAGATCTTCAAGCCGGCAAGAAGTTCCTCAATCCCCATAAAAGCTGTTACTAATCGCGATTCGGTTTGTAAACTGCTCTCCTAGTGTTCTCGTAAAAGATGTACGACTCAGTCGCAATAAAACGCGGGGAGGCGGCGGTTCGTTTTTAACGGTTGGGTTTATTACTGAAATTCTGGAAACATCCACGTACGTGATTTCTCTAAGTATGTTCGTGGAAATACACATTTTATTGATACTCCCGTTAACCTTCGAAGGGTACTCTGGGGTCTCTGCAGACCCCAGAGTCATTCAAGACGATCTGCGCACGTGCAGACCAATGTGTCGGGATTGAGTTCCCGATTATTATATTATATGTTGCCCCCGTTGTCTGGTTGCTGCAGCACGGTCCACATCGCTAGTTCTGGTAAGAGATGATTATATTCTTCCTATTCTTCTGTCCCAGGTCTGAATGGGGTCCAACCAGACCCCACAGTACCTTTGGTGGTAGTAGTTGTGTAATCAACTTCCGCGTTCAAAAGCGTACAAATTTTCAGTGATTCTTATGACTGAAAGTGTAATAGTATTAAATACCAAATTTTGGCGGTCTTCCAGTTATCGCATCTTCTTCAACTGACTTTTTTCCTATTACAGAATGGATTTGTTCACGACTGACTTTGATATACTCAAAGAGTTGGAGAGGCAGGAGGCCGAGTGAAGAGGATGACGATTCTTCTAAAGATGGAATAATATTATTGCCCGATGATCCCCCAGAAGAGGACGAATTTGAAGTGTTGCCAGAAGTCATTGAAGAAGAGCCAATCGTCCAGCTAATAACATGATCCCTCCAAATCGTTTCGTTATTTTTTTCCCAATACGAAATTTTTCTCGTGACCACCAGAATCAGATTTGGATCCATCTGCCTCCTTCAATGTCTTCGGGCAGCACTTCCAATTCGTCCTCTTCTGGGGGATATCGGACAATATACCATGTTCAGAAGAATCGTCATCCTCTTCACTCAGAAAACCGTCCTCGACCTCCTGCATCTCCAAATCTTTGAGGATATCAAAGTCATTCGTGAACAAATCAATATGTTACATACTAGGTATTACACTTTCAGTTATAAGAATCGCTGAAAACTTGTAAGCCCTACTCAGCCGGAGGGAACGCTAGATACCAGCCAGGAACATCATTTCCCACCTTCCTGGCCCAAAAGGTTTTATTCTTTTTTAAGCGATAATTTCGAGTCGTTTTCGTACGTGGTAATGTACCCATAAGTCAGGTCTTTTGACCCAAATCATCTCGCCTGTGAGATTTGAGTTATGCATCAGGTTACCCAATTGACTGATATCTCTGGTGAGTCCATTTTTCATTCTTCATTTATGTGCATAATTACGTGATTTAATAAATTTAAATTATGTTGTAATTGAGTTTACTGTTCTTCAACATCCTGAATGTTGAAAATTCGAAAAATCGCCTGGAGTCTGCACAGACACCCACCGAACCCTTCGAAGGTTAATGCACAACTTTTCACAACTGGTTGTGGATATTTTTGGGGATTTTTCGTCGTGTTCAGTGTAGAATTGCGCGGCATCAAGCGAGTGGTTCTGGTGTTGATGAATTTTTATTACGAAATTTTATTTGCTAGTGAATCAACGTTGTGTTTATGTAATTCGAGACAGAAATGAGATACGATTCTCCTCCACCACTTGGACAGGAAATCCCACAAGTCCTCGACCTCACTGTTTGAGGTTTAGCAGCCGTTTCGAGCAATTCTTGAGCCGCTCGGGCGAAAACCCAGCGAGACGAAGCCTCCTGTCAACAGAGCGTTCGAGCCTAGTTCAACATTTCCCGCCCTTCCCGCGGAATCACAATCACTCTCCAGGTCTCCACAGAGGGACCGCGAAGGCTCAGTCCTTCACCTCCGGTCGTCTCAAATGTAATTAGTGGTACAGGGGCTGTAATCACCCTTTGGATCCTGCCGTTAACAAGGGAAACACTTAGGTGAGCCAACACCGATGGCTTCATTGTCGGCATTCAATCGATCTTCAGGAGCCTCCTAAATCCCGGAAGGTACGAACGCATTTCGGAGTGAGAAGTGCCACTTATTTGAGCCGAAGTGGGTGAGGAAGTCGACTCCTGTTGCACTTCACAGGCACTTCTGTGTATTGAACCTCCCTTTACGGCAGACCATCTGACGCCTTTTCCTTTCAACAAAGGAGCATTTTTTAACCTATCCTTCGCAAACACTCTTGATAAACGACACCTACTTAGTTCATATTTCGAAGAGTTTGATATGCCACCTCCTTGTCCAAGTTCAACATACTCAAAACCTCACGTTTATCTCATTTCGTGAGTTCAAATTTCCGAATTGATGGGTCGTGGGGAAAAATGATCAAAGTCCATTTTGGGCCGAATTGGGAAAAATTGAGGGATTTGAAACATTTGAGTCAGTTTCTCGTCGACCCAGTTGCCAAAATGTTTAATGAGGCGCTGTCCAGCGAAGTGAGGAATGAAGGAGAGGATGATGCTGATGATTCATATTGCGATTACCCTTTCGAAGAATGATTTTTAAATGAATTTGTTTGCCTTTTTGTGCAGTGAGATGTCACAGTATGTTTTGTACACAAAATATACCAACTTTTTGGACAAAATTGCCTTTTTTTTTGTCGAAAACTCATTGTCAGAAAATTGACATTACAGTTGGGCTTAGGTACCTATTTACATAGTTTTTGACATTTTCATGTCTTTGCTTTGGCACATAAACTGAAACGGGAAAAATTTGTTCCCTTGATTCACCCTTTCCCTCAGATCACGTCAGAACACAAGCGACCGGCGGGCCACTACGTCAGAGCCTATGACGCACGAGCGTATGACGTCAGACGGATGACAGGAGGCCAACTAGTACGTCAAAGCCTATGACGTCAGACAGCTGGCAGGAGGCCAACTAGTACGTCAAAGCCTATGTCGTAAGAGTCTATTTTGTCAGACGGCTGGCAGGAGGCCAACTAGTACGTCAAAGCCTATGCCATAAGAGCCTATGACGTCAGAGGGCTGGCTGGCTTGGTGATCGGGAGTGGTGAACGATTTTTGTTATGCGCAGGCGTCTTTTTCGCTGAAATACAGAGGCCAGAGACTTTATAATATCCATTAGTTGATAGTCCATGCAATTATGTTTGCTTTGATGTGTGCTGGTAGGTTTCAGTTGTTCGTTTAGTTCATCTTCCTAAAATAAACGTTTCGCGAAGTTTTAGGAAAAATTCGACAGGTGCCAGATCTCAAGGGCTCGTCACCGTGAGTACTAGACATTTTAATGTTGAGAACTAAAATAGATACCGACGAATGGTTATTAGGGTGTACCTAGTTAAAAAAACCTTGTATTTTCCTCTGAAAAAACATCTTGGTGTACCTACCTAGTGGCTTTTTATCGAATTTTCAAAGAAAAGGAAGATATTGTTCCCGGTCCAAAATGTTTTAAACTCGAATTTCCAAAAAAATTGTATACCATAATCCGTTTCAGAACAAAAGACTGCCAAAAGACACCGAAAATTATAATATAATACATGTTATGTATCCCCAAAATGATCTTATAAGTGCTATAGAGTCATTCTAGATGACATTAAATGTGATCTAGCTAAGTCTCTTTTTCATTTTTAGGGTGAGAGAGTTAAGAAGAGTGTGTGTGTATCTGGGGGGGGGGGGGGGGGGTGAAATGGGTGCGGTACCCCTATGTTCAGAGCCACGCTACGCTCCTGAATAGAATGAAGGATAAGTACAAGGTGAGGTGCAAATTACCTACTACTGCTCAGGGTGGATGATTCGTTGGTGTATAAATACACCAAATTTTCCAAAAATAGCGCGATAACGAATACAACTTATAACACGATGTTATCGGTGTTTGGATCAGCTCTTGACTGTCCATCAGCGTGAACATAGTTGACAGGCCACGTCTGCATTATTTGTAGCGTTACAGAGGGGTCGTTTTTTTTAGGTCTGGCCTTTTGCTCTGAAATCGGTCCCGTTAGGTATTTGTTTTCCCGCAGGTTTCCCCGTTCACGTCCGCAGGTTTTGTTCGCAGGTCGTGAAAAGTGCGTTCTAAACGCACCCCTTCGCCGCAGGCTCCGCGTTCATTTCTTCGGACGTTCCGCCATTAATTAAATTCAAACCCGCCCACCAATAAAGGGAAGGACCGGAATTGCTACCGTTAGCACCCCGCGTTCACCGAGGCACCCCCGAAACTATTTAGGAACAAATAACACGTTCTGTAAACCGCATTCAATAAACTCTGGGACCGTTGTAAACCACGGGCGTCCGATGGGGTCACGTGTTGAGACGGCAATATGTTGAGGGTTCTAATGACCACCGCAAGTACACATGGTTAGACGACAGTGCCCTGTGGCTCCCACAATGGCGTGTGGGTTGGAGGGTTCCACAGGACGCCATTCTGCTTACAACCGTTCTTGTTCCTTTTAGAACGCATTCAACGAGCTTGTTATTAAGTACGCTTCCTATATGGAACGGCACCTGTTTATGCTTTAGTCCTGAATACATATCAAATGACCATTTACGTTTGTATAATGGAGAATTTCTGAAAATTAACGTTCGCGGTATTTCATGATGATCACTACTCTGGTTTATTAATACCTCAACAAGAACCTACCACTCCACTGACATTCTCTGCTAATCCAATGAAAGGATCCACGTGGATATATTATATCCACGTGGATCCTTTCATTGGATTGGAAATATCATGCTACCCAGTTTGCGTTGTACCTACTTCACATTTTAGCGAATTTTCGAAGAAAATGTAACTATTGTTCTCGGTCCAAAATTTTTAAAACTCGAATTTTCGAAAAATGTTCATACCAAAATCCGGTTCAGACCATCCTGAATCCACTGCCAAAAGACACCAAAAATTATATGTATATAATATTATAAATAGTGGAGGTTGTTGTGACTAGGAAACAGTAATATAATATTATATATATTATATAAATCTGTCTTGGCAATCGACAGGCTAAGTTCGTAGATGGGCAGAATCGGGCCTCTCTAAGGGGGGGGGGGGGTTTAAGGAGTTTTAGGGGAGTAAACCTCATTTTGAAGGTTTTTTATGCTGAACACGATGGTGAATTTAGAATTGCGATATTTCATTCCGTTCTCAAACTAGAGCACTTTAAAGATGAAGAAACGTGGTTAATCATGTTAAGTCTGCTCTAATCTGATGACGGAATGAGATATCGCAATTCTGACTTCGCCTTCGTGTTTAGAGTTGTTATATCGAAAAGCTGAGGGGGTGTTCGGGAGGGGGGGGGGGGAGGGTTTCATACGCAAAATGAAAGTCCGACAAGTGACACCTCATTTTAAAGGTTTTTACACGCTGAATACGATCGTAACCTCAGAATTGCGATACCCAATTTCGTTCGCACACTTGAGTAGGTACTTTGAAGATGAAGAATAGGTACGTTCTTCATGGTTAATCTGCTCTAATCTGATGACGGAATGCGATATCGCAATTCTGACTTCTCCGTCGTGTTAGCGTTCCAAAAGTTCAAAAGTTAAGGAGGGGGTGGGGGGGTTCACCCATAAATTCCAAAAATGAATCGGTCTGTCAAGTGACACCTCATTTTAAACTTTAAAATTTAAAGGTTTTTACACGATGAATAAGACGGGGAAGTCAGAATTGCTATATCTTATTCCGCTTTCAAACTGGAGCTTGAAGATGAAGAAACGTGGTTGTTACTTGAGATGTTCTTCATGGACATCATGTTCTTTAATGGAGACGTTTTGCATAAAACCAATTATTTCTTCGAAAATTCGCTCTTATAGTCATGCTGCATGACTGGGGATTTTTTCATTTAGTATCATGTCATAATATTCATATCAATATATATGTGAGTCCTACATTTGATAGTGATACACGTTACGAGAGAGTTTTTTGACATTTTCATGTCTTTCATATGGCACATAACTCAAAAACCGTTACGAAAATTGACTACGAAAATTGTCCCAAATGAGTTTCTGACGATTTCCGCGTACAACCGAGTCGTTGCTAGGGGAATAGTACTTCGTCATTTGTCATCGGACAAAAACCGTTCACCCTTCGTTGGAAACCTCTCGATTTATAGGACTAGAATACATTCCTCTCACTCGGTTGTCGCCCTTCGAAAAGCTGAGATATGCGCATGACTTGATACGAAGTTTATTTTATTTTTGTTTTCTGTGTTTACCTATAAGAGGTAAACATGTAATGGAGACCTATATTATATAATATTATAATAATGGAGACATGAAAATGTCTTCGATTGACAAACGGCGACATTTTCCTGGGGGGGGGGGGGGGGGGATGACATGAAAATGTCTCAATGTGTTGCAGACTCGTATGCAAGCTTTTATTTTCTTCAAAATTTTGCTAATAAATATGAGAGAATGACCCATGAAAATGACGTTCGTCATTTAACGTTATTAAATAAAATTTTAACGTTTTTTAGACATAGCCCGGAAATGTCGTAATTTCGGGCAATTTTCCAAATAAACCGATACATTTGATACATCGCCGATAAGCGCCCTCTGGAGCAACTAAATTACAAATCTGATGACGTTACATTCGTGATCAGCGATCCCAAAAACCCCTGGTAGGTGAATTCCAGGTGAATTTCTTCTAATCCTCTCTGTTGAATCAATACTGACTGTTGGATGATGGTGGAAGGGGGTTAGTTGGTTCAAATTGGTTGATTGACAAAACGTTTCGAACTATTCTGATATAAATGTAGTTGTGTAGAAGTAACGTTTCTTAGAAAAATCGCCAACGGCCATACCGCGCTGAACACACCGGTTCTCGTCCGATCACCGAAGTTAAGCAGCGCCGGGCGTGGTTAGTACTTGGATGGGTGACCGCCTGGGAACACCGCGTGCTGTTGGTATCATTTTTTTTAAATTTCAGTGGAATTTCAAAAGTAGGTAACGGATTTGGTTTTTTCATTCTGATCGTACGGTCACCGGATGTGAGGAGAGGTTGTAGCAAATAAATTCAGAAGACCGTACGATCAGAATGAAAAAACCCCTTTCGTAACATGTGTCACCATCAAATGTACGACTCACATAATTATTGGTATCCCCGTGTTTCTGAATATTATGATATGATAATTGAAAGAACATGAAGTAGGTACACGTAAACTGGGTAACATGATCTTTGTTCCTAGTCATATACCGAACTTTGTTTGCATATAATTATTTTATTTGGCTCGTGATGTAATCTCTTAAGGACCAACGTTTGTAGGATTTGTTTTAATAAAGTGAGACGAAAATAAAACCGATAGAAGTGTCTTGTTGTTGTTATAATATCGTTGTTCTAACTGCATCATGACATAACTCACATTTTGATCAAAAGAGAGTTTTTAAGATTACGGGTGAGGTAAAATAGTGGAAATCCATCTTCAGAAATAAAAGACGAAAAAGTTCAATCCACAAAAATACATAATAGGTACCTACACTGTATGCGGATTCGGCTTATACACCATCATCAGTTCCACACAGAACCAAACGAACCAAGTTGTGTTGTACTGATGTTATTGTAACAGCCGATACTGGCCTGCAGTGTGTACTTTTCTCACTCTACTGATTATCAACCAAAAGATTCGACATTCATAATGAGATAAGATGAAAAATCAGTTTTGTTGCTCTCCTTTGGTGGGCTCCGCTCTTTAGTTTGAGAACGGAATAAGATATCGCAATTCTGATTCAACCATGTTGTTCAGCTTGAAAATACATTTAAAATGAGGCGTTGTTTAAAATGAGACTGCTTCATTGTGGGAATACATAGTAAATTTTACCCCTAAAACTCCCCCCCCCCTTCACCCTTAGAGTGGCCCGATTCTGGGCATCTACGAAATTAAACTTTCGATTGCCAAGAAAGATGTTTTATGCAAAGTTGAACTTTTTATCTCAATTCTATCGAGAGTATCGGCAGTGAATTCAAAATGGTCTGATATGAAAATTGTTCGGAAATTTAGAAAATCGTTTTTATGCTAAAAATGCTACAAAAAAGCTTGATTTGTAGTGCACTTGATGGTGGACGTAAGCTGACGATTGGAAACCATAATTCCGTTTGCACTTAATTCGTCCTGACGATAAGCTCAACTGTTCAAATTTTGGAACAATTTATTACCTACCATGAAAAGTTATATGAGCGGCTCTTGGAGAGGGTTAGCTTTGATTATGCATTAGGAGTCTACTATCCAACAAAAAAACATTATTCACCTTTCCTCTTTCGTGAATGTTTGATTTTATCGTATCCATACAACCTCTGGATTGTTCTCATTGTTCAATACGGTGAAAATACGATCGCTTCCGCGGAATTTATGGGAAATAACCGTTTCCTTCGATTAATTTCACCGACAGATAGTCTATAAGGGAGAAGAGAGCAACCGCGCTGGTAAAAAATAACAGTCAGCGATCCGCCGTAATAAACTTGAAACTAAATGAACGTGAAATTGCTTCCCCTCGATTAAACTTTTTAAACCTTCGCGATTGGTCGATATATCTTCGGGTTGAGACGCGTCGCGCGGGCCCATAATGAAGATATTTTTTTCCGGATCTATGGCCGGCCATAACGCATAACGGCACCTCATTTTTTTCCCCCTTCTCTCTGAGCCATTCCTCGGCCGGAATGACACGGTTTCCCAACGCCCTCCCAATCGACTCCACGAACAGACTCTCGGCCCTGGAAAAGCCCTTAAAATATAAATGGCGTCCCATCGGTTTTCCACCAATTTTAATTATTCAACCATTTTCCGTGAAATAATTTCTTTTTTCTAGTCCTCCTCGCGCCAGATTGAAAAGTCCGAAGCCGAATAAATGAAAGCCAGGATCGAAAATTTGGAAATCGGGCTTACGGAGTTCTGAAGAATATATTAACGAACTGCAATAGTTAACTCTCCACCATCAATATTAATCATCAATATGAGAAAATCACCTCACGTATGTCAAACGTATCAGCACATTGAACTCAGTGCCAAAATTATCTTGAACGCGATATCTGAATTGGTGTATGAAATCTTCATTAAAAATCGCAATAATTGCAATTATTAGCCGTTCATGCTTACAAGTAAGAGTAGATTTTAGGGATATATTTCTTATGTGAATGGTACATTTGTGATAATGGACTCCATAAAGTCGAGGTTCAAACTATCAATGCAACTATCGAGAAGATTGCTATCCCCCACCAACAGCGACTAAGCTATTTGCTTGTTATCATCTGCTGAACAGATGAAAACCTTAAATTATAGCTAAATAGTTCAAAATTGACAAAAAAAACCAGTTTACATAATCTTTGTTTTGAACACACATGTATTAGGTAAATGAAGCCAAAGGCAAGTTACTAATACGTTGCAAACTTGGAGTAATTTCACATAACTCCACATGACTCCTTTTCCCCCTACTTCCGTAGGTATTCAAGAGGTAGCGACTAGATAATAGTGATGGTCAATGCGAACCGTTTGTAAACGAATACTGATTATTGGGAATGAAGATGTGTTGAATAATATTCGACACATCTTCATTCCCAATAATTATTATAATCAGTGTTATATTATATTCAACGTAGATAACTTCTTGATATATCAAGAATTGATCTACGTTAGTTTTTAAGAAGATATTCACAAATTACATACGAGCATTCTCGAATTAATGTCTAATGAGAAAAAATCTAAAAAAAAGTCTAATGGGCAAAATTAGGATTCAAAAATTTTCAAGTTATTTAATATTTGGACTATTGTGAAAAATTTACCGAATTCAGAGAAAAAAGGCACATCATGAAGCCCCACCACCCTACCATCCATTTTCTATGGGGCAGGCTCAACTAACTCCTCCCCTGTCATTCTCAATGTTTGATGCTATGCTTTTGTGAAAAGAAGTTACCCGAAAGCTGCGAAGCCTGCTAGCAACAGACTCTGAAAAGATGCAGGACCCTCTCTCCCTCCTCTCCTCCCCGTTGTTCCACAATAATTTAAATATTTACTGCTGATACGGCAGAAACGCCGTGTACCTGCCATGCCAAAGCCCTCTCCTGCGAGATATCTCATTTGCATTTCTAAAACTCGGGGAGCCTCCGCGATGCCTCGGGTTCCTCTCAACTCAATCCAACTCCATCTTAGCCCTGAACCAAGGGAGATCTCATTCCGTTTCTATCTTTCCCTTGGAAAACGCTTGTCAGCTTGTCTTATAGGAAACCTGGAAATTTACCGCTTTTCCAGGGGCCTCCTCCCGCCTTATGCGTGCCCGCCTTCAGAAGGCATTCCATTAGCTTGAGAGACTCGCCGTGTTATTTTCAAGGGATATGGCTGTTATTTACGTTTTATGTCCCATCCACGCCTTTCCCCGCGTTTCCTGGTTCTTTCGCAACTGCCCTCTTAGGTGAATCCTTTCTCGAATCGCTCCATGATGAATGCCCTCCAGGGCCCAGAAAACACCATTAAATGGGCTTTATACGTGGATTGTCACATGGAAAGCGAATATGACTTCTGCTATTTACTTTCCTCAATTCAGATTACTTCTGCTTACCTGCATCCAAAGTAGCCTCTACTACCTCCTCGACTGAATTCATCAAAAGTGAAATTGAGTCCACAACTATAACGTTAACTTAAGTTCTAAACGTGCACATGGTGCTAAAGATCCAACAATTTATTCGTAAGTATTGGATTTTATTGAACCCACTTTGTGATGGAGACAGACTGCTATCAAGTCGTGTAATTATGGCGAGAGCTATAAAGTGATTATGACTCTTCTCATTATCAGCAGTTGGTTTTTTTACGACTACAGTAAAATTGAAGGGGAAAACAAGGAAAAAACCAAGATTAAACTGCCTTGTTGAAAGTGAAAGAACGACGTTCTACGCCGTGCGGCAGAATTCAGCGTGAAGAGAGATTCTAGATGGGAGAATGCCTGTAATAAATTAGATGGTAATGTCTTGATTGCACCATGAAAAGAGGAGCGGGGCGAAGATAAGGGCTCTCTCCTTATCTCACAACGCTCCGTCAACGGTTGTTGAGGAAGAGGTGGCTTCAATCACCCTCCAACGATTAATTACATCGGATTCCGCCTTTCCCCTTTGGAGCGCTGATGACGCTATAATGTTTGCTCTCGGAGAGGATGAACCTTTCGACCTTTTCAACTAACTTCGAGGAGCTTCGCGATATGAGGAACAGAGGTAATCTCGAGCTTGGTACATTAAGTGTTTAATGATCGGGAGGTAGGGTTAGGGTTGATTAAATCAGCATATCGTCGCGTAATGGGGATATGACAGGTTTAGCGTATCAAATCATCTTGATCCACTTCAAAGACGTAGCACTCCAACAGAATCTACATGCGTTTTTTAAAAATTTATTGTTTACTAAATAAACATCACAATTGAGACTGAACAGAAATATAGTACATGTATAACATATAATTCACGTGGCACTTGATGCATGAACAGCTCACTAGCTGACCTGCCAATTAGCCTTTAAGGAGGTCACTTCAACATGAATAAGGGTATAGGTTCAAACAATGAATACAATAAATCTATAAATAACTAACTATAACATAGCATTGGTGACTTATAGAACGATTTATGGGAAATTATCTGAATACGGATTCTTATAGGAAATTTTACGCTGAGCAAAAAAGTTCTATAAACATGGGGTCTAAAATGGACAATAATATTCATCCATAATGTATCAATCAGAATTTCATTAAAAGGTGCTCCTTGTTGGGAATGCAAGAGGTAGACGCAAACAAATGTTATTGCTGTTCCAAATAATGTAATATACTTGGTGACGTGACATTAAATATATATTTGAAAAAAATAACATATTCCTAATGATAATATAAACGATAATAGAACGAACTCAGCAGTGTAATTACACAATAGGTGAAACACCGTTTTGCAGCACTGAAACAGTTATAAACAAAAAGTTGCAAGTAGTAGCAGCTGATTTTGGTTTTAATCCCCTACAGGAACATTGAATGATCCATGAAAAGATCTTGTTTAAAATAAGTCAAGTTCACTTTTGGCAGACTTTGAAAGTTTCATCGGGTATAAACAAAAAAATTGTCTCATTGTATCATTTTTCTAAATACGATAAAATGTTTTTAAAAACATTTTTGGCATGATGTACCTATTTGGGGAGTATCCATCGTAGGTAGCACCAGAAACGAGCATCTACTACTGACATGGGCCTAGTACGGTAGTAAATTTCTGTCAGGCTGGACATTAAGTTATTTGGGTGGTCCACCATTGAGCCATAAAGTCGCACATAGTTCTGCCGAATTAGTACTCTCGTGCGAATGGTATGTCCAAATCGTTGTGCAGTGTCATATTTCTGACATACCTTGGTGCACCCGTGATGAGACGAAGAACCCGATTTTGCGTGACTTGTATGCGATTGATGTGGCTCTTTGCAGCTGACCCCCAATGAGCCCAGATGAGTAGTACCAAATTGGTCTAATCAGAGTCGGTTACAGTAGCCGCTTAGATGTCAGTGCTAAAGGGGAATGACGGTGGTCCAGAAGAAACTTGAGTGGTCCAATGTGCTGGTGGTCCAATACCTGATGTGACTTCGCCAAGTGAGCTTCTTGTCCAAATGCACTCTAAGATACCTAACACCGTCCAGGTCAGCGATCACTGTCCCGTTGAACTCAATGACCGGTCTAATTACACAGGTTTGGTTAGTGAAAGCGAGTAGCGCAGACTTTTGGGGGTTCATGTTTACTCTCCTTCTCCTGCACCAAACGGTTAGGTACTTTATTGACGATTACGGTTACTTCATTTATCTACATGCGTAAAATTCAAAATATCCTGACAGAACCGAAAACCAAGTCAGACTCTATAAAAACAGTCCCAAAACAAATTTTACCTTAACTCAACTGTGATGTTTTTGGCGTGTTCGAAAATTAGGATTTTTTTTTTTCAAACGATATATAATTTTTGTTGTGATTAAATTGATAAATCGTTAGTAGTAATCAGATTTTCATCGGCGCCCATTATTTCATACTCCTGCTCAAGAGTTAGTAAGTTATCTTGCGCCTCAAGAAAGTCTGACTCTTGGAGCCCGTCCCTCAGATACCAGTGTAGGAAGGCCCGCTTTTCCAGCATCACGTGAAACTTGATGTTAAGTTGGGTCCACGCTTGTTGAACAGCAGTCGTATTGCAGAGCATGCACATTGACCGTTGCGTGGCCGCCAGATCGCCATCAGGCACCATCATGGGCAGGGAGTCATTGATGCCGATTTTGAACCCTGTCGGAGACCAATCGACGAATTTCATGGACTTCTTTAAACGGATGGCCGCTACGGCCGAATTGACTTCTTTCGGAGTGACGTCCCCTCTGTACAGAAGGCAGCACGACACGTACCGTCCGATGTTCTCGTCGCACTGCATCATGAAGTTCGACTCATCCAAACATTTGCTCGTAATATCCAAAATCGAGAAAATCTCGTGGTTCACCGAATCTTTCCGGACGATCGGCGAATAACTCATTAAAGGGAAGTGGATCCTCGGGTAGGGCACCAAGTTTGTTTGGAAGTCCATGAAATCAGCGTTCAAGATGCCTTTGAATCGTATGCTGGTCGTTATCGCACTCACGGCTTGGGCCAGAATTCGATTCAAGTTTGAATAGCTCGGTGAGTCGATGTCCAACTTCTTATGACAGATCGAATACAGAGCTTCGTTGTTTACGAGGAAAACGCAATCTGTGGTTTCCAAAGTGGCGTTAGTAGCCAAAACTGCGTTGTAAGGTTCGACGACAGCAGTGGAAAGCTGCAAATAAAACAAGCAATAGGTACTTTTATCTATGATTAAATATAAATATTTAGTAAATTTGTATTGCCACATGGCTTTCTCTATTTTATTTGTCGTCCGTTCAATGCTTACTGTCCCATTTATCTACGTGGATTTAATAATTCACTGTTATTTCGTGCATAGTCTTCACCTTAGGACACGGGAAAACGACTATTTCCATTTTCGATATCTTCGGAAACTCTTCCGCCAAGAACTCCGTTAGCCTCGAGTAGAACCCCGAGCCAGTCCCTCCTCCGAGTGAATGTGTGATCATGAATCCCTGCAAGTGATCGCAACCCTCCACCATTTTCGCTGACTTATCTTGCGACTGAGTATAAATTTTTGTCCCTGTTGTGTTGTAGCCGCGGGCAAAGTTATTTGCCGCATCCTCTTTCCCAGAAATGAGGTTGTTGAAGGAGTGCAGATCTTTGTATTTTCCGGTTCGGATTTCATCTGGTAAGAACGTAAGAACTTAGCAGTATGGAAATCTAATGACAGTATTATGTATACTTTATCCCAATATTAGCTAATAATTCACCATTTCTGTTGTCGTCTCCTTCCTCATAGTCTTTATTATGTCCTAAATAACTCGCCTAAAAAAACTTTTGGAGTAACTAGTGTCACATTTTCATTGATGTTGATCACCACTCGTGCGTTTTGATAAAATACACAGCAAAATCCAATCGTTTCTTACCTATGACAGAAGGGTCCATATCGATGAACAAGGCTCTCGGGCAGTAATTGCCGTTAAACGTTTCGCAGAAAAACGAGCTGAATCCTTCTGGGATGCCATTGATGTCACCAACCGTGCTGCAAATATCTAGATCTTTAAAGCTGGACGCCTCTGGTTTGAGCAGCCTGCCAGCTTCATCCAGGTCATGTTCGAGGCAGTATAGTTCCCAGCAGAGGTTCCCCAATTGCACCCCGGCTTGACCAATGTGGATGGACACAATTTCTCTCTGTTACGAGTCAAACGAATTTTAAAAAAGAAAAAAATTGTGCGAATCACTTGAAAACGAATCGTCAAGATTCCTAACGTATCACCATCTTCATCAAAACCTCATGCACAATTCAGTCCACAAATGGTCATTTCACACACTCATTTTTGGCGCTGCACTGTTATGTTGTTCACGATCCCGAGGAGCTGGTACATGAGATTCTGACGATATAATCAAACCGAAAAAAAACTTACCATGTTTTGGAATTAACAGAAATAATTTAGGTTTCCATGAATCAGTACTAAAATAATTTAGAATTTCGTCTTATTGAGAGTTCACTATTTACAAATGTTACATGCCAAAGTTCTCAAAACAACAGTAAAAGTTTATTGAATACCAATCACATGGTACATAATAATTGGATTTTGAATGGAGATGTAAATTTGGAGGTAAATAGGAGAAGTATTTTCTCAGTAACTAATGTCATCTTCAATAGAGTACTGTAACAGTACTCTCCACTCTGTTGAGATTCTAAAACCTTGACGATGCAAGGTTTCCATTACGTCCCAAGTTTCTGACTAACAAACATTTCTTCAACTCTCAAAGTGTCCCGTCGTGGTTCTTCTCAGGTAATTTCGTTCTTTGAATAGGTATAATTGGATATAGCTCGAGACTGTGTAGATTGAGATCTTTATAATATATAACAGTGGTGTTCTTACCGACACCCTAGATTTATCTGTTTGGTTTGCAAAAAGTGTTGTGTTCTTTGTAGTGTAGTAGCGGGAGGTCGGTGGTTGGTCCTTGCTGGTTATCCGCATCACGCTCGATATATCTATCTTTCCGAATTCTCTTCCCACAACTGTTCCAGCCGAACGTAATATTCTACGATTCGAGAGACACTCAGATCTCACAAAAACAGTTACACGTTGTTCGTGAAAGACAACGTTTCGTGAAGACGACAAAACCGTACGATTGACGCTATTCTCGGGTTGTTTCGAGTTCATGAATTTTGTGACCGTAAAAATCACTATCACATTCGAAGGAATGAAACGACCAGTTTTCATGTCCGCTGTGGTGGACTCCGCTTCGAACGATATTGAGGTTTGAAGTAGCTCTCCGAGCGTATCAAGCCTCTCCCACGCTATTCCCGTAGAACCTATTTTTCGCAAATATCGCCATTCTATGGCGTTACCTACCCGGTTTATATGAGATGATAAAAGTGATATAAGACCGGTATCCAATATTCCCTACAGTAGACCGATGGGAGCTTCAAACTTGCTTGTTGAACTTAACCTTTTGCACCTACTGTAGCACCTGTCCACGATAGTGTCGTGTGCATAAGTGGGTCAAATTGATTCTAGTCTAAACGGTTTGAACTCACGTGGATACAAATATCCACTCACCTTTTAAGTTATAATTGATTGGAATCAGCCCACTAGGGTATTTTAATTTATCACCCCTTAATGTTTCGAGATCTATCCATGTACTCAAAGATTGATGAAATTACCAAAATCAAATTTGTGCGTTTCTACGCGTCTTAGGCCCAAAGAGGTATAACGAGGGTTGTCACCTGTATATGAGTAAGTGGACAGGGAAAATCGGACACTCCTCCCCACTTTATATCACCTCTGAACGATATTGTTCATAATATTACGATTATTATCCATATTACAGATTATAATAAGGCACCTGTTTGATAGAAACCAGATTGAAACAGATTTATACAATTGGAACATAATTAATCATCATTGTTTTTTTAGCTTTTAAACCCAGCTTTGAATGATCAGAACTTCCATTCGAAGTTTCCACTATTATTTGCCTCATGTGATCAAGTTGTATGTCCTAACTTTAACCACTATAAATCTCCTGTAATGGTGTTTGATTAACATTTAAGAGTGGAAAATGTACACACAAATTATTACCACGCTTGAACATTTCAGGCCCGTATATGGAGACTTCACCTGTTACGGATGAAGATGAAGATGAGCTGCCTCCACCTCTGTCGTCAGAAAAAAGGAGGAAATCCGTTTTCACCAGAGGATACAACCCGAATGACGAAGACGACAAATTCGACGTTCACCCAAAATCCGAAGAGGCAAAGAAGAAACTAGAAGATTCTGTCAAGGATAATTTACTATTCCGCGGACTCGAACCCGAGCAATTGATGGCAATAATTGATGCGATGGAAGAAGTCAGAGTGAGAAAAGGGGATGAAATTATCAAGCAAGGGGAAGATGGTGATTACTTCTACGTAATTAATGAAGGTACTTATGAGGTCCACGTTGCTCAAGAAAATGGTGAAGACATCATAATGCAAACGTACGAGGGGAGCGGGTGTTTCGGTGAATTGGCGTTGATGTATAATCAACCGAGGCAAGCTACGGTTAGAGCGATGACCAATGGAACGGTGTATTCCCTCGAGAGAGACCTGTTCAAAAAAATCGTCGTCCGAAGTGCTCACGTTAGACGTAAACTATACGGGGAGTTGATCGATAAAGTGTCACTATTTGAAACGCTCACGGAATTCGAGAAGCTTAAGATCGCCGATGTTCTGTACACTTTAGGGTTTTCGGACGGCGATTCAATAATAAGACAAGGGGAGAAAGCTAATGGGATGTATTTCGTTATATCGGGAAGCGTCAAGATCACGAAGATGGTACAAGAAAAAGAGGTGCCCGTTAAAATAATTAATAGCGGACAATATTTCGGCGAGTTGGCGCTTTTGAAGAACAAACCGAGGGCGGCAAGCGCGACTGCTTTGGGGCCTACTAAAGTTGCTTTCCTGGCTGCTGAAGCGTTCGAAAGACTGATGGGCCCTTGTTTGAAGATGATGCAAATCAATGCGGAAGATTACTTGTGAACTGCATGAAAAGCATGAAAGAATCTTTGAAAAAGAATTGAAATCGAAAAACCAATATGGTGTTATTACAACGAAACGTTATCATAACCTACGAATTCAAGCATAATACATTAAACAGCCAAAATTATCTCCTTTATATCATTTTTGCTATCGTAATTCTGTCATTCTACGTAGAATTCGAATCGTTGTATTACATGTTATTTCACGTTTCCAAAGCCCTGCTTGAGTACACTCAGCACCATCGTTTCGGTTCATCTTTCTGTCTGGACCCTCAGCACCTCCAATCATTCATTGTAGTACATATACTTACCTACTGCTGGGGTATTCCTGAGTCTTCAGGTGGATGCTCTGACACCTGTAACCTTACTGCAGCCCAATTCGCAGGCAACATTGCCTGTAGGCTCTCACAACAGTTCCATAATGAACGCGGAACATCTCATGCGCCCTGGTAGAGAACGGCTAGTGTACCGTATCTGTGCATTAAGGCTTGAATATACTCGTATTTATGTATTTAATTGACATGGTGCAAAAGACTACAATTGAAAATCCTTTATAAGTGTATTTTGACAACTCACAGTTCCAGTTGGGCCCAGTCCTCTTTCTGACAATAGACCAGTTGAGTGCACGTTTGTCTTTAGAGAAATCCACTAATTGAGCGCCACAATATCAACGCGTTAGGCCTTGATTTTCTAGTTTCAGTTTGATCAACAAAACTCTTCTATATTTGTGTTTCATATTTACTTTCGTGGGAACATTGTGTTAGAGTTTAGTTCGAGTTTGTTCAAAATGTAACGTGATTTGTGGACAAATCCAAGAAATATTGGATAAATACAAAAAATGGCGAGTTGAAACTCCAAAACTACCGAAACTCCAAAGATACTAATCAGCTAAATAGGCATCAGTTGTCATATAAATACATCATTATTTCAAAAATGTGCTGTTACATGATGCGTTTTTCTGTACGCACCTGTTACTGCTATGAAATAGGCTGTTACTGCTATGAAATAGGAAATATTTTTAGGAGCTCAATTTGTCCAATTGAATGGCCTCATGGCAAAAAGGGTCCTTATCGCCACATTTGGAAAAATCGAGATGACGGTGGTTTTTACGTCTTTACCTTCGGTTTCACCGATTCATGCAAGACGGGACCTTCTCTTGACACTATTTCAACTAGTAAATGGAAGGCGAATTTTTCGTTTCATGCAAGAAGGGGCCCTATTCCGGGAATAAGGTCCCTTCTTCCACGAAATCGAACACATCATCGTGGCAGGTTGACGAGGTAGCAAAGCTACAACCTTACAGTCTAGAACAGTATCGTCCTTACTATGCTTCACTATTCACCTGGCCGACCTATTCAGCCAATCAAGAGGCGGATGAAGGAGAAAACGAATGACTGACCTGTACCTGAGAAAATGAGTGACCTGCACAATAAAAATTGAAAAAATCTAAGCTGTTATGTTAAAACTTGGAAATTTGAAAACTTAAAAACATACCTAATCTTCAATTTGATGACTTGTTCAATAAAAGTGTTCTAAAGTGGTTTTTGCGTTATTTGGAACCACCACAGCTGGTTAATGCAGAAAGGGGCCTTATTTCGACAACTGTTTGCATTTTTGACCTAAAAATTATACGTTCGATCAACAAAAGCAACTGAATAACCAAAAATTTCAAGGAGATAAAAAGTTTTTTTCGATTATTCCGGAACGGAAAAAAATTCATTTATCTGAAACTCGGAGATCCTTTAGGAAATTTCACGGTGATCACGAAAGTAGTGAGGAAGAAATGAGGGTTTCAGATATCTACTTCCCTCTGGCCCCTCTGACGTCATCACCATCTCCCTTCGCTACCACCTAATCACCTAGCCAGCCACCCCTCTGACGTCATAGGCTCTTACGGCATAGGCTCTGACGTAATAGTTGGCCTCCTGCCAGCCGTCTGACGTCATACGCTCGTGCGTCATAAGCTCTGACGTAATAGTTGCCCTCCTGCCAGCCATCTGACGTCATACGCTCGTGCGTCATAGGCTTTGACGTACTAGTTGGCCACCAGCCAGCCGTCTGACGTCATACGCTCGTGCGTCATAGGCTCTGACGTAATAGTTGGCCTCCTGCCAGCCGTCTGACGTCATACGCGCGTGCGTCATAGGCTCTGACGTACTAGTTGGCCTCCTGTTAGCCCTCTGACGTCATACGCTCTTACGTAATAGTTGGCCTCCTGCCATCCGTCTGACGTCATACGCTCGTGCGTCATAGGCTCTGACGCAGTGGCCCACCGGTCGCTTGTGTTCTGACGTGATCTGAGGGAAAGGGTGAATCAAGGGAACAAATTTTTCCCGTTTCAGTTTATGTGCCAAAGCAAAGACATGAAAATGTCAAAAACTATGTAAATAGGTACCTAAGCCCAATTGTAATGTCAATTTTCTGACAATGAGTTTTCGACTATAGTTTTCATACCTTTTTGCTTAAGTACTTATTGCAATTTGAGACTGATAATGAGCTGTTTGCAAATAAAAAGTGTGATAACTACTTTATTACATCTTATTAATCTATTTTCAAGTTCCGATTCACAGTTGAATGTATTTTATTCAGATGGAAGTCGAAAAAAGTGAAAACGATGGAATGACGAAACCTGTCGAAGTCGACAGGTTTCGCCATTCCATCGTTTTCACTTATAAGGACCTTTTTTGCATGAAGCCATTCAATTGTGTTTGTAGTTAACGCCCAACTGGTACACCACAGTCTACCATATTCCATCACTTCAAGATTTTGTTCCCGTTTAGTTTTCAATGAATATAGTGATACGAAACTGTATTAGCGTTTCTAAAAACCTCCTTATTCAATATTTATGTTGAATTCAAAGTGAGTAACGGCCGTGAAGACCATTTCAACAAAGTTGCTCCGGAGCAACCCAATTGTTAATACAACTGTATTGAGCCTTGAGAAGAGTTGTTGAGAAACAGACGACCGTGGAAACGATTTTTTTTCGTCTCTAAAATACTGTCCCAATTATCGTCGAGTTACGCCGCTCTGGGAAGTCTTACGGCTGCCAACGTGGCGGAGATACCTGTTGGATTCAAAGGTACAACAGGCTTGCGAACCCACCTGACAAGCCCGCCCTCCTCTTATCTCACTACACCTAAACGTCGTCATCACTCCCTAAATTCACCCCTCCATAATGAATCGGGGCCTTTCCGAGGATACGCTTTTGTGTACACTCCATAAATTACTCTGCGTTTGTTTTCTTTTCCGGTCCCATTCTTACGCTTTCCTTTCGAAATTCCTCTTTCATCAACCGCCTTTTGTTCCTGCAGGCCCGCTTGTCAACTTCTACGGGTAATTTATGAAGGACGCGAAACACTTTTTTTTCTCTCTTTTTTCGGAAATGAATAGAACGAGCAAAAAAAGTGGAGAAATCTTTTTGGCTCGCCACCGTAATACGTCATTTGCCCTTGCAATAATAAACTCCCGACAAAAGCTTCCTCTTTCTCGGTTTCCCACGGGCTTTGAGAGCGAGCCAAAGTCGAATGAAAGAGCAGGTTAATTAATGAATACGGATAATAGAAAATCATATTAAGCCGGGTAAATAGTTAAACATTTGATGGTGATGAATCTTGGGAGAAAAAAAAAATGATTACAGAGGAAATTGAGGACTTGCCAAATGATTGAACAGTTGAATAAAAAGTAATGATCGTCGATGCACACCGTGGTTGATATACATAAAGTTCTGAACAGTATTTGAAAACATTAGGCTTTTTACATGCGAGCCAAGTCCTACGGTAACGATTCGCACCTCAGACAACATCCACATCAGGTGTTCCCGCTGTGATCCACCACCACTCCTGCGTTTTCTTAAGGTTCTGTGAATAGATTTTGTGTGAATTGGATTAGTAAAAATGAAAAAAAAAAGAGTATTTGCAAAAAAGTTGTTTTTTGCATTCACAACATCTAAATGGCCGGATGGTAATTTGACTTTTACGGATGGGTCAAAGTGCGGGGTCTCAGTTGGATGCGCGTTTTGGAACTTGAAAAGAAATCATAGAGCAATATTTAAATTGCCTCCTTTGACATTTAGTTACCATGCGAAAACCGTGGCAATCATCATGGCCCTAGAGTTCATGTTGAGAATAAAAGACTCCTTGAGTGTTATGAAGAAACATGGTTTAGCATCCTTCAGGACTGACTTCAGAGCTTTTACATCTGCAGCATACCTGCCGAATCAACAACATAAACGTGCATTTGTCGTGGATAAAAGCTCACGTAGGACTTATCGGAAATGAGACGGTCGACCGTTTAGCACAGGAAAGGTCAAGGAGTACCATTAGACCATTAGTACCTGTCGCTATCTAACGGCAGCAGCAATTTAATACGACAATTCCATCGAAAGGAAGTACATAAAGGTCTCGGAAGAACAATATAGAGACTGAGGTCGAACTTACAAAATTTGATTATAGAGTGCCCACCCCCCCTCCTTACAAATTCAACGTGAGGAGTTTTTCAAAGAAGTTTGGAACAACCTTCCAACTATTTGATAGTATTACAAAGTGGAAATTATAGCATTTACAAGGCTATACATAAATTTTCAAGTACAGTTGCTATATATATATTAATATACTCGTATAAATTTATTTAATACTCATGGCTGTATAATACTCTTAATGCCAAATAATAATAATAATAAGGAAAAAAGTCGTCTATTTCCAATGAAATATTAAACCATCGTCAGTAACAAATGGTGACCATTACAGAGTGGTGAACTTATACAGGGACTCCATGAGTGAAAGGTCGAATAGGATTGGTTGATAGATGTGAAACTAGAAGCAGATTGCCATTGGCTCTTGCGGTGAATGGGAAGGGCTTAGAACAGAATGGTATCATAATATGTTAGAGCAGATTCACCATGAAAAACATCTCAAAATTTGTATTTAATATAAACCACGTTTCTTCATCTTCAGAACGGAGATATTGCAATTCTGACTTCACCATCGTGTTCAGCGTAAAAAAATCTTTACAATGAGGCGTCACTTGTCAGACTGTTTCAATTGTTTTAGAACTTACCGGTAATCCCCCCCCCCCCTTTAAAACTCCCCGAAACTGGCCCGATTCTGGCCGAAACTGGCCCGATTCTGCCCATCTACGACCTTAGCCTTTCGATTGCGAGGACAGATTTTTAGTGCGAATTTGAACTGTTGATCTCAATTGTATCGAGAGTTATCGTCGGGAATGACACATAAACATAAATACACATAAATATATATATAATGACACATACACATAAATATATATAATTTTTGGTTTCTTTTGAAAGTCAGGATGGCTTGGAACGGATTTTGGTATAAAATATTTTCAGAAATTCGTGTTTTGAAAATTTTGGGCCGTGAGCAATAGCTTCCTTTCTTCGAAAATTCGCTAATACATCGATGTCTGGAAAAACATCGGAAGCAAAACATCGATGTGTGTAGACATCGATGTTTAAAGAAAATTATCGAGTGTTTTAAAAAATCGAATTGGATACCTATCCCTGGTACAAATCCCAAGTTGTTTTGCTGAACCTTGAATCTGATACGAGCTACCGCGACGTCTGCGATCGATACAATTACTACACCTTCCGATTGTTATTGCATGACCTGAGACGCTCCACATCAGAGACGTATTGGGCTCAAAAGTGTCTATGACAGTTCCTCAGGGATATCGGAGCCCCTGACCGACAGCTGACCGATCTAGTGGGAAAAATAATGTAATGAAGGATTGCGATTCGAAACTCGGATGAAAAGCAAAGTACTACGTCGAAGATTGACGGGAAAATCCAATTAGGAAAACCGTAATGGTGGGTGTCTTTGACCGAGAATCGGAAAAAATCGAATTTCAAACGATCATTAATGGATGAATATGTTGATATTAGGATGTCCAAAATGAAAACTCACAATATCCTCCCACAACGGTTAATTCTCGGGTTAATTATTTTTTGGGTAACTGTACTGTCCCAACAAGGTACGAACTAGTTGGAGTAATAACTGAAATAATTCGTGTTTGTTCGAGTAGGTGACAAACTCATTGATCCTCTCGCAATTCCTACAAATATCTGTCAGGGGAAAAACGCACCAAAATCATCCGTCAATCTCACTTAATTCATTCGTTTGTGCTTCGTCTACCGTGTACACTGATTAAAATGGTCGTTTTAAAATTTAGGACAATATAGAATGTGATTTTATTTCTCAAGGGATGGTCCTGCAAGATTTGTATAATCTCACTCATCAGAAAAATTTGGAACTCCTACGCTATCTTTTTAAATTTGATTACAGTAAATTATGTTCTATCTATGTGTTGCTACCGAATGAAATACAAAGGTCATTACACGAGTCAAAACATCTGAAGAAGAAGTCGACTTCATATCGAATTGAGGTGTTTGATTGAGATCGAATGGACCTTCAAGAAGAGGAATTGTCAACTCAAATACATCGAGTAAAACGAAAAGTATTTCCCCGCGTGACTTCATGATTCTTCGTATTCTCGAGGGTTCAACGATTCATCTACTACTGCCACACCTTATATCCCTCCCCCAGTTATTTTTTACTATAATATAGTAAAAATAAACACAAACGGTGAAACAGCTTTCGTACAAGTACGCAACCACGAGGGACATCTTATGTCTTTGCGCCCCCTCCCATCAGAAACTTATACGAAGCTTGCATATAAATTATTGAGAATGATCACCTGTGTGTAAACAATTATTTAAACAATCACGCTCATACCGCAGCTTGTCGGCCACGCACTCAGCAGTGGTTAACGTAATATGGTCAGGTAAATCGAGAGCTATCCAACGAGTGGTGAACGATTTTTGTACGATGATAAGTGGCGAAGATAAAGTTCCGTAGCAACGAATCGGTTGTAAGCGAAAATCATCAGAAATATTTTCGTGACTCTTCTCCGTTACATGCCCCGCGTTACAAAAAACAGATGACTGTCCCTGCTTGCGTTAGTCATGGAAATTCACAGGTGTTGTCATAGGACAAGGAGAGAAGCTCCACGCCAACGAACGAAGATACTGCCAACTGCTGGGTACCCGTGCAGCGAGTTCTTGTTGTGGGGGAGACATCTCATCGCTTATCTCTATGTGTATTTTGTATTTGGCCTATGAATTCCATTGAAGCGGATAATCCAATTCTAGTTTGGAGAATCCACCCACTATCCGCTTGAGCCTTCGTCCTCGCCATCTGACCTCCGTGTAGCCGGATTACAAAGGAGCGCCACCTCCCCCAGTCGATCGTTAATGGTCGCTTGCTCTAATATAATATATTTATAATATTTAGGTATATAATATATAGGTATATTTATAATATTTATACGATGGATTGGTGAAACGAAAGACACTCGCGTGATGTACAGGAGGATGAAAATTATAGAAAACACAAAAAGTAAGAAAAACTTGATTATAATAAAGATATAATGATTATTACAGGAAAGTGAGACCAATACCTATAGAACTAAACTCCCGAATCTTCCCATATGCTGATACTGCTAAGTACCTGGGAATGAACCTGGACGCCAAGCTCCGCTGGAAGGAGCACGTAAAGAAGAAGAAGGAAGAAATCAACCTAAAATTCAAGAAGATGTACTGGCTCATTGGGAGAAAATCCCAACTGCCTATACATAACAAAATGCTACTGTACGAGCAAGTGATCAAGCCAATTTGGGCCTACGGCTGCCAGTTATGGGGCTGCACTAAGAGCAGCAACATGAAAATAATCCAAACAACGCAAAACAAAATTCTCAGGAGCATAGTTAATGCCCCCTGGTATGTTCGAACGAATGATCTCCATCGCGATCTTAAAGTCAAGATGGTGAACGAAGTTATTAAAAATCGAGCAACGGACCATGAAAACCGTCTCCACAAGCACAGGAATGTTGAAGTACTGAACCTTCTGGACAACAGTGGCGACGTACGAAGGCTGAAAAGGACCAAACCCCTGGACCTAGTTACATCTCACTAAAGTGATGTGATGAGTGGTAGTAGGTAGTGATCTATGAACCACAATACGTTAAAAATTAACTAACAGAGTGAAGTCACTAGATGTATAATATACAGTTGTAACAATAAAGATGATTTAAAAAAAAAAAATTATACTTGATGATAATAAAGAATAATGATTATTATCATCAACTTTTTCTGAATTTCTTGTAAGTGTTTTCTATAATTTTCATCCTCCTGTACATTCATTCGAGTGCATATTTATAATATTTTCGTATATTATAGGAGCAAAATCGTAATTTCGGTACAATGCGGTCCTAAAATCAACCTGAGATGATCTCTTTTCCGTTCAGATCGTTGCAGACGTATCTAAGTTACTACCATCTAAGTAACATTTTCTGATATGAAGACGTTGACCAAAAGCTTTAAGGTTTCGTTCCTGAATCTACATGAACAAAATTATGTGAAATGGCGGTCTACTCGACGTCGATTTTATACATGTGTGATCAAAAACACTTGTTCAGTCTTTCAGTTGATGTGGTTCGAAAATAAGTTGTCAGCTGAAAGTACTTTTCAGTTCTTGTTCGTAAATTGTGATTTCATTTTCAATAAAAGTCGTTCGCCCAGTTGTTGCGGGCAATACCGAAGTTCAACAATCAATCCCCTTCAATAAAAAACGGAGGTATAGAGTCTATTTCCACGAAAATAATGAGTACAATTGTTAAATCGATTTCGACGATTAGGTCATCATCAGTAACAAACACGAACATGAGTTCATGTTTGTTACTGATGATGACCTAATCGTCGAAATCGATTTAACAATTGTACTCATTATTTTCGTGGAAATAGACTCTATACCTCCGTTTTTATTGAAATGGGTTTCCACAACCTCGTCGCGAGTGATCTAATTCGTATCAATCCCCTTCATCTATAGTTACTTACGAGTATATACAATAAATTGACCATAAATTAATACTCTCCTGTGATGAACACAGACTTTTTCGTGGCTTTTACCTAGGCCTCATCTATGATCAAAAAATCCACAGTCATGCAGGTTTTATGTACAATTTTCTCATTGAAGAACATTTATTTATCTTCAAAGTGCACCCCCTCCCCCTAAAACTCCCTCAGTTTATAGATTTTTCTATGCTGAACACGACGGTGAAGTCGGAATTCCGGAGCACTTTGAAGATGAAGAAACGTGGATTATACTTGGATGATACTTGAGATGCTCTTCATGGACAAGTCTTTCAATGGAGACATTTTCTTCTAGAATTCGATCTTATAGCCATGCTGTATTTTAATCATAGATGAAGGTAGGTAATAGCCGCGAAACAGTCTGTGTTCACCACAGGAGAGAGTTCTACTTCATGGTTGAGTAGGTACCTAATGTTTTTAACCTGTTCAGGTTTCCATTGCTTCGCATTTGGTTTCGTAGTTTGCTATTTCCTTACTATTTACTTACCTACAGGTTTACTATTTCAGATTTTTTTGTCACCTCAACAAAATCACTCCATCCTGATCACTGAACACAATTTTTTTTTTCTTTTTCAGCTCATTTGAGTTCCTTGTATCGCCAACGCTGCCTTAATGTTTGCTTCCACATTCGTAAATAATCGAATTCCCTGAATAATATCCAAATTATCATTTTATAGATAATTTTGTACTACACGTAGGTACAATTATTTTTTGAGTTGGTTATGCCTGGATGATCTCCACACCTTCCCGTTGATGAGCGATACCTCATTTGAACACTAAAAATTAAGAAGATTGAGAAAACTAAGAATTTTAAATTGAGAATACGTTTAGAATCCTTTCGCCAGTTTTCAGTTGTAATTTAAAGGAAGAACTGTAAAACCACGTATCAGGTAGTGCATAAGATGTAAATAACGTCCTTGGAAACTGTTTATTTATTTTTCCCACTACATCATGTTCATAATATACTTTTGGTGTCTGATTTGATCACTTCGGACAGCCGCTTAGAGTATTGAGCAGCGTGGCGTTGCATAATGTTCAAGCACGGTCCCATCAGCCTTTCAAACGCTTCGGCCGACAAAAATGCCAATTTGGTAGTTCCGATGGCGAAACAATTCGCTGCCCTTGGTTTCTTGTTGAGGAGAGCCAATTCGCCGAAATATTCTCCCTGGTTAAAACAATAAGATATTACGGTTAGTAAATACATTGATTTCTGGTAACGAACCTGCATACATGTAGGTATGTCATAGTAATCTAAAAAAAAAAAGCTTTCATTTGACCGGAAATTACTCGCACTATACGAATAATACGAATTATTAGCTTATTTCCAATTATTGAAAAAGTTTCGTTCGACGAGAGAAGGCTGTACCTATTTGTGGGGCTTAGGTGCATACATTTGTGTATAGTGGAGTATTTCTTCGTCCATGTTCGTCCACAGTTCTTCGTCCCAACCATCTTCAAGGTTGATTTAAAAATCCAAACATCACCTGATTTGGATGTTTCTAACTTCTTTAAGTACTATTCGTATGTAACAAGATCGAGTATGTTACAAGAACAGGTTCAAATTTTGGAAATATTTTCGAACAGCTGGACAGTTATTTTATGATCTCATGGTCTAAAGGAGTGATACGCTCCTACTCCTCCTTATAGGTATATATATTTGAATAGGTACGTATGTACGAGTATAAGTAGATGAACTCAGATGAGATTGGGATTTTTAAATCAACCCTAAAGATGGATGGGGTTGGCCTACAGTAAATTCATATCACTAGCAGTACTATCTTCGTCCTGTGTAGTCCAAAGTAGTTGATGTCAGGTATGCGTGATATTTATTAGTGATACTTGAAAAATATATCTAGTAAAATGAGAAAACGTCACCACTTTTCCCCGATAATATCACTTGGCTACCACCTATATCATGCACATATCCATCATGGATGTTAGGGTGCTATACGATTGTTGGTTTTCCTTCAGTTTTACAGTTCTTCCACTACAAAGCTGAAACGCTATAACTTTACATGAGCATGACGTACCGATACGCACCTGCTTAATGATTTTTATGACATTCTCGTCACTGCCGTCCGTCCTGGTAACGCGAACTGACCCGGTAACCACGAAGTACATTCCGTCAGCATTATCACCTTCTTTTATGATCCGCTCTCCATTCGAGTAAACCATCGTTTGCAACACGTCAGCAATGTTTTGTCTTTCCACGTCATTCAAACCTGATAACATTAAATGAACACGCGTACATGGTAATATCAGCATCAATAAGTAATCACCAAATTAGGTTTCTAACTTTTCAGCGAATTTTCGGTCCAAAAGGTTTAGGACTCGAATTTCCAAAAAAGATTTTTATACCAAAATCCGTTCCAGACCATCCTAAATTCACTGCCAAAAGACACCAAAAATCATAATATTTTTGGTGTCTTTTGGCGGTGAATACATATTATGTATCTAAAAGTTTATACATAGTATTATAGTTTGCGGGTGAGGATGACCAACACTAGTCGTTGTTACCATTTGTTTATTGCAACGTTTCAATCTTGGAACAAGATCCTAATCATGCATCCTACAAAACAGAAATATGGGAGAGTTATTATGGTTAAGTTATAAATGGAGACTTACAAACTAGTTATGAAAGGTTCCTTTTCAGTTATTTAGTTCCTTAACTAGTTAATTAGTTCCTGTCATAACTAGTTTCTAAGTCACCACTTATAACTTAACCATAATAACTCTCTCATATTTCTGTTTTGTAGGATGCATGATTAGGATCTTGTTCCAAGATTTAAACGTTGCAATAAACAAATGATAACGACTAGTGTTGGTCATCCTCACCCGCAAACTACTCTACTGTTTCCTCGTAACAAAAAACCTCCACTATTTACATAGTATTATATATATTTATGTGGCATAACCCTCGATAAAATTGAGATAAAAAGTTCAAGATTGAGATTGAACACCATCGTGTTCAGCGTTGAAAAATCAATAGTGTTATTCGGCGAAAACGAGCAAAAAAGAGACAAAATTGAACATTATGTGCTTATCCTCTCTATGCCGTAGAATGGAAAGTAGTGAACCATCAAGGTGAACCACTTTGAAGGTACGCTCCTTTTGTGCCTTAATTTGGTTCCAGAGGTACTGTTCAAAATCCTCGATACCTATACAATCAAAATCAGCAGTACCATTGATCCTACTTTCGCATTTCCTCGCATGAATCCACTACTTCCGTCAATAAGTAACTTAGATGAAGTTGGCACATTTTTCATGATTATGGTGGCAATAAGATTTTATAATTAACACAAACAACATTGAGGGAACTGCAAGAACCTTTTCTTCTCAAGAAAACAAGTAACTATTAGGAAGGCTACTGTAAGTACCTGACAATCTTTAGTCAGGGAGCACCACACCTGATGCATGCCGAAGTAACCGAATAAGTCCATACCTAATTACCAAATATGTTTAAGATTGTCCATATATGAATGAGGTGTTCCAAACATCACATTTCACCTAAAACCAGTTATTTCTTCAAAAATTCGCTCTTATAGCCATGCTGCATGACTGGCACTTTTTTTGGATGGTTATATTTTGGTAGGGGATATGGTAATGCACAGGCGCTAAATTCATGGTAAATAAGTAAATTGCGTTGATTACAAATATGCCACATGAAGTTGGTCCCCAACTAGATCTTTGAACCAATGATAAAACACACAATTATGGTATCGTTGTACACAAGACCATCAGCATCTTGTGAAGTTCGTATGTTCAATCCATTTGCCAGAGGTAAGTCTGAAAATGGTTCTCACTTTGAGTACATACCTCAATCACCTTAACATCAATAAATGACGAAATAATGTTACTCCACTGGTACAGCGTATAAAATGAATCATGCATGCAAAATCGCTCGCACTAACCCTGGAACAAAGAAACCTTGGCGAGAAGTTCTTCGTGGAGTTTCCTCCGTTCATGGGCGCTCTTCACGACGATTTTTTGAAACGCGTTTCTATCCAATGAAAACACTATTCCATTCGTTTTCGCTTTGACGGTGGCCGATCTGGGCTGATTGTACATCAAAGCCAGCTCCCCGAAGCACCCTCCGTTGTTGTAGGTCCTCATCGGGAAATCGGTGCCGTCCTCTCTTTTGACGAACACTTCGAAAGTTCCAGAGTCGATAACGTAGAAATAATCTCCGTCATCACCTTGCCTGAATCAAACGAGCCGAATGACTGTTAATTTGTAACAGCTAAAATTCATACAGTGATGAAATTATTAGGAAAGTGAGACATATTATACATCAAAAACTAATTAGGTACGTTTAAATTTATTGCCTGATAATTTCGTCGCCAACTCTGACAGGAACCTCTTTCATGGCATCAATGATCGTAGCCATCTGCTCAGGTTCTAGTCCACGGAACAGCAAATTGTCTTTGATGGAAGCTTCGAGCTTCTTCTTCATTTCTTCGTTTTTCGGGAACCTTCCGAACTCGGTCTCTTCATCGTCGTCTGGTTCATCATCGGGGTTGTAACCTGTTGAAAATTCAATACAGATCGTGAGTTTAATTTGAAATGAGGTTTTGTATGTTGCGTAAAAAATTATTCACAAAGCGTTGATTGTGGTGGACTAAAAATTGAACGTCGGACCCATCATTGGGTACCTTTGGTATACACAGACTTCCTCCTGTAATCTGCAGGAGGAGGAGAATCCTCTTCATCGTCCTCATCATCCTCATCTTCCATGGAACCCCTTGGAGAAGGCGTCTTACTCTGAATGACAAGAACATCTTGATGTCTCAAAACCACATTAGGCTTTGCTGGACCAGCACCATCCATTCCACTTCCTCCTTTTTTGTCCTTCAGCAACTTGAAATAATTTATGCTGAATGATAGAATGTCTTCGGGCATTTTCTTGTAAAAGCATATTGCGAATTCTAGCAGGAGCTCCCTGAAACTGTCGGGAATTTTGAGGGCCATTGTTACGTATATGGTCTGATTCAGTTCAGATTTATGTTCTGTCAGTGAATCTGCGCCATCTTGACGCGTTAAGCCAATTGTAAGCTTTCAGAACCGTCCAGTGTCTACATCTCAGCACTCAAGTAATTCGTTGCTATGTTCGTTTCTACTCGTACAAATTGACTTTACCACATGTGTAACACCGTTATAGGTACCATGGTAATACATTCGTATAATACCCTGCACAATAACCTATTTTAATCTAGATCATTACTGAATCCCAAAATTACGAATTGTAGATTTACACATTCAATTCCTCATCAGTAACGTCAGAGAGGTCCCATCACATATGGTCACATCAGTAAACGTATGGACGACTGGTATCTTGAGTGTTGCAAGAATGTCAAGCTACGAACATAGCGTAGATATAATGCAGAATAGAATAACGTCCAGACGGTAAAATGAATTGAGAAGGAGAGAAAGACTCTGGATTATTCAAATAATAATAACAATAATACTAATAAAAATTCAGAGTCATGCAGCATGGCAATAAGAGCGTATTTTCGTAGAAATAACTGGTTTTATGTAAAATGCCTCTATTTTACTGGTTTTATAACAAATGTCGTCGCCATTTTTTTGAGTAACACCTCAGTTTACAGACTTATCAACACTAAACACGATAAATACGATTATGAGGTCAGAATTATAATATCTCATTCAGTGGTCAGATTAGAGCAGATGAACCGTGAAGAACCTCTAAAGTAACGACCCAAAAAAACCAAAAAACATTTTGGACCGAGAACAATAGCTTCCTTTTCTTCGAAAACTCGCCACTGACTACTACAGGCTACAACATGGCCTGGACAAAGAACGAAGATTGAAGTTTACTTAGTGGTCGACAACTCAATATCAAAGGAAAGTCACCTTATCGGTTTGAATGATACAACTTTGTTTTGTCACAATTGTAAAAATGGCAATTAAAAATCATAAAGCTACCTAAACGGAAAAAAATTTACGTGAAACGAAAAAAAGCACTTTTCAACCTGACCACACAACTTGAAACGAGTTCGTGTCGCCAAGATACGTTTAAAAAGGAAGGAAAGTTTAGGGCCTGACTTCCGCTGGGAAATGAGAGGAAACTCCGACAAAAGCTTTCTAAAAATGTTTTGTACCATTAAAAACCTTCCTCTACTTATAAATCGCCTTTTCTCCCCCTTCAAGTTTACTTATTTCTCACGGGCTTAAAGCACCTTTTGATAAAAAAAATAAAATAAAAAAAATTTGATTCATGTTCACACCGGTTGAAAAATAAAAGAAGGATTCATTTCTTTTCGCTCTCCTTAATTCTGTTTGCCTACAGTTAAGTTTAACCTGTATCCTGTGATAAATGGAGCAAATGTGGCAATTTTTATGAAAAATTAAACATTTCTTTAATGCAGCGAAATGTTAAGGAGAAATCGTTATACAGTCAGCACAACTCAGCTAGTTAAGGATCAGAATATATGGCTGTTCTGTAGTAGGAGTAGGTATTTACTATGTAGTAATGAGTTGAGTGTACCCACTTTGTATCCTGCTGGGTCTGAGCGACATCAAATACATGTCATCAATAATAATTACCTATTGGAACGTTCAATTTTTCAATTATCTTACAACGAAGATTTTCTTCGTCGAAACACACCTGCTTTTGAAGCAGAAGGTATTTTACTAAAATACTAGACTATCAATTTTGGTGAAAAGTAGGGCTAACTTCATAATGTCCACTCGTTCGTTATGGTTAAAGTTCAGTGTTGCTCTCTTTACTTGTCGTGCTATTGTAGCTCTGAATTGATATTGATTGTTTAGAAAACAAATCGAGTTGATTGTTAAAAGTTGAGTTCATTCAAAATTACTAGGTATCTCCCTTTGATTTGAATAAACTTCTTCCGAATTGAATCGACTTAACTCTTAAAAGTCGAATTGATGAACTCAAAATGTCCTCTGGTTATCTAAAAATCTAAAATTTAATTGTTAAGAGCAAGACAAATAAATTTATCGTTGATTAGGTGAAAAAATGGTCTTCATCAACACCACATATCTAACGGTTTTTTTGTAATTTTGATGTCAGACAACTGAAACCTCTTACAAAACGTGTGGTACCTCCTAGACAATAAAAAATGCTGAGAAATATGATAGAAGTGTGTTTTTGTTAGACAAAAACATGTTTTTCGTCCTCCTAAAAAGTTGGCAAAAGTTACGTGGTGCTGCCTCTTAAGGGACGAAATGTGTCATGTTCTCACTGGCGTGTCAGGTTCTTCGATCTAAACGATAAATTTCGTATTATCGAGGTTATTGACAAATACATAAACACAGTCCAACTAAGTGTAATTATTATCTAAAACCCAACGAAACCAGTACAAAAGGGTCTTGTCGTTTCCTGTGCCACTTGTTGATGTAGTTGTTAACATAGGGCTAATGAAACCTCAAGTTGAAGCGAAGGCACTAAGATCGCTCGTGGAACGACCCCGAGCCCTGTCAAGTCTCCAATGTTTGCGAACAAGGTTGTCGCTCGGACCCGACAAGAGACGACACGGAACCCAGTATCATCTAAGACCTCGCCCCTGATCCTGAAACAAACAAGGTTCATAAAGTACACCGCAAGTTGCCCCTAAGCCTCAGGTTCAACAGAGTGAATCCAGACGGGACGAATTCCGAAGTAAATAGGATTTCCGGGATCCAAGTCTCCCAAGCCATTATTGTGGAAACAAGCTCTGGTTGTATCTAGATCGAGCACCATCCTAACTGTATTATTGTCCAATTTACGCAGCATCATTATGTGTAGAGAATAATACTCAGCTTATGACTGAATGATTATCCCTTGCTTGTCACTTGCAAATTGTATTAAGTACCTAAATTCGCATAGTTTGTACAGTAACAATAATCACACAGTTTTTGATCGAGAGAGTGGTCTGCAATTTAGTACTTTTCATTCAATTTTTAAAAACGTGAATGTTACAATGGACGAATCGAACAGATCACCGAGACGAGGCAGGTTATAGGTATTGAAACTTGCTGTGATTGAACTCTTTTGCTACCGTCCGCCACAAAATGAATATTGACTTAAATCCTTTGGCTGACAGCGGAAAAGGTGGAGAGGACTGAAAACGAGTTCAAATTCAAAGGCCGGATAAACGGACGCGGGGCTTAACTAGATTATCTAGATCGAGATGGAATCAGGAACCTGTGGAGAGCGGGGGAAACGCTTTTCACAAACCCCTCGTACCGGGTTTTTATTCTCTTTTTTTCCCCCCAATAATGAGTGGAAAACCCTGTGGGAAAGCTTAGGCGCGTTAGGACAGTTGGGGTCCCTCTCCAAGGCTTGTTGCCGGTGACCGGGTGGTGGGGGGGAAATTAAATAAAAGGGATTGGCCGGTCAACCTAATGGTATCACGGGTCGTTTGATTGGGTCGCAAGCTCTTCCGCGGCACCTCGGCTTTTTCGAGATCGTCCGGAGGGGGCCCCTGCGTTTAATCGAAACCACTCCAATTCGCTTTTATTTGAGACCTACGGGGAGGCCGGTCCGGTAACCAAATCAGCGGGAGGCCCGCGGGACTGAATGGAATCACCGTTACCAGCGAACATGTTCAATTGTATGTACGTAGCGTCAAACTACTTAAATTGCAGTCGGGTCCAACGGGCCCGGCAACACTACTTCAGCGACAAAAACCAAACGTCAAAAAATCTAATCATCAGACAATCAAAACGTTATAGAATAGTGCGTGGCACCCTGCCTCTAGGAACGAGGGGTTCCTGATCAACGTTTGTATAAAAGTAACAGATTGAGTAAATTTCAATAAACAAATTTTATGTTATTTTATTGAAAATAGCTTACGGCCGTGTTGAAGGCTTACGCGCCTTCGTGGCTTCAGGTGAGTGTCCAAGTGTGTTGAGGTGGTCGGAGAAACGCCGGAGAGACTGGCCTCTGAAGGCTCCGGAAGGTTGGGTAGATCGAATTGGTAGAAGACGGAGGCTGACTGGCCTCGGATGGCTCCGGAAGGCGTACTAATACGATATGGAGGCTTACTAGCCTCTGAAGGCTCCGGATAGGTGTACAAATGTGATACGGAGGCTTGCCGGCCTCAGACGGCTCCAGAAGATTGATGCAGAACGGAGAATCCAGGTGTACGAAGTCTCCACTGTTAACACCGACAAAGTATCCAAATTGCTGGAGATTTAGGTACGAATGTGGTAAAGGTTTACGGATCGATCGATGATAGAAAAAGCCGGTACGCAACAGGTTATATATCCGATAATCCACCAAAATTACGTCACACAATCTCAACCAACTGATCCACCACGGACACCAACAGTACACGACACCTGTATTATACAGGTAATTATAATTAAATTATGATGCAACAAAGAGTAACAAAGTGTTACAAGAGAAGAGAACTTGTTACAAAAGAATGTAGAATTTGAGGGAAAAATAACCTGGATATTATAAGAAATTGATAAGAGATAACATAGATGGATTTGATTACATGGAGGAAGACAAAAATAATATCAAGCCTGGCGTAAACAGTTTTCGATTACCTACATAGTCATCAACCACTACACTGTGTAGTAGCTATGTTATTATTGCTCGAAAATAAGGTAAGCGCAAACAGTATTAAATTTCTAGTCTACACAGACCATCATAAAATTACATGTGGCCTGACAATCAGATCCTTCTTGTTACCTTTCCGTCATCTTCTTCTGTTATCATCGTCTTTGCTATATTGCATGTATCTCTACCGCATGTCACACGGATACTAGTTTCCTACAGTACCCATCTTTCAATATTGTTTCTTCTATACGTACTTGTAGCATGTTAATATTGGTAACCCTCGTAGATAATAATATTATCTACGAGGGTTACCAATATTAACATGCTAATAATATTATTATCAATTTCATATGAAATATTATTGTACAACTGTCGACTAAAATACTTCGTGAAAACGAAAAAAAGTTGACTTCATATCGACTCGACGTGTTTATTTGAGTTCGAATGGACCTTTAAGAAGAGCAATTGTCGACTCAAATACTTCGTGAAAACGAAAAAAAGTTGACTTCATATCGACTCGACGGGTTTATTTGAGTTCGAATGGACCTTCAAGAAGAGCAATTGTCGACTCAAATACTTCTTGAAAACGAAAAAAGTTGACTTCATATCGACTCGACGTGTTTATTTGAGTTCGAATGGACCTTCAAGAAGAGCAATTGTCGACTCAAATACTTCGTGAAAACGAAAAAAAGTTGACTTCATATCGACTCGACGTGTTGATTTGAGTTCGAATGGACCTTCAAGAAGAGCAATTGTCGACTCAAATACTTCGTGAAAACGAAAAAAAGTTGACTTCATATCGACTCGACGTGATTATTTGAGTTCGAATGGACCTTCAAGAAGAGCAATTGTCGACTCAAATACTTCGTGAAAACGAAAAAAAGTTGACTTCATATCGACTCGACGTGTTTATTTGAGTTCGAATGGACCTTCAAGAAGAGCAATTGTCGACTCAAATACTTCGTGAAAACGAAAAAAAGTTGACTTCATATCGACTCGACGTGATTATTTGAGTTCGAATGGACCTTCAAGAAGAGCAATTGTCGACTCAAATACTTCGTGAAAACGAAAAAAAGTTGACTTCATATCGACTCGACGTGATTATTTGAGTTCGAATGGACCTTCAAGAAGAGCAATTGTCGACTCAAATACTTCGTGAAAACGAAAAAAAGTTGACTTCATATCGACTCGACGTGTTTATTTGAGTTCGAATGGACCTTCAAGAAGAGTAATTGTCGACTAAAATACTTCGTGAAAACGAAAAAAAGTTGACTTCATATCGACTCGACGTGTTTATTTGAGTTCGAATGGACCTTTAAGAAGAGCAACTGTCGACTCAAATACTTCGTGAAAACGAAAAAAAGTTGACTTCATATCGACTCGACGTGTTTGAGTTCGAATGGACCTTTAAGAAGAGCAACTGTCGACTCAAATACTTCGTGAAAACGAAAAAAAGTTGACTTCATATCGACTCGACGTGTTTATTTGAGTTCGAATGGACCTTCAAGAAGAGCAATTGTCGACTCAAATACTTCGTGAAAACGAAAAAAAGTTGACTTCATATCGACTCGACGCGTTGATTTGAGTTCGAATGGACCTTCAAGAAGAGCAATTGTCGACTCAAATACTTCGTGAAAACGAAAAAAAGTTGACTTCATATCGACTCGACGTGATTATTTGAGTTCGAATGGACCTTCAAGAAGAGCAATTGTCGACTCAAATACTTCGTGAAAACGAAAAAAAGTTGACTTCATATCGACTCGACGTGTTTATTTGAGTTCGAATGGACCTTCAAGAAGAGCAATTGTCGACTAAAATACTTCGTGAAAACGAAAAAAAGTTGGCTTCATATCGACTCGACGTGTTTATTTGAGTTCGAATGGACCTTTAAGAAGAGCAACTGTCGACTCAAATACTTCGTGAAAACGAAAAAAAGTTGACTTCATATCGACTCGACGTGTTTGAGTTCGAATGTACCTTTAAGAAGAGCAACTGTCGACTCAAATACTTCGTGAAAACGAAAAAAAGTTGACTTCATATCGACTCGACGTGTTTATTTGAGTTCGAATGGACCTTCAAGAAGAGCAATTGTCGACTCAAATACTTCGTGAAAACGAAAAAAAGTTGACTTCATATCGACTCGACGTGTTTATTTGACTTCGAATGGACCTTCAAGAAGAGCAATTGTCGACTCAAATACTTCGTGAAAACGAAAAAAAGTTGACTTCATATCGACTCGACGTGTTTATTTGAGTTCGAATGGACCTTCAAGAAGAGCAACTGTCGACTCAAATACAAGTATTTCGTGAAGTTTCGAAGTTTCGTGAAAACGAAAAAAAGTTGACTTCATATCGACTCGACGTGTTTATTTGAGTTCGAATGGACCTTCAAGAAGAGCAATTGTCGACTCAAATACTTCGTGAAAACGAAAAAAAGTTAACTTCATATCGACTCGACGTGTTTATTTGAGTTCGAATGGACCTTCAAGAAGAGCAACTGTCGACTCAAATACTTCGTGAAAACGAAAAAAAGTTGACTTCATATCGAATCGACGTGTTTATTTGAGTTCGAATGGACCTTTAAGAAGAGCAACTGTCGACTAAAATACTTCGTGAAAACGAAAAAAAGTTGACATCATATCGACTCGACGTGTTTATTTGAGTTCGAATGGACCTTTAAGAAGAGCAATTGTCGACTCAAATACTTCGTGAAAACGAAAAAAAGTTGACTTCATATCGACTCGACGTGTTTATTTGAGTTCGAATGGACCTTCAAGAAGAGCAATTGTCGACTCAAATACTTCTTGAAAACGAAAAAAGTTGACTTCATATCGACTCGGCGTGTTTATTTGAGTTCGAATGGACCTTCAAGAAGAGCAATTGTCGACTCAAATACTTCGTGAAAACGAAAAAAAGTTGACTTCATATCGACTCGACGTGTTGATTTGAGTTCGAATGGACCTTCAAGAAGAGCAATTGTCGACTCAAATACTTCGTGAAAACGAAAAAAAGTTGACTTCATATCGACTCGACGTGATTATTTGAGTTCGAATGGACCTTCAAGAAGAGCAATTGTCGACTCAAATACTTCGTGAAAACGAAAAAAAGTTGACTTCATATCGACTCGACGTGTTTATTTGAGTTCGAATGGACCTTCAAGAAGAGCAATTGTCGACTCAAATACTTCGTGAAAACGAAAAAAAGTTGACTTCATATCGACTCGACGTGTTTATTTGAGTTCGAATGGACCTTTAAGAAGAGCAACTGTCGACTCAAATACTTCGTGAAAACGAAAAAAAGTTGACTTCATATCGACTCGACGTGTTTATTTGAGTTCGAATGGACCTTCAAGAAGAGCAATTGTCGACTCAAATACTTCTTGAAAACGAAAAAAGTTGACTTCATATCGACTCGACGTGTTTATTTGAGTTCGAATGGACCTTCAAGAAGAGCAATTGTCGACTCAAATACTTCGTGAAAACGAAAAAAAGTTGACTTCATATCGACTCGACGTGTTGATTTGAGTTCGAATGGACCTTCAAGATGAGCAACTGTCGACTCAAATACAAGTATTTCGTGAAGTTTCGAAGTTTCGTGAAAACGAAAAAAAGTTGACTTCATATCGACTCGACGTGTTTATTTGAGTTCGAATGGACCTTCAAGAAGAGCAACTGTCGACTCAAATACTTCGTGAAAACGAAAGAAAGTTGACTTCATATCGACTCGACGTGTTTATTTGAGTTCGAATGGACCTTCAAGAAGAGCAATTGTCGACTCAAATACTTCGTGAAAACGAAAAAAAGTTGACTTCATATCGACTCGACGTGTTTATTTGAGTTCGAATGGACCTTCAAGAAGAGCAACAGTCGACTCAAATACTTCGTGAAAACGAAAGAAAGTTGACTTCATATCGACTCGACGTGTTTATTTGAGTTCGAATGGACCTTTAAGAAGAGCAACTGTCGACTCAAATACTTCGTGAAAACGAAAAAAAGTTGACTTCATATCGACTCGACGTGTTTGAGTTCGAATGGACCTTTAAGAAGAGCAACTGTCGACTCAAATACTTCGTGAAAACGAAAAAAAGTTGACTTCATATCGACTCGACGTGTTTATTTGAGTTCGAATGGACCTTCAAGAAGAGCAATTGTCGACTCAAATACTTCGTGAAAACGAAAAAAAGTTGACTTCATATCGACTCGACGTGTTTATTTGACTTCGAATGGACCTTCAAGAAGAGCAATTGTCGACTCAAATACTTCGTGAAAACGAAAAAAAGTTGACTTCATATCGACTCGACGTGTTTATTTGAGTTCGAATGGACCTTCAAGAAGAGCAACTGTCGACTCAAATACAAGTATTTCGTGAAGTTTCGAAGTTTCGTGAAAACGAAAAAAAGTTGACTTCATATCGACTCGACGTGTTTATTTGAGTTCGAATGGACCTTCAAGAAGAGCAATTGTCGACTCAAATACTTCGTGAAAACGAAAAAAAGTTGACATCATATCGACTCGACGTGTTTATTTGAGTTCGAATGGACATTTAAGAAGAGCAATTGTCGACTCAAATACTTCGTGAAAACGAAAAAAAGTTGACTTCATATCGACTCGACGTGTTTATTTGAGTTCGAATGGACCTTCAAGAAGAGCAATTGTCGACTCAAATACTTCTTGAAAACGAAAAAAGTTGACTTCATATCGACTCGACGTGTTTATTTGAGTTCGAATGGACCTTCAAGAAGAGCAATTGTCGACTCAAATACTTCGTGAAAACGAAAAAAAGTTGACTTCATATCGACTCGACGTGTTGATTTGAGTTCGAATGGACCTTCAAGAAGAGCAATTGTCGACTCAAATACTTCGTGAAAACGAAAAAAAGTTGACTTCATATCGACTCGACGTGATTATTTGAGTTCGAATGGACCTTCAAGAAGAGCAA
This sequence comes from Stenodema calcarata, assembly GCA_963920205.1. Classification (NCBI taxonomy): domain Eukaryota; kingdom Metazoa; phylum Arthropoda; class Insecta; order Hemiptera; family Miridae; genus Stenodema; species Stenodema calcarata. The sequence continues at coordinate 11,765,643 of OY986061.1, read as the reverse complement.
TTGTCGACTCAAATACTTCGTGAAAACGAAAAAAAGTTGACTTCATATCGACTCGACGTGTTTATTTGAGTTCGAATGGACCTTCAAGAAGAGCAATTGTCGACTCAAATACTTCGTGAAAACGAAAAAAAGTTGACTTCATATCGACTCGACGTGTTTATTTGAGTTCGAATGGACCTTTAAGAAGAGCAACTGTCGACTCAAATACTTCGTGAAAACGAAAAAAAGTTGACTTCATATCGACTCGACGTGTTTATTTGAGTTCGAATGGACCTTCAAGAAGAGCAATTGTCGACTCAAATACTTCTTGAAAACGAAAAAAGTTGACTTCATATCGACTCGACGTGTTTATTTGAGTTCGAATGGACCTTCAAGAAGAGCAATTGTCGACTCAAATACTTCGTGAAAACGAAAAAAAGTTGACTTCATATCGACTCGACGTGTTGATTTGAGTTCGAATGGACCTTCAAGATGAGCAACTGTCGACTCAAATACAAGTATTTCGTGAAGTTTCGAAGTTTCGTGAAAACGAAAAAAAGTTGACTTCATATCGACTCGACGTGTTTATTTGAGTTCGAATGGACCTTCAAGAAGAGCAACTGTCGACTCAAATACTTCGTGAAAACGAAAGAAAGTTGACTTCATATCGACTCGACGTGTTTATTTGAGTTCGAATGGACCTTCAAGAAGAGCAATTGTCGACTCAAATACTTCGTGAAAACGAAAAAAAGTTGACTTCATATCGACTCGACGTGTTTATTTGAGTTCGAATGGACCTTCAAGAAGAGCAACTGTCGACTCAAATACTTCGTGAAAACGAAAGAAAGTTGACTTCATATCGACTCGACGTGTTTATTTGAGTTCGAATGGACCTTCAAGAAGAGCAATTGTCGACTCAAATACTTCGTGAAAACGAAAAAAAGTTGACTTCATATCGACTTGACGTGTTTATTTGAGTTCGAATGGACCTTCAAGAAGAGCAACTGTCGACTCAAATACTTCGTGAAAAAGAAAAAAAGTTGACTTCATATCTACTCGACGTGTTTATTTGAGTTCGAATGGACCTTTAAGAAGAGCAATTGTCGACTCAAATGTTTCGTGAAAACGAAAAAAAGTTGATTTCATATCGACTCGACGTGTTTATTTGAGTTCGAATGGACCTTCAAGAAGAGCAATTGTCGATTCAAATACTTCGTGAAAACGAAAAAAAGTTGACTTCATATCGACTCGACGTGTTTATTTGAGTTCGATTGGACCTTTAAGAAGAGCAATTGTCGACTCAAATACTTCGTGAAAACGAAAAAAAGTTGACTTCATATCGACTCGACGTGTTTATTTGAGTTCGAATGGACCTTCAAGAAGAGCAATTGTCGACTCAAATACTTCGTGAAAACGAAAAAAAGTTGACTTCATATCGACTCGACGTGTTTATTTGAGTTCGAATGGACCTTCAAGAAGAGCAATTGTCGACTCAAATACTTCGTGAAAACGGAAAAAAGTTGACTTCATATCGACTCGACGTGTTTATTTGAGTTCGAATGGACCTTCAAGAAGAGCAATTGTCGACTCAAATACTTCGTGAAAACGAAAAAAAGTTGACTTCATATCGACTCAACGTGTTTATTTGAGTTCGAATGGACCTTCAAGAAGAGCAACTGTCGACTCAAATACTTCGTGAAAAAGAAAAAAAGTTGACTTCATATCTACTCGATAAAGCTGATGGTGCCACAAACCGTTTTCTGCCGCCTTCTGCTACTTTGAAGTCCTTTTTGACATCAAATTTTGATGTCTTTACTTTGCTACATAAACTCGAAAATGTAACGCGGGACCAGCAACGGAGAAATGTAACGCGGGTTTCCGATGATTTTCGCTTACAACCGATTCGTTGCTACGGAACTTTATCTTCGCCAGTTATCATCGTACAAAAATTGTTCACCACTCGTTGGATAGCTCTCGATTTACCTAACCATATACGTTAACCACTGCTGAGTGCGTGGCCGACAAGCTGCGGTATGAGCGTGATTGTTTAAATAATTGTTTACACACAGGTGATCATTCTCAATAATTTATATTGTCTATACGAATGCAAGCTTCATATCAGTTTCTGATGGGAGGGGGCGCAAAGACATAAAACTTCCCTCGTGGTTGCGTACTTGTACGAAAGCTGTACCCACCGTTTGTGTTTGGTTTAGATTTCTTCTTCAAAACCCAGTTAGTTTCCCTCACAACATCGGATTCGTCTGTGTATTTTCCTTTTCTTTCCCCCCAACCAGGTGGTAGAATTGTTAATTTTGTTTAAGGAATTGTTCGTTTTTATTTCTTTTTAACTCCACCATAGCCGGTTCCCAGTCCGGTTGAGAAAGGAGGAGGAAAAGGAAACGGAGAATTATCCCAAAAAAAACCGAAACCCTAAAAATTTTTAGGAGCAACTCGTGGGACACCCTGTATCAAGTATCGATATTTTGAAGTATCGATCCTTTTCGAAAAATGGGTGAAAATGTCGTTTTGTTCTCTCTCTGTCAACCTGACAATGAGATACAAATCCATTTTTCCGATAGGTACTACAAAAAATATCGGTTTCAAAACAAACATTCGATACCAAAAGTACCTACCTGCCCGGATCGAAAGAAAACATTCGATAATTTACTCGCTCCGATAGGTATCGCACGTCACTAGTCAAAACAGCTTGGAAATCTACTGAATTTGAATATTCAAATCTATAAAAATAATTACTACTATTACAATAAGTTCGTAGGAGGCGATTGAGCGCAAGGATGGTATGCGATTTCACAGATTCAGGTTTTAATTTGGGGTTTAGATGGTGATTTTAGAGTGAGTTTGTCATTTCTTGCCCATCATACTTCTACAGTTTTTGGGAATACAGACCCGACTCAGCTGGTTTAGTCGTTCCAAAAGATGGTGAAGAAGTTTAACCCCTGGTGTGTATATAGTGTCTGACAGACACGAGGGAAATTTCAGTCAAGTATATTGGCAGCAGTGAGCATCTAGAACATACCAGGTGCTCAGTAGCTGTCCCCCATCTATAGAAGGTTCCATTCCAACCTTCATTTGTGATCTAACGGCCACGAGGTGTACTTTATTCCCGAGTTTGTGAAACCCACCGTGTCCCTCAGACACTTTATACGCAGTCAACCAATGTGCAATCTCTTAAGGTTACCTATACATTATCTTCTTGTTTGTGAATTGTGTGAATTTCATGGAGTTATGGCTGGTCGATCTATGAATATGGATGAGGATATTTACCGTCCTTCACAGCAACTAGAAGAACTCCGAGATGGCCTGTTGCCATTTTTCTCGCATCCTGAACATTTTGGTAGTAAATGGTTTTATATTATACCTTTGCTTCAATAAAGCCAAATCCATTAATCGATTCACGTTCAATGTAGAAATAATAAAACCCCATTTGAGGGATAGGTAGACTTGAGGAGAAAGCTGGGTTGCAATCAGAGTTCCATTCGCTCATCAAGGAATACTTCCAAAAAGAACCCCAGCAATCAAGAGGAGCAAGCAGTGATCGAATGGAAAATAAGTGAAAGTGCAGCATTTGTCCCTCACACAAAATTGGAACACGGGGTTTATGTGCATCAAATGCAAAAACCCAATCTGCCTTGAATGTTCCCAAAAAGTCTGCATGAAGTGCCTGATACCGAAAAGTGAATTTTGTGATTTTATGATACCATAGTGTACTTGAAATGTTGTCTTCATGTTTTAATTGTTCCTTCTAGTACATAAGTCTGATTCTTAGAATCGTAGTTCCTTGTTCTTATTTCGTATTCTTCTCGTTCTTCCACGTTCGTATTCGATTTTGATTCCGATTCTGATCCTCTCACCAAAGGATGTAACTCTGATCATTTTGCTACTAGTTTGTAGGTACCTACCTACGTTACCAAAAATCTGATTACCGAAGACTGAATTTTGTTATGCGTATTGGTTTCGATGTTTTTTCCTACTAGAATCGTTGTTCCTAGTTCTTAATCCCTCATAGACTACTTGGGATTAAGTCTAATTACTTTTTTTTAACCAATAAAATGTTGATTTGGCGAAAAATGAGTTAATTAACTCCTGATGTGTCTTACAGTTCCTGCATGTCTGTCAGACACTTTATACACTGGGATTGCGTCAGAGGGTTTATGCTCACCAGGGGTTAAGAAGAACCCCTGAATACGATTTGGCTCTGTATATTTTCTAATAATTTTCCACAGGTAACTAATGGGAAATCAACGAAAAAGTTAGGACTTGAAGCAAATCGCTACGAACCAGAATGCTCACCATAAACTTTTTCAAGCCGTGGTTTCATGTCATATTAGGCTTTTGTCTGCTCAGTATACAAAATTGAATGCGACACTGTATAAGCGTAGCAGAAGTAATCTGAACAGCCAATATCCCTCCCAAATAATCTCATAATATTCTTTCTCTATTACCGTCTGGCAGAAATATTGAATTACCCCGTAATCAGGTTTGTATCAGACCTAATAAAGCCCGCTTCTGTCCCACCTCCTCGAGCAACGTTGTTTGAATATTAACAACAAAGTATTGAGCCTTCCGATATGAATTTTGCAAACTGTATTCAAAATCATCATGGCGGAAAGGACGTCGGTGTCGCCTCGAGGTTTTTCATATCGGTTTTAATAATAGCGACAGCAGAGAGAGACTCTCATCTCCTTTTTTGATAAATTTCGGTCGAAGCCAACAGACTTGGACGGTGAGGAAGAGTGAGGGGTTGTTTGGGAATGAGTTTTGACGAGGCTAATGCGGGAGGGTGGACCGGTCCCAAGATAAATGGTGTTTCTGTCCTCCGTATAGCTCCCTCTTGACCGGAATGGAACTGGCATTGACGATCCATCAAAGTTGACCCTTTCGCGTCATTCCATCGTCTACCGTCCGCTCTGCTTTTTTCGTCTCTCTCCCCTCTCTTCCACTATTATTCGGTTCACCCAAGCATCGTATTCTGTTCCGTTTGGCTCAAGAGCATCGAAGCTGATAATACAGTTCTGTATCTTCGACCTTTGAAACTCGAAACGATAAATGATACGAAATATTGAGATTTCGATCTGGTGGAATAAACCGTTCCTCATTAGATCACTGAAGTAGGCATGGCTAATACGATTATTTCTTAGTAATACGTTATCAAGTAACAGCAACCGTCTGGTAAAAGGTTGTGGTATTAGGTTATTTTGGTAATAAGTTACCGGCGATTAGAGAACCTTTCCAGCGCCCAACGCTGACTTGGTTTTCCGACTGGGCGCTGGAAAAGTTCTCGAATCACCGGTAACCTATTACCTAATTAACCCTATTACTGGAATAACTGTTTAGAGATCTTGGGGGAAAGGTCTTTGAGGATTCCGTGATAATAGGCTGGCTGGGACTATTCTTGGTAAATAAACTTAAATAACTTAAATAACTCAAATTTTGAGTGAGTATTTATTGAATTAGTTTCGAGTAACAGCTACCGTCTGGTAGTAGGTTGTGATATTAGGTTATTTCGGTAATAGGTTACCGGCGATTCGAGAACCTTTCCAGCGCCCAGTCGGGACACCCAGTCAGGTTTTCTAATCGCCGGTAACCTATTACCTAAATAACCTAATACAACAACCTATTACCAGACGGTTGCCGTTACTCGATAACGTATTACCAAGAAATAACCGTATTAGCCATGCCTACTTCAGTGATCTAATGAGAAACGGTTTATTCCACCAGACCGAAATCTCAATATTTCGTATCATTTATTGTTTCGAGTTTCAAAGGTCGAAGATACAGAACTGTATCATCAGCTATTACCAAAATAACCTACTACCAGACGGTAGCTGTTACTCGAAACTAACTCAATACTCACTCAAAATTTCAGTTATTTAATAGCTGGTGGGACCTAGAATAGTCCCAGCCAACCTATCATCACGAAACCCTCAAAGGCCTTTCCCCCAAGATCTCTAAACAGTTATTCCAGTAATAGGGTTATTTAGGTAATAGGTTACCGGCGATTAGGGAACCTTTCCAGCGCCCCTACGCTGACTGGGTTTCCCGACTGGGCGCTGGAAAGGTCCTCGAATCACCGGTAACGTGTTACCAAAATAACCTAATACCACAACCTACTACCAGACGGTTGCTGTTACTCGAAACTAACTCAATACTCACTCAAAATTTGAGTTATTTAATAGCTGGTGGGACCTAGAATAGTCCCAGCCAACCTATTATCACGGAATCCTCAAAGGCCTTTCCCCCAAGATCTCTAAACAGTTATTCCAGTAATATGGTTATTTAGGTAATAAGTTACCGGCCATCAGCACAAATAAAACACGCTTGGTCTGCTTCACATATAAAAGAGCTGTAGTCATTTCCAACCTAATCATCCAAGGACAACAAATAAAGGCAACAGACTCAGTTAGGTACCTAGGACTTACACTAGACAGCCGTTTAACCTGGAAACCCCATATAAATGAAACAGTTGGCAAAGTGCGTTACCGAATTCGACAACTCCACTTCCTACCGACAAGTGACAACATCCCTCTTCATGCCAAACGATTCCTGAATCTGATGCTGATTAGGCCGATTTGGCTGTATGGGAGCGAAATTTGGAGCTCAGCCTGCAACACCCATATTAAACGAATTGAAACCGTACAAATACGAGCACTACGTACACTCACTGGTGCACCCTGGTACGTTAGAAACGAAACTCTCCGCAATGATCTTCCCATATACACCGTTCTTCAAACACTCACAATAACCTACAACAGCAAACCGCATAAATTCCCCCCCCCCCCCCCCCGAATTCCTTCGTCAGTGGCATCCTCTCTAGTCCTATACCTCCTCGTAAATGGCACTCGGATACTTTAGCTCCTTGATGCCCTAAAGGCACAAATCTGTTGTAGCTGAACATAATATTATTATATTTTGTTATTTACCTCCATTATCTAACCTTATTTTGTTACCAATGTACTATTTATCCATTACCGTCCTACTATTCTTACTATGTTCCAATAAATGAATTTAAAAATACGTCAAGTGTCGTGTGTTGATTGTATATTTCTTATTATGTATCAAACTTGATAGTGGATTGCCACAATAAAGTTTCTAATTAAAAAAACTCTGCAAATTCTTGACACAACGGTTCATTATCTTCTTTGTACAGATCACCCTTCTGTCTAGATCACTAGGTCTAAATGTCTAGATCCTAAATGTTAGATTAATTATTATTGTCAACTATCACTAATTATTAACAATTTCATCAAGTACCTAGTGAAAATTATTATAATTTATTGTTAGGTATTGATAATTCGTATTTATTATTAATAATAATTATTATTAATTATGATCAATTAATACGATATAATTCTGGGGTTTTTAATACTACGTCGGTAATAATTTTTCTATAAAAGAAGTACCTACCAACAAACATTCGAAATTACCTTCATTTCAGTAGCACGAAACGCATCTCAGAACAACAAACTCGACATCACTTAAGCCATATGATGTTCCAAAGAGCTTGTTAGTATGAAAATGGACCTGTATTTCAACAGTTTGAAACACGATCGTGTTGTGAGGCACAATCTTTGAGCCGTCATTGTGAACGAACGGCTGGTCGTACACAGCTGCGGATGGTCTTAAAAAATTCTACGTAACAAACTCTATCTAAATATGAAATAAAAAACATACCGTTCCATATGAATTTTTCGAGATATGAGATTTTCAAATTTTCAAAATTCGTTTTGAACCCCTTCCCCTTGACCTAGGGTCATGAAAAGTTTCGAGGACCATTGTGGGGTTGGTCGAAACCCATAAAAAAAATTTCGTAATTTTAACTCAACGCTAACTGGGCAAAGTGGCGCGGACGGCGGACGGCGGACGGCGTACGGCGTACGGCGTACGGCGTACGGCGTACGGCGGACGGACGGATTTTTTTTTATTCGATTTTCTGAATCTACGTATCTTGAAACGTAAACCAACAAATTTTGAGGGGGGGTTAAAAAAATGTTTTCTTTGGGCGATTCCAATGGTTCATTATCGAAGATAATAAACCAAAAAATCTTACTTTGGATCAATACCACTACGACAATCAATCCTCCCAACCCAAACTACTCTACTTTATTTGAAAAACACACATTTTAAGCTCGTTTTTTTCAGTATGTAAATAACTTTATTGTTCTGTTGGGAACATTTAGGTTGTGATAATGGGGGGGGGGGTAATATAGTAGAGGAGTCCTCTAATTGGCGTGTGACGTGATGAGAGGGTGCAGTCCATCAACTGGCCTCTCTGTTATGTGGGTTGAGATGGTGTCGAATCAGAAGAAGTGTTGGCTGTGCTACTTGATCATGTTACGCTGGCTGGTTTAAGCTCGTGATTTTCGGAAATGTGAAATCTTTGGAACTGCATAATGAATCTCGTTCAAATCGTCGTTTTCACGTTCTGCAGAAGCAAACTCAAGTTTTATCCTTAATCCTAGGGTGGAGTGAAACGAGCCAGAAAAACACTCTTCAGAGGAATACAAATTTATGGCTCTCCTGAAAAGCTGTGAAAAATGAGACGGCTGGTGGTGCCACTTGAGCGACGATATTCAACTCTAATCTCGTGAATGTTCGGAATTGCCGGGCGGCCTAATTGCGTATCATCACAACCAGATGAGAGATGACGGGTGGGCCGGTGATGAGGGAGATTTACTTTGCATCCGCTCGTGAATGGGTAGAAGTGTGTATGATGATGCATGAACTGAGTAATAACTAGTATATTCGATATGAAACGAAAGTGGAGCAGTGTTTACGGCGTTATCAGGCTGAAGGTTGTGCAAGGAAAATAGGGAACGAAGGGATCCTAGATCTCATATATGAGACTCCCAACACCCTTCTCACGTCAGCGCTTCAATCTCCCCACAACGCCGTATTATATTGCCTACATCCTCCAGCATATCCTTCGAACCGTGTTTGGGAATAACCCCGCAATGCAACAGACCCCCGTCCTTTCTATTATCCTTAATGGCGTTTAGACAAGTAGGCGAGGGGGTTCATTCGCGTCTATTCCCGAGAGAGTTCTCTTTCCAGGGTATAGGTACCGGCGTCAAAGTAAATGATATATCCTCCACCGGAGGATAACCTCTCGGAATATTTCATATCTGCATAGCTTGTTATCCCGGAGCCTTCAAAGTGCTTTTCATTTGGGTCTTGGAAGGGAAATAATGACGACGCGCTGTGTGTGACTCGTCTGGGGAGAAATATTTGAATCTTTGGATAACACAGTGCGGTGATGATGGGAGGATCACGCCACAGTTTATATCGCGTCGTCATTTCCGACAAATCGTGGTTTGTTTAAGGAGAAATGCCGTATTTTAATGACGCTACTCCTTTCAACCCACTCGTAATTATTCTCTATTTACCCCTGAAACACAAAATGTGGAAAACTCATGAAGCCAATATTTTATGCATTCAATAGGCCCAGCACTCGACTACATGCATACATTATAACTTGCTCTGCCACACTCCTGCCTTACACTTTTTATTTCCATTACCTTCATCGCTGGACTCATATCGATTTTGGTTTATTATCTTCGACCCCCCCCCCACCCTCAAAATTTGAGGGTTTACGTTTCAGGATACGTAGATTCAGAAAATCGAAAAAAAATCCGTGCGTCCGCCGTTTTCCCCAGTTAGCGTTGAGCCAAAAGTGCGAAATTTGGTTTCCTGGTTCGGATCAGCCTCACAATGATCCTTGAAACTTTTCAAAGCCCTAGCTCAATGGGAAGGGGTTCAAAACGAACTGTGAAATTTCGACAATGTCATATCTCGAAAAAGTTAACTGAACGGTGTAGTTTTTAGTTCACTTTTGAATGACCTGAAAAAGGAGAAACACTAAACTTCGCGTCTAAAACGGCCGTTTGGTGGGTCAACATCAAATACGACCCCCCCAGCCGCCCAACATAAAACTACCTTTTTTCATATTCCCGGAGAGCTCGAGACTGGAAATTTGAACCGTGGGTCGGGGGTCGGACATTGCAATATGCACCCGGTTTCTTGTGTAAAATTGTTTAAATAATATCTATTAAATTTTGATGATGAGCTATTGACTCATACGAGCATCCGCACCTCAAGAATAGTGTGTCAAGTCAAACATTATAACACCATAACAGCTTGAAGTTATGGGCCCCAAAAGTACTGAAAATATCGTTAAATTACTTTTTTTATTTTTTTATTAGAAGCGGCTTACGACTACTGTTTCAAGGGAAGTTTAGCCACCTTCTCCAGATAATTTTGTTGGATAAATTGAGAAAAGGTTTTGAGTGGTTACATTACTATCTTGGATTTTTTTATATTCATTTCCAATGATTTGCTCTGATTGTTCACCCTTTTTTGCACATTCGATGAATAATATTTTGTAAATTTGCAACTTGGAAAATCGCATCAGGGAAAATTATTGGTATGTCAGTCATATTATTTATGTATGTGTCACTCCAAGCGATAACTCTCGATAGAATTGAGGTAGAAAGTTTAAATTTGCACATAAATCCGTCTTGGCAATCGAAAGACTAAGTTCGTAGATGGGCAGAATCGGGCCACTCTGGGGGGGGGGGGGGAGTTTTAAAGAGAAACGTTACCCATAAATCCCCAAAATGAAACATTCTGACAAGTAACCCCTCATTTTAAAGGTTTTTTATGCTGAAGATGTCCATCAATAGAGATATTTCACATAAAACCAGATATTTCTTCGAAATTTCGCTCTCATAGCCATGCTGCATGACTGTGGTTTTTGGTTTTTTGACATGGGTTTCCACTATTTGGTTCGTAGTTTGTGGAGGGTTTATTAACGGGCTTGGTAGGACATCTGAAGCTATTTTTCTAGACGTTATTCTGTAGTAATCGAACTTTTGCTGGTTTACTTTTTATAGCTTCCTCACTAAACGGTTTCAGAGAGTTTACTCGACGAGGTTGTCCAAAAACCGCTAAACCGCCATTTGGACAGTTGCCTGGACAGTTGCCTATATTGATCGCATGAATATCCAAAAGCCTCCATTGGACGTGCTTGAAGTTTGAATGTATTCGTTTGCCTGATTGTTTCATCCCGAACTGTTGTTAGGACGGTGCTCATCCGCTATTGAACCCCGTGGGCGACCACAGCGCATTAGCATGTTCCCCTCGGAAACTTCTCTTGATCGTGTGAGGACTCCCTCTTGTGCTACAGTTCCACAGGCTTCGATGGTAGCGCGGCACGGTGGTGTGGCCTTTAGAGAAACTACAGGTACCGACGGTGATGTTGCGGGACGGAGGGGAGTCCCACAGGTGTTGGTCGGATTTGCATGAGAACGCCCGAGCAGTGGCGGGTTGTGGTACAGTTCAAAGTTAGTTGGTTTACCCAATCAGCCCCTTCCACGCCGCCTACCGATATCTTACTCATCCCAGAGAACCTCCGACTTGGCAAGAGTATCCACATCCACCTCATTCTCTCGCTCCTCTCGCCTCAAACTCATCCACTGCCTCTTGTATCAAACTCGAGCAAACTCCTCAATTATTAGAGCTAATTACGTGTATGTGCGTACCGGTTGCATAGCTAAACATTTGATGGTAACGTAGTTACATTAAGGGATTTGATTAAAGACACAAACCGAGTTTAACGGTTAGTTAGCGCTACCTTTGGTCTCCAAACTCCAGACTACTTACCCTATCGGATCTCGTTGTGATCCTATGAAAAACCTTATTAAACCGGTGTCTGTATCAAGAATATTTTGTATCAATCAATAGATGATATAATTCAAAAACTAAATTTATGTTATAATATAATATGTAACGCTATTTATTGTGTAGAAACGGCTGATTAAGGTGCTTTTGATATAAGAATTAACCCCTCCAGTAACGAAATTTAACCTTTCGGCTGGCGCGCCCTTTCTGGTAACAGGAGCAGGCGCGTGTTGTACTTTTTACAACACCTACTATTTTAGGTATAATGAACTAATATTTTCCCAATAATTTGAAAAATGTGGATTTTACTTAAACTGACACTGTTTAAAACAATAAAAATAAGAATTAAATAATTATATAATTATTTTTATGATGAGTTTTTATGTACTCGTACATGTAATGGTTCACTCGTTAGCTGCATCATTATCATCACACCGCAAACACACAGTTTGTTTCTTTGCATGTGGCTTGCATATGAAGCGAGAACACCTGTCACATTTCATAGATGCAGATGAGTTCTGCCTTCCACAGATCCAGCAAGTTCCTCTTTTCTTGGTTGGAGGTTCGGCAGACGTTGTAGCTTCCTCCGCAGGTTCTTGTTGGTAGCGTTCCAAGTGCACAGATGTATCCTTGGGGAACGATTTGATTTGTGCTCTAGTTGTCAGATGGCCTTTCATTAGGTCCATAGCTAGATTTGTTTTGGAAAATTCTTCTTCTTGGAGTATTTTCTGGGTCATTGAATGAATGAATTACTCTTGAGTGTATGCTAGCTACCAGCTCGTATATTCATAAGAACGTAGAAAATTGCTTGAGGCCAGCGTCTTTTTTCGAATTTTTCTTACAATATTTTTTTTAGGTGTTTTCAATGTACCTTTCAGTTCAGTTTTACACCAGATGGTTTCTAGATCTTTCCCGAGTACAAAATCTTCTTCATTATTCACAAAGTCTTCGTCATCACCTCCTCCTTCTAATTCACTGTCATCAGAATGGTCATCACGTCCAATGTTTTCGTCACTATGATCACTATCACTATCAATTTCAGAGTTTTTATCACTTTCATCAGAGAGTTCCTAAGAACACGAAGAATGTCGATGTCACTGGGGTTTCCCACTCATAGTGAAATGACCTGAACCCAAAAAAACCGACAGTGTTGTACTGCCGGAAGGTTAACATGGATATATTTTGGGTTGGGGTCAGTTGGTATTTCCTTCCCATTTCATCCCTGCATTCCTCTCATCTACATCGTCTTCAGCCCAGAGGCCCCTGAGGTAGGCAGTCTACTTCAAGAAGGCTCGTCCTCGTTTAATCCAATCATTTGAAATCCTATACGCCAATTCTTCTCGCATATCAACTTCTGACCCAGTCCTATATAAATTATATGTGACCGTCCCAGGGAAAAGGGACCTTATCTTCACCAAGCAAATTTTTCAGGAGAGCTGAAAGACGAGAAAATGGTGGAAAATATAGATTTTCTGTTTTTATCGATATTAATTTTAATACTATCTCTTTACGAGTTAGTATCGATATTTTGGTACAAAACCGATCGGAGAGAATCGATTTTTCAAAGAAATATCACCCGTGTCTAATATGCAAGATTTAATATCACAAACTTTGTGGTTCTTTTTCTGAAAACTAGTGTTTTTGGAAGCCTACTTTCAAATGATCATATCTTTGGAACAAAAAAAGATAAATCAAATCTGAAAAAACCAGTGTGTTCAGCAACATCTCGTCTATAAGAAACCGCTAAAATCTTTGACCTGGGTGAAGTTAAGGTCCCTTTTCCCTGGGGCGGTCACATATGCAGTCCACTCAAATCTTTCACTTCCCTCCCTCTTTCTTTTTTACATAATTAAATTCTTCGATCTAATTGCCCCGCCGCTTCAGTAGTAAAGGAAGAGTGATTATCTAGATTATGTCTAGGTTCCTAGATATGCCCTAAAAGCAACCTCTTTCTTCTAAATTGAAGGGTTTTTGGCATGAATTATTTCGCTGTTGAAGAGCCGTGATGAACACGCTTAGATTCGATCACTATCTTCCTTGCACCTTTCACTAGACCTTTCAATAGACCCCGATAAGTACCTTGGATATTGCTACTCGTGAAAAGCTCGAATGAAGACCTTGAAAATTATCTTTCAAGACAAATTAATCATCTCGAGCAAACAAGGCGAAAAGGTCAATGAGAAGGTGTTTATTCACCAGCATGTCTCACGAAGAAGTGCTTCAGACTTGAAAAAGGAGGACGAAAGCGGGATTAGCCTCCGCCATGCAACACGATTTCTCTCACAAACTCTTGTAAGGCCCTTCGGAGACCCTGAAATCCCCTTCTCCAACTCTTAAAGACACTGCATAAGCATTTTATGGTAAGTGGTTTGGATTAGACGCTTTTGCACTTCGGGAGAGGGGGCTTCCTCTGAAAACCGGGTCTTTTTACCCTTTTGCTTCAATCTCTGGAAAACAGAAAGTTGCGCGGATTTAGAGCAATTACAGTGAGATGCAAAGAGAAAGGGGATTAGTCTTGATTTATGAGTGGTTTTATACTTTGGGGAAAGCGATTCTCTTTCCCGACCTTTAGGATTTTTTCTTTGTTTCTTCTTTAAAACCTCCCTCTCTCTTAGCATTGACAGCTTTACTTCAACCCTCGGCCAATCGAATGCCTCAGTTGAAATCCATTTGGCGTGATTGATATCTGGGCTTCATTCAATTTGAAATCGACACTGTATCTCGAATCTGCGTGCGGTAATTTTCACGATTGTCACGGTCCCACTTTTGGAATTTAGTAGAAGACATCGGACGGAAACATCAGCTAAGTATGTGGGCGTTGTAGCATCCAGACATCGTCATACATAAATGTACCAGGCCATAACAAGGTGTTATATGATGAGCGCTGCTATCGGGGTAGCGTTATGGGGCCCAATGCCTCCTGTTTGACTATGAACTTTTACCATGGATCTGTTACGACAAACAGCCTTATCTACTACCTATATGTTAGGCCTTCAGAATCAAAAATGGATCATTCCAGGTCGTCAAATTTTACGGGAGGGACCTAAATGATTTCAGTGCTCCTTTTGAGCCCTCACAATGATTTTTTTATTTATTTTATTTTTTTTAAATTCCCTGGACCTTTATTTCATCACACCGAACTGCCCCAAACTGATTTCAATATCAAATATTTTCAAAAAATTGAAATTTGTATCGGGTTTTGATGTTGAAAATTGGTCTATCATAAGGGCTATAAGACCACAATATCATTATGGTCTTCAACCCTATATTTGACATGGTTACAATTGGATTTTGATCTTGAAACATTCAGGATACAATCCCTTGTCTGAACGCAATGACATCGTTTTTCAAAAAGAATTACGTTATCCACTTTTGATTTTTAATGTCTCATATGGGTAAAATCCATAGATATTTAAACCATCAAAATCTATTTGAGAACAACTGGATTTACAGAAACTGGAATTTGTTCGTGGATTGTACTAAACTCTATGGATACTATCAATTACTCGTTAAAAAGCGAAATCTTGTATTCAGAAAATGTGTTTGTTTATAGGTTTGTTATAGTCGCACAAAGTAGGATTATTCATTGCGCCAGAAGAACTCGAAGGAATTAATGGCCGTACCCTAATGTCGTGCAGCACGACGAGACTCTTGTTTCTCTATGGTGTATTACTTTGTACATGTAAATATATTCTGAATAAAAATATTATATTCTGAATAGGGTTAGATTTTGGATTTTATTTATTCCTAACCTGTTCAGGGCCTGTCCATTTCAAGAGACATCAGTACCTCCAATGCGAGAAACTCCTCTTTACCAAAGTGCCGTCGCGGTTTCCCCACCGTTAAATCATCCTATAATTTGATTAGTTTCGGAGTGGAGAGAGAAAGGCCAGAGGACGCGAACCTAAGTCACAATTAAACGTCGGGACAGTTCTTGCCCAACTAAGTCGACAACTAGAACTTACTCAAGTCCGGGGACAGTATCCCCAAGAAATTTATTACCAGGCAGTTTCCGTGGGTACCCAACCCTCAAGTTATGATTAAAGGGGAACGGCACCTTGACTCATCAATAACCGCTAATTAACCCTCCCGGTATCTCGCAAGTTCGTCTTCCCGAATTATATATCGCGTTACACGGCCGTCGAATTACTAATGAGAGATGCTATTAAATATCTATTTAGACTCGAATCGAACGGACGTTCTAATATTAGATAACATTTCGATTTGGTTGTCGATACAAAGTCTGAACACATTTTTGAATTAATTCCCACATAAACAATTCGCGTTATGTCTACTGCGTGGACTGCAAAATTATGTAACATGTTACTTCCACAAGCCAACCTTATGATTTTCTGTCATCTACGAACTTAGCCTTTCGATTGCCACAGATTGCGACAGATTTTTTGTGCAAATTTGAACTTTTTATTTAATTTTAATTTTTTATTTTCTTTGAGATAGACGAGAAACCTCGTATCTCCAAAATCCCAACTTTTCAGGAGAGCAAAAGTTTTTTTTGGTGCCTATGACACCCTATTTACCTCGGTACGAGGAACCTTTACAATAGATTTTAAGGCTAAAAACTCACTTTGTCAGCGCTGCGAGCGCTAATATCGGTAGAGTAGTTTGTAATAGGTAGGTAGCAATAAAAAACTCAATTTCGGAAAAATTGGAGATACGAGGTTTCTCGTCTTCACCAATTAGGCTATTATTGTCCTTAAGCGAAGGATTATCAATCCTTTAAGTCTTCCAGTTTTCTTGAATAACCACAAACTCGGCCAAATTCTGTGGCCACCACTTCAGGCCAAATTCTGTGGGCGTCTAGGTATGAACTAGCTGGCAGGTATTACCACAATGAATGATTCATTTTCTTCGACGTATTTGAGTTGACGATTGCTCTTTTTGAAGGTCGATTCGAATTCAAATAAACACCTCGATTCGATTCACGAGTACCCAGCACGGTATACAAGTAAGGGCCCAAGCACGCTTCCTTGGGGGACACCGTTGTTTCTCTGTTTCCTTTGTATTTCACTCTGAAATATCTTTCAGTCAGATATGATTTCAAAATTTGAAAAAAATAAAAAAAAGGCTTTTTCAAGTCACTCACAAGTTTGTACTCTGGCTCTAGATGCCACAACTTTGTCGAAAGCTCAGGAAACATCCAGGTGCACACTTGCTCAAATCTGTTTCTTTGCTAGATTCTCTATTAGGTACATCAGTTATCCGATGCACTTGTTCTACGGTTGAGTGAACTTGGTGTCTTTGTCGTTGTTGCTGTACCCTGCACACTAGAAGAATCCAATGGAATACGGTTTTATGATATCCTCATGAGAGCGTGTATGTGTTTCATTTCAATCATTGTATGATGCTATGACTCAAACAAATAATCAATAGTCCACAGCCCTACGAGACTTGTGTTAGCTCCACAACAGCAATTCGTCGCAATATTTCGACAAAAATCACAACATTTAAACGAGAGCCGTGTACACAACGCCATTATAAAATCACTGTTTTTTTGAACGAGTAAGGAATTCAGGCCCTACGAGAGCTCCAAGGTGAAGAGTTGACCTACCTAGCAACAGGTCGCTGCCATTGTCTTCTGCCTTTATGATGGCAACGAAACGAAGACCAGGCGAGAAGTGAAGGGCAAAGCAGAGTTTAACAAAGGTACCGGCGAAGGAGAGGGGAGAAATCATTAAAAGGTGTTACTTCCAGCTCCCACCTCTTTTTGCCCTGTTTCGTTTTAACTGACACGGAGTTCCCCTCTATTCTCACCTCTTCGTTTTCGAAATTGAACCAAGCGAAGGAAACTTTTGATCTCTCACGTACGTTTCCCTTGTTTCCTGGGTTGTTCGTAATTAGCTCTGCTCTCCCTCTTCTACGGTTCCAAACCTGGTTTTTTTCCCCTAATACTTGAACGCTGTTAGATTGACGACTACAGGGAACGAACATCCTCTTGGAATCTATTCTTATCCGGCTTCAGTGATTTAACAAGGTATTTAGGTCTTTACGTGGCGAGTTGTTGAGTAAATACGAACCAGATTGATACTCACAAACCACTTGAACAAGGTGAATGTGAACCACTTTCCAATTCAGCGCAAGGAGTGATCGGAGTGGTGAGTGTGGAGTACCATCAAATATGTATGTCAATCCTGAAATTATTAAGATTCCTAGGTGGCATTTGATCTAAATGTCCAAATCGGTATGGAGAGGACTGCACCTCCTTCTATAGGGCTCAAACCTAACTAGACCCTCATCCCTGGAACTGTTCAACACATTAGTTCGTGCTGAGTCCTGGAGTCCTTTTCTTCTTTGCTGTTGCTCCCGTTCAAGGACACCTTTTCCCTCCGGACCCTCTCCATATACTATGCTGAGTGGGTCTAACTCCTGCAACTACAACTTCTGGTGTCAAGTGAGTAGTTATTGCATTACAAAAGTATTTGAATACCCTTTTGAAATAGCTCATGTCCTTGTGGTGTGATTCAACTCCACATTGAACCATCTGTTCTTTAGGTCTTCTTTTCTTTCTTGAGATGCTCTTCACGGTTCAACTGCTCTAATCCTAGATATGAGATGATGCAATTCCGACTTCACCAACGTTTTCAGCGTTGAAAAATCCTTAAAATGAGGTGTTATTCGGCCAAAAAAGACAAAATTTGTTATAAAACCAGTAAAATTGAGACATTTTACATAAAACTCACATTCAAGAACAGCAAAAATTGACTTCATGCGCCAAAATTACCTTCTCCTGAATTTATAGATAATAAACAAAATATTAGTTGATAAATTTGCGGGTACCTGAATGAGGATTGATGACGATGAAATTATTCGACAAGGTAATTGGCTGACTCTTTTAGGAGAAGTCAGCGAAAGAAAGCGCTCCAAGTGGCCGTTTTCAGGCTGTTCCGCAGCTGTCCTGGGTAATCTGGACGAATAACATATCTCAAACGCTCGTTTGTTTTTTGTGAAAGTTCACTTTAACCAGAATGAGTTGTGACCTGAAAATTGGTCCTTAACAGATTTTTAATGGCGGTAAAAATGAATTTGAGATCAAAAATTCGAATTTCCGAGCAATGCACTGGAAGAAAAAGGTTCCTCATACTGAAAACATTCTTTCGTCATTGATGGTAGTCTCATCATCATGCTCTTCTCTGTGCCAACAACAATTTTGTTGGGAAAGAAGTAG
The DNA here is from genome assembly GCA_963920205.1 of Stenodema calcarata. Taxonomy (NCBI): domain Eukaryota; kingdom Metazoa; phylum Arthropoda; class Insecta; order Hemiptera; family Miridae; genus Stenodema; species Stenodema calcarata. The sequence continues at coordinate 11,746,784 of OY986061.1, read as the reverse complement.
TTTTCGAAAGAATCGATGCGTCGCACCTGATGGTTTAAAGCGTTCGAGCCGACCAATCGGGCGAAAAGTCATTTTGTCTCTTGCACCGCAATCCCGTAAAACTGTTGATTCCAAAGCGCGATTTTCTAGGTCAAACCCCGCGCAGCCCAACCAACCAGATAGCCGCCCCAAGAAAATTTACTGCCGGCATCAGTAGCAAAGCATTGGCCCGCGAAATGACTTCCAACCGCCAGCGGGTTCTCTGCCGTCCTCCCCCGAACCCATTCCCGCTTGCACGAGGTAGTTTCGAGTTGCCGCTTTACTGTCGGATACAGCGGGACAGCGGTGTGAAGGGAAATCTGAAGGTCGAAGGAGGTCTTTTCCATACCCTTATTATTTCGAGACTTACAAATGGGTAAATATGACATTACACGTGGAACTCAGTATGCGCTACAGTGGTAATCTTGGTTGATCATTTCGTTGCCTAACACAGCAACACAGCTGAACCCATTTCGCCCCAACTTTTCAGGAGAGACAAAAATGAAGTAACGGTCCAATCGAAAAATCGTGAGGTAGACTGGTAGACTCCTGAATCAACACCACAGATCCCACCATTTCTGTTGGCTTAAGATATGGTGGGATCTGTGATGTTGCTTTAGTAGTTAACCAGTCTTTGAAGTATAATACTACTAATCACATCTAATAGAAGTTCCCCCTCTCAATGAAAAATACCTTACCTAACAAGGGGCCTGAAAAATGAATATATCCACATGGGGAGTAATATAAATAAATTGATACCATAGGGGAACAGCAAAGCATAAGAAGACTAAGTAAACCTGTATCAGACAAACAGTTCACCAACCACCCTGATTTCTGAATCAATCTACAATCTACATTGAAGAATATACGTGTTTTCACGAGTAATCGTATTTCGTGGTGATCTTATTTCATCTTGGCCCTCTGTGTTTCCTTTTGGCCATTAATAGCGTGACACAGGTTATGCATCGGGGCGTCAGATGCCTGCCCTTTGCAGACGACATGAAGCTTTACTGCTTGGTTCTCTCCATGGATGTCCTTGAGCCATTATTGAGCTTTTGGGAGGTTGGTGGACCAGCGATGTCCTATGCTCTGACATATCTTTCCATAGGACGGACAGTCTTGTGGTTCACGACTAGGCGCCATGACGAGAGTTCGTGAGATGAAGGATCGTCGAATTGTGTGTGATCAGCAGCTAAATTTCAACAAACACATCGAGGCCTTGTCAGTGAGTGTGATGAGGTTTCTGGGTCTCATCAAATGTAGCACTAGAGAGTTCTCTAAAATTGAACCAACCGATCTCCTCTATAAGGACCTAGTGCTTTCGAAGTGTGAATATGGCTCGCCGGTGTGGTCCCCTCTTTATGTAGCCCAAAAGTACACGTTGGAGACAGTTCAGAGAAGATTGCTTTGTTATGTGGCCTTCAAGCTCGGAATACCTTCATCAGACGTTAATTACGAACTCCCACATGACAAGTGTCACCTTCAAAGTCATGAAAAGCGCCGTACGATAGCCGATACGTTTTTTCTGTACAAAGCTGCTGAACAACCAAATTTCCTCACCGAGCCTGCTTAACAAGATGAACTTCAGGGTCCCTCAAGCTGACCCGTCTGTCTCACCCACTCGTTGTCCCTTTTCCCCCAACTAACTATCTGTCAAATCGTCCCCTATGCCGGATCCCCCGTTCTGTGAACCTTCTGATGAGCACTTTTCAGGACCTGGATATGGTTTCCACTCACTTAGGTCTTCTTCTTTTTGTATGCTCTTTTGCCACACTACAGATTTGCCAACTACTTTAATTCTCCTATACTTTAATTTTACACACCGTACCTTGGTATCGTATAATATATCCCCCCAAAAACAACTCCGTTGTAAAAACTGGCCCGCCAAAAAACCTCAGCCGCAAAAAGGAATGATATCCATTTTGCCCGCCAGCCACGTATATAGGATGCTCAGTGCTTCGCACCTCGCTGTTGAGTGTGCATATAGAAACCTCCTACCTCCTCCTACCCCTAACCTCCACCGTCAATGTTTTCCTGTTCCCTGTCTCCTTCCCACAACCCCCTCAAACCCTTAGTCCCCCTCGGTTTCACCTAATATGTTTTCTCTGTTACACCAGTAGGGTGCTTTACGCTTCTTTCAATGCTGTTGGCGGGAGCTTTTTGCAAGGCTTCTGAGAATTAGATATACTGGTAGTAGTGGTGATGATGAGTACTTAGTGCTGGTACAAATGTAAAGTAATGAGCCTAATCGAATAATAATATATTATTCGATATTATCCGGCATGTATCCTTTGTATAAACTTTGTAATTGGGCTCGTCCGTTTGTTTCAAATAAATAAATAATAAGCAAACAAAATTTGCCGCGTTTTTTCTCCTCATCCCTCGTCGTCGTCATCACACATCCAGGAAGACCAACCATCGATCAGGAGCCCCTGAAATACGTCTCTCCCTCAAAAATCGTACAGAATAATTAATATAATTCTGAACACTCCCAACCTCCTTATTTCCCGTTACCTATGAAATATTGGCTCACTATTCGGATCACTACTCGCCTCATCACTGCAGTAACTGCATTAATTTATTTCAACAGAAAGACTAGTTCTTGTGGTACTCATTGATCAGGTTTGTGGTTTATTGCTCAAGATACATTTCACGGTGCTAGAGAGCGCTGGTAACAGGCAAGTTTCCCTCAGATTCGCCAACTCCTATTCCACAATCGCGCAATTCCACTCGCCCTATAACGACGGAACGGTGGGCGGAGCTCTCTCGCTTCACACTGACAAGGGCCCGTCTCCCCTGAGAAGATTTACCGCGTTCCGACCGTCAGAGCAGTAAATCTGTGCGAGCTAGACAACGCTCTTTTCTCCTGAAGCAGTGGGAAACGGGTGAAAGGGGGTCGTAATTAAAACGGAGGCTTCGGAGCCTTTCTCCGCAGAAGAGGGCACCAAAAACCGTTCCCAGTTGGCTTGAAATCCGATGTGAGATTAAATGGAGTAAAAACACAGAGGACCTTCCCCCCGCTACCGCAATCCCCGCAAATGCTTTTGCATCCTATCTCCCGACCTCCCCAGAACATAAATAACAAAGATAACGCTGGTAACTGCTCCCTCTTATGTTTTCTTCTCTAATCCCGCCCATTTTTGCCGGCCAATAGTTTTTATCTTCATTTGGTTCTGCTCCTTCCTCCCACGCTTTACCAGAAAACCACGTATTTCATACCCGTAAAGACACTAGGTTCATTATCTTTAGAATCCTATATTCTCATCCTGTGAAACCCATCAAAAACTTTCGGAATATTGCGTAGGTGGAGCCAGTACTTGTGAATAAATTCAACAACTTTCAAGTAGTAACACCTTCCAGAAAGTCACGTTCCCTGTAAACCCTCGTGAAACCACCAAAATCTGTTGTTTCACCCCTAATGTTCAATACTCCTTAAAAACAGTGGGATTGCGATTAGACACTATTATTCTACACACATTGTGTGTGTTGAAATGTCCCTTTCTTCTTGTTGCTTCTCCTCTTTGGGCGTTTGTTTCCCATCTTTAGCGACTCCATAGACAAACACAAATCCTATTATATTTATGAACAGTATTCTATCTTAGCTGAATTTTCAAATAATTATCATGAGGCACATAATATTTAACATATTATGTTAAATATATCAAGAGAAATTCATAATTGTTCATAATTACACCATATCGAAAAGAGTGCGGGGTAATTATGAACACAGTTCTGCAGGCCCTTGAAAATAAGTTGGAGCAAACTTATCTAAGATTTTATTAGAGTAGCACAACTAACAGCCACTGATTGACAATAACGTTATTGTCGTACGACTTACATGGTTTATGTCTGGTGTGATCCATATGAGGCTAAATGTAATAATTCATAATTCCAGCACTTAATGGACTGATTGTGTAGTTTCCATCCCACCACCTTCAAACTACGGATGTTCCTTCGCATTCTTCAGCACCCGAACAAACCAACCTGGAAAGAAGGGAAAAAGCCTAAGCGAAAATTCAAAACTCCTGATTGATGAGCTAACATCCGCCGAGTCTACATAACAACGTTTCCTCTACAAGCCTCGAAAGCTGCGGTGCGGGCTTGATAGGGGTTTCTTGTTGAAGAGAAGGGGAGGGATATACTTTCCAGGTCTTTTCCGAGAGTTTTTAGATTTATCGCGGGAAAGTGAACCTTTATACCTTCATCGAATCACGGTTTTTGTTGGTGGGAAAGTTTCCTATTTCGGCATTTCCCAGTAGGGTTTCTCGCTCAGTAACGGGGGAAAGGCGGATTAGAGGGGCGTAGTGGGGTAAAAAAGTTTTTTTTGCTCTCTTTCTTGAGCATCGGGTTTGAGTATCGATGATTCACTGGAATGAATCCCAAGATGTTATCGTGAACGACTTGTAACGTCGTTGAAACTATGTACCTGTTCAGTAGATTGACGGTGTGACTTTTATCCTCTGCACAACTGTGACTTTCATCTCGCTACCGCAATCTCAAATTAAATTTAATTCGATTAAATTTTACCTCGAACCGAACGCGATTTATTTATTCATTTCATTCATTTAGATTCAAAAGAGTTACTTAACATAATATATTGTACCTATACAACGGTTTTCCGGGTCTCCATGGATCTCAACCCTCAAAACCTCAGAGGAATCCTTGTTTCATGCACGAACCGTAAGAAATTTTAACATAGTGACTGCTCCAGACCGAGAGCAATCTCTACTTTCCGTGTTTACTGACTATATTTTCAACTTAATTTAGTTGTCAACTCTATACGATTGAGACATCTCAAAACAACGCAATGGCCATTCGAGTTGTACCCAAAATTTTATGGACGAAATCCGGTGTTGAGGTCGTACTACAATAATTGTACCACGACCTCAACACTGGATTTCGTCCATAAAATTTTGGGTACAACTCGAATGGCCATTGCGTGGTTTTATTGATCTTGCAGGATTTTCTTTGGCAGATTCTGTCAAGTTAGTCCAGCCAGAGCTGCAGTTCTCGGTTTTCGTCTAAAGCAAACACTGGATCATGAAATGAGGCAACACTCAGTGTTTATAATCGAGAGCACAGCCCTCTTCTTGGAATATAAAGACGATAATCAAAGGCGATAAAGTCTATTTCCCCCAAAAAAATTAGTAACATACTGTAGACCGTCATCATCAGTACAACATAGAATGAGGATGGATTGAGTATATTTATTGGATATATTTATATTCGGTTCAAAAGTGATGTTTTCTTAGCCAATAATGCACTTGTGGACCGCATATAATGGATGCTCCCTTACTACATCCTCATTATGCGTTGTAATTGTGTTGTTGGTATATTACTTATTATTTTTGTGGAAATAGGCTTTCTTCCTTCAGAACTCAGCTACTATTTGTAACGATGGATTTCCATTATTTCGCCACACCCACCTCACGTTAAGGGTGCATTGACGACGTTCATGAGCACTTCGTTCTGACATTTTTGTATAGTTTCTACGTTATTTAGGCTGCTCAGCCCCAGAGCGTACATCCACAAGTCCATTGAGTGACGTCCCATAAGCTAGTATAATTTCCTGGACTTGCGACGTAATTCCACGCTCTTTTTCTTGACATGTGCCTTCCATCGTAATTTGGCATCTACCGTCATTCCCAAGTACTTTGCCTCTCTGGCGTATGGGATGATTTTGCCATTTCCATCTCAGGGTGAAAAAGTCCAAAGCATGGGGTCGGGTTGAAGTTCCACATTTGGCAGAGGCGGTGGTCAAAGATGAAACGGTAAAAGAGGAAAAGTATAAAAGACAGTCGGAGAGAGGTATAAAAAAGTGAAATTACGAAACTAAATGTTCCGTGAGACACCCCTATGAAGGATATGAAGGCTCCAGAGGGGAAAAAGAGAAATTCAAGAGGAAGAAGAAAGGGGGATCCAGGTCATGGAAATATTTGCTATTGGAAGAACACGGGAAAAGGGGACAGGGAAGAGAATGGGAAGGAAAATCAGACAGGATGGGCGGGGGTGAGATGAACTGGAAAATGAGGCTATATCTGACTATCTGTTCTTTCTGTTAGGGTGTCTTTTCTGATCGGATGGCAGGAGGTACGGAGGGCGCGGCAGAACACTGAGCAAACAGTTGACTCGGCAGTTCCTGATTTATTTTCCCTCCCTTCAACTCCTCCACAGCCTTTTTCATGTACGACGCTTACAGCTTTCGCAGATTTTTTTTCATCTCCTTCTCTCCAATATCCTTCCGATTCCGTTCTTTCATCTCTATCACTTTCTCGTCGTCTGCGTCGGATTTTTTTTAAAGATAAAGAACTGGACTTTTGCGGCCGAGACAATCTACACCATTTGTAAGCACTGAAGGATTCCACACGGTTACACGTACAGTATTTGGAGAGCTTATGTAAATTGTTTTTTTAACGTTGGTGGGCGTGTTAAGTCCTCAGGGTCAGCATGTGGCCTGGGAGTGGCCCACTTGCCGCGGTTTCTTGTGAAGATGGGAGGAGTTTATCTGTACCGTGCCTTCTGGACTGTCTATTCAGTAATGAGTGGCCCTGAGAACCGCCATGGTGGGTGGACCGGTCAACACGCTCGAGCCCGAATGATGGTCAAAGGTCCCCTAACTTCACTTGCAGGTGGCTAATTTGTTATACATTTTGCTGTTACGTATCAGTTAGGGACTACGGTGAAATCCGAATAGTGACACTAGGGCTATGTTGTCACTGGTGGTACACTCTGAATTGGAATTGGAAGAATTGGAATTACGTGGGAGAATCCTTTTCCACTCCAAAAATTATCAGAACAAACCTTGATCATCATTAGTGGGCAGCTGATGACGTGTGTAATGCTTACATTACAGCAGGACGTAAATCCCACGTCTGAAACGGCGTTTGCTGTAAATTTTTATGACTTTTACTCGGCTCGATCTACCTTCGAATCAGTGAACGTGCAGTGTGTATTTTATTTAATGCAGCTGCGATTCTCTGGCAGTGCCGTGGAACACACGAGGAACTTAATAGACTGAGTTTGTTTGTATTGTTCCTCCTGCTCTAACAGTTGACCCGTTTCGTCTAACGACCGAGTAACAGGTGGTGGCTTCTAATCCGTTGATTTCCTCCTCTCAAACTTCCAGAGAGAAACTGTATTAACGCGTACATCTGCCGCAAATTTTCCTCACGAGGGGGTTTTGTCCTGCGCGTGCGCTTACCGCGTTCCGAGTGCGGTTATCACGCCTCAACTCCGAAAATTACTCGAGAGCTCCTCGACGTGAAGATTCAACGGTGCGAATACCATTGCGCCTCTCTAATTAGCTTTCGCACCTCTCGGTAATCCAATGACTGGTTGAGAATGGAGGGACAGATTTACTGCTGGCAGTATCGCTGTGATTCATCCTCTAAATCAGGGATCTCTGACACCAAATTAATAACCTCGGATCCGCTGGAGTGACTCTCTGGTCTATTGCCTCGGGAACAATAATACGCGTATACCAATAACTGAAACGCCTACGTAACTATAATCGCACATCATTATGACACAAAAAACTCTGCAAATCCTTGATACACCGGTTTATTATCTTAGCCTTTTATATTAGCCTGTTACATATATTGTCAATGTGATATTCCCACGATAAGCACTGATCAATAACATCACCCAAATACTTTGAGCTTGGTACTTGCATGGTTCCCAGTTGCAGATCATTGTGGGACAGCCAGACAAATCATGGCATTTGATACTGTCCAAAACAGAGATAGCTATGAGATTAAGGACGCTACTGCCGGTTGCTTGGGGTTTTGGCGGAAAACGCCAAAACTAACGTCACATCGATTTAACGACAAATTTGGTACGTAGCCAAACCTTGAACTGATAGGGCCGAAACCCTGTACAGCCTGAAAACACCGGTACAGGCACACATGTCACGAGAACTGTAAAAGGTCTAATATAAGACTTTATCCTGAAGATAAATGTTGAACTGTATAAGAGATCCGCTTATGTTGTTGCTCTGAACTTTTATTTTATGAAAATTGATGTTAATGATGTATTAGCCTTAAAAAGACATGTCACATACATATTAACGAACTCGCATCTTCAGGATTCCCTTGAGTACCACATTTATGGCTTCATTGCCGAGAGGAATAGTTAGTTATTTTTGAATTAATGAGACTCCACGGAAAAACACAAGTTCATTAAGAACTTAGCTTTCCGTGGGCACAGTTTAAATTTACTGAGGATGACATAATTGATTTGGACAGATTTTTGTATTTCTCTTTTTATTTTCTTCTTATATGTTTTTTATGTGAACTTAGTTATGTGCCAATAAATAAATAAATAAATAAAAAATGATTTATGTTATGTTGTCACTTCACCATCGATTTATGTATTTTATTCATAATTGTCGCGCTTTGAACATGCAGGTTCTTGTAGTTCAAATTACAACACGATGATTTTCGGTCGAAACGCAAATATATGTATGTTGTATTTGGCGAAAACGAAAGGGCAATATGTACAAAGCAAATGATTGGATGATATATATACAAGATGGGGTTGCTTGAAACCAATGAAAAAGAAACGAACGCGTTGTGATCCTCGGAAAGATCGCACAGACGATATTTGCAATACTTGAGATATATTTGAGATACGCAAGGAGATTAGAAAGCCAGTTAGTGCCAGGTAGGATTTAGGGTTTAACGGGAGAATAGCAGATTTTGAAAGTATGTTTTTCCCAAGGGACGGTAATTATCTAGGAGATTAGAAAGCCAGTTAGTTTGGGAGATCGGAAAATATAAAATGATTATGGAATTACCATGAACTGAGAGGCTGAGGCCGAACAATAATTTATAAAAATTAGTTGAGAAATACATGTTTTTAAGTGATGCCCATAAATATTAACGTTCTTACATCAAGCCGTATATCGTCTGGGCGCGTATTTACTTTTCTCTCGCCTGAGACTGTCGCGGCTTCGTGGTTCCTTGCTCTGTACGCCTTTCCCCAACTTCCTCTCTCTTGCATCTCAAACAAGCCGCGTCGAGAAGTGACTGCCGGTTGAAGGAAAATGATGAAATTCTATTGACGTTCAATGACAAGACGTTTGTACGAGCGATGTGAAGTGCCCTAACCAAACCTCGGTACACTCTCCCGGAGTATTCCCTTGATTCGAGTGCGGCCTTCTGAGTAAACATCATTTCCTTTCCCGGAATCCCATCAAAACGTCTTTCTTGCTCTCCCGACTCCTCGTCTACGAGCGGTTTCCCCTCGACGGACGGGGGAATCTCATTGTTTTAATGTTATCCCTTGGCTTTTGAAGGAGTTGATAAACAGTGGAAAAGGGCCTTGACGGGTTCGCCTCCTCTCGCTGTCTCTTTCGTACGGTAATGACGGAAATTGGAATAGGCGAGTAGGAGGTTCCGTTGAAGCGACGACGAAAACACGAACGTATATGGTGTGCGGTATCAATTGGAAACGTGCTCCTGCGCAAAGCGAAATTGCATAAACGGTATATGTTCGGCCTAAAATGACTTGAAACGGCTGTATAGTGTTTACAAAAATTTAGAATAAAAACGCTAGACATGAATGAATGAAATGAAGTTCATTTCCTTAAAAAAACACATGAAACATCATTACGCAATTATGTCGCTAAATGCAGATAAATAATAAGTACTTACATTATAATAAGACCTTTATTAGCATATACATTTACAATAGGCGCTCTAAAAAATGTAAATGTAAATTTTGTCAAACGAAACTTCGGATCTGTGTCAGGGGGTTACAATACCAATTTTACTGAGGTTTTCGTGTCTCCTGCGCTGGCATCTAGTTCGCAATCAGTAATGTTGTTCTAGATGCTAGTGGGCAATTTCAAGGTTTATAGACTCGTTATAGACTCCGGTAGTGGTTATTCTTTCCTCGCTGTACGCTGCCTCAACAGACTTCGTTCCCTTATGTACTCGTAGGATTTCACCAAGTGATCGTTTATATATTTTTTTCTAAATACGAGTAGGTACTATTATTAGGCTTTGGGGGGTAATTGATCACCCTAATCATCCCCCTTATTTACGCCCCTGCTTCGACTATTATGTTTCCTCCGTTATTATGTACCTATTCGAAAACATATTCCATGTTTCCTAGCCCTGATCTTTGATCTAAACTGTGATGATCTGGGGGTCTGGGGGTGTCCCCCAGATTTCATTCTACAATAAATGTGCCATCATGAACACAAACCACTGTTTTCTCGCCATAACTCACGGAGAGTCAGAAGCTATAAACCCCAAGCCAGCCGCTTTTTTCGTGAGTATTTGAGTTTATAATGGGCTCGAGAAATGGACTAAATTATTGGTCCGTGCACCAGTTCAGTGTATGAACTTGAAGTTCTAAGGATGGAGAGTACATTAAATTTTCAATTCATGAACTGAGCCGCTGGAACGCCAAATGCTCTTCTTCGGAGGAAAGGACTTCATTCAGAAGAATCATCTTCCTCATTGTCCTTAAGGATCTGAATGAGATCATGATGAGAAGGTAAGGCTAAGGATACGAAGAAGATAGTGAATATTCTGGGACATGTGGCCACACTACCAGACATTTACATTTTATTTTCAAAAAACCATACAGAATGAAGCACTCGGTTAAGATTGGAAAACGCAATATTGTTGCTAGTTGCTAAATTTTAGTCTTTAGTAGAAGACATGGCTCAAATATTGTATTTTTTCTTTTCTCCCTCCCCACGTGTATTCCTCTCCAGTATTCCTATGGTCCATTGGTAAGAATTCACCAAGGTAGGTAATATCCATTACCTCATTCACTTCCAAAAGTTCGGCCCCACCATATTTCCATATACATTGTCGAGCGAAAAAAAGCTCTTTAGTCAACCATTCACGCGAAAGACGGTCTTTTTTCGGGCCTCTCTACCCACTATTGAGAATACACCTAAACCCCTTGACTTTCCTACCCCTCCACATTTCATTCTCCCAAACATTTCGCTCCAAATCTTTTACTTATTTACTGGAAGTATTTTTTATATTATTTTTCTCCCCCAGAAAAAGGAAGATTCCTCCGAATGAAGTAACCAACAGTTATCTTTTTCCTTCTTTTTTTTTCTCTTTTATTTATACTTCGTTTGAGACGGCATTATTCCGTTCGCTCAGACGAGCTACATTTTCGTTCTGAATGGAGGCAGCTTGAGGGAGAGGGAAATGAGCCGAGTGGTTTCCCGTAGATTAAAGTTTACTTTATCCCAGGCAATGGGGGAAAAAAGAGGTCTTTTAACGTTAGTATTTTTGCCCTTCTTTTCAAGCCTGAGCATCTTTATTGGGATGAACCTGTGCCCTACGTATTTTTTACTATTTTATTAAAGTTCTTGCGATTCAATTGTACGGTTCAAGTACTGTTCCGTTCTGCATACTTCTTTTCATAACCAGTAGAGACACGCTATTGTTGGCGGTTTGAAGAGTCGAGTACCGCCTTAGAATTGTGTTCTATTCTTGCTATAGAGAAGGAAAAATATCTAAGAAAGAGCGGACATCTTTGCTGGGTGAAAGATGTACTGATTGAATGAGAGGTTCTCCATTTGTTTGCTTAGCAATGGATGAAGCATTTCAACTAGTAAATTTACGAAAGTATTCCTAGATACCTACATAAATGTGACTTTGATCAACTGGTCGATGATTTTCTTATCGATGAGTTTATGGTTATTGAAGATTGGCTAACGTGGTGCTAATAGTGCTGGCTCTAACTCCTTCAAACGCAGATTTGTGTATAAGGAAAATACAATATATTACATTCTACATACAGTTTTTTGTCCTAGTCGTCCACAAGGAACAAGCTACACCGCTCACATGAGATAACAAAGTCTGGTTTTTCAACTGATTGACAATAGGCAGCGCTAGTTTTACGAACTAACTTGGCCATTTTCAAGGCAACAACACAAAATTTCGTCCAATCTGTACTTACTTACTTACTCGATAAGTCAAACAAAGAAATAATTCGACACCTAAATTTTCTGCTCTCGCCCTACATATCTAGATATTTGAGCTTAATTTTTATTTAATTACTAAGAACCAAAATGCTGTTGATTAACTCTTCAGGAGGCTAAGTTATTTTGAAGTCCTAATGATTCTCAATTTAGCGTAATGGTGATCCAAATTTCAAACTCATTGTTGAATACTCTCACCTAAATTTTTGAGAGATTTCGATTCTTGGTGTTTCAGTTAGGCTGTGGTGTTGAATGCAACATTTGTCAGTATAAGGTATCCAGTACACAGTAGACAGTGCCCTGATCGTTCTTTTAATAAATTAGCGAATTTTCGAAGAAATGGAATGTTGTTCCCGTCTATTGTTCTCGGTCCCAAATTTTCAAAACTCGAATTTCCGGAAAATTTTCAGTTAAAATTGCAACAAAAAATCTGTCTCATCATTCGAAAGGCTAAGTTCGTAGATGGGCGGAATCGGGCCACTCTAAAGGGGGGTTTGGGGAGGGGAAATGACCCATAAATTCCCAAAATGAAACAGTCTGACAAGAGGTTCATTATTTAAGAGTTTTTTTTACGCTGAACACGATGGTGAAGGCAGAATTGCGATATCTTATTCCGTTCTCAAGCAGGAGCACTTTGAAGATGAAGAAACGTGGTTGTTACTTGAGATGTTCTTCATGTTCCATCTGCTCTGATTTGATAACGGAGTGAGATATCGCAATTCGGACTACACCATCGTGTTCAGCGTTGAGCAATGTACAAATTGAGGTATGTATTACACGGTAAAAAAATCGACAGAAAATGTATTATAAAACCTGTAATAACATTTTACATAAAACCAATAGTTTCTTCAAGAATTCGCTCTTATAGCCATGCTGCATGACTGTGGATTTTTTGATGATGCGTTTGGGTATTAACACGTATCAAATCATCTCCTACCTCGTATTTTCGGTCGACTTTTGCTTCGTTACGAGCATGTACGAGTATACTGAATTACCTACGTGGAAAGTTGAATTAAATGCTTATCAGTTATATACACACAGAGAAATTTTCTCTGTATTATATAACTGATAAGCTCTCACCCAGGACCGGGTATAACGCTAAACTATTATTCAACAGCAATATCTCCTCGTCGACCAAATAACACTACTTTACTTCCGTTATAGGCGACTATTTCGACTTTTAGCTGCTATCGCGATGTACCTATTCCAGACAATAAATATTCAGGACGGGAAACTTGAAGCTCGACGTTTATCCAGCAGATAAAATACCGGCCTAGTATCAAATATTCGATCTTCAACATCCTGAATACCGGTGCGGGCGTATCAAACGGAAAAAAACGGAAACAACTGGACGTGAAAATATTTTACGCATCACTCAACGTTGTGCGGAATAACATATTATGTTATCTACGGGAGCTGGGTATGTGCATAGCTTGCATATCACTGATCGGACATGCCTTTTCTCAAGAGTACTTTATCCCCCAAAATACACTACGTGTAAAAAACCTCGCATATATACAAATGCATAGATGTGTAGTAATAAAAACAACTCGCCATCGCACCAAGGGGAGATTTCGAAACGGGTACGGTGCTTATGAAGTGGTCAGGACATCTCCTTAGTTTGAAGGAAAAGGATTGGCTGGGACAGTGGGTACCTATCATAACTTTTTCCGGCAGAATGATATAAATATTTGCGATATTTGTGAATCTGGGTTTTTACACAGAGTTGGTTGGGGGGGGGGGGGGGGGGGATTCAACTGTTTTAAAATTCCGAAAAACGCGTAATAAGTAATTTGTAAACTTCTAACATTTAGGAGTTAAAATTTAACATTCAATCTTCAATGTGTTTGGTTTATCTCCAGTTGTGGATATCTATAGTTCACATTGTGGCTATGTAGTCTATATAATTTAAAGGTACTGATGACTCAATTACGTACATAACTGGAGAGTGAATCGTTATGTTGTGGTGTGTAGTAACTGGGTACCTACATATTATGATGTACTAGCTACGGATCGGGAGGACCACTTTCCTGTTAACTCTTACTTGTAACAGCTTCTACTTACGAGTATAAGTTGACTATAATGGAAGATGTCCTTACCGTCAACTGCGGAATACAGCAAATCCTCCTTCAGCTCCAGACGATCTTGTTGTTCTTATAAGCCTATTCATGGAGTGAACGATAAGCTTATGACAAAAATCCTTCTTCAGCTCCAGATGATCTTGTTGTTCTTATAAGCCTATTCATAGAGTGAACGATAAGCTTATGACAAAAATCCTTCTTCAGCTCCAGACGATCTTGTTGTTCTTATGAGCCTATTCATAGAGTGAACGATAAGCTTATGACAAAAATCCTTCTTCAGCTCCAGACGATCTTGTTGTTCTTATAAGCCTATTCATAGAGTGAACGATAAGCTTATGACAAAAATCCTTCTTCAGCTCCAGACGATCTTGTTGTTCTTATGAGCCTATTCATGGAGTGAACGATAAGCTTATGACAAAAATCCTTCTTCAGCTCCAGATGATCTTGTTGTTCTTATAAGCCTATTCATAGAGTGAACGATAAGCTTATGACAAAAATCCTTCTTCAGCTCCAGACGATCTTGTTGTTCTTATGAGCCTATTCATGGAGTGAACGATAAGCTTATGACAAAAATCCTTCTTCAGCTCCAGACGATCTTGTTGTTCTTATGAGCCTATTCATAGAGTGAACGATAAGCTTATGACAAAAATCCTTCTTCAGCTCCAGACGATCTTGTTGTTCTTATAAGCCTATTCATGGAGTGAACGATAAGCTTATGACAAAAATCCTTCTTCAGCTCCAGACGATCTTGTTGTTCTTATAAGCCTATTCATGGAGTGAACGATAAGCTTATGACAAAAATCCTTCTTCAGCTCCAGACGATCTTGTTGTTCTTATGAGCCTATTCATAGAGTGAACGATAAGCTTATGACAAAAATCCTTCTTCAGCTCCAGACGATCTTGTTGTTCTTATAAGCCTATTCATAGAGTGAACGATAAGCTTATGACAAAAATCCTTCTTCAGCTCCAGACGATCTTGTTGTTCTTATAAGCCTATTCATAGAGTGAACGATAAGCTTATGACAAAAATCCTTCTTCAGCTCCAGACGATCTTGTTGTTCTTATGAGCCTATTCATGGAGTGAACGATAAGCTTATGACAAAAATCCTTCTTCAGCTCCAGATGATCTTGTTGTTCTTATAAGCCTATTCATAGAGTGAACGATAAGCTTATGACAAAAATCCTTCTTCAGCTCCAGACGATCTTGTTGTTCTTATGAGCCTATTCATGGAGTGAACGATAAGCTTATGACAAAAATCCTTCTTCAGCTCCAGACGATCTTGTTGTTCTTATGAGCCTATTCATGGAGTGAACGATAAGCTTATGAATATAATCCTTCTTCAGCTCCAGATGATCTTGTTGTTCTTATAAGCCTATTCATGGAGTGAACAGTAGGCTTATCACAGAAAATATGAAATAAAGATTGAAATTATTTCAATCTTCCTTTCATATTTTTTGTGATTTATGATAACATCTATGATCAAGATCTATGATTTATCACCAGACTCTATGATCAAGCAAGTTAGATATTAGGTGATGATAACATAATGCTGCATTGATCCTCGTGAGATTGAACCACGAGAATAAGGGCTTTTGTTTATTGTAATGCACCCTTTGACCTCCACAGACTAAGTCATAGTGTGGCACCGAAACTGTGCGTGATAGAGGAAAAATTCCAACGGATTTGAATTCAGCACAAAAAATCCATTTCATCATGCAGCATTGCTGAATCATGCTGAATTGATTTTATTTTTATGAAAATTGATGATGCACCATCTGACGATCCAAATTTTAGGCACCCCGGTCAAATACTTTTGCAGGTTCTGTTGTATTTTTTAATAGGTTATTTTTATCAGTTTTTTGGTATTTTTGTAATTGTGGTGATTTTCCTAACCTAATTCCAAAAATTCGAATTTTCGATAAGATGCCAAATTATTGAAGATTTTTGATTCTTTATCTAAACTTACAGCCACAACAAATAAGAAGCTATAATAGCTGTTGAAATTCGCAGGGAAAGGAATAAATAAACGAGTCTTTACTACATAGTACAATACAATATATTGCTATTTTATTGCCACTTTTTACTAAATATTCAAATCAATGAACGTCCCCTTATAAATGTCTTTTGAATTCAAAATCGCCGATACTATTAAAGGGGTCATATTTTTAAATTTTACTTTTTTAATTTTTTAAATGGAAATGACCCATGGCGATGTCCGAATGACTAGAAAATGACTAAGGTCCACCTATAAACAACATGCACATGAATAAAATGTAATTTTATTTTGTTTTAAAGTATAGGTAATTTAAAATATATCAAGCTATCCGACATAATGATATTAAACAAGTCACAGCATATATCATTTTTTTCAAATTTTGATTCTCAAAATTTTTCGTACTATTATTTTAAAACCCTCTACTTTGTCTGATAAAGCTAAAATGTGAGTTGAAGAACAAGATTCACGTAGTCGCGAAGCATCAGTTTAATTAGGTTTAAGCGATTTCTCATCCTTTTGTACTGTACCTCTCAAATTCAAGATTATTTAAGCCCGAAATTTTTTAGTAAAATCATGGTGTTTTTATTGATTTGGTCCTTCAAAGCTAAATTTAGTTTAAAACGAAACAATTCTACATAAGGATGCCACCATGGATCAAAAGGTATCAAGCGATTTTATTTTATTTTAAACTCTTTGGATTTGAATTAAATTTTTAAGTAAGTTCCTACAGGTCAATTGAACAACACAAATTTAAAATATAGACGAGTAGAATGAATTAAACAAAATCACAAACACCGTGCAATAGCTAATGAACTCACACTTCAGCTCCACACACTTCTGTCTTACTCTTACGGAGTATAACGATTTGTACACCTGGACGAAGTGTGAGTTTCGTACATGATACTGTTTTTTTAATTCATTTCAAACACAAATTTTCTTCAATTCAATCTTCTTAAAGAGTTAAATTTTAGTTCATCGCAAAGGTTTTTCTCTATTGGCTTTGCTAAAGTAACCAGCAGGGTGAACGGCATTTATTCAACTAGGTACGCTTACGTCTTCTCTTAAAACAAGGAGAAATAAACCAAGAAACAAGGATGAACTAATTCCACACGCTATTTGAAATGCGTCTAACACCTCAACTAAGTACAAAACATTACGTAGTTTCAAAAAACTGTCCTAATTGGTCGATTTGATACTCGAGAATTGAAAAGTAATAAATGTGACCATCCATAGAATAGGGACCTTATGTTATTTGAGTAAAATTTCAGGTGAGCCAATTATCGGAATGAAGGTCAAAAATATCGATTTTTAGGTTTGTATCGATTCTTATTCGTTCATATCTCCTCTACAAGGTAGTCTATGTTATTTTCTGGTATTCAATTTATTTTGAATCTGTAAATCGAAAAAAAATCGAAACTTATCAAAAGGCTCCCTTAGCTTTCCTACTTAACAGGATCTAATTTAACTGCGTATTTTCCCCATTGTAAGTTTAGGTCCTTAGGCCCTGAGTGTTTTTTTTCCTTAACAAATAGTTATTATTTTGTCAGTGGACAGGTAATTTTTATGATACATGTTCAGAATTGAGTTGCTGATTCAAAACCATTGTAGGTCATACGCCAGCACAGAGCTCAAAAAAAGAGCCACACACACACTTTCCATAACCTTTCGTCAGCTTATGGGGGACGGATAAAGCGAATGACAGTTGGAGCTGCTCAGGGATCAGTTCTGGGACCCCACCTCGTACGAAGGGGTCCTTTTGCTGGACATGCCGGAGGACTGTTTCCTTGCAGGATATGCAGAGGATGCAGCTGGTAAGGACAACTGATTTGGCTCTGAGGAAACTTACTCAAATCATGGGACAGATCAGGAATTGGATGAACGATCATAACGTAGCACTAGCGGCTGCCAAGGCAGAAGTAGGTAGTTGTCTTTCCCCGTAAGAATTAAAGGTGCAGAGGCTTGGAGCTAGCTGCAGAGAAATATTTGGGAGTCATGCTGGATACAAAGATCATATTCTGGAGCCAGATCAGGTAAATCGAAGATAGGGCCCCACAGAGGACCTCTGCGGGAAGTCGCCTAATGAGGAATCGAGGCCTAGGCCTTGATGATGTTGGTGAGTCATTCGATTTTTTTGACATTCGATGAGGCGGAGATGGAGGCAGATGCTCTGAATGTTGCATACAACAGAAGCACATGAAAGCTGTGCAGCGTAGTGGAGCATCAGAATGCATTTTTCAGCGATACTCGTCCTGGCTAGTGTGATACCCGTACAGCTGCTGGCTGCAGAAAGGAAGTGGATGTATGAGTGGAGAGACGAAGGAGAGAGATCCCACATTTCCAGAGATGAAAGAGAGCGTACAATGACAAGATGGCAGGAAATGTGGACTGGTGAGTTGAGAGGGAGATGGACTGCTCGGTTGGTTCCTTATCCAGGAGTTGCTACAAAGGAGGCATGGAGAAGTGATCTATTTCCTGACTGTTCTTCTCAGGGCATGGAGTTTTCTATGCCTAATTTTACTATGGGAAAACGTGGATACCCCATCGTACCGCAGCTGCTGAGATGTGGAACATGATGCGCATCACACGTTCTTTGGATGCCCGGAATGGACTCAAAGAAGCTCAGGGCATTACGTCTCCCAATATGTCACCAGAACTTGTACTCGTAGTTGCCAAGATGTTGCAGTGTGAGGAGCATTGGTTTTAGTGAGGTTTTAGTCCCAGATCACCTGGAGGTGCAGTCCTCTCCAGACCGATTTGGATCTTCGGATCAAATGCCACCTAAGAATCTTAATCATTGCAACAGTATGACTGAAAACACAGTGATAGAAGGGTTATTTTGATAGGAGGATTTTGTGTGAGAGGATTATTTTCCAACTAGGGTAGATGTCGAGAGTGACACCGATTCTGTTCCCACACCAGTCAAAAAAGGCGCTGTAATGTTCTTACGACGCTTGAGTTTGACAGCTCGAAAAAACTATTTGTTTCACATTTCAAATATTTGTCAACATTTTGTGTGTTTATTTTGTTAATAAAACCTTTTTTTTTAAACAATATTCCCATTATTTAAGCAGCCACAATTACTCAGAATGCTTTAAAATGAATGTCTGAACATCAAGCTTAGTTGAAAAAATGTATTGGAGAAAAATCAAGTGATTTGGTTGAGTAGAAGTGTCAGAATGTCGTTAGAAAGTTGTTGAATCTTTGGATGCCATTTTCTCAAAATCGAAATTTTCCTAACATAAATTTTAAACATTCACAACTCCTGAACAAAATTAGGTACTCAAAATTTGAAAACACCAGTGAGTTTAGTAGGATGTCTACTGTTCGTTGGCACCAAATACGATAAGGTCCATTCTTCTATGGACGGTCACAAATTATAAATCCCACTCTTTATAACGGTGATTACGAACGGAACTGACTAGAAAAACATCAAACTACCACTAACGAAATTGGTTCATTACAAAAATAATTAACAACAAAAAAAACTAAACACGTTTACACAATTACGTACAATACTACAAAAACGATTTCCCTATCACTTAGATTCGTAAAGCATCTGTGAGCCTGGTGGAACGTATGTACATGTTTGTACATGTTTATACATGAACGCTTTTGTTTTTGTCACAAATCGAAAAAAAGACAATATTAAATATTTTTACGATCAAACGTTCCGTGGCAAAAATTTTTTTTTGGTTTTCTTTTTCGCTTTTCAAGCTTCCGAAATTAGCTTCGCTACAACGAACAGATTCCCGTAGAAATTTGTTTCTAATGAACCCAGTTCGTGAATAAGCCGCTACAATTCTCATGCTCCTTCGAAAAAATCGTTACGTTTCAATTTTTTTGTGTGTAAATGTTACTTATAAGCATTTATAATGCTCGAATGCAAATGACTAGATTTACACAGTACTTGTAGGAATATATAAATAATCATGTACTTACATATGATATCCAAAAATACCTATAACTATATTTATAATTTCATATTTTTTAGTTTACAACTCCAGTCTATAAAATATTTTTTTTACATTTTTTTTTTTGTTTTTTTGCTGAATTTACCTTTTTTCCGTAAATACTCTCTTTTATCAAATAAATAATGAGTACCTCCACTTATTACAACAAACTTTTTTTTGAGCAGGTCATAGGCTAAACGATTACGTCATTATTGACAATATCAAAAACTGGTATTTTAGATTTACTCTTGTAAATATATATTGTTACAAAAATTAATTGGATAGTTTTTTTTATGCATTTTTTTAAAAGACTATCAAGGTAATTATCTAATCTATCGTTGCTCGAATGAAGACGAAAATATAAATTTTGGTGAGAGCTCCAAAGCCTACGGAATGTCATTTAAACGGCCACTGCTCGTGTGAATCACTCGGTTTTCTGTGGGGTTCGGTATCGGTTGAGATTGAAACTAACAGGTGGAGATGTACCGTAACGGGACTGGCTGGGTGGAAATGTGAGGTTTTGCTGCTGGGAGACAGTTGTTGGTGAATTGGGTGTTTTTGGTGCTGAAAGCCCGCTGAAGAAAATTGATGAAATGAAGAGTTTTTCTAGTTGAATACGGAGATCAGACTTGATTATTTAGTGGGAATCATTGCATCGTTACCACCACGCTAAAAGCGCCAATCGGCTTCTTTTGATCATTTTCGTTACTCTTCAAAAAATCCACTCAGAATTACGTATTTTGGCTATGGCGTGGAGTGCCCAACTAAGTAGTACCCAAAAGTGCACTAAAACAAAAATGAACACCAGCTCATTGGCAAAGTGGTGACGTGTTTTTATTATTGAATGCAGAGTGAAGTTCATGATAGTTTCTCAAAATCTGTGGTTGTAATTTTGGATCCATGTAGATGTCTCCCAACGCATAACATCACACTCAGCCTGTCGATAACGTTGTTAACAGTGTACGGGCGAAATGTTTTGGCATGCATGAGCTCAAAATCGACAACGCATTTTGGTTGATTGAACGACGATACGCTTGAAGGAAAAACACTTTTAAATACGTTAACTCTTTAAGGGTTCACCTCTGTATGCACAAGGTACTACGGATACCGAGAGTAGTCACTTGGAATGAGTTGCTAAGTTCAAGCGTCTACGTATGCGAAAGGTATTGAGGGCACTACGAGTACCCACTTTGACGGTCTCACAGCAACACCCCACATCGTCACTTTTTGCCAAAATGAGTTATGCGTACCATTCGAAGCGTTTTCTCCCGCCGGATCGATCTAACTATGAGTTAGGTACCTAAGTTAGGTAGCACTAAATCTCACGATTTATTCTACTAAATTACTCAGTAAACATAGTCATTGGCAGATGGTTTTTTGGCTCTGCTGAAAAGTCGCCAAAATGACATTGTGGGGAGTTGCCGTGAGACCCTCGACTTAGTAACCGTTGTTTTAGCTGTGACTGACAAAATTGTGACAAAAAGGAGTTTTTATTTTTATACTGATTCGCAGAAGAAAACGAGAAGCCCCAACGAATGAGCACAGAATCCAAAATCCAATATGGCGGCTGGAATCCTCAAAAACACGGCATAGGTATGAATTCAGCTGTAATTGTAGCTTAAGGATGGCGACACTTTGTCCAGTTCGGACCAACCCCACAATGACCCTTGAAATTCACTTTGAAAATTTCATATCTCGAAAAATTCAAACGAAAGGTATAGTTTTTAGTTTAAATTTAAATGGAGTTCATTTTTTATAATTTTTTGAGACCATCCGCAGGTTTGTACGACCAACCGTTCGTTCACAATCAGAAGAAGACACAAAATCGATGAATTTTTCAAAGAAAATCGAGGAAAATAATTAGTGGGCATGAATGGGTATTGTGGAATAAAAGTATTGTGGGTAGTAGAGATTTACCATGCTTATTTAGTATTATTTGAGGCGTTCAGGATTAAAACCGGATAACTCCATAATTCTAAACATTGATTTTTTCACAGTTTTGGCACGTTCAGCAAAGCCATATTAATAATAATCAATAGCCATATTGATGATGATTTATATTATTAATTATTGTAGATATAAGTTTCAATTATTATTATTATGGCTTGCCAAAACTGTGAAAAAATAAATTTTTGAAATCCCTCACACTTCATATAGCATTATCTAGTAGGTATTTATCTTGCTCATTTCCTCAATAACTACACTGTTGGGTTGTAGTATTTTTTAGCAGTTCATATTAGTGATGGCCTCTCTTGTTTGGGAATCTAAAAATCTTGGAAAAATCGAACAAAATATGAGTGATCCTACAGGGTCTCTGTAAGTGGATACTACTAGTAGCCATGATACCTTTCGCATATTTCCAAAGATTCAGAAGTGGTTATTGTAACCCACCACTTAACCTTAAAGAGTTGAGCTTCAAAAAGTGCTATCAAAAATGCTGTTTAGGTGATTTTTGACATGAAAATGTGATTTCTGATATTTTGACTTAACACACAACATGTCTTGTCATTCCTAAACGCACCGTGCTGCAATTAAACGATTTCGTACAAAATGCCCAACTTTGTTGGCTTTTGATTGCTCTTAACCAAAGTAGATTTCAGGCCAAATGGTACAGGGTTGGGTGATTAGTGTCTACAACTTACACGACCAATTTGTGTCAGTTAGTGGGAATTTCAACACAATATGACCCGGTTCGGTTTTTTTCTTTGTCGTCATGAATATCACTGAAAATACACGTTTTTTTGTGTCTCTTAGAGAGAAAAAAAAGAGTCACGTCTCAAATTTTGGGTTGAATTTCACTAGTCCATCGTTTTTCTCTTTGCGAATTGTATCACAGAGAAGTCCCTTTGCTGCTACTGAACCTGCACAGTACTTCGCACAGTTTCGAACACAACTTTGACGTCGACACCGTTTTCAGATTCTTCTTTGATGCACGCGGATTCGAGGTGTTTGTTCAAGTAGGATTTCAGAGCGAACGTTTTGTGGCACCGGTTGCACTGGTAGTTTTTGTCGGCTGAGTGGGTTTGCATGTGAGCTCGGAGATTTGACCTGTCGGCGAAGGCTTTGCCGCAGTGAGCGCAGCCGTACGGTTTCTCGCCGGTGTGAGAGCGGAGGTGCCCTTGGAGTAGCCAAGGACGAGAGAAAAGTTTGCCGCAGATGCCGCAGGCGTGGCTGAGTTTGTGCGTTAGAAGGTGCATCGCGAGGGCCGGCATCGAGACGTACGCTTTGCCGCACGTGTTGCACTTTTTGGCCGACTGCGAGTCCAAACTCCGGTGAGTCTGTTTGTGTCGGGACAAATTGGAAGATGTGGCGTACTTTTTCCCGCACTCGGAGCACGTGTAGCGCCCGCCTTTATCACAGTTGGCGTCGTCGATTTCAGTCACCACTCCGTCATCGGACGAGGACGGGCTGAGAGGAGCGGCTTTGCCCGGTGCCTTGCGGTCTTTGCGGTTCTTTGACCGACCGTCCGTCACGAGGAGGGCGTCGTACGTGTAGACGGCCGCCGCCGCGGCTCCGGGCGACTGAGACGCTTGAGGGTTCGGCGGGTTGTTTTCGGCGTCCGACGAGTACTCGGAGTTGGGGGGCGTCAGCGGCGGAGCCGGTTGCGGTGCGGGCGTTGCGGTTCGGTAGCGGACGTCGGTTGAACCGCAGCAGTGGTAGATGGGTTGCGTGGTCTGGTAAATGGGTTCGGCCGGAGCTGTCGGATAATGCGGCGTGACGCCGGGGGCGGGAAGTGGCGGCAGAGATCTCGATAGTTCGAGAAGATCGTGTGCGGCTTCAGTCTCTTCCACGCTCCTCAACCTACGCAAACAACAAAATAACAACAATTCAATAATATCTCAATTTAAATAATTGAAATGAATGAAAAAAAAAAAAAAAAAACAATTTATTCCACAAAAAATGGCACAATGCGAATATCGCCGCTTAACCCTTTAAGGGCTGATGTATCCCCCTGGATACAGAGGTTTCTAAGCCCTGCCACGAAAAAAAAAAAAAAAAAAAAAAAAAAAATCACTAGCAGACAAAAACGGTGTTCATGGCTTCCTCCATGGTCGGGATGAGCATCGATGGTCGACGTTTTCAAAACATCGATGTTATTATTTATTATTTTATTTTATTTATTTATTTATTGGCATCCAAAATACAAGAAAAATTAAAAATTAAAAACACACAAACATTACACTTCTGGTAAACCAAATAAAATTAAACGAACAGTTCGTATGATTTACTTATATGCTAAGAAAAAGAAAACATAACAAGAAACTGACGCCCACCAAAAAATAAGTTCCTAAGAACTTGTGCTATCTGGTGGAGAAGCTATGGCAGCAGTCGCGAAAGCATATTTTTAATTTTCATTTTTATTTATTTATTAACTTATTATTATTATTTAAATACATTTATTTATTTGTTTATCATGTAGATGTTCGATGTTTTTGACATCGATGGTAAGGTATCGATGTTTTTCGTACATCGATGTTAAACAGCGATGTTTTTCGTACATCGATGTTTTATAAACGCGAAATTGCTAATTTTATTTTCAACACTAAAGCTTTTAGGAACCATTTTCTAAAAACCTGGTTAATGTGTAATAAATATTAATTTAATAAAGAGGACGTTTTGAATTTTGAGAAGAAGATGGCCACCGGCGGGAATTACTTGGCTTCAATTGAAACCCTTCGATAACAGCCTTTCACTCCCTCCACTGCTCCTTGGCTCCATAACATCATAAGATAACCTCCCTAAAAATTTCCAGTATTCTTTCATATAAACTTGATAATATCAAGTTTATATGAAAGAATACTATGATCGTACGTGCGAAGTATTACATTAGTTTTGGTTTTTAGGTGCCCCCGCTGAAAAAATCCAGCAAATACCTCTTCTATTTTGGAAGCAAATGGCCAGCACTTACCCACTACTGTCTGAATTGGCCCAAACATACCTCATCATGATGGCAACATCAGTTCCTTCTGAACAATTGTTCTCCTAAGTTGGGCAAACAGTTACCAAAAACCGAAACAGACTACAAGGAAAAATGATATCCAAAGTGGTTTTCCTCCATTCCATTGATGAGACGCTTTGGAGCTGGGAATAATAATAAAAACTGTAAATAATACGTAGTTTAGTTGTTGCAATTTAATAAATTGTACACCCACTTTTAATATAAAATTAGTTGAGTAATTTATTGTATTTTTTAATTAAGTATAAAATTATTTGTATATTTCATTGTCTTTCTTTTAATTAAAATTAGTTGAGTGTTTCATTGTACATATTTAGTACCTCTATTCCTAAAATTACCTTTATAAAATGATTTTTAAAAACATCGATCCTAAAACATCGATGTTTTGCACCGAAATACATCGATGTTTTCCACACATCGATGTATTGGTTCGATGTTAACATCGATGGTCAACATCGATGTTTTTTTCATCGATGTATTGGTTCGATGTTAACATCGATGGTCAACATCGATGTTTTGTTCATCGATGCTCATCCCTACTCCATGGACATAAAATATCACGTTGGTAGGTTTAAGATTTATTTTTTCGTTCATTAAGGGAGAATAGTGAGGTACCATCCTGCATCACAGAAAGTAGGCCCTCACAAGGCTGATCGAAAAGACATAGGTACCCATTATCTGTATTTTCTCCCAGTAAGGAGACATTTTATTTCCAGTGTTTTCGACGCTTTCAACGCAATTGTATTACTCAATCAAATTATATCACAGTTACAAGGTCTCATGAGGTTGAGGTTAGTTTTTCTGAATCCAACTGTTCCAAAAATCAAAAACGCACAGTTTTGTTCACCAGTACCGCGTGAATTGAAGCCTCCGTCCCAATTTATGAGAGTTCAATAAGTTCCACTCCATCCGAGTTCCACAACGCTATACCTTCTGTATGTGTTGTACTGTTTAGTAGTATGTTTTATGTCTTACTCACCGAAAGATAGGGATGCCGCCATCGTGACAAGCGACTTCCTGCACACCTTCTCCCTCTATCGTCTCTGTCACATAAGTGTATTCTGAAACAGAGAAATAAATAAATGAAATTACCGACGTATACTGGTTTTGTGAGACAATTTGCGAATTGGTTCAGTCACACCTTTTGGTATCGGCCTCTGTGGTATTCGTCATTGAGCCAATCATCATCAATATTCATCATATTCGTCAGTAGGGCAGTGTTGATGCAAATACCTTATGGAAATTCCTACCTGACAATAGAGAGAAGAACAGTATTCAATTTGCACGATTACTCATCGTCACTGAACATTACATTGCAGGTAAAAACCGTCGCTAAGACAGTTTCTTATCCGAAGGGTAGAAGAAGCAGATACAGTAGGATTTTCAGCTTCAGCATCACTTCCTCCACTTTAGGAAGTGAGCTGTGCTAATTGTGCCTCCCAGCCTTGTTTGCAGACTGCGGTAAATATTTGATCAAGCCTTCAGTTTCTCTCTAATAACTTAATTTTCCAATAGTCTTCCTTCCACTCGCTCTCTCAAGGCCCGAGATTTGTTATGAACTCTTGGAAAGCCGTTGCAAGGGTTTCTTTCGGAGCGTAATATTTCTCGCGAGGAAAGTTACTTTTCCTTCGAGGATTATAGGGAACGGATGAACTTCCAGAACTGGAATTGAAGCCAAACTCGGGGTTCGTTGGAAACTTTACAAGTCGCTGGCAATTTAAATCTATTTGACGACGGAAATGCAACCTCCATTAGTCTCTCTGTGGAAACTGCTCTAGTTTCATTTTACTGTAATCATCAGATGTACCTACACTTATTAGTAGTTCAATATTTCATTTAATAACACAAATTCAAATAAATTCCAGGATTCAGTTTAGTATTTTATTGTTCAACTCGTGAAGTGTTTTTGTTAAATAATAATATTATGACATGTACGGGAAGTAAATAAATATGAAATAGGAAGATGAACAAACTGTAGCGTTACCTTAAATCCTCCGTTTGCTACCGAAGAAGGTACTGAAGTTGGTAGATACGAGTATTTCAAGCGTCAATCTTTTCTGAGAATTTTAAGGGTACCTAGTTAGTTACTAGTACAACAATAAGTAGTAACACATTAGTAGGTAATATTTTTGAGTGAATTGAAAATTTGTTCATTTTCCCCAGCAGTTGTAGACAATAATTGGTCCACAATTATTGTGGACTGAATAAGAACATGATCTGACTCTGAGTGGTCACAGGAATCGAGTAGGACCAGAGGTCTTACGTAGCCATAATTCGGCCAGAACTTTGTCATCGTTTTACGAAGAAAATTTGATCAAAATCGATGTTGACATTTGAGTCTGATTGAAGCACATAATTGACGACTACAGGGAAAAACTGGGTAACACACTTTTTCCCAAAACTTCAGGAGACTCAATTTTCCCTCGGATATTGCCTGTATTCTTCACTTGAGCCAATTTTAGAGACACAAAAAATAGTAATAAATTCATCGTCCACTGGTACAGTGGACGAGATGAATCAATAGAATTTTTCTTAGTTTGAAATCAGGTGCCAATATGACATTGAACATCCAAAGATTCAGCTGAGCAGAGGAAAAACGAGGTATCTATGTGCTATGCGGGTCTGAACTAAGGTATCTTACACCCTCTTGCTGAATTAAAACGTGATTCAAAAATCAAAACGACGATTTATTATTAAATAGGTTCTAAAATTGAATTAGTGAACCAAAACATTGACAATTTGTAAAGTAAACGAAAGTTTTTTAAATCACTGAATTTTCCTCAGATTTTTTTAGTTTGAAATAAGGTGCCAATATGGCATTGAACATCCAAAGATTCAGCTGAGCAGAGGAAAAACGAGGTATCTATGTGCTATGCGGGTCTGAACTAAGGTATCTTACACCCTCTTGCTGAATTAAAACGTGATTCAAAAATCAAAACGACGATTTATTATTAAATAGGTTCTAAAATTGAATTAGTGAACCAAAACATTGTCAATTTGTAAAGTAAACGAAAGTTTTTCAAATCACTGAATTTTCCTCAGATTGGCGAAATAAGCTTGAGCTGATGAACTTCAGAAATGCTTCAAGGATGTCGTCAGATTTTGGTTTTGACAGTGGGAGGCGTTGTTTATAAGCTTTAGCAAGAAAAATAAATGCATTCGCTTGCAGCTGTTGACCCTGATTCTTCACATTGTTGCTGATTTTTTTTTCGGATTAGAAATCATGCTATTTTCACCACTCTCATTGACCTGGTCTTCAACGATATGGAGCCTTGCTTGCATAGATCGTATTCGAAAATTCCCACCAGTTTCTAACAAGGTACTTGTCTACTTTTTCAGTGATGAAGGGCTTTGGCTTACACAGGGCAATTTCGGAAATCCTGGTCCAATCGTTTGGAGTTACCACTTGAGCCTTTTGGTTGAGCCTTACACCGGATACCTCGTTTTCCCACTGTACGCTAATCTTTCGATTTGAGACATTTTAAACTCGTTTTTCTCCTGTTTTGACTTGATCATCGTATTCGCCATCCAAAAATCTATCAAAAACTATCGCTAACTCATTTTTTGATAAAAATCGAGTTACTTCGTTTTTCCCCTGTATTTTTCACTTGTTTATGAACCTACTGCAAATTTCCGTGATCAACATGGCCGAGATTAGTTCAATTGTTTTGACGTGATGCAACCTATTACCCCAGAGAATGTGTAATTTTCAGTAATAATCCACACTGTTGCCAAGTTTTGCACTTTAATTGGATAAATAGTTGCGTTGATCGGATTTCGGTGTCATGCAAGTTATGTTATGATTTGATATACTGCCCATAGTACTACGTAGTTTCAGAGCTTGAGTTGAGCGTTCATGCAATTCTATTCAAACTTCGCGAACTGTACCTACTCGCGATCGTTGAATCAATCTAACTAATAATAAGCGACCCGAAACAGTTTCGCGGAGTCAGTGCCTGCTTGAAGTTATGCAGTTGAAGATTGATACAGGGACGGGGAGGGGAGGACTGAAACTCGATTTACGTTCAATTTGCCGGAATCCTCCACGGACTGATTTTCAACCGAAGGCGTCAGCAAACGGTGACGCTGGGTTTCCGCATAAGTCTGTTCCCTGAGCGAATCAGCAACTCTAGCTTTTCACCCTCCTATTGGATAATTACTCGAGTCTAGCCGTTTCGCCTGATCTCCCGAGTCAGCGGGTTCGTCCCACATAAATCGCAGTCCGTACTTCTGTTTCGAAAAGGAAGACCTGAGAGCATTTCCACCCTAGAGTTGAGCTATAGAGTCTAGATTATGTACATCAAAATGATTCGTGAATCTTTCAACTCAGGTGTACTCTTTGCTTACTTGATCCAACTTCTCGTGATTTTGTTATTCAACATGGCGAGTATTTCAAATTTGCTCCATTAAACAAAATCGTGTAATTTCATGGTCTTACATGCACGTATCTAAGAACTTGGTGAATATTCACCGGACGTCACGAGAAGCGTCCTCGTGATGTCGAGACGTTTGACCATCCATTGATTACCTCTGCATTCAGTCCAATTCCGATCGTAATTTTTTTTAAATGATCGATTAACACAAATAACAAGCGCCACCTGTCAAAGCCAAATACCTCTCGCTTTCAATTTGCGATACCCTCATCCACCGGCCGAACTCCCATTGTTCAGTCTGTTAACCAAAAGTCAAATCGCCGGCATCAAATAAATAAAACAATTACCCGTCCGTAATCGACGTCGGAGCGAAAAGTTGTAATTCGGATAAAACGTTTGCCGTGTGAACTTCGACGGAGACTTTCGGTGGATACGATTGCACTGATGAGCTGACATTTGGTTGACTCACACGTCGGTGGTAGTTAGAACAACAATACTGGTGGTGGATTTACATTAATCATTGTCAGTTTGATGCACTAACCATTCCACGTTTGAAAACCCGTGAGAACTCACCAAACAAATCAATACGAGTACACGCCTCCCATACAACTCCTACGCATACTGCGTTGTTACTTCAATAGTGACTTCGAGTCGTCAAGTTTTGTACGCTCTCGGCAGTCAACCTGTAATATAAAAAAAACACCACAGTTGATTGACTCATCGATGGACCAAACTTTTTAAAACGAACTAAAATTCGCTCACTTGTTTTTGAACAACTTTTTATCTTTTCCCGTCTACACAACCTGTTAACTTTTCAAAAGTGGAATTCAATACACTTCTACAGTACTACCTACTCCAATAAATTATCACCAGTACGTAAATGTCATGGAAGTAGGCTTTGTATGCAGTTGACACTCGTTGCTTAGTTTTGTACTGGTTCTTAAGAAAGTACATAAATCTCGAGAAATATTTAAACGGGCAACTGAATTTCAGGCTGAGAAAGTAAGTAATTCGGAGACGAGAAAACTCGATTGGTAATTCCACTGATGGAGTACCATTTTCGGAAAAAAAACCTCTGCGTTCCACCAGTGGACGATTTCAACGTGCTCGCTGAGAGGATTATGCTGATGGTTCTGGCGATGAGGTTACTTCACGCAGTCAGGAATCTTCAAAAGGCAATACGCAAAGCGATGGTTGAGGAGACAACGTGAGGTATTGAAGAGTAATAAAATAGTGTATCAAAAGAAAACGTATTTTGGCTGCTACCTCACTAAACTGATCAACACTCGATCAATGAGAAGTAATCTCTATGCAATGGAATGTGGCCAACAGGTGGATGCAATTCACACTGATTTTCACAAGGCTTTTGATCAGGTGAATATTCATCTGTTGGTCAGGAAGCTCCGGGCTTTGGGTGTTTGTGGCTTGTACTGCAGTGGTTGACGTCATATTTGGATAAAAAGAAAACTGGCTGTGTCCATAAATGGATGCTTGTCTCGTTGGTTACGTCTTTTGTCGGGGGTACCGCAGGGGTCTTATTTGGGACCCTTGCTATTTTTGTTACTTATAAATGATATTGGTGACATTTTCCGGTATGTAAACTTCTCATTGTTCGCTGACGATTTAATCATTTTTAGAACTATAGAAACGGAATCGGATGTGAATGTTTTGCAGACAAATCTTGACTCCCTTCGGCGCTATTGTAACCAAAATGGGCTATCGTTAAATGTTTAAGTATTGCACCATTTCTTTTACAAGGGCTCGATTCAGCCCTTATATGCTATGTTGTCGACGGACAGTCCCTTGCTCGGGTGTCTGCTGTGAGGGATTTGAGAGTGGTATTTGATAAGGATGGGGATGACAGAGCAATATAGAATAATGGTATCGAGTGCTCTTAGGCAGCTTGGGTTTCTTATTAGCACAACTAGAAAATTTTGGAATCCAAATACCATAAAGACATATCATTGGTCAGGAGCCGCCTTGAGTTCGCATCAGTGGTCTGAATCCCCAATATAAACCGCACTCCGATGCTACCCATTGAAAGGGTACAACACAACGTGCTTAAACATGTGTATTTTACAGATGTCAATAGCTTTGGAGATTTTGATGATTCATCAATGAGGCTCTTAATTTAAATTCACTAGCCGATCGTCGGGAAGTATTCGATGTGGTTTTCGTTTATAAACTGATAAATGGTTTGTATGATGCTCCAAGCCTCCCCGGAAGTTTGAATTTCAAGTCGCCAATAAATACATATTAAATATTAAATACATTTTAAATATTTGTATTATTAAAAAATACAAATTTTGTGCCTGACTATGTGGAGAAGTTCCAGTCCATCTATAGCTATGTGGTTTTTTCGCTGAACGCATAACATGCATGGACGTACTTCGACGATCACTGCCGCATCACCATACTATCACGCTGTTCATTCAGATTGACTGCTACCCTACTGCTCCCAATGTGAAGAGACCTTACTGTATATATTTCTCCCTCTTCGTTTTCTTTAACACTTCAGCTTTCTGTTACTTTCGCCATTATTATTCGCTATTCACCAAGTTTGTATTATTTTTCTGGTAGGTACTTCTTTCTTTCATCGGCCCATAAACTATAAACTTCATATTATTTTACCCTGTACGCAACTCCTTGCAATGTTATTGTTTTTTTTTGCAATAAAGCTATTGAATTGAATTAAATTGAATAAGCGCACAAATTCTTTCAATAGCTCGCTTACTAGAATTCGGTAAATGATGTTGGTGTCGATTTGGACTTTAACTTTGAGTCAGAGAGGACAATAAAAAATAAATTATATGAATATTTCTCCAACGATGTTTTCTTTTTATTAAATAATATTCTTTTTAAATTCTTTTTATATTAAATAATTTCTCCAATTATTTCTCTATAATTAATGAGAAATTGATAGTTATTAAATTTTCGGTAGTATCTTGTTTTTTGTTTGTTTTTGTAGGAGTGCACAAGACATTTGTTATGATTTTTCTCGTTCGACAAAACAACAGATGATGAAAACAGTTGTCTTAATTATCGCGGTTAAAGTATCGTTGATAAATTATCGCGGATGGCGATTCACATTCATGTGAAGGAGTGGTAGACATTGACATTCAGTCGGCTGGTAGGTCACCGTAAGGTGTTCAATAATTGTTCTCGATCTCTCGAATGTAATAGGAGAGAACGGGACGATTTAAAATCAGACGTTAAAAAAAAATTTTTTCTCCAGCAGTGGCTGAAAACCTGAGAAAAATATAGAAAGATGGTGGAAAGGAAAATAATTAAATCCCAAACGAGAAAGGAGTGGGTACCTCAATCAAATCCAATTAATGCAGGTATCCCGTTTCTGGAGTGAGGCTGGAGGGGTCCGGAAAATTAATTAAGGTTATTGAAAGTTTAGCGGAGAAGCGATTTAACAAAGAACTCTGAGGATTAGTATTACTGTTAGTAATAGGACTGTCGGGTGAGGGATGAAGAGGATTTTTTTTCTTCTCCCTTAAGAACCGTCGCAAGTTCAAGGGAGACTTACTTTTGTTCGAAGGGAGGTTTTTCAATTGTGTCGTCTCATATTGGGAAGGAGCAGGAAGGCTCAAAAGGAGAAAACTGTGTTGGAGGATGAGTGATGGATGTGTGAGGATATGAGTGTTTATTCATACAAAAGAAAATCTTTTTCTCCGAGGGTTGGTAGCGTTGGAGATGAATCGG
The DNA here is from genome assembly GCA_963920205.1 of Stenodema calcarata. NCBI lineage: Eukaryota > Metazoa > Arthropoda > Insecta > Hemiptera > Miridae > Stenodema > Stenodema calcarata. The sequence goes on along the minus strand of OY986061.1, from coordinate 11,713,741 downwards.
AAGATCAGAGTACTTCATTCTTGCTCACAATGACGAGTGCGATTCTATGAACTCAAGATGCGTCTTTTCGATATGTTTTGAATGTGATTACTCATAGTATACAGGCACTATCGCCAAAAATGTGCATAACAAGATTTGCCTAACCATTAGATTTTTACACACAATACAGGACTGATTCGAACAACCATCAATTCGCATTTTTTTCCCCTCATTCGTTTATTGAAAAGAACAAAAGTACAACGTAAAGAGCATTGTGGTACAAGTCAATAAAGATACAAAAAGAACATCTACAAAGAATTGATAAAAAATATTTACTACTCTTGAATCTTATGAATGTTACTCCCTCGTGCTTGGGGGAGGAGTCACACATCCACTGTATGGGTACAATATTGAAAATACTAAGGACAAATGGACACGGAACCAAATTCGTTCAGGACAAGCTGAAACTCATAATGTCAGTGTGAATTTGGATTTTTGATATTTGAGGACTCAAATTGTACATGTCTTCGAAGATCACACAACGCAGGTAGTTTTTGGAACTTGAGCAAAATGTTGACTTTGGATTTAGACTTGTCTACAAGTTTAGAGTAACGAGGGTAATCCTTGAGCACCACGTAATCGTATAAAATCTTCATTAAACAATACTCAGGATTACCCTTTAACGTATTAGGATATAACGTGGTTCGTTTATGGACGAACATAATTATTATGTTATTAGGTTTTAGCCCCTACTCTGTTCGTAGCTTTGGGCACCATAGAATTCGAGTAGGAAGGAAGGTGGTGAAGAAGTATTCATTCTATTCTTATGTGGAGCTGAAGGTATGAAACCCTTATATATACTAAATAATATTTATTATGTACTCGAGTGGAAAGGCGAAAAACAAGGTTTTCCTCGTGGTTCTCAAAGACAATATATGAATCCTCGCAGCCCTCTAAAGCTTCGTAGAAACTCCCTCGTTTGGGAATTTGGTCGACTGAATGGAATAAATACGGCGTGGTCTTCTTTGTGTTTCTCAAGGCGGTAGACTCGCATAAATTTCGTCTGGGGGTTCAGAACGAGCCTTTTGTAATTTGTCATGTGTTGATTATCCAGTTCACATTTCATTTTCATGGGCGGGCGTTGCTTAGGGCTGTGAAGTTACCAGGAGTATTTATAGTGCTAAATAATACAACATAACAACGGTAACATTTTCTATACCCTGTACAAGTGGGTTGGGTTTCAATTGTTCGATCATAAGTACTTACTTAAGTGTGTGACTACAAAATGGGTTGGGTTTCGCCTATATGATACTTGTGATTTCAAAAATATTCCTTTTCGCAAGCGTTCTTTCACACAAACGGCCTCAGTAACATCACAATCCCCAGCCAATTGGTCTTCAATTGCAAGAAACCAAGATACAAACTTTGTGGAATAGTGCTGAAAGAACCCAGTTCTCATCACCAAATACTCCTAATATCTATAAGTATCGAGATACAGCTTGGCCAACCAAGAATTGAGCATATGAATTTTTGTGCCAGCATTGCCAGGCGTTTCATGTTAGGAACACCATTACGCCTCTGAAATTGAGGATCAACCAGCATCGGTCATCTATCACTAGAGGACTGGACTTGCCTATTAGCCATCACGCAACCACGCGGATCCACATTTGATGACTGCTTCAAGCTAAAAGTTCTCCGTTATCTTTCACCATCAGCCTCAGATCTCCAAGTGAGGCCTTTGCAAGGCCTGGTCTGAATTAGTACCGATAACGACGGCAGTAAGTCAATATTTTTTGTAGGTACTCCTTTTCAATTTTGGTTTATTATCTTCGATAATGAACCATTGGAATCGCCCAAAGAAAAAAAAATTTTAACCCCCCCTCAAAATTTGTTGGTTTACGTTTCAAGATACGTAGATTCAGAAAATCGAATAAAAAAAAATCCGTCCGTCCGCCGTACGCCGTCCGCCGTCCGCCGTCCGCCGTCCGCCGTCCGCCGTCCGCCGTCCGTGGCACTTTGCCCAGTTAGCGTTGAGTTAAAATTACGAAATTTTTTTTATGGGTTTCGACCAACCCCACAATGGTCCTCGAAACTTTTCATAACCCTAGGTCAAGGGGAAGGGGTTCAAAACGAATTTTGAAATTTTGAAAATTTCATATCTCGAAAAATTCCCATCAAACGGTATGTTTTTTATTTCATATTTAGATGGAGTTTGTTCCGTAGAATTTTTTAAGACCATCCGCAGCTTTGTACGACCAGCCGTTCGTTCACAATGACGGCTCAAAGATTGTGCCTCACAACACGATCGTAAATCAAAATGTTGAAATACTGGTCCATTTTCATACTAACAAGCTCTTTTGAACATCATATGGCTTAAGTGATGTCGAGTTTGTTGTTCTGAGGTGCGTTTCGTGCTACGGAAATGAAGGTAATTTCGAATGTTTGTTGGTAGGTAAGTACTTCTTTTATAGAAAAATTATTACCGACGTAGTATTAAAAACCAAAGAATTATATCGTATTAATTAATCATAATTAATAATAATTATTATTAATAGGTAATAAATATGAATTATTAATACCTAACAATAAATTATAATAATTTTCACTAGGTACTTGATACAATTGTTAATAATTAGTGATAATTTATAATAATAACAAATTATTATTAATGATTAATAATTAATTATTCATCTAACATTTAGGATCTAGACATTTAGACCTAGTGATCTAGACAGAAGGGTGATCTGTACAAAGAAGATAATGAACCGTTGTGTCAAGAATTTGCAGAGTTTTTTTTTCATTATTTCCCCACACAACTACCATCATTCCTCCTTTTACTTCTTCCTGTCCTGTAAACTCTGGTCGAAAACAATCGCATCCCCCATCATGCCATCACGAATACAACCACTTCAACAGTCTACAATTTCTACACTAAGGAAGGCTTTCACCAAAATATCAGTATCAAATTGAGAGTTCCTTTTGTATGTTTAACTTCTTCGAGGCTCTGAAACGGATTTTGGTACTTATACAAATGTTTCGAAAATTCCAGTTGACATTCAAAATCACTAGCTCTAAGGATGTTATGAGGATGGGAACACTTCCGCCCAGGGAAAATACAGCTATTGTTTCTCCATTAGAGCGAATCCAAAAATAGTCCACTCGACGATGACGTCACGATTCCAGTGACAGAACACACGCCCTAAAAGATATATAGGGGTTGGGCTATGATATTGGAAGAAGAAAAAGGTATTTTTTTCTCATTCGATCGCAGGGAAAGAAAGCAATAAGGGTTGATAACAGAAAAATCCGAGATAGGGGAGTAGGTTGACTGGAAGAAAAGTGGTTGAGGAGAAGAAATTAATTTCCTGGGCGTTTCTCCGAGAAGACAGTAGTGGAGGAAGTGGTAGGAGGAGGATGATAGGGCATCCTTGATATAAGGGAGGGCAAGAACTGAGCACGTGGACGCTTGAGCGGGTAGCGGCGTGTAATCTCCTTTGGACGATCGCACTTTGAAGGTTATACGATAGAAAGGGGAGTTTTGGGACCGTGGATAAACGGTTTTTCCCTCCCAAGGAGTCCTCGGGCGGAGAGACGGGAAAGAAAAAGTGGCCATTATAGGTGCTTCTTGGGGAAGTAAAGTTTGGATTGAATTATTTTTTTCTGGGGGGTGTACAAGTCTTTGGAGTCGGTATCCGCCATTGTTCCGTTTAACTGTTCGAGATGGCAATAAAAGAAATTTACCGCGTGCTACCGACAACGCCTCATGCCCGTTATCTTTCGAGGTTGTCCCATATAAGTTGGGTACGCGTTTGAAACTCCAAGTGCCTCTACTGAGTTTCGGATCGCGGTTCGGCGGATATCAAATTTATGGTTTGAGGGGTGATTCGGATCGAGTTTTGTCATCAACAAAGGCAACCTAGAGACTCGGGTAGCCTGTCTGTATGCCAATATGATTTAGAGTGCTTCATCTTCGTACTGCGAGGAAATATCCACGTGAATAATTCACGTGGATATAATTATTATAGAGTAGATAATATCCACACCCGATCAACGATGGATCGGGAGCCAAACGAATAGACTGGTTCGATTTTCAATCACAGCAAACCATTCTGATTACTACTCGTACAATAGATGAGTTACAACGTACCGGGCATGGTTTCCAAATGAGCTCTAATGCCCTTATTGTCTCTGAATACTACACTGTTGAAGCTATGCTATCATATTTTGTTTTACATCTTCATGTGAAGTGCTGAGTTCACAGGAGCATCCCAAAGTTCTAAAATCAAACCGCAATGGGGTTGGTTGGCACAGTTTGGAAAAAACACCCAAAAAATGAATAATGACTTCATCTTTATTTTCATTGGTCTGAGAATTACGAGTGTTATTTAGAAAATCAACAACGAATGTCACCCGCTTTTAGCAACTTCATGTAAAAATCCGCTTTCAAACAACATTTGTGTTGACCTCAAGTGATCTGAACTGAACAACAGTATAGGCATTTATTACAGTTTCTATCTTAGCTTGTCAATTCAGAGCCCCATTTATATGCCCCTCAACACACGTTTTTGCACCTGACAGCATATCGTGGGCTCAATGCTACAACCAGGCAACTCCAAATTCGTAGTTTTGAGGTGAACGATGTAACTATGTAAGTACTACATAATATGTCAGATTATGTCATATTATTCCGTAATGTAACTGGTGTTGTTATTATAGTCCTTCGGTAAACGTATGTTTGTAATACCGCTGGGTTTGTGACCATAAAATTATTAAATTATGGTTAATTACGATGCAAGATAACTAACTCCTCTATTATCTAGCACATACGACAAAGTTAAAATCAATAAGGTTTCTGTTTTAAATCACAAAAAAAAATTGTTTTCTTTGGGCGATTCCAATGGTTCATTATCGAAGATAATAAACCAAAATAGGCAGCCTTTAATATTTTTGTGATTTAAAATATCAAAGTCATGCGAGTGCTGGAGGGTTAATGGGGAAGAGGTCCTTCACTTGTCCTGCAGGTCCTTGTTCTTCTTCATTGAAATTGCCTTCGCAGCCCGCAAAACTGCTAAAACTGGAATATTCTTGTTCTTATTTCCTGTTATTTTGTAGCTTGTTTTTTAAGTCAGAACCGATAAAAATCGTGTTGCCCAGTTCTAATATCGAGGGCACGATATTATGACAGGTAATTTTCTGAAAAAGTTTGAGGGCATACGAATTACCTAGAGGAGTAACTTTTCTGGGGACAATATCGCCAAGAAGACATGTGGAATGGAAACTAAAAGTTGTAGAATCCGTAAATAGCTCGTGTGTTCTATGATGTTGTTTAGTTTTCTCTGTTGCCTTGCGACTGATGAAATGTATGTTTATATTTCGCATGAGGCGATAGTTTCAAATTGCAGTTCACTAGTACTTCTTCATTCTGATAGCTACATACTTCGGTACGCAAGTTGTATCAAGCTCAAATGTATGCCTTGTATCATGGAAAAGAGGGAAAAATATCATCAACATAAATATTATATTCTTTTTTTTAAGATGTGTCTTTTTTGCTTAGTGAGTAGGAATAGGAAGTATGGTCAGGGCGATCTATAAATTCAATTGTGAAACAAGCGCTGTCTTCTTATAGCAATCAGACAGCTATTTTCCGGTACATAACAATGATGACTGATGAAAGCTAAGAGAGAAAATATTTATTCAAAGCACTTTCACAAAGGCACTCCTGACTCCTGAACACCTGAATAATACAGCTACGTATTGACGAGCTAGAGTTTGTTGGACCTACACTGTACAATTTTAAATTAAGTCCACAGTTTTCTGTACGTTCTATAAAGACAATTTAGCGTTTCGCACGAGATCAAAATAACCTGAAAGGTCCACGTGATGCTAATCTATGCAGGTGGTTTTTTTTCAGAATTTGTTCGACTTGTTTTTCGTGGGAAGGCGTATCTTTTTTCAGATTCGATTGACCGGTGCCGTTAAATAGAGGAATCTGTCATGGACAAAACACTTCTAATAAAGATATTTATTGACGGATGGCAGACGACATAAACATTACGTTTTTATTCCGCCCATTATACCTCCATCCCGTATGACGATATCGATTTTTTTCTCTCGTTTTTATCCTTTAAGCTCCTGAATTATGTTCAGATCCATAGAGGATGAGTCGGCCGTAAAAACCGTCGAACGTTTACCAGGTTATCGCTCGCGTTGGCGACGACTCGGGGACGTTGGAAGGAGGGGGAATTGATGATAAAAGAAAAATTTACGGTGACCTGTAGGACCGTAAAAACGGGCGGACCGTAAAAATTAAATTCCCATCTCAAATGGGCGTTAAAGAGTATAGGGCGGTTTGGTGCCTTCGGGAAAGGCGAAGTGGATGGGTGATAAGAGACTTCCGTCCTAAGGAAAAGAAGGTAAATGGACATCAGTGGGGGTGTTCTCGAATGTACCAGGAATTCTTTGACAATTTTGAATAAGTTGATTCCAAAATAAAAACTCAGCAAATTCTAGACTATGTTTATTACCTTCTTTTTGCAGATCACCCTTCTGTATAAATCACGAAATGGTAGATGAAATGTGTATAGAGATGAGGAATTAATTACAAATAATTTGTACCAATATGATTCTGGGTTTTCTATTTCCACCTACCTACTTCGGCAATAATTTAATAATTAATTACAAAAACTTGAACTGAAATTTCAAAATTCAGTTTGAACCCCTTCCCCTTGCCATAGGGTTACGCAAAGTTTCAAGGATCATCGTGGGAGTAGTCCGAACCCGGAAACCAAATTTTACCGGAAACCATTTTTTAAAATTCGATTCCAAAATCTACGATTCTTGAAACGTAAACCCCTCAAATTTTGAGGAAGTAATTTTTTTTCCTGGGCGAGTTTAAGACAATGAACGAAGACAATAAACCAAAAGATCCAATACCCACTTGAGATGTTGGATTGGAGTAAAACTACTAAATTGGTTCTCACAACTATCTTGTTCTATAATCTGAGAGGACGGTCATGCGAAGTTAAGACTTGCTCTGATCGACCCTCATCAACTAAACTCGAATAATAATGGACTATCATCACAGCCTTTGCGCAACCCTGATCACCGTTTGGCGAAGACAGTCGGAGTAAACGCTTCAATATGAAGTGAACGGTTTATTGGAACGTTTCGCACAGTTTATTAGAACGTTGCGCCATCATGAGGCTTCAGCTCTACTATTAAATAATAAATGTTTTATTCCACCTACCTAATACGCGCTAACATGGTCAATATTAAGCTTGATGAATTCAGAACATTCCTCCTTTGGCAAAGGAAGGATTTTGATTGGTATTCATAGCCATGCTATAAGCACATGTACTATATAAAATACTGTATTAAATTTTAATATAAGAAATATATGCAATTCCTTAAACAATGGGCACAAAAACGTTCGATTGCGAGACAAAGTTAAAACTAAGTCTTACAAACATTAGATACCTACCGTAAAATCGAATAGAAGTCCATTACAAGTTGAAAGATAGTTTTTGGAGCAATAAATAAAAATTGCAAAGCTCTTTCCATTACTCTTTCATGAAGCAGTAAGTTATTTTTGTTCAATCTGAAAATGGAGATTTTATCAGCATAAGAGATCAAAGGGAGGTGCGGTGACGATTTTTCTGTGGAATTGTCATGTTGGAAAACTACTATGTATCTCTTCGGTACATCCCTCAAAAGAGGCTTAAGACTTGAGGTACACGCCTCATATACTTCTTCACAATGCACTAATTGATTGGATCCCACCAAAAACATTCAAAAACACTTTTTCGGAAACCCCTTTTTTAGAGCAAAACCTTCGTTTCCTCTGCATGGGGGATATTTCGGTTTCCCCACCCAATTAGTTATTAGTTATAAACGATGAGAAGAGTTGATTGTAATTGAAATGAGTGTACTTTCCATTTTTTGTACCGCCCAGTAAACTTTGCTTTTTTGGCGCATAGAACGTTTTTCACGAGGTGACTACTTAATTACCCTTTGCAACAATTAAGTTCTCGATTATATGCGATAGTTGTGGCTGTCTCTGAAGTGAGTTATAATAGGCGACATGTTCAAGACGCTGGTCCGAGGCCGGACGACTATACTCGTACCATAATGTAGTCAATTAGGTACAATTCCACTACGATAACTTAACAATCTTAGCCCCATCGCTTATGTATGATCGGTCAATCTGAAGTGCCTCATTAGCACACTAATAGGGTGGATGTATAGGTATATATTGTAGCGAGTACATAGGCCAAGGATGTAGTTTATAATTGGTTGGAACGTACGAACGTATAGCTCCTACTTGCAAGATCTTGTTTGATCTTCAAAACCAATCTTGTTTGAGTATTCTGAATATCCGTCAATATTGATGTAGCTTCGGACAACAGTTTTTGCAGTTTCTTCTAGCATGATTGTGTAAAAGCTAACTAGAAAAAAAACATCAACGTGAGAATAGTGATTTCAAAGGAATCTGAAGTGATTTCAATATTTATCTTTTCTAGTTCACCACAAAGAATAAGACACATTTGAACACCAAAAGTTGGTTCAAATTTGCTGTAAAAATAAACTAGAACTTGATTTACTTAGCAAAACGTTGACAGGAAGAATATAATTATTGGGATATTAGGAATAAATGAGTCAAAGACATGTACCTACTGTACATGTCTTTAGCTCATTCATTCCAGTTCACTGTAACAGTGAACTCAGCTTTTATCCACTATTCAGAGGAGATCAATTTTGAGAGATGATTTTGAGGTTAGTACTAGGGATGGGCATCGGTAGCCAATATATCGATATTTCAATATTACGATATTGAACGAGAGGTATCGATTACGATATTAAATTTTATCGTATAGCACAGTATCGATACTTTTTGCAACCGATTGTATCGATCAAAAATGCCTAACACGTAAAAAAAACACGAAATTAAAAAACTATGTAAATAAATAGGTACCTAAGCTCAGCTGGAATGTCAATTCTCTGGTAATGAGTTGTCGACTATCGTTTTCATATTTAAACTTAACTACAGGAATAAGTATATAAACGGATCAGGGATTGGCGCGGCAAGCCAGTTGTTGAACTCATCATGTAACCCCTACCTACAATAGTACATTTGAAAAGAAAAAAAAAAAAAAATCAGTCGTTGGAGAACATAATAATATTATGTTCTTCAATCACTGATAACATACATATTATGTACGAGTACAAAATCACCACTGTCCTCTAAACTGTCCAGTCAGTGATGGCGAAACTCATGTCTCAGCAACTGTCCACTATTCGGACATTCATATTATGAGTAGAGAAGTAGTCATGACGCGTTTGAATGCTGATTTATCAGTGAAAATTACTTTGCAGATAAATAATTAGTTGAATTTGGAATATTGAATTTTAATCAGGGTTGAAAAAGCGTCCATTAGGGGGATTCCACTGGAAATATTAAAATAATAAAAATAAACCTCAAAGACGGCAGACTGGAACCATAATACGAACAAATGCGGCATGAAAAGGGGTCGCCAAGAGAGAGAGAAAAAATATTATGGGTAAAGGCGTAAAAACTGATTGTGGTGGGGGAAAAAGTGTTTTGGCACCGGTTCCCACCTTGGATCGAAAATGGGCGTCCCGTAGTTCGTACCAGTTCCTTGGAGTGTAAGTGGAACGCGAAGGGATGAACGTAGTGGGTGAGAATACCCTGGAGAATCGACAGGTTGCCTAAGGTTGATAGCGTTCCAACTGGATGGTGGGGGGGGGGAAGAACGGGTTCCGGGCAACGTGCCAAAAAAAGGACGTAGGAAAACGGATAGAAATCTTCCTTTTTGGCTCGCGTTCAACAAACCCTCGCCCTTAGCTGCTACCCCCAGTTCTACTTCCAAAGGTTCCCATGACCGAAAAAACTCCTTTTCCCGATTCCCTCCCACTTTTTTTCTCTCGCTCTCTCACTTTCTTTTCCCGATGAAAGTAGAACTTTGGGATTGGAACGCTGTCTGGAATATAAATAGGTATTATATTACTTGGGCTGTGCAGTTAGATTAGGACCTTTCCTTACCGTCCCCCCTTTTCCCTCTGGACTCTAAAATGGGTTCTAGGGGTCCCATTAGAGTCCCTCTTATCCCGTATTTTCGTTTTGTTGAACACCTACAGGGTATTTCTACGACATGGGACTACAGCATGACAGAGATTGAAGCAAAAGTTGTTCCTTAGCTCAAACAACAGAACCGTGTAACTCCGTACATTATTGATTCAATAGGTGTCGCTATATAATTCCTGTTTGTTATAACCTCATCGTTTGCAGTCTGACCGGTTTTCAGTAGTAAGAATCGATGGAAATACGTCTCAAAACAGTTCATTAAGGAGATTTCATAAATAGTTACTACAGTAACGTCAGTCCGCTGTTGTGACGGCTCCCGATGGAACCACTTGAGATGTGGCAGACCTGCTGACCGTCGTTTTCCCTTCCAAGCGGTACCTCTCTATATTAAATATAGAGAGGTACAAATTTTGTTGTGAGGGCGGAGAAGTAAGCTGTACGCAAGGCTAGTCTACCAACGCCCTTGTCCCGGCGTATAAGTGCATGTAGGATTTATATTGTTCATCATTACCTGCTAAGGTTCTTAGAAACGATTTAAATATGTTCGGTCGTTACGAACATAGGCTCATATAGGAAAATTACATAGCGAGTTATCACCAACGTTTGAAACCGTAAAAGCGTGTTTGACTCGCAAAGTAACCTCATTCTCCTACATCTTCTGAATTATTAATAATAGATCACTGGTCGAGGAACACATCACTAGTCGAAGCGACCACATAATCCACCTTAACTAACAAGACCGGTAGCGTTTCATGAACTCTTTAATGGGAGGAGATGGAACCGAAATATTGATACACAATACAATATATTATAATAATATTGTAATAATTGTTATAATACCACTTACTGCGTTGTCAATGGAAATGTGATACATACACAAACATACACAACTAAGCCTTTTGATTGCCACGACAGATGTTTCTTGCAAATTTGAACTTCTTATCTCAATTCTATCGAGATTTTTGGCAGTAAATTCAGGATGGTCTGGGACGGATTTTGGTATCAAATTTATTCGGAAATTCGAGTTTTAGCCATGTTCTACCATGTTTAACCATTATACACATTTTGGACCGAGAACAATAGTTCTTTTTCTTCGAAAATTCGCTGAAAATAGACAACTGTATTGTGGAAGTGGTCCTGTAAAGGTCTTTCGTGATGTAGGTATCACATAATACATCATGTATGAGGTACTCATGATGTATCGCAAAATGTTCAAGTTTAATAAATTGATTGATTGGTAGATATGATGTAATAACTATCACAATGATGATATTAGCTTGTTTATAACATGAACAACATACTATGTGATGCTATAATGTAAATCAATCAAAACAAGCAAGTAGAAAGTTGCATGAGTAATTCCCACACTTCCCGGGTTGGAAGATCTCCTGTACTGAAATACAGGTGGCAAGCACATGGAACCGCCAATTTTCATTCACTCCTTTGTTAAGCAAACTCAAAGGGGTTGTAAATCACAGGACGAAAAAATTCTCCTGCCGTTGCAGAATTGAAAGACTTCCGTTACACAAGATGAGTTCAAAAGAATAATTACTTTCTTGTATATACTGCCACCCACTGAAAAGTAATTGTGAAAAGAAGCTGTACAGAGCTGGGAAAACCTGAAATAATAACCTTCTTGGTGGGAAGAGGGCTATCCTTCAGCCTTCGCATCCCTTCCCTTATTCATGCGCTATGAAACGAAAGGAGGGCTACGCGGGTTAAGACCAGTAGTTTCCTTGGTAGAGCTTCCTTACGACCTGCTCTCGCTTCCTAGATGTTTATTATGAAGGTGTCTGTTTCCGAGCTGAAACTTTACCCCATCCCCGGCGTTTCTATTGTTCTTGAGAACGTGGAAGGACGGTAAGATGGAAACTGAGGGATGGTACAGGGAGTGTGCCGGTTTAGACAATACCGCCATCCATCAAGCCTATTGCTCTTTGTGCCACGGTGGAGCTGACTGGTGGTTCGGTAATGCGGCTTCCGCATTAGTCCACTTTAAATTGACGAGATTCTCCCTTGATAGGTGCAAGTTGAATCAGTCGCTTTATACTGAACAAGACGTTATCCACATGCATTATCGCTCTCACAGCTGATGCTAATTCCTGCCTATCACTCCCCCACGATCTCAAGAGGCTGTGTACCAAATTTCAGCGCCCTAGTGTGAACAGGAGAGAATTCAGCTGTGCCGCTCATGAAGCTGATCTTACGTCCTCCCAATCATCATCCCAGTGGTCTCATGAGGATGTGTACCAAATTTCAGCGCTCTATTATGACCGGGAGAGAACTTATATGTATACTTTATAAGGAAATCCTCGTTCACGATGTAAGAAGCGGGCGTGTGAAATCTAATATCGACAGAAATCATCCCTGCAACTTGCTGTTTACAATGGAGCAATCTCTATCAAAACCGTTTCAGTGGTTTATTAGTTGAACATCCTAGGCATGGCTAATACACTGCCGCCGTAAGTTAAAACCCCCTATCTCCATTTTTTTTCATGTCGAGACAAATGCAGTTAAGTGAGGCTATGATCAAAATGGAGATAGGATAAAGTCTTTTTTCGAACCTTTCCAATGGAGATAGGAAATTCTACCTTGGCAGAAAAGACGCGCCACGTCGAGATCTACGCAGCCATGTGCCCAACTCCAAAAACACCAAAATGGTCGATAGGGGACTTTATCTTAGCACGGCAGTACAGTTGTTTGTTGGTTATCGAGTAACAGCGACCATCTAGTAATGGGTTTCCAGTCCGCGTTAGGCGCTGGAAAGGTTCTCGAATCGCCGGTAACCTATTACCGAAATAACCTAATACCACAACTTATTACTAGACGGCCGCTTTTACTCGAAACTAACTCAATACTCACTCAAAATTTGAGTTATTTAATAACTGGTGGGACCTGGAATAGTCCCAGCTAACCAATTATCACGGAATCCTCAAAGACCTGTCCCCCAAGATCTCTTAACAGTTATTCCAGTAATAGGGTTTTTCTGGTAATATGTTATCTGGTATTAGGTTACTGGACAGTACTAGGTTATCTGAAGCGGTTACGTTAAATATTCCCCACCCCTAGAACATCCGGCATCGTCTCTCCAAACCTTACAAATTGTCATTTTACGTAACACTCAAATGACCCTGAAGATTTGGAGAGACGATACCGGATCTTAAACTCATAGCAGTTATGACAGTCACAAGAATGAATATGTCTCGTCAGTACGATTATGTAGTCGGAAAATTTGGGGTGCACCAAAACTATGGATCGGATCACCGAGGGAAATTACTCACCTCAACACTCGAAGATCTTGATTCCAGTCTATCCGGAAGTTGAGACTATCTTTTGTTCCATTTTCAATGGTTACGGAACCGTTTGCATAGATTTGATGTTTTCGATTCATTTGCAATCAATTTTCTCTTTTGTTCTCTTGGAACGAAGATAAGCCCGGATTATCACTCTGGCCTGCCGAGCTACAAATCTTTCCGCCCACTTATCACTAGGCTACAATCCCACACGATTTCAACTCCCACTTTTCGCCAACTGGGTCGCGTCCGAATCGGAAACCAAGCCTGAATAAGCTTGGATTTAAGCTCCGGCGGCGTAATATAGAGGACTTGGAAACAAAAAGCGAGGTGACACGAACGCTCAGCAAATGAAGTATGTGACGGATCGTTCCCCTTGTCTATACTGCGTAATGGTCCGAGCTCGAAGGATCACAATGAACAGAGAGAAACGCTTTTCCCATGAGGGCGTTTGCTGTTGAAACAAACAGGGCCATGGAACGAGCTGCTTTTGACCGTCTGATTCAGTTTTTCAAGTATATAAATCATTTTCCTCCCCGAAAAAAAAGCCCATTCGGACTCAACTAGAACCAAAAGGACTCTTACGGTCTTTCCATTCCATATCGGGCGACCCACCGTATGAAGCCAATAAATCATTCGAAAGCTTTGAAGTTTGGAAAACGGAGTTGGGAGTTGCTGTATCGGCGTGATCGGTGACCCGGTCAGTAGTCAGCTTATATTGAATTAATCGAATTGATTGACGGATTACGGCGTTGCCACGTGCGTTCCGAGGGCAGTAATGAGGTAAGCTGGTTTCTCGGTCTGCAAGTAATTTGGTCATGGAAATGAGATTAAAACCCAAACCTTCTAGTTGGGCAATTGATTTGATAGAAAAGACTATGTTCTTATAAGTAATATAAGAACTATCTCGATTGGTGAAGCCAACAGAAAAGTTCTTTCCAGCCAATCCCACACAAATCATTTAAGTAACTTCGTAGGTGGTGAAATCGTTATTTAGCTCAAACTGAGATTTCAAGAAAACCTCGAATACGTCCTTGTACACCTTTTACGATGAATGTAGAGTGTTCGCCATTCGTGTGTAGAATCTGTCTAATTGATTTATCATACGAACCCCTAGCTATTTGAGGACTCAAGATCAAACTGCATATACCCTGGAAGGGATGTTAAGAACCCTAGAAATGCTTCTCGAGCCCGACATCGAGCCCTGAGTATATCGTCGTCCTAAATGTGATATCTCGTAAATGATGAAACCTCATATTTCAGGAGAAGCCAAAAACTCAATTGCAGATAAAATAACGAACGTTTTTCGGTCGCCTTGGTTATCAGAACTTCGGTTCGCTCGTTGAAGATTACAAGGTGAAGTTAGGGATAAAATGAAAGTCTGACAAGTTACACGTCATTTTAAAGGTTTTTACACGCTGAATAAGATGGTTAAGTCAGAATTGCGATACCTTATTTCGTTCTCAAACTTGAGTACTTTGAAGATGAACAAACGTGGTTTATACTCGAATGTTCTTTAATGGAGACATTTTACATAAAACCAATAATTTCTTCGAAAATTCGCTCTTATGGCCAGGCTGCATGACTGTGAATTTTCTGCTTCTTTCTCCGACGATAAAGCTACAGAGCGAGGAGAAACCGCTGTCCATATTCTGGTTTGCAAAGAACTGAATTGGCCCAGTACACTCCCTTGGGGGACACCCGAGAGAATAGGCTTAGAAGTTGAGCTGAAGTTGCCATACTTGACCGAAAATGTTCTCTCGTTTAAGTAGGATTGTAGTAGTAGGTAGTAGGTGTCTGGAAGGTGACGTTTTAGTTTGGAGAGGAGGTCGTCGTGCCATACTTTATCGAATGCCTTTTCTGTGTCCAGGAGCACTCCAAGACAAACTTTATTTTTTTCCTATGCGTCCAGAATTGTGTCAACTATTCGATGCAGCTGCTGAGGGCATGAGTGACGTATCCGGAATACATACCAACACAAAGTAGGTATGTACCAACACTAGTAGCTTCATTCGTGTTCAAATGGATTTTGGGACGATTAATGGATTTTGGGACGATTAACTCGAATGTCAAGAATCGCAGTTACAGTGCACATCGCATTGCATACTACACATAATAATTATTGTAGGTGTCAATGGCACGTTTGTAATTTGCAATAGTGAGAGCTGTCATAGTATGAATTGAATACTTCCTATTCAACAAATGGAGATGCTCATTACGTTCCAGGCCTAAATACCGATTTATCATTTAGTGGCATTCGCATTCACGAAATATTCGAGATCATTTCGGTAGGCGCCGCTCTATCGGAAATATGCATCTAATTAACGGCCAAACCGCGCTCGTCCCTGGAATCAACGACGAGAGCTGATGAGGGCGTTACAACGTTGACCTGACCGAATAGCTTCAAGAGGTCGGCTCGTATCGATCGGGTCGCCAAACTTGTCGATCGGCGGACGCCAATTCCGCTAATCCTGGATGTTTGCGTTTGCCGTTCATTTACGGCCATCCAAGGCTTGTAGTGATCAAATCGTTTGAGGAGAAGAAAAACTAGAAACATAAAATAGTTGAATAAATCAGGATGATACCTCTTTTCCCAAACGGTTCAACATTGGCCATCAAGTTGACCAAATCCAAGAATGTTGCACACTCTTGTTACTGTTCTTCAGAGCGACTACAATGTAGTCATGTCATTAACATGTCATGAACATTATGTCATAATGTTCGGATGATGCGAGGCGAATGATTTGGGGCTGAACCTTGGTATGTGTGCAGTCATGACATTTTAGAGGTCGGTGTCTCCACATATAGTATATCCATACTTGTTCAATGGTCAGGCGATTGCTAGGATGTCCTCAGTGTCATTTTCGACTCGCGCTTGACATTCTCCACTCATTTTGCTGAGGTCTGTTCAAAGGGTATGAGAACATTGGGATTCTCGTCATACGAGGGGTTTCGCCGATTTCGACGCTCCGATCGTGCTGTTTATTGCGCTGGTTTGCTTGATCCTAGAATACGGGTCCATTATTAGGTCACCGTACTACGTGAACGCATCTGGTCGTATTGAGAGCATCCAACGCAGGTTTCTCAGTTTTGGCGCTTTTAGCAGGAAGATGAGCAGGTCAAATTTCGATCCCACTGCTGCTTTAGCACTTTGTAATTTGAATTCTCTCTGTCAACGGTGCCATATTGCAGATTGCCCTTTAGTCACAAAACTGCTGGGGTCGTCGATTGATTTCCCTGTTCTGCTGGAGGTGACTTACTTCCTTGTGCCTCAGTAACGTACTCGTTTCTCTAGCCTATTTCACGTTCAGACTACACCAACCATCTCCACAATAACCCCTTTCTACGTGCATTTAGTTCGTTGGATTCTGCTCCCTCCAATACTCGCGTTGATATATTCGCCGATTCCTATATGCAATTGATTGATCAACTCAGAGACCCCTTGAAGTGGCTATGTACATTTGATGAATTGTTGGTAAGGAATGAATTATATTTTTAATTATTATATCCTTTGTTTGCTGATGTGTAATTATACTACTTTAGTAAAATTTGGCTCCCGCGCGTGCATATTTAAATAAATATAAATAAATAAAAAATGGTGCGGGAAAGAAATATTTAAATGTTCATACCCGCTCTATTGACTAACGAGTTATCCAGCACATAATATTGTAATTACGAACAAATTTATTTGACACGAATATATTGTACAATTACTTACAAAGCGTCTTCAAGACAAGCTATTTACAATACCGGCCCTACGGCCTCAACAGTTCGACTAGTTTTGGACACAGTTTGTCCACCAAATGGAGCAGTGTTGTGTCCCGATCTTCATGAGGTCACCAGAGGAATTTCACACGCCTCTCTGCGTCTTCCGCCGTTGCAGAAGCTGAGAAAATTAATGGATGAGGTGGCGGTGGTCTGATGGGCGAGGTTTGGTCGGGAGGAAGAGCATCAACTAGTTGTTAACACGGATTGCCGCTTCCACAGATTAGACTCAGGCAACGAACTACATGAACCGCCGGCATATCGAATTACGTGGCCCCCAACTACTGTGCGATATTCATCGTTACTGCGAAACCTGATGGGAAAAGGGGGAATGCTCCAAAGATCGAGAGGAACACGAGATATGGACGACCATATGACGTGGAGTGAAATAGTACATTTTTGAACGATCCAAACTTGAACTTCAATTTATTCGATTGAAACGGACAAGTGTCATGGGAGACCAACTCCCTGATCATCATCATTGAACAAATGTTGTCACTCAAACAGTGACTTTCCCCTTTAACACCGGGCGGGACATATGTTGACACAGCATATTATGCTCTCAATCTAGGAAAATTTGGAAAGTATGGCTTGGACAACATGTCCATATCATGCCCCAGTTACTGATAAATCTCTAGGAATCGAAAATATTGCTGTTCATTCAGACGGGAGATTCACGGGCTCATGATGCGTTTGGCGGCTCAACTATTACCTACTTGAGATGTTTTTAACAGTTCATAATAGAAACTGTTATGTTCTAATTAGATTATCAGATTAGAACATAATATTATTATGTTCTAATCTGATAATGGATTGAGATATTGCAATTTTGACTTCATAGTGCGTACCATCAGGGTGAACTACTCGTACTTTGAAGTTACACTACTTTTATGCCTTCAATCGGATGAGTTTTTTTTCCAGAGGTAGGTACTGTCGCCCCGGTAAGCCCTTCTTGCAGGCTTCACATGAGCAACACACCTGATTCATACCGAACTAACTGAATAGCTTTATACTATAATAGCTATAATTACCCAATAAGTTAAGGATTGCCCATATTTGAATGCGATGTTCCAAACGACACATTTTACAGAAAATCAGTTATTTCTTCAAAAAATAGCTCTTATAGCCATGCTGCTTGACTGGAACTTTTATTTTTCTTTTGGTGCAATAATTTTTATCTTAATAAGTAAAGCGTAATTTTACACTATTCGAACCAACTCACTTTGTCTCACTTTGGTTCATGGATTTTTAATCTACAGGACACGAGTATCTGATATGAATCACCTTTGATACGTGCTGTTTAACGACTGGTGCGTGGGCTATCGAGGCAAGTGGAGGTGTGAGGCAACGGTCTTCAACATTCGAGCTTTGATTCGCGAAACTTCCTCGCGAGGAAAACTCTCATTGTCTAAACCCGGTCTATAAAATGTACGATAAGAGAGAGCGAAGTTTTTGATATGTTTTTATTTTCCCTGTGTAAAGAGGGAAAAACCACGTGATTGTGAAAGGTCATCTGATATTACAGGTGGAAAGGCCGAGAGAGCGAGAGACAGAAAGGGTGAATCAACAGGTTTCCCCACCCAGCAGTGACGGCGGGAAGGTGTATTTCTGGGGTGCCCCGCCTCCTTCACGGCTCTCGCTCCTGCAGCCCCGAAGCTGGCGAGCGGGCATAAACACGCACGATTGGCTCAATTAGAAACCTTGACCTTTGACCGTCGTCAGTTCCCTCGGGATGACGTCACCGTCACGAAGTTGATCGGGAGAGGTCAAGAGCGATATGGGAAGTCGCATGTTAAGGGTCGATATCTCGAACTGAAACTAACTTGCGTTCGTCGAGTTTGAATTTAAATTTTAGCAAGATCCGATAAAACCACTTCTTATGCTATAAGGATCCAACAAAATACATGTTTCTACGCTGAGAGAGAGAGAGAAAGAGAGAAAACATGCTTTATTCGATAGGTAAGTTAATGGTGAGTTTAACAATTTAATGTATTGGAGAGTCGTGTAATTTTTTGCCATCACGATCCTTTTGATGGTGGAATCACCAACACGGGAAGGAAACAACTTAGCAAACGATTAAACTTGAAATACGGTTTGACATTTTTAAAACATCACATCTTCGAATTATTCTCGTATTTTCCGGTCACATTACAGTGGGTCTTGACTCAGGGAATTTTTTAAGACTACTTTCGTTCACAATCAAGGCTCAGATGAAGACCCAATAACAAATGGTTAACATGAAGGTGAATCAAATGGTAGAACTGAGGGCTATGTTCGTACTGTGGAACAGCTGATTCAAACCCACGGCCTTATGAAGGGGAGTTTCTTGCTTTGAGATACATATCATTGGTGCCATTGGGAGGAAGGTCCTTCTTTTTATAAATTATTGCCGACGTAAATAATTTTAATACTCCAGAATTTTTACAATTCAAATTAATTCTTGTATTATTTCCCGTATAAATTAATTTTAGACCATCACTGAGCTAGTTACCGTCTTCCCACCTTCATTCGGAGATCACTATCTGGTCACCTATTCGAATAACAGTTCAGCGCATTCTCCAGCTATTTCGAACAGTTGTAACTGAGAACTCACAACGGAGCTCAGAAAATTGATGTGGACAGAAGATGATTACCGGTTGTGGAAAAATTTTGAATTCAATTTTCTGCGTCTAGGTACGTATTTTGAAACGTAAATTCTCAAATATTGAAAGTGGTATAAATTTGTTTTATCTTTATTGATTACAGAGTTAAGTAATTGAAAATGATGTATTAATATAAATGTTTAGTATCATGTGAGTAGGTTGAAAAAGGACTTCAGTTCCACAATGTTTGTACTTGAAATCACAATATATATTTCAGGCACTTTATGTTTACCTTTTTATGTTTATGTTTTCCCTTGTGTTTCAACTGTTTTAAGAACTATAATAATAACACCTGATGATGGGCATAAAGTGCCTGAAATATATATTGTGATTTAAAGTACAAAGATTGTGGAACTGAAGTCCTTTTTCAACCTACTCACATGATAATGGAGTTCCACAAACTCAGCGCATCCACCATAAAAACTGTCAAAATGTTTAGTAGAAAGAAAGACAGTCTGGATATTGTTTTGAATAGCATAGATCCCTAAATCTGTAGGAGCAATTATGATTTATACTGCGTAACTTGATTTATGTATGACCACCCATAGATCATGATTGCAACTAGTAAAGCTACGAATCTGTTTCGCTCGTTAGTTCAGGAACCGGTGTCATAGTGCACTTCGACGTCTTGCTCAGCAGTTCCGCTTGGTCGGAAGCTGATTATGACATCGCCGGTCGCTTCGGACTCCGCTCCACCTCTATCTTGTGCTCGATGATCCCTTTAATTCCCTCTGCACTCACGTAATCAATCCGATCCTAACCTAATTACCGAGCCCCGGTGCCGTCCGTAGATACGGGACTTGGACTGCCCTAAGGCCTAAAGCGGTACCATATATCACAGTGGTCGAGATTATGTCGCAATTGATGCGGTTTGAATCGGTTTCCTGAGTTCACGTCTATTTAACAATGTCGTGTTACTGATCAAATATTGTGAACTAATCAAACCAACGTCCACTAATTTTGAATCTAATTTAACCACCTACCTCCTACACATACACTAAATCCCTGATGGAAACCCCTCTTGCGGCCTTGTGGACCTGATATAATTGGCAAACCCCAAGGGAATCAAGGAAACAAGGTTTTCGGTGCAACTCAGGTCCTCATTAACCCCCATTCCGTCGAGCTCACTTTAATGATACCCATCATGGCTACAGAATCTCCTCAATTATCGCAGACCACATCACATTTCACTTGTAGGAGACGTACCTATCGTACAGATTGCAATATTGTGCGTGAATATGACCAAATAAAGATTTACAGAATTGGGATAAAAAGCTCAAATTTTCACAAAAAAATCCGTCTTGGCAATCAAAAGGCTAAGTTCGTAGATGGGCAGAATTGGGCCTCTCTAAGGGGTGGTTTTGGGGAGTTTTAGGGGGAAGGATACCCATAAACTCCAAAAGTGAAACATTCTGACAAATGACACCTAAAGTTAAAGGTTATTTCATGTTGAAGATGAAGAAACGTCGTTGATACTTAGATGTTCTTCATAGTGTTCATCGTTAGTCTGCTCTACTCTAGTAACGGGAAGAGATTTCGGAATTCATACTTCACCATCGTGTTTATCCTCAAAAATCTATGAGCTGAGGGTGGTTTGGGGGGTTTTAGGGGGGAGGAGAAGGAATCACCCATAAATTCCCAAAATGACAAACGTCTGATAAACAGTCCGACAAGCGACACCTCATTTTAAAGGGTTTTTTTTACTCTGAACACGATGGTGAAATCAGAATTGCGGTTTATCTTATTCCGTTCTCAAACTGAATCACTTTGAAGATGAAGAAGCGTGGTTGATACTTGAGATGTTCTTCATGGACATTAAGTCCTTCAAGGTAGACATTTTCCATAAAAACCAGTTACTTCTTCGAAAATTCGCTCTTATGGCCATGCTGCACGACTGTGGATTTTGTTTATTCTTCTCGTATTCGTACAGTTTCGTTATATATAAAATATTTTTCTACAATTTAATACGAATACCAAGGTACTAAATAGGCGAATTGGTGATAGTTGTTAGGAGACACTGTAATCTCCAATGTCTGTTTTTATATTACATTTTCTTTGTGGACTTTCTTCTGAGCGCGAGCATGGCTCAAAGATAAGAAAAGACGATGTATATTTCTGTGAAAACTAACGAGTTCTTTTCAATAAATTTATTTATGCATTTATGCATTTGAAAACGTACGGATAGGATGGTTATGTATAGGACGGTTTCCTGTGCCCTTAAGAAAACACTGAGGTTCAACTGAAAAATGCCTTCAAGGAAACATAATTCACTATTTATCAGGTAATGTGAATTCGTATAGAACTATTCCACAATGAAACATTTGGCACTTTAACGAAACCCTCCAAGCCGTCAATGATTGAAATTATACTCACAGAGCGACGAGCGGTACTAGGTTGTGTCTCACCGGATGTTTCCGTAATTTTGATAAAAGTTTCTCGCCTTTCGGTGAGAGATGAACGGATACAGACGGCCCTTCAAGGTTTTACTCGAGTTAAGTAAGAGATCACACGGTAGGAAAGGGGCCTTCTGATTGCTACCCCGCACAAAAACTAACCAAACTTGGCATGAAGACCACTATTTTTGTTCCTTCAGTTTCTCCTTATTTATTTTTTCTCTCGGCACCCCTACCACATTTCCCTCTTTTTTTCTCTCTTCCAACGAGGTTTTCTCCAGAGCATATTTCTCTACCAGGTTCTTTCCTGACTTGTGCCAATCCTTCACTGCCGTCAAGCCCTCTTCAACACTCAAGTTCTTTGTGTCTCCTCCTTATTTAACCAATCAGCGTTACCTCTCCTCTCTCCGTTTGGAGTTTATTTCTTTCTTTAAAATTTTCTCTTTTTACATCTCATGATGATGAAAAAAAAAAAAAAAAAAAAAAAATCTTTTCGTACAAGCGAACGCTGAGGTTGAAAATAAGGGCGGGAAAACGGAGTGATTGACAGTTTTCTCACTGCTCTTGTTAGATAAGTAGGCTTAACCGAACAAAATAGAAATCTTCATTCTCTTCAAAATCTCTACGTTTTATTGAATTCATCCTTACAACCCCAGATAAATCGACCCAATTTCGAAAAGTTTGAGCGTTTTTAAAACTGATTGCTATCTTTCTCCCCACCTATCAAGTCACCTGATTATTTGTAATAAAACCTGATAAAATTTAACTACGATAATGAAGTCACAAGTATACATTAAAAATCTAGTTGGGTGTAAAGGATTTCCAGACAGGAAGACATTCTGACAAACAAGGAAACTACTACATAATATCCGAAACGTTTCCTGGTAATAGACGTCATCCATTTCTACATTTCTAATTCCATATTTCCAAATTTCTATATTTTTCATTTTTTGTCTGAATAAGTACCAACCAAATTTTGTTCAAGAGGTTAATCACGGTTTTAACACGGTAATTGACGGTATGTATATTCGTAGAATACACGATTAGTAATCATGTTACTGATTATACTGAAAAACGAAATCGTCATCATGATTGCGGACTTTAATAACGCTGTTTCACTCATGGGGATGGAAATTTCAAGGTAATATTTTTCAGATAATCTTATCCTCGCAAAAAAACGCGCCCAAAAGCCGGAAGTTATGTCCACTTTCCTCACCCGCCTTAAAGATCCTGAATCTCCTAATCACTTCACAAGCACCGTACCCGTTTCGAAATCTTCCCTCTGCGCCATTGCGAAAATATCGTTTGCTGTATCTTACAAGTTAAAATTAAAGATAAAAAAGGTGAAGAACGAAGTTTTTGAAGTTATAAAATTCGGCTCCCTTTATACCCGAGCAACTTGAAACTTGCAGGGCTTTCTATAATCCACACCAAATTTCAAGTTGATCGGCTGTGCACCCACAGTGGACCCATCGGTGCGACCAAAATTAGCCTAAATGTCAGTTTTTGGTTCTAAAACATTTTTGGGTTATGATACCAATGGGTTAAATTGTTAAAAGGCACTGTCTGAAGTTGAAACGAAGCTCTGTGCGAGATTTCATGTCAAACGGTGAAGGTGGAGAGGCTGTAGTCTTGACTGTCTGAACAAGGAAGGGGAAGAAGGAGAAGGAGAAGAACAAAGTAATGGCGAAAAACAGGGCCCCCAACTTGACAAGTTTCACCGGCGCAATGTTTGTGAATCACCTCAAATACAAAACTCTCATAATAGAACTTAAATCATAATACAATTATGGTTTAAGTTGTCTGAAACACATTTAATAAACACACAGTATACATGATAATAATCAAGTTACTTACATGGATAGTAATTTGAAATTAGTTTGTCCAATCAAAAGAGACGCTCTCACCTGAAAAAAACAACAAAATTCCAATTAATGACTTGTTATACAGATCACTATGTATACAAGATCGTGCTGCTGTACTTTACGCTTAATTTGTACAGCTTTAATGAATTTAGTATGCAACGAGATTCAAATTTTCGTACCATATAAGATGTAATTATCAGTTTCAGGGTTTGACCAATAGGATCGCGGCAAAACATCATAGTGCCAATTTGGCACCTCTAAACGTCAGGGCAACACTTTGTTCTTATCAGCTGTTCCATATTATGAAGCAGCAAGGAGTAACTTCAATCAATCAATCTCATTGAATGTTACTTTATTTTTCGTCTTGTTTTTGGTATACAACCGCAGTAGGTAATTATAAAACGTCAAATAAAATCTAAACCAGGAGTTTTCAACTCTTGTATTTAAAATTATTGTGTTGTTTCAGTGGAGTTTGGGATAAACAAGGTTGAGAATACCTCCTTCAAGAGATGCTTTTTTTCTCAGTGAATAATGAGTGTTGGATAAGCAGTTTTTTACCGACCGTTAAAATTATAAAAGTTGAGATGCTCAATATTAGAATATGATGAAATTCGAATTTTTCGAACCCCCGGACGCTACTTCTTTTGTAGACCTCAAATTGAACTACTGTTTGGTCCACTGTCAGTGGCCAACTAACTGGGATGAAAGTCCGGTGTTCTACTTCCCGTTTTACCTACTATGCTCTTTAATATTAATCAACTAATGTCATAGACTTAGGAAACATGAAGCGGATGAATATTAAGTGGGCGATCAACACGAATCGCGAGATTAATGGAGATTAGGCGGTGAACTTCACGGCGGAACCGATCACCGATACAATCGATACCTTGTTCTCCATCCCTTCGTCCCTTTTAGGTAATGGAAATATTACATCCAGCCTAAATCAATTCCGTCGCCCTGACTCACCATTATGAGCTCCTGCCCATAGAGAAGTAATTACTCAGAGGCCGTACCAACGGTATTAGTCTGGCCGAAAACCTGTTGTGTGAAGTATAGATAAAATGCATTTTCCATGTAGCCAGGTGTGGATTGAAAGCTTATCGTTGTCCGGGCGATTGGACAACTGGCTTACACTGCTTGAAACGAAGCGAAAACGTTCGATTGGAAATATACAACTCGGGGTCCTATTTTCAGTTTCCGCTTCTATCTACGATACATACAATGGATATTTCGATCTACGGGATCGCAATTTCAATTCACTCATCCACCCACCACTTTTATGAAACCTCAAGTGCGGATCATTTACATAGTGATAAGATTATTTATTCACAACAAAATCCACTCCATACCTGAGTGTACCAACCTTTTTTGAATTTCAATAAACGACATTGATACGGCAGTCTACTCCACTCTCCATAATGAAAAACAGGAATTTATTAACAATACCACCCCATAATATTTTAATATAATTCACAAAAAGTAATTCCTGTGGATTTGAAGGGTTATTTCACGATAGGACTAGAGCGAAATTGTTGCATGTAATTGTTCGAGAAATCCTTAAACATAATGACAATTCCTGAAATTGAACAGAAGAATTTGATTCCGCCCCTACCAATTCGGATTCAGAAAAAAAAAAACATTTATCGAACAAGTGTTCGAAAAATCTTTAGAGGAGAAGAAAGTTTGTTCAGCTATTTTCCTCGATGTGACTCAGTCGTTCGACAGAGTATGGCACGAAGGGCTGAATATTAAGTTTACCAAGACCTGCCAAAACAGTTCGCAGAAATACTTGATTTATATGTTTCAAACAGGAAAACGCCTACTCTGTGGTAAAAGAGATCAGAGCTGGAGTACCACAAGGTGGAAGTACTGGGTCCTCTACTCTATTAAATAGAGTAGATCAAATTTTGATCTACGCTGCTGATCTGCCAAGAGTAGAAACAAACACTATCGCTACATTTGCGGACGACACCGGAATCCTGGCCGTTGGTGAAGACAACAATGAATCCGTTACTAAGCTAAACCACTCTATCTCCAAAATACAAAGATAGACTGCGCATCTGAGGATCAGAATGAATGAGGCCAAGTCGGTACATGTGGACTTCACAAATCGGAAACTTCAGTACATACTGATTTTTCTCAATGGCAAAATCATCCCATAGTAGTAGATGGCACAGTACTTAGGAATGACCAATAAGGCAACGTACTTAGGAATGACGCTAGATGCCAAATTACGATGGATGGCACATGTCAAGGAAAATAATTACGTCTCAAATCCAGGAAGTTACACTGGCTCAACGGACATCACTCAGTTTTGCCAGTTGGGAGCCAATTCATGCTATATAAACAATTAATGAAGCCTGTATGGACTTCTGAATGTCAGCTCTAGGGCTGTGAAGCCACAAGTAACGTAGAAACTATACAAAAGTACAAAGTGCTCAGGAACCAGATGCGGCCTGGCACCGAGATCTTGGAGTCGAATTGGTTCAAGCTGAAATACGGCCATTTGCAACAGTCCATCATCAGAGGCTTCAAAGGCACGTCATTGAAGAGGCCGTCCGTCTACTCGACGTTGATCACCTGGAGAGATGACTAAAAGGGATCAAGCCTCATGACTTAGTGTAGAGGAAAATTGTGAATAGGATCCAGAGATAAAGAGAGACACCGCGATAAAATGATTCAAACAAAACTGCTCACGTTCGCAAGTTTTTAAAAATAGATACGTACATTTAAGAGGTACAAATCACTTATTACTTCTGTAAACTAGATTGTGGCGCTGAAATTATTTTCATTAGGTAAATAAACAAAATGTAATTTAAGAAAAAACTGGTCGAACTTTGATATGAAACACTGATATCCAACTAGACTAAACACACAGAAACATTCAGAAAAATGAAAAATGAATGCATAAACGGAATCCTCAATATTTGGCCTTGTTAATTGGCAAATAGATTGAATTGCTGCAAAGTATTTATTACTACGCTTTTACAACGCTTCCACTACGCCTTAATCGAATACAACAGAACGCTTTTCAGCAATATAGAGAAAAAAATGACCGATATTCCTCCGGTAAAACAAACAGTATGAGAACATATTGTTTATACAATAATGTTATACATCAACGGATATCGTTTACTATCCCGGGAGGAAAAAATGGGTATTGTTGTTTGCTGAACACGGAGATTTCGTCAGAAACACTGTGTTAGGGGTATTTACTCGGGGGGAAAAAAATCCCCTTATAAATACGAGCATCAGTGTTGAAAGCAAATAAGGTTATATCACCTTAAAAGTTGGAACGGGTGAAGGAATATCGAAAATTCACACGCGTCAGCTTTTGGAATATTTTTTGCCTTCCGCACTACCTAATCCGATCGGTCTTTTTCTCGAGGAATATTCGAAGTGAAAAAAACCAAATAACCAACAAAAGCAGTCGTTATGTAAATCGGCTGTAGGTGCGAAGCGATACTTTTTTTTCCCAGCTGACGTTTTTGGAATGGGATGAAAAGCTGAAAGCTGTGTTTGACTGAAGGAGCAAATAACGAAAGGTACATACTCGATACGGTAGAAGTGGAAGTCAGAATGGTTTGTGGGTTTTGGGGGAAAGTGGATAAGGCCTCGGAGGTGGAACGTGGAAGGAACATGTTGGATAAACTGACGGTCCACTATGAAGTGTGGAGGTACACTGGGGAGTACAGTGAGGGTTTTACAACGATTTAAATCCACCTGGAAGGATTTTACTCGTATAAAATCTCCATAATCCGCGTGATTGTACGATTTGGACAATTCTACGGATAAGGGCGTGTTTGATAATTTGATGATCGGACTAAAAGTGGAATTCCGTGTTTATTGAGAAGTTTCGACGATAAACTTCGACACGTTCAAATTGTTTTGTGACAGTCGTTTAGAAACACGATACATGTACGATTGAGTCAGTATTAAAATGCGTCAAGGTCCACCCGCCGATGTTATCGTTAAGCACGTTGGCATATATGCCGTATATATACCGTATCGAGCAAAAAATGAAATGTGAAATGGTTTAAGTCACAATGAATACATAAAATCGGTATTAGGGGCCGCTTAACGTGAATGATAATTTATAGATATTTGAGCCACGATAATGCCATATTGAGTCTCTTTCTGATTTCCGACTTCTTTGAGAGCATAAACCGTTTGCTGGCGTGGTGCGGGAATGGCTTCGGTAAACCCATCAAAGGGCTCCAAGGTGTCTTTTTCCCGCGTTCCTGTCATTATCACTCTTTATAAGGCCCTAGTGCTTCCAAATATGTAGTTCTCGTCCGTGGAGCCCCTTATGCCAATGCCAAGCCGACTGGAGCGTGTGCATCAAGCCTCCCTGCGCTTTGTGGCATTTAAATAACATATTCCATGGGAAGAGCTCGATTATGCACGGCTGAGTACTCTGCTGAGTTCTCTACTAGGCATCGGATTGGCATTTCTTCGTCGACATCTCTCTGATCCATGGTCTCTTGTCTGGTCGCCTGGATGCGATCCCACTCCAGCTCGGCATTGGCCTGAACCCCCTCTCATCAACGCACAGACTACCTCCAGCATCGCTCTCTCTCGTCTGCCTCGATTAGGGAAACTTATTTGCATTGATGTTCCACAAGCCTCTCCATTCTGTCGTCAAGCCTGCGTGGTCTTTTCCTACAGCACCTTCTCCTCATCATCTATTTTGCTCTTGCTGCTTTATTACATTTTGGACTTTTCCACAATAATTATTATTGTGGAAAAGTCCAAAATGTAATAAAGCAGTAATGGTCCACCGGTAGTGTGATTTGTTTCATCATTCTGGAGAGACCGAAGTTTTACGAGTGATGTAACTACGGGTAGGTACAATGATCTCAGAGAGCTGGTGTTGTGGAGGGAGATTGAATAACTGGGTAATGAAAGTTTAATTGTATGTAATCCCGCGATAAACCGAGATCGTTAAAATAGTAGTGAGTTCTGTGGAGATTACTTACCCGCGGGTTATGGGGTCCTGGGAAAGTTTGAGAAACAGGGAGCTCGAAACGCCACGTTCGAGGTTCTGATCTCGATTCTAGAACTCAGCGGCAGGTACTTAAGAACGTGCGCTTGGTGATGGATAGACTTTCATCTTCCCGACCCCCAAGGGAAAAGCATGAAAGTATCACGTTATGGGAGTCACGGAGCCTTCAGAACATATCGTGCTTACCGAGTTTTGGGATGTATTCCGTGCGAGTATAAGAGGGAGGAAATCTCAAACTTTTACCGTTTATCTTACGGAAGGGGCCTTCCAACTGGTTCCCCTCATACAGGGGCCGTCCGCTTATTAAAATGTGAAACTCTTTTCCACCAACTGTCCTAACCAACCCGAGTTTTTCGTGTTACGTCTCATTTAAACACGGTGACGTTAGACACACCCTTGAGTTTGCTCAAGTTCATTATCAACATGTGCGAGGGTCCATTTTGGGGGTGTGCACAACTGAAACCAGCAAGCCCGAAGTAATTCGAAAGAGGGAACAGATTTATGAAAACTCAATTTAAACGCACTGGAATCTTCGCAATATCCACAACGAGTTAGGGTTCATAGAGACGTAGCCCTAATGCACAGTATTGAATACCAGACACTAATGAAATGAAGCGTAAAGAGCGTTACAGCTCAATATCATATGTCGATATTGAATGGCTTATTTCGGTATTGATTTGTATCTTGAAAACTCGATAACAAAAGTATACATACTGCTGTATCGGTTGGGATGCAGGACTATATGATTAAGAGGTTTTGTAGATAAATTTTAGCACGTTTTGAATTGAACCATAATTTGAACAGGAACACCATGCATACCCACAGATTACATTGGCACAGTTTGACCGCCAGTTTCTTTTGCCTGTGTATTTTAACTTGACAAACGTGTAATGAAAAATTTTGAGTTATTCAAAACCCATTTACACGAAGGTGAACTAAAACACAATATTCAAAACACATTTACACGGGAACTCGGCTTGTTGACAGCCTTTTTAGGGTTTGACAATTTACTATCACGATTTTCACTATAATTATAGTCTGAAATCTCACACGCTTAACAATTCTTGGGATTAGTCCTTCGACGTGCGGTTTTCGTCACTATTTCACACTTAGCTGTTGCTTATTAGCGGTGCTGCCATCTCCTAGCGTATTAACTCGCGAATGGGTGAGCGAGTGCGAGGAGCGAAGGTCGACTAAATTCGATATCGGGAAGCTTCCTCTTTCCTCATTAGCCCCTGTGAAGTACTTTAATCGATTATTATAACCGAGTTACCATCACCCTTCCTGCACCTCAGTGTACATTACCCCGGCCCTGCTCCACTGCTATGATAGTGTTTCACCTGGAGTTAACTTCTAATGGCCCTCCGGGTAAAAGGTTTCAACACGTCTTCAGTTTACTCCATTGTCAGATCTTGTTCTCCTCACCAAACTAAGCTCAGTAGGACAGTCCATTTAATAAGTTCCTAACAAAATTCATTAAATTTTTAAAACAACATTCATAACTTTCTTACAATTGAAGAATTCATGGTAATTTATTGGCCTCTCATACAGTCCGACGTCATTATAAAACATGATACCGAACAATTTCAGTGTCAATATTCGTCATTAGACTCACTGTTACCTTTGATTTTGTGTTCAGAATTTGGTGAAACACACGCATAATTCATCAATACAAGTTCCAATATTTGTAGAATTTTTATCATTCGGATACTTATATTAACACGTCGAAGCATGGTAATAATAGTAATAATCATTAATGTGTTAATTATAGCTTACATGTTAGTCAGGGAGCGATAGTGAATTATGGGTGAGGAATTATGAATCAGCAAGGGGAAAAACTGTTTATTTCGTGCAGGGGCCGACCCGGGGCAGGGTATACTAAACCCGCATACCATGAAATTATCCGCTTTCATCACAAATGATCAACGCAGTTCACATACAGATTTTTCGCAGGTTTTTCGAGTCGAAACTTGTTCACGTCGACTGTTATCACAAAATGACCAAGTTTCGAGTCGAAAAAACCGCGAGAAACGTCGATCTGGATTTGAAATGAGTTGTTCATTTGGGATGAAAACTTATAAGTTCATGGCATGCGGGTTTAGTATTTCCTGCCACATGTTGGCTCCCTCCGCTAGATACCGATTTCCCCCCCCCCCCCCCTACTACTCGTAATTTCACAACGCGGTAGCTTACGCCCCGCCAAGCAAACATGTTGCGAACCGAAAAAAGTGTATGTTTACCGGTCGTCACGCAACGCGTTTTCCAGGTATCTACTTTTGACCGAACAACTTGAAATTAGGTGTGGATTCTCTTGGTGTGAGTAAAAGAAAGCCCTGAAAGTTTCAAGTCACTAGGTCTAAAGGGAGTCATATAACTTCATAAACCCTACTTTTTGCCCTTGACGTGTTCCTTTTGGTTTATTATCTTCGATAATGAACCATTGGAATCGCCCAAAGATTCTCCTTGTTTAGAAAGGCAAAAATGTTAGAAACAAAAAACATAAATTTTAGGCTATTATAATAATTGTCCACTTTGACGTGTCTACCAATCGTCTTGAAATTTTGAACAGAATTTCTTTATAACATGATATAGTGCCATTTGAAAGATTTACCCTATTACCTCAACGCAAGAAAAGTTTAGGAACGAAAAATTGAAATTTAGGCTAATTCAGGCCACTTAAACCACTTCAGACGGAGTATTTTTTGGGGGGTTCCATGGAGTCGCACTTATGCAGATGTCTCGTCCGAAATAATTGTGTCGAGCCCCGATTAGTTAAGCTCCCCCATCTCCTGGGAAATGTTACAAATTTAATGTACGTCATCGCGACTCTCGGAACCCTTCGCAAATGGAGATACGTGGTAGGAAAACGGATTGAGGATCACGTGGAATCGCAGTCAGACCGTGCACGAAGCGACGCTATGCACTTGGGAAACGCCTTGATCCGTCCCACGGCCCGTTGTGGCTGTTGGATAAGAGGATTTGGAGGACAGAACACGTTGAAGGGCTTCTATCCGTGGGAGTTGCATGGGCGTTAGTTACATGATGATCGACCAGGCAACCTCAGGGCTCCTTATCACATGGCGCAGTCTGCAGTCGGTCTGTCGTTGGTCTGTCGAACTTGGCAGATTTTGGACAAAACTACCAGTTGTAGTTTGAGCGATGAACTGTTGTTAAAAGTCTTGTATTTAAAATGGATTCTCATCAACAAGCTTTCAAATCGTCATAATATGAGAAGAACAGTAGGTAGGGTTTCAACTTTTCTTATTATATTACATTAAGAAGAGTTGAAACCCTACTGTTCTTCTCAGTAATAATTAACATTATCCAAGTTGATCACGGCAGAAGTAGACGGATCGAACAGGAAGCGTTTTCACAATCCACCTACTACATGAGATATCTCTCGATGCAGATTCATAAACTTTGCCGTACTCTATTAAGTACAACCGCGCTTTCTTGTATAATTCAACCACATCCACGTCAAGATGATCCCGCCGGGAGACTGAAAAGTTCAAGATTACCAAGCTAGAAATTTCCCCACATATCGCAAACTTCACCCGATTTATTCGAGCCGTCTCTTCCCTTGAAATCATTAGCAATTTAAATGTAAAGACGTAAAACGCCCACAAAGACCCTTTGCCTTGCCAATGCCGGTGCTTCTTCTCTTTTCCGAATGACGGATTTTTATGAAATTCACCCAGACGCTCCCGTTGAAGTTATGGACGGTAGCAAAGTAAGGAAGACGAAGAAAAAAACGATAGCATCCCCAGTATCTTTTTTCCCCCTCTCGGGATTTCCTTTGAGATGGAAAATACAGGAGAAGCCACCATTGATGTGCACCGAACTGCATTAACTCCACATGACGCGAATGGCGGAACTGAGTGGAAATTCTTTCGACTACACTCTCCCATTCCTATTTCTGTGAGATTTCACGGTTGCATTATTTCAACGACGTAGTTTTCTCCGAGTTCTTCTATTCAATTAAAAAAGCAGCGTAGGAGGAGAGACTTGATGAAATATCGAGAGCTGCGAAAGCGGATTTCCGCTTCTTCCCCACTATTCTCACAACAGTGAATGAAGTGGTATGAGTTGGCCCCTTTCCAGTCGAAAAGGATGAAACGAGAACGAAAAAAAACCCGTTGAAATAATAATTTGTAAATGGAATACCCGCAGTCCTCACAGTCTGTGAACATTCAAAATAACGCAGTTCAAGACGGAATCCTAAATTTAACATTTAGCTCTGTTTGTTCGTGTGTCTCCCAGTCCGGCTGAATCTCCCGCATTTTCATTTCATAACCTCAACCATTTTAATTATAATGAACATTCCTCACACTTCCGGACTTGAGACTAACTTAATCCAAACACTAAAACGACTCGACGCAATGATAGCCCCTTAACTCAACAAAAAATACTCACAACTCTTGAGGGAAGTCTTGATAGCTTATACACAATTATTTAACGCCGTAGTAAAACTCCTCCACCAAAAATGTCTTATAACTTCCTGCATTTCTGGGTAATTGAGAGGATAACTTGGTTTTACAAGGTCTCGTACACTCTTGATCCTATATGAATTTCGTCTTAAATTTCATTTGAGCGATAATAGGCATGTTAAGTTGAGTCCAAGAGCCACTCGTGAGTTGAGGGGCACTTCACAAAAATGGTCTGAAAATTGGTTTTTCTTCTTTGGATTTGGTTTGTGTCATTTCCTCTGAAATCAAAATATAAAAGAAAAGTGGCTAAGTATATGAACGAATTTCTGAAGAAATTGATGGTTATATAAACAAAACGTCTCAAAAAATTAAGGTCAATCTTAAAAATATTGGGTATTTGTAGGCAAGCTCCATACTTAGTATGAAGCTATTCGGTTCCTTCTTTCATGATTTTTTTCGCCTTCTTACCCCTCCGCCTAAAACTTTCTGAAAATTAATTTCCCGCAAATGTTTTCCCAAGTTACGATACAAAATGCAAACAGGAGTACTTTTGCGCAAAGACAAATTTGGTGTGGAAGGGGGGAAATGAAAGATGTTTTGAATACCAGAAGAGGTATTTGGAGACGTTACAATGATGAAGACAGAATTCCGATATCTCATTCCGTTACCAGATTAGAGCAGATGAACAATGAAAAATATCAGATTTTGAACATGAGATTCATTGAAGAACATGAGATTCTCAAGTAACAACCACATTTCTTCATCTTCAAAGTGTTCCAGTTTGAGAACGGAATAAGTTATCGCAATTTTGACTTGACCATCGTGTTCAGCGTTAAACAACCTTTAAAATGTAGTGTCACTTGTTAGACTGTTTCATTTTTGGAGTTAATGGGTAATTTATCCCGTCCTCAAACTCCCAAAAACCCCTATTAGGGTGGCCCGATTCTGCCCATCTACGAACTTAGCCTTTCGATTGCCAAGTCAGATTGCATATGATTTTTGGTGTCTTTTGGCAGTGAATTCAGCATTGTCTGGAACGGATTTTGGTATGAAATGTTTTCGGAAATTTGAGTTTTAAAATGTTTGGCAAGAGAACTATGGAAAAATCGCTAAAAGAGGTCATGTAAAGGGTCATTATTAATACAAGTACTGACTTGTTGATCACCAATCGGATCCCTCGTGGGCA
This sequence comes from Stenodema calcarata, assembly GCA_963920205.1. NCBI lineage: Eukaryota > Metazoa > Arthropoda > Insecta > Hemiptera > Miridae > Stenodema > Stenodema calcarata. The sequence goes on along the minus strand of OY986061.1, from coordinate 11,679,084 downwards.
GCAATAACAGAAATGCATAAATGATGTCACCCAACCCTCTCGTTAATTTGAACTGGGTCTACGATTCGCAGAAATGAACCAGCTCCCGCTGACCTGTGAAGTGGAGAAAATTCGATAGCCCCAACACGAAACCGATGAAGGGCCAATTGGATCAAGCAACAGTTCGAGCATAATTGTATCCAGGATGGAGCTACCCCTGATAGTGGCTTTCGGGACAGCTTAGAACTTGGTAAACAGCGTCGAAGACGAAGAGGAGGTGCACAATTACCTAGTTGAAACCTACTTAGGGAAAGGATCCTCTCCTTCGAGTGGTCGGGAAAGGTGGTCTGTGGAGGGGATGCTGGAGCGGAGAGGGCAATCTAAACTTGAACAATCTAACACGCTCACAGAGTGAAACTGAGGGGTTTTGGTTGGTCGGATGGAGGGCGGGAGGCCTTGCCAGAAGGATGGTAGCTTCTGCCATTAATATGGCATATAAGGCGCCATCCTTGCTCCTCCCAGCTCGTTCAACCCGCCTTCTGGCCCCAGCAAAGTAGACAATGGCCTCACTTTGCCGCTTTCCCAAACTAAACCTTGCCAACCGTTTCCGACCGTTTTCTCTCTCATCCTTTACTTCGACCACTTCACGCCCTAATTACTTTTGCTCGGCTCAATTATGCCTCAAGTTGGCGGATGAGCTTATACAGGCTTAGAAGTGATGACGATGGTTTGATCCTCCTCAAACTTGAATTCCCATGAATCTCAGACCCGCTCGTAGTGGATAAAACATTCTACATTCCCGACCGCGATATTTACTCACTAACTAGTTACATCCTGGATAATACCATACCCAACAGGTTTCATGTGGCACCTACATAAACACTAAAAAGTTCCCATTTCGTCCCGATTTTGAACAATTTAGAGATCAGCTGCGGTGTATGGACCCCAAACTCTACAAACGAAGGTCAGTCGAGTTTTCAATTTGTTGTCCACTAATTTTGGAGATAGTTCCAATATCTGCTTCTATCGTAATCACAACCGTATTTATAATCCAATATATTACACATGCTCCACCTTCTATAAAACTTACTGATTGTTGGTGATGTATGAAATTGCCTCCTTATGGCTGGTTTCATTGTTTTTATTGCAGTGAAAATGCATTCAGACTCCAATAACCAGGACGTCGATATCCTCCACTTTTGTTTTTGTCAAATCTATGGGAAGACTGAACTACCACTTGCTTATACCTACTTTCTTCTTTGTTATGTGGTAGGCAATACAAAGAATAAAAACATTTAACAATCCTAATAAATATTCAGTAAATAGGCACTTTCTGCTCAATATAAAATCAGGTATATTTGCAACATCTAACTCAGAGTATACTTTGCAGTAGATGTATTATACCTACTTCAAAGTTACCTGATTTTATATTGAGCAGAAAGTATCTTTTTACTGAGTAATTGATAGTAAAGTAAGCAACCATTTCAGGTTCAATTTTCGTCCGACTGCCGTTTTTTTGGCGTCGCGGACGTCATCGGCTGTCCACCTAGGTGGGAGTAATTGATATTCCCTTGATATTTTATTCAGTCTGTAAGAATGTTTTCATTCGTTATATTACTCACCATGTATACTTGCTCAAGTATTGTACTGCCCATTTTATATTATCTTGAAAATGTGATAAAATAATCATTAAAATTTGCTATTGAAATGTTTTGCTATAAAATACCGATTCCAGACTACGTTCAGTACGTTTGGGTCGCCTACAACCCATTTTATTACTCGATAGCCAATAAAGATGGGAGTTAGGAGACGTAGGAGTTAGGAGAAAAAGTCAAAAATTTAATTTCATGATTCAGAATAATTCAGACCTGAAGGGGTTAGGAGAGGCGTTCTATAACTATTTCATGTATAATGATATCATGCTGAGTTATCTATATTTTTTTTTGCCATTTTTGGTGGAAAACTGGTGCATAGGGTGCGTATTTTTCTCTTGGGAAGACAACCCTACCACCCAATTGACTCAATATCCTCTCTCTCATTACGCGAGTTCAAATTGAAAAAGTTCACCACTGAAAATCAAGTTTTCTTTCCCACTTCAAGAGCGAAAAGGGGAGTGAGATGCTGTAGAGCAGGAGGATTAGAGGGTCGGAGGAAGTTTGTTCTACTAGAAACCCGCGCCTAATTTCCATTTTAACCCTCGCCCTTTCCCTCCTCTCAAACCCCATCACGCCGAACGTTCAGCAATCAACTGTAGGGGCCTCCGAGGTAGATTATGACTTTCTTACTTGAGAAGAGAACCTGAGGATTAAGCTAGTTTGCGGTCGGGATGGGGCCAAATTGGGCGAACGGACCCGCTCCCGGACAAGGGATCTCGGAAACAACGCCCCTTCACCTTGGGCTTCATTAAATTTCCCTTCCATCCGCCGTTGGACCAGAGGATTAGAATAATTCCGGCGTTGTTCCGTTGCTCGATTTAATTAACACGAGGACTCGGATTTTTCCCACCGTTGCCCCAACCCCCGCCATTATCTTTCAGAGTATCTTTATTTTTATCGTGATTATGTCGTTATCAACGGGAATCAGGACCGACGGACAGAAAGCCGGAAAACGAATCTGTACACCTAGGATAGCCGCTTGCTAGACGTACAAATTACCCTCAAGGCGAACATCGATAAAGAGTTGCCATTACATTTGAATGAATTCAATTATTTTCTTTGGACCCCCGTGATAGTTTGAGACTAATTTCGTCTTCTCCCATCCGGCCACAATTCGAAATGTTCTCTCGAGTTCAAGAAAAACTGTTGACTGCTAAAGACCCGTTAAAACAACTAATGGCCCGTTCAAAATCTTATTCGGCCGTCCAAGGACCCGTTAAATCTGTACCCTTGTTTAGCTCTAAATGCTGATCAATAAACGCCCATTTACACGCGAACAAGACTCGGATGGTTAAATCTGGATAAAGGAATGACATTTATAAACCAGCCGTTGCTCGCTCATTTTGAATTTAATTGCTTGAGATAGCGCCACTAAATTTGCTGCAATCGAAATGGCCTGCAATGGGTTTCCAGACATTCTGGTGAGGGCAACGAAAAGCTGACCGCCTACAAAAGAGGGAGCAGCCTTAGAACAGCTAGATCTACCGGTAACATTCCTCACACGTCAAAGCAGAGGATAATTGCAGCAATTGACACGAGAAACTGACGCAATGGGTAAGCGATGGGCCGTCTAACGCACAATACTGGACAAATACCAGCAGATCTGCCCCGAGTTGCTCAGTCACATGTGTGCCCAGTGTATCAGCTCCGCTGGGAATTTGAGGGAAAACGGGAATGATGACGAAAATCGAATCAATTGGAGTAATAATATGAAATATCTCCGATCAAGTAGGTGACCAGGTGGGCCTCTTCTATAGGTATTGGGGATGTCTTAGTAACTAACTAAGAGATGGTCTTTCGGTGTTGCTGATGTATTCTTGACTGACCTGTGGAATCCATGGCTTAGTATACCATGACTACTACAGTATGGGTTCACGATTTCACGTGTCTTGTTCAAACAGCATATATTATTAATATGATTCACATATTATTATGATTCACACTTATGATTCACCTTTAAATCAAAATGGAATTTACTTCTCTCGTTCATGATTCGAAACAGCTAAATTCCATGAGGCCAATGTTCGTTAGGCGTATCACATCTCCTAGCAACACAGTTTCCAATCATTTTGTGGGTTTTAGCCTCAGAAAACAGTTTTTTGGCTCTCATGAAATGGGCAAAATCAACCGCCATGTTGGAGATTAAGGGTGATTAGCTATGATTACAGATGGCACTGCGATCTCGTCAAAAGAGTATACATTCCTGTGTATTTTCAATAAATCTTACATCAAAAAATGGTTTTTAGTTTTTCTGAAAATACAACACGACTTTTATAACAAATCTACGGTTTTCGAAAGATTTTTGGATTGGATTTGGATTAAAATGACTAATTATCAAAAACAGTTCCGTGAATAAATGTTGGTGATGTCCTTACACTGAAGCTGCTCGCGTTAATTAGTGAATAGTGATTTTTCTTATAATCTACGTTTTTCATGGAGAAGAAATGAACGGAAATTCACAACTTTTGGACGAACTTCAAGCCCTGAGAGACGACGTTGTGACTAGCATGAGTAATCTTTCGACGGCCGAATGGTGTCCTTACGTTGAACATCCTCGCCTCCAATATTGAATAGTGGTATTTCTTACATTGTATATGTTGCAGGGGGAAGAAATGCACCTAGATACACGACGTTTGGACTAACTTCAAGCCTTGAGAGACGATGTAGTGACTAGCTAGAATATTCTTTCGACGGCCTAATGGTGTCCTTACGTTAAAGGTGCTCACCTCCGATAGTGAATAGTGGTATTTCTTACATTGTACATTTTTCAGGGGGAAGAAATGCACCTAGATACACGACGTTTGGACTAACTTCAAGCCTTAAGAGACGATGTTGTGACTAGCTAGAATATTCTTTCGACGGCCTAATGGTGTCCTTACGTTAAAGGTGCTCACCTCCGATAGTGAATAGTGGTATTTCTTACATTGTACATTTTTCAGGGGGAAGAAATGCACCTAGATACACGACGTTTGGCCTAACTTCAAGCCTTAAGAGACGATGTTGTGACTAGCTAGAATATTCTTTCGACGGCCTAATGGTGTCCTTACGTTAAAGGTGCTCACCTCTAATAGTGAATAGTGGTATTTCTTACATTGTACATTTTTCAGGGGGAAGAAATGCACCGAAATACACGACGTTTGGACTAACTTCAAGCCTTAAGAAGCGATGTTGTGACTAGCTAGAATATTCTTTCGGCGGCCTAATGGTGTCCTTACGTTGAAGGTGCTTTCCTCCGATAGTGAATAGTGGTATTTCTTACATTGTACATTTTTCAGGGGGAAGAAATGCACGGAAATACACGACGTTTGGACTAACTTCAAGCCTTAAGAGACGATGTTGTGACTAGCTAGAATATTATTTCGACGGCCTAATGGTGTCCTTACGTTGAAGGTGCTCACCTCCAATAGTGAATAGTGGTATTTCTTACATTGTATATGTTGCAGGGGGAAGAAATGCACCGAAATACACGACGTTTGGACTAACTTCAAGCCTTAAAAGGCTATGTTGTGACTAGCTAGAATATTCTTTCGACGGCCTAATGGTGTCCTTACGTTGAACGTCCTCGCCTCCAATAGTGAATAGTGGTATTTCTTACATTGTACATTTTTCAGGGGGAAGAAATGCACCGAAATACACGACGTTTGGACTAACTTCAAGCCTTAAGAGACGATGTTGTGACTAGCTAGAATATTTTTTCGACGGCCTAATGGTGTCCTTACGTTAAAGGTGCTCACCTCCGATAGTGAATAGTGGTATTTCTTACATTGTACATTTTTCAGGGGGAAGAAATGCACCGAAATACACGACGTTTGGGCTAACTTCAAGCCTTAAGAGACGATGTTGTGACTAGCATGAGTAATCTTTCGACGGCCTAATGGTGTCCTTACGTTGAACGTCCTCGCCTCCAATAGTGAATAGTGGTATTTCTTACATTGTATATGTTGCAGGGGGAAGAAATGCACCGAAATACACGACGTTTGGCCTAACTTCAAGCCTTAAAAGGCTATGTTGTGACTAGCTAGAATATTCTTTCGACGGCCTAATGGTGTCCTTACGTTGAACGTCCTCGCCTCCAATAGTGACTAGTGGTATTTCTTACATTGTATATGTTGCAGGGGGAAGAAATGCAACGAAATACACGACGTTTGGCCTAACTTCAAGCCTTAAGAGACGATGTTGTGACTAGCTAGAATATTCTTTCGACGGCCTAATGGTGTCCTTACGTTGAAGATGCTCGCCTCTAATAGTGAATAGTGGTATTTCTTACATTGTACATTTTTCAGGGGGAAGAAATGCACCGAAATACACGACGTTTGGCCTAACTTCAAGCCTTAAGAGACGATGTTGTGACTAGCTAGAATATTCTTTCGGCGGCCTAATGATGTCCTTACGTTGAAGGTGCTTTCCTCCGATAGTGAATAGTGATATTTCTTATATTGCATAATTTTCAGGGAGAAGGAATCAACTGAAATACACAACGCGGGCGTGACTCCTGATCAGGTGTATCCACGAGGAGGCGAATTGTGACAGTACTCGATCAAAATAACTATTTTGATCGAGTACTGTCACAATTCGCCTCCTCGTGGATACACCTGATCAGGAGTCACGCCCGCGTTGTGTATTAGTTACAGACCATTGTTCGTGTCGTGAGCTGCCCATCGAGTTTTATTCCACGTGGAAACCTCCGGAAATCCGTTCTCCAAATCACTTCTCCCCGAGTTTCCGATACGAATCATTTCAAGATAGCATTGTGTCGCCCATAACTCAAACGTCCCTTTTCATCTCCTTCATACGCCGCCGAGTTGCGCAGCGAGGATAACAAAAGACGCCAACCTCCCGAGTCAAGTTCGCAGCTCCCCTCGAAACCCACAGTTCCTTCCGTCGAAGTTGTAGAACGGAGAGCTCAACTAGTAATATGGAAGGGAAACTTGGAGGGTTCGCGAAGGCCGCCATTTATCAAACGAGTGACGTCTATTGTAATCGAATTGCTGGAGAAAAAACCTCGGCCCAGCTCATGTTTTTCGCGAGATTGTTGTGGAATTTATGCGACTTTCTACTTTCTGATTTTATTCTGAGCATCCCACATTTATTATGGGCTTCTGCGAGTTTGATTCATTGGTACGTCCAATCCAATTGATAGATGTTAATTTATAACCCTTAAAAACAACAAACCAGCTGGGCCAATTTTGATGCCGTTTTTCGAGGAATCAGTTCTAGATTGAAAAAGCTCCAAATTTCTCCATAACGGTTTTTTATTTGCTGGATTTTTTAAAATTCCTCATTCAGATTCTACGTATTTTGAAACGTAAACCAACCAGTTTCGAAAAGACAACTAAAAATCCACAGTCATGCAGCATGGCTATAAGAGCGAATTATCGAATAAATAACTCATTTTATGTAAAATGTGATGTTTGGAACATCTCATTCAAATATGGGTAATCTTAAACTTGTTGGGTAATTATAAGTATCCAAGTATGAAGCTATCCGGTTAATTCGGTATACATAAGGTGTGTCACTTTCTGAATAAAGATCGGTCGGTAGGTCTTCTTAATAGTTACTATCTTGCAAAGAAAAGGTTCTTCCAGTATTGTTTTGTTACTGACGTTGGTTTAATCACCGAAACCAGTCCAATTATTGGTCCAATTATAATAGTCACTAAGTATATAGTGTACTCATATTTTAGTGGAAATAGACGATTTTGGTTTATTATCTTCGATAATGAACCATTGGAATCGCCCAAAGAAAAATATTTTTGTCTTCCAGTTCCCTCAATGTCATTTGTGTTAATTATGCAATCTTATCGACTGACGGAGGTAGTGGTGGACTTTGAGAATTACAGTTCCTAGGTAATCAAAAATAGTATTCGATTTTTTCGTTTTGTGAATTACAACGTTATTTGCAGAACGAATCTGGTTAATCCAATAGAGCTAAACGTAGTTATTACTAGCCGTATTCAAGCTTGTGCTTTACTTTGTGCTCAACTTGTTCGAAAATTGAAGCGTTTTTGTTATTTTTGTGAAAAAAGCTGGTCAGATCCTGAAACTAGATTAATTTTCGAACTACAGCCCGAAATGGGCTTGGAGACATCTCGAGACAAATAATTTCAGCTTTATTGAAATAGAGCTAGAAGTAGTCAAGAAATAGGGTAAACCATACACTAATGGACCGGTTAAGGGCTTCAATATTTTTCAAATTCATTACATAAGTTGTTTTTAGCTTCTCCCCAGAATCTCCTCTAAGCAATCAACTACGATTTCTTTCCTTTATATTACCTTTCATTTATATTTCATTTATAATATGGTATTTTAAATGCGTCATATGTTCATATCACTGTGAAAAGTCGAAAAACATAGTAATGGGACACACCATTCTATTATAGGTTAATATACTTGTTTGATTGATGTCCATTCTCCCGGGAAATCACAGGACTGAATTAAGGACTGGTGCAAGAAAGACATTTTGTGCCTAAATAGGAAAATTTAAAAAATCGTAGCTATTGTTCTTGAAATGAACACCTGATACCAGAATATGTTAAATTATTTGTTAAATTTATTTAATAAAATGAGCGTTTCGGATGCATAATTTGTACTACTTACTGAAAAGCGGGGAATATACGAAAATGGAAGGGTCACAGGACCTTAGGCTCAGAAATCCACCTTAATTTTGGAACTATTATGTACTTAGACTGTAAAAAGGTTTGTTAGTATATGTATTTTGTACTGTTTTCTTGAATACAAATTGAATTGAATTGAGTTGCATAGGTCGGAATCTCTACAGAACACTACTTTCTAGGGTCCCCGCCGCCACTAATACAATCTTTTTGACATTTTATGTCTTTACTTTGCTACTTAAACTCGAAAATGAAACGCGGGAATGAAACGCGGGAATGTAACGGAGTAATGTAACGCGGGACATGTAACGGAGTTTCTGATGATTTTCGCTTACAACCGATTCGTTGCTACGGAACTTTATCTTCGCCAGTTATCATCGTACAAAAATCGTTCACCACTCGTTGGATAGCTCTCGATTTACCTAACCATATTACGTTAACTACTGCGGAGTGCGTGGCCGACAAGCTGCGGAATGAGCGTGATTGTTTAAATAATTGTTTACACACAGGTGATCATTCTCAATAATTTATATTGTCAACACGAATGCAAGCTTCATATAAGTTTCTGATGGGAGGGGGCGCAAAGACATAAAATGTCCCTCGTGGTTGCGTACTTGTACGATAGCTGTACCCACCGTTTGTGTTTTCTTTTCCCTTTAATTCAATTTTATATTTCGTCCTTTATAAACCCCCGCCCCTATGCATCGGATCCGGAAGCGACCCAACTTATTACGCGTACCCCAGGTTGGGAACCTATGCTTTATGCCAATAAAATCTTATCAATCAATCAATTAATCAATCAATCAATTCTGGTCTCGAGGTTAAGTACTCGACTCATAATCGAAAAAAACAGGATCGAGTCCAGACACCAACGGGAAAAATTTGTTCCCTTGATTCACCCTTTCCCTCAGATCACGTCAGAACACAAGCGACCGGCGGGCTACTACGTCAGAGCCTATGACGCACGAGCCTATGACGTCAGACGGCTGGAAGGAGGCCAACTCTTACGCCAGGGCCTATGACGCACGAGCCTATGACGTCAGACGGCTGGCAGAAGGTTAACTAGTACGTCAGAGCCTATGACGCACAAGCCTATGACGTCAGACAGCTGGCAGGAATCCAACTACTCGTAGTACGTCAGAGCCTATGACACACGAGCCTATGACGTCAGATGGCTGGCAGGAGGCCAACTAGTACGTCAAAGCCTATGACATGTACAGGTTTCGTACAAGTACGCAACCACGAGGGACATTTTATGTCTTTGCGCCCCCTCCCACACCCACACCACGTACTTCTTTTTTTTTTTTAAATTGTTATATAAATTATTGAGAATGATCACCTGTTTGTAAACAATTATTTAAACAATTTTACACACACAGAACTAGTTGAGAGATCGTTCTCTTCCAATGCTTTCATTAAGAATAAGTATAGGAATAAGCTAAATGCAAGTCGTGATTTAAGAGTGTTTTCAAAACAATCACTATTTACGGATTTCAGCACTAATATAGAAGCTTCCTGTGTATCTATTAAAAACTGACTTATAAAAACATGACTTTTCCCCCCTTAGATTGGCCAAAGTCAACACCCTGGCATTGCCCGCGGTCGTTATCGCCCCTGCATTTCGCGGTCCGTTGTAATACGATTAATCGTATTAATCGCCGGAGAACGGAAACTTTCCCTTCGAAGACACACCTTTTCCGCTATCAAGGGAATCATGTTTTTTTCTTTTTGCATTTTTTCCACCGCCTAACGGCCATATTTTTCAACAATTACCAAAATGAACGGAATTTATTTTCTTTGCCTTTAAGGTCCTCTTTTCAAGTTCATTCATTTGTGCCTTACGGCGATTATTCATAAATGGAGGAAGTTTTCTTGCCTCTTTTTACCGAACATTTAGCGCGGAGCATTTCTTTTCTCTCATTTATCATCGCAATTTATTTTCTACTTTAGATACCTACTTTTACCTCTTCAGTTTTTTTATGGTTGAATATTAAGTTTCACAATCACCAGTGTAGTAGTAGAAATTAAACACTCGGCATTAATGAAATAGTAAATTCATTACTTCGATTCTATTACAACCACGAGTTCGGGTTTTTTCCTGAATCGCCGGCCAGAACAACTATTTTGAGAGGTCCGCCAGTAATTTATAAAGTTACGGTCAGCCAAGTGGTTTTATGTCGTTTACGTGGTTATATACAACCACTTGTTGGGAAATAGCTCCATACATCATGGCTGATAAGACACAGGTGAGGGAAAGCGTCGAGACAGTGGAGCATAGAAACAGTCACTGTTCGGTTGGAATATTGCTGAGAGTATACAATATTATGTCGACTTATGGTATTTGCCAAAATTTTGCCTATAGGTATATTATAATATTATGATAGTGCATATTATGATAGTGCCGTCGTTTCCCAAGTACAGATAACAGTGCATCGCTAAACGAACTAAAGGCTATCCCAAATATCGAGTTTGAGAAGTGTTTCAAGGATTGGCAGAAGCGCTGGCACAAGTGCATAATCCGATGGGGACTACTTTGAAGGATATCACATTAATGTACATAGACGCAAAAATAAATATTTTTTAAAAAAACCAAAATTTCGGGTGTTTTTTCAAGATAGTTATTTTGCCAGATAGTGGGTTGTCTGCTCTCTTCAACGATGAAGTACCAATGGCTTGTATAAAGCTTTTGGAGTCTGTGCACACTATCCACACTTTCCCAATGGATCCTGTAGCATAAACATATTTGAATGCTTATTTTGCTGCAACTATTTCGGCTACATAATTTTATACTGTAGCTACTTGATCAAGTACGCTTCATAACCTATACAAGTTATGCAAACTCCAGCACCAACATCGCCACAAGATTTGGAGCCATCCGTCTAAGTTACAGTGTCATTGAGCCATCAGGTATTTATAAACTCATTAAATCGCTTATTAACATTGAGCTCTTAGACGGGTTAACCGGTGGGTGAGTAGAGTATAGTCCATGTTAAATCTTGGTAGGTATGTCAAGTCGTATTCTTTTCCTGTACAGTGGCGGTTACAAGAGTCTTACGGGTCGTGAACCCCCCCCCCCCCCCAATCAGTAGCCCCAAAATCGGCCATAGCAGTTGTCTGGGCCAATCCTCATTGTCCAGTGGCCACTAACTTTTAGGCAGGATACCACGATGGCTGCTAAGCCCCTGTTCCCGGTCTTTCTGTTCACCGCCCCAGGGATATACGGTTCTGTGGAAGCACAGACCGGATATCCATCTGGGTGGGCATATTGCCTAATTCCCCTTGACCAGGGGAACTCAACAGCTATACATTACAAAGTCCATACTAAGGCTGAGTTGGAACATGAAAAGTTCGAATTCAAGAAGCAAAATCGCTCAATACCAATGATTTGGCCATGTACAAGTAGGACTAATTAGGTAGAAATTCAGTACCTAGCCAGTGATTCCGTAAAGGCTCTATATGCAATAGAATGAATCAAATCACTAAAAAACTTAGGTTATGTTAGGTTGGGAACCTCATGACCCACCCCTCGCAATCAAAGTCTGGATCCGCTCTGTTCCTATCAATCCATCAACTAACGAGGGTGATGGTTTGGAGTCCAGCTCAAATTCGTCAACACATTCGCAGTGATTTCACTGGAGCTACCCTGGGGTCTTAATCTCAATATGTATCGATCTGCCAGAATTGAGCGGCAATAACGTAGGGGTTGTTCTACTGATTCAGCAAGTATGGCTAGTGCGGCAGGCTTGTTCCTAGGTACACCTTTTAACTCGAGGGATCGAGTCACAGAACTTTGCTCGTTTGTGTGGTCCTCACGATGTACCAGTTTCAAGTCGGCGGAGGTCCCAACTATAATTTCGGTACTTGAATACTTTACAGGAGGGGGGGGGGGGGTCATGTTTCAAAACTACGTGCCGCAACGAGAGCAACTGAGAGGTGTAAAGTGGTTTGAAGGAGCGAGGGAAACGGAGAGATGTTGGGTTGGTAGTAACTCAAAGCAGCAACCGCCTCATCGTAACGCGAGGTTCTCTTCTAACGGGTCACTAATAAAGGCGCAGGTTTAGGCCCTATCGCCCCCTCTCAGTCCGACCCTGAAGGGTTTCTCCCATTATCATATACCAACAATCAGCATTAACAATCCCCTGAGCTGCCCCTGGCCTTTCCCCGTGGGGCCGTGTTATTCCCTCCGAAAATGCCAGGTCCGGGCTCGAGGTGTGAGCGAGAGAGAAGCCGTGAGAGGGGAAAGAGAGTGACTGAGAGAGAGAGTTTTCATGCAAATGCCGCGAAGGTTCGGGCCCTTATGGTAATTCCTTTCAGGCTCTCGTACTATTATACCTTCCTAGCCACGAAATCCTCCCCAGCCAAACAACACTTTTATTATTTTTCCCCCGCGTGAATGTGCAGATTGGAAATTCAAATGAAGAGATAATGATTGCCCTATTACCTACCAAATCTCAACGTAAAAAATGGGATTTAAACCAAATCCAAACAGCTGCAAACCAGATCCGAATTGCGGCTTCGCTTCATACATATGTAGTTTTAGCTGTTGAAAAATATTCCTCACCGTTCATCTACTTTCTATTCAAAGCCAAAAGGCCACAATTGGTCAATCTGACGAGCATCCGGGGCCTGGGTAGCGTCAAGTTAAAGTCCTAAGGAGGCTTCATACCATCAGTCATCCCAATATGATGAGGGAAGTTAGTACTGTAATGTTGGTCATAGATGTTTTGGCTGGGTGACCCCGAGCCAGGGAAGAACTTCCCGTTTATAGCAACATGCCTGTGCCGGGAGCACATATTCTTACGATTTCTGCAGTGAGTTGATCTTGGCTGGTCCCAAGGTAACTGGAAACAGACTCTGTCCGAGCATATTTAGACTAAAAGCAAGTAAAAATCGAAGATGACGTGGAAGACAGGTTATCGACATTTTGAGGGCTGGATGGACTTGGGAGGGAAATGGAGTTCTCCTGCCAGCTCCTGGGATTCTTCCATGATGTGTGACCTCATATTGTCGAAAACACATCCTACATCCATTGAGAAATGCGATATGGATGTTATAAACCTCCGTGGTTTCTTCACACGGCCACAAAATGTATGTGAAAGAAGTAGAGGTAGATAACTTTGTTTACTCATAGATAGTAGTTGTGATTGCAGTATGTTGAACGCCTTAGTCAATGGTGGCACACTTCAATTTGCCACCTCAAGTTGAGGAAGCAAATTCAAGTGTGTCACCATAGTGCTTCAACACCATCTCATACACGTTTTTGGGCAACATCCTAAGATTTGTCGCGCTATTTGGGCTTCATAAGCCCGCGCGGTTTTTGGGGTACATCAAAGCCCAGTAGCGTCGGTTTCCTCTACTAGGGATCTGGCAACATTTGATGTGGAAGGTACTAGTCAGGTTCCAAAACATATTATTAAGCTTCTTCAGTATGACGCATGTCCCAATTTGTGTCATGATGGCCCTCAAGTCACAACTGCATCATGTTTCTCCCCCATGGGCCACCTGACCCAAAATGGGGCATGCGCCATTTTTTATCAAAATGAACCGAAAATTCAACACAACGGTACTAGGGTAGTCAAGTAGGGATTAGAAGGGGAAAGGTAAGAAAATACTTGCTTGGTCCCTGGGGTGATGTTCACTTTTTTTGGTATGGCTAGACTTGCAGCGCTCATAATAATGAATTCAAATATTCAAAACAAGATGTTCATTAAACTATGCATTAAACGTCAAATACAAGTGTAAATGTAGTTTGGCTGTTGGCATTCTTTAAGTAAAATTTCAGCGGACTCACGCGTGTAAAATTCATCCAAAACCACCGAACTGTAGCTACTCGGTCATAATATTAACTCACCATGTTGGTGTTGAGAATACAATTATTAATGATGAGCTAAAATTATATCAAGTAATCCGTAATACGTGAAAACATCAACCGAGACATGTTTACAGATGAACACGGGCGTGTCAGCTTGTGAACATGTCGCGGCGTCAGTGTGCTTGGATTGATTGATGCTTGTAAGCACGACAGCTGCAATTCAGTCCAAATGACGGCTTCGTTCGATGCCTACAATAGTCAGCGGAGGTCACACCTTGTTTCACCGTGTTACCAAGATGTAGGGCTGAGATAGGTCTCTACCACTTCGTACATGTCAGGTGGTGTCACACTGTGAGTTCTACAACATTCACCACACTTCATAATAAATTTACGAGTATTTGTGTAAAATGGATTAATATGAAGTTCAGAAACAAGAACTACGTGATTTGAAATGACAACTTCTTCGTGGGATATCGCACTTTCATCCGCACCAACGAAAGGTCGAAACAGAACGTTTCACAATGTGAGAGTCAACTGTGTTCACATTTTTCGCTCCGGCAGTTCTCGAGTTAATATACTCGTATATTTTCGGAAGAAAAATAATGAACCTCTCCGGCAAAACGGCGTTTTTGTTACTGAATTCACCGGTTGATACATGGGGTCCGATCTCATGTTTTGCGTGGGAGGATGAGCACATTAATTCAACAACGGAACATCCCTCCGTCACCGGTCCCCTCCGCCGTGACAAGGCCTAAATTAGTCTTTCTCGCTCCCTACCCGCCTATGCTACCCTCTTCTTCATCATACCTGATTTAATTAATTTGGACTCCCGAACAACTAATTAGACCTTCACGGGAGGTTCATCAATTCATATCAAAGTCTCACGCGTGAGCGGTGAATATCAGGTCCGTACCTTAAGTTGCTTGTAGTTTGCCGGACGGCAGACGCTCAACACCAAACATTTCTTTTGTTATTCCCAGCACAAGTACAGCCAATATTTTATTTATTTATTTTCAAGAAGCACCTGAAGAACTTCGGTCCAGTGAGCTGTCTCCTCTTTTGGTTTGAGTACACATATATATCTAACACAACTGTATTTCGACTAGAAATATATTTCGATCGTAAAATATTATATAAACAGAAATAAGTACCAAATTTGAATCCACACTCCAGAATGAGCACTCATTCTGAAGACGAATTCACACAGACTAGAATAGTATAATAATTAGTTAACATTTAAATAGAGCTTAATTTTTAGAATGTTTCAAGACCATCCGGAGCTTGGAGTTCATTTGTAGGATATTTTTTCTGATTTTTCGACAGATGTACATTTTTCTAACTTACCTAATCAAATTTTTATGCATTTTCAATGTATCTCCTGGGATTCCAGATTAATTTCAGCGAATTTTAGATCATGAAGAAACGTGGTTGTTACTTGAGATGTTCTTCACTGTTCATCCGATCTAATCTGATAACGGTATGAGATATGGCAATTCTGACTTCACCATCGCGTTCAGCGAGAAAAAAATCAAAATAAGGTGTTATTTGTGAGACTGTTTCATTTTGGGAATTTATGGTTGATTTCCCTCCCCTCAACACTCCCCAAAACTCCCCTTAGAGTGGCCTGGTTGTGCCCATCTCCGAAAAGTATTCATTGGACAGAACGAACCGCCGAGATCATAATGCGCCATAGTGATGACCCGATGGTAATCGTAACTTGGCGCCACAATATTGATGCCCATCGCGCATATATGGCGGTATCTCTCTCAATGGCAACATTATTAGGGTATTGGTGTAAATTTAGTGTGCCATTTTATAATCACCCTCATACTAAGTTATTTGGAGGTTGTTTGGGAATATTATAGCGGAAGTTCATCGTAGTCTATCATTATTTTTCGATTATACAACATGGTTAATGACATTTCAGTTCACTCCGTCTAGCAGACATTCAAAGAAATTAAGTTGAAGGTGAATGGTGACGACTTTACGTAAGCCAAGGGAGAAACCTGTTGGATGCCGAAGCCAGACGTCTGCCACTAAACCATTGGTATTGCAGATGATTGATTTGGAAGTCCAAATAGTCGCGTACCTTGTGAAATAAACCGGTAATATTGGCCGGAACGAATCTACTTTAACCTTAGCTTCGTTCGCAGTGCGCATTCTGCCAGTTCAGAAAGGTTCTGCGCAAGCGCTGTCGAGTTTTGACGTTCGCCGTACTGTCGAGAGGATCCAACGAAAATTCCTCGTTTTTTCCCTACAAATCTGGTGTTTTTCTATTACAGACCCCCCCCCCCCCCCTCATCAATCATCAACCACCTCCATCTGCCCGCTATCCTCTTTCTCACCTACTTCCATATTCACATTCACCCACAACTTAAATTTAAATAGTTGCCGCGAACGGTGGAGAGGGGGAGAGAAAGTGTAAAGTGTTTTGGATGATACGTCTTAAACAGCGCATTTTACATAAAACGAGTTATTGATTCGAAAATTCGTTCTTATAGCCATACTGTATGACTGGATTTTTTTAAATGATCCAATCTAAATATCGTTTCAGGCTCAAAAAATATAATTAAAGGGTATACCTACCTAGTCCTACTTGAAAGATCATTGGGATTCAACGTCAGTAAAAGAGGAGAAATCTCGACTGAAATTTTCTGTACATTACACCCATCCCATTCACCTAGTTAAATATTGTACCGGACAAACCACTCTCATCAATATGTGGTGATTATTAAAGCTGTTAATCAATGTAGTATATTGAACCTGTAATGGATCTTGAGAGCTTACGGTTTGTATTCTATGTATGTACTAGGCTGCATAATTTCTTCCTCATTGACAAATAAAATATTCTGTGGGAGTAGGTACGGAGATTCAACGTTGAAATGATGCTTCAAAACGGAGGAAAATGTACGGCTTCTACGACTGGAATAACTTGCACTTCCGACAACCTTAGCCCCACAATGGGGACCTGAAGGCACAAATTGACACAATGTCAAGCCAACCAGTCATTGGGGAAGCACCAGCTGTCTGCGAAGCGGCAAAACGGGACGGCCCGCGACTTATCGATCGACCGATGACGTAATCCATCTGTGGGAACTCCCACGGGGTTATCAAGAATGGTAGTGCCACCGTCGCGTTTTGAAATATGCCGTCATTCTGTCGGCTCATCCAACCGTGTTTCTTCCTTTGCTCGTCTGCTATTGGCGAATTGAAGTCTTTTCGAAATACAGGCCGCGGTTTCCTCGGTAATAAATGTAGGAAAACTCGTCGTTATGAGTACGCAAACTAGAAATGAGAAAAACCTCCAGGAATAACATACTAAAAGTACAATGGCATGGGGTATAAAAGTAAAAGTCATTTTTCATATGTCATTCATCTTGACACCAACAAATCATGTCGGTTATTTCATCGATCTCAGTTCCTCTAAAACAGAATTTTTCAAACGACAACCGACATCGGTTGAGAATTGATATTGCGGCAGACGCAAATACCGTCCCCACCTCTATGATATAAAACTCTACGTTTGTATGCTTGTGTCAACACAAGCAATCTGCCTTTCAAAATCACTCTTCAAAATGTAAAAATCCCTATTAAAATCCGTCTGTAAAATTCTATAGACGGATTTTGATAGGGATTTTTACATTGTGATCAGCAAGTCGCAGAGATGGTTTTTCTGCAATATTAGATTAAACACAACAGCTTCCTACATCGTGCACGAGGCTTTCCTTAGAGACGGTACAGAGAACTTATCCCCGTTGTCGAGCTTTTCGATGAGATGTACTCGAAGTAATGTTAATTAATATGTGTCTACCTTCGTACAGGAATCTCTAACGCGAGCGAAGAGAACCACTGTCAAGCAAAGTTAGTCAACGTTCTAATCATCAGGTCGGTTCTAACTTCCATCCTGTTCATATTAGAAAGCTAAAATTTGGAACACAGCCTCACGAGACCATGAGGAGTTATTGGGAGGAACTCACATCAGCTGAGAGAGCGATAATGCATGTGGACCGGCGCAACGCACGGTTAACGGCCAGTATTGCATAAAAATCTACGTATATTTTATTCCTTGAACTAACCACATTGGTTACCCCAATTGTTCAATGCCATAACCCACTCAGAACTCGGAACCCGGCGGAGAATCAAACCCGGGACCTCAAGGGTACCGAGCGGCTTAGCACCAACGCACTAATTGGCCACGATGAGGGCCTGGTTTACAAATCAGTGATCTACGCGGAACTCCCTGCAAAGTCGAAAAATGCACTCTGTTATTTGAATAATCGTATTTCAATGCATTACGATCCTAAATCTTGTGTTATCACTACAAAAAAATTGTAAACCTTGAGAAATAATTTCCTGCCTTTGTTCGTTCTGGTCGATCCCAATGATCGTGATTGATGATAAAACTGGAATGATCGACTTAACCACCAGCTAATAACAGTGCGTTTTGATCATTACGCTACGATTATTACAATCAAATTACTTTATTATGCGAAATGCGCCCCCCTCGGGATGTTTTGACTCAACACGATTTGCACGAATGAAACGGGATCCTTTCGAAAGAGAAACAATCCATTAACTTTGAGAGGTTAGCAAATAAAAACCGTCGCGGTTGATGGATATTTGATAGCGGGAATATAAAAATTTCAAAGCGGAACGCAGCCAAGCTTTTCATTGAACCCTGAATTTCTTCTGAGGAACTTTGAAAAACTTTTCTCATCACATTTCAATGCCTGCATTCATTTTCAAAAGTCTTCCCCAGAAACTTTGACCCGCGCTTGGAAGCTCTGCCGTGGTTTTTTACTTGAGAAGAAAACAACGGAAATCAATTTTATAGATTAACATTTACAAATTGTTGTTATTTATTTCAGAAAGGATTTGTGTCATCCCAGAGTATTTACTTAATAGTATGGTGGAATTTAGTTATATCCATTCTGATGAGGGACGATACGCGGATTTTGTGTACATAATCATAAGTATATAGGCTCTCGCAGCTTTTACGTGTATTTGGTTGTTCAGCCCCCTAAAGCTGTTTGGGCTTCTTGGGGCCCCAGTTCCTCAGTTTCCCTTATTCCCCGTCGCCCACTAGCGTTCTCGACCTGCCACCTTCCTACATACGGTCGCCGCTAACTCCATAGACTCCACTACCGCCTTACCTTCCATTATTCCCCGTAGACTACTAGCGCTCCCGAACTTCCAGATTATCACACATGTTATATTACAACTTACCGAATTACAACACCTACACTATTCACTCGACACATTCCAATTCCAAACATAGTTTCCCTAAATTATAAATGCCAGTTGAGTAATATGCTGAGAAAAGCGCAAAGAGCAGTACCTAAATCATGTACCAGAACTGCGTCATGTGACGCCGTCTTGCAACCATCCCTCATTGATTGCCTGGATATTATATTGTAAAAAATGAAATTAGGTAATAAAAAGTAACCAGTTCTCTAGGAACGTCCCTCGTCCTCTAATAGCCAGAGGATTTCGGGTATTTTTATAGGTCAGAATTCAACCCCTTTTTTTTCTCATTTCGTTTTTATCCATTTTATTTTCCCCCACGTCTCAAAGATTAATAGCGGACGGATATTTGACTGGAGCGATAAATTGCCTGGAACATGGCTTGTTCTCATTCCAACCCCTCCGGTCCCTTTGACTCCTCAACAGCTGTATGTCTCGGCTGTTACGGCTCAGCGCATGGATGGAGAGGTTTTCGGACGTATATACAAGGCGATACAACATTCCTCTTACTACCCACTCGCGTTTAAATTCATTTATTACGGGTGATACATTAGATCTGTAAATTGATGGTACCCCCTTTAATGTGACCGTAGGCTTTTGTAGTTAACGATACACCAAGGCTGGTTGAACGAACAATGTTTGAACCATCTTCATGCACTTATTCGCAAAGTATTTGTTAGAGTATTCGGTGTGAGTGGTAGTATCTGATTGTCCGCAGGTGTTTTCGACTAGTATAATAACTAAACACTATGCAATCTACAAACAAATCCCTGCATCTTTTAACCCACACCGTAACCCTCAATATGGAATTTAGGAACTCTTTTACAACAAACTAAACTTCCAATCAAATAAGCTTACGCCATTATATCCATTGAATTTTTCCAGATCAGCAATGTTGCAGCGATAAATAGGTACTAATTTTGGTTTATTACCATCGATTATGAACAATTGGAATCGACCAAGGAATCAAAATGTAACCCCATTAAAATTTTGCTGGCTTACGTTTCAAGATATGTAGATTCAGAAAATCGGATATTGGGTAAAACTCTGCAAATTCTTGACACAACGGCTCATTATCTTCTATGCACAGATCACCTTCCTGTGTAGACCACACTGATCTGCATACAATATCCGGAATTACAGGAATAGGCCAACAAATGGTTTAAATAGGCGTAACTAGCTCAGGCATCGTATATAAATTATTTATATAAATGAAGAGTGAAACATTTATTTTGCACAATACTCGGATGCCAAAGGAGATCGCCTAGAACCACCTTGTGGGCTTGTCACCAGCCCCTAGTAAATAATGTAAATGAAAATTATTACGTAATCAATAATCAATTATATTGAATATTATTTATCAATGGATTAATAAATAGAAATTGTGGGTGGGATAAGGAGGGGGGAAGGATTGTGGTTGATGGTGGAAAGGGGGCCGGGGATATAAATGGGGTTAAAAATTCCAAATAGAATAAAGGAGAACACTTTTTTTTTAATGAAGAATTTAATTACTTTGGTTAAATTTGCTACCCTGTTTGGCTCGATACTCCGTCCTCTATCAGTAGAGGAATGAGGTATAATTTGTATTACAGTCCAAGCTAAAGTGTGGAAAAGCTCGGCGGTATGCACGCTTAACGACTCACCCCCCACAACCACCCCTTGTTGCTACGGGCTACGCTTTAGCACAAACTTCAATAATATAACATTGAATATTCATCGGTTTCACAATAAACGTGAAAGCATAATATGGCTGCACCCATAGCCCCCAACACATTAATATCGCTCACAACTGTTCTGCGGCACACATTTCGGGGAGGTAACCGCTGAAAACCGCGTGTAAACACCTCCGCGGTTGTGTCGCCTTCTGTGCGGAACGAGGTTATTGTAACAAATGGGTTAGCAACAAACGGAACCGTAGTAATTCACGTTAACGACAAAAGGTGCCTCATGTGGGAGCAATGAATCAAAGCTGAATGCCGCGTTGCAATCAAACCATTACAGCTTAGCGCTGGAATTGAATTTGGCGACATTTCGATTGCGTGAGGACGGGAAATGTCCTACGAGCGGGTTTACACTATCAACTTACGTCGACAAAAATGAACAATTGGAGTTGTTTCAGCAGCTCGATAAATAGTTTACACATACAATTTCAAAACAAACCACCGACCTCTCGTCTCCTGTTTCACTGGTTCCGATTATTGACAAATGTTGATAGCGGTAACCCATTAATATCGAAATACATTGATAATATTGAAATACATTGATAAAATATTGATAATATGTCCTCATTACGGAGAAGTCTATTTTATTTGCCATCCCTAAAAAACAATGACTTTAACATTTGGAGTGTTAAAGTCATAGAGGGGGGGGAGAGAGGGGGGGGTGAATTACCTATAACTTCTAAAAATGAAACACTCTGAAAAGTGTTTTAACCTCATTTTAAAGGTTGTTTTAACGCTGAATTCGATGGTGAAGTCAAAATTGCGGTATCTCATGCCGTATCATAAGATAATTCAACAACTGGAACAGATTGAAGAAACGTGGTTGATACTTGAGATGTTCTTCATGGACATCATGTTCTTTAATGAAGACAATTTTCATAAAACCAGTTATTTCTTCGAAAATTTGCTCTTATTGCCATACTGCATGACTGTGGATTTTTTTGGACTTGGTGGCTTTTGGATTGTTCTTTGATGGCTTGAGAAATTCTGTTTTCGCCTGTGAATTTGTAATCTGTCAGTTGAGGTTTGCTCTGTTGGTATTGTGCTCTTGTATGATAGTGCCCCACGATTCGGCGCAGATACGTTGATTCGAAACCGACCAAATCCACAGCTTCAATTACGCTAGACAACGTCGGAGTTGAGCGGAACTAGAGGATGAACAAAAAATCGATTTTCTGCGCAGGATGCATCTCTCCCCCAATTCCCTTCAACCTCTCGACCGCTAAAGGGTCTTTGACCTCCTTGGCAAGTGAAGAGTGGACCCCCTGCCGAAAACCACACCGTCAGCTACCGCCTCCCGCTCTAGAGAAGTAGGAGAGCACAACAAGTTGTATCCAGACCTGTGGCCTTGTCGTCAACAAGTGCTCCCTATTTATTGATGAAATGAACCGCTCTCAAGTGGGTCAAGTGATTCCTTCGCTAAGCTCCATACGCTTTTTCTCCATTGATTCGCTAAACCCGCGGAGGTCGACTGATTATCTAGCTCGTGATCATTAGAGAAAACATTTTCCTCATTAAGGCGTTTATTGATTGATCCTGTCTATTCATCCTATACAGCCTAAAAACAGAAAATTCTTATATTGCTATCTTCCGTTTTAGGTGAGGTAAGACGAGCTGATACGAGTCATGAATGCGAGAAGGAGAAGAGATCAAGACTGTGGAGCGGTTTCTGAGCTCGGGACTTAACGAAGTTCTAGACTTCAACCAGTTTTAGACTCTGGAATATTTAAAATTACTTGCCGAGTCAGGGCGTCAACGAAGTCCAGAACTTAACTAGACTCTGGAGTCTAACGGCCCTGGTAGACTCCAGAGTCTAAAAATTGGCCTTCCGAGAGAACGATTAACTATACTACGGAAGAACCTACTGACACTGGATACAGCCCAATGCCAACATTAGAACACACACAAAAAAAAAAAAAAAAAAAAAAAAAAACCATACGATTCTCTCTATATTTATTGCCGTTTATAAACTATATATCTAGGTATATTTATTCTAGACTCAAATAGGTCTAGGACTTATAGATCCTCGAGTTTCGCAAATAAATCCCTGACTCAGCAAGACGATTTAGATCCGAGAGCTTATTTGAGTCCAGAACATATAGATCCCGAGCTGTGAAGAATTAGAACTACCTACTCATTAGGAGTCTAGTTTTACAAATTAAGCATTACACAATTTAATACATTACGCATAACAAATTAAGCATTAAAAATACTTAGGAGTCTGGTTTTCCTACAATTTAGAAAGATCCCCTTGAGAAAGATCTTCATGACAGAGAACTTCTGGCTAAAAATATTATAGGTATATTAAGTTCGTTCGAGGTTATTTTCCGAAAAAGAATTCGGCATCTTCACATCAGTGCTGCAGGCAACGATGTGTTATGGATGCCAGGTTGGAGGATTTCGGAAATATGACCAGATGGAGAGGATTATTCGTGTCTGTATAAAAAGGATCTTCAACCTGCCACCGAATGCACCTAGCGACTTACTCTCTCTGGAAACGGGACTCCAGCATTGCATATCGTATATCGACGGTCTCACAGCAACACCCCATATCGTCATTTTCTCAACTTGTTAGGAGGGCTGGAAAACCGCCTTCTAACGATTTTTTGCTCCCATGATCAATATATTTTTTTTAAACTGTGGTACTTTTACAACATAAATAACAATGTGTAACAAGAGGGCGCATTCATCGATATGCATAACGCATTTTCTTCAAAAATGACGATGTGGGGTGTTGCTGTGAGACCGTCGATATATACCTACTGAGAGTGAATAGGGAGTTCACGATCAAGTCATTGAATATAATATATAATGTACGTGTGTTGACGGAGTATGCAATCGAGAGGAGAGTGCAGTGGGCAACAACATGGGAGGCATATAAATGTATGTATTCAATGTATCTCCTGGGAAAATCACATTTGCAATAAGTGCAAAATCATACATATGATCAGAAACTTCATGCCCCTAAAACTCTTAAAATGTTTTATAACGCTTTGGTTCAACCCGTAATTTCATTCTCTTATGGGGATCTGCTTCTCAAACATATTTGGAGCCTCTGAGTATCGATGAAAAGCGATGATTATCAAAATTTTGTTGCATGAGGTGAGATTTCCTGAGGTGAGGAAACCGTACTGACATGTATAAACCGAAACCAAAATCAATACGAGAAAGTCTGAACTTCCGTTCCAGCTTGCAGCAAAAGGCAACGTTTCTTTTCGTATAATGGAATCAAATTATTTAACAGCATTCAGAATAAACTTAAAATTATGATGCATTTCAAAAGTTTTGAAAAAGATATTAAACACTTTATTCAAAAGGAATCCTTGTGAATTCTTGTGAAGGATAATTTATTTTAAGAGAATATTTATTGTTATGTTTCTGTTTCATGGTTATGTTTAATTTCTGTATGATTTTGGAAGATTAATTTTCTTTCCTATTATTTCATAATTAGTTGAGGTGACTGCGCACCCCAGATAGGTGGTTCACTCAAATACTTTGAAGCTATCGTAACAGAGGATAAAACGATGAGACCACAGTAATCAAATGCCGAATAGCAGCGTGAAATAGGCCCTTCCGAGCAGTCCTGATACCACGAAGATCCGAATTTGAGGTTTACAAGACGTTCAGGCCGGTCGTTACATTTAGTTGTGAAGCCTGGGTCTAAATACTTCTCAACTACTGAGGCAATAAAATGCATCGCAAAGTTTCGGGAACGTTCTTGAAAGTGGAACT
Organism: Stenodema calcarata; assembly: GCA_963920205.1. NCBI lineage: Eukaryota > Metazoa > Arthropoda > Insecta > Hemiptera > Miridae > Stenodema > Stenodema calcarata. The sequence goes on along the minus strand of OY986061.1, from coordinate 11,654,331 downwards.
TTATTTATTTACGAGTATCGCCGAGGGCCGGATGGCGTTGGGAAAGACCTCGTCAGAATTGGAATGAGAAGTTGGCGAAACCGAGCACAGGCCTAAATTGAGTCTTCAGGACTTGAGCCTGGTCCTCACAGTTAAGTAAGTAAGTAGGTTATTCTTCATGGCTGGCCTTTAGGCTGCACAAAACTTTGAAACCAAGCTAAGTAGTGAAATTGGAGACTCAAAATACGAGATGGCAACCACCATCTATATTGACAACTGTATGCGCTCAAAAACTATACAACCAACTTTAGCGTACTTAGTAAGACTTTCAATACTTTCAATAATTTCATTTATTTTTATTCCTTTATTTTTAATGAATATGTACAAAATGTTTGTTTGTTTGTCCTGAATAGACAGCCAAAACGCTGAACCGATTTCGATAGGGATTGTGATCAGCAAGTTGAAGGGGTGGTTTCTGTCGATATTATATTCTTACAACGTGAACGAGGCTTTTCTTAGTGACGATACAGATAAATTCTCAATAAATTCTCGATACAGATAAAGTCTACGTATTTACAGGAATCTTTCACGCGAGTGTATCGAACCACTGTCAAGCAAAAATGGCCAAGATTCTAAACATCACGTCGGTTCTAACTAACATCCTGTTCATCTTAGATCGCTGAAATTTGGTACAGTTACTCTACTGTAGAGTAGAGTAAGAGCTTTTATTTTTTTGTATTTGGCTGAATGTGCCCATTGCTAACGTTGTACCCCAAAATTCTATTTTATTCTTGTGTCTTAAGAGTTCGGTACATGCATATTTCTTTAAAAACAATAATTCGAAAAATAATAAAAATCCTCTTGGCTCACATACAAAATAAGAAACAAGATTTAGCTCTATGGATGTCTATCTATAGCAAGGGCTACGGATGTCGTAGTGTCAGGTTGAGTCAATGTAATGTAAAAACTTCGACGTCAACTCGAGGTCATTGCGATTGATCTCGACGTTGTTTTCCTACCCACAAAAGGCGATATTTTGTATCATCAAGCGAACTATTGATATTAGCCGAACACAAATAGGCGGACTTGATCAATAATAACGCGGGGCGGCGCTCGGACGAATCGGACTACATAATTTGAGTTCGTCCAATTCAGTGCGTAACTTTGAACGCGCGTTTCTTTCCTTTTCAAAGAGAGTTCATTTCGGTCGCGGTATTGATTACTTTGAAACTTTGAGTTGTCAGCTCTGATTAATAACTTATAAAAGTGTTTCCTTCATTTGGAAATTCGATTTGATTTCTGAAGTATTCGAGGTTTTTTTTGGACATTTCTGACATGTAACGTGAGTACAACGTCAGGTTTAACCCTTTAACGGACAATGTACCTTCCAGGGTACACGTTTTTTTAAATCCTGAGGAAAGGGTAATTTCGGCCACTGATCCTTCCTTTACTGTTCTTGTCTATACACTCCTCAGGTGATTTTTTAATTTTTTTAGGGGTTCAAATCACGCGGAAAGAAAAGTTTGGCTATTGTGCCAAAATGTAATATTCCATTAGACCATGAGATGAGCGATAATGATGATGATGGAGAGGGCGAAGAAGAGCAGAACAGAAGAGTTGAGAGATAATTTAGTGATGTATATGTTGAGACATATACCAAGGTTTCTTCAAGTTTATAATTTTTATCAAATTGTGGAACTGGTCTGTTCAAAAGTTTCTTCAATAAACACTTTGTGACGTTGAATTTCGAGGTGGACAACGTACTCTCCAAAGTACTTTCTTTGCTTTTCGGTGAACAGACAATGTGCACTCCAGAGCACACGATTTATGCTATCCCAAAATAAGTATTTTTTCTCCATTAAATAGGATAAATTTTATCCTATTCCAATGCATCAGTAAAGAGAAAAGAACAGATTAAATAAATACATCCGTTAGACGGTTAAGATGGGTTTTAAACTTTTTTAATCTACGTATTAATTAAAGCCTGTTCTACTTTATCTAAAACCGGAAATGAACTGTTCGTTGGAGCTGTAATGCTACCTACTGTACTTACGTTGGAATCTTTTTTACAAGTATTTACTACTCCTAAATAATTAGTTTAATACTTACAATAAATTATTATTATACAAAATAAAACAAAAAATAGGACCGTTCTTTTTATTCTATTAATCTATAATGAATTGACATGAGCTGGGTTTAGACCAAAGGTTGAAGAATAGACCTTAACTCGTGAAACTTCGTCAACTTAGCGGTTTGGGATACTTAATTGGACTCAATCCCTAATATTACCTTATAACTCGATATAAATACCTACATTTTTAGTGGAACGGGTAATCATTTTCAGGGTTTTGTCCTGAAAATGGACCGTAACCAAATACTACCTGATGATTTTCTTGTTGATCGGAACTGGTACAAACCGGAAAATTGAACGATGTTTACTATGAAAAGAAGTTGATACGCTATGTATGTGCATCCCGTTGCTCCATATTTAGATTGAAGATATCACCTCTCGTCCTGGCCGCGTGTGTACGTCTCGGTAAATATTGGGTTTCCCTCGGCACAACCTGAAGTATTTCCCGTCTACGTATATTGGAGCACCCTTGTCACCTACCGAGCTCCAGGACAACAGGAAACTGGACGGACTGACACAAGGACCAAAATAAAAGAGAATCCTTTAGTCGAATGTGTGCGAGAGACAAGAGTGTGGGCGGAGGCTTATATAATGCACTAGGGCTTTTCCCTCGAATCTCACCCCCGCCGAGAAAAAAAAAAACCCCTTTCTACGCGAATGTCAGTTCGTGAAGACCCCAAAAATTGTTCGTCCCCTCGCGCCTGAAGAAGCCCACATGGCTCCCACGAGACGCAAATCAATGCCTTCTGGGAAATCATGTCGTGCGTGGAGTGGGAAAAGAGAACTTTGTCGGGGACGAAAAAAAAATACACAGAAAAGAATTCAGAGTAGCGTCCTCTGGAGCTTCCGCCAACTCCTCTTAGCATATGAAAATTTTGGATGCTACCGCTCTCGCAGCGGGTTCTCTTGAATTAATAGTACAACGCTGGTTTAAATATTTGTTGGTCCTGGAGGATACATTCGTTCCAGATCTGTGAACTAGGAACGGGGAATATTATAACAATACAGTAACATTACCAGTAAGCTTTAAGCAACTTGTACCTTTCACCAACACCGACATTGACGACTAAACCAAAGAACTTCATGAGTTTGTCTCTCGTAAGGACGCTAAAAAGGACCTTAAAAGCAGAGCAACTGCCACAGTTACACTTTTTGTGTCTCAGAGTCTTAAATTCCAAATGGATTTCAAATGGAACAGTGCAGTTGTCTATAAAAATTTGAACAGAGTGCAACCCAGAGAATGCAGACTCAAAGGTACTACTAGGAATACTTTCAAAGAACTAGAATACGATGAAGGCGATACTTATCGAAATGGGAACAGAATCGGGTTGTTACTTCCTTTTGATACTAGGTACTTTTGGTATTGAGTCTTCCCTTTCGATACTACTACTCGTATTGAATACTTTTTCCAGTATCGGAAAAACACCCAAATGGAAGCAGATGCACATGAAATAACTCTACTTGTTTACTCTACTTTCTCTCGTTTAGTATCGAACATCCCTAGTAGGTACTCGTACACTTGAAACTCCGTTCGATTCGTTTGCTTCGTACAATTCTAGATGATCTATTCATATTGGAACGACGGCCTTGCACGCAACCAATTTTCGACTCGAAAACGACTGAAAAATTTATTTTAATTCGATAGGTCGATTCATAATGGAACGAATGAGTCTTGTCCACGACGCGCAAAACGTCGATTTCTATTCGATCGGAGCAATTCATTTGTGATGAAAAGGACCTTCGAAGTTCGAGTACTAACAATATTTCAGCTCATTCTTCCACTTGTAGGGTTATGGGGCTCACAGTAATATTGTATACAGGAGAGTGGTCCAGACAGAAGGGTGATCTGTACAGAAGATAATAAACCGTTGAGGAAAGATTTACAGCGTTTTTATTATAACGTATCATTTTTTGATTATTCTTCTTCTGCTGCAGTTAACAGCTTCTCTTATCTCGGAAATCTCGTAAAAGTAGGACCGAAGTCAGATATTCAAATTCCCTCGACCTCTTTACATTTCTCCCTTGAACCAGTTTCCCTAATCCATTTCCAATGGCCTCTGATGGATCTGAACATCTGATACAATTCAGAACAATTTGACTCTTTACCAGTACTTTCATGGAGCCTCAGTTACTTTTTGGGAGCAGGAACCGCGTAAGTTGTAACTAAAAGCTGAAACAACCCACACCTGGCGTGAACCTTCGACCTTTATAACCAACTTCGCCACAAATTCGCTTGGGGCGGTCGTGCGGTGCTGAGGAAGGGTTGGTCCAGAATGAAAACATTTATGCGAAGAATTAAATCCAGAGCCCTAGCCGAAATCTCCCTCTCGCGCTCCGGATTTTTAATACGAATTTCAGGGGGTGAATGCAATTGTTACGTGAAAAGAATAAAACAATCTCGGGGGAACATTACGAGAGCGTTCTTTCCTTGTCAAAAAATTTGAGCCGTAATATTCATGTAGGCAAACGTATAATTTAATTTAGTCGAATTTTCGATGAAAAGGGGGCTATTGTTCTCGGCCCAAAAATTATAAAACTCGGAATTCCCGAAAAAAATTTATACCGAAATCCGCTTCACACCATCCTGAATTCACCGCCGAAAGACACCTTGTTTTAATAATTTACAGTTAACTTTATTGTTTGAAAAATCAACATTAATGTTACAGTTAATGTAATGTAATTACAGTTAAGATAACAGTTCAATATAGTAGATTATGTATCTAATTAACAAAAAACATGGATAGCATGCACAGCCCAGTGGCTGCCCTGTACCCTGTCTTTGAAAAAAACACAGGACCTACGAAGGTGTAAGCGATTTCAGACAAAATTTTAACAATCAATTCGTTAGGTAATGCCAATAGAGGCCAAGTTAGGTAAGTGTTTAACTACGATTAAATTTATAACTTCAAAAAAGTGCCCAAAAAGATGGAATATGGAACTTAGTTAAGGTCAATCAACTGAAATTTAAGAAGAAATCTTCTTTGGCGTTGCCTTTGATCATCTCTCGAACTTCGACCTGATGCCGAATTTGACACCTCACGATCGATTTATTGATCCGATTTATTAAAAATCCGACGTATTCTTGATGGTTCCCCAAAGGGCGCTATAAAGCAGTTTTACCATTAAAATGAGTTTAAATTCAAAACTGGAATGTACCATTAATTCTACGTTCTATGTTGTTCGTTATTGGTGAAGAATTAGCTGCTAGTTGGGAAAATGTCGGGTTAGGGTGATCAGTCATGCGAGCGTGGAGGTGGCTGTTGGTAATTTTGATCACTTCACGTACGTAGGGCATCACTTCACGTACCAGGACATTGTGGAGTGTTGCATTTCGTACGTACCGCAGTAATGAGCCACGTGCACCACGTGGTTTGAGTCACGCGCACTTTGTTAATACGTGTGGCCACTACGGATCCCCACAGACCGCAAGAGTATGACCAAATTGGTTTGACGAGCGAGAGATAAATAAGTCTTTTAGCGCTGAGGGAAATTGGTGAATGATCTGTAATGATAAGTAATGGTTTTATTTGCCAAAAGACACCAAAAATCATTTATAGAAACTCTCGATAGAATTCAGATAAGAGGCCAAGTTCGTAGATGGGCAGATTCGGGCTGCTCTAAGGAGTTTAGGGGGGTTTTAAGGGGGGGGGGGGATTACCCATAAATTCCAAAAATGAAACAGTCTGACAAATTATACCTTATTTCAAGAATCGTGGTTGTACCAGTTAAACCAGTAAAATGGAGACGTTTTACACAAAACTAGTTATTTATTTGAAAATTCTCTCTTATAGAGATGATGCATGACTGTGAATTTTCGTAAACATTTAAATAGACCTAAAGTCTGAGAGAGAATTTAGTAACTTAGTAGAGCCAATTAAAAATCGTCAACAAGAGTTTAAATTGAGTACGTTCACCGATTAGGTAAATCATAGAGATTAGACGAACTAATCAACATTTCTGGGTTCCTAGTCGCTTTTGTTGGTAGCCAAAATGAGGATTACCTACAAAAAAATTGAATGAAGTCGCGTTCCAAGCCAAGTTACGTGTGGACTCTAATAAAGTAGTGAACACGGATGGAAGGAAAACAAAACCGTTTTTCCTCCTGTTTCTTTTTTTTTGTTACTGCTGTGCCCTATGACGACGAATTTTAAAACGACCGACAGTACATTTCAGTATAAAAACTCGTATAAAAGATTTAGCGAAGCTGTTAGCGGAACCGCCTCGCAAATCCCAACGTTTGAGCCGTGACATGGAGCGTGGGTGCACTGCTATAGCAGTCGGTGTTACAGGCAGTGAAGGCGGACAAGAGTGACATTCGGATTGTCACCTGGGGAGCGGAGCCATTTAACACACGCCAGCCTGAAGTTTCCCGTCGAACGCTTCACTTTGTACACGTACCAAATAAATATCTTCCCCGAGTGACTGACCGGTTTTTGTACGTTTCCCTTTCGCCTAGTGTGGAGGTTGGAGTCCAGACAGCTGTAGGTATTTACTACTTATAGCAGTTTTCAAGTTGCATCTAAATATAGGTAATATTACCACTGTTTTGTTGAGCCCAAGTAGTCTCTGAGATAATATATAAATTGGTATATTAAATACTAACCTAAAAAAATTACAAATTCATTGCTCTATGAAGACTCACTTATTAGCTTACATGTAGGTATTATGAATTGTTGATATAACCAAATCAAGACTTTCCGAAGTGAAAATTGAACCCAACCAAGTTTGAATTTGATTTACGAGGTAGGATTTCGTTTGCCAAATAAAGATTCCATAAAAACTGACGTGTTTGCCTTCCCGTTCAATGAATACACACGGTTTCTTTAGTACCAAAGAGTGAAAAAAATGAAAAAAATAAATTAATAACGTGAAACAAACGAGGAAATTATTACTTCCTTGATTAAGGCCGTGTTAATTTGACCATCGGGGCTTCCCTTTTTCGATTGGCCCGAAAATTGAGAGAGAGAGAAAAAAAACGAAAAAAAGGAGATCGTAGTGGCGAAAACGCGCATTGTTTGCCTTGGGAAAACTTTTTAATCACCCTTTCGCACACCCCTTTTCATATTCGGTCCATTTCGAACTCCCCCCGACCCCATTCTTCTTTTCAGAGTGTCCGCAAACGGTTATTAAAGGCGTGAATTATGTACAAGAAAAGGCCCCGGCGGTATCCCCCCCCTCCCCCCCACCAACGGTATTCTCCTTGTTTTTCCCGGTTTTATTCCGGTATTTCATGTCGGGGTTGTAAAAGTCGTATGGGCCTCTCCCCCTTTCCCCGTAGAATAGTCGGTGCTCAACACATTGAGTTGGGTTAGTCCATATCTTGATGGCGTTTTCACCGTTGAGGATTATTCTCCGAGCACCGCAATTTGCGAGTACAATAGGCCGGCGTTCCGCGTTTTTGTTGCACTTCTAGTTTCCCCCGAAAGTGTTTCTATCAACCTCGTTGTCAAACGGGAAATATCAAGCTGATCACGGTTATAACTAGGGATGGATATCGGTTGGAAAAACATCGATTTTTTTTACTGCAATCACCGATTTTTTAAAAAAAACTACGTTGTTCTGAAACATCGTATAAAAACATCGATGTTTTGAAATATTGTATAAAAAAATCATTTTCTTCCAAAAATACCTAAACTACTGTAGCCTACCTCAGTGCAAGTATCTACCTAGCTGTCAATTGTTTCGGTAATTTTTGTTCTTATTTTATAAAATTAAACATGAAAATATACCAATTTACGTTTAAAAAAGACAAATCTTTTCGAGCGGAGAGTTCAATTAAAATTGAAGTTCATCACGGATAGAAATTCGTTTCTTCATCAGATTCTGCCACTTTTCGTTACCTATCGGCAAACGATGAACGTTGACGTTAACCTAAACGTTGCATGGTTACACTAGACGTGGTAGTGGTTTTGGTTTCACCCCTACTGTCATATCCCGAGTCAACCATGAATGACAATATGACAACCATTATGACATCTAACCTAACATGGCAGCTGCTAGAATAATAAATGGTGAAAGGGCTACGTAAAATAAGAAATCATGTCGTAGGTAACCAAAGTTCCTAACAAGGCACATACATAATGCAATTACATACTGAAACTTAAAATAGGTTCGTAATTATAGGTATTTTGGGAGAAAGGAAGTAATATCTATGCTCATAAACATCGGAACAAAACCATCGAGTATTCGATAACCATCCCTAGTTATAACACCACAAATGTTGTAGCCGTAAAAATTCCTTCGCAGGTTTATGCGCAGTTAACATGTTTTAACATTTCTCGACGTATTTGAATGTTTTTGAGAGAAATATGCCAATCCAAATCCCCAAATCTAATACCTCCGGAACATAATGTATATACTAGGTACTTATATAAGATGTGGGATAATAAATTCTGTGTCGATTGGTACTATGTATGTTGTGTAAATTTGTAATTAATTGTTGTTTTCTATTTACCAGCTTCCCAGGTACAATCTCAGTACGTTTAAACCAGGGAGGCTATTTAGTTGCACGGGGGAAAATAAGTGAATAAATAGAATCGAAAAATCGGTATGGCAATATGGCGACTATTGACGCATAAGTATATTATGTGTCTGGTGAATTGTGTTGGTGTTGTGATTCGGTAATTATGTGTGATAAAGTGAAAATTCGGGAGCGCTAGTGGTCTACGGGGAATAAGGGAAACTAAAGGCGCTAGTGGAAGGTTGGTAGAGTTAGTGGCACCTACATGTGGGAAAATGGCAGGTTGAGAGCACTAGTGGGCTACGAGGAATAAGGGAAACTTATGCCGAAACAGGTTTGGGGGCCGAACAGAGACTATTCAGAGTCTAAACATGATCATTTTTCGAGTATTGTAAACAGTAGAAATAAATCAAAATAAAAATTGAAACCAAATACACGTAGTCCTACAAACGTCCTATAATGTTTATTGTGGGGGTGTTCTGTGAATTGAGTATTTCATCACTCGTAAAACGTTGGTAAAAGATGTTTGGAAAGGAAGAAAACACTTCCCCTCCCACAGTAATAGTGGGAAGACGAGGAATTCGCAGGGTTTCTGAAACCAGACTCTCCCTCAGATTTATTTGCTTCCAGAACATGAAACTAGGCCTTGTTTTGACAAGGTTCGGGCGGGCTGCGGTCGAGGCGGAAACCGAAAGGCGGGCGGAGACACGAAACGAAAAACAGGAGAAAACGGGGTGTTTTTTTTTCTCCTGCTCGGAAAAACGACGAGAAAAGTATAAAAACAGGCCTAACTCTCCGGAGTTGAACCTTCGGGGCGCAATGGTCAACATGGAAAAAACATTGGGACACAAGTCGAAGATTGAAACAGCCGAAGAGGAAATAGATGACTGAGGGCTCAACGCTATTGATTCGAGCCCTTTTGAGATGGGCAAAATCATTTGTTTTCTACTCGATGGGAAGAGACAAAAGGAACTTTCTGTCTGAGCAATTTATTGTCCTTTTGAATATGATACCACTTCTTGGTTTATTTTCTTCGATAATGGAATCGCCCAAGAAACCCCCCCCCCTTCTCTCAAAATTTACGATTGAATTGCTGGTTTACCTTTCAAGATATGTGGATTCAGAAAATCGAATAAAAAACTTTTCAAATTCTCGGATTTTTTCAATTGAGGGGGCTAATTTTTGTTTCTTGTGCGATTCTAATGGTTTTTTATCGAAGATAATAAACCAAAACTCTGTAAATTCTTAATAATTATTATCAAGAAATGTAAATTGTTATTATTGTTATTAATTAAGAATTGTTATCAATTACTATTAATAATAATGTGTGTGTGTGATTTAGTTTGACCGTCAGTAAGAATGATGTTGAGGGATGTCAATTTCATTTGACCGAACCTCGACATCCCTCAACATCATTAATAATAATAATAATAATAATTTACATTTCTTGATTATAATAATACTATTATTAATGTCTATTATTAAGTAATAATTATTAATTGTTATTATAATTAACTTGGTATCTGATAACCATGTGCAGTTCGAATCAGTTGGGCATGTATGAACATTGAACCGACAGGCTGCCGCTGATTCACCCTCATGTTGACGACTTTCGATCTGCTCCAACTTCATTGAGAATGAACGGCTGGTCGTACAAAGCTCCGAATGGTCTTCGAAAATTCTAAAAATTATAGCCATGCTACATGACTGTGGGGTTTTTTTAGGAGTTTTGAACGTCAAGTAAATTAGTAGCACGGGTTCCAGTAATGGCTTCGATGACAAAATACGTGTTTACGTGCCATCCAGGTTCTTAGAGTTGATTTGTAGCACAGCTGAATTAGTGTGCAGGTTTTTTAGAAATTCTTATGACATGGTATTTCTCTTAACCAAGGCAGCAGGTTCTCATTAACGTTGAATACTGTTTAGATTCATCCTGACCTCAATTCACCAATTCAGCCTGTTGTTTTTATCTCTGGTAAGTAATCAAACGAACAACCAAAGTTCAAAGTTCAACGTGAGCTTATAATATAAGCTCACGTTGAACTTTGAACTTTTGAATATTATGCTGTTGGATTCACCGAAAATGTATGTGAGCCATTAGAGTGCACTTTTGTTGACGTTTAGTAAAAATAAAAAAAAAAGGTTGAACGTAACAGTACGAAGAGCACATTGGGAGAGGGTTAAAACAGTAAATACAGAAGTAACGGGTGGATATTAACGGGGTAAGCCAGAGTGAGTGTCTTACATTTACCTGTCCATCTACTTCAGCAGTGATTCTTACCAATGATGCATCACAGATCATCCAGTGATTTAGTGATTAGCAGTGATTTACACTAGTGATTCATCACTGGACAATCCAGTGATTGTATGATAGAATAATAGTGATTACACCAGCCAATTTCTGGAAATCACTACATAATGATGCGTTTCTGTAAGGGAGCACTTATACTTTGTACGTATGCTTGGAGGTTGCACAAAGTATCGATACCGAGCTCTGTCAAAAATGTCATGTGAGTCATAACTGTCCGTCCTGCATCACTAAGCTCCCCATCTAACCTACAACTTCTTATTTTTGACTGAAACTTGGCTGTCACCCAATACCCACTCAAATGAACTTCGTCTAACTAATAACAACGTGTATCGCACTGATCTGATTATTTGCTCCATCGCCTCCTCAGCAGGATCCCTCGATCAGCGAATCTTCTTCTTAGTGTTCACCCAGAATTTGACTTCTTCTTTCACTCCCAGAATGCCCTCAAGTGCCTAATTTTTTCTTCTCCCTTTTGTTCTGTTTAATACGACAGTATCTACCAGAGTCTTATATTATTTCATTTTTTTGTTAACTTGTCTAAAATTTATTGTGTATATAATTCTTGCTGCTATGTAATTGGGTTTGCCCGTTCTTAAATAAATAAATAATCTATAATCTATCCGAATGAAATATGATCCGGTTCAAGTATTCGAAATACTGAATGATTCTGAGGCAGACTCAGGCCCACCCTGTGTTTCTCTGTGACTATAATGTCTTGATTTATTTACTCATTGTCAATACCAGTCTACAGCCGTGCCCGCCGCCGACATCAGGAAGGAAAATATCGCGTGATAAACGAGAAAGAAGAAAGTGCACACGATCCCTACGGGGCGACCGTCCTCGACTTGCGTGGGCCGACCGGTGTTTGTTCAGCGAAGGGTCCCGAGGACGGTTGGGGGCGGTTTGAAAACGGTTGGGGGGTGGCTCAAGAAGGGAGATGTATATTGACCTGAGCCATCGCCCCCGAGGGACTGCAGCCTTCCATCCCATCCTTAATACATCAACCACTCGACCGTTTTCTGCTTGGATCGCAAATCGAGAAATTTATTTATTTTTTTCCTCTCCTACCACGTTTTTCCTCGTTCTCTCAATTGTTACACTCGAGCCGAGCTATTCTTCTTCTTGTTTGGACGTCTTGGTCGTATTTGAACTACGAGTGAATCATGAGTTTTGGCTTGTTTTCAAAGAACTTTCGAAGAGAAGGTCCAAAATTTGTAAAACTCGAATTTCCGAACAATTTTCATATCAATCTCCGTTCCAGACCATCCTGAACTAACTGCCGAAAGACAGCAAATAAGTACATCGCAGTGCGGCAGGCGGTTTCTTAAGGGGTAAGTAGAAAAAATATCCAAATATAATGATATGTTTTTACTACAATTCTTAACAGTTTCTTAAACAGTTCTCGGACGTTATTCATCTTTTCGGAAACTCCTTCAGCATTGGCACTCTGTGGTAGAGATGACACATTTTGCTCATCCGACTTGAGCTGCAAATTCGTTACCTCTGTTACAGAACTAAGTGACTAATGGTAACCAAATCGAGAAACAGTTGAAAAAATCCGGCGGGTTTGGCGGTAGATCGCTCGCCAAGTGGGCTTAAAACTCTTTTTGTACAGTTGTCGTCAGTCGTCGTCATTCGTGAGTTTTTTTAGTGAAGTGAAAGTATTCCTGATGAGATTAGTACAAAAATTAGCGTTATAAGGCTTAGTGCTGAATAAAAATATAAAAGTTCGTTGGTAACAAAAAAGTTAAAAACAGCTTTCGTACAAGTACGCAACCACGAGGGACATTTTATGTCTTTGCGCCCCCTCCCACACCCACACCACGTACCAAGTACCTCGTACTTCAATAATGATATGGTGAACTTCATAAATACCTGTGTGTAAACAATTTTATTTAAACAATCACGCTCATACCGCAGCTTGTCGTAATATGGTAAGGTAAATCGAGAGCTATCCAGACTATCCTGAACTAACTGCCGAAAGACAGCAAAAATGATATGTATACAAGGTGGTCCTCAACCAGTGGATATGAATTTTAATTCTTTATTGCGAAGGATTTTGAAAAAACTGAAAAACCCGTGTTTCCTAACTTTCTATTCGACGCCTTGCCCTTCGTACATTTATCGAATTCCAACAACCAGCACGTGCTACTCCCACTGTCGGTCGGTACATTATTTCGGACGAGTGGAATAGGTTCTACAAGTTCGTTTTATTTGTTTGTGGGAACATTTTACTTGGTCGTTTAGCCCAAAACAAGACAAGGTCTGTGTCCATGAAAATGTGCAGCACCAGGAGCCCGATGTTCATACAAGTCAGGATCACTGAACAATTGTTTAGCGTCCAAAGTACTCTCATATTTGAGGTTCTTTCATTTATCTCTTCGCGTTTAATCGCTTTAATATGAACTTGAAGAAAAATGGTAGTTTTCAAGACGGGTTTCTGCAATAAATTCGAAAAATTGTGATTTGTTTGTCACAATGTCCACCGTTTTTTAGCTGCTGTTAGACTGAAGTCACTGAATCGGATCGAAAAACGAATAGCACCTCGTCAATCATCGTAAAAAAAATAATGAAATTTCATGTGCCACACGTGGGGTTACCTACAAGAAATCTGACTTTTGGGCCAATCTTGGAGGCTCACAGGGTTGTGTGGGACCAAAAAAATCGATTGAGGGGTCAAATTTTCATGAAATTTCACGTAGAATCCAAATATAAAATGAAAAAAGGGGGTTCTTATTTGAGAAAACGGAGTTAGTGTGCATTGGGCCAATTTGGCCCAGTCTGAAAAAATTGAAATGGCACAGTTGAATACAGGATAAAAAAATAGGAAACACGGGTTTTTCAGTTTTTTCCAAATCCCTCACAATAAAGAATTAAAATTCATATCCACTAGTTAAGATCCACCCTGCATACCTACTATAAAGTAAAATCACCCAAATACAGAACCTTGAGAAATACAACGAGCACTCGAAGAAAGTTCGGTTACTGGTTTACAGCACGTTTGCTCGAATCTTCCCGCATCATACCCTCACATCCCGGAGACGATTCCAATATTTAGGTCATAGAATCCTGTTAGACTTCCGAACATCTGACTTTGCCACTGATTTCTTCCTTCCAATCCGGTGAACTCCTCCCGTCGATTCCCTTTTTCGAAGGTTGAAGACGAAGTCAAGCGGAGCTATGTAACCAGCATCCCGACTTCTCTCCACGTTCGGTGTAAGGTTCGCCAATTTGGGAATTTGATTATGCTAAGGGCATTCGCTCCGCGTACGGATCTATACCTTCGGCGCTATTCTCGACACGACATTCACGCATCGCAAGTATCATAAGCAACGCATGACTCACTTCAACACAATTTACGTTGTAGTTCATGTCACTCCCAAAAAACACCGACGTGAAAATATTTTGGTTCAGGCCTAGTTTTCGTAGTTTAACGCATTGTATTACAATACGGTTGAGAGCAGAATATGTGAACAAATTTAACAAAACCAAACCTTTCAAGGTGATTTTATGGGCAGCCCTTCTAGAATAGTTCATCTGATATTAAATATTTTGTATCAGGAGTTGTCATCAATACAGTAATTAACTGCTACTTGTGTTTACCATGATATTTGGGCTCTTGTTTTTAAAGGACTGGAATTAGCGAATAGCGTGACGTCTGGAAGTTCACCATCCATATCTGTACTTTTTTGAAACGTTTCATTTTTTATCGCAACCACATCAAATAGAATAAGTAGGTTTCAATACGATAACACAAGTCCACAGGCACATCAAGTCTATATCAAGTCTACATTTAGTTCCTGAGTCAGTAATACATTTAGTTCTTCTAGTTTCTAGAGTACAAAATTTGTACTCTAGAAGATTTAATCTCTTCAACACTTCGTAACGTAATTCGTTGTACCTCTTGAGGTTTTAGAGAGTATTATCAAGTATTATGTTACAATGTGTTAAAGTTTAATTAAAATATTGCTTAAAAAAGAGAAAAGTTATTTCACGGAAAAAATATTCAAGGTTTTCAACGTACTAAGCCTGGGATCGAATGCTAACAAAATAGCTTTGTTTTCAAGGACCGAAGTATGAATAAATTTGAGCTTCTTAAAAATCCCACCCGAACAGCAGGAAAGCTAATTTTGAGAGTCCTCTTCCGGCGAACGTCCACAGTGCAGAATTTCTACCGTTAACAGGGTGTGATACTATTCAGTTACTTGCCCACTAAACTCAAACAATGCCCTATTTTTAGTAGCTTTAAAATAAGATTGAAGCATTATCTTCTCACATCTGTTTGATGTGTTCTTCTTTTATCTTCTTAACTGCTCTACTCCATTCAGAATCTAATTCGTTAACTCATGTGAAAATTCATCCTCTGTACTGTATTTTGTGGTTTAAAACAGAGTTTAAAACGTTATAGGTGTTTTTGTGAAAAAAATGGTTTAGTGTACCTCAAGCTATGCAAAATGTATAGATTGTTATTTCGGAAATTCATAAAGATAATTTGAAAAGTGAGCCCTCAAATGGGGAAGAAGGCACTATAGTTATGAAACTGTAAGCATAAAATGCATGTATTTTGTAATTTTTTTTATGTAAAAGCATACTTAATTAAAAAAAATTATCAACATAATTTGCAATGAAGTTACATAGAGTAGTGTGTAGTATATACGAATGGTTTGCTGAGTTTCCCCTGTTCGCGGGGGGTTAGGCAGTTTGCCCTCCCAGAGCGTCTAACCCCAGAGCGGTCGCACAAAAAACTCGAAAACAGAGGAAACTCAGCAAACCATCACAAGTATCGAACATATGTGCAACTTAGTATGAACTAATCTCGTTGCTAATTTGTTGGTTCCCCTCAAGCAAACCTTTTGTACTGGTTCTAAAAAAAAATTCCCAATAGAACAAAATTTAGTCACAGTATTGTTCACATCCAATCCTCTGTGTTTAACAAATTCTACTCCCCAGATTGTAGTTACTAAATCGTCTCGTACTCTTTTTCTTGCATAGGTACTTCCTCCGAGCTCGAAGCAGGAAGGTAATTTGCCGTCTGGGTGCAGTGTTTTAGATCCGAGAGACAAAATGACTGCAACAATCAGCTTCATCCATAAAGATATAGCTGTTAATTAAATAAGTGAACAAAGGAAGTAGGCTAATAAGGGACAAACTTTTACCAGTTCTGGACACACACACACAAAAAGAACCGAAATTTTCATTATTTATACGAAGAGATAAGGGAGAAGAGGCGGACAAAAGAAAAACAAAAGAGGACAGCGTTCGTGGGAGGAGGATAAGTTAAAACTGTAAAGGAGACGGAAAAACAATGGAGTGAAAGCAAAGTTATACTCGTTCCGTTGTCTTCATCAGGATGAAAACGATAAATTCTTTGTTAGGCGGGAGGTCCGGAATGAATTGAAGTTGAGGCTGCCGCTCCTTCAAATGCGCGTTTGGTTTAACTTTTAATAGGAGAGGAGGCGGCGAAGGGGACGGTGTCTTGGGTGATTAATGCAAATGAGAGGAATTGTCCGGAATTATCTGGAAATGTCTGTTGACAGTGATGCTCATTACTAAGTTTCCGTTTTTCGGGGAAGAACAGTTACAGTGCCCCGGGAAATCCTTCTGTTGAGGTACAACAGTATCATTCTTCAGGGCTTTCACTGGATGAAATAGAGACGGTGATACGGAAAACCGTCGGTGATACGGTGCGGTACGAGCCAAAACTAGGACCCATTTTTGTCTGCATTATAACTGTCCTCGGCCTCACCGATTACTAAATACATTACTATCAGAACATAACGTCACCTTATAAGAGAATCTAAGTCAAATTTAAGTTTGAAGTTCTTCTGATTTTAGAAGTTGGATTGCTGTGGCTCGGAAATAGCTAGAGGAGCCAAATTTGAACCAGTGGTCGTTCATGGTGTTTTATTTATACCACGACCTATCTGAATCATGTAAAATGTACTAAAAGTAGTGAAATTACTATATTTCTGAAAAGGGCACTCGACTTAATGAATTTCTCCTGGATACAAATTTGATGTAGCACGACTTAGTTATTTTCTCTTTGCAATTTTCGCATGTTTTCTCGTCAAAATACCTCCGATTAACTCATGTTAACAACTAATAATAATTTATTTAATTTTTAAATTACAATAAAAGGCACTAATTTTTCTTTTCTGCAGAAAAGTTCCAAGTTGAGCAACTATTTTCGAAATTAATTGAACGGTTCGTGAAATCATGGGTGATACTACTTCGAGGTTTTGTCCATTCGAAGATAGTTTGGGAAATCTTCAGGCTCATTACGACGCTCTACAAAAAGATTCGTGTGGGAAATCTCTGTTCTGTTAAGAAATCGTTCTTTGCTCTATTTTTGTTTTCCACTCTTAGCTTGCAGCTATTTTTATGACGATGCACACTGCAGACGTTGTAAGCATATTGTAGTTATCCTCTTCCTCTAGTCCTTCCACTTTTTCAATTTCAATCAATTCAAATCGGCAAATTTCATCAAAATCAACGTCAAAATCACTCACCCAATGCACAATCACAACTGAACGGGTGAAGGGCAACCAGAAACTGAACTGTGCAAATCTGAGCGTCGGGACTCACCCTGGGTGGTATTGCTGAGGAGATAGTCTGGAGTTCTTTGAAGTCACGCTTCTTCCAAACCCAGTTTACCGCCCCTCCGGGGGCGTTAACACTTCCACCGAGAACAAATGATCTACATCAACAGTTAGTGTGACTAGATGGGACTAGAAACCAAATGACCAATTTTAGGATAACATCCAATCATAATGGCATAGGAATTATATATCTTGTAACACTGGTGATCAATCGTAAAGTAATTCCAATTGTATGTTCCCTACATGGTTGTATAAGCCGTGGTTAAAGAGATAACGGGGTAGAAATAGAATTGTGGAGAACCAAAGCTTCTCCTTCGCGCCGAATAAATTGACCAAACGTATGTACAATGCCGACGTATAAGAAAGGGAGGCTGGAAATGGCTAAGGTGGAGATACAACTCGATCTGAGAGGGTCAGGTCTCTCTCAAGCTCTTGGCGAATCTTTTATTCAGGAAACCTTGAGCCTCCCGCACAGTGGATGGCGAGGTGAAGTGTAGAAGAAAACGGATTACTCCGTAAATTGGCACTGTAAAGATTCTCCCCAGCGATTTAAGCGGCAACTGGTGGAACTAGCGATGACCACGACCGTGAATATTGTATCATCTGATGGCTGTCGAGAGCGATATCATGATTTCTTACCCTGTTGATCACCCAAATTTTACTTCACGATTCTACTCGTACGTCAACTTTGAACGTTTATAAAGGGAGTTCACGGTTGAAGGACAGGATTTCTGTCGTAGTTAGGTTAGTGTGGAGGATCTGAGGAGGCTTGTCGTTTTCTCATTACTTCTCTCTGAGAACCTAAGCCAACATTCTCCAACATAAAGGATCACCGCAAATTAGCAGTCAGTGCTCGAATGTTCAACACCTCAATCCATGTTAGTATCTAATCTAAGGAAACGCCTTAAATATCGCTAAACTAATATACGTTTATCAACAAAGCGCGTTGGCGTGATTTCGAAGATGAAGCGCAGATTCCATACGCCAGATAGTGATGTCAAGCAAAGTCATTTTTCGTATGCCAGAACAGACGGCTTGGTCACTAAGAGAGCGTTCCTTCTCTTCATTCTACTCGTATAATAATGTTGTCTCAAACTAGAAGAACAACTTTATTCTGCAACTGCTCCAAGGCGGATTTTGGAGTTATGTTTGCTGTGAAGTCTGCAGAGGCCCAGACGCTGTGACCTAAGCCACCAGAACCTTCAAGTACACATGTTGATGTATTGATTATTGAAGTCTCTTTAACAGTTACGGAAGCGTGCCAGGGGTGCAAATTTCCAATTTGCCAGAATGATTCGTCTTCTTGACAATATTACGATGCAGTTAAACAATTACCTCATGAATTCAATACCAGCTGCGGCTTCGACCGAATGGGCTAGTCGGGTTCGCCGTTTCCGCTTCATTGTGAGATAATATAATATGGATACCCGACCACGATTGGGAACACCTGCAGTATGCGCAACGACTGTGATCAATACCAGACCCCGGGTCCTAGTCATTAGAGAACTTCCTCCCTCGGCAGGGGATCGCAAAGTGTGAACAGGTCTGGGAGGTCTAGTTGGTCGAACTTTGTGACCGTCTGTTCTCGTCCGGCTCTGCTGCCAACTCTATTTGATTAAAGGGGTTTCTAAGCTTCAAGTTTTATGTACATTAACCACCCGTCAGTCGACAGGCCTCTCCTCGAATTAATGTGTTGACACAAGCGGGACTGGTTTCAGGGAGGTTTATTTTTGGTTCGTTGCAATCAGCGATACGGTCCGTCATAGGAATCGACGGGGTAATTCAAGTGAGTAGTTTTTAAATAATTTGCGTTGAAAATAGATTCAACGCTCGGATTTTCATAACAACCAATTTATAAAACACTTCACGAAAAGAAGCCATAATATGGCTTCTTTTCGTGAAGTGTTTTATAAATTATTATGAAAAACTCTCCAGTGATGTAAATTCCCAATAACTTCACTGCATAAAAACAAAACTATAAGTGCTACCACATTTTCACTATCTACTCGTATAAAGACTCAGCCAGCACCAATCAAGAAGTTGAGCCACAAAGTCAAGCCGCTATGTTATCGGACCGTTCAAAACAGAGTGGCTTGAGTACTTGTTTTTTATTTATAAATAATAAATTTGCTCAGTTGGTAGGATTATTACCTTGCCACTAACGTACGACCATGACGAATGACCATTCAATGGATAAACACAACAAACATCCTTTGTTATCCAAAACAAGTAGAGAAACGGTAGTGGTAAACTTACCACAATAATTGTTGCTACGTGTAATTAGTACCTGGTAAACTTCGAAATTTTTATACTCAGGTGCTAATTTATCAATACCAAAACGCTTGTTTTTATACGTTTTGATACTTCTTGTTGTTGGTAGGATTATTCCAGATGTAGCACTTTCCGTGAGGGCTGTTGTGTCAAGAATATAACCGCAATTCACAGTTCTCCCCAGCTAAGCTGCAAAGAGGTTTTCCGTAACGGCCGGTTCTCGCTCTAAAGAGCTCAGGTTTTTTCTCACCACTTCTTCTTCTTTTCCTCCCTTGAAATGTAAGGCGCGCTCGAAGTGGCAGTAAGATTGCGCAGTTTTCTAGCGGGGTTGATAGCCATCAAAGAAGGGCTTGGAATGCCTTTCTGACTCCTCGTTACATGTATATTTAAACTCTGAGAGCGGCTCCCTCCTGAACGTAGGCTTCTCCGAACACTTGCTAGATGATCAGTGGAGAAAATTCTGTATGTTCACCGTACACAAGGCATTGCTTTTTATCACAAGTGTACAGTACTTCTTTTTCTCCCACGTTCACACCCACACATGAACGCCCTTTGCTAGTTGTTAGTGACGTGTAATATATATTATATTATACAGAATTTATCATATTGCATACTTCACAAGACTTAACACCTACGATTATATTGGTGATACACCTGGCTAATCGGTGGGGATCGAGCCATGAGATCCATGTGATTCATCAATTTCGTGTTTAGAGAAGTGACCAATGATTCTTGACGTGGCTAATCAAGAGCAGACATCCAAGAATTCAACCTAACCTGCCACAATAGAGGATGATTTGGCGGTTGCATGAGAACATAACTAGAAAATGATTCCATCCATGCTGGCAATCGTTTATTTGGAACCTCCCAATTCCGTTCCCTCGTACATAACAATTCGATTTCGCTGAAGTTCTAAAACCCTTCCATTCGACGAGCCAACAATCCAAGCGCCCTATCAAACCTGAACCCTTTTCCTGAGGGTTGGGGGGGCCTTGATGGGAAGAGGTGGTGGGGGGAAAATAAAATAGCTCCTCTATCCGGATTTATGGTAAACAGCTCGTATAAATGCAAGCCCAACTCGGAGAAGGTCGGCTGCTCGGGATAGACTGCGATCAAAGGGAATCGTCGTAACTTGGTGTTATGAAGTTGAAACCTCAATTTACGACCTGCAAGTTGGGTGGGGGATGAAGGGTAATCCTCTGCTATAAACTCTTGGGGACACACAGAAGAGAGAGCTATGAATGATAAGCGATGACAACGCAATTTGGATAGATTGGAGGAGCATTAGTGGTTTTGACACCCGCAACAAAGTGAGCTTTCCCGCTAATTTCCTTCTGAGATATTTTTTTCGTACGTTTATTTGTTACTCGTCCATGTGTTGTTTGGAGCGGTCGAAATATAGCAAGCTCTGGGTTCTAACCACCCACTATGTTCCCACTGAATTGTTCGAAACTCGATGTTGTAACATGATAACTAGTCAACTAGTCAAATAAAAAAGATGTGATTATTGTGATAAGCTTGAACTTGAATATAACTTGATTTACAGTTGAATACTGTTCTTTCTATCTTGCTACATGGTGTCAGGTTGACTTTTCGTTGAATACGCGAACCTACCTAGTTCGAAACGGCAAGTACGTGAAGTTCGTGATGTCGTGAGCTTCGAGCTCCCACTCCACTGGACATGGGTGATGCAGATCCATGGACATGAATGCAGATTTCAAACGTTTTATGGTTGAGTTTGAGCTTTATTTAATGGCAACTAAACAGAAGAACCAAGCAAAAGATGTGAAAGCTGCTCTATTCCTCTCTTGCTTTAGGTATGAAGCCACAAAACGGTTTTATTCATTTGTTAGTGACCCACATGAGTGTCAGGATTATAATATCGTCGTAAAGTTCACTGAAAATACCCAGCCAAAGAGGAATCTTATAATTGAGCGTTTTCGCTTCAACAGCCCCAAGCAGAAGGAAGGTGAGAATTTTCAGTCATGCATCCCAAAATGACTCATACTGACTGCATGGTTCGAAATGTGATACTTCTTGGTCTGCAGGAGCGCTTGTTAAGATTTGATGATTTAACCATTGACAAAGCAGTGGAGCTTTGTAAAACGGCTGAAGTTGGCAGAAAACAATTCAAAATTGTAAACGATTACTCTGCAGCAAAGGATGTACATGCTATTCAACAAGCAAAGTCACAGCCGAGAAACCGAGTCACCCAGTACATCTCAGCAGTCAGGGAAACCAGTGTCGCAAAATGGAATGTTTTATGAGTGCTTCAAATGTGGGTATACTCATGCTGAAGGTAAATGCCTGGCTTTTGGAAAAAATGTTTTGCTTGCGACGAGGAGAATCACTTTGAAGAGTGCAGCCCTAAGGAGTTACCCATGACTAGCATGAAATCATCTGCTGGAACATCATTAAGAGAAAACTCTCGAAAGACTGTTCAGCAATAGCCCGAGAAGAATCTTCCGGAGACGGAAAGGATGATGACGTTGGTGATGATCTACGCTACCTTTTTGCCATCCGCGAACCTGGGCAGAAGGAAGATTATGGAACGAGGAGCTGCTCGTTGATGGAGTGCAGGTCGTATAGAAAATTACGAAGGCATATTTTCCCGAAATGAAGTCATGTTTGCGCGTGTAACTATCGTGAATGAACCACTATAATATAGTTGTACCATATTATAACATATTATGTACCAAGATATTTGATGCATGGCTGCTTGATATTCGATGAATTCTCAAACCAGGCGAATGTTGTCTTTGAATTGAACGACTCCTGTTAATGACAGCTCTCGTACGTTTCCACCTCTCTACACAGCAAACGATAATAATTCAATCAACTGCTCCTCAAAATGAAATGAAAGCTTATTCACACCTTCAATATTGACAGTAACGTGCGAATTTCAACCTGTGCCTCGTTACCTCGTCAGTATTCGCTAATTACTTGCCTTTGTTTCATTCAACGATTCACAGTCTGCTCGGTGGAAGTCTCCCCTTCTCTGCCAACAGGTTGCTAAGAGACGCGAAGGGTGATTTGGGGTTCTCACCGACGGCCTCCCGCCCTGACCCGACTCCCAACTGCAAAACTCTCTTTCTCAGATAAACTCGGTCGGATCGGTAGATAAATCATTGTTTACACCTTCGGTTGTACAACTACCCGTTCGTGCCTACAAACTGTAGTTTTCAAGTGGAATTGGTAGTTACTACAAATTAACAGATACGAAATCAAAATCAAAGGCGAATAATTATTGAGAGGCACGAGGTTTCGTGGGGGTCAGAATTACCGTTACATGTTTAGATGGAGTAGTAGGGCTGGGAAGTGACAATGAAGAAGTAGACTCGATGGAACTGTAAGATAGGCGCGACTAAGACGGATACGCGACAGCCTAATCTTTGCTTCATCAGGTGAAAGAAATGCCGAAGAATTGGTTCAGGCACACGGTCACATACACTTTGTAGGTATTGATCGGCAGTTAGGTGGATATACGGTAATGGTATATAAAGCTCTCAAATATTTCCGAGAAACAGCGCATTATCGCTCATTCTACATATTCACTGAATTTTCACAACTCCTGTAGGATTCACAACTAATATATTAGTAACCAGGCCCGCTGAGATGGGGCCTGGCAGCCCGAGAGTGAAACAAATTAATGTTCAAAAATACTCGATAAAATATAAACAAATTTTTCTTTTACTACCTCCTGAGTTTGTTTACAGCTATTATTAATAATCTTCATCCGTACAGTAGAGTCTCAGAATTCAGAGTCCCGATTTTTCAAGCTTTCGTTAAATTTGAGCCATTTTTGGATTATTATCTTCAATATTGAACCTTTGGAATTGCCCAAGACGTTTACGTTCCTATATTGAATACGTATTTCTATACGTATTTTATATAGAAATATATTTCATGACGAACAGGAAATGAGATAGTCAGACGCCCAAGAACTGTAAAAGATTGTGCCCTCAGTGGTTTCCAATAGACTAAACACTAATTTAAAACAGAGAACACAATTTAAACTACTTTTGATATATTGGACGATATCAGTAAGGAAGCAATGCAAAATAAAATTCCAGTCTAAAACAGAGAGAGGATTGTTTACTCTAAAGAAGTGTGATCATGTGACTCACGTGATAATATAGAGTAACAGAAAAAACCGCTCAACAAGCGATAAGCCTATTTTTGGAATTTCCTAATTATATCGTTGCGGCAAGAATTTTCTGCACTATCCCTGTCAGTGTATCACAAGCTGAATGAAGTTTTAGTAAATTGAAGCAGATAAAAAATGTTCACAGATCTATTATGGCCCAATGTCGATTCAACAGCATTTCTTTGCTCTGCTGTGAAAGTCAAATAGCAAAAACTGTTCATTTGGATTCATTGATTCAAGACTTTGCTGCAAAATAAAGCACGCAAAATGAACTTTTAGAATATATAATTAAAACCTATTATGCATTGTTGTGTTTAATATAGTGTTCCCGTATAGTTTCACGTCACCTTCTCTGAGTGCATCAAATACACCTGCAAATTTAATGTATTGTAGAATTATTCTGTGAAAAATTGATTTTTTTGTGTGCATAATATGCATTTGATATTATCCGTCCATTATATTTGGCTCGCAAAATAATAAAAATCTGTTTTCGTAATTTCAAACATTTCCGTTGCTCTCGGCGGCCCTGTTAGTAATTCTCACCTCGGAGGGAAAGAGTGACTCAACGGTCGATTAAATCGAATTGGATCGCATTGGATTAGGTATGGTGGGGTTGGACGGTCGAATATGATGAAACCGCCCTCGGACCGCTGATACAGATCATGGAACTGCGTCAATATGTGTGTATGCCGATATGTCAATGTCAATCTCTATCTATATATTTCAACAAAGTCGTATACGTACGGGGGTTGAGCGGAAATCGTGAATATGAGCCAGCCTTGGATCATAATGCATTTTTAATTCCCACAAAATTCGATTTCCGGTTTTTCGGTTCCTTTCAAAATAACGTATTCGACAATTTACATGAACTGTATGAACGTTATATTCGTATGGCGCTGAGGAGTTCATAATGCTCGGATTTGACGTGTATCGAACGTATGAAAAATGATGTAGATGTTTCGCAACCCGGATTGATGAAATTTCCGCCACTCGACGCGATCCGAAAAGGAAAACGATTCATTCCCTAGTGATGGGCGACAAGCATCCAAATACCGGGACCTTTATCGATTCCAACCGGTATTCGTAACGGATCGGTTCGAAACATCGAATACGCAGAGTATTCAAATACTCGGAGTTTACAATGCGAATACCACGCAGAGCATCCGCGTGCTAAAATTCTTTACTTTCAGGATTCAAGAAAAAAGTTTTTCTTGATTTTTCGAATTTGAAAACTCAATTCAAAGGCGTTTCAGGACTTCCTGAATCCATCCCTAGATTTCATCATATGTTGTACTCGTTTCTATTTAAAGTAATCCTATGACCTCAAATGGTTTGTTGAGTGATTTATGGGTATAGTTATTAAGTACAGTAGTGTCGAAAGCGTTTTGGAGCAATCGGATCATTTTCTTTGGAACGGATGCGTTCGGGGAAATTACAAAATTTCGGAAGTGTTAGAGAGGAATTGAGTTTGACATTAGTTAAATTTATTACTCACGTACCTATTTGAATCAGACGTTAATAATTCGGCACTGTTAGATCCTCGAGTGTGTTGGATTATCGAGGTCTTACCGGACTTAAATATACACAGGATCTCGTTCCATCTGTGATATGCGTTCCAATAGTTTTAACATGGAACATGTTTTAGCCTTCACATAACTGGCTGAAACCGAGTGTCCGTCCTTCTGTCTGTCCGATGGCACCATCCTCCCACCCGACACCAATTCCCGTTAGGTGTGGGGAATATTAACGTAACCGCTTCAAATAACCTAATACTGTTTAGTACCCTAATACCAGATAACCTAATACCAGAAAACCAAATACCAGAAAACCTTTATTACAGGAATATTGGTTTTGAGAACTTGGGGGCATTTGAGGGTCTCTTTGTTGCCGACCATTCGGGATTCCGTGATAATAGGTTGGCTGGGACTATTCCATGTAATACCAGGTAATAGGTTATCGAAAACGAATGCGTGAAAGGTGTGCGGTCATAACTGTCGACAAGTTATTTGAGTGAGTTTCGAGTTAGTTTGGAGATCCTTTCCAGCTACAACGCGGATTGGGTTTCCAGTTTGGAAAGGTACCACAACCTATAACCAGACGGTCGCTGTTATTCGATAACCTATTACCAAGAAATAACAGTATTAGCTATGCCTGATTCCCGTAGTGGGAGAGACTTGGAATTTGGCGTGTAGTACTTAGTACTTAGTTAGGACTTACCATTCAAGCGGCATAGGAACAGGATCAGCTGAGTGGCTTCTAAAGCTACCTAATCTCTGTGTTACTCACACTATGAAGTTGTAATTCGGAATGTAGCCTCCATAAGACTTTACATTAAATTGCAGCAGAGGGCCGGGACAAGCTAAGTGGCTCCTAAATCTAATTTTTATGCTATTCACACTATGAAGCAGCAATTTGGCATGAGACTCCTTAGGCCTTACACTTTAAGCAGCGTAGGGTCAGGATCAGCTGAGTGGATCCTAAAGCTAATTTCTTTGCTATTCACACAATGAACCTGTAATTTGGCATGTAGCCTCCCTAGGACTTTATCTTGACGCTGCCCAGGCCTTGGATCAGCTGAGTGGCTAAAACAAATGCCACGCTTGGAGAAATTTACCCATAAGGCTCAAGATAGAAGGAAAAGGGGGCTCAGTTTTTGTTTTTTTCCAATACTGGAAACTACTCACGTTGTTGATCTGTGCTTGTTGCAGATGAGTAGTTGGAAGTAGATGAAAAATTCGCTCGAGTGTTGTTTGAGATTGACCTCAAGTGGTTATTGTCGTTACAAAACTGGAAAAAGACTTTGTTGTCAGTTTGATCACTGAATTTGTTGGGATTCGACCAACAGGTTGTTTTTCTCCGTTGGAAATGTTATTGAAATGTTTCGGATTGGGTTGATTATAATAACTCATACAGTATGTTTACTTATACTGATTTCGTTTAGAGCATGGGGCTTCAAGGAGGGCAATATACCATATTTTAATCCAAAGTTTTGTAATTTCAGTTGAAGCTCAATAGAGGGCATTTCGAGTTTTACGTCACGGATTACTACTCTGTCGTCATGGATACTAACTGATATATTTAATAGTATCCATTTCGAGGTATTCGATTCGTACGACTCTTCAGGCAGGTATTTGATTCCACACATCACTACTCATTCCACCGAGGCAAAACAGTTGGGAGGTATAAACCCTCGCAACAGGGGGTAGCGACAGCTACGAGCAGAGTGGAGAAGGGGCTGAATGGTATTACGTCATCGATCGCTCCCGCTTGCCCTCAAGGGGACGTGACGTCACTGAGTAATAATAGATTGCTGCGGTCGTCGCTTTTACTCCCCCTTTCCGAAAGGAGTTTACGAATCCTTTTCCACACCCGCGTTCTTCCGAATACTCGGTCCTGAGGACGTACCACGCTCGAACGCCTAAATCCTTCGGTGGTGCAAAAGATGACTGAGGAAATTCGAAAAAACTAATAATAATTATAGAAAAAATGTGAAGAAAGCGCACAATGCAGATGGCATGGCTGCCTTAGTCAAGGGAACCACGAATAACAAGCTCACTCCAAGCTGCAGCAATTTACGAATCAAGTAGATGGTGTTTTGACTGGAGGGTCAAGGTGAAAGGCTTGGTGCAGGTGCAGTTCACTTATCGTGTGGGAGTACCATTCAACACTTGAAACAGTTGCCATCACAAATATCAATTAATTGACCTATTATAGGTGGGACACTGACGCCCAATCCAACTTTAGATATGAAGAAGCTGTATGAGCATGTTTTTGTTTGTCGTTGAGTCAGTAACATGAATTCAGCATTGTTTACAGTGGTCTTGGACTTAACGAATCCAAAAAGGCCACTCCCAGTGAGGAACACCCACTCCGCTCTAACATCAACAGTCTGACTTGCTTAAAAGTGTATCACTTTCAATCCATGCAGAAGCTTGCGCAGAACTTGCGCAGATATTGTCTCCTAGCGAGGAAAAAAAATTCCCCTCGTAAGGTAGTCATTTTTCACCCCACAACCCTCAATTTCGCGTAGAAAAAAAACTCGTTTTCCAACGGGGAAACGACATTTTCTTCCTTATTTTCCTATGTAATTTGAAATTTGAGGATATCGTTGGAAAGTCGAGCTTTTTGGCCAACTTTTGCAGTAACAGTACGAAACTTTCGAGTAGGAGTAGTAGGTTTTACAGGCGATTGAAAAAACTGGGAATTTACAGGATTTGACAAACTTTTCTTTTTAGGCTGATTTTTTACCTGGTAAACCTGAGCAAAAGATTTTGGTTTGGCACCAATTTGGGTATAATACTAATTTGAATGTAAGCCCATTCGATGTGGAATGAACTTCATAGATACCAATATCAAATAGATGATAAATCGATTTTCGTCGAGCTTTTGGAGGTGGATTGAAAACGTTTTGGACGGAAATCAACTCAGGGGGTGCTAGGCTTTATCCCTAAGATTCATTTTCAATGGGGGAAAAAAAAAGTAAAATATGGATATAAACCCGTTTGTAAGAAAGCTCCTCAAATGGTGTAATACCATACTGCGAAAAAGGAGCCCAAAATTTACAGACTATAGAACGAACAGTGGATAGTACTTACGAATATGTCTCTAATAAGCAGCAATTCGAATGTTTACATCAATTGGACTAGGTGTTGATGAAAAGTAGGTTAGAACGGTTTGGCGGAGGAAGTTGCTACCTTGTTCGGTGCAAAACGATTTAGCATTCAGTTGTGCAAAGAGTTTAGGAACCATTTCTACCCGATAGTGTTTAGCTCCGGGCTTGTGCACGTTACCTATAATTCGTACACCATTTATACGAAACCGTCGCATATCCAACTACAATACAACATTGATGATATCCAGAGGAACAAGATCCATTCAACCGCATTCTCTCACATTCTCTCAGCCATGCCGAAGGCTACAACGGTATATAAAACATTTTCTCTGTTGACCTCAGTTAAACAACGCTGGAATGTTTTCACGAAGCAATCGATTCATGTATTCAACGAGAATTCCACTCTATCGTTATTTTCTTGTTTATGCGCTTTATTAAACACATGGTACCCGCTCCACTTCTCTACTATTCAGTTTTACGAGTTTGCATTAAAATTAATACGTGTGCTACGCGAAAAAGTATTGAAGTTTTTATATAAATTGTTTATAGTTTCAATCAATTTTCAGAGAATATTTATCGATGAATTTTTAAATATTCATTGCTGAATAATTTCTCGTGTATTACTCCTACTCCTACATATTGGTTGGAGCCCAATGTCGCACTGACTGTCAAATTCGCGTTTGACAGATTCCTGTTGGATACACTTGGGTATTCCTCAAATAGCATAACGTTCATCAGTAATAATTGCGCGATGCGTTTCCAGTGCCGTTTTACAGCATGGAAAAATAGGTTTTCAATCATCGGGCCTCCTCCCGGGGCGAATTTCCATTATACTAATTGACTGAGGAAACCGCTTAGTTCTGCACTTTATAATTTTCACTCTAATCAAACTTTACTTTCTGTTTATAAATTATTTTGTCTGAGGGAGCTCCCGCTTCAAATTAACTCCACCATTGCGATCCAATAAATATCTCGATTAGAAATTCAATTAAAACCCTGAAAGTCTGTTTCTGCGTCTGCCTGTTCCCCTAAAAACACTTCTCCCCGTTTTTCTTCTGGGGAAAAATAATTGTTCGTGAGAAATTGGAAACGAACTAGGCTGCTGGTTGTTTGTGAGATCCTTGTTGGATTTAGTGACCTATTTCAAGTCCCTGTTCAAATCAACTCGTGTGTTGTTTGAAATTCAAATAACCTCGTAGAAATCCTTGATCATAGATGGTGTCTACCAAATACAACTCACCACTGTCAATATATTTACTAATAATTACATTCACTTCCTCGAAAAGTCACAGAAGGCTCGGAAAAAACACCTAAAACCTCGCCAAATGGCATCTTAGAGGAATTTCAAGAAATAATACAATTTAAACTTATTCACAACATGTTACATTGTTTGAATATTGTTAAAGCGTTTTCTGTAACTATTGAGAGGCATTTCGCAATTAAACCTACCTCCGGATTCATCTGTTAATCAACGTTCCATTCGACGAACGTGATTAATCGTGCCAACTGATTATGCGAGAGGGAGCCATTGAACTCCAAGAGGTCAGAAATCGGTGCGGGTTGCCGTACCGGGAGGCTAAACGTCACTAAAATTGATCCCCGTCAATTATACGGCACTACAGAACAGGAACGGGATTGAAAGCTAGTTGTCACCTCATTAGCGGCTCAATAGATCGAAGATAATGGGGTAAATAGTTGTCATTGGAGACCGTCGATTGGAGTGAGGTCTGTATTAAAGGGATTTGACGTGTCAATGGACGTCATAGACCTATATGTCAGTTGCAGGGCGGGAGTCGAAGTACAATTGATACAGTATCGCACAACAGAAGTTTCGCGGCGTCCGGAGAGCGGAGAGGTTTGAGTTAGCGGAAATGCAGAGGTCTATAATATAGCCTGCAAGCGCATTCTGTATTTCTTCAGGAAAACCGACTATTCAAGCTCTTCTTCGTGGTGCATTCTGTATTTCTTCAGGAAAGTTGACTATTCAAGGACTCTTTGTGTTCTTCGATGCGCGAGCTGTCCGAATTTCTGCTTGTGGTGATTCTGCTCTAGCAGAGTTGTTGTTAAAATTGCACCATATGTTATAATTTAGTAATTTCACCTCATTCGATTCATTTTGTGTTCAATAAAACCTTAATCCCAAAAGGTTATCTCATTACACTGCTCCTTGACTCAATGCTCGCTGAGAAGTGGGATATCGACTGAGGTCGTCTGTTCGAATCCCACAGACTCCTTGTCCGAGCCCTGGGCGTTCTATTTCCCATAGCTCACTCTTACCTAGTCGATGGAACACATGTCATGCTTTCTGCCGTTTACAGTACAACCACTTATCTCCGAATTCGTCAAAATTTGGGGAAAATCTTATACTTACCTAAACCAGTTATCTTGTGGGTTTTCCATCTAATTTGGAGGCAGAACAACTTATCTGTGGTAGTATGCAAGCAAAACCACTTGTTCTTGTCAATTTCAACCACTTATCAACATTTCACGTCACCCAATTTGCAGGCGAAACCACTTATCAGTCGAAATCTGGTGACAAGTGGTTTTGCCTCGAAACGCTGTTATGAAGGGGTGAAAACCAATACCTCAGCCGTGGGGACTAACCTGTATTCACACGCCCGTAGTTGCTTGTAATGAACCTCCCACAGTAGCTGTAGAGTAAACCCGTGAACGGTGGAAAGGTAACAAACAAACTTGACGCCTTTGTTGCCCTGCAAACTAGGCTGAGAGCTCCGCGACCTAATTATGATGTAGAGCTAATCATTTCAACTTGATTAATGGGAGCGAGGCAAACTACCCGCCCCAAGGGTTGTAAAAGTCTTGACAGCCCGAGCTGTAAATCCCGTGGAAAACGCCGAGCGTGGTTTTGACGGAGGGATGCGCCCGGAGAAGGGTGACGTCACGTAATCTGTTTTATGTAAGTTAGTCCTCTCATCCTTTAATCCCATTTACGGCCCACGTAACTGTACTATCATTTATATAATGCGGCGTGTGATGCAACGACAATGAGCCTAAAGTTGCGCTCATCTAATTTACCAATGTTGGTGTTCTTGAAGGATTACAGTACGCACACTCCACTCACGATATTCGTATGTGTCACTCCAGAGGCTAGTGGTGTACAAGTGATGAAGGAGTGAGGAATATTTAACGTTACCTCTTCAAATAACCTAATACTGCCGAGTAACCCAATACCAGGTACACTATTACCAGAAACCCCGTATTACTGAAATAACTGTTTTGAGAACTTGGAAGAAAAACCTTTGAGGGCCTCTTTGCCGCCGGCCATTCGGGATTCCGTGATGATAGGTTGGCTGGGACTATTGCAGGTAATACCAGGTAATAGGTTATCGAAAACGAATGCGTGAAAGGTGTGCGATCATAACTGTCGACAAGTTATTTGAGTGAGTATTGAGTTAGTTTCGAGTAACAGCGACTAGGTTGGGGTTATTTTGGTAATAGGTTACCGGCGATTCGAGAACTTTTTCAGCGCCCAACGCGGACTGGGTTTCCAGCGTTGGGCCCTGGAAAGGTTCTCGAATCGCCGTTAAGCTATTACCAAAATATCCTGATACCACAACCTATTAACATACGGTCGCTGTTACTTGATAACCTGTTACCAAGAAATAACCGTATGAGCCATGCCTAAAGTGATGTAACATCATTCCATTGCGTTCACAGGACTTTAAAGTTCCAAAAAAGTGACACAAAGAACCAAATTCGTAAAATTAAGATGACGAGTGACAATCCGACACACATTGTCTTCCTCTTAAATGCCACAACGTAACATTACAATACTTGCCATATCACCCAGTAATTCGGAAGCAGTGTGGGTTTTGACGTTTGAAGGAGTTGTAGCGCAGAAGAGATTCGGGCTTTCATCAAGGCACCGTCCAACGCAATCAACTGGACTATTCACACTGATGTTCATCTGGAGTCCTTCTAGTAGCACCATTAAACGTTAAACAGTACCGATTTTAGTTGTTATAGTGCAAGTCTTTAATTTGCTGGTAACAAACGTAAATGAAGAGTGAAGGTGCTGCTAGGTTCATACTTGAGGAGTTTTGAATAAACTACCAGGACTCAGCCTTCTGTTGAGAACATTGGAAACGGCGCTGCCTGAAAATTGAGATTCAAGGATGATGCTTTCCACACGTTCTTTGGATGCGCGACATGGGAAGAGGAAAGGAGCTGGCTCAAAGAAGCACTGGTCATCACGTCTCCCAATATGTCACCAGAACTATTAGTTGTCAGGATGTTGCAGAGTGAGCAGCATTGGACCGTCACATCTGAATATGTGGAGAAGGTACTGAGGACAAAGATGCTCCTTGAATGGGAGCGGCAACGAACGGAGGGCGCAGACCGATAAAGGGAGGAAGAGTGAAGAGCATTCCGAGGACTCAGCCCGAAGTAACGTGTTAAACAGTTCCAGGCAGAGCTCCACAAGGGTGAGGTTTTGGTGAGGTTTGTGTCCTCTCCAAGTATCTCAGGAGATCCAAATGTCACCATGGATCTTGAAGATTTCCTCACCAGCCTACGAAATACAAATTCGCAGCAGAGATGTTCACACTCATGTTCATCTGAAGTTCTTCTAGTAGCAGCATTAAACGTCAACCAGTACCCATTTTAGTTGTTACAGTGCAATTCTATAATTTGCTAATAACAAACGTTGTAAATGAAAAGTTGAGGTGCCGCTCGGTGCATACTTGAGAAGTTTTGAATAAAGTACCAGAACTCAACCTTCTGTTGAGAACATTGGAAACGGCGCTGCCTGAAAATTGAGATTCGAAACAACTTCACTTTGTCTTAGTTTCTATTTCTGGCAGTCCGTCCTTCGAAAGACTCTTTACCATAAAATTACCATTTAATGGGTTTTAAATTCTGGTATTTCCTTCGGCGTTTTCGTGTTTCGCGAAGGCGGGGGAGGAGGAAGGAAGGTCTGAATAAAATCTTGCCGAAGTAATTAATTAGAAGAGAGACGGAGAAAGAGAAAGAAAGTGGAGCGAGAAGGCTGGAGTCTTAACGAGGTACGGGCTATTCATCAAGTTGTGAAGGAACACTGTGCTTAGAGCGCCTCCTCTATCTGGGGCCTTTCCTTTTGCTTCCACGGGTTTCTGCCTTCCAATCCGAATGGGTCTGGAATACGGACGGAATACTGGAATCCCATCTTGTGGAATCCCATCCACGCTCCAACAACTCCACCTCCTTCCACCACTAAATCATCATTCAATGGCACTCGATTAAAGCGGGATAAACTAGGAACTTAGTCGATTTAAACTAAGGCTTTCACTTAAGACAACTTGAGCCGGATTTTTTTTCCTTTCTCTTCTACTTGATTCTGCACTACTTCTATAGTTTTTTTGAAGCCCTTCCACGGGGATTTAACTTTTCAATTCAGCAGACTAAATAAGAGCAGTTGACCCCACGAAGAACTTTTAAGCAGGACTGAATATCACGGAAAATACTCGTAATACCTCCATTCTACTCTAATCTAGATAATAATAAGATGTAGCTGTACCTCATGATGAATTTTCAAAAAAAAAGAAGCTATTGTTCTCGGTCCAAAATTTTGTAAAACTCGAATTTCCGAAAGTTTGTTATACCATATTCCGTTACAGACCACCCTGAATGTCATTCCAGACGATAGCTGTCGATACAATTGAGATAAAAATTCAAATTTGCACAAAAAATCTGTCTTGACAATCGAAAGGCTATGTTCGTACATGAGCAGAATTAGGTTTCTCCAAAGGGAATTTTGGGGAGTTTTAGGGGGAAATATTACCCTTAAATTGCAAAAATGTAACAGTCTGACGAGTGACATCACGTTTTGAAGGTTTTTTACGCTGAACACAGTGAGGACATAATTGCAATATCTTATTCCGTTCTCAAACTGGAGCACTTTTAAGGTGAAGAATCGTGGTTGTTACTTGAAATGTTCTTCATGGTTCATCTGCTCTAATCTGATAACGGAGTGACATATTACAATTTTAACGTCACTACCGTGTTCAGCGTTGAAAAATCTATAAGGCAAAAAATCTATAAGGCAATACTCGGCAAAAAAGGAAACAAAATTTGTTATACAACTAGTAAAATGGAGGCATTTCACATAAATCAGTTGTTTCTTCTAAAATTCGTTCGTATTGCCTGTAGATTTTTTTATGCATCACTCTATCACCAAGCATATTATAACATGTGGGATCTGGTTGGCTTCAATGAAAGCCTCCTAGTTAATCAGGAGTTAGGATGAATGGTGGAGATCATTGCCAAACGGCATTTAAATCTGTATGTACTTCATGATGGATTGTAACTTCCCAACTGTGACCATAGGCATCTTTAAGTCTGCTATCAAAGATTAAGTCCACGTGATGAATTTGACAAGAATTTTGTAGGAGATCGTTCGGTACTAGTTCTACTTGGAGGAGACAGATACAGGACGACTTACGCTATGCGGCCAGTAATAACCACACGCGTTGGACCATGTAGAGAAAGAGGTCAATATTTTGAACGCGACAAGCTTCCATTTGTTCAGCGGAATAACCGCGATTCGGCCGCCGGTGTTGGCGATGAAGAAGCGCTCGACTGTCGCCACCGTGACCAGAATAGCCAAGTTGATAGCATCAGTTGAATATAAAACCGTTCAGAAGTTGTAAAAACGGGCTCTTCGCCGTTCTTGGTTATACCCAATAAGAGTCGACTGGGAGGTCACGCCGCCATCTGCTGGCGTGCTTCAATAACGTTGTTCCAGGACGGTAAGCCTCGATACAGGCTTACGGGTTTTCCGGCGGTTTTTCGTTATTGCGCTGATAGGGTCGGGCATGGTACGAGAAATTTTACGGGTTTGACTCAGGCGGCCTTCGGACCTGTGCCAAAATGAATGCTTTTCAGGTTGGAAATCACATTCTCTCGACCAGTCACATTTACCCACACAAGAGCCTGTATTGTGTAATTTCGATATGAAAAACACCTGACTGTAACTCCTCATGAGATATGCGAAGTAATAAGGAGCGAAATGATTTACACTTGTTCAAATCAACTCGAACATGATTCTTACTGAGCATATAACTACTATGCTCTGAATTCCTGATGTAATGAATGTACGAGTATAAGTTCGACTCAGATAATCAAATTTCAGATACATACTGACCGATATCTAGAATAGCCCCACCATTAGGAGCCTAACCTTTGTATCGATTGGAAATCGTACTTATAACTATTTTTAATGAATCTACTTGCGGTTTTTACACATTTGAATGAATGCATACAAAGTTTATTACGTAGGTATACCATGTCGAGGTTCGAGAAACAATATTGCCTATCTCTCACTTACTGTTTAGGACAACGAGATCTTGATATCAATGTAAACGAATGTAAAGTCTCAACACGTTTCACTGGCAGGTGGTAGGTACATTGATGTGGTTTTGAATTTTTGTTTAAGAGAAGTAAAGTGTTGTGTTTTTCCGATTCTCTGACTTTGAAATTCGTAACAATGCATTGAATTTAAGAGAGTTTTGGAAAAGAAATCGATCTCATAACTTTTTATATATTTTAAATACTAATTCTTCCCCTCAAGTAATTTTTTTAATTTTCACCAATTCATTCAAGAAGTTGTCCTACTAGGGAAGAAATCGATCTCATAACTTTTTATATATTTTAAATACTAATTCTTCCCCTCAAGTAATTTTGTTAACTTTCACCAATTCATTCAAGAAGTTGTCCTACTAGGGGAATAAGGTGCGAAGAAAAATTAGACATTATGCAAATCTCGAGCAAGCAATAAATTAATATTCTTCCCTTTAGTCTTGGGGATTTTACTTATGAACTCGGGGTGTAAATTAGCATTGCCTTGTAGGATAGCTAGCGGGAAAACCGCTGGTCATGGCAGCGAGAGTGTTTTCTGCAGGACCTCATTTTCATTTCGACCCTTTCCCCACTTCCCACTCGTTCCTTAGTTTTCTTTTACTTCTCCTGTCCTCGAGCCTGAAAGCCGAATAAAATTAATACTAACGTCGGGTGAGGAAGAAGAAGAGGGGAAGATGAGGGAGGTTTGAGATAGAATGAAAAACTCTGGCGAGGGGGACAAAAAAAATACTGTTGGTTACTTTCGTTCTTTTTATATTTGTTTCGTTGGAAATGAAATAATCTGTATTCAAGTTGGAGATTAAACTTAAACATATTATGTTCAGTACACGAGTAGTATAAATTACAGAATCCTACGAGGCAGAGATGTTGTTTACTACGGCAAAAAGCTTTTTGTTTTGTTGTGTGGATTTGGATTCAAACCTGGTGAATATTACATAAATATTACACGACGAAAAAGGGTTGGGTGGCGTGTAGTTTAAGGACAAAACGCCGGTGGACCGCCGGGATTGAACATTTCGGGAAATAACTCGAAATCTGGGATCTCTCGAAAAACAGGTTTCTTGTAATCAACTGATGATAATGTCATCATTTCTACACCCACCATTATGTTACTGCCGAGTGGAAAAGAATCTTGAGGAAAAACCAAGTGAAAACTTTGGAAAGAACTGGGAGGAGTGCGATTGGTTCTACGAATTGCCTATTTATAGCACTTGCTAGAATTTGATCATAATAAGTATATTATACTTTCGGCTTGTTTATTTTTCCAAGGAAATACAAATCAGAGAAAATAATAAATGGTCACAATATGGTGGCTTCCTCTAATGATGAAGGGTAGCTTACAGATATAATGGTTTTCCCTCCTTTTTTTGCTTATCACCGCCATGGGTTGCCAAGTAACGAGCGGTCGGCCCCTTTGTTAAGGAAGAGATACCTTCCCATAAATCAAATATTAATGGAATATTAGGGAACACCGTCAACTATAAAAGTGGAAAATGAACCCGGGGGTGTTTGAAGGAGACATGAAAGTTTTAAATGAAGCAAGGCGTTTTCTTCCTACACAGAAGCCACCATCATTAGCTTGCATGAATGCGAACTTCATTAGCGTCACGACAAAGGGACTGAATCATGTTTTATATTTGCACATCGTCAAGATGAATAGTCCACAAAGGGCAATTTAGAGTCATATCTAATTGTTACAGGAAAACCGGATACTGTTTGATCGAAGTGATACATATCGAAAGTCGATCTAATCGATTATTCACCCTGTGACTGGTAAGTGACCGCGATGCACAGCTGATTAGTCGATAGATTGTAACTGAATGATCGAAATGCCCGATTTCTTGCTGGATCCTTCAGTAATGAGAATTCAAGATTTCAATGAAACTCAATTTCGTACTTATTGATTCGTCCATTTCAATCCAGTCATATCTCAAAAGAAAACCGTATATTGATTGATCAAAATAGGTAATTCATTTCAAAAGTCGTATCATCGGTTATTCAACGTGTGTTGTGACGTTAAATGCAAAACTGATGACTCTATAGATTTACACCTAATGATTGTTAAAACCCGTATAATATTGGTTATACGGTGATAATATAATCAATGGACTTTGGAACCGAAAAGTCGAATTTCTTGCTGAATCCTACAGTAGTGAGAATTCAAGGTTTCGATGACTCTATGACATCCATATGTTGTGCTTTTGATTGAATTTTGCGCTCATTCATTTGCCATTCTCAATCCAGTCATATCTCAATACAATATAATATTATTCCGGATTAGCTCACAAGGAAACCGGACATTGATTGATCAACATAAAGCACTCTGATTATTTAATGAGAGTGGTATGTGACGTTCAATGGAAAACTGATGAGTATGTATTGATCGACACTCAATGATCTAAATAATAATTATTTCCACTAGGTAATATGATATGTGTAATTATTATATAAAGTCCTTATCATATTGGTGGAAATATCATGATCTGCCGTATCTTGGTATAATCTTGTCTTATTTGGCCCCGCAAAGTCCTATAGTAGCGAAAATTCAAGGTTTCAATGATTCGAATACACCCAAATATTGTACTTTTGGTTGAGGTATGCACCAAATCATACGTCCATTTCAATCTAGTCATATTTCAAATCAATATATTCTGGATTACCTACCTCAATAGAAAACTGGGTACCCATTGATTGATCAAAATAATACATTCCGAAAGTTGTACCAATCGACCGTGTGAGTGGAATGTGAGGTTCAATGCACTACTGGTGAGTCGAATAGACACTAAATGATTGAAATAATTTATAAACCCCGTATAATGTTAGTGATGATATCTTCAAAATGAACGAGGCAAATTTAATTTCTAACAATTTTGGCCCCGCAAGGCCGAGTTTAATTAATTTATTATTCTCTGTTTTTAAGTCTTATCTCCGGGTGGAAGATTTAATCAGTTTTGTATACAAGGTGTTTCATTTGGTGACGGTCACAGTCCAGGAATCGATTCTACAGCTAATTTCAGGTCGACAATGTCCTGTAGCAATTTTTTCTTTACTCAGCTAAAAAATGGAGTTTTTTTTTTAATTTTTTGATTTTTTTCGTGTTTTCGACTTTATCACACTAAAAACTCCCTTAATTTACATGCAAATTCAAATTTAATTATGCCGTTACAAAGAACACAAAATTTCGCAAAAACGGGTGAAAATACACAAAACAGCTTTCGTACAAGTACGCAAACACAAGGGACATTTGATGTCTTTGCGCCCCCTCCCACACCCACACCACGTACCACAATAATATTTATTTATTTATATTATAAATTATTGAGAAATGAATAATGTTAACCGTTTGGCGCTTCAACCGCAGGATAGATTTTAATGCGGTTTTTCCCTATATAACCGGATTTGCTACTGAAAGGTTTATGGCTAATAAAAAATCGTGTTTCTCGGCTCCTTCGTCAGCTTTTACCTGTGTGTAAACAATTATTTAAACAATCACGCTCATACCGCAGCTTGTCGGTCACGTGGTTAACGTAATATGGTTAGGTAAATCGAGAGCTATCCAACGCGTGGTGAACGATTTTTGTACGATCATAACTGGCGAAGTTTCCGATTTTTGTACGATCATAACTGGCGAAGTTTCCGTAGCAACGAGTCGATTGTACGTGAAAATCATTAGGAAATTTTTCATAACGCTTTCTTCGTCACACTTTTTGAGTTATGTGCCATAGTAAAGACATAAAATGTCAACAAAAAATCATCAGTGAATTTAGAACCGAGAATTCCGAATCCTTGTTGAATCCTGCAGTAGAGAGAATTTGACGTTTCAATGGTTCCAAGGCACGTATTTCGTACTTTAGGTTGAATTATGCACTCATTCATATGTCTATCTCAATTTAAAAGGTTCAGTTCATTCAACAAAGGATACATTCGTTTGGTTAGCGTTGTATATTAATATCAAGAGGAGGAAATTGAGTTCCGCGTTGTTTATTTTGTACAAACCGTTGTAATATCCGCACCATTTTACCACTGTTTAAATAGGTTTTTTTTTGTGGAGCTGCGTGAGTTTTTTTCCGGGGCTGGACGTGTGATAATAATTTTTTCAAGACAGAATATTTATGCATCCTTTGAGTTGGAAATGAGCTCGCGTTGCCGGGTGAGAGGAATTCTGCTTACCCATTTCAATTCCCGTGGATTTGCAGAAACGAACCAACAAACCTCAAACAATTACCACGGAGCGCGGATACATATATTCCGAAAAGGGAAGGACGTTGGAGTGGGGATGCATGGAGAGTATTAATGCAAAGTCGGGCGGAGGTGGGATTCGGTGACGGCGATAGAAACCCTCACGCGGTAGATATTTCGGCGGGTTGGTTCGAAGCAGGATTTTCGGTTGGAGCGGCGGTGGAAGGGACCGTGATGATAGGGTGAGGAGGATGGTTGGAGTTGGAGCTCATCAAACATACCGGAGCTCATTTGATGGAGAGAGAACAAGGTCGCTATTACCACCGGTGGTATTTAGGTAGGGGAGGCTTCAGAGCTGTATGGATGTGGTGCGGTCGTGAAGGTGCGGGGAACATGGAATTGAAAAGGGTTGGATAATCTAATTCACGTAAATTATCCACTCGTTCCATTGCAGGTCGGACTCTAATCATGGATGAGCAGGAGGCTACGGAGCAATTATAGTATTCCTGATGGAACAGGTTTCGCATTTATTATTGAGGGCACGACTCAGTTAAAACCCACCTCAGTATGTTTCCGCAGTTTTGTGCCTCCTACCTGTAAGGGGTTGCAAAGTGGTTGAGCGGTCTAACGCTCTCGACTTCTGGTCATGATGAGAATGAGTCTTTCCATCTTCCACCTGTAAGAGTGCGTTAGTTTGGGTTTTGGTCACCCCATCGTTGTGTCCGTGTTCGGTGCGGCAAGATCGAACAACACTCTGATCATCAATGGACGACAACTGACCCCTTCCTGAATGTCTCACATAAATGACCCCGACTTCTGTCAAATCGCCCTACTAGTAGTTGATCAGGTAGTGTCCAAGTCGCTGACCAAATGCTGACCAAATCGCTGATTTAGACGTGGTTAACAGTGGATTTCTGCAGCGTACAACATTTGTCTAAACCTCGTGGTTATGATGGCCATAACTAGAGGGCGGATTTGTATACAAATTCTCCCTCGCCGAATTTCGAAGAAATACCCAGTGATCTGCCCGTTTCACGTCTTTCTATTTCCAAAGACACCCATTTTATTTGCACAAAATTGCATATTTTGAAGGATAGTGCTTTAAATATTCGATATTACCATATCCTCTAGATAAAGGCATACAATTGCATTATTGCAACCTACATGACCAGTCAGTTTTGAGGAAAAATATGCAGCATGGCTCAAAGAGCATAAATATCAAATCAAACCGAAAA
Organism: Stenodema calcarata; assembly: GCA_963920205.1. Taxonomy (NCBI): domain Eukaryota; kingdom Metazoa; phylum Arthropoda; class Insecta; order Hemiptera; family Miridae; genus Stenodema; species Stenodema calcarata. The sequence goes on along the minus strand of OY986061.1, from coordinate 11,613,051 downwards.
GTTCAATTTTCCTCCAGAATAGTTTTCCTAAGATAATGAAGGTGTAGGTAGTGACCTAACTCTCAAGCTACCTGCCTCCCTAATAGGGGGTCCCTATGTAGATGCGGGAAAGGGACGCCAGGGTGACTGACGTCTAGTAATTATGTACCAGGGATGTTCCTATTTGCCAGATGAAGGCGACCAAGTTCACTGCCAGCAAGGTGATAATATCTGCATATTATGCAGATTGTGTAGTTAACAATGTCGTACGATTATAATTGCATTAATGCTACCGCCTGTTACTGAAGTCACACGAACTGTTAATTGAAAAGGAGGAAATCAAACTCTTCGCTACCATTCAGTAGCTCAAACTTCTTCGAAGTTCCGGCCACCCGATGTACAACGGCCGAAATCATCGTCCAACTCTCCGGCGTTTCTCTCAATCCTGTCAAACCAACCACTCTCCAAATCTTTCGACTTTACCTTACAACAAGCGCGTCCCTTACAGAGTTTCAGTCCGCTAATTGTTTGAAGTTGGCCTCTCAAACCCCTCGAGGGTTACAAATGACAATATGTTGTCGAAGAGACCAGGTTGAGAAACTCCCATATCGTGGAGAGCAAGAAGTTGTACGTAACTTGCTACAGTATGAATTATTGCAGGATGTTAGGGTTATGAAATAGATCAGATCTGTATAATCATACAGATTCTGTATAATTATACAGATTCTGTATAATCATACAGCCATATTTAAATTTGATGTACCTAATGTGTGGTGAAGATTACTAAAAGAACGTTGAAAGAAGCTAGAGCCTTATGAAAAAATCTAGTCTATCACAAGTACTTGGAAACATCAGTGTTAATAAGACCAGAGAGCTATTCAAAAGTACTTTTGTAATTAATTGATATAGTAGGAAGAATTGTGAGTGAATTTAATTACCTCATGTTGACTAATATAGATCTATGTTATATAATATATAACATAGATCTATATTATGTAATAGGAAACTAGAAAATCCGTATTACAAGAAAGCCGAAAAACATACATATTCACCACTTAACTTCTTCATTTAGGACACAAGTATTTGTAAGCATTTTCCATGATCTTGTTTTGAGCTCGGATTGTAAAAGATTCAGTTTAGAGGTCATTTTCGTAATAACAGATTGTCATAATAATTTAAACGGAAGACGTAACAAGTCTTAACTTTCCTTCATTTTCCAGGTCAAATCTGACGTCTCAGCAACAAGTGAAGGCATTTTCGCATGAAAACTTCTCAAAGCTGATTTCCTCAAAATGACGGAAGGTTCCTGGTATAAGTAAACAAGAAGTCCTTAATATCCAGTTTCATTCAGAATAGTACCTACCTACTCAATATATACCAACTCCTCGTTCATTGAGAAAGTTCCAGTTAAAGAGAAACTATTTAGTTCGTGGTTCGATTATTCTACGCTGTAGTCGTCTGAACGCTGAACACAGAGGGAGCCGAACATAATTATAGGTTTATGGTTTCATTAAGAGGATTAGATTTTATTTACATCACCGAGGTGTAAGTCGTTCACAAACGAAATACTACACGTATTTTTGTAATAGAAGTAATGTAGGGTAGGTGTACTTACGGTTTGCATCATTTTTATAATATTTACCGTCTGGTTTCTTACATCGCTTGAGTTAATAGCTTTCAGCAAATTTTAGAAGAAAAGGAAGCTATTGTTCTCAGACTAAAATTTTTAAAACTCGAATTCTCGAAAAATTCTTATCCCAAAATTCGCTCTATACCATCCTGAAGTCATTGCCAAAAGACACCAAAAATCATAGAGGTACCTATATGTGTACAAGTTCAAATTTGAACTTTTTATCTCAATTCTATTCAGAGTTATCGTCTGGAATATGTATGTGTCGCTCCAGACGATAACTCTCAATAAAATTGAGGTGAAAAGTTCAAATTTGCACAAGTTTGTAGATCGACAGAATCGGGCCACTCTAAGTGGGGCTTTGGGGAGTTGTAGGAGGGGAAAATTGCCCATAAATTCCTAAAATGAAAGATTGAGATTATTAAGGAAGTAATATGGAGTTTTGATTTGTATTTGTATTTATGGAAGAGAATAGGACATATTCAAGACGGTGTTCCAAAATTCGTAAAAAAAAACTTAAGTGATGGTGTACTTAATTGTCATAATTTTACCAAAACATACAACATGATCTACCAAGAACAATGATGGGCTGTGTATTCATCAAAGTTGAGATGTGACGAATCCCTTTCCAAAAGAGTGTTGGGAGTACCTATTTATTTCGTATGAATGGGGGATATTCGATGTCAACGGATATTTGTAGAGGCAGTCAGAAATGAAGGACGTGTAAAACAACCGAAATATTAGTGAGTTGTGTTTTTAACCACCTGTTAGTCGTAGAAAATTCAGAAGTGGCCCGCAAATGGTTGTGAGCAGGGGGGGGGGGGGGGGGTCCGTGAGTCATCCACTTGTTAGAACGCAGACTGTTTGGTTATAAATGTACGTCAACCCCCTCCCTTTGCGTCCCCTAGCTACAAGGAGGGATAAACAGCGATAATATCAATGGACTGCAAAGACCTGTGGCTCTCCCTCCAAGAATCTACTAGTGAGAAATGAACGGGTGGGCTTCTAATCGATGGGAGTAGGTATTCAAATTATGCAATCGTTGATCAATCATTTCAATATGCAAGATCGATCGGGGATCGTATGATCGTGATGTCGATGGTTGAGGACCGAAGTAACTTGTGAAGGTTTTGGTAACGGAGCACTGAAGTTGTATTCTCACCAATCTTCACTGCAGAGGTTTTCTATATAATATAATGTATTATTATGCAGCTATTATTATTATATTATATTACGCACATTATGCAGCTTCTCCAGAAACACTTCATGGTAAATCGTCACAGCGATTCTCTTTAGGACTCATACAATTAAGGAATCATTACCATTAGTTCTAATTCACAGACCTTCGGGGCTAAATATTATCTGAACGCTTGAATTCCTACAGTAAATACAATCGTCAGGGTTCAATGAGAATGTCCAGAAACCAATATTGTCTTCACTACTCCTCCATCCGAAATGGTTGTTTTCCTCCAAACGTCTATTTCGGAAAATAGTCACTACAATAATAATGGAAATAAGGCTTTTCCAGCTACACGTATTATTTACTGTTACCATCAATGTATCCCTGTTCTCTTTCATAACAGTCCCTACATCACTTATTTCTTTACTGCCCCTGCCAAATGATTCTTTTCAAACGATTCTTCAATTCCTCAATTGAGTGTACAGGAATTGAATAGTAATCCGTGTTTTAGCTGTTCCTCCACCTGATACCGCACGGAGACCGTTCGTAATTGGAAATTTACATGAAAACTTCTCTGATATCTTCGGAAACTTCTGATCCAGAATGTACGCCCGGCATTTACATTCAAAATACCATTTATACGTTGTCGAAAAAACTCCATTCAATGTTGAAATAATGACATAATCTACCAGTGTAATTTGTGTTCAGCAGGAAGTAGCGTCTACCAGGAAGTGCCAATTAACCATTACTTATCTTTATTTTAATTTTTATATTTTTTTTAGTGAACATTATGAAATCTTGATGTTACTTAATAAGTATTCACTGATAAGCATTCTTCATAATTCTGCAGTGGTAAAATCGAGTTGCCACAAACAATTTCAAATTTGATCAAGAATGTCACCTTATAAAAAGTACAAATCAAATATCAAAACATCAAAATTGATCATAATTTCCAGTTTTCAGGTTTAAATATTTTTCCCTTTATTCAGAATGCAGTATCAACAACAATTGCTTCGCAGCCCGACAGGCGTCTTGGCGGTTCATGAATTGAAAATTTCTTAGGTACTACAATTCTCTTGAGCAACTTGGTATTTTCGTTTATTAATATTTTAATAATTGTTCATAGTTCTACTTGTTTCGGATGGTCAATCCGTACTATTTTAATGGTAGTAATCCGGCTCTATGGGTATTGTATAGCTGGAAAATTTGCACAGTTTTGCAGAATTTCCTTGGGTCTATCTTCTCTGATTTTGTTGTGATTTAGCTCATGAAATGCACTTTTTCTGAATGAAGGTGCCTAATGAAATCGCGCGATTCCCCGTGTTCGCCTACGCGATTCCTCAACCCTACTGGTCCATTAGGCCTATATTTTTGTGAATAATCGGACTCGAACGGAAATTGAATAGGATTTATAGCCGAGGCAGATCGATGTGGGAGGGTTGGGCCCAAGCGTGAGTCACCGGCCGGCACGGCACCACTGAGTTATTAATCCAATAGCGTGCAGCGAGAACAAAAAAGAAAGAGACTGCCCTTGGAGAAAGAAATATAAATTGAACGAATGGGGAACTCAGTGGACAGAATACAATAAATCTGAGTCGAAACTGATGTTTTGTGGATGACCGCTTCGTGACTTCTCAAGTACAACTGAATGACCTTTCAAATGCTTAACGTCACACTGAGTGTGTATTTCACTACGAAAGTAACCAATTTCCTGTTACGGTGCTTAAAAAACCTAAGACGTATCCGTATCGTTAAAGAGTTTCACATTTAATGAAGAGTCATTTCAAACCATGTTTTGACGTTATGGATGATATGAACTGTGTCGAATTCTCTGATGGGCTCGTATTAAATAGTACGGATTTTTTACAAGGTGTCATAAAGTTGAATATTTGTGGGAGGTTTGTTTCTTTAAATCGAAAACGACATGACATGTGTCGTGTATCAGCTATTCTGAAGATCATGAAAAATTCAATTCTAACCTGTTTCTGAGATGGGACGGTAGAATCCTGGGCCGGTGGCAGAAGGCTCCTGCTCCTGAACTTCTTCAGGATTCTGGTCCTCCTTCTGGCCCTGGTACTTGTTGCACGCTTTCTTGACCATGTAGCAGCGCGGCATGTTTTTTACATCAGTCGGACTGAAAACCGGTTAAAAAAAAAAATCACACTTCTCAGCGAGAGAAAACTACTTGTTTTATATTCGGGGCCCTTTTGAGGATTTGTCGGACCTTTGACGCGCAGACCGGTTCTTTCGCGATATTACCGCCCGGAGAAACCCAATCGAAGCGCGATTTCTGTTCAATGTTTAAACGAAAAAAGTCAAATTTTGCTAGTCTCGACAAAAATAATCACAGAGGGGATATTCGTTGTTGCGTTGCACTTTTTCAAAAAGGGTTTTAAAAACGTTATTTTAGGCACGGTTGAATTTTTAGCGTTCTAGATTTTAAGGTTTCTATTATATTAGGAAGGAGTTGTAAAGAGAGAAATATAGTAAAGAGGCGATAGATTGATACAAATTTTTTTTGGCTACTACAGAGAAATATCCACGAGGAAGAATCGAAACGAGAGAGCGAGCGGCAAGATGAAAGCTGTGATCCCACCACTCCCTTTGGAGTGAAGCTCTGTACCAGGGGAGGGGGTGGGGTGTGATGTTAAGGGTAGGGGACATTGTCAGGGGCATGCGCTTCTGTACCATTTCCAACCCCCACTTCTCTATCGATCTGTGCACTACAACACCTGTTACCAACCCTCCTATCGATTCAAACTACCGCACGTACGCTCATCCAACCCCCAGGGCCGCTTGGGTTCTCATCTCGGAAACGAAAGGGGGGAAGCCCGAAGAAACGGGGAATTTTTCTTTTCCTTGTTGGATAATTAGAGCAATTGCCGCCTCGAAGAAATGTCGGGATGTCTTCATGCGGAGCGAGAGACGGGCTTGGGGATTTATTTCTGGCCTACGGTGTTTGAATTGGTTGATCACAACTTCATCAGTCATGATTCTCTAGTTGCCTCTTGTACTGTAGCTGCTTCACCGCAAGATTCCTATCTTGCAGCCACGAGCATTTACATAGCTTGATGCAAAATGATTATCTTCAATAATGAACCATTAGAATCGAGAAAAAACTTGGCCTCGGTGGCAGTGTCAAGTTAAAGTCCTAAGGAGACTTTAAGATCATATAAATCAGCTTTAGGAGCCATCAGCTAATTCAGGGCCTATGCTGCATAAAGTTTAAGTCCTAAGGGGGCTATATACTAAATTACAGCTTCATAGTGTGAATGGCATGGAAATTTGCTTTAGGAGCCAGCGTCAAGTTAAACTCCTAAGGAGGCCCATACCAAATTACTGCATCATCCTGTCAATAGCATATAAATAAGCGGCAGGAGCCACTCAACTGATCCAGGGCCTGGGCAGCGGCAAGTTGAAGTATTAAGGAGGATACATATCAAATTACAACTTCATGCTGTGAATAGCATATAAATTAGATTTAGGAGCCACTCAACTGATCCAGGTCCTGGGCAGCGGCAAGTTGAAGTCCTAAGGAGGCTACAAACAAAATTATAGCTTGATGTGGTGCATAGCATAGAAATAAACTTTAGAGCCACTCAGATGATCCGGGATCTGGGCAGCGGCAAATTAGAATCCTAAGTAGGCTACATGCCAAATTACTGCATCATCCTGTCAATAGCATAGAAATAACCTTCTGGAGCCACTCAACTGATTCAGGGCCTGGGCAGCGTCAAGTTAAAGTCCTAAGGAGGCTACAAACAAAATTATAGCTTGATGTTGTGCATAGCATAGAAATAAACTTCAGGAGCCACTCAGATGAACCAGGGCTTGGGCAGCGTCAAGTTAAAGTCCTAAGGGGGCTACAAACAAAATTACAGTTTCATAGGGCGGAATTCATAGTCGTTCTTCAAGGAGCCGATTTTCTCCTCCATTCATAGACACTCAGAACACATTTGGAGGCCGACCACAGCTCACTCCTCGAGCCTCAAGGAAGAATTGACAGCCCTGCTATGTAACAGTGCAGATTGCAGTGCTTGTAACAGTGGATAAGTTAGTTTCAGTGCCAAGGAAAAGTGTGATAATATTATGTCACATTTCCTAAATTTTTCAGGAAAGCACATTCAAAGTTCAGTCAGCCCTCAAAAATCGAAAAATGCTTCAATATTGTTTTTTTCCGCTAGTTAAGTACTGTTACTAGCTGCGTATAACATAATATGTGTCGGTTTTCAATTTTACCTTATAGATTGAACAGGTTTTCCAAATTTCCCAAGAAGATTCCTGACATATGTGATTTTGCCATCTTCCAAATCACATTTATTGCTGCTTTCATACCCAAGGTCGCTGTTGACCGAGAGCTCCAGCAGGAGCTCGAGAAGTGTAAAATTCAGTTGATTGAGGATTTAGCTGGACCCGTGAACGTCCTCATTGGTGCTGATGTTGGACTCTGATGGGAGTCAACAAGAGGAAACAAAACTACAAAATATTTCTAGCGAGGTTGGTTTGGGTTTCTAAAGGTGTGAATCTCTTGAGCAGGTAGTTTCACCAGTGGCCTTCAGTTATTTTTAGACTCTCTTTCTTAGAATTCCCTGAACTCCCTTTATTATAGCCCCTTGGATTTCTAGGACCGCAGTTGTTGAGAGTGACAAAGGGGTGCAGGACAGTTCCTGCAAAGCAAAGCCTCCTCTTAATGCGTGGAAGTCAAATGATGACGTCGAAGAAATCGTCCAATCAAAAGGAGGTTTTCAATAGGCGACGACCGCTCCACTTGGATCCGAACGTCCGGCCTTCTCAAGTACAAACATGTTTTCCAGGAAACCCTTTCCCTTCGTACGTTTCTTATTTCTCCTGCTCAATCCCACCACCGCGTCAGTGTCTTCGGTAGTTTCGGACCGAAACTTTCGGTCGGGAAGGTGACCGCGTATGCAGCTTACAACATCACAGCATGATACTACCAGCAGTACACCAGGTATGTTCTACATAAACCTATTTTATCCTCATCATTATCATACCCTTCACGAAAGTCGTAACCATTACTTTTAAATCACCCAAAGGTTGGGCCGATAATTCCATAATAATGCCATGTATATTATAATCAACCGTAACATAGAGAACACATTCTGTAACATAGTATTGTCGCGATTTAAATTAATATAAAATGCCTAAGTTCAAATTCCAATAAATAATGGTCGGTGGATGGGCGAGAGTAGAAAACGTTTGAAATTTCAAAATTTGGGGGTTCACGTTTCTAGATACCGAGATTCAAAAAATCTTAAAACCATAAAGTGGGTACAGCTTTCGTACAACTACGCAACCACGAGGGACATTTTATGTCTTTGCGCCCCCTCCCACACCCACACCACGTACCTCGTACTTCATTTTTTTTTTAATTATTGTTTTTCTAATTGTTGTTTTTTATTTGTTGTTTAATTGTTGTTTTAATTGTTGCAATGAGCTATCCAACGAGTGGTGAACGATTTTTGTACGATCATAACTGGCGAAGTTAAAGTTCAACGAATCGGTTGCACGTGAAAATCATTAGAAATTTTTCATAACGCTTTCTTCGTCACACCGTAATGTCACACTTTTTGAGTTATGTGCCATAGTAAAGACATAAAATGTCAAAAGCCTCCTCCAGTGTTATGTATAGCTTTGTGTTGAATTCGTGTTGAATGTGCGTTGAATTAAAACACTGTAGGCTTTTTAACAAATTTTAGCTTGTATAATATGGCAAATATTCTTGCCATGTTGCTAAGGGATGACTTCGAAAAGGCTGCGGTGGTCGTGAAGAGGTTAGGACATCTCTTTGAGGTGGGCGGAAAAATCACAACATTTTCCGGCTGCTGTAGAATGATTTTTGTGGGGAGGGGTGAATTTTACACGCGGAGTTTTTCTGGGGGATGGTTCTTATCCTGACCTTTACTTTCGCAAGCTTCTTGGGTTATTCAATTTCGAGTACAGGACTCAAACCTCTCATTTGGTGGTGCTGCTCCCCAGGAAGGGTTACTATCTGTCTCATATACTGCATCTGTTGTATCAGACGACGAAGGATTTCGGTTAACACGAGTTTCGTTTGCCCAAATTCGGGTAATGAGCTTGTGAATAACACGTGGCATCAGGTATTGGTAACGTGTTGTACAGCAGATCCCTAATCGTCTGCGATTCATCTAGTGGACAGTCCTATTGCATTTCCACGGGTCCTAGTTAATTCAAGGGTTGATACGGACCAGGAACCTGAGGGAGCTTCGGTTGACAATTAGCTTTGATGTATCACGCTTTGATTTGCTCCGGTTTCCCAGGGAGCCGTGTCGTGGTTTTCAAAATGTTTCAAGCGCGAAGGGTTTATTTACCTCTATTACTCGTAGAAGTGGTTCTTGAATATTTATTGCGATTTTTCAGTTAATACACTTCTGTACGTTTTTATTTTCGAACCAATCGGTATTCCAAGATTCCTTTCACACCTCCTGTAGAACAATCCACTCGCAAAAAGGCAGTATATCAAGTGAAGCATCCTAGCGCTGCAATATCCCATCCCAGTTTCTCCTCGTCCTTCCGGGTCTTTCGTTTTTCCGAAGTATTCTCCCAGGTAATAAGAGAAAAAGGCGAATATATTCACCCAGGGTCGTATATTACCCTCTTCACCCTCTCGCAGTACCCCTCGTACCGTAGCTTACGCGTTCCGGGACTGTTTCCCTTCGCTGACAAGGGTCCTGGGACGAGGGAGGGTTCGCACCTATGCAACAAGTAATGCTTCTGGAAGGGCGGGGACTCGCAAGAATTGGAAACTCCCGTTTCGCCAATATCTCACTGGCTGAGCCCAGATAGCTTTCTTTCCCTCCTTTTTTTCTAGAACCTGTCGAGCCTCTGTAACACGTATCTCCTTACATTATCCTTATTTTTCCTCGTGCGTATCAACACTTCCTTCAGTTTCCATACGTTTTGGGAAACCTGATCGACGATTCATCGCTTATTTACTGACAAATCGCCGTTTTCCACCTCCGGCACTCAACATACTGGTATAAGTCCCCCCCCCCCTCCCTCATATAAAAAAATTCCGATAAAGTAGGTACTTAATTTTCATTCGTCATTTTCAAACCCTTTTCCTACCAACAACAGAAATTAGTAAAAACCCAAAGATAATTTCTGATAATTTTCAAATTCAACTACCACTGACACTGAAATGTCATCCACGAACATGACCTGAGTTAATTTTATTACCTTTACGACCCTTTGTAATAAAAGTGTACTGAGATGCACCTTGTCGGGTTACTCTCTCTGGGGAGTAGTGTACGAGTGCTGCAGTGCACCCTGCCAAGATCCTGGTAAGTTCTTTCACTTGAGAAGTGTTCTGTAGTAGTTCATGTATAGTTCATGTTTTACATACTTTCAAAATACTTATTTTTCATAGTTTCATCGATTTTCATAGTTCTCTAAACTTCAAAAAACAAGTGAAAAACTCAAAGGATGAAATTGAATAAAATTGATACAATTCTCCCGCGTTTCTTGCAGCAACATTGCTACCAACATTTTAGTAGGGATTTGCCAGAGAGGGTAACACTGGTTCCGAAATGATGCATCCAGCTAGGACTTTTCGATTCCACCTAAAGTGAAGGTGTACTGTAGGGCACCCTGCCAGGGTTAAATACTATTTATTTATGCTTCTGTACGACTACATGTACTACTGATTATCATGAAATCAAGAAGAGGAGGAGGATTTCAGTGTGTTCACTACTGTGTAGATTTTCTGAATCTACGTATCTTGAACGTAAACCAACAAATTTTGAGGGTGGGAGGGGGGTTAAAATAATTTTTCTTTGGTTGATTCCAATGGTTTCTAAAGTTGATCGTAGTACTTTGTTCTATGTATAGCACGAATTGTTACTCGCCCTTGTAACTCGCCCAAACATCATCAACAAAATTATGAATGTGTGGGATGGCGTAGGAAGCTCGATTCAGACCCCACTTGATTTATGTTGTATTTTTCTGTCTCGGCATCTCGTAGGCAGGGACTCGCTTCTTGAAAAATGAGAGAAAAATACGAGCTACACCGAAAAACTTACGAAATGGGACTTGAGAAGCCCGAGCGAAGCGGGGGCGCTTGCTGACGGAAGGCGTGAAAAGCCGTCTCCAATGATAAATTCGAATGTAGCCCGATGAATAGACTCCTCCCTCCGTTTACGTCATTATTTCCTTTTCATTGACTGATAAATTAATCGTGGTCTGAGACTTGAGTAACAAGTTTGAGCTAAGCTCCGCATTCCGGCTGGGTTATATGGCTGCTTGAATGCGAGCATCCTTCAAGAAATGGGTGTAATGGAAGCCCAGTGATTTCGGGGTGAAATTCCTCTAGCGATATCGGCCGATTCAAAAAGCATGAATTTTTTGAATTCAAAAAAAAAAAAAAAGTAATTTAACGACATTTTCAGCAATATTTGGGACCCAAAACTTCGAACGCGTTTTCCCCACATTTAGGATTTTTGACTTGTCACACTCCTATTTTTGAGGTGCGATATGATGAATATGGAACATTTCATTCGAATATGGGCAAGGGTTTAGTGTGGTGACAGTACCTCTGGAAAAAAGCTCAACCAATTGATGGCACAAAAGTAGAGTAGTGCACCCTGAAGGTACACTACTTTCCATTCACTATGGGAGGGTATGGGAAAATGAATATTCAATTTGGTCTCATGTTTATTTTTTGCTCGTTATTACCGAGTCACCTCAGTTCATAGATTTTTCAACGCTGAACACGATGATGAATTCAGAATTACGATATCTCATCCCGTTATCAGATTAGGGGAGATGAACCGCGAAGGATATCTCAAGTAACAAGCACAGTTTACATAAAACCAGTTATTTCTTCGAAAATTCACTCTTATAGCCATGCTGCAAGGCTGTAGATTGTTCTTAATCCGATATTCGGATTCGACTTATCTTGAAATATGAACCAACCAATTTTAGGGTTACAAATTTGAATTGAATTTTCCTTGATCGGTTCATTTTTTAAATACTTTTAAGAGAGCAATAGCGTGGAGCTGAGTGCATTATTCTATCACTCGACAAGTAATTCATAATTTTAAGAACATTTCTATATAGTTTTAATAACAGGAAGAATAATGAAAAATGATGTCAAAGTGTCATGACAGGAGGGAGGTTTAGCTCAAGGTGGATGAGGAGGGCAAAATAAGGTTAGATATAGTGCCAAGATAGCCATTTGTGTGGGATTCAACTCTATAATGTTTATTATGTCATATAAAAGCTGAAAATATGAGCGGTCGTATACTTAGCAGTTGAATACCAATCTGTGAACTGGATGATGGTCGTGCGTCACAGCTATTCATGAATGACGTTTATACACATCATAATCGTTATCTCTCCTCTTAAAACGACGTGTAGGGACGGCAAATTGTTAAGCAAGAGTTTCCGTGTTGTACGAATAATAGATTAACGTAAAGTGTTCTGGATAGGCATTGCTGCCCAATGGAAGGGATGTCACTATGTTCTTCCCCTTCTATACAGAAGGCGCTAACCAGAGAAGCAACGTTCCCTCCGGAATTATTCACGGCCCTTCGTTAAAAATATAAAGGACTTGTCGGTCTAAAGAATGATTAATTGGCTATTACAAAAAGAGGGAGGAGGAAATTCTACGGTCAATGTTTAATTTGTGAAGGGAAGCTGAGTGCCTGTCGTGCGGGAGAAGGAGTGTTGGAAAGTGGGAAAATGTTGCAAAATCCAAATACGAAATGGATCTTAGACGTCGAAATCCATCAGAAATGTCGAACTCCAACATGGATCACCAAATTCAAACGTCGCCCTGTGAGTTTTCTTTTGATTATCAATTATTGACGACTTCGTTTCCTAGTCGCTACATTTCAATTAGAAATTCAGTAAGAATTAAATAATTTAATTATTGTTTTCCTAAAAAAGTTGTCAATCAATCATTGTATCGATTAATCGATTTCATTGACGTCAATTAATCGATGGATTAGTGAAAATATTTAATCCATTGCCAGTAATCAATGTTTTCTAGTTCTTCGCCCATCCCTAAACTTTATATTATAACCACAACATAAACAGCAACGGAATAATATGTAGCCCACAAGCTCAGACCTCTATGGCGTTCTTTCATTACTGAAATTCGTAAACTCAAACTGTTACTATCATACAAACCTTGGTTGCTTGCGGCAAATATCTGGAAGGTTTAACTTGTTTTCGTTGATCTTTAAAATTATTCACTCTTATTCAATATCTACTTCATATAACCGTGTATTTAAGTCACCCATGGAGCAAGGAAACAACGCACAGTTTTCACGCTTAAATTAAAAAAGAAAAAAAAAACACTTGTAAGATTCGGATTCACATTTCGTACTTGTTGACGTTCCACTGATGTTCTTACAAATCTAGGTCTGAGATAACGCGGAGTTATATCATAACGCAACGTCGTCGAGTAATGCGGGTACTGTGGATACCAGCCCCGTGCTTAGTTCGTCCGTAGTTCCTCAGATGTCGCTGTTCTGTACCCCCCTCCGTAATACTGAAAACACAATTTGAACGAAAAGGTAGATGTTTGGGTTCCATGAGTACCTACTTCAGTTATAAAGGGATAATTGTCGAGTTCGAACTTCTTTGCGACAAAATAATTTGTTGTCCATAATTAGACGTAGGAGCCGCTGTTAGCCTACAAGCCTATCTCATTGATGTTGTCTACGTTTGAGACGAGGCAAAATGTAGCAAAATGAGGCAGGGAACAGGAAAACATTGACGGTGGAGGTTAGGGGTAGGAGGATCAGGTTTCTATATGCACACTCAACAGCGAGGTGCGAAGCACTGAGCATCCTATATATGTGGCTGGCGGGCAAAATGGATATCATTCCTTTTTGCGGCTGAGGTTTTTTGGCGGGTGTTGTCTACGTTAGAGACGAGGCAAAATGTAGCAATTTGAGTTTTGTACTTTGTGAAAACTTAAAGTAGTGTTACCTCAAGTTCTCAAACGCTCTATGATATCTCTATTACTTTGAGCGGTGCAGGTTGCGGGTTGCACTCAAATCAAGTGCTAGTTCCAACTACCCTTGTACGTTGTGTTCATAACATGGGCATACGTCCCAAAACTAGGGATGGCAAAAAAAATGAAAACATCGATGTATCGATGCATCGATGCATCGACAGGCCGGCATCGATGCTCCAAAAACATCGGACCCCAAAAACATCGATGGAAAAAAAACATCGATGTTTTTAAAAAAAACATCGATGTATCGATGGTTTTCAATCAATTTTTTTTAAATTTATAAGCTATAAATTTATTTTATTTGTTACCATTATAATTCAGTTTCAAGAAAAAAAAAATCGTATAAACGAAGGCTGGGCTCATACCCTGTATTTGGCAGGTAGTCCATTCAAGAAAAGTAATTTTGAAAGCAATTTGCCCTCCAGGCGATTTCTCTGCTGCGTAAGAGTGGCACCAGCCTTGGAGAATGATCTTTCTGCCGGTACAGAGGTGGCTACCCTCCCCAAGTATTCTCTTGATAACGTGTACAGCTTGGGATAGACTGTCTTCATCTCTCCACAATTCAAGGGGATTTGAACGAATGTTTGATGCCACTGGAGTTGAGAGATACATTGATATCTCCGTGTCTAAGTTCACCGATAAGCTCTGAGAAGATGACATTTTCCTGTTGGTTTTGAACGCCAACGATTTATGATGGGCCCATATTATGTCACGGGACTTCTACGGTCCGATTCTGAAGATGACTGAGATGACGGGGAATTAGAAGTATCAACAGGCGCCACCAGTTTTTTAATTTGAGTGAGGGCTTTTGACGATGCGATGGAATCGGAAAAGTGAATATTTTTGAAACGGGGTCCAAAAACATGGGTAGGGTCAGCAAGTTTCCCGCCCCTTAAATCTCGAGTCAAATCCTGACATTAGAGCCTGTTTTAGCTGTTTTCACACAGGCGAAATATTGGAAGTATCGATACTTTTCAGCCAACACACCTCGATATTTTCATTTAAAGGAAATAAAAATTCAGAAATAATATTCCTAGGTATGTGAGAAAAACGTTAGAATAAAACATTCAGCAGCCTATGGCAAAAAAATTTGAAACATCGATGTATCGATGTGCCGATGCATCGAAACCCCGACATCGATGTTCCAAAAACATCGACACAGAAAACATCGATGGAAAAACATCGATGTGTCCCGCGAAAACATCGATGTTTCAAAAACATCGATGTATGATTGCCATCCCTACCCAAAACCTATTTGTCCTCATTTAGGACGAATTCCGATCGAACTCTTGCTTTAAGATTTATCTTCACCAGCCTCAAATCGAGACAATCAATCCGGCCGCGTTGAATGAAAAATGGTGAATTCGGATGGCACTCTGTTCGATTATAGCGTCGAGAAGCCCGAGAGACGAGCGATAGGAGCGACTGGAAAACCGAGAGGAGTAGGTTGTGATTTCAAAGGCTCTGGATGACACTTTAGCTGCCTTTTCCTTCGATCAGTTTTATTGTTATATTGCATCAGGCGTCGGACGGGTGAGTGGATTTTCTCGCTTTTTTCACTTGGTCAATCTCCGGTTGGAGCAGTAAACCTCTCGAGTTTAACTCTTTGTACTACTTGTGCGGTGGTCTTCATGATGAATATGTCTACGGCAACTATGTACGTGGCTGTATGATAAACTTGATCATTCAAATATTGACTTTTAAACTAAGTACACCAATAAACAACTGGGAATATTGCATTTTAGCCCTACAATCGTTTAGTTTTGACTCCATTTAACGTCACCCGATCCATCCCACTCCACCACCATCACCATTCAATCCCAATTCAAAACCATAATATTATGGAAGAAAAAGGGTGATAACTGGTGTGAAGATGGCTTTATATGGATAATATTTGGTGCAATTACGTTGTAAGCTTCAATAATGGAATGATCAATATGTAGAGGCTTGGCACTATTCTCCTCACTGTAGGAATGTACTCTCACATTTCAGAGATCTATTCTGTAACTTATTTATGAATAAAATCTTCCCCGTGATTTATTTATTGTCAAATCTTTTCTTTTTTAACGAATTTTTGAAGAAGATAATAAGAAAATGATAACTCTCGATAGAATTGAGATAAAATGGTTGAATTTTTACGAAAAATCTCGGCAATCGAAAGGATATTTCTGTAGATATGCAGTAACAAGCCACTGTGAGGGGGGTTTGAAGAGTTTTCTAAAGGTTTTTCACAGCACTGCGGTGATGAAGAAACGTGGTTGTTACTTGGGTTGTTCTTCACTGTTTGTCTGCTCCAATCTGATCTGACATCAACACCGTGTTCACGTCGAAAAATCGATAAGCTGTTGAGTTAGTTGGCAGAAAATGATTGAATGAGATGTTCCAAACATCAAATTTTACATAAAACCAGTCATTTCTTCGAAAATTCGCTCTTATAGCCATGTTGCATGACTATGGATTCGCATTCTGCAATTCATGGCGGATTACGAGTTTTTTTTGGGAAATTGGTCTTAGCATGTCTCATAAACAACGTTATAGTGAAAATAATGATACCACTGGATTTCATATAAGATAAACACAAACACCCTAGCGGCTAGGGCCTAGCATATCAAAAATCTGTTGAACTGTAAAAATGATGAGGTTTCTTCCAGATCAAACTTCACATTTGGTCAATTTAGCGCATTCAACCTGGAGTCTCAATGGAAAACTGATTTTTAAGTAACGTAGCAAGTTCAACATAATTATTGCATTTAAAACGTCTTCAACTGAATCGAATTGTAAACGTTTGTTAGAAGATAAAAGGTTCCATTTACGAGTATACTGAGCATCCTACACTGTGAGAAATGGGTGCTTGAGGCAGTAAGTAGGTACATGAGTATAGCCTGGTTCGCGGAATTGAAACGGTTTATTAAAACCGTTGGTAATGGTGACAGCTTTTATCTGGAACGGTCCATCCGAGTTGAGGAGAGGGATGAGACAAGCTGAATTAAGGGGATGAGTGATATCCGTCGTGGACGATGGAGCAGAAGGAGTTTATGAGGTAGATTCCCTTCCCTTCTCATACCAACCCTGCCGACTGAGTCCGATAACAGGCGACAAACTGACCTCACGGCCTCCCCTAATTACCTAATAACTTACCGGAGCTGGACACCACCGCTCCAACAGTGGCACGTTTTCCAACGGGAGTTATGCTGAGAAGTGGGCAATTTTCCGCACGTTTCAGAACCTGGTTTTTATTAGCAGTGTTAGTCCGTTTTGGTTTACTGTGCCAATAATAAACCACTGTAAATAACCACGTAGAAATATAATTACTTTATTATTAATAACCGCGTGCTGCAATGGGTACATAGGAGTGCATATGTGAGTGCCGGACACAAATCGCACATTTTTCAACTTCAAATCTTCAACTTCTATCGTTCAGGCTGCCCCACGTAAATACTACTCTCATTACTCTTCCCACAAATCGACACCATAAGAGGATAGAGTTCATGTTCATGTCAAATCAGGCTTTGAAATTGAGGTTTTGTATGAAGCTTGGAACTTCCGCAGATTGATTTGTAGCTGTGTTGGCACCAGATATCAGAATCCCCTTCTCGTTCTTTTATGCATTCTTCCGCATCAGTGTCCTCTTCATCTCCATTGTCCTAATTAGCCAGTTCTTCACCTTCACCCAACAAAATATTCCGATGAATTCAGGCTGGTGAAGGTTGAACACTCTAGGAGGAGCTTGTATTGATGTTGAAGACGATGGGGGAGCAGGATGCTTTGTCAAAGATGCCATTTTTGGCTAAGGAAACAAATCCAAACATGAACGGACGCAATAATCTGTCTGATCATGTGCTATATACAGCCCGTATATATACGGGTCAATACCGCTGAATTAGATGTTAAAACTAACGTACGCATATTGTTGTACTTATGTAAGATAAATACAAATATAGAGAAAAAAATTGAAACTATGAAAGTGAGAAATACTTAAATGAGTGGTCGCAAGTCATCTGTCAGATTAATACGCACTCCTCGGAGTCACGTGGCAAACTAGGGAACAAACTCCTACTGTGAGTGGTGGGGAGTCCCCCAATTTTACATCCCTTTAACCGCTCCTTTGGCGAACGAAAAACATGGTACCTCATCTCACAGAATAATAATTATTGAATCTATCGGGAGGTTAAGAAATTGACAACGATGGATAAGACCAACCAAGTACGCAAATAAAATGAATGGAAAGTCTTGATCATACCCAGATCATCTGTGGTCCTTTTAGAGGGAACCCCGGATGTGGGTTGATCGGCTGCGCATCCATTTTTGGACCCAATACCTTTGAAATTCCTCAGGGACGAATCCTCGTTTCGGATTCTGAAAAGACGTCAATTTCAATTTAACAGAAACGTCAAGGTGAAGCGTCAGAAACGTCAAATTTCCATAGTCCACATAACAGCGACACCTGGTGATGCAGATCATTTCGTCATGATAACCCGAGTTGACCCTGAAAATTCGGCATTTGGGCTCCGCCAATGCTGATTCAGTTGCCGAATACGGGAACCCCTCTGCGAGAATACGGGTTTGCGTGACCGGGGACTAACCGCAATAAAATGGTAATGCCGGGAGGCCTTACTCACATATTGTAGGTCTAAGTCACGTGTAACTTTGACGGCATCTGTTAGTAAAACCTCCCACTCTTCACTTCACCGGTCCACTTATCCTCGCTAGGCTCTCGCCAGGTTTCTCGATGAATATATTCGTGAATGAAACCCGAAAGATACCCAAAGATCGTAGGCAAGTTAAGGTATCAATAGTATGCGTGATTGAACTAAACCAGGAATTGTACATCCATTCACTGAAAATTCCTGGAGTTTCTTCATTTGTAGTTCCTATGAAATTGATTTACTTATACATGATTTGAGGTTTAAGATATTTTGTATATTGACCAGGAATGAACGTCGTTAAATGTATTAGAACACCGGTAATTTATGAATAAACCAAGTGAGTAACCTTATTGTGTTGGAATCCCAACAGAGGGATGTGAAATCAAGAAGGATTTATACGAAAAGGGAAAACCAGTGTGGGTGACAGGTCCGTGCGAGGAAATATATGCAGCAAGCTTGGGAGGGGTTCTAAAGGTTCGCGCTGTTGATTTAATTTTCTAATGCTCACAACGCCACCGGGATGGTTCCGGGGCCTGGTTGAATTGTAAAAAGGATGTGGCATATTGTTCCGTCCAACCTTCTAGCTTCTGTCCTTCACCGGCAGAGCTTCCTTCTGCCCACCTGAATTACTTCAATTCCTATTTCTAATAGGATTTTCCCCCTTCTGCAATACCTCTATATGTATGAATTTATTCGTCGGAAGCCCAAAAGACAGTCCTGTAACTGTCCAGGTGATGCAGGGGGGGGGGGGTCCCGCAGCTGAATGGTATGAAGGCCAGAAAGGTAGTCGCTTTCGGAAATCTTTGACGTTTGATGCGCTTTTGAATGCAGTTGGTTTTACACAGTCCGCTCTCTTGATTTTCACATACAGGGCGTTCGGCCCTTGGTGTGAAAGAAAAAAATAGGTGAAACTAGACTAAAAATGGAGTACAACGCCGCCAACCGCACCTTTTCATCTCAATCCGTCCCCAAGCTATGATTTTTTAAAGTTTTTCTCTTCTTCAGAAAACTACGTTTTTTTCTCATAAAAACCCACGTTTCTTCACTTTGAAACGACTTTTTTCTACTTTTGACCACATTTTTGGATTTATCGTTATTTTCTACATACGCCTAATGCACGTTCGTAATAAAAAACGAACTTGTAAGGACCGCAATTGCAGTTCAAGCATTGACACTTTAAAAAAAATTAAATTTTTGAAAATACTTTTACGTTAACTGTATTTTAAAGAAACGTGCTGGAGTTGTTTCAGGAAAACTTGAAAATTTAATCAGCTTTCTAATGGTATGGTCAACTCTGGAAATCCTCATCAATTTCATGGAGTATTCAAGTTTGAATGAGTAAAAATAGTAGGCACCTACAAAAATACGAGTACCTACTCACCAGAAAATTAACAAACGGATTTTCAATTTTGATGATGAGTTGATGATGGCTAAAAGAATGTTTATATGGTTGAAGATACCTAAATTCGGATTCTGTACCTCAAAAGACATAGAAAAAATGGTTGCAAGTGGAAAATTGATTTAGATTTTGTAGAGTGCCACTTTTAATACTCAAACGTAGGTAGAAAATAGGTATAACATAATATTATTATACCTAACATACTTACATTTATATTATACATGTAAGTATGTAATATATAATTTATATTACCCGTTTATTATATACGTTTGAGTGTTAAAAATAGAACATTAGAAACTCCCAATTACGTGTGCTGAATCCAAATCTGAAACCTTTTTTTCGATCAGGTCTAGTTTTTAAGATATACTCGTAGCTGATATATCTCAAAAACTCGTACTGATACCGAAAAACAGGTTTCGGATTTGGATTCAGCAAGCTGAAAACCTCAACATCAACCCTCGACTCCTCTGCACCAAACAACACCTTTTTCTTTTTTGTTGTTGTTTGGCAGTGTTATTTATGGTTACAGACCAATCGTGTACTTCAAAACGTTTTTGTTGGTTTATGGACATAGGGTTGGTTGAAACGTCGCAGTACATGAATTTATAGCTTCGATAGTTAGGAAACGAATTGGTTGTGTCCTATCTCTAAAATCCCACAACCACATACCTATATGTCACTGGAGTGCTGCAGTCGACGAGGGTTTTTCTCTGGTTTCCTAAGCAGTCCTCATTGTACCTTGACAGTTGTTCAACTATGGTAACACCCCACTGGTGGATAACGTAAGTAGCTGTTGAATCGGCGCGATGGTTTCTCGGGAGAAGTGTCACCCACTGTTTTAGATTCAAGGAGACCATTCGAGGTATATTGACTCGGAAAACGGACCGAAAGGAGGTTTTCAAGTGAAAACGGTCGCTCGAGGAACGCCGAAAGGGAGTGGGGTCGACTGGGTAATGAGTCAACTTGGAGCGGGAGAGATTGGAGTTGACACTGATGGCACTTAGGACTCACGACCGAGCATTACCACTATCTCATCCACCGTATCAGGTCAAGAGGGCGAAGTCTGGATAGCTGGAGGAGGGGTGTCCTATCGAGTCATGGCAAAGGGGTCGGTTGGGTAGGTCTGATAGTGCCATACAATCCACTCCTCTCGTTGGTATGGAGAAGATCTGCTTTCAATGGACATGCAATATGATTCACCCAGTAAAGTAAGCTTACCAATCAAACTTCACTCAGATATCCGCTTATTTATACGAGTAGGTATTCATTGACTTTGTATTCAAATCACTATTTGAGACTAATTATTGGGCTCTAATTGTGATTTTTCTGCAATTTGGTTTGTCTGAAAATGGAACATGGAACATGTTTTAGCCTTCAACTAACTGGCTTAAACCATCCGTTCGTTACGCTGTTTGCGTGATACAAACTTATTAGACGTTTTTGCACAGTTCCCGTCGTGGTAACTTGAAATTCGGCCTGTAGCCTCCTTGGGACTTACACTTTAAGCAGCATAAGGCCGGGGTCAGCTCAGTGGCTCCTAAAGCTAATTTATATGCGATTCACTCTATGAAACTAGGATAATAGGATTTAAAAATAAAATAGGAAAGGGAGCTGATACGTCCGGGGGGGGGGGGGCTTGAGTGGGTAACGGTGTTACCAGTAATTTCTCCAATATTGGCATATTTTCAACTTTTCTTTCCGGTCTGACTGTTAGTTTGAGATTCAATATTTGACTTGAAATCGAGACATATTTAATATGTTCGCTTTCTACTCCCTCCTCGGATTTGATTGGAACTCCCTGAGGTATCAAACTCCGCCCCCCCCCCCCCCCCCCCGTCCATTCACCACAATGCGAAATGAGGTTTTTCGATCTTGAGTTTTGTACCGCCATATTAGAATTCAGCGGTCTCGTGCAAGCCATTAGCTGGCTATCTCTTCACTGTGCGCCCACCGTGGAAACTCATCGTCACTATTGATGTTCCCCTTAATTTACGAATATATTTTACTGGACATACTGTGCATAAAACACCGCTACCACACAAATTACACGAACGAAAAGGGAGAAAAATTGTATCCCCACCAGGAGTCTCATCTTTCCCCTAGACAGCTCCAGTGCCCTTGAGGCCCTTCTCCTACAAGGTGCTGGCGTACTCAACTTCCCGAACTTATGTGCCGGGATGTCTTCCTAGTGCCTCCAACGCCCTTCTGTCACACAAACTCCAAAGGAGAATCGTAACGAACATGTAGCAATACTCAAGACTGAATCCAGCCTCACAACAGCTGTTGAGGCCACTTTTCTTGCCACGCCATCTGCTCGCTCATTTCCTTCCACCCCAGTGTGTCCTGATACGTACATTAGGGTCAATTTTTCCTCTGTACCCAGGAAGTTAAGCGCCTCCCAGCTCTCATTTGCCAGGCTTGACGTGGTTTGGGTCGCTGCAAGCTGCCTGGGTTTCCGATAAAATGAGTATCATCCTTCCCATAAATCTCCTCCTCATGATCTCTGCCACACATCCTCCAATCGCATTAAGTTCCACCTGGTACACAGTAGCATAAAAGCCCATCGGCCAAGATGCCTCTGTGCGAGCTCTCATACCACTGACCGCAGCCACTGACCTCCCATTCTGGTGCCATCTGTGAATATGACGATGTCCCCCGAACGATCCGGGGGTCTGGTACCCGTTCTGGCATTGAACCGCTCCTCAAAGTCAAATGCCTGAGTTGCTTTTCATAAGAAGGATCTCCATGCTCATAGTCCTTATAATGCCCGCATGTCCACTAGAAGAGATCCCTACTTTCCTTCCTTTCGAATCTCGAAGTCATACCTGTGGTATGTCAAGGCAGTTCCTAGAAGTGATTTCCAGCTATTAATTATTAATTTCCAGATTAATTATTCTTTGCCTTGGTTGTATCTGTGATGACCCTGAGAAGTACGTCCAATTCATTTTGAGCTAGAAAATGAAGCTACTAATTTTGTTTTCTAAATTTCGCGTCTAAATAATTATTTTCTTGGGTTCTTCCACACCCCTTTTGAGTTCCGTATCACAGTTTTGATCTGAAAAACGTGGTTCACTTATGCCTCGACAAACTTCACACCCCTTTCGTCACGCTTGGAGTGTCTGGTGACGTGGGTGGTTTACTCTGGATGGACAATGTTGACAGTGGCCGCTCCGTCCTCCGTCGTCCTCTGCCCCCGGGCATCCTCGTCTGCCTCCATCACGCAGCTTCTAGTCGACACCTTCACGTAGAGATGTTTAAAACGAACTTGAAGCTCCCTTGTTGCATGAAGCATATTTATGTGAGAAATAATCATAAAATGGTGAATAAATATCTAATCACTTGAATAATGTTAGATTGAGATTTGTGCTCCAAATTTACGATTACATAGAGATGTGCATGGTTGGAATCAATCCCTCCATGAATATTTCACTGATATCAGATAATTTAACTGATATTAGATGAAAAATATCACTCAAATTCTGATATAGCCTAATCCACATGTCCTCATTTTTCAGGTGGCATAAAAAACTGGTAATTTCCAAAGCTTTCACTTGTACCTACCTACCTTTTAAAACAGGTTAGTTTCAGGATTTCGCTGGGTCATATCCAATATTAAATCCTAAATTGAACTGAATTCATTCACTCCGGCACCTCAATTAGAATTAGAAAATCTGATATACTCATTTTGGCGAAAATATGGATTGGGCGGTGTCATAACTTGAGTGACTTAATATTAATACCTTTATATGAAACGACGTCAAAATCTTCAGATGGGTTCAGAATGCTCTAAAACGGATTTTTATCGCAAACATTCTACGATTACTCGTATTAACAAAACTCACGTTCCACTATTTACTAATAAAACCATTGCAGTCGCAAATGGTGCTGCCAAGCAACTCGACTCCAATAGTTCGATTATGAAATGAAGCAGTCGGAGGAAGAATTAGGACATAACTCTAAGTATATATAAGTATATGTAAATTGAGTTTGGCAAGTTGTGTGGCATTTGTGGATTGATTGATAGAAGTTCTCATTCAAGTTGATCATTTGAGTTCAAATCTACAATTGTGTATGTTGGTTGCACTTGAATATGTTATTATTTGGAGATGTATATATCTATGTTTGCAATAAATTTATTATTACAGATTGGCGAATGTGGTTCTGTAAGGAACATTGATCATTTTATGCGACAATGGTTGCAATCCTCCCAAACAGAGAATCTCTGTTTATCTCCCCCTCATGCTCTCCCTGAATGGTTGTCAACATTCTATCATTTCCACTCCACGTTGTTCTCTACAAAGAAGCCCGGGCTATCCCTTTCCGCCTGCACGATGACAGAACTTGGCTCCCAAGAGTCAGAATCCGGGCCAAAACAAACAGACCACAATCTGCGTCGCTCGACTTGGCCAGAAGCCGTCTTCAGAACTCGCCCACCTCCCAAGTTCCAACCCCCTGACCGCAACTTTCCGTAACAATCCTCCAAAGGACTCCCCTTCCCCTTGACCGCAATTCACGTTCTGTTCATAGCAGTATGTAGTTCCCTCCAACTTGCGGATATCCGCAGGAAGAACAGAAGTTCATATGTAGTTCCCACACGTACATCTCATTTGGACTAGAAATTCTCAAAGTACAACAAGTGTTTGGTTCCCTTATGTATTTATACTCGTATGAAAGTCAGCTGTACTTCACGTCCCTTTATATTGGTATTGACTTCCCTTGATATTTAATTTTCAATATTCTTCTTCAATTCTTATTCTTCCTACAACGTCGCCCAATTGGATGGATTCTCGTCTTATCGGTGGTTTTCTTGTCAATAATACAGAAATTTGTTATCAGTAGTGGTTTATGTTGTTGCTCCGAAAGAGGAACCATACCTACATCAGGCCACAGCTTTAGGCTACTTCACTGCACTTATACAATCAGAGCCAAGTTAGAATGACCCACCTCCAAGGCTCATATTTCCTTTCAAGATGAAGAAGAGTAATGGTGGAACAAAATGAATTTACCTCTGTACTGTATCTGGACCATCTACACTCCAAGATGATCTGGTGTGGTGTGCATACCACCACATCGTATTTATCCGATAAATCAGTCTTAGAGTGTGAGCTTTGGTTTTATAAAACCAATGGCCTATCCCTATCCACTTCTACGTTCATCTCTAAAATCCTCTTGATAATTGGAGAAAACGAGTGCTCATTTTTATCTTAAGTTTGTACTGAAATTCATCCCGTACGTCTCATTTTTCTCATTTTGGTTTATTATCTTCGATAATGAACCATTGGAATTTTATGTACGAGAACACAATGTTTTAGTGTCGAACTGTATGGAAGCGAAATATCTTCATTTTGGTGTACCTAATTGGAATGATATACAGTTGAATTAACTATATATCATGCTAATTTTGCAAAAGCCAATCAGTTGTGTTTCGGCCAATCGGAGCTGCGGGTCGTCGACATATTCCTATTATAACATACGTACTGCGTATCTCAATCAAACCTCATTTGAATAAAGCTTCCGCGCACTCAACAATAATTACAGCAGACCACTCCACTCTTTGTTTACGAATTGGATTAGGCGGTTTCGCGTTTCCAACAATGTAAATTTGATTACAGCTTTAGAACTCGGACTGGGTGGAAATTGAATGTACCTAACTGTGATACCCTCGCTAACTATGAACTCATCATGCAATGGGGTCAGGAGTTGGATGAACACAGGGCCTATGCCTACCTAACTCTAAGTAGGGCATGGTTGATATGAAGGTTTACTGGTAGCTTGATAATTGTTTGTGAAATTCAAATAACGTAAGATACTGTAACAGCTCTCTGCATTGGTCGTGGGTTGAAGAAACCTACTGATGTACCTATGTGTCCGTAACGAAACACCCGGATCATCACACTACCTCAAAACTCGTCAAGCTTTGTAACAGTCAAACTAGCTCCTGTATATTAATATTATTAATTATATTATTTATTAATATGAGTTATCATCTCGAAAAATTCAAATTGAACGGTTGAACGGTATACCTAGTTATTTATCATTAACCACAAATAATTATTATTCAACTATGACTAAGAATAATTCTTAATAATAATAATTGGTAGGTAATTAATAATAATTAATCAATCATACAGTGATCTAGATAGAAGGGTGACCTGCACAAAGAAGATGATAAACTAGGGTGTCAATAATTTGCAGAGTTTTTGAAATATAATTTGAGATTTTCGGAAGATATTAACAGATAGGATTTTTTAATAAAAACGAACAGGACTGCGAGATGTCTTGGGACTCAGTAATAGAGTGAACCATTACATGCGCGAGCGAAATTCTAGTATTCTCGCATTCTCTTAATACAGCGTTAATTTTCATGGTTGCTTCAACCAAATGTGGCCCATTGTCTTGAATAAAACATTGACCCGCCGAGCGTTCGAAGGCCATTTGTAAAGAAACTAAGTAGACTTCTACTATACGTCCGAAATAACTCTCCCACAACTGCAACATCAATCATGTCGAGCATCCATTAGGACTTCCGATGGGAATGGAATCAGATTTTCATTGAATGAGTTAGAAGCTGAATGGAAGCACTTCTGATAGCATCCCGAACTGATCCCTCCCTGCCCCGCTTTTCACGGCGCTCCTAATGTGTTTGGCCTCTCAGTCATTGTGATGTGTTTGCAAAAGTCTATCGGTTCGGAGTTAGTGGAAAGGAGCGATTACGCCCCTCTCGTGGGTTGGCAAAGTCTGAGAGTCAATATCGGGTAGGACGGAGGGGAGAGCGGAGCTTGTTCAAACCCATAACGGCTGGATTTATGGTCTTCAATACCCTGGTTTCGATGCTGAAATTCTACTCCTCGGTTGATTATTTTACTGGTGTTGGATCGCGAATCCATACATTGATCATGAGAAGAGTATTATGGTGTAATCTTGAGTGAAATGAAAAAATACGATGTCTACTACATATAGAATAACTTGTTGTTGCTTCATTTGTCACAGAGAATAAATATTCAATCAGTATGAATACGCTTTCGAGACGATTATCAAAGAATTACGAACCACATTCTGTAATCTACAGCTTTTGTTGGTGAATTGCGACGGATGAGTTCCCTAGATGAACGTTTTGGAGATTGAGCAATGGATTGGAGCAGACCTTCAGGTTTCCAGGAGGATCCCGTATCAAATACGTCAATGCTCCCGAGAGGAAAGCGAGTCACGTGAGTAGGGATAACAAAGCTCACGTACTCAGAAAGAAGTAATCTAGGGCGGCTGATGGGTAGGACGGGGCCATCGGGAAGTGATGGAAGCCGGAGGTGGGAGCAGTAAGAAGGTTTTGTCAGGGGCAATCACAAGGAGAGTCAGGTGAGGGTGGATTCTCCCCGTCTAATAAGGTAATATCCCTTCTCTCTGCAGAACCTGACAGTCATCCGTCAGAGCACATCCTCCCAGGGTGGTCGCCTCAGCTTTCACGTAAACGCCCAGTCTTTTTTTCCCCTTCCCATTCGCACTTGATCATGTTTTTGCTCCCTAGCGCTCTTGAACTTTGCCGAATGACTAATGCAATTGGCTCTCTCATTCGACCATGATCAAAAATTGTACGGAGGATTGGCGCATTCATTTTTATGTGGGAGGGGCATGATGAAACTATGAAATACATTAAAAAAATAAGTAGTTATTGAAGGTGAGAGAATATGTTAGATATACAGAAAACCATTGGCCTATAAAGTTTACATCATCCCTCAAAACCAGGATTTACATCGATGGTTTCAAGAAGACATTGATTAAGTCGGTTCAAGCATTGAAGGATGTGCCGAAGATAGTTCGAACATCTAGCAATGTGATAACGTTGATGTGGATTATTCGATTTGAAGATTTTTAGTACTGCAAACACTCTCCAACTGCGGCGTAACGCAAGGAAATTCCACTTACATGGTTAAATAGTTAGGAAGGGCTTATCAGGCCAAGGGATAGAGAGAGAAGGAGGTGCCAAGATCGGCAATATGGTCAGTCTGATTTCTTTTTAGCGAATTTTCGAAGAAAAGGAAGCTATTGTTCTCGGTCCAAAATTTTTAAAACTCGAATTTCCGAAAAAGGTTTGCGCCAAAATCCGTTTCAGACCATCTTGAATTTACTGCCAAAAGACACAAAAAATCATATGTATATATTTATGTATTTATATATTTATGTATTTATGTATTTATGTATGTGTCATTCCAGACGATAACTCTCGATAGAATTGAGATAAAAAGTTCAAATTTGCACACAAAATCTGTCTTGGCAATCGACAGGCTAAGTTCGAAGATGGGCAGAATCGGGCCACTCTAAGGGGGGTGTAGGGGAGTTTTGAGGGGGGGGGGGGAAATTTTCCCAAAATGAAACAGTCTGACAAGTGACACCTCAATTTAAAGGTTTTTTTAGGCTGAACACGATGATGGGGTTTTTGGGAATTTTGGGGGGGGGGGGGGATTACCCATTAATTCTCTAACTGAAACAGTCTGACATGTGACACCTCGTTTTAAAGTTTTTTTTATGCTGAACACGATGGTGAAGTCAGATTTGCGATATCTTATTTCCTTCTCAAACTGGAGCAATTTGAAGATAAGGAAACGTTGATGTTCTTGAGATGTTCTGTTCGGTTCTCGTCTAATCTGATAGCGGAATGAGATATTGATATTCTAACTTCATCATCGTGTTCAGCGTTGAAAAATCTATAAACTGAGGTTTAGGAGTCAAGGAGTTAGGTGTAGGTTTATCATTTTACATAGAAATAGTTATTTCTTCGAAAATTCGCTCTTATAGCCATGCTGCATGACTGTGGTTTTTTTTTTCTTTTGTATTTGTGTAATCACGTTTCCTGCCAGAGTGGTGGAGAGGAATTTATGTGCAGGTCAATAAATAAACAGTCAAACAGTATCGGCAATAAGTATTATCTGCATCATGAAAACCGACCAGCCGTTCGTTCAAACGTTGGAGAAGACCTGTACAAAGAAGATAATAAACCGTTGTCAAGAATTGGCTGAGTTTTGCTCAACCCCTTCAATAGTAAACTCCGTGAAAACACCTTTACCTAGTAAATTATCGAGTTGGTATCTCATTTCCAATTTGTTTGAAATGTTGAATACATACCTGCCAGCTGTTATTAAATTTTAACACCGATGTAACGTCAATCATACATCCGTTATGATTGTTTCTTCAAGTTGAGGATTTCTTTTATGGGGAATCAGTTCGGAAATTGCTTATTGAAAAACGCATTTTCTTCTCAATATTAACTTCACCCCAGATTGAAGGAAGCTTGATTGAAATTTCATTCTGGAAGTAGAAGAAAAGATAAAAGGAAAAAGACTCGTCCGTTCCCGAAGAAAACAGAAAAAAAGAACTGCTTAAAAAAGAGCAAAAAAAAGTTGCGGATTGAAGATAATAAATTCCTCCAGAAACGAATGGGAAGGAGAAAATAAAAAGAATAAATTATCCGAGCTAACGTTATTGAGGGCGGCCGAATCCCATCCGAAAGTCTTCACGGGCTACTATTTCACTCCTCCCACTTTCCTTTACAAGAACCCCTCACCTTCTGCCTCTTACCGCCTCTCACTTCCTTCCACTTCTTCTCACCTCCGTCGTTTTGTGAGGGGGTCCGGAGGGCGCAAACGATTCGGCTCCCACGAGTTAGGGTGGTCCACTCATCAATCAGAGCCCGAAACTCGTGAAAGGCAATGGGTGAGAGAGGGTTAAGTGAAGGAATGGACGGGAAGGGGGATGATACGAAGTTTTTTTTTCAGGTTAGATTCTGCTTCACTATCGATCCGTTTCTGGCTTCTTCGAAGCTGTAGGTAAGGAAGCCCTTGTGGTCGTCTGCAATAATTCTCAAAAAATGAGGAATCTCAGGGGTATTTCAGGGAGGAGGGCAATAATGAAGGAGGAACTTGGGGACTAGACACTAATAAAACAGAACATCAAACATGGAAACATTAGAATGCAAAATATATGGAAACCTTGAGGTGCATTTAGAGAGCGCATGGAGGCACAGAGAAGAGTGGGATTCGACAGGTGGCGAGCAGTTTTGTATGAACAGAAATATGATTTTTTTTCCGTTAGGAAATATTTAAGAAGCCAATAAACTCTTGGTTTGTGAAATATTATGTACGCCAATAAACTCTTTATGTAAGCCAATAAACCAGGGGGATAAAGGTTATTTTGATGTGGGTGAAGGGACACCATGGAATTGACGGAAACACAAAAGCAGATGAACTCGCTCGGCGGGGAGCCAGGCTAGGTCCCCGCCTAGACATTGCGTTTCCGAAAGAAGATATTTATGCGGTAATCAGACATTAGGTACTATGTAGCACAATGGCGTAAAGCATACGAAGAGGACAGCACAAGTCTTGACAAGCATACGAAGAGGACAGCACAAGTCTTGACAAGCATACGAAGAGGACAGCACAAGTCTTGACAAGCATACGAAGAGGACAGCGCAAGTCTTGACAAGCGTACGAAGAGGACAGCACAAGTCTTGACAAGCATACGAAGAGGACAGCACAAGTCTTGACAAGCATACGAAGAGGACAGCACAAGTCTTGACAAGCATACGAAGAGGACAGCACAAGTCTTGACAAGCATACGAAGAGGACAGCTTAAGTCTTGACAAGCTACATTGCCTACTCAGCCTTGGATGCTTCAAGTTAAAGGAGACCGGAAGCTTTGTCGAGACATCGCGCTTGCGAACAGGAGTAACTGTATGCTCAGCATATTTGTTCAGAATTGGTGCTCGTCCGTCGCCGGAGTGCTCATTTTGTGACGACCCAAAAGGTGACGCTGAACATTCATTGATGGAGTGTAGTTTCTTCGCTGTACAAAGAGAAGAGTTTTTTGATTTTCTGATTTGTCGAGTGCCATCACCATTCGGGTATGGTTGTATATTGCGAAATGTTTCCTTGTATGAAGAGTTTTTCAAGTTTATAACCAACTGTGGACTGAAGTTTTGATTTAAGTTTTTGGTTTTCATTTATATAAGTGTTTAATTATTTAATTGCATCTACATGGCTGTATTTTATGTAGAATGCCAAATAAAACGGAAAGAAAAAAAAAATATATATTTTAGATCCACTGGGCACCAGGAGAGGACGGCACCTCCAGGTCATGTGGGACTCGAACCTCGTCTGTTTTTCCTACGTGGAACTCGGGCCTCTCTTCAACACGAAAAATAATACATACTGAAAATGTTGGAGATTTAAATACAAAGAGAAACCTAAATTCAAAACTCTGTACGAAATTTCAAGTCAATCGGTGAAGGTGGAGAGGCTGCAGCCTTGTCCGTCTGAATAAGAAGAAGAAGGAGAAGACCAAGGTAAGGACGAAAAAACTGGGTTTTTGGAGTTGCCAACTCAGCACCCTTTAGACCTAGCGACTTGTAACTTACATGGCTTTCTATTGTACACACCAAGAAGATCCACACCGAATTTCAAGTTGATCGGTCAAATAGGAGCCGAAAATAGAGACCTCTCTAACTGTTGAACTTCTCATAACTTCCCTACTATTGAACATCGTCCTGTCCGATAACGCACTCGGTTTCTCAAGCTACCAAACGTTCCACGTTGTTCCGCCCCTCAACGTTTATTGCAGCGTAATCGTGGTCATTTTGGGAAACCCGAATCGTATACGTGTAATGGATTAGAGATGAATTTGAACGGGAGGGGAAATACAGGAGTGGCCATATCTATATCGAAACCTGATCCCCCATCTCGTAACCTTTTAGTGAGGTCAGTCATAAGCCCCAGGCCATAGCAATAATGGGATGATCGAGACGAAGGAGTCAGGATATCGGAGAACCCATGTTATAAGACGTTTCGATAATGGGATCGAGTCGATGGATTTATTTGTCACTTATCGTCATGAACGTCGGTTATAGTTTGCAGTTCCAAGAACCTAAGTAGTTTTTTCAATTCTCCGTTTCACTAACTTCGTCCACTCAGAACCAACAGTATTGACTCATAGTGTCATAGTGTGCCCAAAAATAAATTGGAATAGTCATACTGTACATGAATAATCAGGTTATGTATTTCTATCGTACGTAATTAAACGTAATCACCATCAAATAGAGATTTCAGGGTCTTGGAGACGAAAAACCACAATTTTCCTTTGTTTGGCCCCATTCTATCTTCCAAACTGTTTGAATTACGAAAAAAATTATAGGGGGCATTTTTGTCGAGAATTTACTCTTCTTTAATTTTGTTTATAATCAACTGTCAACTCAACATAATATTATTATGTTTTGGGTTTAATTGTTGAATGTTTGATCTAAATATGTTAAATTTTATCACACCCCCACCCTCGGGGACTTTTGGTATTTTGTACAAGATACTCCACTAGACACCTGTGCCAAATCTCAGCTTTCCGCAATTTTTTCATCCTAAATTTACCCAATTTTACTGGGCTAATTAGCAAGAGTGATGAGGATATGAACTTTGAAGTGCTATGGTGGTTTCCATGAACAACCAATCCGAATCTCGATTAATGTAACGCCGTTAATTTTGATCACACTAATATCGTAAACCATTCGTTTGAAAGCTCCTAATAGGAAATCTCACTTTCCCAAAATCCCCACGCTACCACTCGCTATATCGTCACTATTTCACACCAGAAAGCAGCCAGCAGAGAGTCTACGGTATTACGGGTATATTGGTAAAGGCTGTAATTGGTCACACTTCTAAATTTCTCTCGTACTGGGAAGAACACTTGTGAGTGAATAAACGTCATCATGGTGGACTCGTGATCAATGGCAAGAGTGGTATTTTTCAATATAATATGTTGAACATACTCGTATTTTCAACATATCTGTATATATTAATTATTGCCAAAGATACTAAATTGCCTCTCATCTTCGTACCCAATGAATTGATTTCATGAGGCAAAGAGCGTTTTCACATTTTACGCCATTTTTAATCACACACCACTCCTACAATGTTGATATTTATACAGTCCCTGAACTAATTCGATACTTGAGTCATCAAACACTAACCGCAGGCATTACATTGGACCCATTTCACAAATGGAAACCTCAACACAGTTCCACAAGGCTCGCAAACAACCTAAGCTCCTTCGAATGGTCCTGCGGGACCGGTCTCGCGTTGTAAACTTTTATAGAGGAGAGCATTACGTGGAACGCAATCCTCCTAGTGACATAAATAAACTTGGAGTTTTCGTCCCGAATCTGTGTTTGAGGTGTTTTTCCCCATCTATTACTTGTCCTGTTTTATTTGTTTTTATCCTTATTGACCACACTGAGATGTCTCCCGCGTTTGAATTTCGTATTTTGTGATTCAGGAGTCTTGTGTTCGACGAAGAACTGAAAGATCATAAATGTTTTTCACTTTCAACACAAAAAGATTATACGTCATTCACCACTATGACATTTCGAACATCGACTCAAGTAGGGTAACACCTCCAGTAGTAGAGTTTCTACTTTAAAAGTAAGTTTCATTTCAAAAAATAATTTCGGTCTTATACGATGAAAATACTGGCGTAGATAATGTACTTATTTCTTTTCTCGTTTCGTATCTACGTTTCTTCTTCCACGTGAATTCTTATTTCATACTCTACACTTGCTGTATTCCCATAACTCTTCGTTCAATAGTTGAAATTCCATTTCGGTCTCCATTTTTTTTCCAATTTGGACTCCCCTTGGTGTGTTTTCCAAGTTTGAGTTGAATTTGTATGATTGGGTTTTCAATAATGTAGATCAAGTGGAACGGCGGGAACAAACTCAATCATTTCCTCAATAAATTGCATTGGAAAACTTCTTTTTAAGCTGAAATGGATTTTAGTTTGAGTGATTTTCTGGTCTCACTCTCGACTGTTTCATGGCACTCCGACGCGAGCGTTTGAAATGAAATATTCCTGAGTATCGTATAACAGGGCGTGGGGAGCTAGAGGGCATTCGTTGATTCGAAGTAATAATTTAGAGGAACATCGTTGGGTTTCAATCGAGAACCAGCTCAATCATGCTCCCCAGACAGAAACGAGGCAGGAGTGGGGAGAACACAACGATTCACCTTGGTTTGATTATTAATGAAAGGGCGAAGAGGAGGAAGGTAGGTGTTAGAAATGAAGTTACCTATCGACCTATCTCGAGAGGGTTCCTACCTGGGAGTCATCTGTAGTTCCTGGCAATCACCAGTCCTGAGGGCAGCTTCCCCTCTTTGCTTCTCAACGCTACACAATCAACAGTTGGAATTATATCGCTCCGACTACGCATCCCTTTTCAATTCCTCCTACTTCCACATCCCCCAGACAACTTTATTGATATTGTCTCTAGAGACGGAACAATACGGACCGCTGCCGTGTTCGCTAAATTAATTACGGAAAACAACACTTCCCTGTGAGTGCCTCGTTTGAATTTCCTGGAGGCTTTCTGTTTTTGTTCATATCACTCGTTCCACAGTTTAACTAACTGACCTGTGAGTGGTGAAGATCGCTAATTCAATTTAGATTGTCTAGCTCATACGAGACGCACCAAAATCACCAACATCCGTTAGGCCAACTTTAAAAAAATTAACTCGCTCATTATTTCGTTATCTCAATTATTTATGAAGAGAGTGAAGCTGAAACGATGCTATAAAGGAGGTTACCACCATTATCAAAGTTGATATTGAACAGTAGATCAAGCAGAGAGAAATGACCGGTGAGTTGATTATTCCTTTTGAAAAGTCACGCAGTTACACAATGTTGTTAATTGTACGAAACGTGAGGCAATTGTGTTATTTCTACTCGTTTATAATGGAAGCAAGAGAAGTTCGCCTTACGTAGAAGGGAGGGAGGTCGTGAGAGGTGTCCAATATTTGAACAGAAACAATATACCTACGTTGAGTAATCCACATAAATGTAGGTAACATCGGATGTTGGATAACCGAAGTGAAATTTGTCCAAGAGAAACCTTTTAGCGCACCAACCAAACAATTAATTGTTATATCGTGGGGTATTTGATAAAACCGTTCTAAGATTTTCAGAATAAAAGGGACCTCTGCTTTGGATTTAGGTACGTATTCAGGAGTCCCTAGGCTTAGATGACCCATTAGCAGAGAGATTACGTTTCCTGTTCAAGTAGTAGCAAAACAGCACCTTCCTGTCTCCCCGGTAGTTATTATTCGCGGATTAAAATGATCCAGTGCAATATGCTAAAAGCACCGACTTCTGTTATAAGCTAGTACGAGTCTGCAGCTCTCAATACTAACTACCCGAAATTGCTACTAGTGCTTTTAATGATAAAGTGCTAGTAGAAGCGATTTCGATTGGTTGCTGCAGGAGCCTTCCACTCCCCGTGAGGCTCACCACTTCCCTTTTCCTGGGTTTCGCTGTTGAAAATCTCATTTTGCTACTTGAAAGGGGATAAGTTGATTTTAAGCCCAAGGCCTTCCAAAGCGCGGTTATCGCCTTCTCTCCGAAGATGAGCCCACCCTACCGCCTTCATCCTTCTAAATGGAGCAGCTTAGGTGCTCTTGACTGAAAATCGCTACCACTCCTCAGCCCCAAAGCTCCCCCTTCGCGCGATTCCATTATGTCACTCAACTTATAATACACTCAGGGTCTGTTAGCCGTGTGAATCGTAATCTTCAACTTTAATCAACGCCCTAAAACGGCGGAACAAAAGCACCGCGGTTCCACTGACGGCTTCAATGCAAATTTGACTTTGATTTAGGAGGGTGTAACTGCCTAGCCATCAAAGTTAGTCGACAAATCTCGTCTGTCTTCCGGCACTCCCCGGCGTTCCCCTGGCGCATCTATAATCACCATGTGTATCCAATAACGTCCTATCAGAAAATAGTTTCCTCTGATAAGTAAAAGACGTGCGACTTGTGGTTTTCATTTCTTCGACACCCCGTTTGACGGCCAATCACAAATCAATGCTTTTGCAAAACTAATAATTGAACGATGGAAGTTTTTTTTTAATTTTTTTCAACCATTAAGTAAGTACTAAATTGAGTTCACAAGTTGCTCTAAATGTCTCCCGTTTTGTCGAATGCAAAGTTCGTCGGTAAACTTATTGTGAAAAATTACCACAAAGATGAACTCACTAGTTCACAAAGGGTACATTTTACATGAAAAACCCAAGATTTAGCCCGAAAAAACTCTTTTTTCCCCATCCAAACCTCATTTCCTCCCTTAGTTCAACAGCAAAAAACGTTTTGACGAGTCCGTTACAAAGCTGAAGTTTTGGCGCATTTTTTAGCATACCTTCACAGTTCTGCTATAAGAATTAATAACATTACTAAGCGTTTAAAAAACAGGTGATTTTGAGATTTTGACGAAATCTACTTTTCAGACTCCATTATTTATTTATTTATTTATTTATTTATTTAGTTGTACATTTCACAATTGTATACGTATATATAAACAAAACATACTATATTACAACTTATTGCTAGGCTAAAGGCAATGCCTGAACTACCTAGCAAGAATTGCTGTCAAACATTAACATTACTAATAAAAAATAAAATACTACTTCTGTACAACTTGTTATTGATACAACGCACTAATATAAAATGTGTGATGCCTACAGAATACATTGATATTTCCTATGTATAAATACTATTTACAGCCTCCTCGCATTCCACTATACTATTCAACTATTTACAGCCTCCATTTGCACTCCTCAGTTCCATCTAAGCATCATTTGGCATCAAAGAGGTAGAAAATTTAACTTTCTTTCCAACGGCATCGTCAAATTTGAATTTCAGTGCAAATTGAGGGAGTTATGGCAATTTTGATGAAGTAAAGTCGAAAACACGAAAAAAATCTTAAAATTGAAAAAAGTCGGATTTTGAGTGGATTAAAAAATAATGTTTACGAGACACTTTCGGTCGGAAATTAAAAGTAAAACAAGTAGGAGAGCTGTCGGACACCACTCGCGTTACACACTGTATGCATAATATGTCTATTATATTCGTAATATACTCGTATTTCTTCTTGTAACGAATAATTCGTAGAAATTCGTTTTTGGAAGAATTATTCTCATTATTATTATTCTGATTCTCCGACTCCTAAATCACGAATTTCTTATGTTTTTGGGTAAATTCCGTATTTAAGAAACGTTTCTGGTTTTTATCAAAGAAGCGCTGATTAAAGTAATAAGAACTCCTTCAAAATTATTCAGATTATGAGATAAGGAGTATAAACAAAAATTAATGGGGGTGTGTTAGTAGGTAGGTTGATGTCTGGTGCACTTATTTAGTAGCAAGTAGGTACTTTGAAGTGCACCAGCACATATAAAAGAATTACAGGTACATTAACCAACCTATGCCTAAGTGTTGGGTTGAAGTTTAGCATCACTAAAACACTCGTTCCCTCGGAACTTAAATCACTCAGTGGATCCAGGTCCTGTTCTATTGAGGTTACTCTCGAGCTGTTCAGTTCCAGTTATTTATGTCACGGTATCTCCACCATGTAGGCATTATACTGCGGTTCTGCTCTACACGACAGAGAGGAGCTGCACTACACGGCCGCTGCATCGCTCAGCGACTCTAAACTTTCGCTCTAATAGACGACTTTATAAACCTCCGGCCGTATTCTACTTTGCGACGGTGTTTCCTTGGGCGACACCTAATACGTTCCGCATGAGCTCTAACTTTTCCCGCTGAGCTACAGGGGATTAGGCTTCCGCCTGTGCCTTCTCCGGAACTCCGGAGAAATAATTATGCTCCTTCCAGGCT
This sequence comes from Stenodema calcarata, assembly GCA_963920205.1. Classification (NCBI taxonomy): domain Eukaryota; kingdom Metazoa; phylum Arthropoda; class Insecta; order Hemiptera; family Miridae; genus Stenodema; species Stenodema calcarata. The sequence continues at coordinate 11,575,522 of OY986061.1, read as the reverse complement.
TGATGAGGGGTTTGGTCTTTGCAGTATCGCCGTGTCGCTGTAAACCTACTTGGCAGCTTATCGTGGATATAAACAATGATTAGTTTCTACCCGTGTTTTCCAAATCTGCACAACCCTATTCTGTAGTATCTCATTTGTAAGTTCATGTAGTTTCTACTACAATTGAAAATAAATATCCTTCGAAGGGTACGGAGAGTGACTGGTGGCACGGTAGGTACTGCGGGTTCTGTGCACACCCCAGCCAATTTTTCGAATTTCCAACATTCAGGAGGTTGAAGTACAGCAAGCTCAACTAAAACACAACGTAACTTTATTAAATCACGTTGTTAATCACAAAAACGAAGAATGAAAAATGGATTTACTAGAGAGATTTACTATCAGTAATTTATTAACCAAATTACAGCTTCTTAAAGTTTATAGCATAGAAATTAGCTTTGGGAGCCACTCAGCAGATCCGGGGCTTGGGCAGCGTCAAGTTAAAGTCCTAAGGAGGCTGCATGCCAAATTTCAAGTCTCTACCACCACGGTAACTGCGCAAAAAAGTGACATTTTTCGTGTCACGCAAATTTGTACCGTCTGCAAACGTTTTTCATGCCTTTTAGCTCTTTTCTAGTTACCAAATTGTCAAGGCCTGGCAAAAGAAAAATTAGAGCGCTTTATAACGTTGTAAGTAACGCATTTTAAATGACCATTAAGATCAGCTATTATAACAGTAATCATTTGCCAATTCGATTATAACACCGCAAAGAAAGGTAAAGGATTAGAGTACGCCTTTATTTGTTGCACTAACTTGTTTACCCAATTAGCTCAGATAATACGATGTATTATCGCCATGTCATGTCCCCACGTCAAAACACTATTAATTCGAGTTCAGTCTAGTTTCTATAACCCCTATCCATATCCCACTCAAAACCGGTTCATCGGTTTGGCCATAAGTAATTCGATTCTATAGATATAGAAGATTGAATGATGGATTAAACTAAATCACGAAAATACCCGTTTGTAAGTTAATGACTCAGTTCCAATCTGTTTTAAGAGTGTTCAGGGAGTAATGGAAATGATCAGCGGATACATCATCAATCCCCCAGAGGGCTGTTTTTTAATTTTATTTTTGAATGGTCTCTCGTCTTTGTAACTTGAATAACGAAAATGATTGGAATGGACACCAATGATCCTTGTGTTGTTATGTATGACACGTTTACTTACGAAACAACCATCCATGTTGAATCGTTCGCTACAAATCTATATTCAATGCGGGTCCCGATAAATGTTCAGCCCGTGGGACGACGGAAATTCTCTTTGATCCCCAAAAAATAAGGGCATATACACGGTAAATGTGCGCTGATGTTACTTTCATACCAGCTACACACAATCACCATTTTTGACTAAATACAGACCCACCACTCGTTTCCAACTCCCTTTAATTACAAGGAGCTCCAATCGCTCACGTCGTTAGGTTCCCCCATATTATTTCCGCCATCTCCGCCCATAATGACCATTCCGTTGCTCCATTATATTCATAAAAGTTCCCCGTTAAAAAAAAGGTCCGTTTTTCGTGAAAGAAAGGAAATATCTCGTCCAAAAAGTCGAAAATAAAGACAGAAAAACACCGACGCTAATACACAAAAGCCTTTCTGTAGAATTAGAGTGGCCTTTAATTACCACCGGAAAAGTACGGTTCTACTGACGGCTGGTCCGAAGGTGGGGGGTTTGAGGGGTTCAAAGGGAACTTTCCCTGAACGTCTCATTTCTCTTTTTAAATGGTTTGTCCCCGAAACGGTTGGTAGAAAAACCAGGAATACAAAAAGGCCGACAGGCTCTTCAGCCTGGCTCTTTCTTGAGTTATGAAAGACAAAACTCAGTTATGAGTCGGGCTATCCATTACGGAATAATGTGGCATTAGTGCATCATCACGGGCGCAATAAGTGACCTAAGGCAGCAGTATTTGGTTATTCACTGGTATTTGCCCCCCTAATTAAGAACAATGCAGCTTGTGGTCCAATTCCTCGGTGGAGAGTGAAATGAGCGTTGGTTGGAAGTTCATCAAAACCAAAAGAGCGTGCAATTTCCAAATATTTCAGTCCGATCCGAGGCACGCTCTATCCCTGCTGGAGCTCGATGACAGGAAGAATCTGCACAGAAGACCGATCAACCTCCAGAACTGGACATCTGTAGCATTCATCTACAGCTAACTGGTCCAGCTGACGGCCTAGCCAACCGATCTTCAAGCTGCAGCATCTTGGAACCTCACCTGACAGCCAGGAGGAGTGAAAGTAGGAGATTTTGCAATCTCTCCCCTATAAGACAACATTTCAACCCCTCAAGAACTCATCTCTTCAAGAACTCATCCCTTCAAGAACTCATCTCTTTCCCCATTAAACTCAGTCTCATCAATTTTTGTATTTCTATCGTTAAGGGGACCATGACATATCTCATTTTTCGCAACTTTTCAGGAGGCCAAAAAAAAAACCGTTGATTTGCATAAGTATCTGCTATCTAAATAAATAATATTGAAGTAGGGTTGACGTTGAGCTACAGATTCTAAGTAGGGCCCCGTGGGAAACCTCATAGGTATCGAGGGTACGCTAATAATCTGTTCCAGCGGTCAGGGTAAAGTAATTTTCAACGCTATACAGGCTGGTGAATCAGATTTACGATATCTCATTCCGTTATTAGATTAGAGCAGATGAACCTTGAAGAAAATCTCAAGTAACAACCGCATTTCTTCATCTTTAAATTGCTCCATTTCTCCGTTTGGAGAACGAAATAAGATTTCGCAATTCTGACTTCACCATCGTGTTCAGCGTTAAAAAACTTATAACGAGGTGTCACATGTCAGGCTGTTTCATTTTTGAAATGTATGGGTAGTTTTCACCCCCAGAAACTCCCAAAAACCCCCCTTAGAGTGGCCACGGATATAAAATATTATATACATAATATCCATCCCATACCATCTTGAATTCACTGCCAAAAGACATTTCAAGACTTCAGTGAATTCAAGATGGTATGGAATAAATTTCGGTATACATTAAACAAAAATTTTTTTTTGTTTTCAAATATTCGATTTTTTAAAATTTTAGACCAAGAACAATAGCTTCATTTGCTTCAAAAATTCGCTAAAAGGTGAAAGGTACTAGTTTGATGCTAAAATTTGGAATTAGATTCGTTCGAATATTCCAAGCCACCCTTCGATGGAGACGATTCATCTCATTTATTACAGTATAAACATTTAGAGAAGAAACGCCTCATAAATTTCCCGTTGAAGGTCTCAACGTATTTGGAAATGGATTGTCAAATTGATGGTGGTTTCACGGAGGACTAGGTGTTCGATACCGAGAAAATCTCCTAGTTCAATTAATTATTCTGCGGAATTCGGAGAGTCCTCGTGTCTGGGTCCCAAATTTCATTGGTGAATGTTGATAAATCATCATGTCAGGCTCAACGTAAAGCGAATTGGACGCGACAGTTCTTAGTTAGCGCCTGTTGAATGGGGGGTGGGTTCTGGCGTGGCCGTTGATAATTCTCACTGCCAATGTAGGAAATGCTGACGGGGAGTAAAAAAGACGGTTTGGTGACTCAAGAGCTTTCTAACGGAGGGCGGTCGAACTGAAACCTCCCCTACCGGCAGCATCGAGCGAACTGCCACGTCCTTCCCTCCGAAGACGTTTAGAATTCAAATTTGCTCTCGTACTTGAAACTGACAGCCGCTGCTTGAATTTCACTCAAGTTTCCATGAAGTTGTTTTCCGTTTATAAACAAAATTAAATTGAACCTAGTGGCTCTAAGTTTTCTGTGCACAACAATAAATTCAATAGTGACATCAGTTGAGTCTAAGATTGGTCCACAAATACAAGATGCCCTCAAACAAGGTGAAAACCACACTTGATGATAAGGAAGTTACCACTTTCAACTGTTAACAATATCACGAATATGGTGGGATATTTATAAACAGAGTAAAATAATTTGGTGCAAATCCCTGGTATACAGATTCATTGGGATGGTCAGCATGTCGGCGTATCCATGATTGCATTGCTGTATCCCGTTGAAAATCGTGTTTGCTTTATTCAATAATGTACCTATTTCCGGGGTTAACTGAGACTCAACTCTCTTGAACCTACTAAGGAACGGAGAGTGTAGGCCAAATTGGACGGATACATCAACCCTGGTATATCAACATTTTGTTGGACAGCGATAGGTGGTTGTTTTCTATAACCACTCAGTTGCCGAGTCTCATAATTCAGTAACGTGGTCACTGAAGGTGAGTCACTGATCGAGGAGTCCACCAAGCCACTTGTGACATTTGGCTTTTGGTATCGTCTCTCCCATTTAATTTAGTTTCCGCTTGTATATGTTTGCTACGGAGTTAATTCTAAATCTCCATTTCGTTCTCCATTGCCTCCACTTTTTGTGTAAGGTTTTGCAATATCTCATAAACAACGTCAGCATCAAAGCGGCAGTCAGCATATACAAAGTCGTCAGCAGTAAGATCTTGTATACTTATCTGATGGACCAATTTTTTTGATGTAGTATTGGATTACTTGGACCAGAGGTCGGTATAGTGCGGCTCTTATACCACTCAAGTGCGAATATCCTTGAATTTTTTTCTTATTTTTTAAATGCATTTATTCAAAATTTACAATTCAATTATCAGTGTACATTATAAATGCTACTCCCCTCGGTAGGCGAGCCTGTGCTGAGGGGAGGAGTTCATTATTAAATTGACATGATAGGACTTAAATTAACAGGACGACAATTCTTAACTGAACAGACAAAAAAAAAACTTAAATTTCACAAACGCACTCCAGATACAAAATTAATTATTTTAAAACAAATTTATTTCCCATTCTTTATAATCAAAAGGCAAAGTAGAGCCATCTTACTCACAGCAGAAAAATGAAAGGAAACAACAAAGCCAGAAGAAACAGAAAACAGTACTTACTATAAGAACAAACTACTATAAGTACTTACAGTACTTACTTATAGTACTTACTATAAGAATGTCTAAATCAGTAATATTGAATGACTACATAAAATGTCTTATAATGATCCAAAAAAGGAGCGAGAATAAGAGTCATCAAGGAGGCAAGAATTAGCTCCATCTTAGTTAAAAAACATGACTTTGGCTCACCGGCAAATAAGTTTGACTTGGACCATCATTACCCTTTTAAGTTCCCAAAGCCCATTTTAATGAATTCTTGGCAGTTGATTTGGCTGGAAAATATTGTCGTATCCTTGTGCTTATCGTATACTTTCATACCAGCTTTACACACCTTTGCAGAGGTTTTGCTGATTCCTACTTCGTAATGGAACTGCAGAACCCGCTCCCTAGTTGTTCCCTCTACGATCATCCACTTCCCACCGAGTGCGTGATTAAGCTCTCAGTACCATATAATTCCGGATAATATCACATTCCGGCGACCCTTCCCACCGAACCGTCTCTCACCAAGTAACTCCCACGAATTAATTCCGCCGATAATTGCGATTTCGGCGGATAGCCCACAGGGGATTTTGGGCCTGCTGTACGGTCCGGTATCAATGACTCGGCATCTGAATTTAAAACGCCTTCCACTTCAACAGAACAGTAATTAACCCGGGTTTCGGCCTCAAGTTATCACTGGTTTGCGTGTTACTTGTGTTTGTACAATCTCAACTCCTACGTCCTTCCTCCTTCCTCCTGAAACCATCTTCTGTTCCTTACCGAACAACCTTTATCACTTTCCGAGACTTTTTTGTGTGGATGCTATCTTACGTGTTTATCTACAATCAATACAGGTGAAAGGATTTTCTTTCTTATCTCCAACTCCACTTTCGCAGTCTCAATGGCAAAGTTAACTTTTTCGGGGGAAACCTGAACTTCTGAATCTCAAAAAGCACCAAACTCCTTTACATCCGCCTTTCACCGTCTTCCGCCCCCTCATTGTATAAATTCAGTACAAGTTGCCTTCATAAAAAAGTCAGTGAATAGAATGTTGATAGAGCTAGATTAAAGAACAGTGGACTCCCGGAAGAGGAATAAAAGTCCGCAGTAATGGGATTTCTGGAATCCTTCCTCTTTCGCCTTTGAGTCTCGTTGACAATTCAGCAAATCTTAATTCAGCAGGGTTAGATAAACTTTTGACTGAAGGACCCGGGGGATTCATTACGAGAACTGAGCCGTGGAAGTTTATAAGGAGTATCTGAACTTATTGATTCCATTTATGTGAGAAATTTGATTGAATGACCTAGAATCATCCCTATAGCTTTGAACTCGCACTTCACTCTGCACTTCATTAAAAACAACAGTCGTTTTTCCCACACCACTATCCAGTAACACTGAAGCGTTTCGCCCCGTCAAGCAAACAAGTTGAGAAGAACGAACGATACCTATATGACTTCAAACCAATACCCTTACCTTGTTCGTCTCCTTCTTCTTCTTATTCAGACAGGCAAGGCTGCAGCCTCTCCACCTTCACCGATTGACTACAAATTTTGCACAGAGCTTCATTTCAGCTTCAGACAGAGCCTTTTAAAAAATTTAACCCATTAGCTCAACCCGAAAACCTTTAAGAAACAAAAACCAAAATTTGAGGATAATACTGTCCACTTCGACGGGTCTACAGGCGATCAACTTGGAATGTGGAGTGGATCCCCGAAAGATTCAAGTCGCTCCAATACAATCAAGGTAGTCAATCTAATACATAGATGTGTAGTAATGAAAACGTCTCGCAATCGCCCCAAGGGGAGATTTCGAAACAGGTACGGGGCTTGTGGAGTATTTAGAACTTCTCTTTGGTTGGGAGGAAAAGGGCGGGCGGAGAAAGTGGATATCATAACTGTTTCCGGCTGCTGTAGAATGATATTTGCGACGCAAATCTTACACGGAGTGTTTTTCGGGGGAGAGGGGGGGGGGGGGTTATTCATAATCCTAGGCAGAATGATTTTTTATGGTGAATAGTATAGTAGGTACCTACATATTTAACCCGAAATATATAATTTTGCATTTGTTAAAGCTGGCAACGCTACAAATTCATCTTCAAGACCTTCCTACTCCTTCTTATCCTGTTACGGCAGTACCAGTGTACCATACAGATGAGCATTTAGGAAGCATTTTAATGTTATATACAAGCAACATTTCATATCGAAAATATCTATAATACAGTCAGTTTTGAGGATATATCAATCTTGCTCAAAAATCGAATGAATAACACCAGAAATAAACACATTAGAATTCAAGTGTGGCTCGAAGTAATTTATCTTCAATGGTGTTCGGGATGCAGTAGGCTTGTAAGGTGTAAAGGCTACTTCAATTTAAATTTAACCTCTAATCAAGGTTACAGCCAGGCCCTCTTATCACCGGGAAGGCGGGGTGCCGAGTTCACGTGTAAGCGCTTATCAGTGCCGCTTATCAGTTAAGGGCCTAAGACACTTTGAAGGATCTATTCCTTTACGAGTTGCAAACTTGCCTAATTGATTAAGGCGATGTAGACCCTCTTCACGACCGGCCTAACTCCGGGCAAACAAGCCTTCGCCGCGTCCTGGTCGGAATTTACGGCCGTTGAAAGGGCGTCCGAGACCTGAAATAGAACGGAATGTTCGGGCGAAACTTTTATGTTGAATTTAAATCTACACACGGCCCCGACAACCTTCAAAAGTAACCTAATTTTTTCCCCTCTTGAGTAATGTTTAATAGCTTTCAAACAAATTTATTGAACTGTGAGTTTCTCGGAGAAAATTAAATAAAAAAAGATTTTGCCCGGGCTAAAGGAAAGCATGAACCATTGAGTATCAAAAATGATTGTACATATTCTTCGATACCAATTAGAAAAAATTAAATGAAATATTCCTCCTTGCCGTTGTAGAGAAACATCTCAGCCATACAAATTTAAAAAAAGAAAATTGTTTCCCTTGTGACCCCTGCAGCGAGTTTCATTATTTTTCAAAATAATTCGGAGGAACTGTGGATTTTCGAAGGACTCGCTATTTTTCTATGCTTTTTTTCCAATTTTCCTACTGCTCATACGCAGTTATTCGTTTCTATGTTGTAATTCCTTAAATTTGATTACGAATTCATAATGCCCCAATACTCTCTGTTCATAGTTCTCAGGTACTCTTGTGTCTTGCCATCAATATCTGATGATGGTTTGAAGTCTTTGGTTCTTCTATACTGGTCTTCGTCATGACGAGTTTTAATTGTGGAACGTTTTATTTTTGGGGGAACATAGGTTTGGTTCTTCTGGCTCACTTCTGGTGATTGCAATTTTTCCACCTGTATGTGTCAGGGTTCATTGAAACATCGGATTGATAACGTCCAGCCAAGGATGTTCATCTCGCCGTCTTCAACCAAGAGTGTATGGTAGCTACTGCCATCAGCAACCGCATATCTGCACATATTGTGGCTCCTTCCGGTTCCTAAGCGCATCATTGTGGGTTGGAAACCTGCCAAGGTGGGCCACCATATAAGATAATGTATTCTGCGCTTATATCGTTCTTGTTGGATTACGTTACGCGCGTTTATGGTGAGAGAGAAAAAACTCGTTTGTAAATCTTCCCACACAATAAATTACGTCCAGGATGTAAAGACGTTACGGGTATCTTCGCTCTCGTACGTGCGACTGAATAAACTGCAGTGTAATATTTGAGCGTAAAGAGAAAACGAAAAAAAATGCTCGAATTTGCCGACACAGCTCAACCGAGAAATTTCTCAGCTTGACGCCGGGATTATCTTGGGGACAATAAAAACTTGTAAATCTTGTGAGGAAGAAGGCGTTGGAAGGCAGGAACTCGTGTGGAGAGCATGATTTAGAACTGCGCATCGGAGGCTCGCAGTTTAATTTATTAGGGTGCGAACGGGAGGGGCGCAGGGGATACGGCTTCCTCAGCGGTTTTGCCAGAACTCGAAGGAACTCCGCCCTCCTGTACACGTACCATACGTGTATGGTTAATCACTCGAGATTTGGCGGCGAAGAATTGGCATCTACATGCAGTGAGATGAAAGCAGCTGTAGGAGAAAACGTATGTGTTAAGAGTTGATTTGTTTGGGCTGCCAAATGATTATGCTGGTAGAAACCAACATTACTGTAAAGATTCAGTGACATATTGAGAAGCTCTTTGTTCACACTGTCGTCATCTGTTTCCATGGAATCCATTTTCAAGGCATCATAAATTCAGAGGTAATGTGAGTCTCAAGTTTTGACTGACTGAATTTGATTTTTGGTGACATCCAACTTCCAGTTCTTGTTTCTCTCGACGCCAAACTGCTTTTGAGTGGCCGAAAACGCCTCACCGGTGAGAAGGCCTCGCGTCAACGCGATTAAACAAATCGACACCTCTTCAATTTCAATTAATCTTCATCGGCGAGATGGCTTTTTGAGGGTACGTTCCGGCCACACCCCGCCTAGTTCCTGATTGATAGTTGTTCCTAGAGCAAGCGACCACGCCTCTTTTCTGTAGCTTCTGATTGGGTCACCCCTTCTAAGTCGGATGGTGCGAAAGGGTCGTCAGTCCGTGGTGAAGGATGACTCGGGAGTGGGATTGAGAAGGAGAAGGGGAAGAGTTTTTTTCTATTAATAACTTGGCGTGACCTGAGACCTTACCATTTTCTGTAGGAGGTCCCTACCGTAACTGGGAGAACTAATATCTTCTTTTTTTCGTGCTCTCAAGATTTTTTTATCTGCCCTAATGGAGTCTGTCTGACGTCAAGCTGAGCTGTCAGATAGCTGGAATGAATGGATACAGCTGATCATCCATAATTCAAAAAAACCTAGTTCAACATGGATGCTCTTTGAGAAATCAAATCATATTCCGAGATTTCAATTATTATTATTGATTATTTGATTTATGGAATATTCGAGTGAATACCATGCCATAGTGACCATATTTTCTAAAAATACCGTTGTTTATACCAATCTGATATAATTCACCGATTCGCAAGAGGCGTAAGAGTTACTTAGAACCAGTTAATATTGTTACGAAACATGATGCAGCGCGAACGGTTAACGTGACACTGATGGTTTTTATCAACAACTAAACAACATCAATAATAATAATAATAATGATAATAACTTCAACAGCCTAGTTACCTAAAATCATCCCCATTCTTGAAAGAGCGTGGTCGATCTGCATGGACTACGGACATACTTCCATTTGCCATGCGGATCCGATAGATCACATTCGAGATTACTGTGATGACCTCGCAGTGCCCACTCCAGGGAGAATCCAGCTTTGGGCAGCGTTTTTTCCAGCATCATATCGTTTTTCGATACTGCTGCTGCTCTTTGCAACCTTTGGAGAGCCAAATCATGAACTTCAGCCATTTCGGTCTCCTAACGACTTGCCAACTCCGTTTTGCTGTTTCCATCCGGAGGAGTCCCGTACAGGAGATAGAGATTGATTTCTCGGCCAAATAAAAGACGAGCAAGAGGAAATCCCGTTGTTGCTTGCTCTGTCCCTTGGTACGCAATGTAAGTTACAATTTCTCGTCCCAGTCCCTCTGGTGGTTATCGGTGATCTTGGACAAAATGTCGATTGACGCGTTCAACCTGTTCATCACTCTGTGGTCTAAGTGGTGCCTTAGATGTTCAATACTTTGACCACCTCCTTGGAGACTGTTGACTCAAATGAACTGCCCTGATCTGAATGCATTTCTACTTCTACGGTACTAGTTCTCGGTCACTTACTTACTTCCGAAGAGCAATCATCTGAGCCCGCTCAGTGGCTCGAACCTGCTCAACATCTCTGCAGGTCTTCATAGATCGTCTGTATACGACCTCTACTGAATTCCTCCCATCGAGGCGTTGGGTTCTCACGAGTGTCTTGGTTGGATGTTGGTGACCGAGAACTAGCCGTAGCACTTGATCGAGTATTCATGAAGCTATCCCACTTCTGACACCAATGTTAGGCAAGATGATGCAACGAGAACGTTTTTACTAACAACGAAACAACATCAATAATAATAGTAATAACTCCAACAGCCTAGTTACCTGTACAGAAAGAGACTGAATTACGTCACATTTATAGGTTTGTTTTGACCTTGTTCTTCTTTTATGGGTTTTGGAAAAATGGCACGAAAACATATCAAGCGACTTGAATGATGATAACTCTCAAGAAACAGGATGAGAATACGGAAGGACTCAGTAAATTTCAATGAAAGTCCCAAACATCATTTCAGAACTCAAGTGGCTCTGAAAGTTTGTATTCGACCCAGGCTTATCTCGTAATCACCAAACTGCAGTAGAGAAGTCCCAAGTCGGGGTAAAGGAAGAGGGCAAAACGCAGTTCCATTACTTTGTGAAGAGGGAGATAGCGAGGATGAAGTGAGGGGATGGTGGGTCTCTCGACGCCTTTGTAACTGTTGCTTCTTGTAGGGATGCACCCTCCTCCTTCTAGACTTCTCATAAAGAATTTAACACTTCTTGACTCGCTCCAGGTTGCACGGGCCCCTTTAGGCACGGATCTCTCCTTCCGAGGCTATCTCCAGGAATTACGGCAGCGGAGTCAGTTTACAGTTTGTACGGAACGTACGCTCTCGTTTTGTCTGAGGAACGTCTTCGTTCAAAAATGCATTTTTCATCGTGGAATCGTATTGATGTTTTAAAGTGAGTGTCTATGACGTCACAGCCTGAGCAAGAATATAAAGATCATAAGACCCTTACTGTCACCTAGAAGTTTACTGTAGACCCTCCTGTCAGAAACGACCAGATTTCTGGTCCAGAGATATTCCTGCCTTCACTCAAAATGTGTATTGTCTTCATTATATGCACATCTTTGTGTTTTCGTGTGCATTTCCGTGGGTCAAAAATATTTTATAGTTTCATTTTGATGTTCAAGCTCACTCAAGCTGGAAAAACTCCGAGTGCACGCTTGCAGTTCGAAATTACGTCCAGATTGACTTGCTAGAATGATCGAACTTGTCGGTTTTCAAGTGACTCGGGTTTTTGTCCACTGTCTTTGAATATCTGACATGTAGAAATTGCTAACCTCTCTTAAATCATACAGATGGATACATTTGAAATTGCCTCTTACAAGTTTACTAAACGTTTCGGCGTTCAAATCATCATTCTTTCTTGCTTCCCCACGCAGATACTGTCTTGAAAATATGTTGAAAAATATTTTTTTTCCTCTATATTTTTTCCTTCCCCTCATAAATCAACTTTATTCGTTTATACGGATTACTCGACAAAACGCGAAAAAAACTTGGAGAAAAAACGCAAAGCAAATGAAAAGCATGAACGGGAGAAGGTGAGGTCCAGGTGGCAGGAACATTAATTATTCTCCAAGCACTCAACATCGGGAGCCTTTTCAGATCAATCCATTAGAAATGTTTACCGCCCTACTCGAAAAAAAACTCTCAAGTCGAATGAAAAGCGCCATCGCCATACTACATCGCTGTGCGAATGAATAAAAATGTTCTCCTGACCGCAGAAAACGAGGGTTTTGTGGAGTAAATGGGATTTACTCTCGAGAGTTTGTGCTACTCAAGGGCTTCTGTCTGTGAGTTTTTGCATGAGTTGTCTTCAATCAACCAAACGAATTGACATTGATAATGAACTGTTATTAGGGTGATGAAAGGAAGTAGCAAAAATTTTACGCAAATGCGGCTGAGTTGAACGACACACGTACAAATTGGCACACTATTAATTCAAGAAAGCCCATAGACATTTTCTCTGAAAAGGAGCAATGGGTTACTAGATTTCCCCCATTCATGTTGGTATAGGTTCGAAAACAAAACTCCGCAAATTCTTAACACAACGGTTTATTATCTTCTTCGTGCAGATCACCCTTCTGTCTAGATCACTAAATTTTGTATTATTAATTTTCATTAATTAACTCGATATCTGAAAACCCTGTGCTGTTTGAATCATCTGGGCCCGTATGAACGATCTGCTCCACCTTTGAGACCTCATTGTGAACGAACGGCTGGTCGTACAAACCTTCGAATGGTCTTAAACAACTGTTAAATTACACTGTTTTTCAATGTCTACGCACATCTACACCGTATAATTTGAATTTGAGATACCTACGACGTTTTCAAAATATCCAACTTGGAATGAGTCTTGTGAATTTTATGGTTGAAGATTCCACGTTTGCTCGTGTACTGATCATAGTACCATTCTAAATTTCATTCAACTCACAAGAGACCAGGCAACCGACCAACCGTGCTACCACTAACTTGGTGGATTCAGACCACACATGATTAGGAGAATTTTCAACATGACGTATGAGTTCCACTATCAGGGAATTTACGCAGTGATTTAAAAAACAGCCAACTGGTCAATGTACGGAGTTATCCCTGCTCAACCCCTAAACCCTGCTCAAAGTACGGAGTGATCCAGCTGGTCAAAGATAGCGCGGGCGTTTCCGTGGATGCCGTTCGAATCACGACAACGTCCTACATATTTCACTACCTTTTACTTCTATATTTCTGAGAAACATTTAATACGGCTTCCGCTCGGAGTACCGATAGGCCGTTGGGGATCCTTCATGAAGTATAAAAGATGTTTGGTCAAGGGTGATGGCGGAATCGCAAAGGCTTTCACTGCTGCGTCGAACCCGAAGCACGTACGATCACAAGGAGAAATATAGTGATGAGAATGGGAAGGGGAAGGAGGAGTGAACAGTGTAGCATTAGGGATTCCAAGGATGGGACTGAGGCTTAGGAGTGTTATCTGGCAATACAACCTTCTAGGGTATTATCACCCCGACGTCTTCCGTATTCTGGTCTACTGCGCGGTCGAGGAGGATAAAAGTTATGTTCTCCGACTGCTCCAGTTGTCATAGGCATGAGGCGAGGCATAGAAATTTTTTTTTCACCTCAGTTCTGGAGAGATACCGATCACGGTATATCAAAAGGCCTACAACGGGATTGTGGTCGGTATCAATGGTAATGCCAGACAGCTCCAATAGAATGTTGATATTTTAATACCAGCAACACGGTTCATGATATACGTGTCAATCTTTAGGCTTTGATAGTGGTACAAACTAAATGACTTGCGACGTAATAATAAAAACCCATGTCATAAAAAATAATCCACACTCACGCAGCATGGCTATCAGAGCAAATTTTCGAAATAACATGTAAAATGACTCTTTTTACTGGTTTTATAACAAATTTCGTCCCCATTTGTTGCCGATTAACAACTCACTTTATAGATTCTTTAACGCTAAACACGACGGTGAAGTCAGAATTGCGATATCTCATTCCATTAGCAGATTAGAGCAGATGACCTGTGAAGAACATCTCAAGTAACAAGTGTGTTTCTTCACCTTCAAAATGCTCCAGGTTGAGAACGGAATAAGATATCTCAATTCTGACTTTACCACCCTGTTCAGCGTAAAAAAACACTTTAAGTGAGGTTTCACTCGTCCAGACTGTTTCAATTTGGGTAATTTCCCACACTTCCCTATTTAAGTTGACCTCCCTATAATGCACCTTCAGTATTTTTTGGTTACTGATGATGTTTAAATACCGAAACTAGTGTAGTGTACTCATATTTCAGTGGAAGTGGAGAAAAACGAGAGTACATATTTGAAAAATCGTCTACTAAATGACTCGTCTAGCTATAATTGTGATACTGGTTTGTACACCTGGAAGTTGCATAAAGTTGATGTCACCAAATCCAAACCTTGAACAACAGTGAAGTAGTGGTATAGGTTTCTCACTTCGTTACTTGATTCAGATAATTATTTGATGAACCTCAAATTTATTTAAACACCACCAAAATATGAATAAACTAAAATACAATCGCCTTTGACACCAAGCGCGAAAGCATACGAGGTTCCATTGTAATGTTAGTATTTGAATAGATTAGAAATTTGTAAATTCGAAAGCACCTCTACACATTCATACGGTACTTAACTAAGCCGTGCGACACCTGCAAATTTCACCTAATTCCTGGAAATATGTTCATGAACGGACGTTATTATCACGATCGTAATGGAGTTCGTTGGGAACCATCAGGTGTATCCAATTTGCGGGAATGGAGTTTCACGTACTGCAAATATAATATTGGATGTGAGGGAGAATAGCATTAGCATCGTATACCTAATTATTAAATTATTCGCACATACATCTCAACATCACTCACAACTTCTGTTGCGTGGTGTGCGCTGAAGTAAAACCACGCATCCGTACGAAAGAACCGCGACAGGTGATCTTGTAGTTTGGAACAACCACGAGCAATGGCAATCATTCTAGGATTTCACTTTCAAAACTTCTATTATCTTATACTGATCAGATCGCGGAGATCACTAATTATCTTAATTCATTAAGCTGATATTTCCTCCAAACTTACTAACGTAGTAGCAATAAATTATCGTAATTCATACGTATCTGGTAAAAAATACAACTTTGATTGAACATGTTATGAACTTTCCAATTCACGCGATCATCGTAGGATACGTTGCCCATAAATTCCAAAAATGAAACGGTCTGAAAAGTGACACATTGCTTTCGTGTCATCATTTAGAACGATTTTTTAATGATAAACACGAAGGCAAAGTCAGAATAGCGATATCTCATTCCGTTCTCAAACACGAGCACATTGGAGGTGAAGAAACCTGATTCTGATTCTGAAATATATATTTCAAATTTAATGCAATACATATAATAATCTCTAATCAGAAAATTCGCTGCAACTAGCCTATCTCATAATGTGTCGTCCTCTGTTGGACGACTAACGGCTTGATAGTAGTTTAAACAGCACACTACTAAAACTCGCGGTTCTTATCGAAAAGCCCATAAACTCTCGACCGGATGACGATCATACATAATTGATGAACTCGAAAAAAACTTGATTTTGTGAAAATATCGATGGAAAATCGTGATGAAAAGCGCAAAAATCACATACACGTAGGCAATGATATGGAAACGGACGGACAAATTTACGTCCTAATGAGATCATAGTATTATATATAATATATGGACAACATATTGTTATGTTTTTTGTCTTGACACAATAAAGGTTTACTATTATTATTAGTATCTATATAGTGTACATAGTAGTACCTAAGTATTGTAATTCCTTCAACGACAGGTCATTCGTTTTACTTTCACAATATTCTATTTCGGCTTCCATTGACTTGCAAGTCAATGGTAACCGGCAAGGGAATTGGAACCGTTCCAGTGTTGAACTAGGTTCCACAGTCCTCCCCGTTAGTTATGTTATTTTTTTAAATTTACCAACCGCATAATATAATAGCAACAAATAAGTTATCCGAGCGCATGTTTTGAAGAATTGTCCAAGATACTCGTATTTACTAACATATCATCACTAACAAACCTTTTTTCAATCGTCTATGACTAGTGTCATCACTCTGACGTAGCTTTAATGATGTGTACGAGGGAGGGAGCAAGTGTACATTCCCGTGGCACTCAATTCTTCTATCGCCCTTCATTATTTTTTTCAATAGATTCCGATCAATTGCCGGTGACAGCTATCGCCCAGCGACACTCCCAATGGAACCCCGTGTGAGGAAATGACCCTCCTTGTAACTAGCGTGTAATTACACCGTAACGCAACATGATCGTGATATCGCCGTTACATGGGAAAATACAACTACAAAAATCCAGAGGGGGTAGAAAAGTCAAATGCACGTAGGAGTGGTCGAGGAGATTGAAGGGGCGTGCGGCCGCTTGACTCATAACCGTCGCGGGTTAACTAGTGAATCAGTGCGGATGACAGTGGCGGACACGCGAAGGTTTTCTAAATGAGTTCCAGATATCACGTGATGTGAGAGTTATAGCTTTTCTGAGGCTGAAGGCCCGATGGGGAGTGGTTTAATGACGTGTAAACCGCCCATGAGAAAACGGATATGATAATGCCTCAGGGTCTGGGCTTAGGGCGGGTTGCCGAACAGACGCTTGTTAGTTCAATATTAGGTGGATGCGTGATTGTTGAGAAAGTGAATGTTCGAATAAATTACGTCCATGAGAAACTTTACTATTAGACAACTCACACTGCCCTCTTAAAGAGTGACTAAATGAAATACTGAGAAAATGGTTCGCCATGTACAGTTTAACAGTTAACATCTCCAAAACATATATAATTTTCGATCAATTTAATTAAACAACCAGTAGATTCAAAAATAGAAATACAACAGGGAAATAGCGGCTCTGAACATGCTACGTTCACTTGTCAAAGACTGGAAAAAGTAATCTCCATCAAATACTTAGGGCTGTTGCTTGATCAGCACATGAAGTGGAAGGAACACACACAAAGTCTAGTAGCAAGGATTAGGAAAACATTCCACCTCTTCGTCTCACTGAGAAGCTCGCTTAGCCGTAAAAATCGACGTTGGTTTTCTATGCTTATGGTTACATCATAATATTATTGATCTATGAAATACCTGGGAGAGTTGCGTACGCGAGTTGTTTTGGTAACCTAAATTTGGTTGTGAACACTGTCTTACGTGTACACCTGTCACACAGGTGCACCCAAATAGTGAACCTTTACGAGGATTTTGAAGTGATTTCTCCAAGAATGACGTATGTTTATAGGTTGGCTTTATGTGTTCATAAGTCCCGCAGCTAATTCATGAAGAGAAGTGATGTGAGACCTACCAGGCTCAACGCACAAAGTATTTTATCAATAGCACGCTCAAGCAATGACTTCTACAGTATATGTACTGTTGCCTTGGTTTTCGAAAATTTGCCATCAACAATTAAAACAACTAATTCTTTAGCTGTATTCGAAATGCTAACATTTCAACACTTGATGACTCAAATAAATGACTCCATCATCCTTAAATTTAAAATCTGAAAAAAACAGCAATGTACTTGCATAATGATCCTCCAAAAATCCAACAACCCTGAATTTAAATATTGAATAACAGAAACGCACTGCCACAGCGACCTTTGTTAGACACTAGGTGTACTAGGTTTAGGTTTTAACCTGCAGCCCGTACACCGGTCTTTTTGACCGGGGCGTTGATCCTCTCTTCTGTCCCCCTCTCCCCTTTGCAATCCTGAAGGTTGACCTCGTCAGTAGTCTTCAAGCGGCCCTTGAGGCGAGGTGAGTGTTTAGGTTGTTCTCTTTGTTGTTGGTAAGACTGTTCTAGGTAAAGCTTCTCAGAATCAGGGCCAAAAAGGCCGGAGTGGACGCTGAACGTTCTTATTTTCCCCAGTCAAAGTGACCGAGTTGTGCCCTAAACGTTATTCTTTTCTCTGATATATACTTACCACATTTTAGCTTGTTAAAAGTAGGATATTATAATTATTGTACTTGTGAATATATCTGTATCGTGCAAAATGTGTAAATAAACGATTTATTATTAAATTCTCATTTGCGTCTGATGTAATTCAAAATCTGAGTTAACCTGCTTTGAGTCTTTCTTGTTGGATTAGAACCGGTTGTAACTCTCAAGTTCGTACATCTACGTGTACACTCGAATAGCAGGTCAATAATTGTAAGTTGGGGAAACAAGTGGTGCCTGAAAGGATTGGCAAGCAACTCGAGTGCTTCTGGTCTTGAACCAAATGATTGTAAATTACACCACTTCTTAAGAACCGTCGTAGTTCTACAACCTCCCAATACTTTATAATCACGATGTACAGTCACATGGCACGAGTTGAATTTTGTAGTATTAATATTTTCTGTCAGACGATCGCCTAACCAACATACACCGTCCTCAGGTCTTGTTTTCGCCCTTGTAAGCCCCTCGGGTATCAACTATCGCCTGACCGCTATTTTGTAAACAAGTTGTTTTCCATCGGTTTCCATTGCCCTTCCTCCGTGCGTGCTGAAGCTCCCGGATGGAGCAGTTGCTCCGTGCACCGACCTCGACATAAATCAAGAAGATTATTTGCCGCATCTCCGGTGTAGCTCCTCCACACTCCGCTTCCCTACGAAAGCTGAGGCATTTTCCTGTATCCAACCTTCTCTCCCTCCGCATCCCGTTCACCGCCCTACGCTTCCTTCATCCGCCATCTTTCCACGCAATCTGCCTTTTTTCTTACCCAGACTTCCTGTACGTGCGGATCATTAATTGCGGCTTTGGGGATTGAGTCACACATAATACAACAATCTCACTGAGAGCAGTTCTACCAACCTTTCAGTCGAAGACGATGCATTTTGACCTCTGAAATGAAAAACGTTATTTTCTCGCGAAAACAAAGATATACTTTGAATTGAAAAACTCGACTGTTTCATCGACCTCAAACTCAGCAAATTCTTCCACAACGGTGTACTCATTCCAACCGTCTGTCTAGATCACTGCTGTGTATTATATAATTGTATAACACAATTACCGTGTGGGACATGTAACTATACAAAACAAGTTGAGTGATGCGCTAAAATATTGGTTCAATTAGGTGATCAGATGGTAATTTCCGAGATGGGTGGTATCGGCGAGGGGAGGGGATAGGGGTCGGCAACTACCTCAGTAATAAATCTATAAATCTAAGTCTATAGATGATATATTTGTACGAAAATTAAATGATAATTTATATTTTATGAAACATCCCTCAATTAAACTATATTCAAATGTGTACAAAAAACCGTTACATTACTATTTTTCGATGTATGACGTTTCCAAAGTTTCGAAATTAATTTTCGACCCCATACTCTTGACCTATGATTATGGAACGTTTCAAGGATTGTCGAGAGTGTGGTCCGAATTTCGTAATTTTAGCACAACACTAACTGGGCAAAATGGCGTGGAAGGGGTACGGTGGACGAACGGAATTCTGGTTTACCAGTTATCTTCGACAGTGAACCAGTAGAATTGACCAAGGAAAAAATAATTATAAAACCCCCTCAAAATTTGCTGGTTTACGTTTCAAGATACGTAGAAGATTTGGAGCAAATTTTACTAGTTTGCCCACGCTTCGGGGATGAGGGGCGACATATGTTTGACAGCCTTACAAGTCCTAATGTTGTAAATAGCCCATTCAATTTGGACGTGTTGTTAGCGGACGGGACTGAAGAAGTGTATGATATTATATTTCGTTTTTTCAATGACTCGCTGGAGGATTTGAACCCTAGTGTACCTACCTAATTTATAATGTAAATAATGTTATAATGTTAATAATGCTATAAATTGTATTAATTGTATTTGTAAACCGATGGCTGGACGGCTTCTATGCAGATGCCAATTAAATAAAAAAATTGTATGCCGCCAAAATTATCGTGTATCAAACGGCGGCAAGTGGGATCTACGGTCTTTTCGAGGAACAGCAGATTCAAACCAAAAACCATTGAGTAGCTTGTTCTGAAATACTTTTCGCACAGAAAGACGGATATTTTGGAATGTTTGTGGTAGGTACTTCCTGGAATTATTTATTACCGACGTCGGAAGGTACAAGTACCCCTGCATTATACCATCCAATTTAATTCTAAATGATATTGTATCACGTGTTAATTTATAATTCATCATTAAATTAAACTGGCTGGAAGGTAAAACGTTATAGGTAGGTAAAACGTTATAGTAGGTAAAACATTACCTGAAGGGAGGTAATTTACCTTCCAGTATATAAATGTTAGGTAGGTATATAAATCATCTATTAACCATCACTGAGCTGCCCCCCCCCCCCCCTCCCAGAAAGCCTTAACAAATATTTTAGCGCATTACTCAATTTTTCCAGTATAGTCTCACTAAAACAGTGATCTAGACAGAAGGGTGTGATCAGTTCAGAAGATAATAAACCAATGTGGGAGAATTCGCAGAGTTTTTTTCATTCAATTTCCTGAATCTACGTATCTTGAAACGTAAACCCTCAAATTTTGATAGGGGGTAATTCTGGGTTTCTTGGGCGATTTCAATGGTTCATTATCGAAGATTATAAATCATAACAATATAATCTACATACACCTTGAAACTACTAAAACTTCTACGATTTCTGAGTATGAGGCTAATTTTGAATTTGAAACAAAACTGCATCGACAATGTTGGGCCAAAAATTCCAACAAGAGATGGATCTTCAGGATTGATTCAATGAATTTTGAGGTGAATTTGTTCGATGACAGGTCCATATGGCTTCTCGATTTTTCAAGTAGGTACAAACTATCTATCATCTTCACTAGTCAATTTGTTGTAAGATTTATTTTATGAGACTTAGCCACTTCATATAATCTTCATCTCCGGATAGGACTCATCAGAGGCCAGATTGGGCGTTAACGTCGATGGTATTATGAATCTAATCAGAACTGCTCAATCAACACTGAGTGCCCCGGAAACTTAAACTGTTAGGTGACAAAATCATTAGGGGGCACTGAAAAACTCTAGAAGTTAAATAGAACGAGTTAAATCTTGAGAAATTTATTATATTCACACAGGTTGAAACACCTAAGACGCTACCCTATCGCGAAATCATCGATCAATACTACGTCTGGATTTTAATACCACAACTGTTGTGGTACACGAAGGAGTTCATGACATGAAAATTTAATTTGTGAACATAATGAATCGGTGGTTCGGCAATAAAGAGTAAAAGGCCATTTAGAGGGCAGGATTGGAGTTGAAAGTTGAAACGGCTCCCAGCACACTCCCCTCCGTCTACCTTAATTTCAAAGAAGGTCGGAAAATTGTTGTTGCTGGGAACACGGAGAAAAGGGTTGAAAACGGTTAAATGCGGTGATGGTAGCGGAGGAAACTCTACACTGGGGACTTGAGCGAGATGGAGTGAGATCGGTAAGTTGGGCGAGCGGGGGATGCGAGATTACTCTGAGCGGCTAAATGGGGTTGTCTTGTGCATATCGGCCTATCTTCAACCCTCCTCCCTATGCAAATGGGAACAACATTACCGCTTTCTCCCTGATAGCATAAATATCTGAATGGATAATCCACTGCGACTCACGCACTTCCCTATCGCCCATTAATTATTCGCCCCCTTATCCGGGGAAGCGCTTTTGGAGCTCCCGAAAACGGGGATGGGAACGTCCTCCGCCCCGAGCTTTCGAGCTGCTGTAAAATTCAACATTCAAAAATTGCTTTTTGAGCTTTCAATGATTCATGTGATGAAATGCGATGGTGAAAAGAAATAAAAAGAACAACCACCGAATGTAGAGATGGACCAGCGTAACTAAGACGATGCGTAGTTAACCATTCACTAATTAAAAAGACGACAATTAATTAGTCTTTCATCACACTATGAATAATATACACAACTACCAGCAGTTCAGGCTAAATACACACGTGAAAATCATTTACCAAGATATTTGAGGCGTAATAGTAATTTCTCTTGGATCATCCCGACGCTGTACATTTCGGAGATATCAAGGAGATCATTCAACGCTACGAAAAACTCTGCAAATCCTTGACACAATAGTTTATTAGCTAAATAGATAAACTGCTGGAGATTGGATTGACGCGAATTTCGACGTTACTTCTAGGAGAGTTACGTTGGACGTTACAGCGATACGCCGACGTTACAGCGAAGACAGTTCCATTGGATGCGTTCTGTCGATACGTATTCGGTTTTGTGCCACTTTAACTCTCTGTTACCTAGTATGAGAAGTCGCAAAGTATATTGTTTCCATATGATTTGTCAATGGAGATTTTGTTTTTCTAAGTATTATTGCTGAATTTTTTCATGTTTCTAGTGCGGTGTAGATAGACTGGCTAAACGGACAGCTGCAGATGTACCATGTCCTATAATGTTTTTCCAATTTTATTTGCAAAATTTAATTTCTTCAATATACATTTATTCTGTTCTAGAGTCATTCTAGATTACTTAATTAGTTGAATTAATTTGTATGGGGGTTTTCCTCCAAGTGCTCTCCAAACTGACGATTCTTTTTAACTTTTCCATAATATATCGCACCCTTACGAGAATAGTGTTACAACTCAAAATTCATTTTTTTCAGGAAACGCGAAAAACTGATCCCACCTTATATTATAGTAGGTAAGCCTTCAGTACCGGTCGCATCATTACCTCGTTATGTAAGGAAAGGTGCGAGGAGCAATGAAGCCAGTAACTGCCGAAGCTGCTTTTTGTTTCCCGGCAGGTTCCGAAAAATCAATACCGAAAAAAGGACGTTACTCGGGAAGGCCTGTTGGTTCGTAACGGCGACCCATAACTCACAGCTGCCCTCCGCCCACCTTCCGCCGCAGTCGCCGTAGTGCAAAGGGATCCTCAATAGTCACAAAAGTCCTTCAGAGTGGAGGGGGAAATGAATATTTTTTTTTCTTTTTTTTTTCAAGATCACGTACTATCTTTTTACCCCTGAGGGTCATCCGGTAGTCATTGTAAGGGGATCAAGAGATGCGCCGCGTGGCAGCCCCATTTAGATATTAGTTATCTGAGGTTCCCAGCTTGATGGCTGTCGGGAGGGGCGGATACCGTGCAGTTTTCCTTCATCGGAGTTCTATTGTACTGGGAGGGTTTCTCGTAAATCAAGAGTAAATCTGAATCGCCTGTTGCCCTTGCAATGGCGGCTTCCTGTCGTCTGCGGTGCCTCATTTCACCGCTCTGATTTATATTGCGAATGATGTGACAACACCAAAATCTCTTTGTATCGGTCTAACATCAGATGATCAGTCATGTGAGCAACTTAGAGTCGTTGAATAGAAATGCTCCAGTAATTGAAATCATCGGTGGCTCTACAGAGTTACGCACAACCACTCCTGAAGATAGGGTACTTACACATAGGGTTGTTCCGATATCGGGGAACTTCCGATATTTGATAACGATATTCAACGTCGATATCGATAAAGCAATAATACTGCTCCAAAATATCGATATCGGCAATGATATATTGCGAAATTTGTATGACTACTCATAATTGTATGACAATGCCTTCTTTATTCAAGTGAATTTATTCACTTGATTATATTACTACAATCTAAGACTGATTTCATATTTATATTGCTGATACTTAACTGATATTGTTGCTAGAAACGGGTGTGTGAAATTTAATATCTACAGAAACCATCCCTGCAATTCGCTGATCACAATCCCTATCAAAATCGGTTCAGCGGTTTGTCCGTCTATAGAGCACAAACAGACAAACTTGAAGTTTCGTAATAGTAAAAAATCCAGAGTCATGCAGCATTGCTCTGAGAGCAAATTTTCAAAGAAATGACTGATTGTATGTATAATTTCTCCATTTCGCGGGTTTTATAACAAATTTTCTCTCCATTTTCTGCCGAGTAACACAACCATGATCCGTCATTTTCAAAGTGCTTCAGTTTGGCAAAATTACCCATGCATTCCCAAAATTAAACAGTCTGACAAGTTACAAGTCATTTTAAAGGTTTTTACGCTGAAAACGAAGGTGAAATCAAAATTCCGTTCTCGAACTGGAACACTTTGAAGAAAAGTGTTTGTTACTTGACATGTTCTTTATTATTCATCTACTCTAATCTGATAACAGGATAAGATATCGCAATTTCGACTTCACCATCGTGTTTAGCGTTAAAAACTCTATAAATTTAGGTATTACTTGGCAAAAAAAGAGACACAATTTGTCATAAAACAATTAAAATCGAGATATTTTACATAAAACCAGTCATTTCTCCAAACATTCGCTCTTATAGCCATGATGCATGACTGTGGATTTTTATGGTAAATTGTTTTTTTGAAATAGGTACACATATTCTGGAATCTTTCGTGTAATCTAATGCTTTCTTTATTCTACTCCCTCCCCCAGTGTTCATCCCTATATGTACCACACTAATATACTTTTACTACATTTAGTTCATTTGTTTATTAAAACACCACCATATCTACCAGAATGACATGAAAAATGTTGAATCTGAGGAAGGCTTTGAGTGGCCATTAGGTCTATTGAGGATTATTTATATAAAATGTTTTAATTCGGGATAAGGGAGAGGAGAAGAAGTCAAGGTCGGGATGAATCTGCAACATATCATTTACTTCACGAGTGATTCTGGAAAGGTGTCTGTGGTAAAGAGCTCAATGGAATTTGGAATAGTGAATCCGAACGAGAATGGAACTGAGGGATTGAAAAATTAATTGGTGCAAGGAGTGAGGGGCAGTCGATTGGTCCGTTCATCAACTTGTGGAGAAAAGCGATGTCTGTCCATTTACGCCGGTCCCGGAGCGAGCGCATGCTGTAGACGCGCAACTTCGAGTTATAATCAACCTTCATCCCAAGTACCGTTAAGCTGGTAGTCGAACGTTAAGGTGCTGTGGCTGAAGTTAAAAACGGAGCACTTATCTACATTGAGGAACAGATTGTTCAGCCCATACCAGTCACCAACTCGGTCCAGGCTCTCCTGATCACGGCGTTTTGAAGGTAAATGAAGAGATATAGGCATTTAGCTCCCCTAAAAATGCTATTTCACCCACTGTGCGACGTCGGTACAACCATAAAATCATAAATTAGTCGTGATTGGGTCGTTAGGGGGTAGCCAGGACGTCATCACTCGACGTCGGGTCACATTCCCTATCACAGACAAAATGCACTAATGTTCACTGTAACATACGTAATAGAGTAACTACCTACAACCTTCTGTCGTCGTATTTATCCCTCTTACTCGGTTCTTTATTAGCAACGCTACCCCTTCATACGTGTAAGGAAGTTTCTGCCAGATAGAATCACCGTAAGAAATAATCCGCCTTCATCACGCAAAAGCAGCGACCCGCGGATTTATCATGTTTGCTCTCATTTGTTGCATTCGATCCTGCAACAAGTCACAACAAAAGCCTGCATTGAGACTCGCCTCGGCAGTGCTATCAACTCTCGGCAGATTTAACTGCACGAAGGAGGCATGTACACGTATAAACGGGTGGCCTTGTGAATCCATTAGAGACGTGGAAGGGGTTTTCTTGGTGAGTAGGAGTTATTCCGGCCGCACTTGCTCTGTATACGGTTTCCTTTGCGCTTTCCTGCCGCTTGGTTTGAATAGCATGCAACGTGCACACGCCCGCAGAGCCTTGGGTTTAGGGCTTACATAGGCGATTGAGCCAAATTCTCGAGAAGGGATTTTCTTCAAAATTCTGATTAATAGCCTGATGAGACGTACACAGCTCGGGCTTGAGCCAGAATTGACACACGATGAAGTGAATAATGCCCCTAATTGAATCCTGTGGCACATTTCACAAGTTCTTGGATTTAAAAAGCTTATAAATAAATTCCACCAATTTTTTGGCACTACCGGAAGTCGTACTGTTTTGGGTGTACTACGTTTTCATGTTTTATTTCCGTGTTTTCTGTGAAAATTGTGTGTCAGTACGTGGCGTGTCCAGAAAGAGTCTTAAGGGGGAAAATTACCCATAAATTCCCAAAACGAAACAGTCTGACTATTGACACCTAATTTTAAAGGTTGTTTTAAAGTCAGAATTGCGTTATCTTATTCCGTTCTCAAACTGGAGCACTTTAAAGATGAAGAATCGTGGTCGATACTCTAGATACTCTAGATTTTTCACAATAATTGTGAAATTATTAAGAAATTATTTCTTAAAGTCGTTTTTAAACTTCCCACACCACTTGTACACACTGGTTAGACTCATATAGCATTCACCATAAACGGTTTGTATCTTATGTGAAGATTTTTCCTGCACCACGAGGTAACGGATAACTGCGCAGATTTCGCACTTGGCGGCACGACAAGAAAAATTCATGCGACCACAGTTTTCAACGTACTGAACTCGTTCTGGTCTTGTTGTAAAGGTTATGAGTGAAGCTATAGGGCAGTGTAGCCAACATAGTAAATAAATATTCCCTACCGTCGTGAGAGTCCCAGTACATTTACTCTCTGGATACGCCTCGTACATGAATATGTGGTTTTTAGGAGGTACATAGGAAACCAACGTGTTCGAACCTTGGCAATATTTTAGACGAACGAAAATTGGACAGTATATAATATATAAGAATCGGGTGAATCTTACCACTCGTCAGACATTGCACGACTGTAATCATAAACTTGTAAGTTCCCCGATTCGAAGTACCTCACTTTGGGAGCCTCACAGAGCGAGTTTGTTTTATGGTAACGAATTTCGCAGTACCAACCATTTTTCAACAATATAAAACGTCACCCATAAAAACGTCTCTAAGGAAAAGGAGGGTCGAAAAAAAGAGATTATGGAACCTT
The DNA here is from genome assembly GCA_963920205.1 of Stenodema calcarata. Classification (NCBI taxonomy): domain Eukaryota; kingdom Metazoa; phylum Arthropoda; class Insecta; order Hemiptera; family Miridae; genus Stenodema; species Stenodema calcarata. The sequence goes on along the minus strand of OY986061.1, from coordinate 11,548,552 downwards.
ATTTTGGTTGAAGTAGAAAAATATTGCCAGACAATCCCCTCTTAGTCCCGTGAGGAGCATATTGTTTTATTATTATGGAACAACGTCTTTCCGAAAAAAAGGGGGGAAAGGAGGGGGAGCGGTATTTATGGGACGTTGCACTAGGGGTTGTCCTTTGCCGGAATTTTAATGGGGAATTACTCAGATGGGCGCGCTCAAGACTTTTCGGTCATGGTTTACTGCGGGGCGGCAGGGAGTGCTTTATAACGGGCGTTTCGGCTCGGCCATGTGAACGTTGGGATTATATGTGTAGAAGTATATACCTATAAACGGTAATTGAATTAGGTGTTATTCTAAGGACACCATAAGGTAGAGTAGATTGTCTAGCAGTGGATAATTCCATTCCAATATTTTTATGCATCTCATTGAAAGCTTTTAAGAAAGTGACTTATATGAAAAGATCAAAAACTCCTGTTGTAATTTCAAGGCAGAAAACATGTTTTGTCAAACTACATAGGATTTGTGCACAAGAAATAAAACAGGTGATTTACATTACCACATAGCATACTCAATCCAAGAGCACTAGACTTAAAAACTCTGCAAATTCTTGACACAACGGTTCATTATCTTCTTTGTACAGATCACCCTTCTGTCTAGATCACTAGGTCTAAATGTCTAGATCCTAAATGTTAGATTAATTATTATTATCAATTATCACTAATTATTAACAATTTTATCAAGTACCTAGTGAAAATTATTATAATTTATTGTTAGGTATTAATAATTCGTATTTACTATTAATAATAATTATTATTAATTATGATTAATTAATACGATATAATTCTGGGGTTTTTAATACTACGTCGGTAATAATTTTTCTATAAAAGAAGTACCTACCAACAAACATTCGAAATTACCTTCATTTCCGTAGCACGAAACGCACCTCAGAACAACAAACTCGACATCACTCAAGCCATATGATGTTCCAAAGAGCTTGTTAGTATGAAAATGGACCTGTATTTCAACAGTTTGAGTCACGATCGGGTTGTGAGGCACAATCTTTGAGCCGTCATTGTGAACGAACGGCTGGTCGTACAAAGCTGCGGATGGTCTTAAAAAATTCTACGGAACAAACTCTATCTAAATATGAAATAAAAAACATACCGTTTGATGGGAAGTTTTCGAGATATGGAATTTTCAAAATTTCAAAATTCGTTTTGAACCCCTTCCCCTTGACCTAGGGTTATGAAAAGTTTCGTGGATCATTGTGGGGCTGGTCCAAACCCAGAAACCAAATTTCGTAATTTTAACTCAACGCTAACTGGCCAAAGTGCCTCGGACGGCGGACGGCGTACGGCGGACGGCGTACGGCGGACGGCGTACGGCGGACGGACGGATTTTTTGGTTTATTATCTTCGATAATGAACCATTGGAATCGCCCAAAGAAAAAAAAATTTTAACCCCCCCTCAAAATTTGTTGGTTTACGTTTCAAGATACGTAGATTCAGAAAATCGAATAAAAAAAAATCCGTCCGTCCGCCGTCCGAGGCACTTTGCCCAGTTAGCGTTGAGTTAAAATTACGAAATTTGGTTTCTGGGTTTGGACCAGCCCCACAATGATCCACGAAACTTTTCATAACCCTAGGTCAAGGGGAAGGGGTTCGAAACGAATTTTGAAATTTTGAAAATTCCATATCTCGAAAAATTCCCATCAAACGGTATGTTTTTTATTTCATATTTAGATAGAGTTTGTTCCGTAGAATTTTTTAAGACCATCCGCAGCTTTGTACGACCAGCCGTTCGTTCACAATGACGGCTCAAAGATTGTGCCTCACAACCCGATCGTGAATCAAACTGTTGAAATACGGGTCCATTTTCATACTAACAAGCTCTTTGGAACATCATATGGCTTAAGTGATGTCGAGTTTGTTGTTCTGAGGTGCGTTTCGTGCTACGGAAATGAAGGTAATTTCGAATGTTTGTTGGTAGGTACTTCTTTTATAGAAAAATTATTACCGACGTAGCATTAAAAACCCCAGAATTATATCGTATTAATTAATCATAATTAATAATAATTATTATTAATAATAAATACGAATTATCAATACCTAACAATAAATTATAATAATTTTCAGTAGGTACTTGATAAAATTGTTAATAATTAGTGATAATTGACAATAATAATTAATCTAACATTTAGGATCTAGACATTTAGACCTAGTGATCTAGACAGAAGGGTGATCTGTACAAAGAAGATAATGAACCGTTGTGTCAAGAATTTGCAGAGTTTTTTTAATCGATTTTCTGAATCTACGTATCTTGAAACGTAAACCAACAAATTTTGAGGGGGGGTTAAAAAAATTTTTTCTTTGGGCGATTCCAATGGTTCATTATCGAAACCAAAATGGACCAAACCAAAATAAACCAAAATGGACCCATTGTTGAATGACAATACAACGAATTCAATGGATTTCAGTCAGTTCATTACAGGCTTTGATATGATGGCCATACTATTCATTTTCTTGAATAAAATGTTCAAAATTTGAACATTTTATTCAAGAAAATTCGATTTATGACCGTAGTTACATGTAAAATTCGTCTGAAATATTGCCAAGGTTCGAACACGTTGGTTTCCCATGTAGTGGGATGATTTTGACTGACGACATTGTGAAAACGATCACAGATTGACTCTGGATGAACTTTCTGCAATGTTTCCACAGCTTTCAAGGTCTCTGCTGCACGAAACAATCACGGTGTTGACTTCATATCGACTCGAGGTGTTGATTTGAGTTCGAATGGACCTTCAAGAAGAGCAATCGTCGACTCAAATACTTCGTGAAAACGAAAAAAAGTTGACTTCATATCGACTCGAGGTGTTGATTTGAGTTCGAATGGACCTTCAAGAAGAGTAATTGTCGACTCAAATACTTCGTGAAAACGAAAAAAAGTTGACTTCATATCGACTCGAGGTGTTGATTTGAGTTCGAATGGACCTTCAAGAAGAGCAATCGTCGACTCAAATACTTCGTGAAAACGAACAAAAAGTTGACTTCATATCGACTCGAGGTGTTGATTTGAGTTCGAATGGACCTTCAAGAAGAGCAATCGTCGACTCAAATACTTCGTGAAAACGAAAAAAAGTTGACTTCATATCGACTCGAGGTGATTTGAGTTCGAATGGACCTTCAAGAAGAGTAATTGTCGACTCAAATACTTCGTGAAAACGAAAAAAAGTTGACTTCATATCGACTCGAGGTGTTGATTTGAGTTCGAATGGACCTTCAAGAAGAGCAATTGTCGACTCAAATACTTCGTGAAAACGAAAAAAAGTTGACTTCATATCGACTCGAGGTGTTTGTTTGAGTTCGAATGAACTTTCAAGAAGAGCAGTCGTCGACTCAAATACATCGTGAAAACGAAAAAAAGTTGACTTCATATCGACTCGAGGTGTTGATTTGAGTTCGAATGGACCTTCAAGAAGAGCAATTGTCGACTCAAATACTTCGAGAAAACGAAAAAAAGTTGACCTCATATCGACTCGAGGTGTTGATTTGAGTTCGAATGGACCTTCAAGAAGAGCAATTGTCGACTCAAATACTTCGAGAAAACGAAAAAAAGTTGACTTCATATCGACTCGAGGTGTTGATTTGAGTTCGAATGGACCTTCAAGAAGAGCAATCGTCGACTCAAATACTTCGTGAAAACGAACAAAAAGTTGACCTCATATCGACTCGAGGTGTTGATTTGAGTTCGAATGGACCTTCAAGAAGAGCAATTGTCGACTCAAATACTTCGAGAAAACGAAAAAAAGTTGACTTCGTATCGACTCGAGGTGTTGATTTGAGTTCGAATGGACCTTCAAGAAGAGCAATTGTCGACTCAAATACTTCGAGAAAACGAAAAAAAGTTGACTTCATATCGACTCGAGGTGTTGATTTGAGTTCGAATGGACCTTCAAGAAGAGTAATTGTCGACTCAAATACTTCGTGAAAACGAAAAGAAGTTGACTTCATATCGACTCGAGGTGTTGATTTGAGTTCGAATGGACCTTCAAGAAGAGCAACTGTCGACTCAAATACTTCGTGAAAACGAAAAAAAGTTGACTTCATATCGACTCGAGGTGTTGATTTGAGTTCGAATGGACCTTCAAGAAGAGCAATCGTCGACTCAAATACTTCGTGAAAACGAAAAATAGTTGACTTCATATCGACTCGAGGTGTTGATTTGAGTTCGAATGGACCTTCAAGTAGAGCAATCGTCGACTCAAATACTTCGTGAAAACGAAAAAATGTTGACTTCATATCGACTCGAGGTGTTGATTTGAGTTCGAATGGACCTTCAAGAAGAGCAATCGTCGACTCAAATACTTCGTGAAAACGAAAAAAAGTTGACTTCATATCGACTCGAGGTGATTTGAGTTCGAATGGACCTTCAAGAAGAGTAATTGTCGACTCAAATACTTCGTGAAAACGAAAAAAAGTTGACTTCATATCGACTCGAGGTGTTGATTTGAGTTCGAATGGACCTTCAAGAAGAGCAATTGTCGACTCAATTACTTCGTGAAAACGAAAAAAAGTTGACTTCATATCGACTCGAGGTGTTTGTTTGAGTTCGAATGAACTTTCAAGAAGAGCAGTCGTCGACTCAAATACATCGTGAAAACGAAAAAAAGTTGACTTCATATCGACTCGAGGTGTTGATTTGAGTTCGAATGGACCTTCAAGAAGAGCAATTGTCGACTCAAATACTTCGAGAAAACGAAAAAAAGTTGACCTCATATCGACTCGAGGTGTTGATTTGAGTTCGAATGGACCTTCAAGAAGAGCAATTGTCGACTCAAATACTTCGAGAAAACGAAAAAAAGTTGACTTCATATCGACTCGAGGTGTTGATTTGAGTTCGAATGGACCTTCAAGAAGAGCAATCGTCGACTCAAATACTTCGTGAAAACGAACAAAAAGTTGACCTCATATCGACTCGAGGTGTTGATTTGAGTTCGAATGGACCTTCAAGAAGAGCAATTGTCGACTCAAATACTTCGAGAAAACGAAAAAAAGTTGACTTCGTATCGACTCGAGGTGTTGATTTGAGTTCGAATGGACCTTCAAGAAGAGCAATTGTCGACTCAAATACTTCGAGAAAACGAAAAAAAGTTGACTTCATATCGACTCGAGGTGTTGATTTGAGTTCGAATGGACCTTCAAGAAGAGTAATTGTCGACTCAAATACTTCGTGAAAACGAAAAGAAGTTGACTTCATATCGACTCGAGGTGTTGATTTGAGTTCGAATGGACCTTCAAGAAGAGCAACTGTCGACTCAAATACTTCGTGAAAACGAAAAAAAGTTGACTTCATATCGACTCGAGGTGTTGATTTGAGTTCGAATGGACCTTCAAGAAGAGCAATCGTCGACTCAAATACTTCGTGAAAACGAAAAATAGTTGACTTCATATCGACTCGAGGTGTTGATTTGAGTTCGAATGGACCTTCAAGTAGAGCAATCGTCGACTCAAATACTTCGTGAAAACGAAAAAATGTTGACTTCATATCGACTCGAGGTGTTGATTTGAGTTCGAATGGACCTTCAAGAAGAGCAATTGTCGACTCAAATACTTCCTGAAAACGAAAAAAAGTTGACTTCATATCGACTCGATGTGTTGATTTGAGTTCGAATGGACCTTCAAGAAGAGCAATTGTCGACTCAAATACTTCGTGAAAACGAAAAAAAGTTGACTTCATATCGACTCGAGGTGTTGATTTGAGTTCGAATGGACCTTCAAGAAGAGCAATTCTCGACTCAAATACTTCGAGAAAACGAAAAAAATTTGAATTCATATCGACTCGAGGTGTTGATTTGAGTTCGAATGGACCTTCAAGAAGAGCAATCGTCGACTCAAATACTTCGAGAAAACGAAAAAAAGTTGACTTCATATCGACTCGAGGTGTTGATTTGAGTTCGAATGGACCTTCAAGAAGAGCAATTGTCGACTCAAATACTTCGAGAAAACGAAAAAAATTTGAATTCATATCGACTCAAGGTGTTGATTTGAGTTCGAATGGACCTTCAAGAAGAGCAATCGTCGACTCAAATACTTCGTGAAAACGAAAAAAAGTTGACTTCATATCGACTCGAGGTGTTTGTTTGAGTTCGAATGGACCTTCAAGAAGAGCAATTGTCGACTCAAATACTTCGAGAAAACGAAAAAAAGTTGACTTCATATCGACTCGAGGTGTTGATTTGAGTTCGAATGGACCTTCAAGAAGAGCAATCGTCGACTCAAATACTTCGTGAAAACGAAAAGAAGTTGACTTCATATCGACTCGAGGTGTTGATTTGAGTTCGAATGGACCTTCAAGAAGAGCAACTGTCGACTCAAATACTTCGTGAAAACGAAAAAAAGTTGACTTCATATCGACTCGAGGTGTTGATTTGAGTTCGAATGGACCTTCAAGAAGAGCAATCGTCGACTCAAATACTTCGTGAAAACGAAAAATAGTTGACTTCATATCGACTCGAGGTGTTGATTTGAGTTCGAATGGACCTTCAAGTAGAGCAATCGTCGACTCAAATACTTCGTGAAAACGAAAAAATGTTGACTTCATATCGACTCGAGGTGTTGATTTGAGTTCGAATGGACCTTCAAGAAGAGCAATTGTCGACTCAAATACTTCCTGAAAACGAAAAAAAGTTGACTTCATATCGACTCGATGTGTTGATTTGAGTTCGAATGGACCTTCAAGAAGAGCAATTGTCGACTCAAATACTTCGTGAAAACGAAAAAAAGTTGACTTCATATCGACTCGAGGTGTTGATTTGAGTTCGAATGGACCTTCAAGAAGAGCAATTCTCGACTCAAATACTTCGAGAAAACGAAAAAAATTTGAATTCATATCGACTCGAGGTGTTGATTTGAGTTCGAATGGACCTTCAAGAAGAGCAATCGTCGACTGACTCGAGGTGTTGATTTGAGTTCGAATGGACCTTCAAGAAGAGCAATCGTCGACTCAAATACTTCGAGAAAACGAAAAAAAGTTGACTTCATATCGACTCGAGGTGTTGATTTGAGTTCGAATGGACCTTCAAGAAGAGCAATTGTCGACTCAAATACTTCGAGAAAACGAAAAAAATTTGAATTCATATCGACTCAAGGTGTTGATTTGAGTTCGAATGGACCTTCAAGAAGAGCAATCGTCGACTCAAATACTTCGTGAAAACGAAAAAAAGTTGACTTCATATCGACTCGAGGTGTTTGTTTGAGTTCGAATGGACCTTCAAGAAGAGCAATTGTCGACTCAAATACTTCGAGAAAACGAAAAAAAGTTGACTTCATATCGACTCGAGGTGTTGATTTGAGTTCGAATGGACCTTCAAGAAGAGCAATCGTCGACTCAAATACTTCGTGAAAACGAAAAAAAGTTGACTTCATATCGACTCGAGTTGTTGATTTGAGTTCGAATGGACCTTCAAGAAGAGCAATTCTCGACTCAAATACTTCGAGAAAACGAAAAAAAGTTGACGTCATATCCAAAACAGCTTCAGAAACAGAGTCCCACACGGCCAATATCACGAAGGAATCGTTGAACTAATCTTAAAAATTAATAATACATAAAGCTTACATTATTGATCAAAAAATCAAATCAAGTCCTAGAGAAAAATATTCATAAAGTAAATAGGAAAACATATCAATGAAAAAAGTTCAGTAACGGAAAATGAATGAAGGAATTTAAGTACTGCTTCAGAAACTCATTATTTTTTTCTAATTGGCTAAATCTTTTTATAAGCTTGATGTTAGGAGGGCTTAATGAAAAAGTCTGGGACCTAAATAGCATACTCAATTGCCCGAGATAAAAAGTACACTTGGGATAAGGGAACGGTACCATAATACCCGAGTGAAGTCGAGTGATACCATGTAATCGAGAGATTGTAGAATGTTGATATTTATAGTAGTATTGGAGTAAATTTGGCGCATAAGTAAGTCGAGGGGTGAGAATTACAAATTTTAAAAACAAAGGTTTCTAGGGCATCGATATACAGATTTAAATATAAGTCGCAAACTGACTTTATTGCCACGTCAAATGATCTGAAAGTAGCTCAGAATAGAGTACAGAAATGCATGAAAAGTAAGGGCAAATAAGGGAAGACATTTATTTCAAAATTAAAATTTAAGGATGATGGATTTTGCATTTATTTGATTCAAGTGTTAAAATGTTAGCTGTTTGAATACAGATACAGAAGTAAGTAGTTGTTTTAATTGTTATTGGCAAATTTTCGAAAACCGAGGGGGCTAGCCAAGGCATCTTTCTAGTGTAGAAGTCATCTGAGTAGAAGGTCTCACATCACCTCTTCTTCTAAAATGATGTTTGACGCATTACGATCGATGCTGTGGGTTTGATGCCCTAGTCCGTTGGTGTCTGTTAGGGGTGTTAGATAGTCGATAGTTGAGACTATCGATAGTCTCGATACTATCGAACACCAACTATCGATAGTATCGATAGTCTATCGACGTCGTTTTTGAGATTACCTTTGCTCGGCATATAATTACGTATGTCACCTACCTAGTATGTTTTAGGGCTTACTCAGCAAGCCTTGCTGTGGGCAAACATGGTAAAATTTACTATTTAATTTCCCCTCACTCACATCTTTATCAAAATAATCCCATACATCAGACTTGGGAGGCATAATAAAAGGAAAATTCGTCTCTTGAAAGAGCCCAAATTATAGAAAGCACTGAATGTCAACCAACTAATATTGAAAAAAAGGAGAAAGGAATAGGCGTAGTTGCTAGTGAGTGGGGAGCTGAATTCAACGAAATTCAATCCCAGGAATTACAAAATCCCAGCAGCTATTTCTTTTAAGTTTTTTGATATAGAGAGGGATTCATAGAAGTCATGTGTGTGTGTTGAGCAAACAGCTTCGAGAAGGAGAAACAAAAGAGCAGATCTGGGTATTAGGAACCACCTGACTCAGTTTGACAAATATTGAAAATAGAACAATAAAAGGAAAAAACCCAATTCAACGAAATTCAATCACATGAAGAGCCTTCAGGTTATCCTTTTCTAGTCCTTACTAAGAACAAGAACTTCTTACAAACCTCTTCTTAGAATGAGGGGTGTGCTAGGTAGTGGTAAGTGGTAGTAGGTAGTTCCTGTTCCCTTTCCGTTTCGAGAAATTCCAAAGTTGAAATTTCAAAAACTATCGAACAAAACTATCGATAGGGCAATCGATAGGAGGTTACTATCGATCAATCGATAGTACTATCTAACTATCTAACACCCCTAGTGTCTGTACATTTGGAAGATCGAACCTTTCGTCGACCCTGCTCCCTTTGAAACGACCTCAGCCTTTCAGACGTCTTTTTTTTTTCATCCTACACGTCCTTGAGAAACAGGAAAGGGGCGCGTCTGTCAGACACCTCGTTATGTAGGTCAGGAACCCTCACTACCTCCTTCCGGGGAGGGGACCATCTTGAAGTTTCACTGTGAGAGAGGTACGGCCTTGAACCCTTCAGGTCAAAGCCCTCAGATCGTGACTGAGCCCTTCATCTCAATGCATTTGTGGTTCTACAACTCAACGTTGTTATAAATAATGGAATCATCGGTGCACGAAACGTTGTACGCGACCTCACAGGCGACGGCAATTAATTGATCTCATTACCGAGATCTAGAGCACCTGTGAGAAGGAAAATGAGAGAAACTCCAAATCGTCGCTCAAGAAGCCCCAGGCCCCAAATCTATCTTCCTGCGCCGATTACTTAATTTCTCTCTTACTGCGAAAAACAGGCGTATCCATGATCAGATGTTTTTCCCAGTAAGGGAGAAATTATGTTTGAGCGCTTCCTATCGGAAATAGCGCCAAACTAAGTAGTATTTCAGGTGAGGCGCGAGACTTCAACATGGAATCAGTCAAAACATCATTTTCGTCAAAATATATGATAGCACATATGGCTTGTTAAGCGACAAAATACTCACTCGATCATTGAAAACAGCACATGATTATTTTTAGTAGGCAATGAAATGTCCACCCGGCAATGTAATGCTATTAAATACTAATTGGAAACAAGTCCTTATAGAGAATTCCGAGTTCACTCAGAGAAAGAGCTTCGAATCTCAATAATTCCGACCTACCTAATTAATAATTATTATTAAACCTACTGTTACACCCATGAATTGGACATAATCGTTGATGAAATAAATCATATCAATTTTGCATTCCACGCTTCAAGAAACTCCCATCACAGGTCTCCTGAACCGCCCAAAAATAGGCTAAGTAATACAGTATTAATAACAGCATAATATGTAGGTAAGTAGGTTTTTTGTGAACCCAATGGGTGCTATTATGGGAAACACAACTTCCCTTAAAAATTCATGCAAAATACGTTTGCGGTAAGGTGTATGGTGCTCTCCACTCGTGGAAACGCATGGCATTTTTCACCCCACCAGTTGTCGCTCTAGTCATTCCTATTTTCCTTTATTGCGACTCTGTCTACGCTATTCAGCTAGACAGCGTTTCAAAGCGAAGACTTGAAGTGACGTTCAATTCTTGTCTGCGCTATGCATTCAACTTGAAGCCTCGCGACCACGTCACTGAACATGAACATAAATTTTTAGGCCTTGACATTTTCGATTATTTTAAATTGCGACAGCTACTAACCATACATAAAATGATGAATGGTGATTTACCTCATTATCTCAGAACAATGTTCACTAGTGCGCTGTCCCAAAGGTCTTGTGCCATTCGGATCCCTGGACATGCTTCTAGAGCGTTCAGCCAACCATTTGGGGTTCTAGGAGCGAGACTGGAACTCTTTGCCCGTCCGCATTCGCTCTCTCTGTGACGTAGATAGGTTTAAGAAAGCAGCTATTAAGTACTTAGCCTCCTGGTGAGCTATTCCCCCTCCCCGTATGACCTTTTTCTCTCTTTTTCTGTTTTTTATTATTATGTACAATAATGTACATTAATTATTATTGTGTGTGTGGTTTTTTTTTTAGGCCCTGAAGGCCTGAAGATGAAGAAATATATTCTTCGAAACGTTGGCACATAAATCAATTTTCATTTGACCGACCCTCGACATCCCTCAACATCATTAATTATTATGTACATTAATTATTAATTTTTTATTTGTGCAATCTTTTATTTCCTTCGTTAAATATATGTATATATTTTTTCTTATCAGGCTTGTAAAAGTATAGTTATTAATATATTTATATATTATTAATATAGTTATAGTATAATTATGGATATTTTTATATATGTACAATAAAGTTGATTTTGATTTGATTTATATTATATGGAACAGGAACTGTGTCGAATTGGTTCAAAAATCTCTGAAACGCCAGATACAAACAACAACGAAGAGTTATTTACTCTCCGATTGTTGAAATGGTTGACAAGATATTTGAGACCGGCGGAGAGAAAAGCAACAAGAATATTGTTGCTGGTTCGGCTCGGTGCGGTAACTGTTGCACTAAAGTTCCCCCAGGGCACTGTTGCTACCGCTCAACTACCTCCCATCCTATTCCTACTCTATTCTGTATTCACAAAGTTGATTTATTTTTCTTGTTTGCAAGCTGATGGACATCAGTTTTTATCTACATGGATACGTCCTTGATCGTAAACAAATGGGAGTATAATAATGTGGGCTCGTAATTTTAATTACCTACTATTCAAAAACCTTAAAAAATGTAGGTATCTTTTGAAGGATGAACTTGGTGTACGTACTGTAAATGACACTTTCGCCATTCCACACTCTTTTTAAATCTTGGCATTTAATCAACAAACAATTTAAATTCAATATTTTTTTTGTGTACAGTTGAAGAGCACAAGGGAAGAACGGGCTATCAGCATGTTGCCTTGTTTTGATAAAAATGAATTTGAATGCAAAAAAAACTCCATAAAATGAATAATGTGTCATTGAAAAATCTGAAATTCTTGAATACTTCAGGTCTTACACTGGTGCATATTATAAAAAATGCAAAATACCGTCGTAACAATGTTTAATCAAATTATAACAGTGCAAAAAAGGGCTATCGCTTAGGGGTTGAGGCGAAGAAGGCACGAAATAACATAATTTTTTCAAACAATCGAAATAACAAAGAATCTTGGTTTGCTATTGTTTCTTCAATATGCACCTATATTGAAATTTGTTGATTATTTTCTATCAAAACATAAATTGGATATTTTAATAGAATAAAATAGTGGGAAAAATAAAAAATGCAGGCGGGAAAGCGTTATCGCGACACTTCTTCTTATGGTTCAGCAGATACAGATTCTGCTTTTTCAGCAGATATAGGAATTCGTTTCGTTTCAGAATTCACGTTCGTTCCAATATTAAATATTTAGACAAATGCAAATTTTGCATTTGTCTAAAAATCAAGTGTTTTGACGTCGTGAATGAAAATAAAAGCCACATAATAATAATAAAATTCAACTGTTTTGACGTTGTGAATGCAAATGAAAAGCCACATAACACTTGAATTTTAGGCAAATGCAAGGAGGCCCAGTTGAATGGTACTGGATCCTTTATTTTTTAGTAGCCCGTGAAAGCCTACCTGTAACCTTCCGTTTTTAGGGTGAAGTAAGAGGTAGTGCTTGTGCATCTTCTTCATCTTCAGCCGATGATGAATTGTCTCCCATGACGGTAGAAATAAGAGCAACTACTACTCTATAAACTCTGTCTACACAAGAAATTACGGCAAAAAAAGGTAGCAAACAATAAAGGAAGACACTGTGAATCACAGACAATTCTAGCCCGTAACGGTACTGCCCCAATAAACGCGTTGTTTCGCTGTATACGAAATACTCACCGGCGGTTTTGAAGCCTTAAGAACCATTTTTTAGCTGTTTAGAACTGAAATACATAGGGTACCCCTTCCTATTCACCTTCGAGGCAAATTGCAGGTAGCCCGTTCTTTCTCTGTACTCTTCAATCGAAAATGATCAACAAGTAACCAGACTTTCATTACCAGATACAGATTTATTGAAATGAGAGTTTACAAGAATATTTTGAGATTTTCAAGGAGGTCCTTCAAGGAGGTCCTTCTAAGGGGACCTTTTATGATTTATATGACTGAAACTCCAGTTCGATCAGTCATTCGGAATTTTCCACTAATCTAGGACCAGAACTGGTGCCAGAAATTGGAGTATGACTAATGTAGGTGTGTGTTACCGATACAGAACTTGATGTTCCAATGTCACCAGTTCATAATTCATTTCGCATTCATGAGACAACAGATGGTCTTGAGCGATGATTTATATTTTTGTAGCTCCTCTGAACATTTATTCTGAGTATACTGAGTTCTGTATTCAGTCTGAAATCTAAAATTGAATATAATTGTGCCACTTCGCGTTATCAGCTCCTTCAAAGGCAGCCCTTGTTCTTCAAACCATGACAATGTGCACAGTCGCGTGCAAGTACAACTGGGAAGGGGCAACTGTCAATGTTTAGAAGACTCTAGAGGGGTGCACGAGCACGCGGCATGTGGTTCTTTTGAGCGTCTACAGCATTCCTTTTGTCATAAAAGCAGCCAGTCGACTTTATCTTTCAGGCCCCCCTCCAAGAGCAAGGGACCTAGTTAAAGATTCAGGTGACGCTGCCAACAGAGGGGAGAGGTGAATCGACTGGGGGAATAAATCGTATCTTTCAATTGTGCACCTAAGTACTCCCCTCACCTTGCAGCGAGGGAGCTCAGATCATAATGCCTTCTCCAGGTGCCGAGATATTTTGCGCCCCTTCATCAAAAAAAAGAAAATCCCGAATGGGATTCTGTGGGGTGGAGGAACCCGTTTCTTTTGAACCGACATCTGCTGGGGGTCCGCGTGCAGGTCGAGCGTCCAAGTCTGTATTGACGCTTGGTGGATTGGGGTGGTGACGAAAAGGAACAAAACTTGTATGAATGTCCGGGGGGAGTTCCTTGATTGTGCATCTCGTCGGATGAATAGTTTTGATTCGAACGACTATAAATAGTGATGCAGCCCTCAGTCACGTCACCTCAGAAATGTTCTTAAGACACCTGTAAGCTCACAAAAGACTGCGTATACCACCAGTTCGTAGTAGGTTTTGTGAGCATGAAAGGCTATTGCTGTTTTTGAATGTCACCGTCAATCAGCACCTGTAAGCCAAGATGTTCTTCTTTCTTGTTTCTGAACTCATGCATACGGCTCTTTCTCATCTGAACTGCACTTTGAGTCTCATCAAAACAGCGATGTGGCAACATTTGATTCACACCGTTTACGCTTAAAAGTGGCGCCCATTATTCGTGAATTTCAATTACTAAGCCTCATCAAGATTTTTCGACCCCGCCCAAGCGTTCACCATAGGCATGGCTAATACGGCTATTTTGGTAATAGGTTCTCGAATCGCCTTTAACCTATTACCAGTATATCATAATACCATAACCTATTACCAGACGGTCGCTGTCACTCGAAACTAACTCAATACTCACTCAAATAACTTGTCGACAATTATGATCGCACACCTTTCACGCATTCGTTTTCCGTAACCTATTACCTGTTATTACCCGGAATAGTCCCAGCCAACCTATTATCACGGAATCCCGAATCACGGAAGAGGCCCTCAAAGGCCTTTCCCCCAAGTTCTCAAAACAGTTATACCAGTATTAGGGTTTTTCTGGTAAACAATTGAGGAGCTGACATGGGAATGCACTCAAGTCCAAAAATCTAATTTTTTTCCGTTGAAATGCAAGTAAGCAGTCACGCCAATGGCGTGGGAAGATTAGATTTTTAGATAAACAGAGGATATTTTTTGTTCATCAACTCGACTTTTATTTATTTATTTATTTATGTATTACGGGCAAGCCCAATTACACAGAGTTACAATTTTGAGTCAGCACACAGATCAGAAGACTTCAAAAAGAATAAAAATAAAATAGGAAAGAAAATTATACACTTCAAACGCTTTGAACAAACTGACAAATGTAGCTGGGAAGAAATAATTAAATACTGGCACATACCAACTTGAGTTGATGAAATAACTCGATTCAATTCGGAAGAATATTAATTCAAACCAAACAGAGATGCCTGGTCATTTTGAATGAATACGACATTTAACAATCAACTCAATTTAACTTCTAAACAATCAGTATCAATGCAGAGCTATTATACATCGACAATAATTGTTTTGCAACGCTGAACACGAGGGTGAAGTCAGAATTTCGTTATCTCATTTCGTTATTGGATTAGAGCAGATGAACCGTGAAGTACATCTCAAGTAACAACCACGGTTCTTCACCTTCAAAGTTCTCGACTTTGAGAACGGAATAAGATATCGTAATTCTGACTTCACTATCGTGTTCAGCATTAAAACATCTTCAAAATGACGCGTCACTTGTCAGACTGTTTCGTTTTTGGAATTTATGCGTAATTTTTCCACCCTTAAAACTCCCTTAAAACCCCCTTAACGTGGCCCGCTTCAGCCCATCTACGAACTCTGCCTGTCAATTTCTAAGGCAGATTTTTTGTGCGAATTTGAAATTTTTATCCCATTTCTATCGAGAGTAATCGAGTGTAAAAAATATTTAAACATATAATTTTTGGTGTCTTTTGGCAGTGAATTCAGGATGGATTAGAACGGATTTCGGTATGAAAATTTTCGGAAATTTGAGTTCTAACATTTTTTCGGAACCGAGAACAATAGCTTAATTTTCTTCGAAAATTCGCTAAAATATAAGCAACCGGAAGGGTTGAGGGATTCAAGAGATTTCCGATGAATTTCTACTCCTCTTTATGAACCATACCAATCAAGGGCTCTTATCTAGACCTAATTAGACTGAGAGTTAGCTCTCTTCATCCTTCTTCGCTCCATTCTTCGGGGAATTTTCACCTCTGAAAAAGTAGACTGTAGTGATCATTTCATCCTTTTGTAGAATCAGAGAGGCCTAATACGATCCTAAGAAGAGCCTCTTAATGCACTGGTTCATGTAAGTGAAAACTATACTTGAGGTATGAATTGTACTGTGGAAGTATCCATCTCACTATATTTACCCCTAATTTAGGGGTGAATATAGTGAGATGGATACAATGGTAAGATATAACATAGCTTCTGCTGTGGATACTGTGAAGTAATAGGTAATTGATATTCAGAAAGCTTTAACCTCACCACCCTCAAAAATATGTAGAAAATTCAATGGAGAATTAAACACCACAATGACTTGTTAATATAATGCTGTCATAGAGATATTCCTCGAGTTTTTGGACATGGAGTGCATTGGACGATTGGAATATTCAATAATTATTATTGATGAAAGTGAGACCAAGTTTGAAAGTCATTGTGGTGTTTAATTCTTCATTGAATTTTCTACATATTTTGGTGGGTGGTGGGGTTAAAGCTTTCTAAATATCAATTACCTATTGCTCCACAGTATCCACAGCAGAAGCTATGTTATATCTTACCATTTTAATGCAGAGTGTGACGTGATCTGTAAATAAAGTTAAATTCTGTGCTATCAATTGGCCAACAATACTCGGAACGAAGAGGAACTTGGCATGTATGATCCTCTGGAATTTGCCATTGTAACATCCATTCGCCATTATATGTATTCGGCGAATTGGATCAATGTGCCTTACTGGTGTTGAATTCCTCGTATTTGTGTTCTGTGTTACCAAATGCATAGATTGACGCTCCAATCTATTTACTCTGGTACTTCGGAACTGCCACTTAAGTCTCCGTTCAGATTGTCATTGCTGTGTATGTCACTGAACAATCAGCTTGAGCTAATTATTTGAAATCGATCGGGCGTCATTAAAGGACGTTAGTAGGGGAAGTGAGGGACATGAGTCGTTTAGTAATAATTTGCGCCTCTGCCCGAGGCAGCTGGTGTCGCTGCATGTGATTTTACTGGGCTTGTGGGGCCTTTCGCCGCGGCCTATACCCCCCAAGAGCGTCCTACCTACGGCCTTTTATCCCGACCTGTGGGTGTACCTTTTATTTTAGTATGACCACCCCCTCTCGCGATCATCAGATCGACTTCTACTTGAATACTTTAATCGAGAGTGAGGGAAAAACAGCGTCTGCGAGAAGCAATGTTACTGTTAATACTGAGTTTATTACTGATTGATACACAAGTTATTAAGACGGGTGGGTGGGTGATCGGGAATGGTGGACGTGGAGGCTATCCACAGGCTGCGGCGTATTCGGAGTCGGGAGGCCGTGGGCAGCGTCACTCGTCCGGCTGCATGTTGGGAAGGTGATGGTGGGCGGTCGGGAGTGGTGGCTGTGAATCACCCCCAGTCCTCGTCGTCTCCCGATGACTGGTGAGGTTGTGATGGCTGGCAGCGTCGATCGTGTCTTTCAATGTGCTCTAGCCTTACAATGTGGGGCGGTTCACAGTCGCACATCACATAGAGGCGCCCCCCGCCGACAAACATCATCCGCCCCATCGAGTCTCGGCCCGCAAACGTCGGCGGACGTGGATGGGGGGTCCTGCTTCGGCGTGGGCTGAAACAAAAAACAATGGTGTTTATACATCTGTGGGAGGATGTGATGTTGGATGATCATTGGATGATATCCCTACCCAATGCCGGGAGGTAGTATCTGGCGAGCCACTCGCTGGGTGTGAGGGCTTGCGGCACACACCGCCTGCTGTGCCGCGCCATTCGCGCCTCCGGGATTATGTGGTGGGGGTTTACCTCACACTGGACGTAAACGCGTCCGCTGAGTGAGAGCCGCACACGCCCCTCCGCATCCCTACCTCTGAAAATTAAGCTGCCACAGGTCTTAGTATACGGGAGTTGTCTATATTGACGGGTGTTGGAGTTAGGTGGGTTGATGGTGGGTGTGTAGTCACAAAAACTGATGATATCTCCGGGGTTGACATAAAAATAAGTAAAATTATTAGTAACAAAATAATTCATAGTGTTAGATTTCAATGTCCGCGTCACACCCGCTATCACATCTCGGCGATCGGAGGTCACTAGGCGTCGGCTCGGCTGCTGGTGGGGCACCACTCGTGACCGGATAAATCGGGCCATCTATCTGGGTGGCTCTATCCATCCGTGACACCCGCTGTGGCTGACGTCGACGGTGATAAAGGGCTCTTCTTTCAATCCCAACAACCCGCGTCACATGCACAAGTCGTGTAGGGTGCTCCACGAATAGTTCGCCCATAATCACGTAAAAACGACGCCCCAGTTGATCCACCCCTAGCTCCCTGATCGTAGGTGAGTAATCAGCAGCCGCCGGTCCACCCCTGAAAAACAGCGGGTTGGTGGATTATAATGATGAAAACACATCTGGTAAAAATCATAAACATAGTAAACCTATAGAGTCGGCATACTCACGATTATGGTAGGTACACCCGCATCAGCATCCAGATCACCGCTCTACAAATAGGGCAGCGGTCTATGAGGTTGGCGCACTCTCGACAGACAGGCGTATGGGCGCATGGTCGCAGACAAACCTCAATTGGGCGAGTCATGCACACCGTGCACTGAAAGCGCTCGCGTTGGGGTTGTTGCGTTCCCCGCCGCGAACCAACACTCGTGCTAGTCGCCAGTGACCCTTCAAGTATGGGTCCATGCTCGCATAGGTCGATCATTTGACCGTAAACCGTAGTTAGCGAGCGGAATTCGACTATGAAGGGACAGCGTGGAGATTGAGTTGCATGGTAGATAATCGGTCTAACCCGCCCAGCGTCTGGTGGGAGGATGAGTAGACACGATGTGCAAATAACCTCGTTATTACCAATGTGATAGAATCCTGAGCGGGCCATCACCATTGGCTCAAGGTCTCCACTCCAGTCATCATACGTTAACAACCTCTCCCCCATTGTCTCATGCGCCCAATTTGGGATGATGCAGTCCCCCAGCCCTATCCCACCATCCGCAAGAGCCTCCAAGCCACCAAGGGATCTTGACAGGTCAGTAATGGTATACATTGATGAGGGTTCGCGCGTAGAGCCGCCATCTGCCAACCTAGAAACGTATATCGCTACATACAGTGGGGAGGGGGGATATAACATGGGCATTATTGCCGACGGACAGTCCATAAAGACAAAATGCATCATCAAACTCGTCATCAAATACACACACGGATACTAGAAACCTAATAGATATACCCGTAGAAACACTAAAACCTAATAGATAATATAAAAACCTAATAGATAATATCGATAACGAGTATATTATACTCGTAGAAACCACCACCGCTATCGCTACCGCCACCCTAGCTAGAGAATAAGCATTTAGTCACTAATTATCAATTATTATGAAAAAACCGAATAAGGGTGGTCTTAGGTGTGTGGCGAATGACTTCGAAATACAGGGCGTCAGACTCCCTCACCATTCGCCCACGACCTATCAACTGATGATAGCGTTTGGGTAACAAGACGGACATCTCAACATCGCCGACCTCGGCGTATTGAGGTAGTATTGTGGCCGCGACCAGCTCTCCATACTCGCCATGACTAATTACACGTGTGTTTAATATATGGTAACACGCCCTTGGTTGAAGCGATCGCATAGTAACACGTCGAGGGTAGGCCCCAACCTCATTTAGACTGTCGGCCAGGCTTGATTGGCTACAAAGAGAAAAACAAAAAAATGAGCCGTCATTGTGAACGACCGGCTGGTCGTACAAAGCTGCGTATGGTCTTAAAAAATTCTACGGAACAAACTCTATCTAAATATGAAATAAAAAACATACCGTTCTATATGAATTTTTCGAGATATGAGATTTTCAAATTTTCAAAATTCGTTTTGAACCCCTTCCCCTTGACCTAGGGTTATGAAAAGTTTCGAGGACCATTGTGGGGTTGGTCGAAACCCATAAAAAAATTTCGTAATTTTAACTCAACGCTAACTGGGCAAAGTGGCGCGGGCGGCGTACGGCGTGCGGCGGACGGACGGATTTTTTTTATTCGACTTTCTGAATCTACGTATCTTGAAACGTAAACCAACAAATTTTGAGGGGGGGTTAAAAAATTTTTTCCTCGGGCGATTCCAATGGTTCATTATCGAAGATAATAAACCAAAACCATTGGTGACATCACATGGGTGATCAAACCTAGGCTTAATGAGTGAGGCACACCATCCCTTGATCTTGAAAAGGTAGATCAATAAAATTTAATTCAGACCCCTAAACATTTTCAAGATTGGGGCGTTCTAAAATGCTTCAAGTGCAGTATCGCGATAGCATATTCAATTTGAGAAAGACTGTTAATAGCGAAACTCGCTTTGTAAAATTGGTAAAATAAATAAAAACAAATACAAACTCTGTTCAAGCATAAAAAGCAATTAAATATAAAAAAATTAAAATTTCTTATAGTTTATTATTCCTCGAGTCACAACAACACTAAATAACAAGATAAATGAAGTATTTGATACTTTATATACAAGCAAAAATATTACTCTTTTCTATGCGCACAAAATAAAGTGGCAACTGTCGATCTCCAAAATTTAAAAAAATTGTCTGGAGATCAAGAGTTGGAGAGAAAATTGAAAAATGAAAAGAAATGAGCACTATCAAAGAAATACTTTACAGTAATTCAGAAAATAATAATAATAATTATTATTATTATGTAAACAAGGTACAGAATGAGAAGCGGAATTAAAAATCAATGAGAACAAAGTACTAATGCTCTAATGATTATTTAAATAAAAGAATCACTAAAAACCGCAAAGTGGAAATGAACATATCATTTTGTATAAACTTTTTAAAATGAACAATTAAACTGTTTTTTAAATTTATTATAACTACAGCTTAATTTAATATGAGGAGGCAATTCATCTCACATTCGGAGAAAATGCATCAACTAGCACTTGTGTGTTTTTAAAGAATTATGGTGGGGGGGGGGGGGCAAATACCCTGCATATCTCACTCTGGAGTATCAAGCATTGGTTTAGAAAATTGATTTTACACTCACATTGGTTGGGTGGGGTTTTCGACTGGGGCATCGGCGGATTCGTGGTTCCATTGGGAAGACATGATGATTCGTTGAGGAGCAAATTCAACTTGTGACTACCGCCTAAAACCTCGCGAATATATACTCTTTAGACCAGTCGCATGGTGGGATAAAATCTACCCCACTCAAACCGTAGGTTATAAAAGCCCTTTTCGCCGTCCGTAAAGGGTTCTGTCTCTTCTGGTGGCTCGAGCAACGCCCATACCACTCTCCAGCTGGCTAAGTACAAAGCAAAACTCATTCTAGCAAATATTACATTTTATCCACCGTCCAATAACAATACGCCTCAACAACATTCGCCTGTTGGGTGAGTCCAAAGCAAAACTCATTTTAACAATTAACTCATTTACCCTCCATTCAATAAAAAACACGTCCACCATTGATATCCCGAAATTGGCATCACTCTAACAATTACTACTACGCCTACCTTCGCACTCAAAAATTGTATAAAAGCACAATGTCAGACAACCCTCCAGACAAGCGGTGCGCGCGAGCTCGTCTAAACCCAAAAAACTGGGTTAACTCAGATCACGATAGATTTAAAGTCCTTCATTCTCACTTCCGTGGGAAAGTACAAAGTTTTTATCTACCGAATACTATAGACCCGACGTGGGATGTTGATACGTTTATTTACTGGTCGTTCGATAATGTGTTTAGGAAAATAAAAAAGCACTTTGACGAGTGGAAATCATTAAAGTTTAACATGATCTTAGATTGTCTATATGTTGCTCCTTATTCAGAAAATACCCAAAACGTCTCCTTTAAAACAAAAAATCAAATGTGTGTGGAACAAGGTGAAATCGCTGAATTGATTTATAGGGGGTATGAAAAGATGCGTTCAGAAATGAGCGAATTTCAGGGGAAAGGATCAGGTTTCTCTTATGAGAAAACTTTAGGACTCATGTTAAATCTTGTAATGTTTAAACCACTAGAAGTTGGGTGTGGGGATAAATATATACCAGTCAAACTGCGACGTAAACGGGCTCTATCAATACAAGTTGCTGTAGATGAAAAATGTTTTTACCACGCAATTCAATTCCACAGGGAGACGATGGGCAATTGCAAACAATACGATTTTTCAATGATCACCTACCCCACCCCTATAGTACAGATTACACTATTCGAGAAAGTCAACGTATGCTCGATTAATATTTACGCATTCGACACTGAATCCCAATTCGTGTACCCATTTAAAATGACCAAGTGTGAAAGGGACGATTTGATAAATTTACTTATATTTGTGGGCGAGACTGCGGGCGATAACCATTTCGTGCATATTAAAGACTTAGGACGTCTGGTGCGATCACAAAAAACGCGTAAACGCGGTGCCTCGATCATGTGCAACCGGTGCTTCACCCTATTCCAAGACAACCACGGTGTGACTAAAGATATCCAATTGCAGAAACACCAAATTTGGTGTAAAAAATCTGGCGTAGCAACTGTCCCAAAAATGCCCGTGCCCCCGAATAACATTTTAAAATTTAAGCATTACGATCGTTCGGTAAAATTACCATTTGTTATATATGCAGATACCGAAGCTCTTCTAATTCCTGTCAAAGACGGGGACTCTAGGGTGTATGAAAACCACGAGATATATGCATACGGGCTTTATGTGAAAACTACGTTTGGTATAAAAAATGATTTCTTTGATACCCCGATTCTATACCTAGGGCAGGACGCGGGTCAGAAACTTGTACGCTCCCTTTACGATATAGCTAGTTGCATATGTGAAATATTGTCAAACGACCAGCCAATGGGTGACTGTATCTACACCGACGCGGGGGATATGCCATCTTCATGCCATTTATGCTCCCAACCATTTGTTAGGGACGAGAAAATTGTTCGCGATCATTGTCATATTACTGGTAGTTTCCGCGGCCTGGCGCATAACGCCTGCAATTTAGCTGCCCGCAAGCCCTGCGAAATTCCCGTCTATTTCCACTCTGGGTCCCGCTACGATTTCAAATTTGTGATTAAACACTTGAGCATTATACCCGGTAATATTGACGTTCTGGCGAACAGCGAGGAGAAATTCATTACAATCACAAAACGAATGTCCGGTAAGAAAGTTGCTGGTAGGAACTTGCGTCTTAAATTCATCGACACAGCGCGATTCTTGCCCTATAGTTTAGATGCATTAAGCTCAAAATTAAGTCGAGAACAATTAACAATTATATACGAAAACTACCCCGACCCCACCCATCAACAACTCTTGTCTAAAAAGGGCCACTTTTGTTACAATTATTTGACGAGTTATTCCATCCTCCATTCCCAAACAACCCTGCCAGCTAGGGAGCAATTTTACAACAGGTTGACTGACACTTCACTAACGCTGGAAGAGTACAAACATGCGCAGACTGTCTGGGAAGAGTTTAATTGTCGCAATTTGGCGGACTATAGCATTGTCTATTTGTGTGCCGATGTCCTCCTTTTAGCAGCTGTTTTCGAAAATTTCAGGTCTGATTTTTACGAGGGATATGGGCTCGACCCAGCCTACTATGTCAGCTTGCCAAGCGCGACAGCTGACGCTTTGCTAAAATTTACAAACGTTAAAATAGAGCTGTTGGTGGACTATGACATGTATCTAACCTTTGAGAGGGCTATCAGGGGTGGGTTCTGCACATCTGTACTAAAATACGCAAAGTCAAAGTTCCCTGAAAGACAATTGATGTATGTAGACGCAAATTCCCTGTATCCATTCAGTGCTACATCATATTTACCAATCTCCGATTTTCAAAATGTGCCCCTTAACTCAGTCGATATAATGAATGTACCAGCGTCAGCGTCACACGGGTATTTACTCGAGGTTGATTTGGATATTCCCGAACATTTGCATAATTTGCTAGACACGTACCCCCCATTAGTTGAGCGCGAGATAATTCCAGGATCACGGGATGTAAAACTCCTTGGGACATTGTATAACAAGCGAAATTATGTCATTCATTACCGATTACTACAATTTGTTGTTGGGTTGGGGTTTCAAATCGTGAAAATCCATCAAATAATTAGTTTTAAACAGGAACCCTGGATGAAAAAATTTATAGATGACGCTGTGGAAAAACGGCGAAACGCCACTACCCCGACACAAAAAGATCTGTACAAATTAACTGCAAATGCCACGATAGGGAAATTAATTGAGAATGTGAGACGGCGGCAGAATTTAATCATTGTCTCAAAATGGAAACAAGCCCAGTTCTACATACGTAAACCGAGTTTTAAATATTTCACGAGCATAGCTGCGGATCTGATTATAATACACATGCAAAAAACTAGCATTACAATGGACAAGCCCATATTTGCGGGGATGACTATTTTAGATGAGGCTAAGCGCCACATGAATACGTTTTGGTATAATGTCCTGCTGGCCCATTTCGGTGATAATATTAAGTTGGCCTACTCAGACACCGACAGCATAATTGCGACTATTGACAATTTAACCCATGATTGGAGACAGGAGATTATTCAAAACCCCGAGCTGAAATCACATTTTGACTTCAGTAACCAGGATATTACTACACATTATTTTGATAATACCAACGCAGGATGTCTAGGCCTGTTTAAAGACGAATTGTTGGGGAATCGAATGATAGAATTTGTCTCTCTTAGACCAAAACTATATTCCTATTTAACAGATAAGGACGTCGAGGTTAAGAAGGCTAAGGGTATTCCTCACCATACAGTTCAATCTAAATTAAAATTCAAACACTACACAGCGGCATTATTTCAGCGTACGAAAAAACATGTACATTTTAAGCAGATACGATCTTTCAAACAGCAGCTAGTGTCTTTAAACACCCAAAAGTTGGCCCTATTCGCTAATGATAACAAACGGATGGCACTCAATAATATTCAAACACTAGCCTACGGCAATTCCCGCTCGGTTATAAAAAAGAATTCTTTAGCTGGTTCCTCTCGACAGTTTATCCGGCGCTTTGGGGAAGAGCGTTTCACAATAGCCTAATAAATGGCGACTTGCCAACCATGTAACAAAAACACTGGGTCAGCTTCCCCGCTATAATAATATTCAGACATTCACGTTCTCACACTGCGCGAATTGGATTGCATAACCCTCTCAAAGGCCTCTGGGGACTGCGAATATTTGCACATGACGGGGCATTAAAATTCAGAAAAGGTCGTCCACGTCCACGTCCTCCTGACACTCTCTCATCGCCAGATCCTAATTTACATAACCTCAGTCACGTCTCTTCTTTTAAATGGAATTCCGCTCATCGCCCGAGACTGTGTCAATGGTAATCCATCTCTTCGATGTTTTGCCTTGCAAGAAATTTGGCTATTAAGAGCGCCTTGTAGACGGCGCAATTATGCTTGTATCTGGCTGGGAGGTGCTTGTGGGTTATGCAAATTTCATTATTGGCTGAGTCCACATCTTCTTCAGCTCCTCTTAGAGACCTGTATGAGTGGGAACCCATATCTTCGATGTTGATGAACATGAGATTTAAATCAAGCCCGGCAGCCAATCTTAGAGCACGAATTTTATCGAGACCCTTCGTATAGAGGTGTATTAGTTTTCTGTCGGAGGACGCATATCCCCTAAAGATGTCCCTGATATGATAATACGGTGTTGCACCAGTATTGCATTTTAACCCATGAATATTTCTACTCGCAAATCGAATTTGGGCGTCACCCTTTAGATGCCAGGGTAGCTTGAACAGATGATAGGTACGACGTCCCTCAAGTTCCCTGAAATCTTCCGAAACTGGTAAAACAATTAATTCGTGTATGTAGTATTTCCCATGCTCCGTCTGAGACATTGCCACGTCCAGAATGTAGCGGGAAATATTGTTTTGTGGGTTCATCATTCCCCCTCACTTCAAGTAGACAACTGTAGAGTAGACTAAATGAAATTTCAAATCCGCTCCATTTAAATAGTAGTTGCCCCCCCACTCCTTCTCTCTGGAATTATACCGAACTGTTTGCCGATTTTAATTTATTTATTTCAGACATTAATTGACTTTTAATTATCTCGACTTCCTTCTTTAATGTCCGCACGTTCACAACGTCCAAAGATTCTGACGGATCCGCTACGTTGACTATTCTCCTTGATTTTCCGTCGTAGGCGCCGAGCTTAGCTCTATAGAATAGGGTATTCGCCCACACGTAGTCTCTCGTGATAAACTCATCGGAGAGAAAGCTGTCACGCGCGGCGGCTGTCGCTATAGTTCTATCACCGATATGAATTATCCTTTTACCCGTCTCAAAGAGCAGGTATTTTTTTCCTAAAGCGTCAATGACAGCAGTGGTGAT
Source organism: Stenodema calcarata (assembly GCA_963920205.1). Classification (NCBI taxonomy): domain Eukaryota; kingdom Metazoa; phylum Arthropoda; class Insecta; order Hemiptera; family Miridae; genus Stenodema; species Stenodema calcarata. The sequence goes on along the minus strand of OY986061.1, from coordinate 11,522,392 downwards.
CATTTGCAAGGTTTGCGGGCCCCTCTTATCCATCTCCTCTCGAACATGAGTCCCGATGAGATTGTCCCCTTTGATCGTGGTGATGACATTAGCTACGATCGCGGGTATATCATCTGCAGCGCGCCCTTCGGCGATATGCTTAGCAATTTGTTCCTGAACATGAACGGAAACGTAGTTTTGCAGATTTGAACGCCCAAACCGATCGTATTTCAACCTCATCGATCGTGTTCGACTCATTGTTGTTGCTTTTTGATGTTGTTGTTTTCAGGCAATGAAACCCAGGTGTTTAAGACGACCAATAACACGGTCTGCGCGTGATTGCATGTACAGGTTCCCGGCACTAACTGCAGATAGGTACAATTTAAGTGCTTGGACGAGTGCGTTGGGGTCGGTTATTCCTTCAACAGAAGATGCTTCTCGCAAGCCTTCTGGGCCGCTTATGCCATTGTGCTCCAAATTCTCGTAATTTAATAACGGATTTGGCTTAGCACCCCTACCCAATTTTGGTTGTTTTGGCTTGACGGGCGGGTAAACTCTTGATATAATTTTCGTATATTTGATACCGCCAAAACGATTTATTTCACGTAGACGGGAATATCCGTGCCGTGCTACATTTGTTGCGCGCACAATCTGCTCATAATTCTGAAAATCATCCTCCTCATATGTGGGGTCCTTTAGGAAAATCAGCTGATACAGACCACGTGTGCCTGGGTACGTTTTATCCCCCACCTGAATGACATCGATCCCAAATTGAATGTTTTTCGACCCCAGCGTTACACTCCCGTTTGAAGATATTTTCGGACCATAGGTAAAATCAAATTTGTCCTTTACTTGAGCAGTCTCTACCCCGCTAGCTAGATATTTTATATAGGGACGCGCATGCACGGGGAAATTAGCTAAATAATCGTTAATCTTCTCACGCCCTTGTGGACTGTTGGTGTATGATCGTAGTTCATGTATGAATTTAGCCTGTAAATTTCTCTCACCCATTGGCGGGGTTTCTTCCGAGGGAGCCACTGTGGTTTGCTCAAAGATGGGGAATGATGGGCCAATGGGTGTACTCGAAGTGGTCGGCTGCATGGAGGATGATTCACCCACCGATTCGCTAATTCTATTCATCCGCCGTCCTTTAGGGGACACTGGGGTAGGAGCATGCTCGAAGCTTTCTTCCTCCTCTAAAAAAGACGGGAATCGACTGGTCGAGGCGGGCTCTTCTTTGATATAACCACTAGCCCCTAAGGGATCTCGCTCTTCAATGACATGATATGTCAACATTGGTTCGTCAGTTTGAGTAGAAACACTTGGCATATCCGTCTGCGTTGAGGTAGAGGTTTTGTCGGCCGAATCGCCCAGCCGTTTTCGTCTTGCACTAGACATATCCATAGGGGGAGGTTTCAAATCTTCACCCTCGAAGCCTTTTAAATTTATCCTGTAAAATGTCGGATCTGCACCGATTTGATTTTGAATCTGGTTATATTTCAATTTGAGAGCCCTCTTGGCACGAGTAAGCTCACTCAAAGTGTTACGGGGCATGTTGGAGACTGAGGGCCCGGGGGGTCTATTCCCCATTATTTATATGGGTGTAGTACTCGTTCATCGAGCGTCTAAACCGCCCATTGTTCAAATCCCTAGTCTTGTCCATAATCAAACACCCGAATTTACCCTTAGAATCCCATGCATGGTTGCACATGCTGACAAATTTGGCGAATGGGATTTCTTGGTAAAGGTGGTCTCGATATATTAATTGTAAATTTCGTCCATCTTGACGAAATATGAATAACATATTTACCTGCTCACGAATAGCATTTTTAGGTACGGCCGCGTAACTTTGAAACAGCAATACTGTATCCACATGCCTATGGCGCCCGGTAGTGAAATATTTTCGCATTATATCGTGAAATTCGCTACTTTGCTGTACGGGCATATCATCAAAAACCAAGAGGCTGTTACTCGGCACCTCTCCCTCTTCCTGACTGTCACAATACAGTTGAAATTGTTCTCTCGTACAAATTTTCTCGAAACGTATTTCAGGTACGTGCTTAAGTATATTATCGAGAATTTTATATTTGGGTTGTTCGTGGCTTGTAGATATTAAAATAAGGTTCTTGAAACGAATTCCATTTGGTTCAATCAATAGGTGGAGGAGGAAGTTGGATTTACCAGCTCCAGTGGCTCCTACCATTAATATTCTCAAGTCATTGGGTAGGAGAGGGCCGTGTCGGTTTTGATTGTCAGTCCCTCCACTCTCTCCAGCGTACCCAGCATCGTAGTTACGCACAGGGGCAAATTTTACCCCAATTGTTTTCATTCGCTGTCTCTCCATGGGTAACCGGGTGAAAATGTATATATAAGGCCGTATCAGGGGGTTATATACATCAGTCCAATGGGACACCGTCGCGGTAGAGGGCTAATTAATTACTTGATAGATCATAATCCCTTTAATTTGACTTTACCTGGTTTAAATTACTGTGGTCCCGGGAACGATTTGAAGTATCAGATTCAGCATAACATCCCACCAAAGAACGCGCTCGACGGCGCATGCAGAGCTCACGACATTGCCTACGAGAATTCTCAAGATCCGGCCGTAAGGCGTGTTGCTGATCAAAGGCTTCTGAGTGCCGCGTTAGAGCGCATAAAATCCTCGCAATCGTCTTTCCTAGAAAAAGTTGGTGCAACAGCAGTGGTGGCAGCGATGAAAGGAAAAATGATGTTAGGTGGGCGGTTGGGGCGTCGGAGAACAGGCCAGCTGAGACGTCTACAAGAGATATCCATGAGAGTCCCAAGAACGCAAAAACCACAAAAACGCAAAAGAAGGCGGCAGCCCATTCGCTCGAAAGCCATTTTGCCAAGACGGCAAATTGTGACGCGTGGCGCCTATGTGGCGCGCCGCGGAGTAAGACGTGGTCGAGGTGCAATTTTACGACACTATTCAAAATGCTGAAAACTTTGCCTGACGAGCCATTATCCGCCCGAGATATGTTTAATTTTCTATCACATCACCCAACATCTAAACACGTTTTCGACGGTGTTTTCATGCTGGACGAGCTCCAATATCACCAAATAGTACCTATAGTTGATGAAGGTCGCAAGTTCGTGTTGAATCTTGGGGATTTGAAATCAAACGGTACTCACTGGTGTGGCGTAACGTATACCGATAACATTGTCATTTACTACGACCCATTCGGGCTTCCACCACCCTTGGAGCTGGTGAACCATTTAAATACACGTGACATCTGGTTCAGTGTCATATCCCATCAGCTAATCGCTGATTCAAGTTGCTTTCACTGTGGCCATTTAACGCTGTATCACTTGACCGTAAAATGTCGACCGGAATAACTTTAAGTGGCAGTGGAACAGTTTTGCGACAGTCGTTTTTCCCACCGATTGAGTTGGGTGCAGGGAAATTTTCAATAGGTGTCCTATCTTTATTCACGTATAATTCGTTCTGCAATATAGTGAAAGGGGTAAACGACTCTTTCAAATTTAGCGAAATAAAAGAAACGCTGATTTTCCCCTCGGGAGCTTACGATATGGACAGCATCTTTGCCAAGATTAAGGAGTTTTTAGATCTTCAGAAGGAGAAACTGGCGGCTGGTGAGCGGGTGTTTACGGACGAGATTTTCACAGCTACTGATTGTGTTTTGGTCTGGGATGTTATCCCGACCAGCGGTCGGATTAGGTTGAAAAGTAATCTCGAAATCGATTTTTCGATTCCACACAGCATAGGGCCGATTTTGGGCTTTACTGGACCAATTGTTCTCGCCCGCGGTATGCGCCATGTCGCCCCTTTCCCAGCTAAAATCGACCCATTCAACTCAATTAACGTATCATGTAATTTGGCAAAAGGGTCCTACTTTAACGAGAGCCCATCCAACGTGATATTATCCTTTGTACCCGAGGTCGACGTCGGATATAAATTGATCCACTCTCCTTCCCCGACGCTTTATTATGAGCTGACATCGAATGTAATCCCGTATATTGAAGTTAGACTCGTGGACGAGAACTGGAAACCTTTGAATAATTTGGGGGAACATTTGACGGTAGTCTTAAATATTGTCGCTGAATAATGTTCCCAATATACATATATATTGATTGAATACTCGTAGAGCTGGCTCATTATCTTGTACTCATTCGGCGAGGCCCGTATAGCGACATTTCACCATGGGACTTCGTTTTGGTTCGCATAGCTATAAATTGGCATTGATGGGCGATTACGGCTCATTCTCGACGAAGAAGCCTAGCAGACTATTACCGCTGCCATCGTCGTCTTTGAAACGCAAAACACTCAGTTTCACAAACGCACGATACCTCAAACATCTCGGTTTCCAGGTCTTTCGTCATGGACGACATGTTGAGCGTTGATGAGATCCCACACTTTGATGACCGGATAGAAAGCTTCTCAATGTATCACTACCAGCCTTTCAATTCAAGCGCATTGTCGTATAACGATGAAATTCGGATCGCAATTAACCAGGCGGATGTCATTACGGCACCACACTTATCTTACCTCCATGTGGAAGGTCGCATAAACAAAAACACTGCGGCCAATTTCCCGCACTTGGTGTCTCTTCCTTTCGGACATTTATTCGACACTGCTTCCTACAGAATTAATGGTCAGGAAATTGAATTTGTACGGACACCCGGCGTCGTTTCGACTTTAAAGACTCTGACGTGTTTTACTCCAAGCGACCTCCCTCGACTCGAGAACTCTGGATTTACGGATCCTAATGCGAGTGCTCCAAACATTGCACCGGATTCTATCGTGAAGGATGTTTCAACGACGAGATATTTCTCGGCATGCGTTCCTCTAAAGCTATTTTTTGGGTTTTTTGAAGACGTGCGAAAGGTGTTGATCAACACGTCTCAGGAATTGGTCTTGATGAGGACGTCCAACGACTACAATTTATTCAAGGGGGAACCGGATAATGCCGCCTCGACCTTGACTCTGGACAAGATATCGTGGGTTGTCCCCCAGATCAAACTCTCGGATGAGGAGCGGGCCAAATTGTATAGGGGGCTGGCTCGTGATCCAACCTTCTACCTTCCGTTCCGCTGTCACGAGTTGCACGAGTACCCACAACTCCCATCCTCCTCCAAAATTTCGTGGAACGTCAAAGTTTCGACTCAAATACACAAACCACGTTATTTGATCGTAGCGTTGTATACCAAGCAACGTAACGAGATAACTAAGAGCATGGCCCTCCCCAGTCGCACGGATCTTAGAAACGCAAAACTCTATTTGAATGACGAGGCGTTCCCGCTTCAGGACATGCAGTTTGATTTGAAATTTGGAAAAATTGCCGAATTGTACGAGGCGTACGCACGTTTCCAACATTCGTTTTACGATCGTGATTTCCCCCAACCTCTTTTGAGCAGATCTACGTTCGAGGCTCATCCATTAATCGTTCTGGACATGTCCCGGCAACGTGAATCCGTAAAAACGGGTGCCGTCGATGTGAGACTAGAGTTGGAAAATTCAGACAATTTCCCACCCGAAACGATTTGTTACGCCCTTTTAATCCACGACAAAATTGTATCGTACGGTCCTTTAAACGGGACAGTAAAGGTATATTAGACCCGTAATCGGATTTAATATAGACAGAAGTGTGGTGGTAATGCCTACAACAGGACAATTTACTCTCAAGGAGGGGCTCGCAAGAGAAATTCACGCCCCTGCGAGGCGTCATTATCGACGGGCACGAGTGGTGATCAAGGGTGTTCTTGATGACTTGTACGAAGCTGACCTAGTAGATATGAGAGGTTTTCCCGATCGCGGGTACCGCTTTTTACTCACAATCATAGACGCTGGTTCAAAGCGCGGATTTGCAAGCCCTCTAAAATCCAAAAGCGGTCCGGTGGTAGCTAAAGCCCTGGATAATGCATTCGACAAGTTTGGCTTTAACCCACGGCTACTGGCGACGGATAGAGGAACCGAGTTCTATAATACTCACGTAAATGACGTGTTGAAGCGGCGTGGTATTAAATTATACTCGAGTTTTAATTCGCAAGTGAAATGCGCGATTGTAGAGCGTTTTAACAGGACTCTCAAGACAAATTTGTACAGAATGTTTTCTATCGTAGGGCACCGGAGATGGGTGGATCTGATTCCGGATATTGTACATACTTATAACAACACTATACATTCCAGCATTGGCATGAAACCAGTTGATGTGTCTAAGAGTAATGAATCTAAAGTGTTGGCTAGACTCTTCCCCCGCACACAGGCTAACGCGTGGATTAAACCTAAATTTAAAGTGGGCGACAGAGTGCGAGTATCAAAAGTTAAAGGTATTTTCACAAAGGGGTACGAGCCGAATTGGTCAAACGAGCAATTTATAGTTTATAAAATGCGTAACGAACCCGTCCCGAGTTTCTACTTGAAGGATATTTACGCCACTCCTATTCAAGGCAGGTGGTATAACGAAGAGCTTAGACACACTAACTACCCAGATTCATACCTGATTGAAAAAGTCATCAGACGATCCAATGGTAAAGCACTCGTAAGATGGTTGGGTTTTTCACCAAAATTCGATTCGTACGTCCCCATCCAATCGCTTGAAGACTAGCTTGTAGACGGTTTTAGATAGAGCTAGTCGAAATCTGATGTGGTCTACTGTAGGGTGGTTTTTAACAGCTCTAATACCCGTTAGTGGCATTTTTTAATACAGCTCTAATGCGCCCTGGTGACATTTTACAGGAATTCAAGAGTTGGATATAGGAATTACCACCACCGCCCTCCCCCAGACTCGTCCCGCTGCATCATCTTGCCTCTACAAATCAGCTCACCCCATTCCACACACATTTGATTCCCATTTTCCACCTTGTTAAATCTTTTGGGAGTAATGGCTGAGCCTTTCGCTGCTAGTTTGACCGACACATGCTGTAGTCTACATTGTTTTAAGGTGCCCAGTGATCAGGTCGATGGGCTGGCTTGCCATGTCTGTCTTTCCTATGGTTATTGTATTTGTAGGTGTGCATCACATAAGTTTCATTCAGGGGACGGTGGATATCATCTCGAGTATAATCGCTTAAAGAGTTTTCATAATTGGCCCCACGCAGATCCAACAGCGTACGATTTGGCTAAAGCGGGGTTTTTTTACACGAATCGTTTTGACATTTGTAAGTGTGCGTTTTGTGGTGTACTAGTAGGGAGATGGTTGGATGGTGATGAGCCACAAGCAGATCATGAACGGTGGGCCCCGGCCTGCCGTTTTGTCAGAAATCCAGCCATGACAAATAATGTCCCACTGACATCGAATGCGGCTGTGCACCCCCCCACAAGGTGAGGTTTATCGATATTCTTAGTTTTAGCAAAGCTTAGTTAAGCTAGGGTGGTATGTGGAGGGGGGTGGCGGTGAGGGGGTGTGTTTGTGTATATATATCGTGAAATCAATACGAGGGTGTCATTCTCCCACGATGGATTCTCTCCTTTTGACGAGCACTTTCTCTCTCGACAAGTCGAAAAATCGGAAGCTTCTAGTCGGACTCGTCGATGTGAGCACCCCGGTGATTGTCATTGTGACCCCTAGAAGTCGCCCATTCTACATCACGCTTGCCGATTGGGACTTGTTGTACAAACGCTTCGAGGAGGTGAAACGCTCGGGCGAAGATGTAATTTTATTGAATGGCTATCACATGACTGGGGTGTTAACAAGGCGAGGCGAATTTTTGGCCAATTATCACCCCTCTTGGCTAGATACGCTTCTACATCGTGAAGTTGACGGTGTTAAACTAAGTCCCGCGGAAACTCGTGTATTAATAAGCATAATACCAACAATTAACTCTATCGTTGATAAATTGCGGTACTTTACAGCCACACCAACGTATTCACCGAATCAGGAGGTTGTCGTCAACGGTGTGGGGGAGGGTTTGTCTACGTGTAATAATGATGGGGGGCTCATTGCTTCAGGACCCCTTGAAGTTGAACGATCAACTCCGTTGAACTTTTATGTCTAATAAAGATGGGTAATAATACACACCCACCTCACTGCCTCATCGAGGGATTTGACGCATTGGCAACTAGAGCCCCAGCATTTGATCTAGTGTGTATGATTTTTGTGACATTTCTGTTCGCAGAACATCGGTCAACGAATAACTTGACATCTTGTCGCCGATGGGACGCGCCGGCAACGGTCGAGCGGTTATGCTACTCTCTACAATCGATGGCCAACAAGGCTATTAGCTGCAGCGAACCCACATCAAGGTCGCGCGCCGGAAACGCCTCAACACCCGGCGTCTCGCTCAAAAACAAGGTGGTTGACTTGGCTGGACTATTCGACACGGAGCCGGGTGAACGCCACGGAACGCCGCGGGACTATGTGGGATGCAGCAACAGCACGTGTACGGCGCAGGGTGACCACAGCCATCATGCAAAGGGCAGGACGTGTACGGCATCGGCGGACATCAACATACCCCAGCTATTATTAATTGCACCCTCCATTTTACTGGCTAGCCCAGCTTTGTTTTCACCGATCATGTTATTTCTGAACCGACTTATGTATTAATAAATAAAACAGTATTTTTTCTCGGCATTATTTTTTCTTCACCCTCGATTAAAGTATTCGAGTAAAAATAAAAGGGGTTTCTGGCGCAGGGTCTAATGAAGATAACCCGACCCATGAGGTAGGGCGGTCTTGATGGAGAAAAACCGCAGAGAGAGGCCCCGACAGGTCGGGATAAGAAGACCGGAGGGAGAGGTGCTGCACGCCCGCCTAAATCACACACACCTCGGGCCGAGGGCGAGCCGGTAGGTAGGACGCTCTTGGCGGGAATAGCCCGCGGCGAAAGGCCCCACAAGCCCAGTAAAATCACATGCAGCGACACCAGCTGCCTCGGGCAGAGGCGCAAATTATTACTAAACGACTCATGTCCCTCACTTCCCCTACTGACGTTTGTGGAGCCGAGCATGTACTCTATTGAAACCCGTCATCATTAGCCCTCACAACACCATCTGTGATTCCAGTTCGCTCTTGTGAATAACTGGTCGGCCATCGAACGCCCCTTTGATACGTCATTAGCAAAAAAGTAGCATTGAAGGCGGTGAAGGACTTCGAGAGTGAAATTAATGAGACGGGTGGCACGCGTCATTCTGAAGTCTTCCAGCGGCGAAAGAGGTTTCCGAAGAGGGTCCTAAGGAGCCTTGTAGGTGTAGAGGCCATTCAAGCACACCCCGCGGCACACGACCCCCAGACCGAAGGGGTTGGAAGCAGATGGTGACTCTCCACCTGGTGCATCTGGAGCTCACCTGCCCTTCGCGAACCCTCATATGCATATTTTGCCAGGAACTGTTATTAAGACACCTGCCTACGTCACAGTACAGATTTACTACCCAGTGATTTTCTTGGTACGTTTTCTTGAAGAAATGACTTCAACTTTTTCATTCATTATTGGCATAGATGGCATGGGGTGAAGATATCTTCATACTGATTTAATCATCTCCAAATACAAACGATCCTCCTCACTAATAACGCGTTTTCAAGAAACCAGTAAGCAGTCCAGTTGACTGGCGCCAGTTCACTGGCATGATTCGGATGCCAGTTGACTGGCGTCAGTACCCGTTCCCACGAGGCCAGTTGACTGGCACCAGTAGGAAAACTATGGATGCGATTTCGTCTTCGAGGCTGTCCCATTAACGTACTAATCAATAAAATTGAGCATTCAAGCATTGATTGGAGTATTATGGGCAAAATTGAAAAATCGATAATCAAATTTAAACTCAACTCAGGCCCTGCTGATAACGTATTGCCCTTGAGATTTTTCAAGCTCTTGAGTAATCAGCTGGAAATAAAACCCTGTAACTTAAAACTATCGGCATATAATAATAACAGGCTGGATATAGAAGGTATAAGGAGAATAAGGACGTTTTCAAAGTTTACATCAGTTCTTTGCTAAAAACCACGCTCCTCATCTTAGAAGTGCAATCCATGGCCATTTTAAATTTGATGACCATGGCGGACGAAGAATGGGAAGTACAAAACTCTCTACCTAATAACTCGAGCTACAATCCAACTGCACGGCCAACTGGACTGGCCTCGGTAATGATGTTCACTCGAGGCCAGTGAGTACTGCCAGCTAAGATTTTTGGTGGTGGGGGGAACTGGACTGTCCTGAAACCTTCTCATGAGGACAGTCGACAGGCACAACTTTTTTCCACTGGATGTGCATGTCACTGGAAGCCAGTGGTGATCTCACGAAGCCAGTTGTCTAAGGACAGTCAACTGGCCCGCCGACTGGCCTCGTGTAAACGCAGCATATCTCAATTTAGGAACATCTTCCCTTCAGATCTCATCATTATCCAATCTGAATTGGCGAATGAAAAAGAAGAGTACAAACCGTGTGATCTCATGTTATCCGTGCTTCTGATATACTTAAGTGTTAATGGTACCTCAGATCCTTCAATATCTAAAATACTCAAGACAATACGATTTCCATATAACACAACAAAATTTTTGAAATATTACAATCAAACCTCCTATTGAAACGTCGAAAATGTCGTATCAACTACTGAGACGCTTAAGAGAAAACCACATCAAGATTTAGAACCCGAACAAAACTGATTGACCAGTGGTGTTTATTAAAGGGTTCGGCGGCGGACTAAACCTGAATTACAGAGCTCGTTCATTACGATCTTTACAATAACCCATAATAACAATTTATGTTCTGCATTAGAATTGCATGCCTAACCAGCCTACCTCTTACCATATTACAACCGCTGTTGCATATTCTATACATTCGGTTTTCCATCCGCACGCGACGCCGTTGAAAGTATTTAATTCAAATATCAACGTTTCAATATGTATGAGGGCCTCCTGTTCTAGGAAGAGTGCAATGAAAATTGCAGATTTCCCTTCGATTGGGAGTAACTTGCGGTTTTCACGTTCGTAAATACAGATGCGGAATTATTGACGAAATAATAGCTTATTCTACCGTTCGCTTAGGTTCCTTCGAACGTGGCTACCCCACGCTAATTATGGCACGATCAAATGAGTTCCAGTCATGAAGCATGGCTATGAGAGCGAATTTTCGAAGAAATTACTGGTTTTAAGTCACTATTCGTCGTTCTCAGCATCTTACCCTTCCGTCTCAAACTTTCTGAAAATTCATTGTTTTCACAACTTGATGCCATCAAAAATTGAAAAAATAGGAGTAGTTTAATGCCAAAAATTTGGCGTCGAAGGGGGGGAATCAAAAATGTTTTGAATACCAGAAGATTATTGGATACGCAATAAATTTTGACTCAATTTTCTGCCGAGTAACATCTCAGTTTGTGAAGATTAGAGCAAATGAACCATGCAGAACGTCACGAGTAAAAACCGCATTTCTTCATCTTCAAAGTGATCCAGTTTGAGAACGGAATAAGATATCACAATTTTGACTTCACCATTGTGTTCAGCGTAAAAAAAATCCTTCAAAATGAGACATCACTAAGTGATGTCTCATTTTGAAGGATTTTTTAAGCTTTTCTTGTCAGCCCTCATTACCTCATTTTCGTACAGACTGGTTTTTTTCTCGAAATTTATGGGTAATTTTCCCCCCTTGGAGTGGCTGGGCCCTTAGCATTTCGATCGCCAAGACAGATTTTTGTACATTTAAGTAAACTTTCCTTTCTTTGGTAGTGAATCAAGGATGGTCAGGAACGGATTTTGGTATAAAACATCTTTCAGAAATTCGATGCTTACAGTAGCTTCCTGTTCTACGGTAGTTCTAATAGAAGAGGACGTGCTTTTATCTATCTTGAGATGATTTGATGTAAGATCCTTAGCGAAATGATTACACATTTCTGAAAGTATAGTATGAAAATAGTTACTATACCGTAAACAAATTGGCCGATTGGCATCATCCGACCAATTACCCTCTATCGTCCTTACATAACCGTCGTTTCCTCCACTGTCGGGAGACACCGGTAGCGGAAACGGAAGGCTTCCCAAGGAACTGGCCTATCGATATCGGTACAGACCACACGTGCTGACGTAATCCATACGACCTGTTAGTATCCCGGAGTCCTCAGGTGTCGGTTGCATCCTCTCCCGCCGTCCTCTTCCTGAGCTCAGAGCGGGTTTCTTTTAGAATAGTTTCAATTGAGTACAATCAACAATATAAACAGTTACCGGAGTATAGTCCATGGATTTCGCCCGTCCTGAAAGCGTTTCCAGTACCCCCGTACAGCAGGTTCTACAGAAATGCCTCTGCCTGAAGTACTTACCTCATTTTCGTACTGTAGCTTTTATCAACGCCTAACAACGAACACGGTCCTCAACACGGTTGTATCAACTCATCCCACAAAATGTGTTTTGCCGTCTTTGAATTCATTCATGCCACCAAGCTCATTCCACCAGGTCTTCAAAGGTCCCCTATCAATCACACCAGATTCTCCATAACTCACGTCGTCAACTTGTTGGCATCCCATCATTTTTTTTGACACCCGCAAACCCCTCGGTAAATCATGCGTACAAACCCCTACCACGCACATTCTCCGTCAAAACCCCCCCGAAAATACCGGAGAATATGCGAATAGGATGTCGTGTCTCAGGGTCATTATGGAACTTCCCGAAACTGTCGGGGCTGCTCTCTGCCGGATTGTAATTATATTCGGTTGCAGGATTGGGTTTCTGCTGATCAGCATAATTATAGGGACGATGTTAATCTAATGAAAGCAGCTTTCCGACATGAATATCCGCCAATGTGAATTGATTTGCTGGCTCACTAGCCAATTCGCAGCTTGAAATGGTATAACATAATATATTATACATTTATGTGTGCAGCGAAATTTTGAAGGGTTTGAAATTCTCTACCTGAAGTATTTAAATTTGCCTAAATTAGGAAGTGCCTAAGTAAGAATTAATTCACATTCTTCGAAATGATACCAGAAGCAAAAGAATGGTCATCCAGTACAAAAAATGCCTTGGACTACTCAGTGAATTTTATCATATATGGTTATGGGGTGCTCCTCTCGACCTGTTTTTTTTTCTTCAGACGTCAAATTCAAAGTTCAGAATTGTCCAATAACAACAAATATACCATAATTACGACGAATCATCACAAAAATATTAATTATTAAATACCTGCAAATAAGTTATTTTCAAGAGTTTTTTTTTTTTTTTTTTTTTTTAAGCACGTTTCAACCACTCATGTTTCCGTAGCAACATCCCACAAAGTTACTAAACATAATTCTGACGACCGAACCGCGAGGTTTGACCCACGCTTTGCATAATTTTAACGGACGAATTACCGAGGGTTTCGTGTGGGGTGTTGAAGGGATCACCACTGTCACGAACATTCACCAAGAAAGCTATCAAAACCACTTTGGTTAGCATAGCAAAGACTGAATGAGTAATACAGGTATTTTATCATAGTATTGCGATAATTTGGCCTGCTGTACGATTCCGTGATGGATAGCGGTTTTATGCAGTTTGAATGAATCCGGAGGCCGTAAATGATTCTGGTTCTTGATTTATTTACTTGAACCACCTGTATTTATCATGGGTGTTTGAATATAGTTTTCGGTCGTTATAGCCGAGAGGCAATTGACCGTTAACGGTTGCCGTATAATTGGGGAGCTCCAAGCGGTAAATCAGGGCACAAGATATCAGTAGCGTGTGACCAGATGAAAAGGTCGGTTTATCTTGGATCTTTGGTTGGGTCGAGGGCCACGTGAAAGACACGTGGATGAATAATGTAGATCGGAGAGGGGCGAAGGTACTGTCTAATTGCAGGCGAAAGGTTGGATAGGCGAAGGGAGGACTACATAATGTATCGCGGAGGCAGCTGAAACCCCCAGGAGCATATCGTACCGCTGGCCACTGGCGCGAACCTAGCGGACCAAATAATTAATTCGAAAGCGTGTACGGCGTTTTTCTGAAGGGGTCGATAAGCAATCGGGTTTGAACCATGAAATACACGAGAGGTTTATTAGCTTGACGATCACCTGACCGGATCTTAGGTGGGCCACGGGCCACGTGTGGATTCATTTTCTACGGCGGTCGCTATGGAAAGGCTTCATTGAAACACGGAAGTGTGACCTGATCATTAGTCATGAAGTCATGATGTGGATGAAAATTCCGGATACCTAAATCGTTCGGGGCAGCTGCCGGAACAAGCTGGACTCAGCCATCTATGAATATTGTTGATGATATAAAAAAGAAACAGGTAATTCGGACGATAAATGCAAGGTGGTACAGACTACCGAAACCTGGTACCATTAGTACGGCGGTTGAACTTGATTGAATCGAGACACTCTACCTGAAGATCACGTCAAGCAATCATGGGGATGGGATAATATCCCAGGTTACGTTACCGGCTTCACGGCAAGCTGGTTAAATGAATATTGCTTTAAATGTTCCATTTGTGTAGCATTACATAAATTATACCAAAGTCTTCGGTAATGTTGATTCGACCAACTACAGCTTTTGGCCATTAATTTACAATAATTTACTGTGTTGAGGTTTACCAAGAACCAGACGTCAATCTTGAGAAGAAAACAAGATTTTACGTCTTGTGCAGGACACTGGACGTCAATCTTGAGAGGAAAACAAAATTTTACCTTGTTCAGAGTTTCTACAGACTTGCTCGATCTTGCAGAAATGGTCGATTCAACTAACATTTCCAGACACACCCAGGGCTGTGTGTCCAACAAAATATTAATTAATAATGTAAGTTTCTTTCAGAAGGAAGCACGACATGTGACCTTTTCCTTGAACTTGTTGTAACTTCATGGTGAATCGAGCGACGCTATGCACTAAGGGACGATGAAGAAAAAAAAGCTCATTTCCACTGTTGACGAAAGCAACCGCTATTTGTTCTGGGAGACTCGGGAAGAAAAAACCTCAAAAAGAATAAACAGCAGACAATTACGGGAAGGGCCTTTAGTGCGTGAATACACATCCTGGCAACCCTCATTCTTCAACATCCGCAAAGCTCTATACGGAAAAACTCGTTTTTTCTATTGCCCTTCCCCAAACGAAACCACGACAGGGTTGAGTCACGTCTTTTTACCATAATGGCTACTTGTTAAAGGTGGGGTAAGGATTGTTAGGGAAGCACGGGCGTTAAAAATAACAGTAATAGGCTATTGCTCCGACCGCCGCTCTGGGTTCGCTCTTGGAACTCATTAGGTTAATGCGGGTCGTACTGCAACAGAAATAATAGTTTCGCCCCCAAAGGGTGGTTTACATATTTGGTCGATATCGGTGAATTAGGGGAAAGAAAAAAACGGAGTTGACGAGTAGGAAGTCTACGGGTTGAGTATTGACAGAACTCGAGGATCCATCCGAGATTCTTTCAACTGTAAAGGAGAACGTGACAGCGGGCCTATTCTGGCATGGGCTATTCAACAATCGAACAATCTGATTCAAAGCTATTCTATGATCTAAAGCCTAGTCGTGGCGTACAAACCGATCAAAGTAGCTCCTTTGGCTCTGGTTGGATCTCGTCCTGTGATTCAAGATTCAGAGCCAAAGGAGCTACTGAGATGATGAGCTACTGATGAAATTACTGAAGAGGATCCACTTGCAGGAACGCACTAAAACTTGGAACTTCTCCATCAGCTTCTGGGCATTTCTACAAAATTACTGTTTCTTTTCCATTCACAAAATTCTCTTGTCCCATATAAATTGGCAGCAGAAACCAAGAAGGTTGCAAACAGTCCAAGTGGAATAAGACATTTTCATAACGCGCTAGAGTGAAGAATTGATGCTGTATGGAATACTTAAATTACTGGTATAGTTAGAAATAGTTAGAATTCGTTATTTCCAGCAGACGTATTTACACCGTGCTGTTCTAGAAAAACTGGTCAAGATAGTTATCAACTCTCTTTCCCTCCGGACACCGACGTCAGGAGGCCTTGATCCTCCAGAATCAGCCACCCCAAGTAACTTCCTGTAAGGAGATTCACCAATAAGGAGATTCACATGAGAGCTGATGATTCGCCTGTTTGCCTCAACTATAGAGTAATTCAGAACACTTCCAAATGACTTGATAGGAAGTTTCAGATGTGTGTATTTAAAGAATACTGGACTTGTCTACACTCTACAGATAACAAAATTAAGGAGAAAATTGGATAAAATTAAGGAGGAAGAAGGCTTCAGCAGTTGTTGCCACTCAAGATTTATTGTTTTGTTGTAAGTAGTAGTCGATTTTATTTTATTGTTTTGTTGTAAGTAGTCGAATTAAGTGCGGTTTGGCTGGTTTTCAAATTAATTTAAATTGTTCGCAAGGAGTCAAGTTCCTGGTTTGACTCGCCTCCCTCGAACTTTGAATGAACTTCATGGTCTAAAACCCCTCCAAGTCGCATCTGCAACTCGTAGATACCCAGTCATGCGTCATTGTCCTCCGCCTCTTCTGTTTCATAACCCTCGTCCGCAAAACATCATATTTCGTTTCGAACCCTCCGAATGGAAAACACCTCCAGGTGACCATAACGTCCGTCACCCGCACGCTCCCGACAGATGCAAAGAGGAGCTCGCGCTCTTCCCCGACTTTTACCCTTCCCGTCCAGGTGATTCTTCATTTCCAGGTTTCTGGAAAGAAGAATATTGTTCGACTAAACCCTTGCTTAAACCTTGAATTCAACCCTTACAGATGTTCCCGGTATCAAAAGGAGGGCACGTGGTAGTAGGTGCAAAACAAGGGGTTTTAAACCTTTCGCTCGTTCCATTCCACCAAAATCGTCACATCTGTTTCCATCGAAAGCCCCCAATACTCCCCCATTCGATTATCAAGGATGGGGTTTCTATATGAAAGAGCGGGAAAAATGTCTCCTTGTTGACAACTTCTTTGGTTACCCCAGAGTGAATCCAAACAGAATCCGGGAAAGTGTCTTGTTTCAACGAAAACAACGGAATTCCACCCGAGGGAAGGTGGGGGCCTTGGTATCTAGTTTACTCACCGGATTATTGTTGAATCAACGTTTTTCACTACGGCCGAAGCATCAAGTGACCGAAGTGACTAAGTTGAAGGCTTATCTCACTTTGTAAACTCACGCAATCGAATCACCAATCGATTCTTTTCTTCACCTTCGTGGCTAGTTTTGAATACATTTCAGCTGTTTAATCCAAACTAATTCAAGTGAAGTGGATTTTTTACTCTACACCCCCTGGTTGCAGAGTTTTAGTTCATACTTACTCTTACATACAAAAAATCCACCACAGCAGCTACAAGTTTTTATGACAATTTATCACTACGTAACTCTGAACTATGTGCTAGAATTCACCTAAAATTAGGATGAAATCAGGTCATTTCTGTATAAAAATCTGGAGGGTCTAGTAGGTATCTACAGAAACCCTCCACTCCACAACTTTCGGAATCCTGACTTTTTTGTTTAACCTGAAGCCATTTTTTTCTCAGCATGAGGATAAGACCGCCTTATGAGGATAAGATGCCAGCAGTCCCCGCTAATATGCTAATCCTATCCTGAGCAACATCCCGCTAGTATTCTACAGTAGTTGTGACTGAACTAAACCTAGACGACTTTAAAAAGACCAGCTATGCTTTGAAGCGTAAATAATTTCTCGATGACATGATTTTGAATCATTCACAATTTCAAGCTGTGCATATTTAGCGCAAAAGGGGAGTCGTGTTTCCACCCATGACCTAATGATAATCACTACGATTTTGAAATTACTGATCAATTAATTAGAAAGGAAAACTCGATTCGCATTATGTCAGCCTCGAACTTGGTCAGAACCAAACTACCCTCATTACGCCCTCAATAAATACGTAATAGGCCATTTTCCGCGATGACGTTTGACGTCCGAATCGATACTTCAATGGTCAACCAATCAACTACAGTTCCCCAAGACCTAGCGAGAGAAACTACGGCTTGAAATTGACTTCTCGAATTATCGGAAACCGTCTCTTGAGCTCTCCCTTTCATGTTGTATGATTGCTGCGGAACGGTTTGATTTGTACTTTTGCTTTGAATGATTCAGAAGAACCGGTTGATAGTTGGGAATCGATACCCGTATCTTGCCAACCTTTGTTCTTGCACGGGACTACGAGCATTCTTTCCCATATTTTATGAAGACAGGTGATGTCCCATAATGGCTCTTGGAGGCCTACATTACTGGTTTTAGAATCATTTTAATAACAAATTCGAAACTCGATTACTCACTATGATTGATTTCGAAGAAAGTGTTTGGAGTTGTGCGGAGCGTTATAATTTATAGAACAATAAAAGTGATATAGGTAGGATATCACGTGTAAGAAAATATCGCAAAATTGAAAGGGGAGAAATCTCGAAAACCAAAGAGAAGTGATGAGGTAAATGACAACTCGCTGGACAGACGGTGAGTAAACAAAATCTTCTTGAGAAGGTCTCTCGTTATCGTATGATACTTTTCGTTTTCGAATGCTTTTAGGTAAAATGTCTAATAAAATTACTGGGAGAGGTGTACGACAGATACCGTAAACTATCTCAAAATCTGTTTTTAATTTTCTTAATTTTCTTTCTAATAAGAAAATGTTCCAACCACCTCAGCAAACGATAGTACATCTATTCCAATAATTAAAAATTATATGGATGTCCCATCAAGATCGAGTAAAAATAATATTTTGATTAAATGAAATGGAACGGCACAATTGAAAAGGCATCACTTGGGTTTGACTGAAAACGGTTTCGCAATTACACTCCGGGGTCTCAAGAGGCTGTTTACCATATAATACGCCTGATATATGGACCGTATTTGCAATAACCATGTAATGCCGAAAAGCTGATTTTGGGAAACACATATTTAGGAGTATGACATACTGGTTCTATAAGTAGAACCTACATAAAAAAAGTGGGGTACAATAGCATGTACGTAGGTAAAGTGGAGGAGCTTTTAAATATGTGTTTCCCAAAATCAGCTTATTGAAACTTATAAGTGCATTATTGCAAATAATCCGCCCTTTCGAAGTTACGAAATTGTTTACCCGGACGACGTGGCGAAAGAAAGGCCCGTTCTCCCCGAAATAGGATGTTTTGGAGATTTTACCATGGAATTTGCCTATCAAAATCGGTTCAACGGTTTGGCGGTGTATAGGACAGGCAGACCGACATAAAGAAAGAACAGTGTATGATAGTAAAACTCTTTATTCGCACGTACAATTCCCACTCGTATACTTCTCAATGTCACTCACTTTTCGCTTTGACGGATTGAGGATCCGACGTCGTTTTCTTCCCTTTGCTAAGCTTGTAGATGATGAATCCCCCAGCCCACAAGGCGAGGTACAGCTTGGCATAGTTTGCTCTCCCCCTGATGGTTTCACCGTTGAACCTTGAACAGCGAATTAATCGAGTTATGTAATTAAGTTTTACTTGTGGGGAGTTGTGCAGTGAAGGTTTATTGGGTGTGATGAATTGCTGGTCGTTCATCTTGGAGGCGAATAGCAGAGTTTGAATTACGTAGTAGATACGGTCGTAAATAATGAAAATTATACACCAAAAAATTAAAGCACTTTCAAGTCCCTTTGGAAGGGATGATTCAATTTTTATGATCGAATTAGATTGCTTTTCAAACTTCGAAACTGTTCACCCTGTGTGAGGTCGAGGAGTAAGTAAGTACTTACTCGTAGTATGATTAAACTTTCTCAACATTGAAAAACCCGTTGAGTTGAAAACCCCGTCGGTACGATATTTTCATGACGTTCATGATATTGCATTAAAGAAAGTAAAACTTACATTCTCTTGAAGCCCGTGAGACTCTTGTCGTCGTAGGGTTCGCCGTGGTCGCGCCTGACGGCAGGTGAGAAGTTCGCCCTGGAAGAGCTTCGAGCCAGCAGCCTCCGAGCCACTAGTTCTAACATTGTGAGGAATAATTTGCCGAACCGGGAAATAAATAAATGAAGGAAATTTGTGGAGGAAAATATTCAATAATGTGGAATCGGCCGGCAACGGGCAGCTGACACTCGATCGTCACCGAACTCGGTTGTAATGGCGTTGCCAATGGTGATGTTTTCATGGGCTTCTCTCATAAACGATGCGGTGCAAGATGACCATTATTCCTTGAAATTGAAGCTTTTTTTCTCTGCATAGCATTTTCAAGTCAAATTCACCCTTTTACATACCAAATTCACCCTCTTTGAGCAATTCCAACGACATAAGTAGGTAGGCCTAGGCCTATATTAATAGTCCCGAAAAACCAAAAAATCGAAATCCGCAGACCTGTGGCACCTGTAGGAAGTTTCAAAAGTTTGTCAACAACATCATTGCTTTTAGGTGATACACCACGAGAAATTACTTCCGGAAGGTCTAGCTGTCGGTTGACGTTCCCCAACTCACCTCTTCCATGACCATTGATTATTGGCAATGGGTATTCGGCTGGGTTGAGGAATATAGATACATATAAGGATTATTGCAGGTGTTATGACACATAATATACTATATGTTATATGTTATATATGTTATATGAACACATATATTATATGTTCCGTCGTATTCAATGTGTTTTGCCCTTCAACGCATTTCTTGCATTGCTCAAAAAAGAGGGAATTTGACTTGAAAAGGCTACTTTGAACTGAATCCCCTGAAAATCGTACTACATATTTTGGACATATCTTCTCCAACGGCCATTTGAACTACACCGCATCAAGTACAATAATTGTTATCTGGGCTCGAATTTTTATGCTCCTTTCCACTGGTTTCGCTACACATTTCGTCTCATTTTTACACGAATATTCATCATTTTTACAGCGAAATGGATCAAATGACGCATCTTTGACGTTGGATAAAAATGCATATTTCAGAACTAGTCACATACCGCAGAGGTAAATGTATAAAATTGTATAAACCTATATATATCAAAATATATATCAAATTTATTTCGTAGTTTTTATGGTGGAAGCGCTGAGTTTGTGGAACTCCATTATCATGTGAGTCGGTTGAGTCTTTTTTCAACCGACTCACATGATAAATTTATTTCAATGTATAAAATGTACAATGTGTAAATGTATAAAATGTATAAATGTATATAAATGTATAAATGTGTAAATGTATAAAATGTGTAAATGTATAAAATTGTATAAACCTATATATATCAAAATATATAATATATGATATTATCAAAATATATTTCAAATTTTTGAGAGCAAAAGAATACAGGAATTGTTTTCTCTGATATTTACGTATCTCCCTTATGATCCATTTAAAAAATTTTAAAAATCTACATATTAGTCTCATTTTCCCTACATTTTTTCTTCGTCCTGCCTGTGCGTTTGGTCAAATAAACATGTTTATCCTCAATGATCATTCGTCGCTGAGAATATTAAATATTCCTTTAGAATCTTCCTTTGAAATATTTCTTCCTTAACAATCTTTCGTTCCTAAGAATCTTTCGTCCTTAAGGATCTTTTGATCTTTCGAACGGCTTTCACGAACTCGTACCAGTGTTGAAGTTTCGAATGTTGGTAACACATCTTTACTTACCACTTTTACCACAATTCCATGGGGTCTTGTATCCTGAGAATTCGCTTTCTAAGGATTATGAGTCGCTCCATGTTAAAATTAACATGTTCAAATATTAATTTTATAATGTGCACATTTTAAGAAAATCGGTATGTTGCACCGTTGATACGTGGTACGACCGCTACCTCTACTCCTGCCTTTCAAATGCCAATACTTCCCAGAGAAATCAAGTCTCATCTAAATCATCGTAGTGATTGAATTGACTGTTTGTTCTCGTCATGTGGTTACCAAGATAAGATCTAATCCTTCTACTAATACACCTATGCATAACTTTATGGAAAAAATGACTTATTACAAACAAGATAGGTAATTCAACAGTTCCAGGTGCACGGCAGTTCCCTCCAAACATAATCGTCATCCCATTGTTCAATAGCCATACCGCCCCTCCTAATACGGCCCTCTGGTGTAGATCAACATGAAATCATTGCGCCATTATCTCGGGTGGAAAAAGCAGTTTGTGATGCGAGGGGCGCGCGACCACCTGCCGGCGAGATATTATAAGGGGCCTGTTGTGTTTCGTCCATCGGAGTCATTGAACGGGGCCGAACAACAGTTTGCGTTTTTATTCGGGCTCAACTGGCCAAAACTGCCTTGGAAAAGGGTATTTTTTTTTTAAATTTTTACCCCCGTACTGACGAGGTTTTTAATCGAGCCGCACGCACGCGACCCCTCGAACAGATCAACGTTGAAGCGGCTTTAATGGCTATGGGATTCAGTGGTACGCCACATATAGCCAAAGAACCGTACCTAACATTCTGAATTCTCAAGATTGACTTTGTTTCACATGATTGAGCAGAAAAAAAAAACTGTGTAGTCCATTGAGCCTGATTGAATCAAACAAAGCCTCATTATCAATGTCAGGTATTCTATTGCAAACACCAAACAACGCCATTAAATGGTCCAAATGGTTAAATGACCAAATTTTGGTCCTTTACAGCATCAATGTCAACGTCCTTCCCACAAAGTTGAACTGCATAAGAAACATCCAGTCATGTGGCATAAATCGGTGAGCGAAAATGAGGAACCTGGCGGTTCTTCCTGCGCAGGAGAAAAAGGTAATAACGGATTTTAACATTTAAAAAAAAATTAATTTATCCCGTAAATGATGTATTTTGAGATATTTCAACGCGGAATCATTGAAAAATGGCAAACAAACAACAACTACATCTAATTTTCACTATAGAAACATTCATCAACTCAGGTACTTCGTATTTAATTATGATTGGAACAAAGGGCCAAACCACAGGCTAAGAAAAATTCTCACAGCACAGAATGCAGAACTGCTGGTGTCGTCCTTGACCGGTAGATGGTTCAGTATTGAACACGCTGATGACCCTTAGGAAGCCAACAAGATTCAAGAAGGAGTTCCACAAGGCAACGTACTTGGGCAGCTTTTGTACGTACGAATGTTGATTGGAACGGTTGTAAGGTAAGAAAACTCCGCAGCTACTTTTGCTCATGACACTGTCATTTCCCGGCACAAGTATCTACTTATTGGGAACTGAAGCATTTTGAATATTACGCTATAATATTTTGTAAATAATTATTTTCCTCAATAAATGCAATATATATATAAAAAAAAAATTTTTTTTTCATAATTTAAGCTGTTGGTAACGAGAACCGCGAATCAGTGTCCTGAGAATGAAAATGGATGAAGCTAAATTGGCACATGTTGAATTTCTGCCAGTACGCCTCAGCATGACCCAGAATGCACAGCTGCGCTGGAGATGCGCACGTCAGAAACAACAGGAAATAACCAGTGCTCAAACAGAATATTTTAAACAGTTTGAAGATCGACGTGACACTCCAAAATGCAAACTATATTTTTAGCTAAAAAAACACGAAAACTCGCATATAAAATATTTATAAACTTCAGATGGACTCAAAATTTCCTACAATTGGTGTGTCGAGTTAAAAATTGTCGACGCATTTCTTTGAAAATTCGTTAGAACATACTTAGGCACGAATGATGGCAGTGATTTTCCTCTTCGTTTGAAACTGTCACGCATAACGCACGACTCCCTCCCACGACCGCATTTCAAATTATTTCGAACATAAACAAAACCTTAATGCTCTCGGTTATGATTTATGCCAAAGCCCTCAGAAAACGTTTCCCGGAGCTCCGGCTTTAATTACTAATATTGTTTACTTGACCCGCCGCTCGCCCTGTCGACGTTTTCACATGACTCTACGGTTCGATCTGCCACTGTTGATGAATTTCGATGGAAACTCAAACATAGAAGAGATTGAAGTTTGAACACGAAGTGGAGGTTGGTTTTTTAAACCTCGAGTGAGCGTTCAACTACTAAATTGACTGTGGTGGACGATATTATTTAGTGGTTGGAGGTGGTCCTGGACAGATTGATACGACCGGGACATGGCCCATCTAATCGAGAGTAATCTCAGGTTACGACTCCGTTGACAATATGATGAGACTAACTTTGGGTCAATTCCCTACCGAGCTTCAAATCGGCGAGCTGTCAAGGTGGGTCGACTTTTCACAGAAATTTGGCCCAATTCAATCTGTTGAGCCAAAGATGTTCGATGAAGTACCGGTTATTGAAGCTCCACCGGCAAATATATTTGAAGATGCGCACGCAGACAGTCGCACTGCTAATTGTCCCACATTGTTAATTCTAGATATATATTTTCTTAAATTAATATTCATCCGACAATTAAATTATAATAATATCCAGTTACTACTGATTCAATCAGGTATTGTAATTATACAGTCATCGTTGATAAACTGGAAGGCGATTCGGCCATTAAATAGAAGATCCCTGCCCGTGTACAGGGATAAGATATCCTCGATCATCCATGAGTTTTTCATTTCAACACAGACGTTGCCAGTTTTCTCACAGATTCTGATATGGTCTTATATTCAATTCGCAAGTATCAAGAAATTCAATTTTCAATGCTTTGAACAGTAAGCCACTGTCATTTTCGGTCTGCTTTTTTGATTCACTTCATTTCCCATAAGTGGACTAAAAGCTGCCCAATAAGTACTTCTCAAGAAATAAATTAAATTACAGGACTGCTTCCTGTACTATTCAGGTCTATACCTATATATTTTATCTTCTCGTGTCGTTTTCAATTTGTTGCTGTTTTTTTAATCTTTCATGTCAAATTGTAATATCAATGATTGGAAAAACAGCAAAAAATTGAAAAAGACACGAGAATAGAAAATTTTTTTCTTCTTGTGTCTTTTTCAATTTTTTGCTGTATATATTATATTCAATATAATATATATTATATAGACCTGACTTATACAGGAAGCTGTCCTGGCTGATGGAGTGGCATTGCCGGCTCAGCTACTGTAAAGAGGCTGATTCGAAAAGCTGTGCTGCCTCCCACCTGGACGCGTGGCATTCAGCAGCAGTGCGAGAACTAACGTGGAAACGCTATTGACCACCAGTCAAGGTGTATGGCGTATCTGTAGCCTATCAAGTCTGATAGCTGATTCAGATGATGACTAAGTGGCGTTTTTTGATTTTGCAGTTGAATACATGACATTGGTAAAGAGGATGTGATGGACCAATCAAGTCCAAGTGGCGTTGTTTGGTGTTTGCAGTTGAACACTCTAATGAATGGTAATATGCCCACCCAGAGTGATATCCGGTTTGCATTCACAGAGCCGACTATGCCCAGAGTGGTCGAACAATAACCTCGGGACCCAAGGACACTCAGCAAACCATCACACTCCGACCTTCAAACAACACCTGGTATGCCAGGCTGTTGTTGATGGAAAAAAAGGTGAACTGAAAGTAGTATGGAGTTCCAATCCAGGAAGAACAACTGGAACACTCCAAGTTATGGTTAACCTCCATCGTAATGGTACTACTGCAAATTTTTACTTGTGGAGAACTATGCTCCTACAAGCATGGATATTGGCAGGGATGTGAAGAAATAAAGAAATTTGTATATAGAAGTTTACCCAGTGAATTATAGAAGCATAGAAAATTATAATGTAGAAGATTGGAGGAGTGAAAGAAATTGAATAATGCCAATGTGAATGCTTATATGCAAAATGGGTGTGATCCCCATATAGAAGTCCCTTCTGGGAAAGCTCCTTAAAATTAAAAAAAAAATTAGTGGAGGAGGTAACAAGGCAAAGCCAGTACGTACCTACCAACCACGCTCTGCTACCATGTCATGAATGGTTTGCTGAGGTTCCCCTGTTCTCGGGGGGTTAGGTAATATGCCCACCCAGAGTGATATCCGGTCTCCATTTACAGAGCCGACTATGCCCAGAGTGGTCGAACAAAAACCTCGGGAACCAAGGACACTCAGCAAACCATCACAACACTTGACATCGATATTGAGACTGTAATGGACTAATTGGTGTTGTTTGGTTTTTGTAGTTGAATACTTGACCAAGTGGCGTTCTTTGGTGTTTGTAGTTGAATACTTGGCATTAATACTGAGGCTGTGATTGACAAAATGGCGTTGTTTGGTGTTTGCAGTTGAATATTTGACATTGATAATGAGACTGTTTAACTCTCTAATCTGTTGATTTCTGTTGCTGTTACTCCTAGAGAAGGTGTTGACGAAATAGTTACAGGGTCTGAGGAAGAGGGTTGCTACAAAAAAATAAAACTCAAAAAAAAAGAAAAGGAAAAAGGGGATGATTGATATGTTTTGACTGGAAGCCCCCTCTCAGAGCCGTGGAAGACGAGGGTGGCACCCCGGTGGGACGGCCCTGCTCAGGCGCTCCGCGTCATATTTTTCATGGTGTCCCCCCTCCACCACAGCGCGGCAGGCGGCGGGTGGTTGAATCAATGAGGGGTGGGGAGTCAGCGCACGCAGGGGCGGCTACCCCCTCCATCACTATCCCATAGCCCAACCCCCTACCCTTATATAAAACCGCCGGCGTCCCACAAGCCCCACAAAACTAGAAGACACCCGGTCGCACACACTTGTGTTCGGTTCTGTTTTTTATTTTTGTGTTTTAGTTTCGCCTTATCCTTCTCTCTATCTGTCCTGTCGTCTTTTTTACTAAAACCCCTCCCCAAATTCCCCCAAAAAACAACACGAAACCTCCAGCATTTTTTTCCACTCCTCAAAAACCCTCTCCTCGAAACACGTCAAAATTTTCGTTCTGAACCGCGACCATCGATTTTTCCGTCATCGACGCCGATAAAAACACCATTTGGGAGGCACCGGACGTCCACCGGCATCGCGTCGTCGGCGGGCAAATGTCGACATGCCGAGGTGTTTGATGGCGAAGAAGTGGAAAGGATACCCCTGGCCCGACGACAGCCGGAGAGATGTCGTCGACGATGAGGAAGAGGAGGAGATCGACGTCGTCGGCGACACACCGACCGGTCCTCAGGTGTGGGGCCCCTCAAGTCCCACTGCCGCTGCCACGGCCCCCAGCCCGCCGCCCCCGCACCACTCCGAGAGGATACCGCCTGTAATATACAACGGTGAGTACTAAATTTCAATAAATAAAATACCACACAACCTAAACATTGTCCCTTTGTACATTACAAAACACCAAAATATAGTGACAACATTTTGAATCGTGTGAAATCACCACCACGCAATCAATCCACGACTAATCACCCTATCAAATTTACTTAAAAACACCAAAAACGTCAAAATTACACTATGACAACCTCCTCAAACTATTTGATTATCCAATTATCCCCAAAACTGTATAAAAACACGACATTACTCACCAAAATTCACTCACAGCCCCGTGTAAATCCCACTACAATCGAATATCCGTCATAAACAAATTCTTTTACAAATAGACCTGTATATGAGTTTAATAATAAATAAATATCCCACAGCAGAAGAGTGGAATGATTGCAGTGAAATTGTGGCAACACTGAGTCTGATCTACAAGTGCAAACTGTTGATTCACTCGTGCAACTAGTGTGGCTTAAATCTACACTATGAAATAATTCGTTGGATAAATTTTGTACAAATATTGGTCTCTTGTAACGATTGGGGTGGAATTGTAGTGGTTTTGTGTTGTTTGTTGATCGTAACAACCAGCTTCGAAGATTCATTTATTTCACTTATTGTACAACATTCGTGTACTCCGTCTGGACAAATACACGTGATGAATCACTCAATTTACACTTGCACTCGTCGAATTTACACGTGTAAAACACCGTTACCTTTAAGATATTCAACATGAGTAATATTCGTAGATTCTCCAACAAGAATCAAAAGGAAACTCGATCGTTCTTATTGGCGCAAACTGAAAACTTTTGACTGTTGTCTGTTCCAAATTGAACTGCTCAACGTCCCACCGACCTGTTGCTCTCCCAGATCAAAAATGCTCGATTTACCTTTGATGCTGAACTGTAACGTGTAGGTTATACATATGAAATTATTGTACACGCTAAATAATTGAATTGAGAGAAATGACTTGCCGTTTTCTATTTTTAAACATGATAAAGTAGGCATCAGAATAACACCATCATACAAGTATAACACATTTCTATAAATAAAAACTATAACACCTTAAAACTAGTACAATATTTCCAACTAATAAGTACTTGTGTAACATTTTCCTCAGCTTTTAGTGGCTGGAAAATGTCTTCTACTGAGTTAGGTACTTCTAAATTTTTTATGGCTTTTATAAATTGTCATTCCACGATTGTTTATTGAGTTAAGGCATAACTTCAGTTGTACGTTCAGTCCCGAGGTACTTCTTGTATCGTAGGAATGACTGCCACAATTCAAAGTTCATAATAACAAGGCGTGTCAAGGATTTACATGCTTGGTAGCGTTAGTATTCCCAAAAATCTAAACGACGCCATGCGGTCATATCTGTATTTGAAGGCCAGCCTGGACTCTCAACAGCACTTGAGTTTATTCTGTGTCGATGACACTAGGAAAAGAGTTTTATGGCGTTAAATTTACTCAGCATCTGAATTGAACAGCGTACGTTGCAGCTTAATTGTTATACGCATTCAAGTTGCTGGTAACGTGATTTTCTGCTCTGAGAACTCTTCTGATTCTTAATATTATCTCCATCCGGAAATTGACGAATTTGTAGGAATTGTCCTTCGCTGAGCTAGTTTCCATATGAGTAGGTGTTGTATACATTCGCTTGTCTTCAAGAGGCACAGGTTCGATTCCCAGTTGTACTTGACAAATCCGGCCTGCTTAACCGGTAATGTGCCTACCAACTACAAAATTGGGACAGGCTTCGTCCCGCTCGGATAAACCACTTGGTATACTCCAAGAAATTTGCTATACTTTACAGCAACGGATATTATGTTTGTTCCTCCTGAAGGATTTTATCATCTTTTGATGGATCACTGTTCTATACGCCACATCCTCACAACTCTCAAAATACCATGTGTTCATTTAACGATGTTATTCTCACATTTTAAATCCCACGTCTTAACGAACCTTCTAAACAACAATAGAATTTTAATTTAACAAAAAATCCTACTAGTACATTCCAATCGTTTGTTTCAGCGAACTTTCGAAGAAAAGAAAGTTCTTGTTCTCGGTCCAAAATGTTTGAAACCCGAGTTTCCGAACAAAATTGCATATCAAAATTCGTTCCAGACCATCCTGAATTCACTGCCAAAAGACACCAAAAGTCACATGCATATTTATTATTATTCGTTCGATTATTTATTGCATGGTTCGTTCAACGAATCATGCTGGATGACTGGTTTGCAAAAGAACCTGTTTATACAAGCGCAGATGAACCTTACAGTCGGCTTTGTATGAAATTGATATAAACTCAATTGATATATTTTCACCATTCTTTCTTATAATTTCGAGCATTTCAAGGTTTCAAAGGCTTAGTACTGGTGGGAGGGTACATACAGATATAGATTCAAAGATCTTTCGTTTGGCGACGAGGAAAATAACGAAATGGCGCCACCTCCTCCCTAATCTTTCAGTTTGTGGGGTCTTTTCCCTTCAGAAATACCGTGTTCGAATGAATGATGAATTTTCGAGAACATGTGTTCGATCTGGAAGGTCAGAATGCGGTTTGGCGACCGAAAGAGAAAAAAGGGGTTTTTCGTATCCTCTGAGAATAAGCGGTAAAGAAAGCAAAGGGAGAAATAGCCGGTGGAATGCAAACTCCAAAACCGACCGTCGGGTGGAGGTGTAGGAAGGGTTGAATTCAGAGAGGGATGAAAAACCCGGGGGTGGGTTTTAACCCTCTAGACCTTCCCCTTACTACCGTCAGTAGTAGCGGAGAAGGCAGCGAGCTCGCTTCGTAGTGCGTTCGCTTCGCTTCAGGGGGCGCTCGCCGCCCCCAACAGCCACCCATGTTCATCCTGTAGGCACATAAGACCCTCAAAAGATCGACGGTAAGTTTTCTATCACTTTACAACAAATTTCTTTTAATAACAACAGGAAAAAACGCCGTAATAATCGAACGTTCTCAAGAAAACCAAAAACAAATCACCCTCGAATTTATCTTAGAAAATTTTTAAATTCCAAATTATCACCCCTCGATTTTCAATTTGATAAAACGTCTTTTTGTCCGCATTTTGTACATTTTTTCCCCGTCCATTAACGCAAGTTCAATAATCCAAAAAATAAAAAAGTCGATTTTGACCATATTCTGCTCCAAGTTCAATTTATCTGGTGAAAATTTTGTTTTTCATACCTACCTACTACAATTATCAATTCGCCTCCCAATTCATTTTTAGCGAATTGTCGAAGAAACGGAAGCTATTTTTCTCGGTCCAAAATTTGTAAAACTCTAATTTCCAAAATTTGTGTACCAAAATCCGTTTCAGACCATCCTGCATTCACTGCCAAAAGTTTTTAAGGCGAGAAATTACTCATAAATTCCCAAAATGAAACATTCTGACAAGTGACAACTTATTTTGAATGTTATTACGCTGAACACGATGGTGAAGTCGGAATTGCGATATCTTATTCCGTTCTCAAACTGCAGCACTTTGAAGGTGAAGAAACGTGGTTGTTACTTGAGATGTTCTTCACGTTTCATCTGCTCTAATCTGATAATGGAATTGAGATACCGCATTTCTGACTTCATCATCGAGTTTAGCATTGAAAAATCTATAAACTGTGGTGTTACTGGGCAGAAAACGGAGACAAAATTTGTTACGAAACCAGTAAAATGGAGAGATTTTACATAAAACCAGTTATTTCTTCGAAAATTCGCTCTTAGAGCCATGCTGCAGGCCTGTAGATTTATATTATTGGGACGTTGCAAAGATAGACATATTTGAGATTCACACAAAATTTGATACTATTTTATTGACAAATAATTTTGAACCCCTGCAAAAATGGTGTGATATAGACAGTTTGAATGAGATTTTTTTTCTTTTTTTCAAATACCGGAAAATGATCAAATTTGAAATTTTATGACTTAATCAACTATAATTGAACAAAAAACGTATTGGCAAACAGTAGTGGGTTGAGGGTAGCTCGAGTACTTCGTGTCAAAAATTCAATAATCAGATGATGCCGTTTGGTCATTTGAATTGTAGTCGATTCCAGTGACGAAATTGGTCATAAATCGTTACAAAATCCGAGAGTCTCATATTGTGTATTTTGTTTTGGGACGTTGGGGACAATTCATATTTTCCATCGTCTACGGCATCTGTATCGATCGCTTTGCCGTTCATTCGAGTCGCAATCTATTTTTGCGCTTTACGGGTGGTTGGAGCCATCAAAACCGTTTGTAGGTCATCTCGCGAATTAGTGATAGATAGAGGATGATTTCAACCAATTTTAGTTTGTATTGAGTATATTGTATTTCGTTGTGGTATTCTGTGCTCCACCAAGGGTTTGAAGGGCCACTTGTCACGGGCACATCAAGTGGTGTCTAGTTGAATATACCGAAATCGGACACTTCTTTCATAATTAAGGTATTTTTAAAGATCAATCGATACTATTTACTTTACCTCACGAATCAGCAGGTTTTACATTGGTCGAGTGTTAATCATCATTCATAAAACTGAGATTGTTCAATGCGGTTTGATCGATACTGCGGTCGGAGGTTATCCGAGGCCCCTTCGGGTTACCCAGACCGCACAAAAGACCTGTAAAGCCTCAGTGATGAGTTCATCTTGAGGGCTGGCAAAGGTTTCTATTCATTAAACCTCACGAAAAGAGGGTTAGAAAGGAGTACCGCCCAAACGCTTCCTAGCTCGAGAAATGAGTTATCGATCCTGATGGCGTGTTCTCTTATTAACGATCTTTCTTTTCATCATTGGGACTTCTCCGTGATTCACGATTCGCTACAGAATTCGTCGAGCGTTTCAATTTTTTAGTTCAACCTACTGAGGAAATGCGAATCACTGGTTGATCTTGAGGATTGGGGAAGAATTGGATTGGAACCGAAATTCCTTCTTCTAGAAAATGCAAAAATTGCCACTTTGACGTTGATATCACACGGTTTTTCTACAATCTACAAATCCACTGAATGAATGAACTGAAAATGCGAATTCTACATTGTTGTGTCACTCTTGTTGTTTACGATATCGCTGTAGAGGTCGTTTCATTGCTGACAAGTCTATGGTTTGGACAATCGTAATATCTCCTGTGATGGCTGGACTGTCACGAGTTTTCTTATTTTGATTCCCCGCGGCCTCCATAAAGTCAATACCCCGGCTGGATCTTTTTTTTTCTGTCCAAACCCATTCGACTCCATATCGGGTCGCCTGATCTCGCGGCGTTTCAACAGAAACCCCATGAAACCCTTTAATTTCCTCCCAGCACCGCCACTTTTCCCCTTCGCAAAACCCCGAAGCTATAACATACCCACATCTCTCCAACACATTACATGCAGAACCAGATCCGTTTTTTTTCTCCTCTACGCCCCCTTTCACTCCTCCAACCGTATTCTGCCGCATCAACGTCGTTTACTGTTTTTATTGCGAATAACTTTCGGTGCCCGTAGGCATTTCGGGAGGGCGATGAAAACGCTACAGAAGGGAAAAGAGCCGTAAAACTGTCCAAACAAAGAATTTAATAGAGATTGCTGTCGGGTATTAGTCAGTTTAGGAGATGTTTAAGAGCCTTCGCTGCAAATAAGGAGGGAGACTTTACTCGAGTTGTAATGGGGTGCCCCTGAGTCAACCCAACTGATTGCTGTTTGCACAGGCCCAGCTACAATGCTTTTCACCGAAACTTCAAATTACCAACTCCCTCTTTCAGTGCTCTTCAACGTGATTAATTAGAACGAGAAAAAAACACTTGTTTTCCGTTATTCGCCCCAGATTTCGAAGTTTGCGGAAAACCAAAGCTGATAATGAAACACGAATTCTAAAAGTGACCAAGTTGGGAATTACTTTATTCGATTTATGGAAGAAAATTGCTGGTAATGAAGAGAGACAAAAAACGAAGGGGAAAGGAAGATAATAAATTGTGAGTTGTAAAGAAAAAGATAAGGGCTGTTGTAGGTTTTATTCTACTTGGCTGGGCAAAGAAAACTTTTTCTTTGAAGGATATTCCCCCTTTTCCGCTTTGAAGAACGTAGCGGTCAATACCGTTCTCTACAGGTTCTTCATGGACATTCATGTCTTAACGAGAGGAAAAAAACCACTGAGCGTTGCACGATCCCTCGAAGTTTAGTAATTAATCCGTCAAACGCAGGAAAGACCTCAATGCTATGTATCATGAGGGGTTTGGTGATGGTTAAGGATCCTTGCGGTGATGAGTTTGGTTGGAAGGGGTTTTCAGGGGCAGATCGGTAGCTTCGGGCTTTGGATCACTGTCACTTGAAGGCGGAGGTTGCCTTCCCTGCCACTTTGTTTCATTTCCCACGTTCCCCTTCGCCCATCTCTGCTCAATCTCCTCGAAGTTGAAGTTCTTGGGCCGCAAAGCCTCCCGCTTCCTTCCCCTTCCTTTTCCACAGTTTCCTCACAGAAGTTTCGAGTCCTTTCCCTTCTAATATGACCAACTTTTGATAAGATACGTGAATTATTGATACTCGTTGCCGGTTGCTTGCAACTTTTTCACCCTCCTGATTCTGTGCGTTGATTCAATACGAATCGTAAATTCATTGGGCAACTTAAAAGTGCTTCCAATGCGGCGTTTATTTAACCAATGAATACGAATTGGAATTCATAAGCCACCAGAACACAATTTTCGTTCCATCCACACACAATTCCACATAGTATTTGTATGCTGGTTTTGCATAAATTTTGAAAAGTGTCTTCTTTTTATGTTGCAGGCTATGTCCAAGACCTGTCCCATTACACCGCTTACCTACCTAGAGAGCCATCGGCCACTCCGCCTTCTTACGCCACCCTTCAACCCGCCACTGAGTTGACGGCCCTGCCAAGAACCAAATCCCTGGCAATGTGCTACACCAGCACGGGGGCCGCTTTGTCCTTACCACCTAAGAAGAAAGACATCTACAGGCCGTACTCCCTGGACGACCGGCCGTCGGTCCCGTCCTACACCAACCTCGGGTGGCGGCCTGCTGAAGAAGATTTGTCGGCTGCTCACGCTATTCTAGACCTCAGTGCCTCTACTCCTGCTCCCCCTCAGGCGAAATCCCCAATTCCTCCTGCTTCAAAAACTGTTGCTTACACCTACGAGGCCTTTTTCGTCAGTGACGGTCGTTCCAAAAAGAAGACTCTCGACCCAGCGGTGACCGACTCCAAACAGAAATACACGTGTTCTGAGTGTGGGAAACAATACGCGACATCCTCCAACCTCTCGAGACATAAACAAACGCACCGCAGTCTGGACTCTCAGTCCGCCAAGAAGTGTAACACCTGCGGCAAGACTTACGTCAGCATGCCGGCGTTAGCTATGCATCTGTTAACGCACAAACTCAGCCACGCCTGCGGTGTATGCGGTAAGCTGTTCTCCCGCCCCTGGTTGCTGCAAGGCCATCTTCGGTCCCACACTGGAGAAAAGCCTTACGGGTGCGCCCACTGCGGCAAAGCCTTCGCTGATAGGTCCAATCTCCGAGCCCACATGCAGACCCATTCGTCCGACAAGAACTACCAGTGTTCCCGCTGCCACAAGACGTTCGCTCTCAAGTCCTACCTCAACAAACACCTCGAGTCCGCCTGCTTGGAAAGTGATTCCAAGCCGATGAGCCCGATGAGCCCTTTGAGCCCAATGAGCCCCCACCATCAACCACTTTGCCCTCCGATTCCTACGTAAGCAAAAATGAAAAACAAAACACGCACCGTCCAACAAACAACTAATAGTTCGTCCATTCTATGAGGACTTATGTGCATGTACTAACAACTAGTCACTCTAGAAGCTTCTATTACTCTATCTTACATACTTCATTACTTCTCGATCGAACAAAAAGCCCATTTTGACTAATAATGCAAAAATCGCGATTTTATTCATGCTTGTGTGTTATTTAAGTAAGTTTAGTCATCAATAAGAAAACCTAAGATTTAAGATTCTGGTCATTAGACTCAAATAAGACGTTAAGGTGAGTTCTATAGAACTTGTGGTTCAACAGACAACGAATAGTTATAAGTAGGTTTAGTTAAAGGAAGTGCTTTTTGTGAAGCGCCAACTTCTACTCAAATTTTCAGTTGATCTCTAGTCAGTTTTCTAGTCGTATCTTTACTTGAATTCACTGCACCCACCCACAATTCATACTACAACTTCAACTCTTCCATTTCTTTGATCCTTCAAACAGAATATTTCCATTCAGCTTTACTACTTACCTCTTACGTGGTTCTTATTATCAGACAGTTATGAAATTTAAATTCAAAATTTTAAGTCACAACTTGTGCAGTGTTTTCAAGTATCTAGTCACCTGTAAGATTCTAGTCTATATTTTAGTCAGGAATTTATTGGTTCGTTCAGTCATTTACGACCAGTGCTTTCCCATTTAACCCCCACCAAAGTAACCTAGTCATTTTACGTCAGTATTTTAATTGTTAAGAATTAATTTTCATTGACCGTTGTCTTTTTGTTTTGCGTTTTGTACACCGTGATGCACAAATGTAGTGCCATACGTAAGCTAGCCAACCAAAGATATTATTAGATTATGCGAACAACGAAGATTATGTCTTCATCCCCGCAAAACTACTTGTAATTAAGTACTGCAACATCGAAAAGTGGGAGATTCTAAAACAATAGTAAACTTAAGAGTAGCCTAGTTTTAACAATGGTCCCAAAGATCTCACTAGTCATTTACTCCATACTTCATGAACATTCTAGTCATTGGAACTTAGTCATCGAATAATAATTCCAAGTCACTAGTTTTTAAGGTAATTCTAGTAAAGGATAAGGATGAGGGATTCTAGTCAACCTCTAGTCATAAACGCTAAGCAATTGAAAGCAATAAGTTTTCTGTACATAGCCAAGCAAGTGCAATATTAATGTCATTAAAAGTCATTCTAGTTGTAAATATTCTAGTCTTAAGTTATTTAATTGTAATTTGTTTTCAATGTTCGATCCTGCCGTTGGAATTGTGCTTATGTGGCGTGTAAGTAGTTTGTAGGAATCGTCTTCTTCTTTTTTCGGGTCTGTCCATTTCCATTTCCGCTAGAGCTTTGAGCTCCGTCGGTCAAACGATGTCGTGTGCTGTCGCTTCCTCTTCAACTGTCGTCTTTCCTTCTCTATACGGGCCCCTATCTATTCTCGATGCCCTCCTTCGTGTGAAAAATACGTAGTTTTAGTCACCGTTTAGATTAGATCCCGAAAATCGCAAAAAAACCCCACCCTTTTCGATGTCTTAGATCTTTCTGTCGTCCTAAATCGAAATGTGATTATCATCAAAAGTGCCTATAAAAATCAGTGAAATTCAGAATATTTCAATTTATTTCAAACATCACGTTTTTGTGTAACTATCATTTACTCAGACAGTGCCTTTTTGGGTAACACGTGGTTGTTTCAAATGAGCAAATTCCACCGTTGAACCGCGAGTTATCCAAATTTGTTTGATTGCTCCAATTATCGATTTTTTTTCTGCGTTTCCCGATAAATTCAGTCGCTTTCAGATTTGAGACGATGAAAATCGAATTTACTCCCTTCTTTCGAGTCTTTTATCTGTCGTTCGCTCTATGCCATCTGCCCTGTATTGTCTAGACGTCAGCTGGTGCGCAGATATTGGCTACCGGCCTTATCCCTTGCCCCCAGCGGCCCCCGCTTTCGTAAACAACCTCAGCAAACATTTTACCCTTCATTCTTCACTGCTCCATTCTTCGTAGGGCCCTCTTCACAACGGGCTTTCCGTAGCTTGTGATCGTTCTTTCTATCCCTTCTAAGTGTTTTTCGTGTGTGTCCCTAATTGTACTCGTATTTTAACAAATAACCAACGGCAGTATTTAACAGAAAATCAACGAGTGATATCTAGTCAAAATATTACTGTGGCGTCAAGTACTTAACTAGAAGGAAACTAAACATTCCTTTTAATTCGAGAAAAACCACAAAATATTGTACATAGTCATCTTTCTGTGTGATCTCGTAACTCTAAGTCATGTATCATACTATAAGGGCATTATATTTTAAGTGTTTCAGTTAATTTTCTTCTTTATTTCTCAATTACTTCGCACCTTTCGAGGTGTTTAGGGATGAACGGCCAGTCATTAGTTGTAATATGTGAAAAACAATAACTTTAGTTTAAGTTGTAGATTTAAATTTTGTAGTCATTACTTGTAAAAGATCTCATTGTACTAGTCACGAGTGGATGAGTGGATGGTCATTTCGACTCATTTATTTTTCGACTGGTTAAGAAGTTAATTTGTATTATATAAAAAAAAACATTCTATGGCTATAATAACAGTTGGGGCATTCGAAAACCTTCAAATCTTTCATTGGTGTTTGTGAACAAAAAAATAGCAATAGAATAATCAAGAAGCAATATTCCATACAACGATTCGATGTTATACAATTGTCTTTCTTCTAAGTAGCAATAAACTGTAAAATTGTGATTCTGAACAAAACATGCCCCATCAGAAATGAAGCCTATAGTATTCTGAAGCAATAATAAATTTAGTTAGACCTAAGTGGAAGTTGATCGATTGTAACTCGATCAATTTCATAGGAATAAGAAAATCTAGTCATTAACATCTCAATTTAGTCTACATCTAGTCATTACACACAAGCATAAAAAAATCGCGATTTCTCACATTCCAAGTCAAAATGGGCCTTTAGTTCTATCAGTATGTCTAGTATCGTATAATACTACTCTACTCCACTTCTATGAACAAATATCCTCATACTTAACTGAATTTCATGTTTCATCATTTCGATTTAATGGCGAAAATTTTTGGTTCGTTGAGTTCATTGAGGTCTGGTTTTTATCCGTTAGTTTTTTTTGTGTCGAAAAAAACTACGAGATTTTGTACATTTTCAATCCTGATTTTTTAACAGCGATCAGCGGGGTTGGTGTTACATGAAGGCTTTGTATTATAATATTATTATATAGTCTATTTCTGAATTTGTATAGTTTTGTAGTTCGTTTCTTGTTATTTATTATTGATAATGCAAATTTATTATGAACTGTATGATGTAGTCGAAAACTCATCTTTCGTTGTTCTATTGCGTTTTGTGTATTTAATTGAACACAGTTCTACGTAGGTACTTATGTGTTGACTAGTCTGGTTTATTTGATGTACATTCTTTCTTAAGGTATTAATTTATTGAAACCGTTTGTTTATAATAATTTATTTACTAAGCAGGTAGGCAGCGTGCCGCATAGACTCGAGAAGAGAAGTAAAAAAACAAAACAGCAAGAGCAATTACTTAGCATCTGCTCAATATTTTAGAGTAATCACTAGAAATTGGTTAGAATCGATTTTGTATACTATGATACTCTTCCCTATATTGAAAAAAAAACAGAAAATATGGAATTATATATGAAATTATAAAGGAAAATATATATTATAATGAACATCCATAGAGGAGACGTAGGTAAACAAACTATATTTAGCTGGAAGTTAGAAATTATTGAGCACTGTAATGATGACAAAAAATATAAAGGCACTGAAGGAAAAAAAAAACATTAAAAACTCACATTCTAACCAGAAAAAAATAGTAAAAGCAATTTTTGTAATATATTATTATATTTTCGTAATAAATAGTCATTCGAATTGATTTGCCGCTTTGTACCATTTTATTTACCTAATCCCCTGGTGGTGATGTTGAGGAAATAAGCTGCAAGAGATTGTATGAGGTGACGTGAGGCAAGGCATGTTACTGTGATGAAGGAACCAGTCTCCTGTCGCCCACAGTTTCGGTCTTATCTGCGCAAATTTCTTGGGGTTTTCAGCTGTAACTTCGGTCTGGAAAGGGCTAAAAAATCGAAACAAAGAGGATACATGGTGTCGAAAGGTTGATACTGTTGGGCCATGTACATGGGTAATTTCCTCCACCACCACCTCCTTCTCCTTCTCATTAGGATGTTCTAAAATAATATGAAGAGCGTCAGTTTATTACAAACGAATCTTAAACGAATTAAATCTAGAGGATTGGAGGTGGTACAAACGAACTGGAAGCACTAAGGGCTGGTTCATCGACATGTGGTTGTCCTACGATTTAAAACAATAATAAATATTATTATTTTAATGCTAGCCATCGTCAATGTAGGCACTGTTATCTTCAATAGCTTCGCACATTTTCTGTGAGCAAGTCCACAAAATTGTATTATGCATTAAATGTGGCTAACTTTAATATTCATAAACGGTGTATGAAGAACTTTTGGTGGGTACTACTTACTCAACGAATGTCCCATCTTCATTGATCACTTACATTGTTCTGTCGTGTCGGTGTCGAGCCCCATGCTGTCTAGTTTGGGGGATGTCAGGAGTGTACATCCCTCTTTCAGTGACCAGCCGTCCTCGCTTCTCCGCTGCCATCAAGGCATTTCTCCTTGTTTCAATGTTGCATCACTGTTCTCTAAAATAGCCATGCAAATGCTTATCAAATAGGTATAGACATTCACATAATTATGTATCCAGCTCTCAGTACAATGTCATCATAATGGTGCTACTTGCGTGTGCATTCTACTAACTGTTCCACTGGTTGTCATTCGTCCTGCAATACTGTAACTACACTCAAGTCTCATGAGCAACCAATCTTTCAGGTATTTTCAACGAGGTTCAGCATGTTGAATGTACCTACCACATGTAGAGAGCATGATATCTAGGTACCCCAGGAAAAATACGACGTTAGCGCATACTAAATTATAAATACTACTGTGTTAATACTATGAGGTTAATTGGGTGTATTTAAATCTTCAGCGATCTGCAATTTAAATCTGCAACCACTGAAGTTTGAATCTTCAGCTATCTTCCCCAATTTCGTCCTTTGAACCACCGATACTGCATTTACAATGTCGACAATATCCTTATTCTCGACCATCAAACTCCTCAACCGTCCTCTTCCTCGCTCAAAATTACTCACTTCTTACCTTCCAACTATATAAATAACAACTGGCACTGAAAACAACCAAACCTTCTTTGAGAAAC
This sequence comes from Stenodema calcarata, assembly GCA_963920205.1. NCBI lineage: Eukaryota > Metazoa > Arthropoda > Insecta > Hemiptera > Miridae > Stenodema > Stenodema calcarata. The sequence continues at coordinate 11,482,591 of OY986061.1, read as the reverse complement.
CTCCATGTTGGTAATGTACAGCAGAGCTGCCAATTTTTCCTCGAGAAGGGCCTCGAGGGCTCTCCTCTAGTCGAGGAGTGAGCTGAGGTCGGTAACTCTCAGTTCTGTACTTTCTATTTTGTCTTGAGGATTCTGGCTATGTAGGATTCAATCCTCTTATAAATTCCCTGGTCGGAGATCATCTCCATGAGCATGTTTAATCTCACTTTCTCTAAATTACGATCTGGTGTAACATCGTCGTGCAATATCGTGTAGGTATAATTCTTGTATATTGATAAAACTTCCAGGCAAAATAATAGAAAATCTGCAGTCAGCCCAAGTAAAGTGGTGGCGAGTGGGGGATTGACCTTGTTCATGAAGAAGATAAGAGGACGAATTTTGGGTAAATTTTCCGACACACGTAAATAACTGGATTGTAGGAATAACGTATCATGTAATTTTAGTGCTGAATCGAATCCTGGCTCGAAAACGATAAGATCGTAAGTTTGGAACTCCTTACTGTAGGACCCTACATAGTGGATCAGTTGAAGTTCAATATTATAATGTGTTGCATTATTTAGAGCTGAATAAAGTGAGACCAATTTCAAGAATTTTTAATGGCAGATTTTCAGTGAAGGAAATAACAATTAATACGGTCATTTAAGGAAGGAAAAATTGCTGTTCGTTGTAGCAGGACTGTCATGTGTGAATCTTTGGTATTAATTTTGGGTTTTCATCCGTTTTCTTCGATTTTTCAGTTGGTAAGGTAAATATTCACTCCAGACGTGTTAACATCGATATGAACCCCCAAAGAGAAGGTTGTACGTATTAAAAGTTGAAACCCAATCTTTTCTTCAGTCTTCTCACTTATGGATCGAATCCGTCACGCCAACTGCCGTCTAAGAATGAATAGTCTCCGTCCAATGGCACGAGGGACTCGGACTGATATCGATCGCCCTGAAATAGTCAAAAGGCTCCCCGGAACGGTGAGTGCACTTGTCGGAATGGAGTGCAACATGTTGTGAGCGCCAAGTGTTGCTTTGGAGCCCAAGATGAAAAGAGGGATGTGGGACTATTCTCTTTTAGAACGTATAATTAACAAAAGGTCCTACTCCCGTTCCGAAGAGCACAATGCGTCCTCCCCTTCAAACCAAAGTAATAAGCCGGGATTGACATGGACTACCACTTTTTAATCAAGCTTTTTCCTACCCTACATCTGCGCAGGGGTGCTACAGATGGTGATAATGAGTCCGATTCCCTCCCGCCCTCAAGAAGTGGAGGGTGCGCTGCCAAAAACGCTGATTTTGTGTACAACTTCGGCCCACCCTTTTTTATATCATTTTTTCTCTCCCCGTATCTTGGTTCTTTTTATGAAAAGGGCACGTGGCTGATTTCAATATTATGGGCGTCAGGTTTCCAATAATTATGCCACCCTTCAGGGTGCCTTGTGTATTCAGTTCTCTAGGCCGACCCAGTTACGCCTCAACAATACACTGTAATATTATATAACGTACATCTGAATTGCGATAGATATCATTTATTATTTAATGATAACTTCATTACTCATTGGAACAGAAGTATCAAAATCCATTCTATTCACAATCCAAATGTCGACAACTTTTACAATCAAGACAGATCAAGTACCTCGAATCACTTCGGTGAAGAGCTGTAAATGGTTAAAACGCTGCATATTTTTACACGACGGTTCAATATTTCTCAGGGTTTTTAGCGTGGAAAATGTTTTAGCTTCCACCTAACTGGCTGAAACCGTCCGTTTCTATGCTATTCACACTATGAAGCTGTAGATTGGTATGTAGCCTCCTTAGGACTTTAACTTGACGCTGCCCAGGCCCCGGATCAGCCAAGTGGCCCCTAAAGCTAATTGCTACGACGTGGCTAAGCTTTTTTTGGCCTCTATTATTTTGGATCAGTGTTTTGTACAATGTACAGAATCGGCCGGATTTCCCCGATTAAGTGTAAAATAATCAATTTGTACATTTTTCAATCACTTTGTAAATAAATAAAAAATCCTGTATGTATCGCTAATCCATCTTGAATTTCAATGTAGAATTTCAAATTTCTTTCGAATTTGAAATTTCACCACGTAAATTTGAACATCGTCTAAAACATGGATGAGGGGGGCTGTCGGGGTGTCCGCCTATTGAAAGAGGTAAAAAGCTGAAATTACTACAGTCAAACTCCCCTTAACGAACACCTCCCAGTACCGAAATCCCCTCGCTAACGAACAACGTTTTACGCTCCCGGCCAGAGGTACAAGAAAATCAACGCCCTCCCAATAGAGGTACATTTCAATAACGCCTAAGAGCAGCGAGGGGCCTACAATCATTTTGAGATCGCCTTTCATTTTATAATGCCAATTTCAACTTAGCGGTACTCAATCGACGCAGAATGAATCCTCTTCAACCTTCATATCAGAGCTTTCCACAGAAAAAAAAACAAAAACAAGTTTTTGAGATATTTCGGCAAAATAACAAAAATTGACGGAAAATTGTTGTCAGAATGTTTTGGAGGCACAGCAGTTTTTGGTGGGGGTTTGACGAGGTTACTTTCTTTTGTATACAAGAAAACAGTACCTACACAATGCATATAACAAACAGTTTTTGACATTTTATGTCTTTACTCAGGCACATAACTCGAAAAACGTTACACAAAAGTGTTACACGAAATCGTCACGAAAATGTCTGATGATTTTCGCTTACAACCGATTCGTTGCTACGGAACTTTATCTTCGCCAGTTATCATCGTACAAAAATCGTTCACCACTCGTTGGATAGCTCTCGATTTACCTAACCATATTACGTTAACCACTGTGGAGTGCGTGGCCGACAAGCTGCGGTATGAGCGTGATTGTTTAAATGATTGTTTACACACAGGTGATCATTCTCAATAATTTATATTGTCTATACGAATGCAAGCTTCATAATTTATGATGAACCCTACAATTAAGTATAACAATTACACTACTGGGGTAGGTGATGTAGCATTGTTCGAAGGTTCTTGAATCACTTCTATAAAGACATAAAATGTCCCAATGTGTTGCAGACTCGTATGCAAGCATTTAATTCTCGACTGTATCAACAACAGGATGGAGTTGACATTCTTTTGACATTTTCATGTCTTTGCTTTGGCACATAAACTGAAACGGGAAAAATTTGTTTCCTCGATTCACCCTTTTCCTCAGATCACGTCAGAACACAAGCGACAGGCGGGCCACTACGTCAGACGCACCTATGACGCACGAGCGTATGACGTCAGACGGCAGGCAAGAGGCCAACTAGTACGTCAGAGCCTATGACGCACGAGCGTATGACGTCAGACGGCTGGCCGGAGGCCAACTAGTACATCAGAGTCTATGACGCACGAGCGTTTGACGTCAGACGGCTAGCAGGAGGCGAACTAGTACGTCAGAGCCTATGGCGTATGACGTCAGACGGCTGGCCGGGGGCTAACTGGTACGTCAGAGCCTATGACGCACGAGCGTATGACGTCAGAAGGCTGGCAGAAGGCCAACTAGTACGTCACAGCCTATGCCGTAAGAGCCTAAGACGTCAGAGGGCTGGCTGGCTAGGTGATCGGGTTTTATAATTAATTTTTTAGTGAATATTACTTCCCGTACCTGATAAAATTGCCACCCTAACTTTTAGTATTAGCTCTATATTGGTTTCAGTGCTAACAAGATTTGGTCTTACTTCAGCGTTTTCCTTCTCCATCCGACGATTACAAGGCATTACCGAGTTGGCGTTTTTCGTTGGTGTTTTTCGTTTTGTTTTCCTCCCTCTTATTTACGGTTGCAGTAGATAAAACAGCATTTCCTTTCTCTCCGTTCCCTCCTACCGAAATGAATACTCGTACATCGACCCTCCTGTTGTTCCGACCGATAGCGGGATTTTTCCAAAACTCCGGAGTCGTAAAGTTTCGCCCCCCGCCATCGCACTTTTGGCCCCTGAAATGGGGGTCCTGCGCCCTCTGTAATACGATTTAGTTTTTATGGCCAACTGTTGCCCCTTTTGACGTGTTGTACTTAGAAAAGTACAGATCCGTCGATTTCGAATGATGATTTATCACCCGGGTACTGATTGCTGACTTCTGTAGATAACAATGCACTTCGTTCACAAGGACGGACACCAGACTGTGTACTAAGTAGTCGAGGAGTTGTATTGTACAAAATCACTTATAAGTAATTGGTATTCCTTCTTCTTTTCCAGACACAAATTACAGTTCTTAATATGTATAAATCAATAATTACATACCTTATTAATAATACTTATGTATGATTCAATTCATGCCTCTAGAGGCATGAATATTACTTGTGTCAATATCAACTTTTTTGTGTAAAATTTAATTCTTTTGAATCAGGCTTTAGAGATTTCATTTACAGTTTACAAAATATATTCTATAGATATTAAATTATATGATACATGGGTTTTCTCTGTTTTTGCTGTTTTGACTGGACTAGTGAGACATACATGTACCTATATAGAATTGATTTTTTTGGGCCAAAATTAATTTATTTACCACTAAATTGAATAATTACAAAAATATGTATTTTTATATAATTCAAACCAAGAAGTGCGAGCATGGGCGTACCTAGCGAGGGGCCTTTCTGGGGCATAATTATAATAATGAAAATGTAATACAATTCATCAAGGACCCGCGGGAATAGATTGAAATCCAATACAAATGATATTAGTATGAGACATGTAAATGGAATTGATCTAATCTGAATAATTAATTTTAATCTTCTAAGCCAATAATTGTAATAATTAGTAATAATGGTAATCATAATTATTACCACCTGGAAGAAAATTAAATAAATGATAGTTATTACAATAATTGTGATAAATCACCACTATCATTTATTTAATTTTCTTCCAGGTCCATTCGCCTTTTACGTTCTAAAATGTTACAATGTAAACGAACATGTAGCCGAGTAGCCGAATCGAAGGGTTACGAGAGTGAAAATAATGTAAGCGAAGGGCTCCTACCGAGGTTGAGAGCGTAGATTTGTGTGATCGTCATTATAAGGCCACATCGTCGGAAGTGTGTATAGCAGCTCTCGTGTATAACTACAGCAGTTACGGTCCGGGAAAACACCCCTCCCCATCGCTACAGATTTCCTCGAGTTACGATCAGGAAACCATCCTCGAAAGGGGGACCCAGAGCACGCTAACTGTAGATAAAGGTCGACCAGGTACACAACCTCGTCCAAAGTACATGATGCTATAACACTGAAGAACATTGGGTGACATCGTCCTGTCGGTAAAATATTATTCAATGGTCGGCTTTAAGGTCTGGCGACCACGCTATCGAGGTAAGTTAGTATCTTGTTCCTCTTCGTACGACCTCGTCTGGCGTGGCGTCTTATGTTATCGATATGGGTACCTCAAAATAACGACGATATCTCCATGTATCGAAATGTTTCTTGGTTTCTCCGTATGTGAAATGTAACCATGCGACCCATAGCCCATCAATCCGTTTCTCTTGAATAGTACCCCAGTATAGTACTGCTGCGATAGCCAGTCAACCTTATGATTTCAGATACCCGCTAGAGCAGAGGTGCTCAAACTTGAACTGCTGGCGATCTACCTCAATATTTTTAGACTACTTACGATCGACTCTGAGAGACTGCAAGTGTGTGTGATGCAGGGTTGTCGTACATACACGATACACCCTACATACCTAGGTAGGGCGTACCGTAGCATATATAGATATTAGCTTTCTGCACAATATAGGTACATTATTTTAGTCAAGGTTTGGGTTAGGTTTAGTTAGGTTCTTCTCTACAATATAAATGAAAAAACTCATAGTTATTCAAAATTGCGAGTTTATTGGTTGTTACAAAACAAAAGAGTTACATAATAATATTATGTTATGTTAATTTATATTATGTTATGTTATGTTAATATAATATGGTGTTAAACTTAACTAAGGAGTGGCTTTGGATGTTGAAGCGTGGAACTGCATGTCCTCAGCATACTTTTCATAATATGGTACTCAACCACTGAGTGCTAATCGCAAGTATGATGACATATGATCGTCAGTTAGTCGATTGCGATTAATTATCTTCATTTCAGAAAATGCAGACTCGCAGAAGTAAGTTGACCCAAAAAATGCCGTCAGTTGAAGGGCGTTTTGCCGTACATTCGGATATTTATCTTCAGATATAAAACACCAGAAATTTGTATCAGATGCTGTAGCTTTGAGATGTATATCTGATATAATCTGCACCAACTCATTTTCAACAGAACATGAGTTCATATTAAACTGACTTGCTATTTCAGTAGCTAATTCCTCAATGTTTTTACATGAAAAAGGATAACTCATAAATGATGCTATATTTTCCAATTTACTGCAATCATAAAAACGCATTTCGAATTGTCCCAAAATATTTGATAATTCAGCCTCATACGTATCATAATTCAACTGAGGAATCCTTGCTTTCAAAGACGGAAAATGTTTCAGATCCTATCTTTTCAGTTGATCTATCATAAGTTGCAATTTAATTTTGAATGCGTTTACTGCGCTAATCATCTCAATAATAGTTTTTCCTTAAAATTTTTTTTCTTCTCGAGATCTACCCAAAAAGTACTCGCGATCGACCAGTCGATCGCGATCGACCGTTTGAGCACTCCTGCGCTAGAGGCTTCTTGCGGTGGGTCTGGCTCGGGGCCTATTGCTGCAATCCGACCATCTCTCGCGTGCACGATTCGGTGATGAAATTTGGCCACTATATGACTTCTAAAAAGTACAGAAAAGCAGTGAGTCAAATTGGAAGCTACCCCCGACACGTAGCTACCCCTCTCCAGCCTCCTCCATTCAAATCCGTGGTATTTTTTGAAAATGTTCTACGTTGATAATTAAGTTTAATGATGTTGAGTTTAATGTTTTAATTAAGTTTAATTATGTTCTACCTTTGAACCATTAAGTTTTTACTTGCTGAAAAACAAACAGTATCCGCCATCCAACTCGATAATTGATATTATGGTGACACCTACTCAATTTTAAGAATTTTAAGCTGCTTTGATTCGAAATCTGTGTCAGCATCTAAAGCGTCGGTCCGCGTTGGGTCTTTCGGCCTTCGTGGACAGCCGTAGGGCCGTAGGGTACGAGTATAATTTTCTGTTAACCCCGCAAGTCGACGGCTGTTTCATAAATCCCGGTTAGCCGCTTTCCGGTTCGGCCGGTGCACGCCGGTGCTATCATGAAAACGGATGAGTGCGGGTACGACATGAAGAAGGGATAGCTAGAAGGGATATGAGGAGAGCTCGTGCGTTACGAGCCAATTGCCCAACTCATACTCCGTACATTTAGGTAATGCTCCGTAACATTTTAATTCGGTTATGGCTGTCTCGGGGAGTTTTGTGGCGGCCCTTCAGCTTTGAATTATGCCGTCCGAGTTTTCAACTCCTGACGCTAGCAGCTGGTTCGCCTCACTTGGAAATTACCAACCAGGTGACGCCGGTTCACAATGTGATACGCACTCTCTCCCGCTTTTAAGTTAATCTTTACTCCGAGTTTTGGTTTGATAAACTTTACTCAAGTCTGCATAAAATGCATTCGGAAGTTTCTTTTAGGTTGTCCCCCGTTGTAACCTCCCAGTCGAAATAGCACCGAAATGGGACACCCAAAAATTTAAACAAAGCAAACGATGTTTTTAAAAAACATTGTTCATCCCAAGTGAGAAATTGCTAAATTTGCACAATTTTTTGTTGAGAGTACTACCAATAAACCTCGAACTTTTAGAATTTAATCTCTGTTTTTTACAAACCTCTTAAAAACTCTCCCAATATCAAAATTCAAAGAACAATAAATTCTGCGTCGATTGAGTACCTGTAAGTTGAAATTCAGTCCGTGAAAACTGGCTAAATTGGCTTCGATAATGAACCTTTGGAATCGACCAAAGAACATAAAATCGAATTCAGAAAAATACGTCGTCCGTCGTCCACGTCCACAACACTTTGCCCAGTTAGCGTTGTGCTAAAATTACGAAATGTGGTTTACGGGTACGGACCACATCCATGAAACGTTTCATAACCCCAGACCAATGGGTTCAAAATGAATTCTAAATGTCAGTTCAAATTTGAACGAAGTTTTTTTTTTCGTTCGTTGTATCAAGAATTTGCAGAGTTTTAAAAATCAAATCCAGTTTTGATCGTTGGAGGTAACCTCGTAACCTAAAACAGATTTTTTATACCACTTCGAGCATCTCAAGTAAGAGTTTTAAAAATTTGTCCTAATCTCTGTTGAAATTATGACCAACATGCCTCGATATTTTTGGATTCATTCTCAGTTTTTTGCAAAAACATAAGAAACGACGAGTTTTCGTATAAAACTCCCAATATCAAAATTGTAGGAATTAGAATTCTGCGGCGACTGATTCCTTGAAAACTGGGTAAATTGGCACTTTACATTTCATTTTTTTTCTTATCACTGGATTTCTTAAGGATTTCTTAATTTCTGGTTATCGCCAGTTGTAATCTCGTAACTAGTGCCTACCCAAAATTTGGAACACGGAACCTCTTTGGGCATAGCAAGTAAAGTTTCAGAATTTGCCTTACTTTTCATTGGGAGTACGACCAAAAATCCACGAGGTTTTTGGATTTACTTGAATATATTTTACAAACTATGTGTAATGTGTTTTTCGTGTAAAACATCCATTATAAAAATTAACGGAAATGTTAATGGATTGAGCAACGAACTTGAAAGTCAGACCTTGGAAACTGGGTAAATTGGAAGTCAAAATACCCACAATAACTGTAAACAATTATTGTTCAATTAGGATTTTTCGAAGGAGAGGAAGCTATTGTTCTCGGTCCAAAATTTTTAAAACTCGAATTTTTGAAAAAATGGTAGAACGAAATCCGTTTCAAACCATCCTGAAATCACTGCCAAAACACAAAAAGACACCAAAATCACATCAGATAACGGAATGAGGTATCAAAACTCTGACTTCAACGGTGTGTTCAGCGTTGGAAAACCTATTAACTGAAGTGTCACTCGGCACAAAAAAGGAGACAAAATTTATTATAAAACCAGTAAAATCGAGACGTTTTTACATAAACCCGTTATTTATTCGACAATTCGCTCTTATAGCTATGCTGCATGACTGTGGATTCTTGAAATCCAACTCGCTGGGATGTGCTACGCAGATTCAGTTCGCCATTATCCTCCATTTAGTTCGCATGACAAACGTTTTTCGAGTATTGCTGGGCTATTTTTGGAATTGATGGATGACAATGGTGTGATCGTTTTGAATGGTTGAACGGCTGGTGATCAAATGGGTAATTATACGTACGTGGGAATGAATGGTAGTTTAGTGATTGATTTTTGAAAATTGTGGTATTGTCCAAGTTTTTTGTCTATTGTTTGTACGAGTACTTGTTGATATGTTTAAAGCAGAGTTTAGTGAATCGTTAGTTATAATAGGAGATCCGAACTCCGGCTCATAGCTAAGTGCTACAGCCGTACAATGTACAGTTGTCAATTTTGTATGCATTTAAATCTATTGTAATAAAACATTTTCAAAATTCAAATTCAAACGTTTTTCGAGCTCTGACATGACGTAAAATGTCGTCCAAACGAAGGAAAACGGGACACGTCAAGAGCAACAAGTCGATCCCGAGCCTTGCGGCTTTAGACCCTCCGAAGCAGGAACCCTAATGAACCCTAAGACTGATCAACCAGGTGTCAGCGCGTGTAATATGACGCAGCTGTTGTGTACCGGACCAGCTGTTACGTCATAGGAAGCACCTCAGCTCATCCTCATCCCGTTGTGTATTCCGTTTCGGATTACGCCTCGAGGTAGATCTACAACAGAAAAACAACTATTACGATCATCTGCGCCACTGATCAAATATCATTTTGGTCTTACCGAAGAATGTCTTCATCTCGGTAACAACTCTAACGGTACTAGTGAAACTTTTCAAATATGATTTTTTCCGTCTAGTTCATTCTTCCGATCCTACAACTCGAAATATGAGCTACACGCGTGCAGTTCACTATAACTTCCTCTTCCTGCTTCAACTATTCATTCAGTGCATTCAACTGTTGCTACGGTCATGAATAATGACAGGTATAGGCACTGCGCAGCTGTCATAGTAGGTAGGTGTCCATTACGCGAATTCCCAAGAGATACCAGGGACAAAAAAACGTTCTACGACCATTGTGTGACGCCCTCAACTTCGCAAATGGCAGCTACTTATTATGAAAGAGCCACAACAAATATAACGTACATAAATGCCTTATGGCCCGACACAAGTACGTTTTCCTCGTTCTGGTAGAATAAAAATATCTCCAATCCCCTTGAAGGCCTCTTCGACAATCGCCGGGCTAAAATCACTAAGACTGCGCCAACTTTGAGCCCTCTTTGTGAACGAACGGCTAGTTGTACAAAGATCCGTCTCAAAAAATGTTTTTAAAAATTTCAAAATTGGTTTTAACTCTTCCCAATGACCTAGGGTTATGAAAAGTTTCAAGGATCATTGTGGGGTTGATTTGAACTCGTAAACAATACTTAGTATTATTGAGGTGCGGAAGAAAGTTTGAAAACATAATGTTTCAATGTGTTATGCGCAAATTCTGTTTCAAAACCGTACCTTTGCTAGTTTCAATCAGCAATAAGTAATTACAGGAACACAATTGTAGGAACAAAATTAATTACAGGAACCAGACACAATGTCATGCAGAAAACAAAATTTTACAGCAGACATGAAAAACTAATCTCATTATCGCGATACGGTGTATTTTTGAATATCTATCTATTTGGCGATATAGTACACGGTCGCAGTAAGAAACCTTCCAAAATTCATACTTCCTAATTATTCCAAAATGCATACTTCCTAATTATTAGGAAGTATGAATTTTGGAAGGTTTCTTACTGCGACCGTGCACTGCACTGCCAAATAGATAGATATTCAAAAATACGCCGGTTATTAACCTTTCATAGAGAGAGCAATTTTTCTAGTCAGTAATACGAAAAATCGTATATGAATGAAAATGAATATATTCATGTTTGAAGTATGATTTCATTTTATTATTGTAATTATTTAAAAAATAATACTATTACATTAAGTAGTTACATTATACTGGTACAAAGTATTTGTAATTCATCATCTCTTGAACGTTTTTATCTATCATTTATAGTCTGATCAAACCTAGATGGCACTTGGATTTACTAATACACTGACACAACAACGAGGTAACGAAGGATGACTGAACTCAGGTAGTCGAACCGTGAGTCCAGTTACTTTCTTAACTCTTCCCAGTGAGTCCAGTTACTTTTATAACAACTTCCCCAATGAGTCACCTTCAAAATACCGTCTTCATCCTACGAAATTCTTTGTTGTTGTCTTCAGGTAACAATGGTAGGTATTTCCGTTATCCTCACGAAAAGCTGAAGAAAATGAGTGTAAACAAGCCTTACATTGGCCAATCTAGACAGGAGCTTATCTATGTTAGAGAGGTGGAGGGAGACAGATTATTCATCATACCTATTCGATTGATTAATAAAGTGTAAGTAATAAGTACCTAGTTGTAAGTGTGCATTTTATACAATGTACTATTACAAAAAAGATGAATACTTGCATTTATAAATATTACGTTAAATGTAATTGGATTCGACCCTGCATTGGAAAATAAATGAAAACACGGTACTAGGTACTTAGATGTGTGTTTTCGGAGGGTCAAAGTCTTCCAATTTACCTCGTGTTCGATGTCATTTTAATCAGAATTTCAAGATCAGTCCGAAAAAAATATAATCATGCAGATAAAATAAAATCCATAAAAAATTTATTTCTGGTGGTGGAGGCTGAATTGGTGACTAATAGAGTGGACACCCAAGATAGGTATGCTTTCCGAACGCCTAGTCTCTAAACACCGTTTTAATGACCACCTCAAGCCGTCGGTCGTGTGAGTGTATTAGTAACAGACCCAAGAGCCCAAGTGCCATCGAGGATGGATCAGACTATAGTGATCTAGACAGAAGTTAGTGATCTGTCAGTGACTTAGTTAGTGATCTAGACAGAAGGGTGATCTGCACAAAGAAGACAATAAAACGTGGTTTCAAGAATTTGCAGAGTTTTTACGTAACACTTGTTTAGTTGCGGAAGGAATTACCTGCCACAATAAGACCTGATGATGACGGGGTGTGAGAGGGAAAGTAAGGAATGCGTCAGGGTTGACGGTTTGTTTATACACAAAGGAACTGGAGGATGAAGACCATTGAAATGGAAAAGAACAGGTAGGACGAGGTGAAGGAAGCAGGTAGAGCGTCTTCCAAGTGAAAATGAGAGGATCTGGGCGGTGCGAGGCATCAAACGCGTGGCACTAGAGATTCATAAAACCCTGTGGAAGGGAGACGAGGGGATTGAAAAACGCAACAGCCCTTCGCCCGAAGGGTCCATTGTCTCGTGGGCAGATGTTAATGAAGGTGTAGGGGAGAGCGGGCTATTGTAGAGAAATCAGGCTCTCCACTCACACCTGTGTACAAGCTGGTAGAGGGAGAACGACGGCTAGACAAAAGGGCAGATGCAAGTTTTTCAGCAGCTGGTTGTGGGGTTAGGCCCTTCACCTTCCGTTAGCAACAGAGGCGGTAACGGAACTGATCCTTGTGGCTTGTGCCCGGGATCCTTTTTCTTGAGGCGGTCGGTGACGTCACGTCTCCTTAGGACGAGCTTCCTACGTCACTTGAGACTCACCTTCAAGTGGGTTTTCCCCTCTTCGGCCATCGACGGCCTTGCGTCACAATGGGGACCTTCCTGCACCGGCTTCCCGTCTTGACAAGTGACCATTCATGAAGAGGTCTGGTGCTCCATTCATCGGTGATCAAATGAATCGCATTTCCAAACACGCAGGATCAAGTCCCTGACCATGAGCGCGTTTGCGCACTTGCGATTTGGTGGCGACTAAAACGTCGCAGTGTCACTAGTGTGCACGCACATGCGACTAAGAAGAAGATAAAGCATGTTTATTCAAGAAAAAGAAAAATACGTTATCCCTTAGACTACCAGTTTTGAAAAAAATTTTTTTTTAAAGATTTTCTCTTGCTTTGTGGTAGGTACGACAACCCAAATTTGGAGTAACTAGGATTATTTAGGTGAATTTTGGAAGGCGGTACGAAAATTGTCCCGGTGGTTGAATATGGCAACAAATTTAGTCGATTACCAATGATGTCCCGAATCTGTCCCACTGGTTTGACTAGGCTGTCCCAAACGTATCCCATATTTTGTTTATCCATCTTACATTCACCTATTTTACCTTGGAATTAAAACAAATTGAAATAAAAACACTTGTTACTTCCAAAAATGTATTATATATGTTTGAATGAAAAATTACAGTTAAAACACAACTATACAACATAATACTCCATAATTGGTGGGGTCTGGTGTACCACTGGGACAGCACTTGCCCCAGTAGCTACAAATAACCACTTCAAGGTAACTACGTAGTTCCTAGAGGGTTCCTGAGGGGAAGATCGGTTCAAACTTACCACAACTGCGCATGCGTCGGCTGAGTTCAAACTTATTGCGTTAAGTTCGATTTGTTCCATTAGAAAATTGAAAAAAAAAACATGAATAGGATTTAGCAAATTTGCCGTCAATCTGAATCTGCCGATGACTATGCACAGTATGAAGTTTTTACATTACCACATAGTAGGTATAAGTACATTATCACATGATATACATACGAGTATCACTTCAAAAGTTGTAAAACATAGAATAAAAATTAATGTTAAATTAATCCAGGGTTAAATAATTATTAAGTAAAATAATACATCAATCTCTCTCAAATAATATAAAAATATGTGGGTACCACAAATTCCTACTACTTTTCATTAAACATATTAGAAAATATACTGTTACCTCTCAAAAATTAAATTAGGTAGTCTACGAGTCATGATCAATGTAAGTTTATCTGAAGCCCTTGTCATGTTTTCCAAAATTGAAAAGTGCCCAGATAAATACATTTTAAATATATAAATTAAAATTGTCTGGTGCAATAATTCAGGAAGAAACCTTTATCTCCAAAAATACTTCCGCAGAAGAGTAAAAAATAGGCTTTATTATGAGGATCTGGGTGAGATGTTTTTGAGTAGCATGCAGTAGAAGGGCCCTTATTACTTATGCCGAACCCAACGTATACCGCATACTATAACAATGACTGAACTAGAGCAAAATACAATGTTCGCTGTATAACGACATGAAACCCCGAATTTCAAAGAGGACTGGTACCAGGCGACGCAACTTTGCAATAATTATTGCTGCTATGGGCCGATCCCACAATACACACTGATCAATTATCACCCCCAGATATTTGGTACCCGTAGTTTGGGTTGTAAGTGGGCAATCGCTGTCCAGCGTTGTAACGAATATTGTCGTTATCATTTCATATTTCTCCTCAAAACCGACGTTACAGTCGACCTGGTTAGTCGATAAGTTCAAGTAGTTAATCTGTCTGAGAGGTCCGGGGAGCCCATTTCGGAGGCCCCGGAACCCCGGAAATTAAGAGCACAGAAAGTGTTACATCTGTCCGTGAGCAGCTGCAGGGCACGCGGTCTCTATTACGAATTAGATTGACGGGGGATCGGCTCCCGGTGGCGGTCCGATCAGGCGATCTTCGTCCGTTCCAATTCGGAACGACAACGGTGGAAATCGAATGCAATGAAAGGGGATGAAATTACGGTGTCGTTAGTGTCTCCCTACTCACTACTTGTTAAGATCATTGTTACACCATAAAAGGCCGTTTTTAACGTAAAAATTGTGATGTTTACATTTCTTGAACATTTATCTCCCACAGCTAGTGAAAACATTGAAAAGATAATATAAACACGGGTACTTAAAAAATTGCTTCCTGCTCAAGCAAGTTTCCAATGGAACACGGAATCACTGAAATCCTCCATCAAAAGTCCAACGTCTTTGTTTACAGGGCAGGATCTCGCTGAAGTTGAAGCAAGGAGCATTGTTAAGAAAATTCATCTAAATGTGCGAGTAAATCGAAGACTGATAGAAACTGGACAGAAGCCACTAGCATCTGTTTTAATCGACCAACCAGCTCAGGGAAGTTTTGTATAAAGGGTCGAAAAGAGCTGTTACTGATTGAAAATGGTAGCCTCAGGAATTATGGCAATGGGTTTGAAACGTTTGGAAATCGCTCATCTGAGAGAGAACAAAGCCTAGTTGAATTCAACCGCCGAAGCTCGATAATTTTGAACAAGGATTGGTGTTTCATGAGGTGGTGCTCGTATGGTGGCAAAACTGATAGGAGTCATGAGGAGGCTTTAGCGCTAACGAATGGGAACACTGATTGGGAGGAGTGTAGGAGCCATGAGGAGGTTTTGCACTCAAATGGCTGGGATGAGCAGGAAGGCTTTACATCTGGCTATTCAGCTCAAGAGGGCAGCATTAAATTGGTAGTTATCTGAGATAGCTACCTAAAATTAATTTACTGTCTGATTGTTATCTAGGAACGCGGAAGCGTTCCGCCCCGTGAAGCAAACGAGTTGAGAAAAACGAAAGGTACCAAGTATATGTTTACGTATCAATATCTCGGCTACTAATGAACCGATCAACTTGAAATTTGGCGTGGATCTTTAAGGTGTTGATAAAAGAATGCCCTGAGGGTTTCAAGTCGTTAGGTCTGAAGGGAGCCTAGTTGTAGCTTTGTAACTTCAAAAACCCGGTTTTTGACCCTTAGTACCTTGTTTTTCTACTCCTTCTTCTCCCTATTCAGTTAGGCGGGGCCTTTCCATCTTCACCGATTGACTTGACATTTGGCATAAAGATTCGTTTCAACTTCGGACCGTGCCTTTTGAAAGATTCAACCCAATATCTCAGCCCATGAAAATATTAGGAACAAAAAACTGAAATTTAGGCGAATTGTGGCCTCTTTGACGGGTCCATATGGACCATTCTATCTGAAATTTTGCTTTAACGTTTCAAATAGGACTGGGTCATGTTAATTATTTTATGTGTTATCCTTGTGAGACAGTTCAGTTGGGGAAACGCCGGGAGTGGTGGTGGCTGGGCTGGGCGGACCTCATCCAGCGTAGTTCTGTGAGCCGGCCGGGAAGGTGCATGAGTAAAGGTTACAAACTGGAAATGCACGTTGATACATACCTTGCTATATGTACTTAATTATTAGGCTGGCTTAATTATTTTGCTACGTACGCTATTTGATGATACTATCTTCACATAGGGAACTGAGAGAGAGAGAGAGAGAGAGAGAAAGAGCTTTATTGGATCAGATTACTTAGACAACATGTTACATTATAAAACTTATATGGTACATTACATTATTATTGTCTACATTATTATTAGCTACGAGAAAATAATACCAATTATGGTGTAATAATAGGCATAGGCCCGTTAGAATTACACCAGAGTTGCAAATTAGGATCTCTTTCTTTTCTTATTTACAATGTATTGAAACACACTTGTGGATTATTCCACTAATTATAATTCTTCCACTAATGCACAGACCTTTAGGGGCAATATGCAAAATAATTATTCTTGCATATTGCCCCTAAAGGTCTTTTAAACTTCAACAGTAAAAATATGTGATATTTGCTAAAAAGAACACTCCGTGAAAATTACATCTAGGCATGTGTTATTTTATTAGTTGCTTGCGAATGTAATAAAAACGTCTCGCCATGGCGCCAATGGGAGATTTCGAAACTGGTACTGTGCTTTTGAAGAGGTTAGGATTTCTCTTTAGTTTCTATAGAATCTTATTGCACTTCAAAAGTACCTGTACCAATCTTTTGATTATACGTGCCTCCTAATGAGGAAAAGGACTTTTCCTGGTCGCTGTAGAATGATATTTGCGAGGAGTGTATTTTGAGGGGATAGAAGCATAATATTCAATATAATATATAATATTATTATACGATCTGCACAGACACGCCTCGTATCAATCAGCGAATGCCAGATACCTTCCATTAGGTGCAACAATTCTTCTTTTCACCTCCGCACCTTCTCAGCATGTGCGTATAACCAGCTTGGTGTAGGTACAACCAGCTTGGTGTAGGTACAACCAGCTTGGTGTAACCAGCTACAATCTGATCCACCATTTGGAATTCACAATACTGGACGCTGTACAGTTCCTGAAGGCTTCCACTTTAGTCTTGCCATCATTGCAGATTTGTCTATCCCTTCAAAACTTTGAAGGCATCTCTAATTTTCAAGGGGAAGTGAACATGTCTTACTTTGGCCGATTCCAGTGTTTTACTATTGAAAAACCTATAAATCGGATCTATGTAACGACTTCTGCTTCAACTGGCCATCATCGGAATTCTACATTTTAATGGGACGTGTAAACATCGCCTGCATTAATTCGACTGTCGATGCCGTACGATGTTTCAATGCTGAGCTAACGACCTCAATCTTACCGCACAGGTGAACTTCACCACGAACTCCTTATCCCCGCATAACGATAAATCGCTTCTCATCACAAGAGCCTCCTCAGGGCTGCAGACGGAAACTGAATCGAAACTATCGAACTATTATAAGAGCAACAGCCAGTTAATAGAACAGCCTGTTGTAATCGTCAATAATGAAACTCTTCCTGGAAACTTCCATAAAAGAGCGTTTTACTTTCTGGAAAAGAGATGAGAGGGGAAAAAAATAATTTGTGGTTTAATCATGTTGATAAGTGAGGAGATGATGGAGATGATGGAGATTTTTTGTTGGACAGCCACCCGGCGCGTGTTCCGGAAGGTGGTAGTTCACCTTTGATAAACCACGTTTTTAAGACGAGTTAAAACGGGTCGGAGAGCAAAAAAGTGTTCTTTGTTGGATTTTTTTCAAAAGCGGGACTACCCAAGGAAATGTGGTGAAGTTAGAAAAAAAATTCCTTGAGTTTAATCTGCCGGTCAGGTGTGGTCCACGCGTCCTTCCTCTTCGTTATACTCGTACGTATCGCTCTGTCACTCTCTCTCGATCGCTATACAGGTCGTACTGTCCCTCTCGCACTGTACGGGGGATTTTTTTTCGGTTTGAAAAGGATAACGGGCGTAGATGGGAAGCAACAGGGTTGGGACGACGAGGGAGGAGAACCAGGTAAAACCTGCAACAGGCGCTCTCGCTGCTCCTGTTTTTTGATGGCGTTCCCTACGTAGTTTTGTCGAGGGATATCGTCCTTTCTCCGGTCCTTTTACCGCGTAAGCGTTTTCCTTTCGTAGAGCAAACACGGCCCCTGGAAAAGGACAAGAGACGAAGAAAAACCGTCAGGTGCGAGCCGCCACACAACTTTCCCTTCCTTTCGTAATTTATAGGCGCATGTCTCATTATATTACACATAATACATGTATGTATGAGGTTGCTGATCTTGAGGTTTGCTCGAGGAACTCAAAACACAGCAAACCTGTTTATTACCACCTCTACAGATCGCCCTTCTATCTAAATGTACAATATCGTAGCAAAATTCAGTAGTACAAGTAACACCGTAGGAAGTTGAGGAAGAACAAGTGAATAAACTTGTAGAGGTGAGGTTAGTTGCCACCACAGTACTCCCCTCCCAGTCAGTATGACGGTTACGTGAGGTTACCTGGAAAGCGTTTTGATTGCCAACTTTTTGCTGAACTATCAAAGCTCCTTGGAACTGACCACATTAAAACAACAGCATACCATCCAGCTGCCAATGGTGCAATTGAGCGATGGCATCGCGTTCTCAAGGCCTCACTGCGTTCTCAAATGGATGGAGATTGGGTTGCCAAACTCCCAACCGTCATGCTAGGCCTAAGGTCGTATGTGATTCCTGACTATCACACTACTCCGGCTGAACTGATATATGGTGAACCTATCACTCTCCCTTCAGACTTCCCTCACTCTTACACAAACTCAAAGCACACGTCCGCAACATCCGCCCAGTTGATCTTCGACACAATTCCACCAAGTCTGCCTTTGTTCATCCAGATCTAAGAACATGCTCCCATGTGTTTGTCCGCCAAGATGCTGTACGCTAACCCTTGCAGCCAATCTACAATGGCCCATACCGTGTAACCTCACGAACAGACAAAGTCTACAAGGTTATCGTGCCACAGGGAGAACGGGCTACCTCCATTGATAGGCTTTAGCCTGATTTCTCCTCCAGACTGACTCTCCCGTTCCAGCTGAAAGACCTGCAACCAGCCAGCCTACTGCCTCCCCATCAGAAGCCAGTTCTGTCCCTCTAGGACGGCTGCGGCTTCACCACCTCCTCTGCTGTGCAAACCTCCGCATCAAACAGTGCAGAAGTCAACCTCCCGCCTTGGCCGCTGTGTACGCTTTCCAGCTCGGTACCTCACGTAACCGTCATACTGACTGGGAGGGGTCTACATCACCAGAACTGATGATTACCACTGATTCACGTTGTCAATGACTACCAGCTGATCTACTGTTCTCTCTTCATTTTTCAAAGTTGCCTTGTATTGACTGTAATAAAGTCCGTAGTTAAAATAGGAGTGTCGGTGCCTACTTATCTATACCTAAAGTAGTTAGTAGTGCTATTAACCATTTCCACAAACTGTTGGATTCATGGTTTTGATTCCAATGCATTCGAGCGTATCCCAGCAGGGCGAAAACGGGGGTATTGGTCGACCAAGTTTATTCAAGAAAACAGTACCTACACAATACATATAACAAACATTTCTGAGCCTAAGGTCCTGTGACCCGTCTAGGCTAGTCTCTTCCCTCCTTTTTAGTAAGTAGTACAATTAATGAAACTGGAACGCTTATTTTAATTGGTATTAGGTGTACAGTGCAAAAGATATAGGTATGACAACTAACTTGAAGTATGTACTCTAATAATCGTAGTTGGTGCCGAAAAACTACCGATTCATTAAATAAAGTTAAATTAGATTTAATTAAATTAGGATGAATTTTATCCTAAATTAAACCTGTCTATAATTTTACTTTCATTAACCAATTTTTTAAAATCTCCCCGTTGATTGTTTAGTCTTAGTTAAGAGCGGTAACTGTCCAAATAGGCAAGGAGCCAGCCACGGAATTTGTCGAGTGAAGAAACCAGTCTGAGATTGTGGTATTTGGAGGATATAATTGGCATTAGCTCGCGTCGGCTTAACCACCGATTACTTGGTGAATAAATTCAGATGCTTATATGTACATACAACACGTTTCTATGGATTAAAGTTACTCTGGGGGTGAGAACATCGAAGGTTTTGTACAGGGATTTAGTTGGAGAACGCTTATGAGCATTAGGTGCTATTCTTAAAACTGAATCAATTGCTATGTTTATTTTATTGAAGTTAGATGCATAAGTCCCGCCCCTTACAATAATACCACATGTTAAGATTCTGTAGACATGAGCTTAATACACCATTTAAATATTTTAATAAATAAATAAATGATGTTGAGGGATGTCGAGGGTCGGTCAAATGACCCTCGACATCCCTCAACATCATTCTTACTGACGGACAAACTAAATCACCCACACTAAATAAATAAATTGGAAATAAATAAAATTTTAAATAATGTTTATATTAGTGGAACAATTGTTGTTCTACTCCGTGGAGATTGCAACAAATTATAGATTAATAAATAAACATTGTGACCATCGTCGGAAAGAGTCTCAAACGTTATATCATTACGATTCTCCCTCAAATCAATTCATGTTCGACATTAATTCATTTGAACCGTGAATATGAAATGATGAAATGATTCATTACCACTAACCCCCGCGCTCCTAATTATACGGAAACTGTCATTGGTAGCGTGATGATTCGGTTCTCTGTATCGCTAGTAATATTTCATGTCGACACGAGATGATAGAAACGGTTTTCTATCTTCTGTGACAAGATTAATTGAACCGGGAAACGAAGGAGGATCGAAGGGAAAGGAGAAAGGGGAAAAGTGGTGGGGGGAGGTGATGAAACCGGAAATCCATTTGTATCGCGACATAAAAAAAGTGTATATAAAAATTTTTTCGAGAAAGGGGGGAGATATAAGGGATGTACACAATGTTGATTTCCGAATCACGGAAACGATCGCTTCGTTCGGCCGACTATCGTACGACCGCTGACCTCTGGGGACTGTGATACAACTTCCATCCAACGCGTGGAATCGTTAATGTTTTATAGAGGGAAAAGAAAAAAAAATGGTACGGGAAAGTCTCAAGACCCCGGCGTTGCAGCCCATGAGAGGCACCGAGAGTCGTGTCGAACACTCCCGCGGGAAGCGGCCATCGAAGGGGAGCTCCTCAACTTTCCACTCCCTTTTTCAGGGTCTTCTTATCCGACTCACTTTGTGAGTAATGATAGTACGTTTGAGTCTGACAGTTGGCCAAAATATCAAAATCTCATCAAAATATGTCAACTGGCTTGTGGGTTATAGGGTTTTCGATGGGTTATCATAAGACACTTCGCTGATTCTCTATATCAGTAGGTAAACGTGAGCAAAACAAGTCTTGAAAAGTTGGTATTTCTATAGGAAAAGAAAGGTACCCAAATAGGTACCAAAATCCTTTCCAGGTCATCCTGAATTTACTTCCAAAAAAGCCTAAGATCGTAGATGGGCGTTGTTGATGGAAGTGGGGGGGGGGGTACCCCAAAATGTAAACACTGCCTAATTCTTGTTCTTTTCAGTCAGCTGGACAACACAAATTCCTCCTAATCTATGTTCAAAGATCCTAATTATCCTGTTTTGTGAAAATGTGAGAATGCAGTGTTCTTAAGGCGAGAAATCAGTTTCTTCAGAGAAATCAGAGAAAATGATCATGTTGAAAACCACTTTGACATACACAAATTGATTGTAGTGTAAAATCTTGCAGCGTTTTTGTAAATTCTCATGATGGTAGTTTGGATTTAGTATCGAACGGACGTCAAAGTATCTGTACTAGGGATGGGACATCGATATCGATAACATCGAAATATCGATGTTTTACCATCGATGTTTCACGTTCGATAACATCGAAATATATCGATGCTATGCTCCAATAACATCGGTCCAATTTATTACTTAATTCTGAAAAAATTAGTTGTTCTTCGCAGGACACAGGTTCTTCAGGAATAACAAAATAAGTAACGAAATGGCTCTGTATTATTACTTTTACATTTTATTATTATTACATGAAGAAAACCAGTTTTTTCACATTTTCTCCCTTTATCCTGTTTTTAGTATCTGTTAAAATGTTCCCAGTTTGATAAAATAACCATTGTGACGGTACTGACGTTGAGATGCTTGCGAAATATTTGAAGGCAATCTTGCTGAGTTCGGGAAACGTATCAGCTGACTGACGCCGGAAGTCAATGGGGTTTCTACTGATGTTTGATGATGTATTCAGCTATTTTTAAAAACCGTCACCACTTGGTAGGAGGCATTTTGAGATTTCAATACCAAACAAATTACAAAGAGTAATTAGAATAAGTACGTGTTCGTTCATACAAAAGTACTGAAAACAACTGGGTCAAAGAGAACTGTGCGACAAAGTACCAAGAAAGAGTACCAAGCGACAAAGAAAACGAGACGAACAAGGCAAATATACAGAGCGATAACTTACTTCTGATATGAACATCGATACCGATGGTTCCTGAATATCGTCCGATATTATATCGGTATCGATGTTGCCTACCGATGTTGACATCGGCATCGAATATCGATGTTTTCTTTCGATGTCCCATCCCTAATCTGTACCTCCCCCAAGCGAATGCGGCTGGACGATAGATAAGCCGAAATGGGTTTCGGGGAGCTGCCTCCGCATTGCACATGCTATCAGATCGTCTGTATAGTGATTCTAGTTAGCCCTTCCCCGTCCCATCTGTGGCGGAACTTCTAGTCAAATATTTGGCAACCTCTCGGACTGGGAGACCACGTTACCAGGTTAGGAAGCGGCGGGGGGGTCAAGGGAATTAACCCAAGTGTCCACCCTCGATTTTCCCCTGTCCTAGTCGTCTATGCATCAACAACCCCTTCGAAGCTTTCGGACTAACCGTTCAACTCGGAGGTTTACAAACCTTCCCCGACAAACACCAACTGTTTACCAGTCGAGTTGCCAAACCTTCCCCCGTCCCCCGTCAATATTTGTTCCTCTTCCCTGCCAACCTGTATAAGCCAAAGGCGCGGCAATTAATTTCGATTAGGGATCAAAGAAACTAACTATCAATTCGTTGTTTATTTTTGGCTCGGTTTCAACTCCCGTTCGAACGGATTGTTCGTCCAAATATTTCTAGTTCCCGAGCCGTATTTCAACCCTCGTTCATACAATCGAGCCATAAGTCAACAACTATTTGAAATTTCTCACTACAAACTCCAATGTAACACGGCAGTTCGAACGCGAAGCTCCTGGCAAAACACTGGATTACATTAACCCACAAATCGACGATGTCAATACAACATGACGTATGCATTTTTGAGCTATTTTACAGGAGTGCCAAAAAACGTTTTTAGTCGTCTTAAACTCATTAAAAGCACTGGATTTAATATTTAATAATTTTAGCCCTGCAAATGCATAGAGAGATTAGAATGAGTTTTGGGGGTGTAATGTCAATACACAATAAAATATCAATGATACGACAAGTTGTCACTTGTTATGAGGTTCATAGGACAAGTTGCATAGGTAGGCTACCATGCCAAAGGACAAATACCTCACGTATATGTTTATTATTAGTTATCATTTTTGCACATTCGGTTCTTGGAAATTATTAATAGCACAACGACCACAAATAAAAATTTCTGCAACTTTGAGGGATGTTATTGCATTGTAGCGGTTACTTCCAAGATCCTTCCCCTTAGAGAAATTCCATGAGATTTTGGCCTGATATCATTGAAATTATCAATCTGAATCATATCCCTCCAACGGCGAACACAAAAAAATTGAGAATCCGTTTGTTAATTTCTTGTAGCCACCTACTCGTATTTTTGTTGGTAGCTACTGTTTTTCCGCATTCAAACTTGAATTTCTCCATGAAATCGATAAGCATTTGCAATGTTGGCCATACCATTCGAAAGCTGATTAAATTTTCAAGTTTTCGTGAGATTTGCCAGCTTCCAGCACGTTTTTTGGAAATGCAGTTGTACAAGTATTTTCAAACATTTATTTTTTTTTAATTGTCAATGTTTGAACTGCAATTGTGGTCCTTAGAAGTTCGTTTTTGATTACAAATGTGGAGTAGGCGTATGTAAAAAATAACGCTAAATCCTAAAATTTGGTCAAAAATTGAAAAAATTTGTTTTAAAGTGAAGAAACGTGGGTCTTTATGACAAAAAACGTGGTTTTCTGAGAAAATTAACCTTAAAAAATCATATCTAGGGAACGGATTGAGATAGAAAGATGCGGTTGGCGGCGTTCTACTCTATTTTCAATTTAGTTTCACCAATTTTTTCTTTCACACCAAGTGCCGAACACCCTGTACGTTTCCAAAAATGCATTAGATTGCTACCTGGGGCAACTACTCGTATTATGAAGGCGTACTCCGGCTGACGGACGCCCAAAGCCTGTTGATGCTTTACTAAATGCTAATTTTGATATCGAGGGTCTCACAGCAACTTCCCACATCGTCATTTGGGTAATTTTTGAGCAGAGCCAAAAAACCATCTGCCAATGACTATGTTTACTGAGTAATTCAGTAAAATAAATCGTGAGATTTAGTGTTACCTAACTTAGGTACCTAACTTACTTAGTTAGATCGATCCGCCGGGGGAAGACGCTTCGAATGGTACGCATAACTCAGTTTGGCCAAAAGTGACGATGTGGGGTGTTGTCGTGAGACTCTCGATATAATAATGTAGGTAAATAAAACATATTCATTCAAATGCATTCATTCGTTCAATTCAATGAATATATGACAAAATAATCGCCGAAGAAGTAGAATAACCTTCTTGCGTTGTAGTCCGTTATTACACTCCAACTAGCATCCGTGTTTAGTGAAGCTGGTTGTGATTAGTGTAACCTTGATCGGCTTACTCAAACCTACGTTTACCTAATCAAGATTAGTGAGTTTTGGTGGCATCTGACATGAGCGTTCCAAGTTGGTCATTGGTCAATTACTTAGTGTTCGAAATGTTGTAGTGTATATTGTAATGTCCAGAGGTAACAACAGTATTTTTCGAAGGGACAATTCAGTGGGAAAAGGAGTCGGAACACACCAATTGTGTCCAACGAACAGCACACACAATTACGTTCCACCTGTCGGAAACCAATCGTGCCCATGCGAATATGCCAGGATGCATTACTGAGTATTATCCGTTCGAATCATTACGTATTGATGAAATCCCCAGAGGTTTGCCCATGAATAAAGAATCCACCACTGCCAGTTGGCCCCTGTGATTATCCTCACGGTCCAGCACTCCCGCACCAGATGTGTCCGAAGGAGTTCAACTGTGTCCGACTCAGCTGATTCCATCCGACCAAAACGTTACTCTTCCAACCCCCTGTTTTTACACTCGCGCCTCCTCCCTCGCTTAAAAGGACACCGAGTTTCCTCATTAAAATAATAACCAAATATCAAGTTCCTCTCCCGACAGAGTCACGCACTGTCTGTCCCATATGTTAAGGAGCGCGCAAAACTTTTTAAAGTTTAAAGCCCACGGACAAGTTCGCCGTTGCGTGAAGTTTTCCCTCTCCCTCGCGGTCTGTTCTCAAGAGCGAACTCCGAAAATCAGGGGTCGTGTCATAGGCACCCGAGGATGTCACAGACGCCACTGTCACCGCCAACCGGGCGCCCTTCGGACCCTCTCGCAGACTCTTCTGCAAGAGTAACGGCCGTCACGAGTTTTAAAAACTTGTTGAAGCACGGAGAGAGAAAACAGTGTTACACCCACTCCAGATTTTAACTTGTTTTTCCCATCCAGGAGGGGAGAAAACTCCCGTGACAATGAAAAACTGGGAAACTTCCCTTAAAGTGAGCTCCTCCGAGAACTTTGTTGTAGGTGCGCTGTGCAACATTGCACATTGCAATAACAAACAACGTCCTCATAAAAATCAAACATAAATTCTCAACCTTCCCTCAAAATAACTCATGGACAGAATATCACTGTTGTTTTGTATTTCAAAATTCGTATCCTAAATAACTCTATACGACCTCAAAATGTAGAAATCATATTGGGGGCAACTGGGCTTACCCACCCATATGAGACTACTCCTTCCTTTTACACCAAACAGCCCCTAGGGCGATTGAAGTCCTCTACCTGAAGTCCATCATACAGTTAAGACCTTAAGATAAATGTTCAAGATATGACGTTTTCGAAATTTGAAAATTCATTGACCTAAGGTTACAAAACGCGAATTTTATACAATTCTAACTACCCACTTAGAATTGTATAAAATTCGCGTTTTGTAACCCTAGGTCAATGAATTTTCAAATTTCGAAAACGTCATATCTTGAACATTTATCTTAAGGTCTTAACTGTATGATGGACTTCAGGTGGAGGACTTCAGTAATCCCAGGGGCTCTTTGGTGTGAAAGGAAGGAGTAGTCCCAGAATATTGGTTCATCCTCTACGATCCCACATATTTAAGCCATCAAACAGTTAGCAACTCCAATGTACCCAAACAGTTCCAAATCGGAATCAATGAAATTCCATCATCTTGCTCGGACTTCATCTTCTAAAATTCACAAAAATGCTGAACATGATTGGATTGCGTACCGAATTAACAGAATCAAAGGCTTTCCCAGTGTCCAAAATAGCTCCGTATTCGTGGAATTCTTCATCCAACTTTTGTGAATTGTAAATAATTATTGTAATATGTAAACTGACCATGCCTCTAGGTAAATAAATTACAAACAAGTCAGTAGTAGGGATGCAACATCGGAACCAAATAATCGATTATATCATCAAAATTTGACGATTTAATGATTAATCGCAGGCTAAGAATCGAAGCGAGCAATTAATCGATATGAAATAATCGATGTGAGCAATTAATCGATATGAAATAATCGATTAATTGGAATAATCGATTAATTGGAATAATCGATTAATCGGAATAATCGATTAATCGGAATAATCGATATGGAATAATCGATTAATCGGAATAATCGATATGAAATAATCGATTAATCGTAATAATTGACTGTATAAAATACAAGCAAATTTTGCTTTCTAAAAATCCGAAGGTTTTGTTCGTCTGTAGGTAACGACATATTGTTAAATTTTAAATTTTGACGTGGATATACCTTATGGCTGGGGCCATTCGAAAATCGGCGCAATCAAATTTGCGTGACACAAAACATTTTTGGCGCGGTTCCTGTAGTGGTAGAGACTTGAAATTTGGCATGTAGCCTCCTTCGGATTTATGCTGTAAGCTGCACAGGGAGCGAATCAGCTGAGTGGCTCCTAAAGCCAATTTCTATGCTATTCTCTCGAAAATTCCTAGAGAGGCTACATACCACATGACAGCAATGGTCTGAAGCCTCCTTAGGAAATACACTTTGAGCAGAGTAGTTCCAGGATCAGCTTAGGGACATAAAGCTCAGAGACATGTCCATGTTTAGAGGTTTTTCCCAGTAAGAGAGAGATTTTATTATGAATTGATGGTATAAGATCAGATACAAGTATCAAGTATGAAAGTAGAAGACAAATGACAAAGACATGGTTGGAGATGAATCGTCGTTGTTATTGTTACTACCTCCATGGATGAAGGACACCTCCTTCGTCCATGCTTATGCTCTTTCAAAATCCTGATGTGTTCAAAAAACGATTAATCGAAAAACGATAATCGATTAACACCTAAAAATAAACGGTAGCTATACATCGATTAAAATTAATCAATTAATCGGGGTCAAATAATCGATTATCCGATTAATCGATAATTGATTTGCATCCTTAATTGGTAGTGACAAAAAATTATTGATTAATTGTTTTATGGAAAAAAAACCTGCAGGCTGGTCCTGAACGATGCACTTTTCTATCCCTCTGTCATACGCACAAATTATTTATCCGGTTTCTCGACCATTGTTTGTACGTGTCCTTGATATATTCATTGCAATAGAAAATACTCCCTAATGGCGGCCTCATGACGGTTGTTCCGCCTGTAACTCCGAACTCCCTCACTTCGACCTCCACCGTAGCAAAACGCCTCGTAAAACCAGCAATTCAGATTTGACCGCTGTCCACGACGGAGACATCGCAGAAACCAGTTGGTTGATGACCGAACCCTCCAGATCTCTTAACAATGGGAATCGCCAACAGCCACAAAAGAGATGTTTTATGATTTGAAACCCGACGCCAGGATCGCTATCTGCCATTGTCGTCCTCCCCCTTTTCATGGTTTTCGCGGACGAGGTCGCGTGTTTTATTGTTTCCACCCTCCGTCGCGCGTTGTAACTGTACCAAAAACGAAGGGCCGTGATTTCCCGGGCGTCCCGTGAAATCGAAACGAGTCTACCACTTCGGATCTTCGCATCGGCGGTTCAATTGCTTCGATTCTGAGATTACAATAGAGATAGTAGAAATGAATGGTAGTGGATGACATGCGGACTATTAAATATCGTGCCATGGAACCTCCAGAGTTGTCAACAACATCTAACATCTAAAACGCAACCCATTAAATAAGGAAAATACGCGGAAGGGGGAAAAAAACGTTGTAGGTTGGTGTACAACCGTTCATTATTGACATGGATATGTCTTACCGCTGGGGGGTCATGAAAAATTTTGCTTCACGGAAAAAAATGTAACGCGATATCAATAAACAGCAACGGGCAATTTTTACGGGCACTGTAGTTTGATACCTCGTCGCTTAAAAATTAAATTAAAATCACTTTGATTGCCGTAATTACCCACTGAACGAAACAAGTTTTATCTAAACTCTACGAAAATTACACATAATATCATTTGTATATTATAATCTATGGGAGCCAACCAGTTGCGCCATAATCACCATTAGTACCATATGGGTCATTCACACAGAAAAGGTCAGTTTAGAGTTTGACTGTTGAGAAAAGTAAAAGTGTATGAATCGAACTGAAAAACAGCTCCTCTCTATATCGTATACATACGATTTGGATTGGCATTTGCTACTATTTGGATGCCAATCCAAATAGTAGCTCCTTCATTATTTAAGAAAATAAATTATTGAAAATGTTGGTGGACAGGTCGATGACACCAGGACAGAGCGATGATGCGACCCATTGATTCTTACCATTTGCATCATCGCCTTGTCCTAGAATCATCGCCCTGTCCTGGATTTCCTTTAATTTGTAGCTTTGGTATGCAGAAAAACTGTGGTTTTTGTAAAACGCTTCATTTAGTATAATCAAAATGTGAATTCATAGTTTTCAGTGAACAAACATCTCAGTCCTTAAATTTGTCTGCATTTTTCAATGTAGGACCTCCTAATAGGCAATCAACAATAATTGTTCCTTAAAAAATTATTTTCAAACGGGATACAAATTATTTTCAAAAAATATTGGTTCAATACCTACACCTAATTAAATGAATTCAAATTCTAACTCATCTTGAACAGTTTTCACATGTAGGTATTTGAAAGACTGAAACATTAGATAATATAATCATAATACTTGGAACTTCAATCATATAAATGAGCTCATAAATGACTTCAATCATATAACTTCAATCATAACAATCATAACTTCAATCATATAAATGAGCTCTGGGTTAATACAGCCTTGTCAAAGTCTCAGTTACATGACTTAAGAATAGAATGAGATCTAATCGTGCACTTCCCTCGGCATTACTATATTACACGTTCATTAATTTAAAATGCGATGTTTGGAACATCTCATTGAATAGGTATAGGCAATATTGAGTGATTTTAGGTATTTAGGTATGAAGCTATTCGGTTAATTCGGTATGCATCAGGTTTGGTGCTCTCTGACTAACGGTCTTCTTAATAGTTACTTGTCATCGTGGCAAGAAAAGGTTTTTCCAGTTCTCTCAATGTCGTTTTTGTTAATTATAAAATATGATAACCACTATTTATAACCACTATTATAATCATGAAAAATATGTTAACTTCATCAACTTACTGACTTACGGAGGTTGTGGATTCACTCGAGGAAATAGGAAAGTAATTCAATGCTACTGCGGATTTTTGTACGAGTATATCTAGAATTTCGATCAGGTGAAGGGTTTAGCGTGGTGAGAGTACCTCTGGAAAATAGCACAAACCAATCGAAGGCCCAAAAGTAGTGTTCCTTCAAAGTAATTCACCCTAAAGATAAGAGGATGGGAACATAAATGTTTAATTTTGTCTCTCTGGCAGTAAACTCAGGATAGTCCGGAATGGATTTTGGTATGAAATGTTTTCGAAAATTTGAGTTTTAAATATTTTGGACAGAGAATAATAGTTTCCTTTTCTTCGAAAATTCGCTAATACCACAGGTAACTGAAAAGGTACCGGTTCATTCAGCTGCAAAGTCATTTCCCAACGAGACTTATCTCTAGATTCGATCACTAACATCAACGATTCTTGCAGTCACAACACAAAACACATCTCAATTAAACTTTTTTCTCTCCTTATTTACTGTCTTTAACATAGTTTTCATGACATAATTCATCACTGTACGGTAAATGATGACGAATACTGATGTGTTTGCAAAGCGCTGCAGCAGGTTGCAATTTACAGGTTAATATCACGTTTGAAATGAGCAGTGGTGCTGCAACTTTTCTCCTTTGTTTTTCTGGCGAGAAAATACTAAAACTAACATTGCCAGTTGATTTGGCGAGAAATTTGGCATTTGGAACCACCTCAATTGGACCATAAAATGAGTTATGTCATGTTGTCAGATACGTGTATAGAGTTACCAAATACGTTGAAAAAGACGAAAGAAAGATTACCATTTGAAAAGCTTAAAATCTACAGAAAGTAACGATTTTGAGATGATTGTTTGAAAGGGGCCCTCATCCCATTCAACCGCACAGATCTAGTTTACCGTCATCTGCCACACTTAGGAGCTTATATAACGATCTAGCAACTGTGAAACACAACAGATTGTTTGGACAGCAGGAAAAAAATTAACGGGTCCATTAGGTAGCGGCAGACGGTGCCAAGAGGGAAAACAGAGGAAGCAGGAAAGAAAGGGAAAACGGTAGTCAAACACGACAGTAACAAAAACAGTTCAAGAGCTAAGACAGATGTTTTGAAAACGAAAGGTGAGGCTGCAGGTAGAGCACGCGTCTGGAGGCTGTCTGAACATAAAGGTTTCTTTTTTAGAGAGACCTGGGCCTGTATCCAGGTTAAGGGCCGGAATTGATGCGGTGCTTGACGGGAAGGTTACGGCGTACAGATGGAGAAACCCGGGAAGGTTGCAGGGGTGAAAGGAAAGGGAAGGGCCTCACTAATTCAGGATCATCTGTTGATTCGAGGGCGTCCCAAGGGGATGAGGACGATGTCGAGGCCGTGCTCGCTTATTTGATTAGTGTTTCAGGGGAGAAACGTGGGAGGGAGTTCCATGGAAGAGGTTGAATTATTTAGAAGAATCGTCATAACTGTGATGAGGTTTTTGAATTATTCCGGAGAAGTTCACCTGACGAGCAGCAAGTATCCCTCAAGGGCCAGAATCATTCCTCTTTGCTGTCGTTGGTTCGCGTTGAATGGTGCTCGTATTACAACCCCCGCCTCCTCCACCATATTTACCAGGGAATGATTCAAGACTCATTGTTCCTTCCGTATTTGAACACTGCGTGTAACTGCTACCTTTGAGAAGCTGAAGTGTAAATGAAGGATTTACACTGCCCCTGACACAATTCATTGATGTTCAGATCTCTACATTAAATGTAGACAAATTTCGTCTCTTTCGATATCAAGCGTTCAAGCCTGACGACAATAACTGATCAGACTGGAACTAATTCAAGTCCTTCATGAGGACAGTTCAGTGCTCCCTTTTAAACCTGCTGATACTTTATCAGTATCAAAATACCCTAGGTAGTTCAAGGGTATATAAGCCAACACGTAAGCCTGCTTCACGTAGTGTACCTATTTGGTGCAGATACTTATGCGTTTAAAAACGTTTAATACCTACCAGTAGGTATGTTTGGGTTCAACCGACCTGACTTTGTTTTTGCTCCCTATGGTGATTCCTCTGTCTTGCTGCTGATCTCTCGTGTTCCACAGGGTTCGGCAATGGGTGACATTCTCTTTGCCATTTTTCTTAACCCAGATACCCCTGAATTAGCAGATGTGGTCCTGGCAAATAATTGATTGTTGGACAGTCCTCAGGACCTGAATCTTCATCCGTGATCGGCCCAGCTGCATTTTCTGGAGGTAATGATATTTCTGGATATTAGTGATATTATGGTAATGATTATGATATTCTACTTCAGCATCATCATCCTCTTCAAGCATTGCAACGAGCCCATTGAGCGTCAAAGTTTGCCTGTCAGACATAGTAGGTGTAGGTATACTCCTGACGTCTTTCAGGAAGGACGCGACACTATGAACCCTGAACATGACTAGTCATGATGAGATAAATGTTCCAAATCTTCTCAGATACCTCACATAACATATTTATCTCCTTAGATATCTAAGGAGATAAAACATAACGAATTTCGAAGCGCCAATTCATATGTGTGTTAGGAATACTGAACCTTCTACAAAATGGTCGGTTATCTCTGATTTTTTCTGTGCCGATAACTCGTCAAACACCAACTATTCAATGATAAGGGACAAAGTAACCTAGATGAAACCAACAGAAAGTAGCAAAATAGCTCTTACAACAGACGCTAGAGCGTACTCAATTCGGAAATCGGGAGCGTCCTTCCAGAAGGACGTTATTTGATTGGATCCATGATGAAGCCATCATTGTCATCTCAAAATAAAGGCAGTACATGGGACGTTCAGAGGAAACAATCAAGTCTTCAGCTGTGGTGCTTCCTCTCAGAATTGATACACTTAGGCCCGGTTTCACCACCTCTAGTTAAGGTGATGGTTAAGCCTAACTATCGGTTAGGTGGGAGAAGAGTCAAAAGAAGCGTTTCACCAAACCAATGATGGCGCTAACTTTTAGTTAATACAAACGTTAACTACCAGATATTTAACTACCGCTTCATCTGGTTGTTAAAGCTTAACAACAACTGATAAGGCTTATTATCAGAACGTCTTATTTTATTGTAATCATTTTTGACGACATCGGTGGTCGGTTGGTGATGATCGACCAGGAGGAAGAGTACGACGTTGACCAGGCGATCGCAAGGTTAGTACGACGCCCGCGTATGATACGGCCCAGAGTAAATTATTTGGAAATTTATGATGACCGCGATTTCATGACAAGGTTTCGAGTGTCAAAAGAACGATTTGGTTTTGTGTTAGCTCTCATCGAAACGGAGGTTCAACCTCCCTCAGAAAGGAATTACTCGGTTTTTCTGATATTAAAATTGTTATTGACAATGCGGTACCTAGCCACTGGGTCGTTTTTGATTACCCTTGCGGACTTCACAGGGGTAAGCAAGTCCTCTGCATGAAGATTCATAACGCAAGTATGCGGTGCCTCAGCTAGACTGAGCCCTCAGTTCATTAAAATGCCTGCAAGTGAAGAAGAAAGGAGAAGAGTCATGGATGATTTCTACAACGTAGCCCGCTTCCCAAGGGTTATAGGGGCGGTAGACTGCACCCACATAAGGATTCAATCTCCAGGTGGCGATGAAGCGGAAATCTACCGGAATAGGAAAGGCTACTTTTCCATAAATACCCAATGCATCTGTGACGCTTCGCTGAAAGTCATGAACGTCGTGGCACGATGGCCTGGATCATCACATGATCAGACCATTTTCGACAGCTCTCTCATTCGGTACAACATCGAAAGAGGATATGTAAGAGGAACTTTGCTGGGAGATGGTGGATACGAGGTAAGGCCATACCTGATGACCCCTCTGCTCAATCCGAATACTGATGAGGAACGACTTTACAATGAAAGCCACATACGCACGAGACAGACAATTGAAAGGTGTTTTGGGGTTCTGAAGAGACGATTTCCAGTGCTGACTAAAGGGATCACTGTCAATTTGAGAAACGTCCAAGCAATCATACTCGTAGTTGCCAGTGTCATCCTCCACAACATGTGCATACATGATCGGCTACCAAACGACATGACAGACGATGCTGGCGATGATGATGTTGAGGTTGATCCACCCCCGCTCATTGCAAATAACCAGCGTATGGCTGACCAAGGAAGGCTGTGCAGAAACGCCATTATCATGAACCATTTCAGGCATCTGTTGTAAAAAAAATCCAGGCAGATAACGTTCATAAATATTTAAAACGACGTACCTATTATAGGTACGTCTATAATAGATATTCCATAAAATAATAATTAAATATAATAATTCATATTGAAATGACTAATTAATATTATTATGACTATACTAATTAACATTATAATGAAATAAAATTATTATTAAAACGACTAGGTAATTAAAAATTAGTATTAAAACGATTATATCACAATGTTATGAGAAATTTATTATTGAAAAAACTGTATTATATCTAGATAGTAGGGGTAATGTCCCAAAAAACAGTTAGCAGAGCTGAGAACGAAAACTAATAAGAACAACTAATGAACGAAAAATCTTGTAATATTTAATTTATTAGCATTCACTGTTTTTTTTTTGTTTTTTTTTAATAATATTGTCACCTCAATATTATAAAATGTATAACATTTAATGTCAGCTCAGTAGACTCTTTGCCGCAAAAATGACCCGCCTTGTCATCAGATGATTGATAACACTTGATAACACAGCTGTTTTCCTGTCTGGGTGTAGACTCATGGCAGCTAATCCTAACTAGAGGCGCTAACTTGAAGTTAGGCTAACCATCACATTGGTGAAACGCTTTTATCTGTAACCTTCAGTTTGTTGGTAACTGTTAGTTTGGGGTAACCTTTAGTTAGCTACGAATATGGTGAAACCGGGCCTTAATTGATTGATGCCTTCTTCTGCTACTCAGTCAATCCAATTTTGGTTGCTCGTCACCTTGGGATTTTTTCTCGACTTCTCATATTTTGAAGAATTTGCCTGCGTCCCTTTACACCCTGAGGCATTTTAAAAATTCGACCCTCACTGATCTCAAATAGACCCTGGCGCGCACTTTACTCTGAAAACCAAATGGCGCTCAACGCAAGGCAGTTTCGTTTGCTATATGAGCACCATCGCAGCAGCAGCACGAACGCACAACTCAGCCACACCTGGCTCTTCGTGTGAACCCACCTTTATAGTTTTGATATAATTTTTCTTCTCTGGTTTCAGCATAACACTTCCTTATCTGAAGTAGGTGAAATCCCCGATTAATTTAGTACGCTCTACGAGCTTTTCAGAAATTGGAATCTACGATCACTGTAATTCCAAAATACTTATTTCCCCATTAATCGGTCGGAAATCTCATTAAACTCTAGCCAAAAAAATCTTGTACGGTAAAGGGTTTAAATGAGACACGAATATCCGTGGTAGTATAAAACGTTAGCAACGTTGCTATTTCGTCGCCGCTTGAAGTAATCTCCCATTTCCCAAATTGTGACAAGAGCACGAGTTGCTGCTATCTAATTACTTCCAGCAATACCAGCCCTGATAGCAACCTGGATTTGACATTAAGTACGTGGTATCACGGAAAAATAAAAAATGTAAATCACATAGCGGGGATCCCTAATTTCTGCAAACTTCTCTCGCCGGAATGTTACCCGCAAGGACAAACATCTGTGATACGGAGCAAGCGGTCTTAACTTCGGTCATTGGTTGCCTAACAATTTCGTGTATAGTAACAGAAACGAGTCTTTTGGAAGTGGCGGCGGATCAAAGCCCGTAATTTGGATCGGACTACCGAAATAATAAACCTCCCAGATCAGTATGTTATAGGGGGGGAGGAGGCCGTACGAATAAAACTGAGTTGGAATATATAAATAATTTACGGACGTATAGCGTGCCGTGGGTCGTAAACCGCAAATCTTCGGCCGGGGAAAGTTTCAGGCGGGGAGTCTATTTTTATGAACTAGACTGAATTATTTGGGAGTTATGGGTAACGTCATGCATTTCTTATATTCAACTATAACGAGCAACACGGCCGTAATGTATCGATCAGAAGAATATGCATACCAGTATATTTCGTTCCGGGTTGTGTAGTTTATTCATCCATGTTGATGTGTTATATTTATACATTTATTATTAATTTTAGTACTGGTGGCACAGGACCGTTTTTTGAAAACTACTGGAAAATCCGGTGTGTTTTTATTTATGTATTATGTGAAGGTTCTTTAGGTACCACTGGTGAAATATTATATTAGAAATGTATTAGTTATTAAGGTATGTTTGCCCAGCTCTCGCTTCTTACCGTAGATATTGTGGGTTTGGGGTGAATTTATGATTATTAATTTTTCATCTACGTAAACTGGGTATGGACTTATGCATTGAGTTGTAGAAGTTTAGAAATGAGTGGGTGGTCAGAACTAGAATTTTACGTGTACATCTGATGGACATCTGGTCAACAACACGCCATCCCTGCTCCCTTAGTCACCTCCAGAATACCAGTTGTACATCATCTCACGGAGTGCACTAGTCTGGTAAAAGCAACGAAATGTGTAAAGTACACAAAACCCTACTTAGCTACAAATGCCGCTCTCCCCTTCTACGAATGGGGTCTGAGGAGAGGGGAAGGACAACAAATGTCCTCCAGTCCGAGGGTGATCAACAGATGTTTAAACATGCCTTTGCTTTGACAACGAGAGCTGATAAAGCTTAATTAAATATGTTAATATCACGAAACTGTCAGCAGGGGCGATATGAAAACATTCGGTAATTGAACGCGCCTGCACTTCAATTAGCGTCCGCTCGTTTGCCCGCGTTTGTTCTGCCTCGGGAACCGCGGTTTTTTCATATAGTAACAAATTATGCAAGCTGACGCATTGCGCTCCCCTCCGTTCGGGAGTGCAGTGAATTGTGAATAAGATTTAGGATGCGCCTAATTCAACTCGTTTGTGACCAGGATCGATCGCCGTAATGCAATTTGTGTCACAAACTGGAAATGTTGCGTCTGCAAGTCTCTTCTCTTTCCTGCCCCGTTACGCCGTCATATTACAAATCGTATTATGGCGGGATTCTTCGAGTGGACCGCTGAATCAACGACGCGTTTTATACTACTTTTTCCATCCTGAAGATTTCACTGTCTAATCAAAATGAATTATGCAGAACTAAATTCACCACGAACTGCCTAAAATATAATATAATATATTATATTATATTATAATATATATTATATTCTGGTCT
Organism: Stenodema calcarata; assembly: GCA_963920205.1. Taxonomy (NCBI): domain Eukaryota; kingdom Metazoa; phylum Arthropoda; class Insecta; order Hemiptera; family Miridae; genus Stenodema; species Stenodema calcarata. The sequence goes on along the minus strand of OY986061.1, from coordinate 11,445,461 downwards.
AGATTCCACACAAAGTTACATGCATTTTTTAATGATCACCGCCATTAATATCTTTAATGTTGCTATCTGTCAGGTTGTCCTTGCGGTTCCACAGGGCTCTTCTCGGCCACTCTTTCCTTCTTTTGGAGTTCCACAGGGATCCCACTTGGAGCCATGGATATTCGTTGGAATCATGGATGATGTGAGGGTCCATTGTTCCTGTGCCAATTCGAATAGAGTTTAATTCAGGTAATTTCAGGTTGCTTTGTACGACTAAAATCGTCAACATGACAGTGATTCAAACTCCGGCAAGTCGAGTCCATTTCCATACTGTTTGAATATAGGATTTGACAAGGCAATTTTGCGTTGCTATAAAATGGATGTCGTTATTTGGATTGCCATTATCCATAATAATTATGGTAATGGAAACCCAAACAACTATTAAAGAAGAAAATTCAACGTCGATAGAGACTTATTGGCAGGTGAAAAACTCGTGTTCAGCGTTGAAAAATCTATAAACTGAGGTGATAATCGTCAAAAAATGGAGACACAATTTGTTATAAAACCAGTAAAATGGAGAAATGTTACATAAAACCAGTTATTTCTTCAAAAATTCTCTCTCATAGCCAAGCAGACTGTGGATTTTTTCAATAAAATCCTATTTATTTGAACTCTATTATGGAATTACGGGAGTGAGATCATGATTCCGAGTCATGCCAAAAAGTAAAATAAATGGAAAATAACCTTTTTTAAACGGAGAGGCATATTAGCGAGGAGAATGGAAATTGAGAGAAAAAAGTGGGTTCTGTAATGGGACGCAGAATTGTCGAGCCGGAGAACCAACAGGGCGAAGGGAACGTCACGAGCAGACATTCCGACTGATTTGTGGTTCTTTTAACAATCAAAACGCACGGAGCTGTTCACAGTTCGCGTTTGTCCCTCCAAACACGGCGGAACGTGTGGATCCAATTCCACGCGTTACGGAACTCAGTAATCCGACCCTGCGAGAGAATGGGACGAGTTTTTATGACTCCTGATACGTTTTCTTGAATTATGTTGCATCGTCCCATCAAAATATGAACCGTCGTACATGTTTCGGTTTTAGGCTGATTACAAGTTCTCTGCAAAACTAAAACTCCCTCAGCTGCCGGCCCAGGAATAAATAAGAACATCAATATGATCGACCAAGATTTTTCCGTTTTATTTTCTCAATTAAAGCTTATGAAAGGATCATCCCTGGGTTATACAATGTTATTAAAATGAAAAATAAAATATAAAAATAATACTCTCCAATAAATATCGTAGTAAATAGCAACTATAGGCACATAGCAAACTATTATGGAATGGTATGTATTAGGATTTTACGCTGTACAACCTTATTCGGGATTGGAAATATGTACCAAATAAATGCGAAAGTAAATCAAGAATAGAGTAAGATAGAAGCGACCAAACGGTACCTCATGCTGGTGATTTGAACTTGAGTCCTCGATGAAGCTGGAGCGATGAGGGGGTTGACCAAGTTGAAATTGAATTTGTTTTCGAAGGATGATCTTGACAAGAGTAACGTGAAGGGAGAGAGAACTAGCAGGGTCAACCAGTGAATGAGACAGGTGGGGGATATTACAGGATTTTCGAGTCAGGAGATGATAGGAAGGGAGGAATTGTATCAAAATCTACTATGAACGATCTACTATGAACTATGAAACTTATCTTATGAACTTATCTACTATGAACGACATCCAAACATGGACTAGGTACCGTACCCAACATACAAAAAATTAATATTTGTATAAAACTGAATGAAGCACATTGATAAAAGTGCTTCTTAATCTTGTTTTTGAATAAGTTCAGACTTGAAAACAATTTAAATTCTTCGGGCAAGTTCGTATATCCGTAAGGTACCGGAGATTAGTCTCATACGAAACAAGTGTTCAGTGTAATAAATTTGTGTTGACATGGCTTTCATTAATTTAATGCCTGACTTCATGTGGTACAATCAATTGATTTAAATCTGAAACCAGTCCTTTGGCACCAGATCGTTGCAGAGTTGCCATCAGCATTTTTTTGTTTCGAGTTATTTTGTCGCTATATGGTTCTATATAATCAAAACCACTTTGATGCTCATGACTGCCCATGGGCAGAGAGAGCCTTTAAACGCCCATCATGTTTCAGTCAAACTGATTTTCACTGGTTCCTTCTTGATCCTAGGATGTCATCAAGATCATGGTATGAAATCCGTGGACGTTACGTACGAGTACTACTCAAGAGACGTTTTTCATCTGGGACACTCAATCCGACGCTACGAAAGAGTGTAAAATGATCCTGACAAGCTGGCACCACTAGGAGGAAGGCGTGTAGCCGTATCCTTCGTGCATGTCCCGCGAGAAGGGCCCCTTCAGGAATGCAACATCCTGAACAAGGCACGTGTCTAGAGTCTCCTCAAGGACCTCTTCAGTTTTTTCTCTTCATTCTTCGCGTTTTTTTGCTCTGCCCGACTTCTATGAGAAATACGAACCTCTCCTGCTCTTCCGCGGTTGAATGGCGATGTACCGACTCCGGAGCGTGTAAAATAGTAACGCTTCGGAAACTAAACAAGCTACGCAAAACATCTTAATTAAACTTTAGGATCGTTGAAGTGAATCTAGTCATCATTGGGATTACGTACTCAGTATATTTCGAAACTCATCGATGTACAAAACGTTAAACCACAAATAGCATTATTCACTTTGATATATTCGTCAGTCGACAACTACCCTACTGATACGAAGGTCCTTCTTGTTTTCACCAGGAAAAGAATTCCTTTTCCATCTCAAACACACCGAAAATGCCTGTTGACTATGTCAAAACTCCCTTTCACCCCAGATAGCCCGACAAACACGATTGTTTTTTCCCTCCCTTTCAACTAAAGGGAACAAGGCATAAACCTTAAACCCGCATTCTTTTACCATTTCGGGGCCGTATTTTTTTGAGACCTGAGCATAAAAACCTCTCTCCTACCGAAAACCCTCATCTGGTTATACGCGTAAATCTTACACACAAATAAATAAAAAACACCTTAACGAAAAACTTTCTTCCGCCCGCCCAACGAAAACTCTCAAAAACTAACCGATACATCGACAATAACATCGAATTTCCGTATATCGTAAACAATACTCAATCATTTTCACTCTGTCGGAGTCGCTAAGAGTTGTTTATTGTGAAGTTGTTTTTCGGTTCCTCGAGAGAAATCCCAATCAATCACAACTGTGGTTACCTATTCAATAATATTTCACGTTGTGGGCACTAATGGACACCAGTCGTCTCTCTCTCTCTACACCCGAACTTTGGATGACAGTTGGCTGGAGGGTGAGAGAGATGATATTAGAGTCAGAATGTAACTGGTATTTGACTCGGTAGTCCTAGAACTCGTCCTTATTAATTGGCTCGAATCCTGTCTGTTCGTAGAAGTATCTCAATTGACCATTTTACTGTGAATCCAAGATCTTCATAATTTTTGGTACGAGTATATTATGATTAATATTCCCCTTCTTAGTCATCCAGATACAATAATATGTCAACCTTCTTGTTTAAGATATCGCACGGTTCGGGCCTCCTTAGGATTAAGTATCTAGTGGTTTTCTGACCTCCGATTTCATGTAAAGTCTAGATTACAGGGGGGGGGGGGGGGGACTTGAGTTTGCTGATGGTGCCTCTGCAATTCGTGAAATTGGTGATTTGCGTGGAATCTGTTGGAGATTTTTCAAAATTCGGAAAAACGTGAATTTCCCGAAATGGTTGAAAGCTCAGATAGGTAGCTGGTGTTGCTATGTGGTTGGAGGTTCCCCTAAATGCCGAAGATGGCTATTATTCCGAATGAGCCAAATAGCGACTGCGCCAAGTACTGGTGGCAGAACATTCTGAAAATGGGCTCGATATGGAATACTAACCGAAGACGAGCTGTTGGACCATTTATCATGGAAAATAATAGGCGAAAAGATCTCGAGTATGAGAGCAACAGATGTTCCTGATTCGATTCTGAAAAGCCTTTCGAAGTGACCATTATCTGTAAAACTGGGGGCTTTGAGGATTCGAGGGTCGGGGAATGTTTTTGCGGGTAAATCACCCGGTTTTGGAGGGGAAGCGAAGACAGGGCAGGTGATAATATCCCGTGCATCGGGCCAACCACCTGGTGCACGTGGTGGAAACCGCGGTATGATGAGTGCCACAAGTCTCTCGGTTCCCCTCCCGCCGTATCTTTATTGTACATCCTCAGGTATAACGAGGCCAACCTGGGTATATCGTACGATACGCGCCCTCATATACGAAAAACGCCCACGAATTCCCTATTATAACCGTTTCCGGGGGGTCATCCATCTCTACCTCCGGATTTCGGTTTCGAGTTGACAGGAAACAATGGCGAAGAGACAGGAAACGAGGTGCGCAGGCTGCGCTCAACCGTTGTAACGGTTTTGAAGGTAATCTGGATGAAACACCTAAAATGCGGGTTGCAGCCAGTGACCCAAACGTAAACAGACCCGGAAGCAGCATCAGGGTACAATAGTGACCAATCCGCAGATGCCAGCAACATGGGCATCGCAGGTGTCCACGTTAAGGTCTAGGTCAAACAGATTGTACAAAAAGTACATATGGATTGCTTTTATCTTCTTGTTTAAGGTTGATGCCCCAATTCTAACAGACATTGTTTGTATTGACCTTCAGTTTTGGTTGCTGTAAACGTCCAATACAAGTAGAAGCAGGACTGCTAGATAACTTAGTTGGGTTGGTAATCCCTCGAAGGACCTTAAGAAAAGAGGTCCCTTTGTCCTCGACGGTCCTTGAGACGGAGTGTATGAATATGTTGAAACGATTTGGGCAATTTTTAAAATTAATTAATTGGAAAAATGTCTTCGTTAATTCCACAATTCTATCAGATAATCTCAGAAAGAATTATATTATATATTAGTTTTATTATTGCTAGAAAGATTCCATTCAAGTACATTTCGCAGCTCATTTTGTGATATGTACGTATGAAAAGCCTAGGTATGTTACAAAAAAAAAACGTAAAATCAATTGAGTGAAAATAGGGTCTAGAGCATGAACGTGCGTGAAATGACTTGATAAGGTATGAATTTAAGGTTGAAAAACTCTGCAAATTCTTGACACAACGGTTCATTATCTTCTTTGTACAGATCACCCTTCTGTCTAGATCACTAGGTCTAAATGTCTAGATCCTAAATGTTAGATTAATTTTTATTATCAATTATCACTAATTATTAACAATTTTATCAAGTACCTAGTGAAAATTATTATAATTTATTGTTAGGTATTAATAATTCGTATTTACTATTAATAATAATTATTATTAATTATGATTAATTAATACGATATAATTCTGGGGTTTTTAATACTACGTCGGTAATAATTTTTCTATAAAAGAAGTACCTACCAACAAACATTCGAAATTACCTTCATTTCCGTAGCACGAAACGCACCTCAGAACAACAAACTCGACATCATTTAAGCCATATGATATTCCAAAGATCATGTTAGTATGAAAATGGACCTGTATTTCAACAGTTTGATACACGATCGTGTTGTGAGGCACAATCTTTGAGCCCTCATTGTGAACGAACGGCTGGTCGTACAAAGCTGCGGATGGTCTTAAAAAATTCTACGGAACAAACTCTATCTAAATATGAAATAAAAAACATACCGTTCTATATGAATTTTTCGAGGTATGAGATTTTCAAATTTTCAAAATTCGTTTTGAACCCCTTCCCCTTGACCTAGGGTTATGAAAAGTTTCGAGGACCATTGTGGGGTTGGTCGAAACCCATAAAAAAAATTTCGTAATTTTAACTCAACGCTAACTGGGCAAAGTGGCGCGGACGGCGGACGGCGTACGGCGGACGGACGGATTTTGGTTTATTATCTTCGATAATGAACCATTGGAATCGCCCAAAGAAAAAATTTTTTTAACCCCCCCTCAAAATTTGTTGGTTTACGTTTCAAGATACGTAGATTCAGAAAATCGAATAAAAAAAAATCCGTCCGTCCGCCGTACGCCGTACGCCGTCCGCCGTCCGCGCCACTTTGCCCAGTTAGCGTTGAGTTAAAATTACGAAATTTTTTTTATGGGTTTCGACCAACCCCACAATGGTCCTCGAAACTTTTCAGAACCCTAGGTCAAGGGGAAGGGGTTCAAAACGAATTTTGAAAATTTGAAAATTTCATATCTCGAAAAATTCATATAGAACGGTGTTGCGTCTGGGCCAATTGTGTCTGTACCAACCTCCATGCAACACGGCAAAGACAACAAGAACAACAAGGAAAGAAGAAGAAGATTGGAGGAAAAAAGATTATATTACGTTTGAACATTTTCTCGAGCTGATGTACAGCCAAGTGCTAATACTTAATTTCTTGATTTAATAAAACATTCAGTGCATCTTCGTGGTTTCTTGAAAAACCCTAATATTGGCGCGGTCTACGGAACTACCTACGCGAGGTAATTATGGCTACGAATCCAGACATGACTGAGATCCTGCGGTCGAACCAACAAATCAATGAGACCATGATGCAGTTGTTGGGTCGAATGCAGCAACAAATTACAACTATTAGTGCCGCGGAAGGACGAAAATCCAGGAAGTTCGACAAATACGACGAGCAAGAGAACTTTGAGGACTACGTTGCACGGTTCCAGTCATATTATCGATACGATGATACCGGGGATTCGACCTCGGATGCTGACAAGGTAAATTCCCTTATTGCTTGTTTGCCCCCCCCTACATACGCCTTATTGAAAAATCTAGCGTACCCTACGGCTGTCAAGGATGTAAAGTATGACGAGGCTGTGCAACTTCTGACAAACCATTTGTGTCCTAAGCCTCTAATCATTCCAAGCCGACACGCTTTCCTCAACAGGAAACAAAAGGAGGGGGAAACCATTAATGATTACCTAATTGAACTACGCAAATTAGTGATCCCTTGCCAGTATACAGCAGATACCCTTTCTACAATGCTGCGCGATACATTTGTGAGTGGCTTACGTAGCAAGGCAATCCTAGATAGAATTTTTGTGGAAAAAGATCCTAGTTTTGAGGCCACAGTTGGAATAGCTCAGGCGATAGAGAAAGCGTCACTCGGCGCTCATGACCTATTGGAGCCTACCATTCATAGGGTCCACAATCAACGATCCCCGAATTCGGCCAACACGCAGTCAACGGGTTCAAAACGCAATGTCCGCTGCTACAGGTGTGCTGAGTACAATCACATTGCCCCACAATGCACCGCCACAAACCTCCTTTGTACGTCGTGCAATAGACCCAATCATGTGGCTCAGGTTTGCAGAAGTAGGAGGAAAGCTGGTACAAGGATCACACCAAACAATTCACAGGATGACAAGAAACCTATTCATAATACTACTGCAGAGTCAGAGACTTGCCGGGTTGAAGAATGTTTACCCATGTACAGTACAAGTTTGATTGAATCTAAAAATCCTCTTTACATTAACGTGCTGATCGAAGGGCAACCTGTACAAATGGAATTGGACACTGGGAGCGCGGCTTCAGTCATAAGTTTAAACAATTTCAGACGTCTCTCAGATAAGCCGCTTGAGCCTACCAAAGTGAAGTTCAGGAGTTACAGCAATGAAATATTTACCCCTCTAGGTTCCTGTAAGGTGTCCGTTGAGTTTCGAGGAGCTAAGGAAAACCTGGATCTCTTTGTGGTTGAAAAAGACCTGGCTACGCTTTTTGGACGAGATTGGCTGTCCAGGATTCCTGTGGATTTATCATCGATGTACATAAATAACATACAGCCAGCACAAAAGCCTGCCGATTGGCAGAGGATCCTAGATGACCTCATCAACGACTACAGTGAAATCTTTGAACGGAAGACAGGGGTAGTTAAAAACTACACATTTGAAGTCAAGCTGAGATCAGACGCTCGACCTGTGTTCCAGAAAGCACGCTCTGTCCCATTTTCTATACAGCAGAGGGTGGCAGAGGAGCTCGACCGCTTGGAACGTGAAGGTATTATTGAACGTACAGATTTCAGCCAGTGGGCTACGCCCATTGTCCCTGTAACCAAGCCCAACAATGAAATCCGAATATGTGCTGATTACAGCAGAACAGTGAACAGATTCTGTGATATCCCGCAATTCCCTCTTCCTAAAATTGAAGAAGTGCTTGCATCTCTCCGAGGGGGTACACACTTCTCAAAACTGGACATTTTTGGGGCGTTTCTCCACATACCGACCACCCCCCAGACTGCTGAAATCCTTAGCATCAACACACAGAAAGGGTTATACAAATGCAACAGGATGATGTTTGGGGTCTCTGGTGCCCCAGCAACCTGGGAAAAGTTCATTTATACATTACTTTCGCCCATTCCAGGACTCGCAGTCGTCCATGACGATATCATTTTGACTGCTCCAACATTTGAGGAGCATGTGGCCCGACTTAAACAACTGTTTGCGTTGCTGAAAGACAATAACCTTCATGTTAATCGTGAAAAGTGCAAATTCCTACAGGACTCAGTGGAATATCTTGGGTACAAATTTGATCGCACGGGCATGCATAAGACCTCATCCAAGATTGATGCAGTCCTACAATTTCCAGTTCCCAGGGATGTGAAAGAAACCAGATCGTTCCTAGGACTTGTCTCCTTCTACAGCCGATTTTTTCCCCACCTGTCTACCATGAGCGAGCCTTTACATGCCTTGACTAGAAAAAACGTACCTTTTGTGTGGTCTGTTGAGTGTGATGTGGCATTTTGCAACATCAAAGAAGAAATCGTGTCTGAGAAGATCCTGACCCACTACGACCCCATGAAGCCTCTCCTTCTGAGTACAGACGCTTCTCATGTTGGGATTGGAGCTGTCCTCTCACATCGGATGTCTGATGGATCGGAGCGACCTATTGAATTCGCCTCTCGTACGCTCTCAACGTCAGAGCGACACTACTCGTGCTTGGATCGGGAAAGCCTTGGCATCAAATGGGCCGTACAAAAGTTCTACCCATACCTATTTGGGCGTCGGTTTACATTATATACAGACCACCAGCCCCTCATTCACATCTTTGGCAAAAAGAAGAAACTACCCGTCCTTTCAGCCACCCGTCTGCTGCACTACGCCCTATTCCTACAGAATTTCGATTTCGACATCGAGTACAGGAAATCCACAGATCACGGAAATGCTGATGCGTTATCTCGCCTACCCATGACTTCCGAGGAGCTGTTTGAAATGGATGATGTCGAACTCTTTCAACTTTCCCAAGTACATCACCTCTCTATTACTTGCCGGGATATCCAGAAGGCCACCGCTACTGACCCTGAGATGAGTCAGCTTTACGAAAGGATCCGCACTGGAGCGATCCGTTCCAAAGCAGAACTGGGCCAATACACAATTCAATCTGGTTGCATCCTGAAAGGCTCTCGAGTTTGCATACCCACTCCCTTCCGTGATGCAATTCTGAGAGAACTTCATCGCGGGCATATGGGAGTGCAAAAGATGAAAGGCCTCGCCAGGTCGTTTGTCTATTGGCCTAATATTGACGCCGACCTGGAATCACTGACCAAGAATTGCACGGCATGTTTGCGCACAATGAAAGAACCACCCAGGACTTCTCATCGCTGGGAGTTCCCTTCAAAACCGTTTGACCGCATCCACGTTGATTATGCTGGACCATTGCATGGCCATTACCTGTTCATTGTGGTCGACGCTTTTTCAAAATGGCCAGAGGTTCACGCGGTGAAAGATACCAGGTCGACGTCCGCCATCCGCGTCCTACGTGAGCTATTCGCCCGTTATGGGCAGCCCTCCACTCTGGTGAGTGATAACGCGACGGCTTTCACAAGCTTTGAATTCCGCAGTTTCCTTCAGACCCAGGGCGTCAACCACGTAACATCTGCTCCTTTCCACCCTGCCACCAATGGCCAGGTGGAGCGCTACGTTGACACTGTGAAACGGAAGCTAAAAGCGTTAGGGTCCACACCATCAACATTGTTTGAAAACATACAGGAATTCCTGTTCACCTACAGACGAGCTCCACACGCTACTACAGAGGAGAGTCCGGCACGCCTTTTCCTGGGGCGCGACCTCCGCAGTCCGCTCGACCATTTCCGCCCGAACTTGTCTGCCGTGGTAAAAAAGAACTCCCCAGTCAGCTGTGTACAACCACCACTACAGACTTTCAACTATGGGGATACAGTTGCAGTGAGAACTTACAACCATCCCAACCAGAAGTGGAAGTTTGGCAAAATAATTGCCCAAGATGGAGACCTGCACTACACGGTTGAGGTGGAGGGCTCTCTGGTACGCCGCCATGTGGAACAACTGCGTAGGACTGGGACGGCCAAATCCACAGACCTTTTTACCACATCTGCCCCGGTAACTCCTGCCTTCTCCACACCACTGACCACGTCACCGCCAGTCAAAACCAGCCAGCCTCCCACCACGACGGGTTCATCAGCAGGATCATTGGACGATTCAGCCCAAACCATAGTCCCAGCTGACCAGTCCTCGTCCGACTTCTTAGGGTTCACGCCGGGGTCCCTGGAACCGCAAGTTGTTGACCCCACAATGGAGGTTCCTACCACCTTGCCGGTGCCTCAGGCGCAGAGCAGCCCGCTACCACGGCCACGCAGGACCAGGAACCCGCCTGTCCGTCTGACGTACGATTGAGCCGTCCATGGGGGGACGGGTGTTGCGTCTGGGCCAATTGTGTCTGTACCAACCTCCATGCAACACGGCAAAGACAACAAGAACAACAAGGAAAGAAGAAGAAGATTGGAGGAAAAAAGATTATATTACGTTTGAACATTTTCTCGAGCTGATGTACAGCCAAGTGCTAATACTTAATTTCTTGATTTAATAAAACATTCAGTGCATCTTCGTGGTTTCTTGAAAAACCCTAATAAACGGTATGTTTTTTATTTCATATTTTGATAGAGTTTGTTCCGTAGAATTTTTTAAGACCATCCGCAGCTTTGTACGACCAGCCGTTCGTTCACAATGACGGCTCAAAGATTGTGCCTCACAACACGATCGTGACTCAAACTGTTGAAATACAGGTCCATTTTCATACTAACAAGCTCTTTGGAACATCATATGGCTTAAGTGATGTCGAGTTTGTTGTTCTGAGGTGCGTTTCGTGCTACGGAAATGAAGGTAATTTCGAATGTTTGTTGGTAGGTACTTTTTTATAGAAAAATTATTACCGACGTAGTATTAAAAACCCCAGAATTATATCGTATTAATTAATCATAATTAATAATAATTATTATTAATAGTAAATACAAATTAGTAATACCTAACAATAAATTATAATAATTTTCACTAGGTACTTGATAAAATTGTTAATAATTAGTGATAATTGATAATAATAATTAATCTAACATTTAGGATCTAGACATTTAGACCTAGTGATCTAGACAGAAGGGTGATCTGTACAAAGAAGATAATGAACCGTTGTGTCAAGAATTTGCAGAGTTTTTTTTATTCGATTTTCTGAATCTACGTATCTTGAAACGTAAACCAACAAATTTTGAGGGGGGGGTTAAAATTTTTTTTTCTTTGGGCGATTCCAATGGTTCATTATCGAAGATAATAAGTCAAAATTAACAGTTCACGCATTGATTATGGCTTTTTAGTAATTATATAAAACGTCTAGTCAATCTATGATATACCTCTCTGATGGAATAAACGGCGCAGTTGCCTATAATTTCATAATCAGGACGAACAGTAATATATCAAAGGCAATAGTCACAGTTTGCGTTACAGCAAGGGAGTAAGTTCGGGAGGTTACATGAATCGAGTACGCCTCAATAACACGACACACAAATTATTTTTTATTTGTCCCTACTTGCACTGTATTGTGTTCTGTCTGTAGGTTTCATACTCTGAAATACCTCGGACGTCGGAAACGTTATACAGGAATTGCGGTAGGACGAAGAGACATTGTCGTTTGTTGACTCGTCCATGTTTCCACAAGTTGCCGGTATCATCATTAACAAAAGAGAGGAGACGCAGAGTCTATTCCTGCCTGATTCGAAAAGGTGTCACTGCAGTTTACACAGGGAATTGGGATAGAGATGGAACAGTTTGGATAGTCGCGGGCTGCCGAAGCTGATTACGTAGTTGTTGGTTTTGGGAGGAAAATGCTCTCACAAATTCGGAGGAGAGGAAGTGGAAATGCTCACTTGTTTTCTGCCTTTTGTCAAACGCAGATAGCGAAACGTTGGCGGGTGACGCAGCCTGTGTTTGAAACGAAAGCTGATCCAGTGGGAGGCGGTCGGGTTATTTTCACGGTAGCCGAACCCATCTCGCTTTCGTAACGTGAAATACGTAAATTTGTGGGAATTTAATGGCGTCACTGGCGTTACATCGTGTCCTCTTTCGTCGAGCCGCCCTGCAAACAAGTTTGAAAGGGCAATACGTGGGAGACACCGGAAATTGGGATCGGACTGTTGGTGCTTTCTGCTCATGCTACATAATCCAATACTGAAGTTCAGCATTCGAATTGTTCCGATAAATTCATCGTACGACTGGAGGAGCGGAGTGCAAGACACTAGATAGTGGACGTTCTATCACACTTGAACAGCTCGTGCGTACGAACCCTAACCAAATCATTAGTAGCGGCCTTCGTGTAGGATCCTGCTCTAAGGTGTTTTCCACGCTCTAAGGTGCGCTAAGCGTTCTTCCACGTAATTGCCACAAGCATGCTGTTGAAGGCTCATTCAAGTGTAGCCACCATTCTAAATGTATGGCTTCAATTATTCATCATCACCTTCATACAAGAGGCTCTCAGTTATTATGGCTCCTGCTTCAGGGATTGTTACCAAATTACTGGTCTCGAAATAATTGCCTTATGCTGACGTATGTTGATATCCACGGAGCCTATGTGGAAGGGTTACAGGCATTTCGCATGTAGCTGTCGTTCTAACTGTATGTATTTTGCATGTGAAACCGTGGTTTTGTATGCTGCATAGGCACAGCTGAATCATTCGTCTTCGCCATCATATAGGAGGCTCTTACTTGTTATAGCTCCTCCCCTAAGGAATTTTAACGTTTTTTCCATGTTATTACCTCCTAACTGCCACAAACTAAGACTCATGCTGTCGCATGGGCACCCTGCGAGCTCCTTATTCGAAAGAGTTATTGCAATTTTGCATGTAGCATAAAACGCAATATTAGATACCGTCCAAAGATTCTCTCGGTAGATTGAAGCCCCTTGTAATGTATTTGTCGCGACGAAGAACAAGAAACGGCGTAGGCAGAGCGACACGAAATATCGAGACAGTCGCCCTTATCATCAAATCGCTGGTGAGGTTAAGTGCCACTTGGAGCGATAGTTCTCTGAGCCCTTCTTCTGCCACATTCACGTGACTTCTTTTATACCGCGACTTTCAAAAAAAGAAACCTTTCAGCCGTAATGACACGAACCACGCAAAAGTCATTTAGTAGGTGTCAGCATTGCGCTAACAACTGAGGCAGCGAAAATTACTGAGTGGGGGAGGAAAATAGGTGGAGAGAAGGTACAAAAAAGAATGAACTCTTTTCTCAACTAGGGAGCGGAATCGCTCTAGAATTGGATATTTTTTCTCGCACCCCTCGTGCCAGCCATTTCCTCTTATGAACTTCTCACTCCCTGTTCGTGCTTGAATAGATAGAGAAAGGAGGAAAAGTTAGGAGGGAGGAGGAAGGAGAAAATTGACGGCAAAGTGATGGTATACGGCTGTTCAATCAGGTAAAGGGCGAGGAAAGCAACAGAAAAATGCCTTTTGTAAAGCAGGGTGGGAGATCAATTTGATGACCGGTTACCTCCGCATATCAGGAAATCATTTTCGTCCATGAAGAATGTTTATTTATAGATCGATTTACCCTTTGTAGGGGGGGTTCATGAGTGAAAGGTCGAAAATTGGTTAAATGGCTCCATCAGCGGGATTGGAACGAAAAAGCTGAGCAAATAGCGGAGTTGCGAGGGTGGAATCACAAAGGGCCCTTTGTAGATTATCCGGTGAAACAAGAGTGATTTCTATGAAGCAGGAACGAGAATAGTAATATCAGACAAGGGACATTTTGGAATTGTGCAAAAACTGGTCTGTGAATCGGTGTTGTATTGGCGTTATACAACCGTCATTTATTTTTCTCTATAACATCCTCTGGACAAACGAATTATCAATTTTTGTTCGAGGTATTTGGTGTAGAAAGTTTCAGAGCTTTGCGACTACTTCTTGATGTTGATAGCACTATATAGATGAACAATTGTGATGAAGCCTGTGGGTTGTGTACCGTGTCGGCAACTGATTGAGTCGATTTCAGTTTATTAGGTATATAATGATTATAATTGACTCATTCAGATTCTAGAGTATGGTACATAAAAGATGCACCATTATGACTATAATGTACTATATTTGTACTATAGATGTACTAGTATAGATAATGTATTATAGATGTACTATTTTGAACTAGACGCACTAATTTTACCAGCTGCTTCATGTACAAAATATCATTATCTATATTTCGGCGACCTAATCGCTACTCCTTTTTCAGGCAAGTGGGATCGGAGAGTCTGACATACTCGTAGATGGGGAACAGGTTACCGTGGGGAAAGCTCAGGTCGCATGGAAGGAATTCATGTCAGCATAGGGAACCACGAGGGCTGTCAACACTAGAAGGAAGAAGAAGTGGCAGCACTCTTTTGAGATTGGCAAATTGAGAGGGGAGATTAAAATGTTTAATCGTGAGGTGTTTTGATGAAAATTAATCTCTAGGAGCTCCTAGGTTTGTTATTTCATATTTCATAATCACCAGTGAGACATTCATGAGATTTGGGGCCATCAGTCAAACAGCCCTATTTCGTCTCTGAATGTAGGCAGGTCCCAACTATTTGAGTAGCTAAGGGGCGGTTGCTGAGCTCGAAGTACTTACTACTAAATGAAGATAGTCCCGGATTTTGGAACCCCTAGCTCAGCAACCGCTAAGGCGGATCGATTAGAAACCCGTTCGAATTCGCTCCTAATTTGTCACCACTTGTGTGGACGGAAAGCCGCTAGTCACTTTGTATTCAGTGAGGAATAGCCGTGTCTATTCAAGTACGAATGATCCTTCGAACCCCCATAATTTCATCAATATTAGACCCTCGTCAGTTCAAAGGAAAAATGTTAAATTTCGCAAAAACGGTAGGTATGTCTAATATCGATGTGGGCGAATTTCTTCCTTATCAAAATTGTTAAGTATTGGAAACTCCCAATTTACGTAAAGTGAATAATTCAATTATTGTATTTGGTTAAAGTTTCCCAACGGAAATGTAGTGGCAAAGATATGTGGACTTAAAATGGGCGAATAAAATCACCGTCTTGCCAAAAAGGGACCTGAGTCCTACCGAATCGGTCCTGAACCCCAGCTTAGTGATCCCCACTCAGAGTTATATAACTCAGCAAACCAAGGAGAGGACCATAAGCGTGTGATCGATTGCCAGAACACTCCGAAACAGAGGCAAGCCAAGAGGTTAATAACCATTTCCAAGAAACGTAATGAATCACTTCTGCCCCAGAGTAGTAAAGACATTCGCAAGCTCACAGGTCTCCTCACTGGCAACTGCCCTTTAAGGTATCACCTTCATAAAATTAGTGAGGTCAGAACAGTTGTGTCTTAACACCCGTCGATATTGCTAAGGATATGCTTGAAAACCTCCTTCACTTTGTGAAAGAAGAGGCCATTAGTAAGGTTCTAAACTGAGTTTGGGATTAAGTCACAATAGATCTCTTGGTCTCAGTGACAAGAGGTTCCTCCCGTCCCTCTAAAAAAGTAAAGAATGAAATGAAAACACTCTACAATCCAGGATAAAACACTATAGGGATAATTTTGTATTTAAGAAGGGCGGTAACGACAGCGGTTTCTCGTGGAATGAATATAGAATATAATATATTCTATATTCATTCCACGAGAATGAATATTATGAGAAAAACAGATCTGTTTTTTCCAGGAAAGTAACAAGTAGCAGGTAATTACGATAGTATCTAGTCGTTATGGAAAGTCAATCAATAATCAACGACGGCAATTCGTTACTAGCCTATTCATAGGCGGAAACACGTTATTTTTTTAATACAATACCTACCCCGGCGAGTTTTTTCTTGACCATTCTCTTTTCCGAGTGGGACCATACCAGCCCTTTCATAAAGCCCTTATGCCTTGCAAATACGAAGACAAAAAGAAAGGGTTTCCCCTTGGCAGTGGCAATATTTGTCATGAGGGACGTAAAAGCAATCTTTTGTCTGGGGGAGGCCTCGAGAACCAATAACATTATTGTTTGCTACGTGAGAATGGGAGTTGCCTTTTTTTGATCACGGGATGAATTAAACAAAAAAAGGTGGGAGCTTTTTATTCTTGTGGAATAACCAAAAGATTTTGCTGTACGTTGAAAATGGTCAGTTTTTTCCCCTTAACAGAAATTGAGTTTTTTTTTATTCAAGTGCTATTCGTTGACCAATTCCCAATTGCTCTCCAGGGTTGCGTGAAGTCACCATAATGAAAGGTACTCAATATTGGAAAATTGTTGGAAAATCTCCAAATATTGGCAAATTGTTTATAGTAAATATTGCAGTCTAAACAACCAGAGAAAGGGAATATGCCATGACTTTCAAAGAAATATTCAGGGTAATTGTGGAATAGTCTTAAGTCGGTTAGTTTCATAGCAATGAGGATCTGATTCAGTCTTGTGGTAGGTATGTGGTTCTCCTAATATGTAGCGGTAAAAATCTCGTGGAATTTACCGTGGCATTTACTTCGTTAACGAGTTGAGAACTGGTAGATTCTATATCAACCTCAATCCCATTGGAACAGTCCATCACGCGTGCGCGTTCAAAGATCCATCAACTCCGTTACCGTCGGGCCGAATGTCCTGGAAGTGTAATTTAGTGTTGTATTCTGTCAGCCCCAAATGAAGGCGAAGATTCTCTTGTAGACTTTTGTATAATGTGCTGGTTGGGTGAGTTCCTACAATGATTTTTCAGTTTAATTGATATACCTTTTCAGCACCCTATGGGTCGTGTAAGGAAATGAAGATCTTAATTTCCATACAATTTTTCGCATTATCTTAAAAACTGCTCGAATTTGTTCAATTTCACTACAGTTAATCTGAAAAACAAATTTTTCACCTATTTTTCACCCAATATATTGAATACGTGTTTTTAAAATACACATATAAGTATCTGTTAGGGGACATTAAACATTTTCTCCTTAGGGTAATTGCACTAGTTCGTACTCCTCTTCGGGTTGGGTAAGCGAAATATAACCAGCAGAGTAGATGGTTGGATCAAAGGAGTTAATAATGAATATCTCAAAGTGCTCGTGTGACATAAAATATTACATAATTCGATGAGACTTTATTGCTTTTTAATAAAACCGTGTCGCATTTCAACGACTATCTCTAAATGGGCGTTCTTTATCAATCTCACTCACGGCTTGAGAGTATCGAGAAACGCGTAGGGCCCGAGGAATTACTCTCTTCCCTCGCACATGGCCTATCCGCACCCCTAATTGCGGAGCTCCCCTACATTTGTCATTGGGTAATACTAGAAGCACCGGATTAAACGTATTTAGCCTTCCGAAAGACCGCATCTGGGGCCCTTCCCGTAAAGGACTTAGGCCTGATCAATCGGAATAATTAATTTCCAGTATTTTATCCTGGTGTTCTTTCAGAACGTCCCCACACTCGCCCTCGCACTTGAAGGTTTCGAGATCTGACCCGCTTTTTCCCCTCTGGGGGTTCGAGAGGTAATCCGACACTAAGCCTTCCCCTCGCCTAGAAGGAGTAACACTTGCTGCGAATCAAGCCTAATTTGAGGCCTATTCGGTTTCGCGTTTCTAATCTGACGAGCCGCTATGCGTAATAATACAGATCACGCGCGGTGCTAAAAGGATTTTAGTCACATTGAATACGGTGAGTCACGTCATTGTGGATGCTCCTTGGAATTCTATATTCAACAGATGTTCGGCATATTGCGTACTGGTACTGGTATATCCAGGCGAGACGATATTTCGGACTCTAGGATTTCAACAAGTTTTTGAAAGTCATAATCTGTGGAAATTACATGGATGGAAGATTTATTTTTCCCCTTGAGTTAACCATACTTGGTATCCAAACTTTCCATTACATCTTACATCAACTCAATGCTCCCAGACCTGATCAAGCTAGTTACCAGCCCAGGAATCGAACCAGGAACACCCCACGGTATAGCCGCCCTTCTTCACGGTATGTCGCTAATTTCACTGATTGATTGATCGATAAGATTTTATTGGCATAAAGGTACATTGAGTAAAATTCAAGTGTCTTAAGGTACATATATGAACAATATCGGCCTGCCGGCCTTAAATGTCTAGTAGTCTTAAATAATATTGTATTTTGTGTCTTAGCGTAAGAGGGTAGGGAGAGTGCATTTTTGCAAGAGAAAAGGGAAACAATTTAAAACTCTTTGGGTGATGGTTGGGTCTTAAAAACTAAAGCTAATTACATATTTACAGGATCCAAGGGCTATTTACATATTTACAATATTACTATTTACATATTTACAGGTTTTACAAAATTATACAGAGGTGGCTTAGGGGTAGACTGGTATGGGATAACTCAAATCCGCACCCGTGTGTTTTGTCCCCATCGGGGTTTGTGATTTATGTTGATGTGGTGATGTTTGTGCGGCGTGGTGTGCATTTATTTTGTGTAATTTGTAACTTCTGTAATGATGTGGATGCTACTGTGTGCCATATTTGGGAAGCGTATGTGATGGATGAGCGGATTAGCGATTTGTACATGAGCAGCTTGGCGTCTGTGGAGAGTGAGTTGGATTTAAAGAGGTGGAAGTAACGACCAAGTTTTCTGCGGGCGGTTTTCGTTGTTTCGAGTGGACCACTCTTGCTAGTTGGTGAGTTTTTAAACCCCATCTGGGTTTCAGGGACTATCTTCAACCGTTCCACCTCTACCATTAAGCGTCGGATACTGTATTTTTCCAGGATTTTGGATAGGGAAGGGAGGAGACTAATGGGGCGGTGAAATTAGGCATTTCGTCAACTGATATTGATTATGAATAGATACTCGTTAAGACGCCAGTAAATCTTTTGGCTTCGGAGAGATGTGGATGTGCTAATCTGCAGTTCTTCTACCAAATTATAAACAGTCTATCGCGAAGTCGTACTGGGGGAGATGAGTGCTGGCGCCACGTCTTTCGGCCTGGTCTTCTTCTGTTTCACTGTTTCTTGCCTACTAATTGGCCTACTCAGTTGGTTAATATAGTAATTAACTAATACAGTCGTTTCGACTTCATCTTTTTTTTTTTTCAAATTATTCCGCCTGGTTCTGAAAGGCTTGTTATGGAGTCATTAGCCCCGGATTAATCACAGCATAAGAAGCCAATTTGTTGGGTGCCGAAGATAGAAAGTGATATATTGAGGCGTAAAAGGGAGGCATTTGTCCGCTCAGTTTAAATTGCCTCCAGTCCACTAGGACCCCTCTCGCCTCCGGTTCTGGAAACCCCTTCGCCGCCTCCGGTACGTGGCCACCCCCGTTCGGCCTCGTACGTGCAGCCGTAGGGAGTCCTTCTCTCCTTTAAACGACGTCCCATCCATTTCTACCTGTCACGAGAACGGAGTCGGATTGAGTGGACCCCGCCCCCGCAAGGGAATGATTCAACGTCCGAGAACCTCCACAACCTGTTAAGTCCTGAGCCCTGGCAACGCCGATCGCGCTTGAACTCAATCGAACGCCTGATTCATAGACCCCGACCGAAACAAGGGTAGAAGGACGCTATCCCTTCTGAATATCACATATTATTAATTATCACATATTATTATCACTTATTAAGTAAGTCTGTTTTTACACAAGGTAAATTTCCATCACTTTTGGCAAATTTTCAAATAAAAGGAATCTATTGTGCTCTGTCCTAAACTTTTAAAACTCGAATTTCCGAAAGGTTCTTAAACCTCAATCCGTCTCAGACCATCCTGAATTCACTGCCAAAGACACCAAAAATCATATGTACTCGTATATGTGGGAGAAATAAAACCATAACATTGGTTTCCATTGTACTCTTGGTCGTTCACTTCTCCGTCTTTGAGGTCTTGTTGTATAAACACACTGATAACGAAAAGAACTGTATTGATAATTATGATAACTATCAGACGTACTGTTCCAATAATAACTAAGGATGGCGAAACTCCCTGGTCAATTGTACACACTGAGTAGATTCTACTCGAGAAAGACTGCGAAGGAAGGGCTGGAATGGAGGGGAGCGTCTTCCCTTCGCTCTTTCCTTACTCGCTTCCCTTCGCACAGGGTGCTTCGCTAGACGATTGTACTGATAATCCTGTGAACTCCTACACATATAATATGATAATGTGATATATTATGATTTTTAGTATCTTTGGCAGTGAATTCAGGATGGTCTGAAACGGATATTATATACAGGGTGTAACGAGAGTGGTGTCCGTACCTCTCCTACGCGTACTACATATCATTTCCAAAAGTGTCTCAAAGACTTTTTTTTAATCCCCTCAATATCCGACTTTTTCCAATTTCAAGATTTTTACTTCACTAAAGTTGTCATACCTCCCTCAATTTGCACTGAAATTTCAATTTGAGGGTACCATTGGAAAAAGCGTTAAATTTTCTGCCTCTTCAATGCCTAACAACGGAGTTTTTTAGGTTAAAGTTTTTAATTATTTTATAGTTTTATACATTTTAATTTAATTTTATAGTTTTCAATTCACATTTATATAGATTTTAATTTTTAACATTTTTCAAGACCATCCGGAGCATTGCACGACCAGCCGTTCGTTCATAATGAGGGCTCAAAGTAGGAGCGGATCGAAAGTCCCCAACATGAGGGTGAATCATTCTGCAGCCTATCGGGTCAATGTTTATACTGGCCCAGCTGATTCGAACAGCTCATGGTTTTCAGATATCGAGTTAATTAGTAATAAATGCTGATAATTATCAATCATTAACGGTTGATCATAATTTTCACTACTTGATACTAATTCATGATAATCCATAATAATAATAATACAAATTTAGTGATCTACACAGAAGGGTGATCTACACAAATAAGATGATAAACCGTTTTGTTAAGAATGAGCAGAGTTTTTTTTTACCTCAGTGTCACTGATTTTATTGTTGAATTGGGTTCGTACCGTATTGTATCAAAATAAATAAAATAAATAAATAAAAGTGGAGCTTAACATGGGCTTGTATTGGCGCAAGCGCTGAATAATGTAATGATCACTCGATCAAATTTCTGAGCTGTGGAAAATGAGGGGACTATTTGGACTTAACAAAACTTCACAAGACAAACAGGCGCAGACTGGTAGGTACATCAGAAACGAGGAACTTCACAAAGACCTTGAAGTTCCTGCAGTTCATGATAGCTTGAATGCCGCATACTAGAATCCTTTACTAGAATCGTGTTATAAAGAGATTCCCTTCCATTTTTGGTTGGCCTCCAGTCAGTCAGTATCAAGTACAGTGCTTTTGTACTCAAGCATGTTCCCTACTCGGAGGTTATTGGACTTGACCTACCTAGTACGTTCATTATTCATGTTATTGTTAGGTATATAATATATAACAGTAACATGAATAATGAACGTTATGACTCCATTGTCCCACTATACAGTGCTTTCCACAAAATCTAAAAAAAATCTAAAAAACATCTAAAAAAAAAAAAAAAAAAACGTGACGTTGAGACGTATTGAGGTGCTAGTCGTTAAAATGTATTTATTTTATAATTTTGGTATGCTTTAGTTATACTATTTGACTCATTATTCAAATTTGGGTTTCCTGTTGTTTTATTCACGGATCGATGGCAACGAGGTACTTAGAGTTGGTCATAGAACTTGTTAGTAGAACTGCTGATGAGTGAAGAGGAGGACGATTTGCGACTGATTTCCCGCTCTCTGAGGTCTTTCACGATCGAGTATCAGACATACGCTATTCAGACTTCTCCTAGAACGCAGAGAAAGAGCCTTTGTGACGACAGTGGAACCCAAGTTGTTTGGCCGTAATCTAGGAAGCGATGCTGAGCGTGGAAAGCTGATTCATCAAGTCATTGTTGCTCGGGAGACCCGCTAATTCTGCTTCGTCGGCCGCAGGAACCGAAGGGTGCTTTGGGGAGCATTGATTAGTTTGCATATCGCCCGTTCGGATAATCAGGTTACCTCCGGTAGGAAGCAGAAAGGACGCTTGCGGGTTCGTTAGAGGACACGAGAGGAGTGCTCAAGACAATAGGGAAAGGACCGATGAAACTGAAGGGTCGACCCCCTTTGAAGGTGAGGTTGCCGCCAATTACGGTTTCTACACTGAGAGGATGTGTCCAAGTGGCCTCCATGCTGCACTCCCTTCTCGTCCTATAGGTCGGTGAAGGATGGGACGCTACCCGTCTCACTATAATGACAACCACTTGTGCACGTAGTCCCAGTAAACAATTGCCCCATACCTCCACATGATTCGCGTTTGCACAGCCTGCAGCGCCCGTTGTCAAAATCCCTCGTCTGCCTCTCGGTTTGTCAATGTCTGAATCGATTACACCATTAGAAACACTATCGAGTCGAACGATTTCCAATGAGACTTGTTCCATCAGCCGTCCCTCCACATTCACAATACTAAAATAGGACGAAACTAACCGTTTGAATGTTAGCAACATTACCAAGGAACAATATCACCCTCACTCCTCCAACAACCAAATCGTAAAATTCAATCACATTTCATGCTTTTAATAGAAAACAGTTGTGCAGCATGGCTCTAAGAGCGAATCTTCGAAGAAATAACTGGCTTTATGTATCCATTGAACGACTTGATGTCCATGAAGAACATCTCAAGTATCAACCACGTTTCTTCATCTTCAAAGTGCTCCAGTTTGAACAGAATGAGGCATCGCAATTATGAATTCACCATCGTGTTCATCATAAAAATAAAAAAAACCTTTAAAATGAGGAGTCACTTGCCAGAATGTTTCATTTTGGGAATTTATGGGTCATATTCCCAGCTAAAACTCCTCAAAACCCCTCCTTAGAGTAGCCCGCTTCTGCCCATCAACGAACTTAGCCTTTCGATTGCCAGGACGGATTTTTGTGCAAATTTGAGCTTTTTATCTCAATTTCATCGAGAGTTATCGTCCGGAGAGACACATACATAATTATATATGGTCTGAAAAGGATTCTTCAAAAATTCACTGAAAATAAATGTATTCAGTAATGCCTGAACTCTGGTAAAGTGTACAGTTGAACTGCTGTTGAATATTGTTTTATTGACATAACTGAGTCTGTTAGAGCAGAACTAGGTCAAATGCAAGTAGTTCAGAAGTGTTAAAGTGTGGAACTGAATCGCGGGTATGTATGACCCAAATCGCGTTTTAATGTTGCAGGGGTCGCTGAGAGGGCGAGGAGGCGATGGTTCTGTTGGAAGGTAGTGAGTGGTCGTTTCGAGAAAAATGGCAAATAGAATGAATAAATTACAGTCGAAGAACAGAAAGCCCATGAGTTTGGGGTGCTTTTGTACTTTGATAGTTGGAGAGGGAGAAAAGAGGACAAATTTGATACATTGAATGGTTTTTTATGTAGCTACTACGTCACGCCATACGTCACTGATATTTCAGCTTGGAGTTTATGACTAATTTAGAGTGTGATGGGTGGATAAGAAATCTGACTAAATACATTTTTTGTCGTCCAAATTCGTTCTGAAACTTCCCCGAGAAGAATATATCACCGATTTATTATTTGAATCAAAATTGAAAGGCATCACACACTCAAATTATATGGTGGCTTTTGGCGATAGATGGTGGCTTGTAGTGGAGATGACGGAAGGGCGTTGAGCAAGCAAATTTGGAAACCACCGGCCTTGGTCCGCTCTAACATTATTTAGTTCATTTTGACTCAATATAGCTATAGCTCTTCGAAACCCCTCGTATATATGAAATTATGAAATATGAAATTGAATTTGACGAATTAAGTGATACGTAATTGATCTGTTACTCAAGTATGGCAGTCATAAAGACTTGTCATGGCAAGTTCGTCGCTGTGTATTTGCTTCAATTTCTACACATCAGAACTGGATGTCACTGTACAGTGTATTCACTGTACAGTGAATTTCACGAGTGGACTTCGAGTACGAGTCGTCCTATGGTCAGTATTCCAGTTGGATCGAAGTAAGTAACTCTTCATTGTCGTAATAGGGACATAAATCGCTCACTTTTGACCCTGTGAGTACATGTTTGCCCTTGGCTCACGATATGGAATGAGGAAATTGTTGAAGGGGAGGTGATCCTATTCTAGGCATATTTCGCCTTCGGGTGCTACTTTATGATCCTGTTCAGGGAAACACGAAGTAAGTTATGCTGCGGTTATATTGTTTGAGAATAGATGAATTAGTCATCCGATGGGCTAATTCAATTGAGACTACGAGAAACCGCCGGTTTACTTCGAGCGTATCAAAGCAAAATGTCCGACGTCCCCAGCTCCGAGCAACCGCTCTTAATGAACGCTATATAACTCCCCCTCCCTCAACACTTAAAAATCCAAGAGTCAGCAAAGTTACGGGAGAGAACCGCTTGTGAATTTCTGAAGAAGTGGGGAGAAAAAAAAGGAATGAAAGAGGAACAAGAAAAAAACTGAACTGGGAAAAAGTACTGGTGAGCACTAACAAGGAGCTGAGCTAAACAAGCTACGTAACCCCCTCACCTGCAGAGTCCTGTCTCGCTGCCGCCCTTCGCTTTTGTTTAAACACAATTAGGCGGTTGGTATCCCTGGGAAATGTACACCCGTTGCAAAGAAGTCGGGGATCTCATTAGCACTGGCTAATCCTCTTAGGCAACTTGGGAAGCGAGAAGGAAAATATAGGTCCTTACCGCGAAACTCCACCTTTTTTCCCCCTCCTTTTCAAACTTAGTTGTGGTCAAACGCTATCTGGTATCATGACCATTTTAGTCGAGCTTTTACTGCTTTGCCCTTTTGATTTTCTGAGCTACCACACCATGGATCGCTTATTTTTGTTCCCAAAAGTCAATTAAACATCTCAACACGCACCTTCATGTGGTGTTACATAACGCAGACGGTGACGAAACCTTCGAGTGAAGTTCTACCCCCCAAATGAAGTTCTACTGCTACAATTGAATTTTACATAACATCGTATCTTATGGTCATGAATTACGTTTGAGATGTCCACTCCAATTTGGTTAACCCTTTACTCGCAGATTTAGCTCATCGTCCACCACAACATTCGTCTTGTTCAGGGCCCGACGAATCCTCGCACCGAAGTCCTCCTCCCCGCTTGGTGATTTAGCCGATTCATTACAAAGCATAATCTGAAAGTATCCCGGAGTGGAAGGCAACCCCGTGCTATCTGACTAATTTACCGCCTGAGAGATACAATTGAAACGTTCCCTCAAACTTGGTGAAATGGCTCACGTGGTTCTCAGCACTACATCACCGCTTGGATAATCTAAAGGTGTAAATCACTGCTGCTGATCGATATCTTGCTGATAAGTGTAATTGTCCTGTTCTGAAAAAAACACGGTGGAACGGCATTTGATGGATCTATCTGAGACCTACGGGATTTCAGAAAAATCCACTTATCCTTAAATATGGTAACCATAGCGGATTTCTAGATATTCTTGATGAATATCAGCTTGTCCATAAAAACTCTGCAAATTCTTGACCAAACGGTTTATTATCTTCTTGGTACAGATCTCTGATCTGTGTAGATCACACTGATCTGCATACAGTATCCGGATATGTGTATTATTAACGTCTGTCGATCATGAGGTGACTTACTCCACAATAAGTACATCATTAAGTACATCTTATAAAAGTTAAAGTTTATAAAAATAGAGACGACCGGTTCGCCATGGATCGAGCGATAGAATGCATTAATAAAAAAAATCGTCGTTTGTGGGAAATCGCAGCCAATGTTTTTTTGGTTCAAAGGGAGTTTATTGAATGGAAAATGTTCTAGCTTTCGATTAAAAAAATTAGATTAAAATATATGCCGGATTAGCGGGATTTCTGCGGGATTTTAGAAGAATCCCGCGCGGGATTCCGGATTGAAAAATGTGCGGGATCCCATGGGATTTCATTCCCTTGTTGGAAGCTGAATATTGTGGGTTTATTCCAGTGCTTTAGTCCACACAACCCACGTTTTTCAGAGACCCTACAGGCACAGTGTTGGGAAATCTAGTCAACAGACGGTCCCATAGAATTGCCCTTAAGTGAATTCCGGGACGAGCCACGAAATAATAAATGAGAATTTAAGACCAGTTGTTGGTTCACAATGAGGGCTGGAAGACCGAACCGAGGAAAATTTGTGGAACAAATTCCGGCCAATTTTCATACTGGGGAAACGCTTATTGAAACAACACGAGTTCGTTATGTTGAGATAATTTTTGTATGATTTTGTAGTAGGTACTAACTTCTTGGTATAAATAATTATTACCAACAAGGTAACTAGTACCTCAATGTGAATTAATCGTTCGAATAAATGCAGACGTGGCTTATAATTATGTTTATGGGTATATACAGTGTTAGAATTGAGCCCTGAATTAAGACACCTCTTATTAAATATACTCAGCGTATTAAATTTTAACGTGTTGCCGCACCACAAACCACACTACAGATTTCTCGCCTGTTCGTTATTCAACAATTCAGGCCACTCGCTATCTCGCCGCATCCGTATTAGAACATCGTCGGCCAACAAGGGCGAAGCGGGAGGTTTCGAAACACAAAAGCCCTCGTTGAAATGAAGGTGAGATGAATCCCTGGTCCCTAAACCAAGCCGTTTAATTGCATCATCATTCAGGTGGACACCGGCTTTGTGACTGGGTTCCCTCTCTCGACCAAATTACGTCCCCCGCTCCCCGAGCCTAATCACCGTGGCACAACCCCCCCCCCCCCCCACCTCCACCAAAATTGGATAAATAACTTGTTACACAGTCTCATGCATTTTCATCTCTTCTCGGTGTAACGCGGTGGGAGGGGGTCGTTCCACGCCGTCACTACTTCATTAACCAATGAAACCAGCTCTTCAACCCGGATGGACTGGGAGGCGGTTGCTTCGTTTGGCTCGGACGAAGGGGATGGTAACTCTTTTCGTGCTGAGCAATAATGTTTCGGAAGTCGTTAGAAAATTGTATTTTTTTCCGTGGGCCCCATTATGACAGAGTAGCGGGTCATTGTCGGTGAAATAATTAATAATTAATTATTGCGCGCCTTACCACAGAATAACACGACTGCCCCGGCAATTGTCCGCTATGTCTATCGCCCTCTCCCACTATCTTCACCGCTGGAAGCCTATGATGCCAACATGAGTTTTTTAGTGTAGAACAAAGAAGAACAAATATAAGTTTGAACTATTACAATATTTTACCATCAATGAACTTATTCCGTTAGCAAGATTTTTGAACATATTTGAAAGATTGTGATATGAAAATATGAATGTAAGTAGGTACTTATATTAAATATTTATAAATTTATAAATTTTATAATATAACAACATGGTTGTAAACGAAAATGTAGTGCCAAATAAACCATATTTTAAAAAAATGGCTTCTCAAGTCAGCCTACACGTCTTCAACTCATCGCACGGCCTATTCTTTTGCTGCCACCTGGGTGCTCTAGAACAGTGTTGTCCAACTGGCTATTAGTAAGGTTTTACAAAAAGGCCAATGTAAACGCATCAAAGGTTTTAGATTTGGCCCTTGAGGCCTTACAAGTTGGACACCCCTGCTCTAAAATGTCCTGCGAGGAGCGCTCTATCTTCCTCACATGCTCTCTCCAGGGTTAAATTCTTCTAAATTCTCAGCTCAACAGTCCATTCTTGCTCCCGAGGCATGAACTCGTTCTCCTTCTAAGTTTTCCGTACAAGTCTCTGTCACCAGTAGAATAGAATCCCACGGATACCAACCACCACCACTAAAACTTATTTAATAAGTATCCAAAACCTACCAATAAAAAGCCTTGTGATCCGACTGAAATGTTCCAAAATGTTTAGTTCTGAAACTTGAACCAATAAGGAGTATTATTTGCAGTCTGCACTAACCCTGCTGTAGTAGAATAGAAAACAATAATCACCCTGCTGTTCTACTCTGCAACAGGTTGTGCAAAAATAATCAAGTCTAGGAATGTCTTGAAGTTTCTCTAGACCAACACATGAATTGGAAAGACCATCACTCTCGAGACTCAACGTAGTCATTTGAATTGAGAAATCATTTAACATTACCATCTTTTTGTTTCAAATTGAGCCTAAAATTCTTCTGATTTTGAAGAATAAAATAGAAATATCAGCTGATATTTCAGCAGAAATATCAAAAATATTGGCCGAATTGAGTACAAAAATCCCAGGTTCAGATTGTAAAACTTGATGTAAAAATACAATGAGAGACATCGGGTACGTTTCTCGCGCCGATACCGCTCACAATATTACTTTCTGATCCATTCATGATCACGCAACTACATAAATTATTTAGTACTGGAACTATCATTGGTCACATCAGGCAAGCAATTACTGTCATATTTCCGTCAAAGGCAGTTCATCAAGAAGGTTGTTATCGCCCATTGTCCTGTCTCTTCAAGGGGAATACCCTTCAACACTCAGAGTTTCCAGTCTTTGTGTAAAAAACCGCAAAATTATCTCCTAGTCCGGGTAATCATCAATATTTCATCAATTCGTCTTGTGTTTGTTTTTTTGTGCAAAAATAGAAGGAATCATAGTTGGTAATGACAAGAGAATTTGCATTCATAATTGAGAAAGTTTACAATATCAAAGGACGGGAAGTAACTCGAAGCTATTCCATATTCAGAATGACGTCATTTAGCCTCTTTTATTAGAATTAAACTACGCCACGTTGGTCTTGTATCCTGTAAGAATTCTTAACTTACCCTGTTCAGTACAGTGATCTCACTTCTTCACAAGACGAGTTTGACTTCTCATAGAAGAAGGTAAAACTGAAGAATAATAGAGCAATGCGCTTTGCAGAGACAACAGTGTCCTAAAACCTCCCCATGACAGGGTTTTTCTCTTGTAAAGGCCGACCTATTTTCTTCTATGAATAATTCAGGTCTCGGTTTTCTCTTCATATTCTTTTCTTCTTTTTTTTCTCCCTCCTCGATCACAAAAGCCGTAGTCATTTCCTAGGTATTCTCGAAAAAGAGGAGGGAGAGGAATAGGTAGAAGTTAAGGACCCTCGCGTGCCATGAAGCCCCTTCTGGCACGGCCAGTCCATCAATTTCTCTTGTCTGGGGGTCCTCAACCTCCTCCCATCGTCCTCATGGCCCTTCTATAACACTTCTATCGTATTTCACGCCATTTCTCCGGGCTTATTGCTCCAGAGAAAGCTGAAATCACGAAATAAGATTAATGCGAACGGTGGTCTAATAATGGTTTAATCATGGATACGTCTGAACTGATGAAACTCCGTGGTCAATCTAGTATTAGCGAGCTTTCGAACAAAAGGAAGCTATTCTGCCGTCATAAGGAAGAAAGTCCTATCTCCATTTTGATAGTTTTGAGGCAAACGAGGTTTTGTGAACTGCTGAGAATTTTCTATAGAGTAGAAATTAGAACTGCCGTTACACAGTTGATTTTCAAGTACTTCTGATGGAGATTGGGCTTTCTAACCTAATCCAATCGGTTGATCTCGTCTAAATCTATAGGAATAAGTCCTAACCTCAAAAAGCTCCAAAATGGAGTTAGGACTTTCTTTCTTAGGACGGCAGTATTGTTCTCGGTCCAAACTTTTTGAAACCAGAATTGCGATATATCTTATTCCGTTCTCAAGCTGGAGCACTTTGAAGAAGAAGAAACGTGGTTGATACTTGAGATGTTCTTCACGGTTCATCTCCTCTAATCTAATACCGGGATAAGATATCGCAATTCTGACATCACCATCGTTTTCAGCGTGGAAAAATCTAGAAAATGAAGCGTTACACGGTAAAGAAAGGAGGCAAAATTTGTGATAAAACCAGAGAATGAAGAAATTGTACTTAAAACCAGTTATTTCTTCAAAACTTCGCTCTTATAGCCATGACTCAGGATTTTTCAATTGATCATACTTCGCTCTTATAGCCATGACTCAGGATTTTTTAATTGATTATAATATAACATATTATGTTATTTTATGTAAGCATTTCAAGGTCATGTTTCTCGTTTGTAGTTATTTCTTCGAAAATTCGCTCTGACGGCCATTATGGCTGTATGGCTTTGGATTTTTTTTTTTTTTTTTTTTTTTTTTTTTTCAAACTCTACACAAATTACTCATTGAGTAATTTCTCCTGGGAAAAAAGAATGATAACGATAAGAGAGAACAATGTTACCAGACGCTGCAGCGACAGAGGTTGGTGGTGGTTGGTGGTGATGGTGGTGATAGAAATCATTGAGTCCGACCCCTTAGCCATGGGAGGGAATGAGAAATGTGATGACCACAAACCGCTATGGGACCCTAAAAGGTTATTTAGGATTTGAGACACTAGAATAGAACTTATAATATAATTCTTATATTATAAGAAATAGAACTAGGTACTAGTCACTAAAGTAGAACTACGAACTTTAGTCTAGTATCTATATTTAGGATCTAAGCTTACTGCAATTTTCCTTGATGAGTAGGTAGGTAAGTTTGAGTAGGTAACATTGAGTAGGTAACATTGATTCTGCTGTTTCTGAGTTTGAGTAGGTAACAGTAGTTTTAACCGATTAATCTTTGACACATGATCGATAATCGATAGAAATCTGCTCGATAATCGATTGTCTATTTCCACCCCTAGTTCGTTACTGCCGGCTAACTGGCCGTTTCAGAAGCCGGTTTTGGCTGACAAGTGATGCTGTGTTGAAAAAATCCGAAAATCACGCTAAAGTACCCAATGCTGCCGTGAAGCATTCCAGCAGCACACAGTCACGATGGATGATGCGATTGAGCTACGAGTCACTGTGAGTGTAGCTGCTGAAGCGTCCCTGATGTTTTGATTCTATGGTAACAGACCCCAAATTCTGCTAATAACTCACCGGCTTGTCGATAAGAGTAAATTTGTTCAAAGTTTAGCACATTTAACATTTTAAGACGAAGTGAAATTTTCGACCTGATATTACCCCTAATATCTTGACTGCCTGATGCTCAACCCTCTATATTTTGCCATATTGATCACCACCGCAAAAAGTACATTTACCATGTGCATACTTCCCTTCTACATTTTCCTCCTGCTACAATAAACAGATGAATCGTCCGGGGGTTGGGAAGGAGTGAATTTCGTTTTTTCTGCTTCTCAAACAAACACAAGAGACGTTGACGGGTATGGCCACTTTTTCGACGATTTTTTCCCCCCTCTCTTTTTCTTCCACCTCCTCACGAGTCGAGTGGCTGGGATATAACCAGTTTCCGGAATGTTTTATTCATAGGAGAGGTCGAAGTAACACGTGGTGGTCCCAAAGTTAACCGGCTCGAGAAAGGCAATATCTCCTGGGCCCCGAACGTTTGCTCTGGCAAAGAAAGGGTGAGAAGGGATGATGAGGGGCGTTGGGAGTGGGGGAAGCTAAGTTAATTTGAAGAGTACGCAGTGTCAAATCAATTACCCACTCAACCAACGACAGAGGGCAAGTAGGAAATGTTTATTGAATTCCATAGAATCACTATTTTTTTTTTTTTTTTTACAGTAAGTAAGTAAACAACTTTATTGTTCTGTTGTGAACTTGAACGCCAAAATCTTCATAAAGTCCTCGATTTGCCCTCGTTCCACTTTGCCCTCCTCAGAAAAAAAATCCGTCTGACTGCCAGTTAGAGCTGTCCTAAAATGAGGAAATTCGAGTTGAGGGGTAGGGCCAGCCACAGGAGATGATCCTTCAAACTACATCATAACCCTAGTCCACCATTAAGAGGTTCAATATTTTGAAAACATACCTCCAAAATTTCAAATTAAACAAATTGGAACATATTGTGGAGACCACTCCACATGTTGTTCCCAGCAACGTGGATTGTTGAATTATTGTTATTGTTGAAAAAGTTCATTGTTAAAAATATACCCGTTCTAGACAATTCTCGTACATTGGTCATAACCCTAGTTCAATATGAAGAGGTTCAATGTTTTGGAAACGTCATATCTCCAACATTTAAATTGAAACAAAATTGAACATAGTTCAGCTCAGAGTATGCTTTAAGACCACTCGGAGAGTTTTACAACCAGCCGTTTGTTCACAACGAGCGCCCAAAGGTGGAGCCGATAAAAGGCCAATTTTCATACTGGGGAAAAACTGATTCAAACATCATATCGTCGCTGTAGTTCTAACATAGCATTTCTAATTTTTGCGCATTTTCAGCTGTGTGTAGAAACTGATTCATCTAATCCAAACCTATAATTATTATTAGATGAATAAGTTTTTACACTCTACTGAAAATGCGCAAAAAGTAGGTACTATGTATTCCATGTTAGAACTACAGCGACGATTATCAAATAAATTTTATTTGAATCCATTTCAAATAATATCATACGGGATTCTGGAGGCGACATATTTATTGGATCGGGTAGGAAAATGTGAATCCAGTGATATAAAATTTATAATAAATTTAAAAATGGGAATTTGAGTTATTTAATACCTAACTCAAATTCCCATTTTGGCAGATATGTCAGGTTAGAACTACAGCGACGACATGGTTCTGTCACATCGAGTTTCTTGTTCTGAGATACTCTTCCTGTCTATCGATAGAAGGTAACTTCGAGGGGTTTGGTGGTAGGTACAAGTAAAAAACCAAATATTTCCAAATGTTCAATTTATCATTTATGAATTATTTTACGGACCATCCCTGAGCTTGTTACCGACTTCCCTCTTTCATATGGAGATGACCACCTAGTCACCTATTCTAACATTATACTTAGTCTATTCCTAGTTACACTACTCACAAGGATATTGTTTAAGGAACAGTGATGTTTATATAGCAGCATTTTTTCTGGTTTTTGGTCTAAACCCTACAAAATCGTCTTGTGAGTACGACTCCTTAGCCCAACCTACTTCATCCAAACTTTGGAAATTTTGAAAATCAAATAAATCCTCGTTCCAGGGCGAATTTTCATCAATAAAACTCGACGTTTTTCGTTGAATGAAAACTCATTACTCTGATGAATCCGAGATTTGGAGAAAGGGCATCTGCATAAAGGGGAATTTTCGTAAGAAATATTTGTTTTAAGAGGCTGTTAGTTCTGGTGTGACTGGTGAACCGTAATTACACCACTCGCATTCATCGTACTTCTCAAAGACTCGTAGGTATCACTCAAAACACGCAGCAGCGTCCTCTTTTGGAGGCATGAAAGGAATAACCCATATCCATCTACTCCCAACAGCCACTCTAACTAATAAAGGAGATGTGAGAGGGCGGAGAGAGAGAAAAAAATTACACGATAAAAAAGACAAAGAAAAAACTGGAAAATGGATACCGTCTCAATGAAAATCTAGGTTGATCCTCAGAGAGTGAGCGATAATGCTTCACCTGCCAAAACCCTCATCGAATATGAGGGTGGAGTGGTTATGAAAGAGAGGTTGCCCGTGGCTCCGGCCTTTTTTCCGCTTTCATTTTCGGTTTTTATACGACCAGATATCCGATCGCTTTTAGCGTCAAGAGGTTTTATTTTGATATGATTCCAGTCAGGATGAGCTCGCGGATTCAATATGTGATTACTACCAATTGGGAAAGTCAATAAAGTCGTCTTCATTCATGAGATTTGAGGGGTTCGTCCAACTGTCTCCCAGGGCTGGAGAGGGTTTTGTTCGAAACGAGAAGAACTTTAGACGATGGCGATCGTTTTCTCAGATGAGAACATGACAGTAGAGACAATCTGCAATTTTCCCGTCCCTGGTACCATCCCTAACCAAGTACTGGTGCTCCAAGTGCCTTACAAGAGTTATTTATTCATTGCAACTGAATATTTTAATAAATTTCGAATGTAGGAATTAGTTTAAGGTATGTTAACTTTTATATTGTGACAGCAACCATTTCACTCAATTTAGTTTATTGTTCATCAGCTGTTTATTGTTTTCATTATTGATCATTTAGTTTAGTTTACTTATCATCATTCACAGTGGATTCTTCTTGTTTTGTTAAATAGCCCTGAAGATGTTGTACAAATACAACGAAACGTCGGCGTAAGAAATCGTTTTTTATTCACCAGACCGAACCTCAAGAAAACTAATTCCTACATTCGTTATAAACAACGGTCAAGATACTCCTAACCTCCTGTTAATAAATTTCACTTAGCAAAATTTCATTTCAAAATAATCAATCTCACTCCAAAGTAAGTGGCGATGGTCAAGCTTCCGTAGAGGGCAATTGTTTCATTGACAACCTAGCCACACACGGACGGATTTCGTTGACGGATCTGATCCGACAGATCTAGTTTGAGGGATCTGATCTCTCGTGTCCCTTAACATTACCTCCGATCCGTCAAACCCGATCCGTCGAAAATCTGCGATGGATCTCCGTGGCGGATCGGATCTCCGTGGCGGATCGGATCCGAAAGATCTAATCTCTTCTGCTCCGTTCAAACCGTTCTGGTTTGTCAGGTTTGAAACCGTCGAGCCACATCCGTCGATAATCTGCCCGTGTGTGGGGCAAATCCGTCGGATCTAGGACCGTTCACAGACCAAATCTCACGGATCCAGATTTACGAGCATGTACGTCGGATTTCTGAAATCCGCCACGGATCTAGTGTGCTAGTTCCCCTGGGTAAGCGATGTCTTCGGGTACCTCTTCACGTCAAATTGCTGCCCTTGCCGGTGGTATGTGTGTAGTGTATCATATCTTAAGGGAAAGGAGAAATCGCCAGAAGTGGGTAAAATCATGGATAGCTATGAGGCAACAACTGAGTCATATGCCTTTGATTAAACAATTGAAGATGGATGAACCGCAAGACTTCAAAAACTACCTGCGGATGAATGAAAGCGACTTTGAATTTCAAACGGATCCCCTCCTCACAGGATCAGACGGATCCCGGATCCGCTCCTCACAGGATCAGACGGATCCGCTCCTCACAGGATCAGACGGATCCCCTCCTCACAGGATCAGACGGATCCCTCCTCACAGGATCAGACGGATCCCCTCCTTCAAGGACATCTGCCCGTTAGTGGGGGAACGCTCGGATCCAGGCCCGCCGGATCCGATCCGTCTCAGATCGCGCCCTCCCTGTTCACCACTAACGCGCGGATTTTAAAGCCGAAAATCCCTGGAAAAATCCTTAACAGTCCGCGCCCTTAAGACCTTGCCCTCTTGCTTCCCCACTAACGCACGGATTTAGATACAGATTTAGATCCGTTGGATGAGATCCGTTGGAGAAATCCGTCCGTGTATGGCTAGCTATTGACTGACTCGACCCTCAGATCTCAGTTCAAAGTTTTGAATATAGGATTTTACCAAAAGCAATACTGTCCAGGTAGTATTACCTACTGTTACGAGCGTAAGTAATACTGGCTTGGGAGAAGTAATACTGCGTTGGGAGTGGTAATGATGCTTTGAACTAGACATTCTTCAGGGGATTAACAAAACAAAAAACTCTAAAGATCAATATTCATGTGGTTCACTATGGAAACTAATGAAACCTCATGTAACTATCAATGATGCAACGGGAAGTCTTGTGTGGTAATTACGTAGGTACCCTTGGGTGCACAGCATCGCAGCATTGTAGATAACGAGAATGAAAGGGGATAAGCGAACAAGGCAAACAACGTGCTCAATTCCTGTCTCTCATACGACTCAATAAGACGACCATGAGAATGGAATTGAAAAGGGTCAAGTGCAATACGAGAGATGGACAAAGGAGAAAAGCTCATCAAGTGAAGTGGTTTTTCCCTTAGAGGCTTTTGAAGTCCGCCTATTCAACCCTCCTCCTCATAGGATACGAGATGGGTTTGGTCGGCTTGAGACTTTGAAGTCAATCATAACATTCTCCTTATAAAACAAGGATGTGCGATGGGTTGCAGTCGTGGAATTTCAATTATTTTACGATAGAACGAAACTGAGAATTGAAGGGGGGAGGGGGTGGATTGCAGGATAAATCCACAACCAAATATTTCAAACCTAACCACCGTCACCATTTTTGGCAGACAACTAATCTTGAGGTTATTTTGATAACTTACATTTTTGAAAAATGGCCCTACGAAAATCCGTCTTAGAGAATTACGTATCCCTCATTATTTTCACTGGATCTTGATGTTTCTTTGGTTATTAATAGGGATCCAATTTTGAGATTTTTATTTTTTCTTCTTCTTTAAAAAACAGTAATTTTGAAACCCTTTCAACCTTAAAAAACCCCAAATGGCGTTAACAACCTAAAACTATCCAAGCATACTGTGGTTCATGACAACTCTTCCACCATTCAGTAATAATAATTATTCAACTGGTTAATAATTCAATTAGTGAACAACTCATTTTTTGAATATTTATGATTGAATAATTTATTTTAAAATGGAGATAGTACGGAGTTCCCTTCACACGATAAAATTACTGAAGGAGAACAGCATTTCTGAGAAAACCAAGCTGTCTGCTACCAGGAAGTGAAAGAACAGGGATAGTTAGAAGATGCTACTCCGGGTTATAATTATATCGTAATATTATTAAAGAAATGACAGTTTAGAAAACGGCCATAACCGGAAGCGCTTTTTAACTCGCTAATCACTCCCTCTATGGAATGTGGTCAACACATGGTGACCTCGAATTAAGGGAACGAGTGAGTAGACTCAATTTTGGCGCATGAAATTCCCAATTTCGGGAGATATTCGCAAATAACCTCTCAACAGCCACCATTCTCTGTTACTAAAATCACCTACTAGATCACAGTGGCAGTAATACTAGAACTTTTCACTAGTGGTGTTAGATAGTCTATACTTAGTTAAGAATATCGATTGGATCGATACTATCGGACGCCAACTATGGGTAGAGTATCGACGATAAGTTTATCACGATTACATCAACGTTGAGATTACTCTTGGTCGGCATATAGTAGATATACCTGATCTGTTTTATAACAGAAAACCAGTAGAAAAAAAAGCAATTTAAAGGTCTTTCAACCACATATTAGCTTTGACAAAAGTAAGCAAAAATCTTGACAAACGTCTGACAAAATTTCGTTGAATTGGGTCTTTTCCTTCTGTTTTCAATATTTAATATTGAAAATACAAAGAGAAGACCCAATTCAACGAAATTCAATGACAAAAAATTCACAATTTCATTACCTAGCCTTTTGGATTTCTAGTTCTTACTAGAAGTTCTTAGCATGAAAACTATCGATAGGGTTATGGATGGGAGGCTACTATTGACCTATCGATCGTACTACCGACTATCGTAACACCCCTCTGCCTTTTACTGGAAATTCACAGTTTTGCCCATCTCTAATGCGAAGTCTGTGAAGGAGTGTCGTTGACGCATGTTCTATAGTTTCCTTTATAGTCGACTGAGCGTTGTTGAGGATCCGAATTTAACACAATATGATATTGTTATCGTAGTTCCCGAATAAACGATGATGATAATACAGTTGGAAATAAGTTGAGATGCAATTCGTCAGCGCCCGGTTAAAGCTCGGAGCGAGGCGATAAATTCATTCAACTTCCCCGGAGTTGCTCGGAGATTATGGTAAAATACCCGGGACACAGCGGTTTTCTAACACCCATTTGTCGGGAGAGGGGTCACGCTGAATAGGTGATATAAGCTGAATAATCATCCGCAAAGTTTAGATGGAGCGGTGCCATTCACAAACCGATTTTCTCCCAACCGCTTTTCAACCGTGCGCCCTCTCCACCGTGCAAACCCAAAAACCAATTATAGAGTGAGTGAGAGCGGGGTCGGGGGAAGGGGATACGTGCGAGGAATTCCTATAATTGACAGCCAATTCACCCCAGTGTTGCAAGGACTGCGGGGGATGCAGTGGGTTCTGACCGGGTTGAGACGAGGAACGGAAATCTACCGCTCTTCTGGCTATAAATTTCCCTCTTTAAATCATCCTGTTTTTTCGTCGAGACTGACATTGAACCACACTGTTTGACGGCTTATGTCAAAACGTGAAGAAAAGTGTGATTTTGGGCTGGACTCCGATCAAAAGGTTTTCTGTGGAGTTCATCAGCTGTCGGATGATAAATCTCGAGGTTTTTTAAAAGGTACATCAGGTTATCACAATCCTCACGTAACCCAAATGGTTATGAATCACACCCAGCAAAAGACCCAGCGTTCTCATCATATTGCCTGCGGTTGTATTCCTTCCTGCCGATTATAGCCAATCCTTCAGCCAAATCCCAACTTTGCTCTTCTCCGTCTGTATGTAATTTTATGTTACCCATCAGAGGTAAACTTTGCAAAAATGAAAGTTTTAACCTTTCATTCTATTTCCCTGATGATTGAGCATTTAAACAGCGTTTGATAATGAACGATGGGTGGAACAGAAGTTAAATAGTTAAATGTTTG
Organism: Stenodema calcarata; assembly: GCA_963920205.1. Lineage (NCBI taxonomy): Eukaryota > Metazoa > Arthropoda > Insecta > Hemiptera > Miridae > Stenodema > Stenodema calcarata. Next base: position 11,407,046 of record OY986061.1, on the reverse strand, counting down.
AAGGCAATCTAATAAAGCTTAAAAACTTGGATTCTCTAAAGCACTAAAGGATTCTCATTGACAAGTAGATACGCAAGTAGATCAATAATTCATCAGAAATCTTAGCAGAAATAAGTAGGTAATCGTCATGACCTTTATTCAAAATTGAAACCATCAAGTAGTGTGTGAACATTTACTTTTTTCTTGTAGGTATTTAATTTGTTTTTAGTAGATTCGACAAAAAAAGAAGAAAAATGTAGATTTGATCTTTTCCTAATTAAATATATCGATATATCGAATACAAGAAATAGTTGTCAAAATATCGAATCAATCCAATATATTGTATGACAAAGATCGAATATATTCGATTTATTGATGTTAAGTGAATATTCTTTAGTGGCAGTAGGCGAGTTGACTCAGCTAAAATAAGGCATTTTGTTTGAGCCTCAAATCAATACCGGAATTCTTAATTGCTACCGTAACAAATGGACTTCAGAGGGGAACACGTCGACAGTGACGTTGAATGGGGAAGAAGCGAGTCGCGACCGTTTGAAATAACCAAAATTCCAAAGCGAGGAAATACATTGACAATCCGTAACGGAGTGTTTCATTGTGTCAGATCTGTAGGAAGAGCGCACGCTATTCTTCATCACTCATCTACCAATCCGACTAAGTCTGCACTTCACCGAAATGGGGGTAAATTGATGCGGCGATGGTCTGGTCCCAGCGGAACGAAAACTGCGAGGCGGTATCGGGGAGAAAGGGCGGAAATTTCGGAAACAACCATTCATCACACCGGAAAGACGGGAAGGCAAAGCTCTGGGGATGGAAGGCTCCACTCCAACTTTATAAACTCAAGTTGTAATTGGGTGTAAGTAGAGGGGGATATCAGTTTGTATTTGAAACTGAGTCAGGACGCGTGCTCGGCATCTTTGATAAGTCCCATCGACGGAAGCTAACTCCTCCCTGTCGATCCTGAGAGACTTGAATTTATGGGTTTCCCTCAAACTCATCGAGGCTTACTGCTGATTGAGGCGATACCGATGAATCGGACATGGGAACCGCTTATTGTCATCTTTTCCTGGTTCCTCATCGGCTCTCAGTTGGACACCATATTTACCTAAATGACTAACCAAAAACCTCAATCCCCCGAAATCGTTTAAAGAAATCATTCCATCGCCTGCCTGGCAAGCGGCACAGGTGAAATAGTATCGATCGATCTGCACAACGGAAGAGGTATTTCTGGGAGTCCGATGATGGAACTAAATGTAAATTTGAAACCATCTATATTTACAGTACAAAATTTGTATTTAATACGCTTGAAATAACGTATGAAAAAATACTTGTAAAATCTTATGGAGAATAGGCTCAGTGGCAGCACTGATCCGTAGCATATGTTCAGAACATTCATGTACAAGTTATCCTGGAAAACCCCCTTCCACCATCCAATTTCCTCAGGCAAAGGTTTCAAAGACAAGATTGCACCACATTGCCTTTGTAAATTCTGAATTTGAAATGAAAAATCACGTTTTGTGAGCGTTTTCAACTGAATCCTCATTGAGCTGTGTATTCAAGCAAGAAGTTGACACGAAATTTCTCTTCAACGTCAAAATGTCCACTTGCACTTTGTGTCCAATTCTACTGGGTCTGCTTCTTTCCCCCAAAATATTTACGACCTTATTCCTCTTGTGTAAGATGCAATCTGGGCTGCGCCGTGTAATCATACTGAGTAGTTTTTTTTTGTACTTAATGTTATTTTTCAGCGTGTGGCGTTGCAAAAAGTTAAAAAGATCGATTCTTATTATTTCTACTTAAATTGGACTGTCTAGCTTGTCGAAAAATACAAGGACCCGCTGAATGAGCCAAGAACAAGGGAGATTGGCAACAGTCTAGAGTCTGGTCCTGTTCTAACTGTTGATATTTTAACGTAACAGGTACGAAACCAACAGCTGATGTGCTCTTTGCCTCGCCAGATTTCATCCCTCCCTTGTGCCCTCCGCCTCAACATTGTAATATTCCATGGTCGGCAACAGTTCTCCCCTGAGCCCGCAGCTTCTACTCGAACCTCTCCGGGTTTCTCTAAAATGGCAGAACGTACCGTTCGAAAATGATCTTTCATAATATGACTCAATTGATGAATGCTGCAGGTCATACAAGCAGTGAGTTGGTGGCGAGGTTGCGTGAACTGGTTGACATAAACTGGGAAGTGAAGAACGTCCTTACTAAGGACACCATTGGGAGTTCTGGGTGGTTTGGGAGTATCGCAGGCCTCCTGGATTAGGTATATTTTCGTGATACGAAAACTAATAATTAAGGTTCTAATTTAACAAAGATGAGATATCCTTCAGCCGAATTATTTACGGAAATTAAAGTCCTGCCACTTCATCATTTGGTCAATGAAGCCACAATAATCAGTATTCGTAAATGAGTAAGAGAAAACACAATAAGGTGCCATTCATGTAATAGGGAGCCTCGCGAGTACGGCCCAAACCCTGCCAGAATTGCCATTATCTTTGATGATTCAACAACACTTTGAAGCTAATAATAGACTAAAACGTAATAAGAATATGTTCTCATGTGGCGATTCCAACACCCAATCGGTTTCAAGAGTTGGCGTAAGAGGAAGACAAAACCCGGTTCGAACTGTGAATAACTGGCGACTAAATACAATTTGGTGAAGGATCGATCGTGCACACCAGATGGCTTGCGTTCGGGAATTAATAGTTACGACTACGACTGCAGGACCGCTTTCGATACCTTTGTACCAGGCGGAGCGAGGCTCCCTACACCTGTGTCAACATTTTCTCTGTGAAACCGTGCAAGTGTTATCACTCATTGGAAACATTCATCTCTTGATGGCTCCCGCAGGTGACGGATTCCCGCGATGAACGTTTCCCGGCGATCGAAATGCAGATGGCCGATTATCGAGTTGAATTAAGATAAAGCGAGGCTTGATCGCTCTTTATGAAATCCTTCACAACTGAGCGCACATTAATTTACTAGTAAGTAAACGGCAGATATGAACCTGTAGTGAATTGTTTCAAACTTCAGCTATCTGAATAATATAATATAATAATATATTATATTATGTTATGTACTCAGAAAATACAAAAAAAACTCTGTGTAAAATTTGTAAATATAAGGCCGGAAAAAGTTATGATATCCAATTTCCCCACACCCTTTACCTCATTAAGGAGCAAAGCATAATCGTAAGAGTACTTTTGAAGTGCGATGAGATTATATAGAAACTAAAGAGATGTTCTAACCACTTCACAAGCACCGTACCCCTTTCGAAATCTCCGCTTGGCGAGACGTTTTTATAACTAAATATCTAGCTATGCAATCATGTAGCCCCTGGATTAGAAAACTGTCCTTATACAAGTGTCAAAAAGTGCGTTGAATTCATCAAAAATTCGTACTTATGTATAAAAATTACAAATAAAAAATGGCATACAAACAAAAATGGATTCGAATGATGACAAATGTAACAAAAAAATGACAAAGAGGAAAAATGAAATCTGTCAAGTGAAAAATAGCTGTGTGCCCAAATCTGTTATAAAGGTCTATACATAGACCTACATAGGTCTACACACATGTGTGTCCAAGTCCACTATAGAGGACGTCGACTATTCGGTGGTCAAATTCATTGAATCTTCTATCTATTCTATCAAATTCTATTCTATCTTCTATCTATTCTGTTCTATCAAACTGTTCATTAATGGGGGGTTACTGTATTCGCCATTTGATTCCTCCATGTAATAGCCACATATTATTGAATAATGACACTACAGTGAGATCGTTTAGTGAGATCATCATTTTGTGCACTTCAATATTCACACACTTCTAGTTCACAGCTTTGCATAAGCCGTGATGGGTCTGTCTTCGACATATTCAAGTGAAGTCGCTTGTTCTGTTTAACTATTTCAGATCTTTTACGTTGAAGTTGCTTCCTGTCAGAAAACCATCATCAAACTCCTGCAGTTTGCTCACCAGGACTCCTGTGAAGTGCGCATACAAAATCCACTGTTATTATTGTCACAGGAGCAACCTCATTACCGCTATCACACATGACATTTCCATAATCAATTCTATAGGGGGCCAGTCTTCGGGAGTAAATGGCGCAACCTGATGATACGATAAAAGATTTTCAAGCGTCGTTGAGGTAGAGGTTTCAACCCTTGTCCGCACCCGGTTGGCGAAGAAAAAAAAAACCAATGAGGGTAATTTTCTTACCTCTTCCAAACGGAATTCTGATCAAAGTGAATCGCTCGAGTTTGATCGGTAAAGGAATCTCATTTGTCAGAGCTTCAATGCGGGTCCGAAGGAACTGAAAGGGGAAAAAACCTCTCATACTGCAATATTGACACTGAAGATAGGGGTTTGGAGAAGGCACGTCCAAGAGCTGGTACCGTCGGCCTCTGCATAATTAACCTTCAAGTACCTCGAACCCTTCCCGTCTCGTGCCCTAAAGGGGCTCCGGCAACTGTTATTATTTCACAAGTGCGCAACAACAACCCCTTCCGGCCAGCCATTCCCTGTTCGCACCTAACCAACTTTTCTTCCATTGAAGTGGTTTCTGCATACTTTATGATCATTTCAAATTGGTCGTTACGCCTCACAGGTTGTTGTGTAAACGATTTTTTTTTCTCGACTATTGTACGTTACCGCATAGCTACGATATGCCACCTGAGATGCCGGTCGTGGTAGCGGCTGCGGGCGGGTTCAAAAATGTGAATTGTTAATTCGTACGGTAGCCCTTCCGCCCAGGTAGGGGCTGCTGTGTAGGTTTTTTCCACCCGCAGTATTTTGAAAGATGAATGACACATCGCAATATCTTCGTTAATTGTTACTTCTCATACAATCCAAACCTAGTGTCGCGCTTTGAACATGCAGGGTCTTGTAGTTCAATTACAACACGATGATTTTCGGTCAAAACGCAAATATATGTATGTTGTATTTGGCGAAAACGAAATGGCGATATGTACAGAGCAAATGTGATGACTGGATGATATATATACAAGATGGGGTTGCTTGCAACCAATGAAAACGACACAAACACGTTGTGATCCTCGTAAAGATCGCACAGACGATATTTGAGTACAAAATATGCGGAAACTGAATGGCGGGTGAAACAATGTAGAAAAGAAAGGAAAACCGGTCACTTGGTACACGTAGTCAAATGACAAACAATACTGGTTTGATATGAGCTTGACTCGAATAACGGAGCAAAAGCAAAAGTAAAAGTGGTTGGCAGTAAGAATCGAGTCAGGCATAATATACTATATATTATATATATATTATATATATTATATAGTAAAAACTGACTGGGGGAGGGATACAAAACGGGGCTTCTGGCATGCTAAGAAAAAGCCAATAGAACGCTAGTGACGAGATGATGGCCTGCGTAGGGTAATGGTCGAATGGTAGGAAGGATTTACGGTTTGCAAGATAAAGGATTACGGGGACAACAATTGATTTTGAAAGTGTGTTTTTCCCAAGGTGATACTTCGTGAGATTAGAAAGCCACTCAATGCTAGGTTTTAACGGAATAATGGGAGAATAACAGATTTTGAAAGTATGTTTTTCCAAAGGGACGGTAATACTCCAGGAGATTAGAGAACAAGTTAGTTTGGGAGATGGACATGGAATTATCATGAACTGAGAGGCTGCGGCCGAACACCTAAAGTTCAAAGGAACACAGTTCTATTTAACTGACAGTTGTTCCGGCAACTGCGAATTTTAAATACAAACTCTTGATTTGAATTGTGTGTTTCAACGAAAGTCCCAATTCCCTTACAAACGGAACATATTCAATCTGCCATTTAAGGAACATCAGGGTAATCCGACGTACCGCAACGTAAATGCCACAGCTTGTGCCTTTTTTTCTGTAGGGAACAACCCATTGGAATCCTTGTCATTTCGATGAAGCAATGTTGTAGCACTTTATGGATAAGAACGCGGTGATAGAGTAATATTAGATTTATTCGTAACAGGAAGAAGATTGAGATGGAGGATATAAGAATATAACTGTGCACGGCATGCCGTATGACCAGACAGTTGGTACGTCTGTTCCTACGAGACCGCACAGTTTACATGACGGGATACTACGTCCTATTTCAGAAATAAACTCTATTCATACATTGGATGGCCGATTTCCTTGAAAGATCGTGTCATTTGTGTGAGGGTAATACCATGCCGTAAACGAAATTTAGTGCTCTATTTCTTATCAGCGACGTTATTCTCTGACAAGAGAAAAGTTCGCTGTAAAAAGTCGTTACTTTAATGCAAAAAGAAAAAATTAACCACGAAGAGCCTTCCCTGAGAAATTTATTTTCACTTGGGCGTGGTTGGGCGTAATTAGAATTGCAGGCGGAGTGCATGTGCATATCCAAGGGTGCACTTAGGGAAAGGCTTCCCTTGTTAGAGGGAATCTCTAATGATTCCCACCCTTCAGCTGACAAGAGCTGGGGCCTAAGGCCGAGTCCGTCGGTTCGGATTTTATTCACCCTCCGTCACAACAACGGATTGTTGACTTTGCGGATTATCGTTGAAAAAATAAAAAACTGAAAGCTCGCGAAACAACAGAATGACCCCTTTTTTGGAGCGGGAAATCCGTTCTCCCTGCTCTGGATAACCCAAACTAAACAATTGATTTTTGAATGGAAAAGGAAAAAATGGAATTTTCCACTTGACTAAGGGACTTTTTTGTGCACGAAATCAAGAATTGATTTTCATGAGGAAACATAATCAATATATAATATATCCCAGTCCGTGTAAAAATCACATAACTTTTACTAGCAACTAATAATATAATACGTACATGTGTAGTAATAAAAACGTCTTACAATGGCATACAGGTGTCATAAAATATATTATATTTTTGTTGTTGAAGTTGAACAGACCTGTACAGGCAATAATATTGCATAATGCAAGAATGAATTAAACAAATTAATAAAATGATAAATTATTCCTGTATTAGGAAATCTTTTTAAATGGTGAATAACCGGGTTTTTAAGTTTATATACCTAACTCGGCTCCCTTAGGACCTAGCGAGTTGAATTTCTTGAAAGGCACTTGCTAAAGTTGATACGAAGCTCTGTGCGAAATTGCAAGTCAATCGGTGAAGGTGGAAAGGCGGTAGCCTTGTACGGGTATAAAACAGGGGTTTCGAAGTTATATAACTTGGCTCCCTTCCGACCTAGCGAATTGAATCTCTTAAAAGGAACTAGCTACAGTTAATTCGAAGCTCTGTGCGAAATTTCAAGTCAATCGGTGAAGGTGGAGAGGCTGTATGAGAAGAAACATGGTATGGGGTTTTTGAAATGATATAACTCGGCTCCATTTAGACCTAGCGACTTGAAACTTTCTATTATTGTATCAGAGAAGATCTTCGCCAAATTTCAATAGATCGGCTGTAGGCCCGTCGAAGTGGCCAAAATTATCCAAAATTAGCCTAAATTTAGTTTTTGGTTTCTAAACGTTTCCTGGGTTAATAAATTGGGTTAAATCTTTCAAATGGGGCTAGGTAATGTTATTAGGAAGGTCTGTGCAAAATGTCAAGTCGATTGGTCCTGTTACCTAGGCTGCCTAAAATTTCTGTTCCTTTGTTTCTAAAGTTTGTTTGGGTTGAGATAATGGGTTAAATATTTTAAAAAGCCCCACCTCATTGGTTATAAAAACTTCTGTTTGGTCCTGGAGGATTATCCTCATCATGCGTTACCGATACCCGATTACAAATTGCGTCAACTACCAGAGCCTGGTGCGTCAACTTCCACCAGTTTCGAACAGACCTAAAACAAAAGGAACTCTGAACTTGGCTCGTGACTTGGCGCGGTACGCGGTATCGCCAGGCTCGGACAATAAGTTAACGACTCAAGTTTGACTCAAATGAGATTTCAAAACTTTCCGAGGTCTCTCACTCTCAAGTTGGACAATAATTAATTATACGGGGCTCAAGAGACTTATGAGAGGGTTTGCCCGACGAATGGACCAGTAGACGTAACTAATGACTTATTAACGGAGGCACTCGGATGCTAAGAATGATCATTTTCCGCAGCTCCAACAAAGGAAGACCCCTTTACCCTCATTATTCCCCTCTCATCGCTCCAATGGAAAACATCCTGTTAGCGCCTTTTGATTTCCACTGGCGAAACTCGGATTTGATTAATAATGAGTGTTTCATTTGAAGTGACGCAGGGATATCTATAAGGCTAGAGGATAATCTAGAGGAACAAAATCCAGGCGAACCATCCGTTGTAGCGAGTGGAGGATCAACACAGTTACTGCAGTGAAGCCGTCACTTCACTACAGGTGGTTATCAACACACCAGGAGAGCAGCGTTTCCACATTCCTGTAATTTCCCCTATCAAGAAATAATTACTTTTAAGATGGAAAAAATTGAAAAAATCTACAGTCATGCAGCATGGTTATAAGAGTGAATTTTCGAAGAAATGCCTGGTTTTGTGTAACCAATGGTTCATTATCAAAACTCTTTGAGATCGTAAAATGTACATTCAAGTTTTATATTTAAACTCTTTTTCTCAAATTTAATTTACTTAAATCTTCAAAGTTTTCAAGAAAATCTTCAAGATTTCGTTGGATTCGTAATGTTCGGGGACCAGTGAGAGCGATGTTGGTGGAAATTCGAAATCGCTGCAGCAAAGATCCATGGAACCTTCGGGAGGACCATAAAAAAGAGCAATATAACGTACAACTTTAGCCAGAATAATTCCATGGGAATGGTGGTTCAAGATTGCAAGGAGTTTCCAACTCCAACGACTTGAAATCTCAACTGCAAAAAGAGCTGTCTAAGACTTAGTATAATGAGATGGTCACAACGGAAGTTCCAACGGACTAATTGCTGAAAACACTACAAACTGAGTTTTCAATGTAGGAATAACTTAAGCGTCAGGCGTGAAAGGGCGTTTCCTGACACTTGCCTTGTATGCTCACAGTAGTTTCCTACCCTCCAGGATAGAATCTTAAAGTGCTTTTTCAGCTGCTGGCTACCTCCAGAATCATCTGCGTTAGCGTATGAAGAGTGAGCCTCTTGATTTCCTGTGTTTTTCGATAGGATACTTCCAGAAAAATAATGAATGAGATTTCCAAAAATGTATACTCACGTTTACTAAAACTTATATTATTGACTTAGCAAATAGTGTACGTTGTTTTAGTGTGTTGAATATACCACTTTGTTTCCAAAAGAGCCTTGAACAGACGTCGGATTCGACGTAGAGATTCATGAGGTAGATGTTTTCTAATGTCAAATCGCCTAGAACCTGAAGTAAACTAATTAACTAATTTTTTGCGTATTTTTCAAGTTTGCGGGATCCCGCGGGATTGGAAACCTTGCGGGATTGCATTCCCTACTTCCAACCGTTCTGTGTTTAGGCGTTTCAAAGAAAACTCGTTTGCGAGTGGGCCGACGAAACCTTCTGGTGGATTTCGACAACATTAATTTCCTCGCTCTCACTTAACGTTCACGATTCAGTGAGTGCAATTAGACCAAATGGTATCGTTATCACTCATTAACTTAAGAGATACTCAGAATTCGAGTTTACTTGTTACGCAAGTTCAAGAAGATTGTGATTGCGACCCCACTCCCCCTCGACCCGCGAAGACCTATTACTGCGGACCACATCAAAGCCAATGGAAAGACCAAGTTCCGCTCAGCAAATGGCAAAGTTGGGGAACCGGTGGAACCGCAATGGAAGATAATTCACCCTTGGTTGAAGGCGAGCCCTCCAAAAACTCCCGAGCTAAGGCCTCCCGGAGTTGAAGACCTCCGGTAAGAACAATAGCCCTTGAAGGATGTGCCAAATGTGCACGCTTCCCCCATTGTCTGCCCAACCCCTCTCCCGTGGATAAAGTGGCCTTTTGAAACCAAGGAAATTTTCAAGAGCGGGAGGTATTATAAGTGCAGGAGAACAGACAACAAGCAAGGGGAGGGTCCCTTGTACGTGTTCAAGAATCGTGCTCGCTTCGTGAGAAATCTTTTTTTTGACGCCCTCTTTTGCACATACGCTCATTGTTAAACACACCCGAAGTCTAACACCGAACGCTTTTCACACTCCGACCTATTGTTCGGATATGCCCCAAGTCTAGCGACGATTTCACTAATTAGAATTCTTTCACAAAGCACAAAAAGCTCACATTATCATTTGTGCACATGAAATTAATTGCATCTCATCGCCCTCCCACGATGAATACAATATCTTACACTATCCACAATACACAATAAATCAACAGTGAATAAATAACAATTCCCAAATTTTTCAGGAGGCGTCCCAAATTGTGTCGCTTGCTCGAGGATTAAATCCTCGAAATCCTGAAATTTTCAGGCTTGATACCGACCTTGTAGGAGTTACTTTAATAATGACTATTGCTTCTTCATTCACGCGACACTTAAGACAGAAATCCGTTTCCGCGAAGTTTGCTCAGAGCACATGGGGTAAGATGTTCAGTGACCCGGCTATGCTGCTGCAAAATGCTGGGGTTTCAATAATTCGGAGCGGCTGAAGGGGTGCTGCATATGTTCATTCGTCGTCTTTTCCACTTTCTTGGATTCGCTCCCAATTATATTTTGCTTCTGGAAACTGAACTTGACCTAATAGCGTCGTACACCTGGAGTTGCACATTAAGTACCTAGTCAAGGTGGCTGGCCTACCAGATACAAGACTCGTAAAAATATTAGCGAAAGAACTAATTTCAAGGAATATTTACTGGGCAAAGACATGGGAGCTGATGTCGTTGAGGTACGATCTGCCAAACAATCTCGCCTCCTTCGATCCGTTACTTCTGAGGTCGGGCGTGGGACAACTTCTGGCCAGGTTTGAGGAAGGAAAGTGGCACACTGCTGAGCAAAGGGTGGAAATGTTCGAGAGGTTTACACTCTATACAGAGACACCTGCAAAAAGCTGTGCAGTTTGGTGGATGACTCCGAAACCGACCTCAACACACGCAGATGGCTGTTCAAGATCCGAGGCGAGCTGTTGCACTTGAATGGTAAATCATACGCTACAGAAAGATGCGAGGAGTGTTCTTATGCAACAAGCCCGAACTTTTATTTCAATAAACTTTTTCTTCTTTATCTTATTCTTGCTTCTTGGGCTCAAAGAACCCAAAAGTCATTTTTGGCTCAAATGAAACTTTTTTCGTGAATTTTTTCGAATATTTACTGTCAAAATTAATAACGCCTATTTTGAAGAAAACTGTCATTTTCTAGTTTTACTTCTCTCATCTGACGTTTGAATTTAACAAAGTTCCACAAAATACGACAGGAGTTTTGAATGGAGCTTATAATTGCAATCAATAATTTAATATGTTTGTCTATTCGGAGGGTTGTAGGAGGTTGTAAAGAAAACGGAAAAGAAGTTTTTCCGAGCTTTCGGCTTTAATAAGCCATCTTCAGGGAACAATACATACCCCTGAAGATGGCTTATTAAAGCCGAAAGCTCGGAAAAACTTCTCCTCCGTTTTCTTTACAACCTCCTACAACCCTCCAAATAGACAAAGGTTTTTCAACCAAGGAGGAAATGAACAAAACAACAAATTAATTTAATATGTAGTTGGGACATAATAGTGAAAGTAATATGAGTACAAAAAGGTGGGTTGATCAAAAGGAATTAATGAGAGAGAATTAAGTCCTTAATGAGAAGACCAAACGACGACGGTAGTGGATGAGCTTTGTGGGAATATGACTAGAACCTTTGGATAGCCCATGTGTCTTACTCCAGCTGGGAATATGTTAGACCACTACCAGACAGATCTGGTTCGGTTTCTCAGAAGTTTCTGTTGATTGAGAATAATATTAAATCTCGTATCAATATGTGTTGAGGAAAACACAGGTGAGGCCTTTAGACTAGGGATGGCCGATACCGATTGCGATTAATCGAAAGATCGATTATTTGCTACCGATACACCGTCTTAATCGAATCGATTAATTTTAAAAACGATTATTACAGAATCGATTGTTTGAAACCGATTTAAATCGGTATCGGAGGTTAAACTAAAAAATGCAAAAAACTTGTGCTAAGAGCGTTAATGTTTGCCTCACTTGCCGGGCCGGCGATGGCTGCGGCTCTACTGTGACTGCGTGACTACCTTTTCATGTGATTTTCTAAAGCATATATATTTTAATATATTTTCATTGTTTTAGGAAAAATTTTGTCATTTATTTTTATGAACATTTAAGGGCTAACATTAAAATATTTACTTCTGAAAATTTTGTGGTATTATATGGTAACAGTTCCCCTCACACATCTCTATGCACTAGAGGTCCAGTGCTATTTTTTTTAAATTGTTGCAATGAAAATGATCTTTCCCCAATATAATAGTGTCGAACTTCCCAGACTTCCCCCATAGTGTGACATGTGAAAATCGATTCGATTAATCTATGAATCGATTTTTTTCAACCGATTAATCGGATAACCGATTAATCGTGTCTGTAAAACTATCGATAATTCCATAATCGATTATTTTGTCCCCGTCGGCCATCCCTACTTTAGACCAATAAAACTCCCTTCAGAGGTTTCTGATGGCAATAATGAAGTGAGAAATTCCAATAGTGAAAGGCTATCGACCACATGTTGGCCGAACAGAGTCGTCTTAACCCCGAGGAAAGGTTCTTCCTTGAAACAAAGCACATCCGGGACCCCAGAGCTTCGGCTAAGTAGCCTAGGAATGGCGCTCCGCTCCATTACACCGAAGGAAGGAGTTGCGAGTCCTGTGAAACCGGCGAGAGGGGTCCCAAAGGAAGTAACAGCTTCCTGTAACCCGAAACGGGGCCTTCTACCCGGGAACCTTGCCCCTTGGATATCCAACTTTCCCTCCCACTCCTCGCTCTTTGTACATCATGACTCACCGGATATTAAACGTCTGGTCGTAATTCCTTGACGGTAATCCACTGTGGGGAACGTCGAGGACCGGAGGTATATCTGCCCTGACGCGTCATAAAATGTAAATGGTCACCCCCCGGTCTCGCGCACGCCGTTTTCTCAATGCGAAAGTGATTTACTCCCTCCGACACTCGGAATAATGTAACCCGCTGTGCTGAACTGTGGTTTTGCCCATTTGAATCGTACCACCATCCCGAATATCAATGTGCGAGTCATTGAAACACAGTTGCTCACGGGTTTCCGCCTCACGTTAGGTTTAGCTGAATAGTTTTGTATATTTGTCAAGTCATCCGAATATTTTACTCATTCCAAAACAAACTGCATTGAAATGATGATAATAACATTGAGAGATCAGTAATTCATAGATACGTCTGGACAATAATACAATTATTGTATCTAATGTGATTTCTGACTTATATGCAGATGAAAACTACGGTCTTGTAACAACTGTAACAATATGAACTTCTCCACGACTTTTTCAGCGTATAATTTATTACAGTAATTGACAATTAATGATAATTGAAATAAACGCTCCAATTAAATTGACTTGCATGGGAGAGAGGTACAACACGTCTAGTGGGTACATTGCGCTACATACAGCTTTTTGCGAGGTTCTTCCGCCCTCAGCCATTAGAATACCAACGACTCGAGTTATTTGACGCTTCAGTTGCTGAGGGACTGAGATCCCGTTCTTGGGTAGTAACCAGAATTTCCTTCAGTATTCATTAACTTACATTCTATCGGCCCTTTACACTGCCGCCAGTCTTCTCCAAATTGCTCGAAAAGCTCTTAAATAAGAGACTCCTACAGATCATAGAAGAACGCGAACTGATTCCGAAACATCAGTATGGTTACAGAAAACAGCACTCGGATTGGTATTAATCAAGTCCACAGAATCACAAGCATAATCGAGAGAGCGCTGAAAGAAAGAAAAGTCTGCTACGCCGTTTTTTCTGGGTGCCACCCAGGCGGTCGACAAAGTGTGGCATGTAGGGCTAGTTTATAAGCTTCAAAAAAATACTACCAACAAGCTATGCAGCACTGCTTGAGTCATAATAATATTATGACTATAATATATTATATTATCTTGCTGACCGATAATTTCGAGTTGTACACGATGACGCATACTTTACCTGCTATATACCAGCTACTTGGCAGAAATTGAAAAAAACACAACTACCACTTTTGGGTAGGCGGTCAAAAATGTGTATCCATAACAAGCTCGACCAGTACAAACAAGTCCTGAGACCCGTATGGACTTATGGTGCCCAATTGTGGGGTGCACTGTCCCTAACATTATTCAGCGCTTCCAGAATAATGTTGTGCGTTCATGCACAGTTGCATACTGATACTTTCGTAACGACCGATTACACTACGAGCTTCAAGTGGAATAGGTCAATAAGGTCATACGCAAACAAGCCATCAACCACTTAATGAGGCTACAAGATCACGTCAACGAGGATGTGTCCGACTACTAGACACAGATGGTCTACTCGGAAGATTGAAACGTTCCAAACCGCATGAGCTTTCTCAACTGATGTGGAAACGTCAGAACAATATAAGACTATGTGATGTACTTTAGTTTTAAACAATTAATTTAAAATTACGTAGGTACTTAAAACTTACGTACTAAAAACATATTCGTGTAAATGATGGATAAGCAATCAAGTGGATATTATTGCAGAGTGTGCATCCGACGTTCTGTAGGTATGTACATAAGTGCGAGTCTTCAAGTTTTTTCCTCCTGAAAGCAATCGACGTTGAAAGGTGTCAAGAAGAGGGAATGAAACGTCTCTCGGAAGAGAATGAAGGAGGCAAAAAAACCAAGCACTGTGACAGCCTAATAAAATGGGTTTCAACTTCGGATCTCTCCAGGAACTAACTCTCGACGGTTAACACGTAGCGAGGGAACCTCAATCGATAACGTAGAAAAGCGTTGTAGGGGTGGGAGCAAAGGACTGCGGACAATTAGCATGCAAGGAGTGGATTCAGCAGGGCCCTCCCTCTCTGAAGACTAATATTTGTCCAAGGAGGATGGGAAATTCCCCTTTAGTTTAAATTGAATGGCTTTTATCAACCACCCCCCCTCTGACCAGCCATTGTCTTGCGCTTTTCCTCCCCCACAACCGTAGATGATATTTTGGTATTCAATCCGCGACTCGGTTAGCCGGAGATTCACCGAAAAACGAGAGACGTTAGACGCCGTTATAAATAATTTCTTTCGAAGGAGGGTTTGATAAACCTCGAAGATTTTTTTTTTTTTTTTTTTTTCAAGGGGGATACGACCATAAATATCGAAAAGATTTTTATTTTCTGGGTTACTCCCTCTCGGTAATTTTTTTGCGATGCAAAACGGAACACGGCGCTCAGAAATAACGAGGTATCGAGGATTGAATTATGGTAGAAGAACAGTACTCATGATGAATCTAATTATTTGAAAACGCTGCAGTTTCGTACAAGGGTTTCATTATTTTTGTTTTGATATCGAACAGTGCACGAAGTAATTGGAGTAACGAGGTAAAAATCCTGTGTTCGTTCAAGAAGGGGAGTAGTCAGTAAATGGCCGTTCTGATTTCTCACCAATTTCCCCACTAAAGTCCAAACGACCTAATAGTACATTATTGTATGAATTATAAATATTACGAATTTGGTACCGTGAATATTTAACAATAGCCGGTGCAACCTGAATTTCAGCGGCTGTAGACCAGTATAGCGCAAATTTATAACACAATATACCGATTGAGCAGAAAAATGTACCAGTTGACCGCTCTTGAGGGATCTTTCTGCCACTGGTATGAACAGTATATAATTTATTTTCAGTTTCTGGTATAGGAAAAGAAGTCTACGAAAATTTCCATCTCCCTCCCTGGATCTCGTTCCCGCTATTATTATGCCCCATCATTCATTCATTTTATTCAACTATTCCCTAATAGTTCGTTGTTCTTGTCGGTGCTAGATGTCCTTGAAAACCAGCAAAGTTTTCGTATCGATTATTGACACAATTTATTATTTAACCCTCTACGGCCAGATCTGGCGAATAGAGTACGGCAAGCACAGTAAAATTTCCATTAATCCTGGTGGCGCACCGCTGAGTAACCTCCCAACCTAACTAACCTCCTTCCAAACTAACAAGCATCATGTCAAGTTCAACGCCTGCCGATCAGTTATTATTCGACAGGTAGCCGGTAAAGTCCTAAAAACGCGACCTGGTGTATTTCGTACGCCATTCTGGCCCCTTCCGAGTACCAGTCGGTTCTATTATTATTTGTGAACAGGACAACGTGATCTTCAGTGACCATCAATCCGATTCAGAGATTGATGGTGATGAACAGATTCCTCCAGAGGAAGTTGACAATTATGATCCCCCGGCGGCGATGACGAATTCGTTTTTGCACTTTTATGGTGCTAAACCAAATTTTAAACACTAATTCTTGTGTGACTGACTCATACACTGTTCATTACTGGGAGATATTTTTGAATTTCCTTTTTTCTTAAAAATGAACGGTTGTTCAAATTTATTGAAATTATTCCCCCCGTAATACGAGAAAAACATCTGGGAATCTTCTAAAATAGTGAATAAAGTTGGAGAACGCAGGTTTGAAACTGAACAGTCGGGGACGCAAAAAGAGGGTGACGTACTGTGTACGCCGATCTGGCCTAAGTATATGAAATTCAATAAATCGTGTATTGATTGAGGATATTGCAGGATATTGTACGACTATAATATAGTCGCACAATATTATAGTATCATGGAGACTTCAAATGATAGACCGATGTGGACAAATGAGCAGCGTTATATTCGATATGGTTTTTACGTGCCTTGGAACGTAAAACAAAGAATTTTGACAGAGTTGAAAAAGAAATTGACACATAACTCGAAAAACGTTACACAAAAGCGTCATACGAAATCGTCACGAAAATTTCTGATGATTTTCGCTTACAACCGATTCGTTGCTACGGAACTTTATCTGCGCCAGTTATCATCGTACAAAAATCGTTCACCACTCATTGGATAGCTCTCGATTTACCTAACCATATTACGGAGCCACTGCGGAGTGCGTGGCCGACAAGCTGCGGTATGAGCGTGATTGTTTAAATTATTGTTTACACACAGGTGATCATTCTCAATAATTTATATTGTCTATACGAAGCTTCATAATTTATGACGAACCCTACAATTAAGTATAACAACTACGCTACTGGGGTAGGTGATGTAGCATTTTTCGAAGGTTCTTGAATCACTTCTTTAAAGACAAAATGTCCCAATGTGTTGCAGACTCGTATGCAAGCATTTAATTCTCGACTGTATCAACAACAGGATGGAGTTGACGTTCTTTTGACATTTTCATGTCTTTGCTTTGGCACATAAACTGAAACGGGAAAAATTTGTTTCCTTGATTCACCCTTTCCCTCAGATCACGTCAGAACACAAGCGACAGGCTGGCCACTACGTCAGACGCACCTATGACGCACGAGCGTATGACGTCAGACGGCTGGCAGGAGGGCAACTAGTACGTCAAAGCCTATGCCGTAAGATCCTATGACGTCAGACGGCTGGCCGGAGGCCAACTAGTACGTCAGAGCCTATGACGCACGAGCGTATGACGTCAGACGGCTGGCAGGAGGCCAATTAGTACGTCACAGCCTATGACGTCAAACGGCTGGCTGGAGGCCAACTAGTACGTCAGAGCCTATGACGCACGAGCGTATGACGTCAGACGGCTGGCAGGAGGTCAATTAGTACGTCACAGCCTATGCCGTAAGAGCCTATGACGTCAGAGAGCTGGCTGGCTAGGTGATCGGGTTTTTCCATAAAGCCGCCTCATTTAATAATATCAAGGAAGATGTTTTGTAGTTTTGCCTTCTGATTAGTTTCTGAAGATAGGTAGGTACCTATGTACCTACTCATTATTTCTGCTAGGTTTAAGGAAGGATTTCCTTGGCTAGTAAGCCAGCAAATTAAGTAGGTACCTATCTACTTAGATTAACTTGTTCATAATTATTGTTAATGGTCGATTCCACTGACTCATTGTTGAAAATAATAAACCAAAAATGTAGCAGTGACAGTTTTCATTCCAAGTACCCCCTTCGAATACCTGTAGAAGAATGGATAAACGTGGTATCACGTTACAACAACGTTCAAAATGACAACAAAAGCTAAATCCTATTAGACGCTTTATGTACCTATCAAACATTATATATTTTCATAACGCCGTACAAAAAAAAATTAAAATAAAACTCTGTTGTGGAGTACACGCGGTATTTTCGGCTAACGTCGACGCGGCTTTTCACGTCACGTAATGATTTCACGTCATCCTCGCCCCGCAACCCTCCCGAGATAGGAACTAAAAGGAGGCCTTTGAAAACGTCCACATAAAAATGTCAAGCTCGGTTTTTTTTATTTATTTTTTCCACGGAAAAAAAAGCTGGTGAAAAGGGCTTGTTCGGTGAGCTTATGCCTCTGGGTCGTGCGTCTCTCAAATTCAATTATGCTCCAAACAACCTGTCCTGGAGCACCCAGCATCCCCCGCCGTTCTAACCCGCCGTCGTATTTTCCATTTACCTAAACAGGGTTTGACATTTTAACCTCAGGCATCATCCGAAGTGGATAACCGAAGCATAAAAAGGTCAAATAATAATGTCAGAGCTGTGGCGGTATTACGTCGATGCCGAACAATGGAAAGGCCCTTTCACGAAGCGTCAGGGAAATGTTTCAAGAGCCCAATGAGTTATGTTGCGGAGATTGATGTGCCGTTTACATCAATGGAAATACACGATGTTTGTGTTGGTAATCGTTGAAGGTATGTAAGATCCTGTACAACGGTTTGGTTATCAAATTTTAAATTGAACTACCTTGCTCTGTAGTGAAATACGAGGAGCAAGGTGTGCAGGATTTGTACGGGCCAAATGTATGTGATTACGTACCAAAATATACACATTTATCAATCCACCAAGTTATTTGACTACGGCAATACATGTTTAAGAAATTTGAAAACATCCAGCTTCCCAGCCAGGGGTTGGTAGCTCAGCATTGAAGTTGTCAGTCAATTTCTGGAATTTTGGGTTTTCTGGACGTATAGATACGTGAAGTTTGTTCTAAAGGGGATGTTGGTTGCTAGCCGGATACATTTATTCTGTGTAGGGTGGGTATCGGTTGGAAAAACAACGCTTTTACACATCGATATCTGAAATACATCGATGTTTTGGAACATCGTATGAAAAATATCGATGTTTTTACCGACAATATCTTACCTACTGTAGGCCCACCTACGTACAAGTGCCTACCTTGCTGTACATTTTGACGTGGCTATGTCTTACCGCTGGGGGTAATGACGAATTAGCTAAGGAAATCCGACAACTAATTTCCAAAAATTTGGTTACTCGGGAAAAAACTGTGATACGATACCAGTAAACAGCAACGGGCAATTATTATAAAAACTCTTCGGTTGCGTCCCATTTCACACAATACTAACCACACAATGTACATACTTAACGACGCATTCAAGTTAGGTATCTCATTTTTATCGTTAAGTACCTACTTTCTTTACTTGAGACATAAAACACGTATGTTACAGCGAGAAAATGAGACATATTCATGTACCGTTCCAGGCATAGCAATAACTAATAAACTAATAACTAATGAATCGGAAGAAAAACATCGATGACCAAAACATCAATGTTTAAAGGAAGACATCGAATATTCGATACCAATCCCTAGTTCTGAGTGATTTGAAAGTTCTTTAGGTGGGTCTGGGCAGCGTTCCAAATTCCTTTTAAAGCGAAATACCATTTTCCCATGCACAGAAAACAATATTGAGTTCAATACTAAACCACTCAAGGGTCAACCTGCATGTTATTATTCACCTTTGATAATATGTGATTCGAAAACTACATAAGTTATTGACTGAAGGATTTAAAATGTAGAAAATCTAATTATCGTTCAATTAAATCCCTTATATTTAATCAAAACACGTATAGAAGGGACGTAAGTAGGGACCTTGAAGGAGTAGGGAATTCTCGTTAAATTGTTTTTGGTAAAAATGAGGGAATACGTCTTTCAAGTATCAGAAGTTGCCAATTTTTCTTTAAAATACCGAATCGGAAAAATAAGGCCTCATTAAAAAACCCGATCTTCACTTTGTGGTGTTTATTACCAATATTGTTGATCGTAAAGTGAATTACACCATTCATTTCATCTTGGTTTTTTATTGGACTCAAATAAGATGATAATTTGGTTATTGCTTTCCGGATCGGTGCATTCCAGAAACGAGGAGTTTGAAGGCGTAATCGATTATGGAAAATTGATCGAAATCGTTTTATTGGAATTGTGTCGAATAGAACAGTTGGAGGGTTAAACTCACGTGTAGAGGGTGTGTTTGCGAAGGTTAATTGTAGAAATAACGTTTAATCATTAGGCATTTGTTTTTCAATGTTGTATATGAGTGCAATCGATTTAGTTGAATGGATTGTGGGACTGCATCGGTTGAATGTTCTGTACATACTGGCCGTGATGATTTCAGTGGTTTCGAGCGAACAGGGTCCGAACCATCAATGTGATCATTGCAGAATTGAAGAGACCAAATCATCAAACGCACATCCCGAATCGTTCGGCGGTTCGGTAAATTTATCGTTTACGACGCGTCGAGCGAATCGGCAATTGGAACACTCCGGCCGGTTGATCGGTTACCGAAAACTACGCGGTCAACGAACCAAAAATGACAAGAAAACCAAGGGCGAGCATGGGGTAAAAAATTGGAGACCGAAAAAATCGTCGTTTTGGGCGAAGAAGTCCGACAAAAGTGAGTCTTTAGTTTCACTTTGTAAATTCGACCTTTTGAGTGTTGTCAAAGTCGAAGGAGAGAAACGTGAATTTTGGATAGTTTTCAAAACTAGGACTTTTTTGGAGTTGTGTTTCTATCTAACTTAGTTCGTACCTATTGTTCCACGTAATTTTGATTTTTCACTAAACGCAGCTTCACACTTGAAAATTTCCTTTTAAAGCAACCGATAGAGTTTTTAAGGAACATTACACGTCCATTCTTAGCGTGATGTTTTCTCATTCTATCCAGGTTGTGAGCACACGAAGAAACCTTCGGCGAGATGCCAATGTATGGGGGCTCGACACGACCGTCCAAACCGTATTTCTAGCGCTATCATCCCTGGATGGATTTGTAACAAGAAGAAAAAAGTTGAATTTTAAACTAAGAACAGGCCACAACACGTACCTATTACATTCAAATCGGACCACTCTGTATAACTGTACTTTTAATGCTCAATTATTTTTATATTGATAAAGATGCCGTTGTGTTGCGTTATATTTTATTGAATATATAGAGTGACAACGTTTTGTATTGTAGTAATACATTTTTCCCATTTTTGGCATTATCCAGAAGCCATAGCTGTGAAATAAGTCTTATTACAATTAAATATTTATGAATCTTGTATATCATTCAAATAATTACATTTGAACTTTTTTGAATAGCATTAACACGTTCAACGCGGGTGATGTCATATGACATCATGCCGTCCTTTCCAGGGTACGAGTGATGTCATATGACATCAAGCAGATCTGGAGAGCGCTCCCTAACAACATTTCTCGTAGGAGCTGTTGTCAGCTGTTTTCCTTCCCGCGTTGAACGTGTTAATGAAAATAAAAATAAATGGGTTATGCACTGGGTATAATATTATGGCTCTGTACACTTCGAGCTTTTTACGGAAATAATTTGATGGTAGCATAACCCCAAGTGTAGTGTTCTTTGGTCCATCATGGCAGTTTCCACTGACAATTTAATGGATTCTAGCACTGGGCTCATCGAGTTACCAAGTGATGACTGGCAGTGAAGTAGCATTGGAGTTGCAACCCTGTCTAATTTAATTCGGTATAACGGAGTTGCAGGCACCGGGGGATTTGGGAAAGCTGTTCGTGAAAACTGAGGGGATAATAACTGATCATTATCCCGCCGACCTAAAAAAGAAGAAAAGGAGATCAATCAGGGTGGGGGTCTAATATTAATTTCATCACTCCCGTACTGGCTCCCACCGATTTTTATTTCACCTTGCGGGAAACTCCTCAGGCCCGCGGTATCGAAGTTGATTGGAAATTTCCGACCGAGTCATGAAATTTGGCTAATTGGAGCAATGATGTTAACGAACTAGACGTTCTGCGAGATGTAATATCAAAAGAGAGCGAGTATAAAGTTCCCGTGTGAAAACCGAGGTTTTTCTCGAATAACAAACATTTGATGTTTTTAGGTATGGAAATCGTCCTTCACAGGTTTCGGATGCAATTTTGCCTCCCGTCAAAAATTCGTATTCTACCCAAATTGAGTTGATACAACCCAAAAAGTAGGTACGTGCACTTGGAATGCCCTATATGAATACATGGACCTATTTTATTTTTTTAATTTCTTTATTTCTAATAAATATACATAGGTACAAACATAAAAATAGCTTCACAAGAAAATATTCCCCTATGTGGGCTACAAGCCCGAGTTAGGGAGAAGAGTCCCGGTACCTAGCCATACACAGGTCTCTCATAAACTGAACAAAAGTAAATAAGAACTTCTTTGTTGCCCAAAAAACATACACAACTCTTACTAATTTAATTAACTAATTTATAATTATTTACAAAGAAATTATTGAATTATTTTTACAGAAATTAGTAGATTATAATACTGTCAGTGAAATGGGATTTCAACAACTTGTTGACACGTTGTCTTGCAGATTTGTATATTTTGGTCTTTTTCAACATTAAGTAGGGTCATTGTAACTAAGTACTTCAAACACGGTTTTGATACTTGCAGCAGGAGCACTGAAACTCTGTTCTAAAGCCCAAAACGGTTTGTTCAATACGTAATCTAATTGTTCGAGGTTCCATGGTAACTTCTAGTGACGTTAGTCATTCTTATTTACAAAATTATGAGCAGATGACGGATATGCTGCTAAACTTGAATATTTATGGAAGATGTTGAACTTGCGGTGAGTGGGAACATTGAAGTAGGCTATATTATTGTGTTATATTGTGTTTTATTTCATAAAATATTATGATACGTTTCATATTATAATATGTATCATATGTACTACATTTTATTGAATAGTAGCTTATTAGTACATGTAATGTATTGAAGGAGCTCGTTATATTTCATCCTATCATGCTACCCTACCTTGATTAATCATCTCAAGTATCCAAATTAGTCCAGTATTCGGTATCCTCCGTGACTTATCACGGGAGTTCTTATTCCTTTAAATAATAAACCGATGTTCAGTAAAGCGTCGTGTGATTATCTTTGTACCCGTCATTGATTGAAAACCAACAAATCACAGACGCTGTTATAAATCCCAGTTTCTCCGTTACTTCATGTCTGTATACCCACACGTCTTAGTGTAAGGGGCGAGGGGATACCCCACGCGCATGATCGTAGTGTCTTGAAGGTTTGATTTCACACCTGCGCCGTGTCGACGTCGACCACAGAGCGTACATTATACACTTGTAAAACCGTACATTATTTAGATCCGTACATATTCCAACTTCATGGACAATTTCAATGTTTTATTACAGTAATAACTATTACATGTGAATCGTCGTGGGTCATTTAAATCATTCGGCTTGAGAGTTAAGTTTAGGACATCCCTAGGCGAATTCAGCCTTTTAACAACTATGAGGTACTGGCAAATTTTCAATTGAAATTCAGTTGAGAACACCATGAACAGAATAGGGAGGGGTGTGGAATTCAATTGTTTCGTCTGAAACAAAAGTTCAGCAGTTCTGTTATTAAAATTACCGAGTTGAGCGAATTCTGAATCGTTGCGGCGGCAGAACAATGAGATTTGTTCCGTGGTAAAAAAAGAAGAAAAGTTTAATTTGTCGGAATAGGGTTTCGCGGCGAAGGTGAGGGATGAATTACGTCTAACCCTCCCTCTGCCGACCTTCCGAAAAGCAAAAGTTAGCGCGAGTGAAAACACGTAGGAGCCTTTTTGAAAACGGAGTTATCTTGAGCGCGGAGAAGAGATAAGGGAGGAGGGCGAACCATGAGGAAGTAATGCAGCTACGAATAATTTAATTACGCGCAATAAAACTTAGTTAGAAAGGGCGGTGTTTCGGGTAGGGGTTGGTATCGGAGAGCAGGGGCGAAGTAAACACGGTCCCTGGAGGTTGGTTTGGGGAAAGCTGGATTGAGAGGAATCCCTTGTGTCCACGGTTAACTGCCCTTTTCTCTATCTCACTCACTCACTCTGTAGTTTCGATGTAAAAGCTGCACACGGCCAATTAAAGGCGTGCAAGTCTGCATAATAGAGCATGAACGATAAACTTTATGCCCTTTTGATGAGAAAGGGGTATTTGTTCAGGACGTCGAACATGCTGAGGGGCCTTTAGGAGTTTTACTATCGACTTTGTACCTTACACCTCTGTTGTCCACATGGAATAACCACAATATGAACTATTTAGACAAAACTATACGCTCAGTTTGTGGATAATACAAACAAAATCAGTAAAAATTGTTCATTTTACGCGGAGAAAATATTATATTATAATGATTTGAGAGAGAAACTGGAAAGGTCAGAAATTAGACGACTAAAATTGTTAGGAACCAACTCTTCGGACCTCTTCAGAATTCACATCAGAATTTGTAAAGACCAATATTTGTTGCGTCTAGTATAATTAATGTGATGTTATGTTCAGCTAAATACAGATCCAGGGTCCCCAGAAGAATTCATTCCCAGGTCTACTGCCGCCCAACTGACATTGAGGTGCTGTGGTTTCCTTCTGGACTTGTAACGTTGGTCATTTGAATTTCCAAACTTCACGTTCAATAAATTCACATAAATCGCAAAAATGAAACAGTCTGACAAGTGATACCTCATTTTGAATGTTTCTTTTACGCAGAAGACGATGGTGAATACAGAATGTCGAAATCTCATTCCATTCTCCGACTGGAGAAAATGTCGTTGTTATTCGAGATGTTCTTCGCGGTTCATCTGCTCTAATCAGATAACGGAATGAGATATCGCAATTCTGAATTCACCAACGTGTTCAGCTTTTAAAAATCTATGAACGGAGGTGGTACTCAGAGAAAAAGGATACTAAATTCGTAATAAAACCAGTTAAATAAAGAAATTTCACATAAATCCAGTTATTTCTTCTCAAATTCGCTCTTATAGTCATGCTGCATGACGGTGGATGTTTTTATTTTCGTAACCACATTACTGCCTCATTTCATTTTCTAAAAGGTTATATTTTTAAGTAGAATTCTATTTTCCTTTGTTGTTCTTTTTCGTGCAATTGACTAGAATATTCAATGGCTGTAAATAGTGAAGAACCACCATCCGAATTCATTCTCTATGTCAAACATTCAGACACGAAGATATCGGTCCAAGTTGTACAGTATTCATTCAATGGGTGATTCAGCGTAGAGCAGCTCAGTTTAACAAAAACTAGCCGTGAACTAATCAAGTTCAATTAGCCCTAAAAATATATAGTTGTTTCTTTGCCAATTCCTTAGAGTAACTGTATGTGTTTCATGAGCAGGTTTGTATTTTCAGTTGCGGAATCACAACGAATTTATTCAATTTCCTAATCAGACTCCGGACGAGCCGATTTTTGACAATTTGGATTTTGATATTTCGCTCCATCCAGTCATTTTCGTTTTTCTCCATTAATTGCTTATAGGAACGAAAGGCTCAATTGTACCTGAAAATTAGGTGTATAACTTTTGAAAAATTCTGAAATCCTTCATGGATAAGATTGACTGGTCTGAAGACAAATCAAGGCAAAAATTAATTAATAAATGAAAATTAAGGTGTAGGAATTCAGTAAGGACGTCCTCCTTGTAGATTATTGATAGACCATTCAAAAAATCTATTCACAATATTACTGGTTGGTTTATTTGGGTGTTTGGGGCCATCTGGGGTGTCCTGCTGAGACCCACCCACCCTGGCGGCGCTCTTCTGCCAGCTCCTAGAAACCACCAAGAAATATCAAGCCCGAAGCGACTCCTTTGCGCCATTGAAAACGGCCGATTGAGGATGGATACTCCGGAATGTCCATAAGCCGACCCCAACTTCTAACCGGGGAAAAGAGAGCTTCGCAGACCGGTGATAAAGAAGGGGAGCATCAAGTGGTGCAGAGTCAGCGGCTGTCGAATGGCAGGCGGGAAAGGGGAAATCTTGCAACTGCACAATTCACGAAGCGTTCCCTCTCTCATTTCCCACTTGTGGGCCAAAGTCGTTATTGGGCCCTCGCTTCTCAGCATTTAGGACCAATCACAAGATCGCACAGATTTATGCTTGCCTCGAGGGTTTTTTTTTCTTCGTGCGGTCGAGGGGCGTTGATGAATGAGTCAATGCAACCGCCCCTTCTAGGGCTCGTACGGTGTAATGATAATCAGACAGTTAGGAAGTGTTGGTAATGTTTGATAAAGACGTTTTAGCAACCCCTCCTGAACTCAAATGAAATGAGCAGTCGGAAAGTTAAGGTCATGAAGCATTACCAAATCAGCGAATTTTCGAAATAACGTACTTTAACATGTAGGTATGTAGTTTGATTAATAGTACTAGATTTCCATCATCCTGACTTTTCGAGGCTACAGAAAACCCGTTTTTTCTGATTTTCGCAAAAATATTTGTAAAATATTTTAAGCTGACGGTTTTATGCGTATTGCATGAAGTGATTTTTGGTCAAATAGACGAATATAATTTACCCATTTATAAGATGACCCTGGATCCAGGATTCTTCAGGATCTGTGCCAGAAGTATTTCGAAGAACAATGTTGTACAAATTCTGAAGCCATTCCAGGAGCCAATAGTTTATTTGTTTTTCGTGATGAACTGACACAGTGCTATTGACAAAGGGATAAGAATCGATTATGTACTTTCGATTTTGGATCCGTAGCATGAAATCCGCACGAATCCGTGGGGTGGACGTTTGTGGCACGTGAAATATCGTACGAATGAGCGTGAAAATAATTTCTTGGGAAATAATGACTTTTTTATGTATTCAATCGAGAGGAAAAGGTACAGAGCTGAAATATACGAGCATCGCGGTTCGGGAAGTGGTAAAGTAAAAAAATATGGTAATCCTCGTTCAGAAGAACGGTCGATTCTGGCGTTTATCATTCCGCCCATCCGATTCCCCGCTTCGGCCCGCCCTCTTCACATGCATGAAAGTTCATGATTCATATTTATATAAACCAATTCCGGGGTTTTCGCCAAAACTCATCAGTCTCCCGGTCCGCGCCCCCCTACGGGCTCTCTCTGACTTCCCTCATCTGAATTTTTAATTTTTCTCATCGGGAAACGGAATGGGCAATATGTCCAAACTGATGGGAGAGGGTGGCGAAGGGACCAAATCGTTGTGATCACTGAATTGAATTCTTCGGTTCATGATTTGCAAGACGAAAGAACGTTGTTTTTGGGGGAAAGACGTTGGAGGTACATACCGGTATGTACTAAACTTTTATCCAACTAATTGTACGTATAAACAATCATTCTGGTAAAACGGAGGTTCCTCGTGAAGAGTGTGCGAGCGGTCTAATGTTTGGTGCTCAGCCTCTCGGTTCCGGGTTCGATCCCCGGGCTGAAGCACTGATTTGGTGACATGCGATTTTATCAACTAAACGGATCGGCCGATACTAAAATGACACTTGACAGAAACATAAACACACTTCGAAAACTTGAAAAATAACGGAAGGACAACATGGTTGATATTGATAATTGAAAAAATTGAACGACACCTTCAAAATACTACTGAAACCTAGAAGAGTCGTGTGCACCCAAGTTTATCTTTGTTCCAATCACGTTCGGCCATCCTGACGGCTATTACGCGATACCTTTGTTGGTAATAGGCAATCATTACTCCCTACACATCACAGACGCCCTCGCATTGACGTGCGCTGCATTATTGAAGAGAAGGACCAGCGGTAGATCAGTAACTGTGTGGGAGGTGGCAGAATTCAAGAGGCAACTCGCGCATTTATCATCAATGTATTTAGTTCATAACCAAAAACTCTGCAAATTCTTGACACAACGGTTCATTATCTTCTTTGTACAGATCACCCTTCTGTCTAGATCACTAGGTCTAAATGTCTAGATCCTAAATGTTAGATTAATTATTATTATCAATTATCACTAATTATTAACAATTTTATCAAGTACCTACCTAGTGAAAATTATTATATTATAATTTATTGTTAGGTATTAATAATTTGTATTTATTATTAATTATGATTAATTAATACGATATAATTCTGGGGTTTTTAATACTACGTCGGTAATAATTTTTCTATAAAAGAAGTACCTACCAACAAACATTCGAAATTACCTTCATTTCCGTAGCACGAAACGCACCTCAGAACAACAAACTCGACATCACTTAAGCCATATGATGTTCCAAAGAGCTTGTTAGTATGAAAATGGACCTGTATTTCAACAGTTTGATTCACGATCGGGTTGTGAGGCACAATCTTTGAGCCCTCATTGTGAACGAACGGCTGGTCGTACAAAGCTGCGGATGGTCTTAAAAAATTCTACGGAACAAACTCTATCGAAATATGAAATAAATTCTTGACACAACGGTTTATTATCTTCCTTGTGCAGATCACCCTTCTGTCTATACCAGACTGTGTTGCAAATCGGCACCATACCATATTCTCACCGTACTCATACCATTTCTTTCCTATCATACCGTGCTGTACTATACTAAATCATACATACAATAATATACCATACCATAGTCATACCATGTCGTACCAAAATTCGTTTTGAACCCCTTTCCCTTGACCTAGGGTTATGAAAAGTTTCGAGGACCATTGTGGGGTTGGTCGAAACCCATAAAAAAAATTTCGTAATTTTAACTCAACGCTAACTGGGCAAAGTGCCGCGGACGGCGGACGGCGTTTGGCGTACGGCGGACGGACGGATTTTTTTTTATTCGATTTTCTGAATCTACGTATCTTGAAACGTAAACCAACAAATTTTGAGGGGGGTTAAAAAATTTTCTTTGGGCGATTCCAATGGTTCATTATCGAAGATAATAAACCAAAATGAAGTACGAGGTACGCGGTGTGGGTGTGGGAGGGGGCGCAGAGACATAAAAGGTCTCGTCGTATGACGCACTAGTTGGCCTCCTGCCAGCCGTATTATGTCATACTCTCGTGCGTCATAGGCTCTGACGTACTTGTTGGCCTCCTGCCAGCCGTCTTACGTCATACGCTCGTGCGTCATAGGCTCTGACGCTCTAGCTGGTCTCCTGCCAGCCGTCTTACGTCATACGCTCGTGCTTCATAGCCTCTGACGTACTTGTATGCCACCTGCCAGCCGTCTTACGTCATACGCTCGTGCGTCATAGTCTCTGACGCACTAGTTAGCCTCCTGCTAGCCGTCTTACGTCATACGCTCGCGCGTCATAGGCTCTGACGCACTAGTGGCCTCCTGCCAGCCGTCTTACGTCATACGATCGTGCGTCATAGGTTCTGACGTACTTGTTGGCCTCCTGCCAGCCGTCTTACGTCATACGCTCGTGCGTCATAGACTCTGACGCGCTAGTGGCCTTCTGCCAGCCATCTTACGTCATAGGCTCTGACGTACTTGTTGGCCTCCTGCCAGCCGTCTTACGTCATACGCTCGTGCGTCATAGGCTCTGACGTAATGGCCCGCCGGTCGCTTGTGTTCTGATGTGATCTGAGGGAAAGGGTGAATGAAGGGAACAAATTTTTCCCGTTTCAGTTTATGTGCCAAAGCAAAGACACGAAAATGTCAAAAAAATATGTAAATAGGTACCTAAGCCCAACTGTAATGTCCATTTTCTGACAATGAGTTTTCGACTATAGTTTTCATACCTTTTTACTTAAGTACTTATTGCAATTTGAGACTGATAATGAGCTGTTTGCAAATAAAAAGTCTGATAACTACTTTATTACATCTTATTAATCTATTTTCAAGTTCCGATTCACAGTTGAATGTATTTTATTTAGATGTCGTAAAATTCGAAAACGATGGAATGACGAAACCTGTCGACTACTGACTCAAGTGATACTGTCGACTTCTAACACATGTAGGTCGACTACTAGTGCAAAACCATGTCGACTACTGAAGAAAATGTTGGTCACTGGTATCGACTACCTACTACCTAGAGCGTTGGGATTTTTTACAAAACTTGTTTTTCCCTTTTCAAACCATGTAGAATAATATTTCCCGCTGCCAGGTCTTTTAGGGAAGGATCTTGGGTACACAATGAACAGGTTTGCAATGAGAAATAGTTGATAATTTGTGGGGTTGGTCGAAACCCATAAAAACAATTTCGTAATTTTAACTCAACGCTAACTGGCCAAAGTGGCGCGGACGGCGTACGGCGTACGGCGGACTGACGGATTTTTTTTAATTCTATTTTCTGAATCTACGTATCTTGAAACGTAAACCAACAAATTTTGAGGGGGGGTTAAAAAATTTTTTTCTTTGGGCGATTCCAATGGTTCATTATCGAAGATAATAAACCAAAAGGCACCGGCAAAAGTTGATACGAAACTCTGCGCAACATTCAAGCCAATCGGTCAAGTTATAGAGGCCTTGGCTAACTTAACAAGAATAACATGGTAAGGGGTTGTTGAAGTTATATAACTCTGCTCCCTTCAGACTTGTTACTATCTAGGGCCTTTAAGCGGTCTGCTACTGGGGAAGACTGATTGGTACTATACGTCTATGACATCTATGTAGGTCAGTGAGGTTCTGGGAGGATTGTTAACTTATATAGGAGGTTGGAAGGAAGAGAGGACCTCGTGGCCGTATTCCTCTCTTATGTTGTTCAATAAACGTCACCAATCAATCAAGGTGTCTTCTTCCGCTATGATCACCACCCAGCGGAGTTTGTTACCCATGCGTTGAACCGTAGGACAAGAATTTTTGACGTCCACGTTCAGGCATATTCAAGGCTGGTCCATCCTCAGAGAGAATTCCTGCACTTCTGGTATAATTAAAATGAAAAAGAAATACGACATGGTTGGCTGAGAGGCGGTGTAGTCAATGTTGTTGGTAATTCGTGTACACGTTGAAGGTGGAGCTCGGAATTGCTCCTGAAAACAAATAGGACCGAATTTCAGACCATTCATACTTACTGGAATATATTGAATAAATGCTCAGTGGCGGAAAAATTCGACTGAAAACCCTCAGACAGGATATGAATTGGCTGTCTAGAATCAGCGTGATGATAACAAGTTACTGTTGTGTCAACCATGGAAATCGAGCTTGTCAAGACCAAAGATGGTTTAATGACTGCAAAGTCCCCTTAGAATCGGGAATGATGAGACCCGTAAAGGACACCTGGACAACAGGCTGAGCTGTGATACTGTAGAGAGGGGTCCGGAGGGTTTGACCCGTACGGAAAGGGAATGCGGGTCTTAGTGGTAGAAGCCGTAGATGGGAAGGAGCGGTGGAAAGGGGGTTCAGTGATTTGTGCTGACCACACTACGTTGTCCCCTCCTGGTGTAGAGGTGGGTTTGGGGAGGGGATCAATACTCGTCCTCACTAAGGAGCTAATAGCCCGTAGATCTTTCGGGGGTCCTTTCCTTTCCCGTGTCTTCCCTCGGGAGATCCCTTTCTGATTTTACCTCCCGTTTATTGAGAACACTCAGAGCCGCTACAGATCAGCGGTGGTTATTGTCTGAGGTAAATCACATGGCAACTTTCGACAATTTAGGAGCCACAATACAAGTCCCGTTTGCGCATGATAAAACATA
The DNA here is from genome assembly GCA_963920205.1 of Stenodema calcarata. NCBI lineage: Eukaryota > Metazoa > Arthropoda > Insecta > Hemiptera > Miridae > Stenodema > Stenodema calcarata. The sequence continues at coordinate 11,375,446 of OY986061.1, read as the reverse complement.
TACATGAGGTTCCCAAACGAAACAAAGGTACTTTAAGAAGTTACAAGAAATTTTATGCTACCACATCCCCCAGATCCTTGGAAGAACCTTAACCAATTTTTCGCAAAAACCACTTTTTTCAGTGTTTTCAAGCAAATCAATACTGCCGCAATAAGCAAGACAGGCGTAATTATCTGAATTAATTGAAATTTTGGGTAGAAGCATTTTCAGCTATTCCCCTTTCGAAGTTAGTTAATAACTTTTTTTCCAATGTGGGAGTATTAAACGGTAAATATACAGCCCCCCCCCCCCAAAAGCCCATGTGTTTTCAAACGAACTTTCAGGAAATTAACCGAAAAAACTCTGCAAATTCTTGACACAACGGTTTATTATCTTCCTTGTGCAGATCACCCTTCTGTCTATACCAGACTGTGTTGCAAATCGGCACCATACCATATTCTCACCGTACTCATACCATACCATACCATACGAATTTCTTTCCTATCATACCATACTGTACTATACCAAATCATACATACAATAGGTAATACACCATACCATACTCATACCATGTCATACAAACCGAGTGAATATTGAAATGTCATCCATTTCTGACCTATATTTAAAATTTCAAGTATCTAGCTCATCATCAAAATTTAATTTGTTTAAACAAATAGGTATTATTTAAACAATTTTACAGACAAGAAAACGAGTGAATATTGCATTGTGATCCAGTTCTGAACTATTTTTAAAATTTCAAGTCAACAGCTCATCATCAAAATTTAATTTGTATTATTACAAAAAGGTATTATTTAAACAATTTTACAGATGAGAAACCGAGTGAATATTGCAATGTGGTCTATCCCCGACTCACGGTTAAAATTTCTAGACTGTAGTTTACCGGGAAGATGAAAAACGTAGTTTTATTCTGGGCGTCTGGAGGTTGGGTCACATAACGGCCGTTTTCGACGCGAAAGTTTAGTGTTTTTCCTAAACCTTTGCGCGCTCACTGTGAACGAACGGCTGGTCGCACAAAAATCCAATTGGTCTTAAATGATTGGTAATTTTTCAGGTCATTCAAAAGTGAACTAAAAATTACACGGTTCAGTTGAATATTTTGAGATATGACATCGTCGAAATTTTAAATTTCGTTTTGAACCCCTTCCCCTTGACCTAGGGTTATGAAAAGTTTCGAGGATCATTGTGGGGCTGGTCCAAACCCAGAAACCAAATTTCGTAATTTTAGCTCAACGCTAACTGGGCAAAGTGCCACGGACGGCGTACGGCGTACGGCGTACGGCGTACGGCGTACGGTGTACGGCGTACGGCGTACGGCGGACGGACGGATTTTTTTTTATTCGATTTTCTGAATCTACGTATCTTGAAACGTAAACCAACAAATTTTGAGGGGGGGTTAAAAAAATTTTTTCTTTGGGCGATTCCAATGGTTCATTATCGAAGATAATAAACCAAAATTGAGGAAACAAAAGCGGACACGGTCTTGAAAGGCTTCACAGGTTTTCCTCCCACTTCAAATGTTTGTATACAATTTTCGAACTGCAAAGTTTGCAGTTAAGTAGCAGTAGCAGTTAAGTTGCATAAGTAGGTAGGTAGCTCATCATCTCCAAGTTAAAAGATACCTAAAATACCTAAACTTTTGACCATTTTGATTATTTAATAAAAATACCTTTCTGGTTCTGAATAGTTGAATTACCGATTCAAACCTCATGACACAGACACCAGCTGAGTCTCATCTCAAAAAGCTTAAAAATCGTATGTTATTTGGTGGTCGATTCCAACGGTTTGGATATTCCATTCATACTCAGATATTCTTATTATTTAGTATGATTATGGGGACTCACAAGGACATTGTACGCAGAACAGTAATCTATGCACAAAGGTGATCCATACAGTAAAAATTTGCTGCGTTTTTGTTGTAATAATATATTTTGCAGACGAAAATAATCATTCCCAGTTAGGTAGTGCTATGAAGCTTGATTGTAAGCCAGGTTGGGGTTATGGGTATTTATGTTCTAGGTACCACATACAGAATAAATGCAGGCACATGATGTGATGAAATCGGAGATTTTGACGATGTATGAATGCCCAGGTAACTGCAATAGGTATGTAATTTTTTTCAAGCCAAATTCAAGGATTTTGTTATTGAAGAGGTTGTGTCAATCAACGTACTCGAGTTGTAACGACAGATCTCAGTATCACTTGACATTTTCTCCACTAAGTATGTTCTTTTTTCCCCTTTTCATTCTAGAAGAGCTGACTTCACTTTAGGGCCATTCAACCGTGATTTCTATTTGAGCGACACAGAATACAATTCTCTCTCCCCCTGTCTCTTCCCGACCAACTCACTTCCCTGTTATCCGTCCTTACCAATCAACGAACCTTTGTCGATCATTCACGAGGGAGAAAGTCATCGTGAGCCCTTTTAGATCGGTCGGGGGAAGGGCCGGAGTCGACCGCACGCCGACCGATTAAACATCAATTCACGGATATCATGATAAACCATTCAAAACGGATATCTGACGAAGTAGAACGTCCTGACAACCTAATGGCATCCTAAAGTCATCAAAAATTTGTCCGATTTAGACACAACGAAACCAATTACTATTGCATTCTAGATGGTAAATTTGATTTCCAAAGTATATTGCTTGGGGCGAACGAAATTTGGGTTTGTTCGTCGAGGAAACAGTAACAGAAAATTAAGATTTTGAAAAAAGGTGGGCTGAAAGTGACGTAGAGATAGTCCACTGCAGTGAAGGTATGAATGGAAGGAAGTGGTGATGTATCCATGCTTAGGCCGAATACGGGGAGAAGAGATATCATCATTTTTACTCCATCTTTAATTCGCATTTCGCATACCACACCCTACGTCCTTTTCAGTTACTTGAACTAAAATATTCCAATAATCATATTTTTTGTCTCACAGAAATACTTCATTCGGAGACTGTTTAAGGTCAGTACGATTATATTCATAGCAATGAATGAGTAACAGGGTTTTCGGGGGCGCAAAGTTAGGTTTAGAAATTTAAAATCACATCATGTCGTCCACTTTATTCCGTACATCGCTCGAGCCAGAAATAAAAATACCGTATGCAACGATCACAGAAAGTACAAAAACGATTAAAAAGAGATAAATTTATGATGTATCCTAATCATAGGAAAAATTCTGCACCAGTTACCTCGAAAAGCTATTGTCAAAATTACCCAAATCATTCCCGCTGCCACCAAACATCGGCATGTTCCCCAGCTTTCGAAGGTGGTGGAAATCATCATGGTAGAAAAATCTGCTAAGGCCCATTTCACAGTTGCCTGTGCTATCCAAAGTTTTCGAAAAATGTGTCAGTAATCGTCAATTTGGATTTCGACGTCAGCACTCGACCATACATCAAGTTCATCGAATCGTCAGTATCATTGAAGAAGCGCTGGAGCAAAAGAAAGTCTGCCTTTCTTGACGTAACTTTTGACAAAGTGTGGCACAAAGGCCTAAAACGACGCTTCCCATCCATGTGCACCTACTGGATTCGTGCTATCAAAGAGGCATTATCGCATCAAACTAGATGACACGTACTTAGAACGAAAAACAGTTAACGCTGGTGTCCCACAAGGCAGTGTGTTAGGCCCCCTCCTATACATACTGTACACAAGCGACTTACCGGATCTAGACTGCAACACAACAGCAACTTTTGCAGACGACACTGCTGTTCTCTCGGATGGGGAGAACAACAATTAATCCACAAATCCAAAACAACTATTAATCCATCAGCTTCTCGATGTACATGAGTTGACGCGCCTTAAGCGCACTAAACCACGTGCGCTTGTGTAGGGAGTGAGTGTGTGCAATAAATTATAAAGACAAAGGACTAAGTTATGTACCGTCAGCCCTAAATGCCGTCTACTGTAATATAATTAGGTCAGACGCATATTGTTAATGAGATCTATATCTTGGAGCAGTTATAAAATATAAATGAGAAGAAAAAAATTATTCCGTACACCAAGTTGTGTACGGTCTTAGTAATGTTTTATACAATTAAAATTATAAAATTTATAATTTACAATTTATTTCAATTTGGTTCACATTTGATGAAGCTATAGTTTAGCTTGTAGCGATACATGTTGAAATTGAGTGTTCCTCGAAGTTTTTAATCAAATTTCATTGTCCCTTTTATCACCTTACTGAGCCTAGAAGCCTCGAGGGCGGATTATATTTTTCCCCTTGGAGGTTCGGGTCGTAAAAAAACGGGAAATTAAGGTTTTCGTATTGTTCAGTAACACCGAGTTCAATCAGATAAATTTCGACACGAACTCGTATAAATTGGTGTAAAAAGCAGAAACAAAAGAGGACGGAAAGTGATGGGGAAAGCAAAATGGCGGGGAAAAGGGCGAAAAACGGGCAGAGATAGAGCTCCCGGACCATAAAACTAAATAACCTTAATCCAATGTTGAGGGTGTGTAGCTCTTGAGTTAAGCCCAGCCCTGGAGGATAACCGTCTTCTGCGTATAACCTCCTTCTTTTACGTTGCGGGCTCCTTCGGTCTTATCTGCTCGTGATTAGAAGGATCAACCGGTAGGGAATAACGGGGAGTTGTGGTGTACTTGGAAGTTACTTTTAAGAACAACATACTGTAGCCGGATGTTTATAGGGTATTTCAATGTAGCCTCGAATGATAGGCACGTGATAATAAGTCCTGATCATTTTAATAAATTCAAAAATTAATTCCAACATTATTTTATGTGAAATAAAAAGATTCCAATGGTTCATTATCGAAGATAATAAGCCAAAATATCGAAATTATTGAAAATGAAATAATAATCCGAAATTAGCGCAATGAACCGAATATGCAGATATAAAAGGTGTAGTAGTACACATTACAAAGGGTTATTCGAATTAAGAACAAATTTAAAATTGTAGGTATATGAAATTGATCTGAGTAACTAAGTATGATACAATGGTGCATTGCAGGTAAGATATGATAACTTCTCGGCTGTCGTTTCTACGAATTGATCTGGCCATTAGGTGATTACCTACCCCAAGAAGGAGTCTACGTACAAACTCTCTTGGGAATAAATAACTAACTCGTTTATACGCCCGATAATCCGTTCGAGTTGGGCACCATTGAAAGTTTAATCGAATTACAGGTTGCCCGAATAATTTCCCAACAATTGGCTGCGAGGGCAACTAACAGGGTTGAATATTGTATCAACAAGTCTGCGGTAAAGTTTGAACTGAGCGGTAGCCCGTGGCTCGCGGACTTCGATATGCCATGTGATTGACTTCGATAAAAGATCACGTTGCTCAGTTGCTAATTTGTAACAGGTAGCAATCAGTTGGTGCGTTCTTAAACTTTTGCTCCCAAACTACGAATAATGGAGGTGATTGTAGAAGTAAAGGATGATGAAACTTCGGATCGTATTCATTCATCCTCAGTCATTAATGACATGCCCTGCTGTGCAGGGTAGAATTGTTATGTATGGACGGCCTTGCGGCAATTTGGCCTTACTTCGGAAGAATATTAACTATCTATCAGACGGTTCGAGGAAACAAGTAGGGTAACAGTCGCTGGAGGTAGTAGAAGGAATAGTTTGACAACTGAAAATATGTACGGAGAATATAATGGGTATAATGGTGTGGAGTGGCACTTATGCACTACATTTTTTACAATCTGAGGAAAATTCATTCTGACGACACATGAACTGAAACTTGTGCAACCCAATATTTTGCACGGAATTTCGATCTGGTAACCACGGCTCATATATTAATAAACTCTTTTTGAAGCAAAAATTAAGATTGACGATTATGCTGTTACTGCCTTGTTTGGAAACCAACGTAGGAGAAAACCATCTTGGCTCCTATTTGACTGATCAACTTGAAATTTGGCGTGGATAATAGAAAGTCCTGGAAGTTCAAAGTCACTAGGTCTAAAGAAAGCCGAGTTATAATGTAAAATGAATTTATATTAGAACTTGAAACACCCGGTTTTTCGTCCTTACCTTGTTCTTCTCCTTATTCAGACGGTCACGGCTACAGCCTCTCCACCTTCACCGATTGACTTGAAATTTTGCTTAGAGCTTTCTTTCATTTTCACACAGTGCCTTTCAAAAGATTTGACCCATTATCTCAACCCAAAAAAATGTTAGAAACAAAAACAGAAATTGTAGGCCAACATTGTCCACTATGTCGAGTTGACAGCCTGTGTGACAGGACCAATCGACTTGAAATTTTGCACCAACCTTCTTTATAACATGACCCAGTGCCATATCGAAGATTTCAACTACAATCTCAACCCAAGACAATATGTATATACAATGTGTATATCGGATTTAGAGTGACGTATACCATTTTCCGTGGGTTTGGTTGAAAACTACAGGCGTTGAGTCTGTTGCACTCTAAACATATTGCAATGTACGTATGTAAGAATTAGGAACCTGTACGACGCCAGGAAAAGCGGTTTTGAAAAGCCAAAAAAACTATTTTGTCCAGACAAACTTGTTCGTCCATCTTGATGATAAATCAACAACCTCCTGTCTCTGGTACATTAAAAAGTTGTTTGTAAGGAGCAAAAAACAATTCTTGTAAAAATCGTTTTCGAAGCAGTCGCCCGGAGTTTTATGTGAGCTCACATTTTCCTTAAAGTGCCTGCGCAGTTAAAAGGGCCAGTTAGAAGTGCCATTAGCTAACTTTTTGGAACGTTTCCCTCTCTCATCCGCTTTTCATCCTCAGTTGAGCAGTTTCGGGCCAAAACAGATCGATCTGATGTTGTTTTTTTGGCGCTTTTTGCATAATATATTTTCAATAAAGTTAGTTGGCAGTGGATTCCTTTTTGTCGGTTTTTTTTTGTCCCCTCCTGTTTCTGGGTGGCGAGTCTACGGACTCCGGCGTGTTGCGGGGTAAAGTAGGGGAAAAAAAAGGAAAAGAAGACTAATGTCCTCCGCGGAAGGACAGGGAACTAGGGGAAGTTTTCTTTCTTCGCCTCGCACAGAGTTTTTTTTATTCTTCCCCTACCAGCGAAACCTCCCTCGAAGCCCAAAGCCGAGCTCCTTTTCTGGATTAAGGCCTCTCTCTCTTTCGCCCCTGGAGGCTTTGGGAGGGTATTTTTCACGCCTCTGTGAATACCCCCGTCCGCCCTTCAGGCTATCGCCCAATCACTCTCGTAATACTCTGTAATAACGTCGTACGTCAACAAGGGGTAGCGCATAAAACTGTTGACAAAGCTTTTCTAAGAGTGTAATTTATTTTAGAATTCATCCTTGCGGATTATTTTCGTATTTTTTTTTTTTTTTTTGTGTAAAAGAACGTTAAGCATCCCTTAATGAACAAGCCTTTTTTCTTCCCTAAATACTATTTCACAGAGAAAAATACACAGTCGGTGCTTGTGAAGTTGTTAGGACATATCCTTAGTTGGATTGAAAAGGGCTGGCGAGGAAAGAGGATATCATAACATTTTCCGGCTGCTGTAGAATGATATTCGCAAGGCTGGGTGATTTTTACAAAGGATCGTTCCGGGGGGGGGGGTCAGATGTTTTTTCTTTATTTTTATTATTTTATTTGGCATTATACATGGTATATACAGCCATACGATCTTAGAGTTCTAAAATAAATAAAATTCGCTTCTAAAATAAATATCTTCTAAAACAATTATCCAAAATAAACATAAAATTTGCTTCTTAGATTCACGTAGTAAATTCAATTCACAATTGCTTGTTAATATCTATAAGATATTCGTACAGACGGTGGAAGCAGGAAGGCGTTGAGATCAGATCTCTGTAATGAAATGGCGAGGGTAGGGCATGTGCAACGGCGTCAAACAGTCTACAACGAGCTGTGGCGAAACTTGGGGTCAGATGTTAAAAGCACCTGTAGAAACAAGATGCAAGAAAAAATCGAACAAATGAATCAGTTTTTAAATGCCAGCACACCGGATTTCGACCAGATTTCATTCAAGTAAATTTTTGACTGTTGCTTATTTGCGTACCACACTTGGCCATAACACTTATCGAGCAGGAGGAATACGTGTATTAAACTCTCTTCCAGAATCGTTGAGAATAGAGCTCCTCCTTGAATCCTCAAAACTAAAACCAATTATTTCTTCGAAAATTCACTCTTTTAGCCATGCTGCGTGACTGAACAGGAGTAAAATTTGTAGTTCTATATAAGGTAGTGTTACGAGCTAGGATATATTTGCAGTGTTACACAGATATTACCACAATAATACGTGGAATATAACCATCCTATGGAAAAGTCTGTGCTGGGTTGGGAGAGTACTATGAGTCGCAAATACTTGTCAATTTTACTATTCAAGTAACAGCAGTAGAGGAGAATAATATTTTTGGTGGTATGCAGAACAGGGATACAAGTAGATTGTGACACGAGCTATTGCTATGATTTATACAATAACAGAGGTTTGAAAAAAAATCAATGTGTCGAAGGGAACACCAATTACAGAATGTAGTGCTTTTCGCCCTATAGAGACTATTAGTAATTGGCTCACACTGTTGGACATCTATTGTTATGCGCCAAGTGAAACCAGGTTGTTATATTGGTTTCTATTGTAGGAGTGAGGTATTTTCATGTTGTTTTACTACATACGGCCCTGATTGGATTGCTGGATTGCTTCTGTCATATTTAAAATTTTGCTCGTGGAAGTTAACCAGTGAAGATTCAAGCCTGCGTATCATTTACTGATTTATGATGACGAGATTGACATCTAATTGGAGCGATATTTTGTTACTGCTGTGGTGTAACACCGTAATTTTCCAGAATCAACCCTTAGAAGTTAAGTACACATTTACTCTTCTGATCCAGAATTTCTTCATTTAATATGTAATGAAACAATCAAGAGATCTCATACAGATTGGTACAGTTTTGCTGTTTTAAGTACGAGTGAAAGGAATAAGAGTATTATAGTACTCATCTTCATTGAATTCCTCGCAAGATCCCATTATTACGCTCCAATATGAAGTTCTTAGATTCCACTGAGAGCAAAGAACCAACATGAAACTTATTAATTTAATGGAAGTTTAGTGTCGGGGCACACGCTCAGGTAGGGGGAACTTCAAAGGAAATTTTCAATGAAAACACCAATAAAACTAATTCACCTGTTGTATATGAATTGGGTCTTTCATGTTCCCGGTTATAAACGCGAGATGAAGGGAAAATATTTATTCATCAGTCCAGAACAGGAGGGGCCACGCAGTTACCCGTAATCGCGGAGACGGTCTGGAAGGGAAGAAAGTAAAGGGAGGGTATTCGTTATTAAGGCTCTTAAGGGTTTTCTGTCCGATAAGACCAAACAAACGCTAAGGGAAAGGCATACGCGCATCGTTTGATTCAAATGAACCCCAACCACGCGATTCTTGACTTACTCCTATCAGATGAAGTAGATCGCTCGATAGATGGCGTAAGGAGTTCTCTGTATGGAGAAGCATCAGCTCCCTTGTTTCTCCAGGTTTTTACTCGTTACACGACTCCTGAAATTGATACCAAGTAGTGAACGGTGTTCTCCTTGACTTGTATCCACTAAACTGACGCCATTTAAAGGCTATAACAGCTTATACCTAGCATGATTCTTTTCCTTACTATCGGCATTCGTGCATCTGGCCTCCACGAAGCGGGGAGCTCCCAGTTCAAATTAGGCTCCGTTCTTTCAGACGAAGTTTTATCGAACTTTTTTTTCAGCCTCCCTTTTTCCCCTATAACTCTTTTTTACCAACTTTCTCCCTTCAATCTGAATCCCATTTGTTAAACTGGCACGAAGGATCAAACTCGCTAGCGCTGCATGCTCCTTCAACTTATAGGGCTACATCGTTTCCGTCGATCTGGCGAAAGTAGCTCGGCAGTTTTTTTGATTGACCCGCGGCATTTTCACCGCTTTCAAAGCAACAGACCAGCGCGGAAATCGCGAAGCGGTATTATCCGTCAAAGTCGTTCCTTTTTTTCCTGGTGATACGGACAAACCACGAAGTCTTGAGGTAAAGACTCGCGACTAAATATACCGTCAACAATTAAGATTTCTATGCAAACAACCCTAACTACCATAATAACCTTTCTTATGAGTCGTCCAGTTTCAAAAGCCTCCATGTCCCCACTACCCAATTATGAGATATTCGTGAAAAACTTTCATGATAATATTATTTCAGAGTGGAGTTTTCAGCCAATTTGTTTTTAAATTTTCTTCATAAAATTACTTTTTATTTAGGATATACTTTGAAAATCCCTGACCTACACTTTCTTTTAAAATCATGTTGAAAGGTTGATTAAAGTGGGTTTTGGAACTGTAAGGTGGGCATAGTGGGTTTTTGGAACAGTATACGTTGAAAACAAAGCACAGCTGTTCGATCCATGACACATTTTTAATAAGTAAGTACACATTTGTACGTAAATAAGAATAGTTGCACATAACACATAAGTATTACAGATTTTCCAAGTACCTATAGTAGTTACAATATTTCCATGTAAGTGTAGGTATGTAGCTAAAAAAATGTTAAAATCATAAATCTTTGAAGCATAATGACAGTTTAACACATTTATCGAATAAAGCTTCAAAAAAGTTCTTATTTTGTACATACTTTATTTAAATGGCTCTGCGATTTCTATTATCTCATCTGCATTGCCCTGAAACTCAGTGACTTGCCCTTTTTGGGCAACCATAACCACTTCCCGTCCGTCAGATCATCATCATCTTCAGGATCTTCTTCTAGGACATCAGAAGGTTCCTCTTTCATAAACGAATTATTAGTCAGTTCAGGGATTGCGAGTTTATTTTTTTTTTTTTTTTTAATATCTGAGTAACCCAATTATCTCCAAAATATTATTTGCAGTTTTTGGTCAGTGTTTTTCCTCTTTCCAATATTGATTTTCCTGCGCCAATCTATGAGGCTGTACTGCTCTCCCCTCACCAAGGGGATTTTGTTCTTTCCTGACAAATTAACATTTATTATTTCGCACTCATTAAATTTGAAGTGCCACTCCGTAATTTTTTTGAAGAATTCGGCAGCCTTCTTTTTGAAATCATAAACGTCTCAAACATTGCACACCAAAGTTTGCCTCAAAATTCTCTCTACATAATAATATTATGTTATCCTTACACCTGAGGATAATATTATTATCCTCAGGTGTAAGGATTTTTCTCTTCTTTATAAATTCTCTCTTGAGCACACCAAAAACCCTATCAGGAAACACTGAAAGGAAAGAACACGGAAGAGAGCTGCGGACAAACTGAGTTTTTGAAACACAATGACAAAGTAGGGTGCATAACAGTGTGGGACAAAGTGGGTTTTGAAACAGGAGAAATGAGATGGAACTCCAATTTCGGAACTCCATTCCCATTGGACATAGTGAATTTTGAAAAGCAACATGACTCTTTAGGGTCATTTTGAGAGGGATGTAGTGGCTTTACTAAGAAAAGAACAGTGACCATCACCATTCGATTCGTCACCTTTGATTTTATTAAAATCGATAGTTAGGTACCTCGAATTTTTCAAAAATCGGACAAAGTGGATTTTGCAACTTACTGTAATTACAACTACTGTAATTCACACTTCACTCATCTCGCCAATACTGTCTCCACCTCATTGACGTGTGAAACAATTTTCTCACCCCAAGGGGAAACAACTCCATGACGGATGCTCCTTTGAGTTGCTCCGACATGAAGGAGTAATAGCAAAGGCGGAGGAGGGTAATCCACGGACTTACCCAAGATATGAGATCATCTAACGGAACCTTGAACCCATCCATTTTCCCTTTGCGTTATTGCAATTGTTGAAACATCTGGCCAGAGATCTGCGAAGTATCAGCAATTTAGGGAGCTCGAGCGGAGGGAGGTAACCACTCAAGAATATTACTGACGCACTCGAAGAAGTATCTTCACGGCTTTATTGTTGGCACTTATTGCTCCACGTACGATTTCCCCTTCCGGCGTTCCGAGTGGGTACATTTGAATGGGTGGATCAGTTATTGAAAACAGAAAAAAAACAGTTTGCTTGAAGTCCATAGGGTCATATTTAGGCCCGTCAACAACGATTGTATTGATATTAAATACCAATATGACATATTGATATGATAAAGTGTATTGATATGATACGTTGTATTGATACACAATTTTGTATTTGATATTTATTGGGCGGGATGTTGAGCCAGATCAATGCTACCAACCTAGAACACCTGTGAGGTCACACCGACTAGCTGTATTAGGCACCTTCCGTTCTAGTAGAGAAAATCTTACCTAAATATCAAAAAGGATCAAGAACAATTTCGCTCAAATAACGCTCGCTTAGGCTAATCAACTGGAAAAACGAGGAACGTCGGAGGTTTCTTGGCTCCCCTGAAAAGTCGCGATTTTCGAGATATCATATGAGGATGTCACTATGTTATCGGGTATCACGATTACGTCGACGCTAAGAAGTTGGCAACATTGCAACAACAATGTTCCAACTGACTCCATTTCTGTGAAGTCAGTTTTATGGTTTTAGTTTAGTTATTTTCTGTACTGAGCCGCTGATTTTGCTTTTGTTAGTCGTATTCAACATCTGTGGATGTTCTAACTATTTTCAATTCAATATGCTTCTCGGTACCAACCGTGAGTTATAGTAATGTGCCATTTGTATGAAGTGGAGCTGTTCTTCGTTCAAAGGAGTACAACGCCTGAGATAGGCTAGTTTTACGACGATCCACGACTAGTTCTATTCATTTTCTCTCCTGTACGTTATGCATAAATATTACTAGGTATCACTAAACTTGCATAGTCGATAAACGTAGTTGCCAGACCTAAAACCCCTTTCTGGATAACCCTATCTAACGACTTTATCACGCGATTCGTTGAATACGGAAGTTTTACAAAGTTTTTTATTACGGCCCGTTGTTACGAGAGTTGTCTAACCTTGTTTGATAGGTGCCATTTTCATTATTCCGCATTGTTTCCTGAGAATAGTTGAACCTGTGATTCCTACGTTTCCGCGGGTACTTACAGAGTTTGAAGTTAAGTAACTAAATGTGAACTTTGCAAGAAATAGGTGTTTCGAAGTTTGAAGCGAATGGCACAAACTCAGCTCGATGTTTGTTGTGGAGAAAAGAGCAATTCGAATCATCCAAGTTATGTTTCCATGTTCTATATAAGTAGTATTAGCGAATTTTCGAAGAAGAGGAACCTATTGTTCTTCTTCCAGTAAGGAAAAATGACATACTTGGTCCAAAATGTTTAAAACTCGAATTTCCAAAAAGTTTTTATCCCAAAATCCATCTCAGACCATCCTGAATCCACTGCCAAACGACACCAAAAATATGTATACATGATTATACGATTTATTTATGTGCATGTGAGTCATTCCAGAAATTTGCACAGAAAATCTGTTTTGGTAATCGAAAGGCTAAATTAGTACTACTAACTTAGCCGTGTCATTCCAGAAATTTGCGATTGGAATGCGATAGCGATTTTGCCCATGCACTAACTTAGTAGATGGGCAGAATCGGGCCAAACTAATCGGGGCTTTGAGGAGTTTTGAGAAGGAAAATTGCCCATAGCTTCCCAAAAAAACAAACTGACGAATGACTAGTTATTTTGAAGGTTTTTTTTTACGTGAAACACGATGGTGAAACCAGAATTGCCATATCTTACTCCGTTCTCAAACTGGAGCGCTTTGAAGATGAAGAAACGTGGTTGTCACTTAAGATGTTCTTCACGGTTTATCTGCTCTTATCTGATACCGGATTGAGATATCGCAATTCTGACTTCACCATCGTGTTTAGCGTTGAAAAACCTATGAACTGAGTTGTTACTCGGCAGAAAAAGGATACCAAAATTGTTATAAAACCAGTAAAATAGAGACAGTATACTTTAAAAAAATCAATGGTTTTCATGAAAATTCGCTCTTATAGCCATGCTGCATGAACGACTTGATTTTTTTTTTTTTTATTGTAGAGATGAACGATGTAAGTGTTCATTGTCAAGACAATCCTGTGTCTAGTTGAGCTGTACATAGACATCACAAAAAAATTCAAATAATTCCTCAGATAAAAAACTATTGTGGCATAATTTAAACCGTATTTTTTCTAGTCAACGGACTTACATTGGTGGACCTCACATTTTAGATCGTCGTACTCAACAGAAATGAAACTTGCCGTCATTCCGACACCAATTTATTCATATTGTTCATTTCAAATTGCAAAAACTCAATGACGAACAAGGATTTAATTAACGGATTAAATATATTCAAAGGTTCCTGGCTTTCTACTTGAAAGTCCCTTGAGGTTGGTAGCTATCTTTTTCTGGGCCATCAGCGTACGGAGTGGAAAGAAGTCCCCTCCGGATTTGTCTGTCCCTTTCTACTCTCAGCTCCAAAACCCTTCCCATCTACATGATAAAATCAATACAAATTAAAGGTAAATATATAAATTACTCAGTAATTGAAGTAGAAATCACGAATCCACAATCAATTGCATCTAGTGATTTTTGATGTACTTATCATGTACCTATTGTACAAAATTAATGGTAATATTTGGATAGGTGCGTATGCACAGATTAGGTATAATATACCTAATCTGTGCATACGCACCTTTCCATTCTACATGTTATGTTCGAGTACATGTAGAATGATTGACTCGATATTGGGCCATCATCAGGGACTATTAGGAGTTTTACAGCTCCCGAATGATCATAAAATTATTGTGTACGTACTTGCTTTGTTTTGGTGAGACACTCATAAAGATCTTCCAGCATATCCTTGCATTTCTCTTGGCCCAACACCTCTCCGTAAGCTTCCAAGCAATTGAGCGCCCGCATTTCCATGTTGGAGCATGGCAGCAGCTGACAGTTGATCAACGGCCCAGTCAAATCCGTCAGCGGTGTCCTAAAGTAAGATGAAATCGGCATTGTAGCTTGCGAGAGTCGGAAGAAAATACTCGGCTAAAATTGAAAGATGCAACAGTCAAGACGACTCGCGGATGAGAAAATAGGGCAGAGCATCCCCGTCAGCTGTTGCTACTATGGTTCCCCAGCAACACTCCCAAGCGCTTGTTGCATTTGCGGACTGTGATTGTTGGTAGGGATGGTTATCAAACTACACACATCGATTACTGGCAATCGATTAATATTTCGACTAATTACTCGATACACTGATTAATCGACGTCAAAGAAATCGATTAATCGTAACAACGATTAATCGACCACTTATTGGAAAAAAAACAAATTTTTATTGAATTTCTTTTTGAAATGTAGCTACTGAAATATAGTCGTCGTGCGGGTGGCGAATACTAGCAGAGCGGGTCGCTACTAGCAGAGTCGCATAATTTAGCGTGTTTTAGCGAATGAAGAAAATGTCAGAGCTGGTCTCTTAACGTTAATTTTTGAATGATTGTGTTAACTAGATCCTGAGAAGGGAAGATAAATAGCAGCATAAGTTGCAGCTTTTAATTGGCGCTTGAGAGATCAATGTGTAAATTAAATTTTGGGAATTTATGGGTAATATCCCCCCTAAAACTCCCCGAAACCCAACTTAGAGAGGCCCGATCTACGAACTTGGCGATTTGATTGCCAGGACAGATTTTTTGTGCAAATTTGAACTTTTTATCTCATATCTATTGAGAGTTATAGCCTGGAATGACACGTACATAAAGGATACGTACATAGCGCAGTTGAATGCAGGATAAAAAAAATAGGAAACACTGGTTTTTCAGTTTTTTCAAAATCCCTCACTATAAAGAATTAAAATGCATATCCACCCTGTATACTTATATAATTGATGTATAATATATGATTTGATTATAAGCAAAGATTTTATCATCTGAATTCTCTTAGCAGTTCGATAACGTAAATAGAACTTGAAAAAGCTCACAGAAGTCCGTTTATAAAAATTCCTTGTTATCCATTTTTTGGAAGCTTTGTCTCTGCTGAATGTGCACAAAAAGACGTGATAATATTTTGAAATAAACAGTCATGTACGGAGCTGTTGGTATCCTGAATTGCTGACGGCGATTGAGTTCAAAATTCAGACTATTCTCCCCTAATTAAACGGTGTTTCGGAAAGGGCCCTTAGTGGAACTGAAGAGAAGCTGACGTAGTAACGTATGAGCGTGTGAAGTAAGATATATCAAGAACTGCCACTTGACTTGAAACGTGCGCTGAGAGCTGCCACTGGATTCGGTAAAGCAACAGCAAGGCTAACAAGCTTCGTGCTCAACAGCTTCACTCACCAGGCGCTTCTCCTTTGTAATTACGTGTCGACCCCTTACCCCGAGTTTGTTAGCCTCCGGCTTCAGTTGGATTTGCGCTAACGAATTTTTTTTTTAGTCGGCGGTAACTCCGGGAGTCAACAAGTCAACTTACGCCAGGGCCTCAGCCAGATTGCGTGGCGGTGCATTGAATCCGACGCTCATTAGTTCAAGAGCGAAAATGTTGAGTATTAGTTGGAACATCAACTTGACATGATGGAGACACTTGCATTGGGTGCTTGACGAACTAAGACACTTGACATTTCAGTAGGCGAAACCGTGAAATTATAACAGGCGCAGCTAAGAAATCGCTAAATCTTCACGAAATCATCCATTGCAAGATGAGACTAAATTAGTTATCCACCTCAAATTCCTGTATCTAGCTTTATTTTTCGAGTTGAGCTACCCCGACATAAATCAGTTTCCTCGCATAACACAGCCTCACAAATGAAAATAATATCAAATTCCGGACCTCGGCGTCGAAAAATACATCGGAATATCGAAATTGCATTCTCAAATTTTGAAGTTGTTTCCGTCAGTTTACCACCCTCTAGAGGGTGTAATTCACCCCTAGAGAAATAATTTGCGGGTGTAAGATTTTTTTACTTCAGATTCTGATTCACCGTCAAAAGTACTCATGAATACACTATGCAGGTCTCGGGTTTTGGATTTATTGGCTTATTATCTTCAATAATCCATTGGCATCCATCGAGAAACGAAATCTAGACAGAAGGGTGATCTACACAAAGAAGATAATGAACCGTTGTGTCCAGAATTAGCAGAGTTTTTCATTCGATTTCCTGAATCTACGTATCTACGTATCAAATTTTGAGGGGATAATTAATTTAATACGTAGATACGTAGATTCAGGAAATCGAATAAAAAACTCTGCTAATTCTGGACACAACGGTTCATTATCTTCTTTGTGTAGATCACCCTTCTGTCTAGATCACAAAATGATAGATTAATTATTATTATGAATTAATAATAATAATAATTGATCTATCATTTTGTGAACAAGTAGTGTAAATTATTAATAATTAATATTAATAGATTATACCTAGATTATAGATAGAAGAGTTTTTTTTTTAATTTGTGGGGATGTTTAATAGGGGATATTATTAGTAGAAATGTGTATCAAACTACAAAACATCGATTACTGGCAATCGATTAATATTTTCACCAAAAAATCGATAAGTCGATTAATAGACGTATAATCCAGGGTAGTGAAGCCGGCGCGACAAGGTAGGCGGGAGAACAAGGAACTAACAGTAATTCTATGAGGCGAAAGGTCGAACAACTTTTCGAGAAAATCAAGTTTTATCTAATTCCTTATTGAAGTGTAGCTACTAGATATCGAGGTCGTCGTGATGGTGGCGATTAATCGACAGCTCCTAGACAAATTTCGCAAAGTTTTGTTTTTTTGAATGCTCCAAGACCGCCATTTTTTGAGACATTTTGAAGGCAACAACAAAATTTAATGAACAAACAAGTCAAATAAGGAACTATGGTTAGGGTAGTAAATGTGAATGACTACTGAAGTTTATAATTATATGTTCCCGGACCCAGACCCAGAGTGATAGATAACTGACAACTCACAAGTGTGGCAACAATATAGAATCGATTATGGAAAAGTTAAACATTTATACATTTAGTCTCAACTCTCACGTAAAAAAAAAAAGAAGAAAAAAATTTAATAATCAGAATTGAAGCATTGATTATCAGATTGATCAAACATAGTAAACATCAATTAAAAATACACATATGGGGGAATTCATCGATTGTTGCGATTAATCGATACCATCCCTAATTAATAGGTAGAAACTTCACACTTGGTAGGTATATAAATATCTCCCCAAAGACATGGAAGTAGACTGGACTTAGAAAGGACCGATAATAAATTCAATCACTTTCACCATTATAAATGCAACCGTTGAACCTCCGAAAACACATTCTGGCCTGTTCAATTATGTACGATTTCATTTCGAACAATTCAATTTCTACTTTTTTTCCCCGTCGTTTAAAATATAGATCACTACCGGGAAAACGCTGTGAGGTAACCGGTGATTGACAATGAATAAGACACCCGGCATCTCGACAGACCTGTATGAAAGAATCACAAACGGCGAGTGAGAATATTCGATTTCTTCATTTCCACACCGCCTGTAGGTTCATGAGAGGCAAATATGAGTTCTGAATTATTCGAAATACGTGCTGCCTTTTAGAGCAGGACTCGCAATCCTAAAACTCGTAATATAAGATTCATGTCCTCGGACTACCGACCGTTTCAAATCTATTCTTTAATTCCGAGTTTTTCAACCCTCATTGGGTCACATGACGTTACCAATGAGAATATTGTGCGGGATGGGAAAAAATGGAACGAGTGGGGAAGGGGTCACTGAATATTTCAACGTCAAAAACAACAACACATAACGCCCTTGTGTATGTTGCTCAGAGGGAAATGATTACGGCCGCAGTCGATGGAAATGATACGGTAATAATTTCCACCGGGTATAATTACGCCTACTTACAGGTTTGTTTTGGTAATTGCCGGAATGAAAAAATCATTCAACCCCGAACGCATGAAATACTGAGAAAGAGTGTCGTCATTCTTTTAGGCTCTGCATAGTAACATCATATTATGCGACGAACGTTAATTTTTGGTGCTTCTTGTTATCAAATCATGAAAGTACTAGCGCATTCCAAGATTATTGTGGGAAGGTAAGGGTAAGGGCCTTATCCAGCACAGTTTTTGCAGCAGGATGAAGTGGGGCAATATCGACTCATATTTTCCAGTTCGAGTTTAACCACCTTTATTTCTGCACAAGAAAACAATATCTTCAATTGTGTTTGCTATTAAGATACATAAATCAAATTTAATTAGTCACACAAATCTTAATGATCAAAATACTACTTTTTAAAACTCTTTCAGAAGCCTACATTTTCCGTAGCAAAAACGGCGAACATAAACAAAAGATCCATGCCGCACAAAATGCATGAAAATATCAATGAGGCAAATTTCACAAAGAACTAGTAAAGACCAAACAATTGGCGTACCTAGGTATTTAAATTTCACAACACAATCTTGCAATAACACAATCAAGATGTTGACTAATGGAGACGAAACGTTTGAATTGGCGCCAGGTTTCAAATCACTTATACATTTGCCCCACTTCAACCTACTCGAATGTAAACCACAGGATTTGTGCAGCTGTACTTACCTATTCAAACCACAATCAAGAGTCTCCATTGTTACTATGAAGTCGGTTTATTATACGGTTGTCCATTGTGAACACAATCCACTGAGCCGAACGAAAAACCGAGAACGCTGAAAAACGGCTGAAAGGTTTAAATTACTAATTAATTATCCGTTGATGAATGGGGTAGCCTGAAAGCGGATAACGGCCCTTATTCGGTAGGCTGATGCGATAAATCAAATTGATTCGATAAATATTAAGAGGCGGATATGAGATAATTCAACGACTTATCGAAGCGACAGCACTGATTGGTCATTGGTGGTTCATTTGTGAAAGTATAAATTGGATTGAATCGTTGAATATCATTAAAACTGGACACGCTTCGGAACCGTTCGTCAAAACAATAATTGTTAGATAAACAATAATTATTAGATCGAACAATCTTAGTGGAAGAACAGTAACGGAGGCCCTCTGCTCAAACTACACCAGTGTAGCACATGTCCGCGATGAACGATACTTTCAATATACAGGTACTGTGGGTGAAGCTAAATTTGTCATTTTGGCCCAAGAGGTGCTTGTCCGGACTAAACAGGTTGCTGGTAAACGGTTAATGGTGGAAAGCAGAAGAATGTACATTTAAATACTGAGCTACTTGGTGGTATTAAATGTGGTTCCAAATAAAATTCTACAGTCCGATTATGAAGGTTGTGGAGTGAGGGCGAATATCCATTAAAACTGAACCAATCTGGCACAACGTATTGTTCATCCAGCTGATATGACTTGAATGATCAATATTCGATAAGAAGTCCGCGTAAGGAGGCTTACAACATTTCACGAGTTTATAGGATTTTCTGCCATAAATGTCTCTACTTATTTCAAGATTTAGTATTGGCTTTGAGTAAGTTCCACATATCCTTGCTCTGATTGAGAAAAGGGGTGTAACGAGTAACGGCAAATCGTCATCAACAAGGATTACTTCTAACTGATCAGGGCGAACTCCCCAACTTGGCCAACCCACA
This sequence comes from Stenodema calcarata, assembly GCA_963920205.1. Lineage (NCBI taxonomy): Eukaryota > Metazoa > Arthropoda > Insecta > Hemiptera > Miridae > Stenodema > Stenodema calcarata. The sequence goes on along the minus strand of OY986061.1, from coordinate 11,355,035 downwards.
TCGAACGCCTAATGTATACCACTGCAGTCAGACTGTATTACCAGTGATTGCAACTCCCTCGGCGGAGCAATCACAAATGTGACTCCGGGACCCTTAATGAACCAGTCGTTACATATGCAAATCGACGTGGGGACCCCTGGGCGACCCGAGCCCCTCCCCACTTCGAGAGGACGTTCTCACAATATTTTGCTCCCCTGGTTCTAATCCGCGACGATAAACATAATTCCATTATTGCCTGCGGCATCGGGCTAATCCTGTTGGCAAAAGGGGAGTTTTGCGGGGACGATGAGGGTAGTTATCGTAAACCTGGGACCGTCCCCTTCGCCACGTAGGGAGCAGTTACCACTCCTGGCCGTTTCTGAGCACTAAAGGCCCCGGGAACGCGTTTCGCCCTAATCTGGGTTCACTACCTTCAGACGACTTTCTTGATTAAAACACTTGGCTTCGGCTCCTTGCCTTCCCTGTTCTAGCTGAATCGAAGGTAACATCTCTTTTTCTTCAATGCAGACTCGAGATAATTAAGAGGCGCCAGAAGTTATCTGACCTGTTCTTCGGCACCTCTGCAATTGAATCTGTCTCGTTGATTGAAACGTTACTGGTAAAAAATGTAGCAGAAAGTTCACTTTTTCCGCTATTTCATAGAAATTCATTAAAGATGACACCAACTCAATTTCAATGCCAGAGTACGTCGTTTCACTCAATACCCTCAAAACTAAATCCCGAAACAGCAGAGAAGCCATTATTGCACACATTATAATCCAAAAAGACCATTCTGGGCCACAAAACTGACATTATTGACTCACGTTAAATTGGGCCAATCAGTGGGTCAATTTGGACTCACACTAACAACTCAAAACTAAATTGTCTCCTTTGATACGAGGGTTGTCCAGAAAATAAGTTCCGTTTTGGTCTGTGGGGTGGTAGGAGTGGAATTTTCCAAGTCTGGCATCATATTATGATTGATGATGCTGTGGAATGTTTTCATTGAATATCCGTCTTTATCTACCAAATAAACATATTTATCATAAATAGTTTTGATAACGCCTCCACGGTGCTCCTGGACGTCCCGAAATGAATTTGGTTGGTGGTTGCCTATGCACCTAAATGACCATTACTGTGTTTGTGGCTAAAGAAATGAAAATTTAATTTTCCAGCCAATCCGAATATACGACATCTGTTCGAAATGCTAAGTACGAGTATTTATAACGCCGGGAGGACAAAGACTTTAAATATTGTTCCTATAATGCTGTTCGAAGGGACCAATAATCAATCAAGAGGGAGTATCAGTAGCCGGAATGTTGCTGAATGTTGTTTAATATCAGCAGTACGTATAATATTGTCCGGCAGAATTTAATTATTTCGCATACTCTCAAGTTTTCAAGCATAATGACGAAGTGGGGTTGCTAGATGACCGATTCAACGTAACGTACTTGTCAGTCTTGCGGTTGAGGCTGTTTCCAAAACCAATTACCGAATTCCGCTCGGGCGAACAGACGCGTTGGTGAGATGATTTCCGATATCAATCAATCGCGGTTTCGCTCCGACTCGAGAGACTCACGAATCAGGGGGAAACGAGCGTATTGAAAACATATCAGGAAACAATTAGTTGGAGGATTCACTAGCGGTGCTAATTAACGTTTGATGACTGGGGAGCTCCCGAGTTCACCTCCATGCTCAAGGTAAAATGCGGCGAGCGTTCCCATGAATTAGGGAACAAAGTAGGTACTTCAACATTGTGAGAAAATCCTGTAATCTTATGAATTCGAGACAGTATTTACGGGGGTAATTCTGCAGCAAAGGAGTGGGTTCACTCAGTTATTCAAAAACGACGTACAGACCTATTGTATAAATAAATAAATACCTAAGACAAATGAGTGTGCTCCGAACAACTCACACCTTGTGCAACTAAGTTTTCGGCCGAAATGTCACCACCTACGGATTGGTTTGATTTCTAACTCCACTTTATACAAGGTGGTCATCGAGTTAGACCCCTCTCCTCCACTCATAATTTTATCAAATTGTCGCAGTAAACAATTCGGACAAACGCCATTTTTCATAGTTTTCAAAAATGATAAAATTTGACCATACATTTTAATCGAATTGAGGGGTTCATTTAGGATGAATTCGACCAAAAAACACTCGAAAACGTCGAAAAATTGTTATAATCGATTCTGATTAGGTTAGGAAATTAGTTAGGAAGTTAGATTGACTCATCGGAATTCCCGAATTTCGACTCGAAAATGTCTAAAAAACTCGAAAGAGGTTGAATTTGAATAGAATTGAGGGGTTCATTTGGGATAAAATCGACGAAAAACGTTTCGAAAACGTCGAAAAATTTATATACCTACCTACTCGATTCTGACCAAGGATAAAAGTCGAGTTAGATTGACTTATCGGAAATTCGACTCGGAAACGTCTCAAAAACTGAAAAAAGATGTAAGTGATTTGAATCGAATTGAGGGGTTCATTTAGGATGGAATCGGCCAAAAAAGACTCGAAAACGTCGAAAAAAAGTTACAATCGATTCTGATCAAGGAAGAAAATTGCGTTAGATTGACTTATCGGAACTCCCGAAATTCGACTCTAAAACGTTTAAAAAACTCGAAAAAAGTGTAATTTGAATCGAATTGAGGGGTTCATTTAGAATTATATCGACCAAAAAAGACTCAAAAACGTCGGAACATTGTTATAATCGATTATGATTCAGACAGAAAATTGAGTTAGATTGACTCATCAGAATTTCCAGCCAAAAATATGATCATTGTATTTTTTTTTTTTTTTAATAACATTTTCACCATTTCCCATCAACCATTTTTGTCGTTCCTTGTGTTTGCGACGAGTGCAATTAGTGGCTGTTATTGCTTTAAATTTCGATCAAAGCCAAAAACAGATGTCACCACGTGAATCAGAGTTGAAAAACAATGAGAATTCATGTGCCACCCTTGGGGTTTACAATAATCCATTTTGGTGACGTAGCAACTTAGCGCGCTGGCTGAACGAGTTGAGAGCTATAAAGAAATCGAGGGAGGAGTCAAATTTACTAAATTTACAAATTTGCATAAAATTTCTGAAAAAACAAAGTTGATGTGCATTGCAGTTTTATCATTTTTGAAAGCTACGAGGAAAATTATGAAAAATGGCGTTTGTCCGAATTTTTTGCCCCGACAATCAGAAAAAATAAAGGGGGGGGGGGAGCCTAAATCGTGATCCACCCTGTAAATTTAGGAAATTTGCACCAGTTGTGGAAATTCGCACTAATTGCAGGAATTAGCACAAATGGCAAAGTTCAACGTTTCGGGATGTGTAATGCTGAATATCACGTGTAACTGAATACATGACTGACCTTTACATTACATTCTATAGGAGGGTGACTATACGGAAGTAAAATATCGACTCGGGAACACGGCTTTCCCGGCCATTCCCTGAAGAGTCGGGGCCCCCTTCGAAGCATTCCGCTTTTATTTTTAAAACAGCAACAAGTCCTCGTTTATAAAAGGGTTCGTGCTTTCTGGGGGTTTTCCTCCCGACCGCCGCGTACATTTATCAAAGTAAACACAGCCCTATTGTTTGTCTAAGTGGTTACAGGCTGTACCTGTTACTCAAGCTTCATATCGACCTGGGAATATGGTGGTAAAAAGGGGACCGTTCAACCCGAAGAAGCTCGTTGTTGAAGGAGATTCAGTACAATAACCGACACATGGCTACGTGTAGCACGATCGTGGAGCGATAGCGGTTGACGGTCTATCGTCGACGTCGTATACAGGAACCCGGATTTTTCTCTCTTTTCTCTGAAATACAGTTAGCACTTACAAAAAACCTTCTCTTTCTCATCTCGGCTTCATCTTGATATGAGAAAATCAGCTAGCACACAAACGAAATACCTACTCAAGAGCTGTAACGAATGAGTGTGAAATTAGTCATTAAAATTAGTAGAATGACAAAACCGATGGGCCAGTGCAGGGGTGGATCCAGACTTTGATTTTGGGGAGGTCATAAGGTTAAAACCCAACCTAAGTGTGTTGGCGAATCGCTGAGAATAATATTCCTAAGTTTTACCCAACTAGTTGAAAGCAAAATAGCTCAAAAACATTGATTTGGCTAAAATTTACTTGTATTTAATACAAGCAGGAGCTCTTACTTTGTACATAGCCAAATCAAGTTTTTGAGCGATTTTGCTTTATTGCATTTTTTTTTACAAAACACATTTTGAACGCCTAAGACGTCCATGTTCGATATCAGCCTTAGTAGGTATGGACCTATTAAGCAACCCCTCGAAATGTCGGAGGTGTCACAATCTTGCAAATGAAGAAATCCTGTCAAAAAGTTAGAGGCTATTGGGCCATAAGGCTGAACTTCATCCAGACAACTGCTTCACTATTGCCGATTTTTGGCACTCATGGTCATGATCCTATTTTTGCTTTCTTTCAATGCTGTTGGCGGGAGCTTTGTTGCCAGATTAACAAGCCTGAATTGAAGCATAACTTAACTGTAGTTGTACCACCACTGATTACTCGTGACCACCAGAACTTTTATAATTCTTAGACGCCTGGCTTTTGCGAAGTCAGCCAGCCTGAAAAGGCTCATTACTTTACTGTTGTACCACCACTAAGTACTCATCACCACCACTACTACATGTATCATCTAATTATCATAAGCCAGGCAAAAAGCATTCAAAGAAGCGAAAAGCTCCCTGCAGGTGCAAAAGAGGAAACAGAGGAGGGTGAAAGGGGGGTTGTGGGAAGGAGACAGGGAACAGGAAAAAATTGGTGGTGGCGGTTAGGGGTAGGAGAATCAGGTTTCTATATGCACACTCAACAGCGAGGTGCGAAGCACCGAGCATCCTATATACGTTGCTGGCGGGCAAAATAGATATCATTCCTTTTTGCGGCTGAGGAAAACTCGTAAACTCGTAAACCTGAGCCTTTTAATAATACCAATCGGGATGGTTTTGTGAGTTTCACAAGATCCAAAGCTTGATTTTTACATAGTTGTATAAAAAATGCTCTCAAACTACAAGATTGGGTGTTTTTTAAATCACCACCGGTAATTCTTACGATAAGAACGTTATTTAAGGTCGAAAGTTACTTCAAATTGTACATTTTATCAACTTGTCTCCTATCGGAGAACCTCCGAAAGTGTGTTGGCGTTTTCTCCGTTGCGGCATGGAATAAAGTGGATGGGGTACGAGGGAAGAATTCCCTCGTTACATTTCCCTTTTAGATTAGCCGCAATTATTCACCGCAGAATATGCAACGACCCCCGCGAACCATTGTCAAACCCGGGACCATCAACCCGGCCTGGGGTACGATTTGAATTTTCCAGACATTACTTGCTCGCCTAGTCGCGATAAGTACTTCTTTCTCCGAACGGGGGAAATAGAACCTTGGCATACAAGGGCGTTAGAACAACGGTCTCCATTTTCCGCCAGTCCTGATGTATTAACATTCAAGAAAATATTATTCAAGTTTGACTGGTTTTTCGATTGAGTGTAAATTGTTTCTTTGTGTATTTAATATGACGGTACTGCAGGAGAGGAGCGTTCAATGAATAAACGTCCTACCGGAATAATAACCAAATTATTCCGAACCACACTCCATCCGTTGGACATGGACAAGCTCTCTTCATCACTCTACACGTTCCCCAACTAGAAACATTCATAATTACTCAGGTCGCACATGGAACGAGATTTCATTACGTAGCCGTCTACGAAGATTAATTATTTCAGCGTGACACTTTGAAAACCGATTTCAAATTCAGACTCGCATATGATGCAGCCTACAAGGGGTGGAGGATGTGGTTCCTCAAACAAAGCCCGGTAAATTGAATTTCGTTATTAATAGGTCGACTAGTGAGAGGGAGACACAGAAAAGGTTCCACTCAAGGCCGTAAGGTGATGTGAGTCAGCAGGATTTGGTAATGTCTCGAAGTGTACTGAATCACTACACACAAAACGCACTTGAACTTCGTCTAAATTATAATAATTATTAATCAAGAAAAGTTTTCGTTCGTTCTATTCATTCACCTGAAACGCGTAAATGGAGTGAAAGAAGTGGGATGGAACGAAAAAACTTAAAGATAACATAACAGCGGGCGCTATAAAAAATAAAAAAAATCCGAGAAGCAATAACGACCTAAACACAATATCTGAGGAGGGCTTTTCACGGCAAGCAATAATAAAAACAAGCTAACATCTCTGCCCTTATCTCTAAAACCAAACTTTAGGGATTTTCCTCTAAGAGCTGTAGTTTCTTTTTATGAAAATACTCTCCTTCAGCGTCGTTAGAGGGTGACAGTTTGAGGATATTTCTGCCGACGTAGGCTTAGCTCGAGGTGAATGTCCTCACCGTTCCCACGGAGGAACCTGGGATTAAGGTCTTTGCAAACGCAGTCGTTACTGTCGCGATAATAGAGAAAGTTGCGGGTCCGACGGACGTGGGAGGTGACCTCATCAAGGTTTTCCAGAGATGAGAGAATTTGGGTTTTGTGCAGAGCTGGAAATATGAAAAGGGCTGGGAAGTTGAGTTGAACCGAGCATAGCAATTACGAACAGTCATTGCGACGTGGCTTGTGGAAGGTATTTTCAGTTTTGCCACAGTTCACATCATGAATTATTTGATCAACTTCTTCAATTCAATTTGTATATCATTGAATCTATGTTAAATAGACTCCTCATCAACAGTTGATAGTTATGTACTATAATTCTATATGGGCAACTGGTAATGATTAGTTTCATCCACTACTGCGTTGCATACACTGGATTATCACCAAGCTGGTTCTACTCCCGGAGCACTGGGAGCATTGGTTCTTTGCAGAAATCTACAAAATCGAATGTATGTCTGCCTGTCTGTCTTCTATTGATGGCCAAACATCTTAACCGATTTTGACAGGGATCGCTCCATTGTGACAATCAAGTTCCTGGGATGGTTATAGGCTATGGTAGAATCTCCGAAACGTCCTATCATGACGACAACAGGCCTTTCGCCCAGTTAACAACTTCGCTTATTATTTTGTTCATCAGTTTTCTAGGTTATTTATCAATCGAAATTTGACATACAGCCTCCTTAGGATTTTCACTTTGAGCAGCATAAGTCCGGAATCAACTGAGGGGCTCCCAACGCTAATTTCTATGTTATTTACTGTATGAAGCTCTAATTTGGTATGTAGCCTCCTTATGACTTTAACTTGACGCTGCCCAGGCCCTGGATCAGGTGGCTCCTAAACCTAATTTCTATACAACTAATATTTCGACAGTGCAGTTTACTTTTTTCCCGACTTGAATCTTCTTCCCGACAGTGAATTTCTTCCTTACTGCGAAAATATATACATATCCACGATCAGATGTTTTTCCCAGTAAGGAAAAAATTAAGTTATTTACGAACCCCGACCGGGGCAACGCCCGGGTAATCTGGCTAGTGTAAAATCAATTCAACAGACCAATTGGCCAAACAACGTCAATAGATTGTATTTGTGTAGAAATAGAAGTATAGATCTTAAATAAGTTCCAAGTTTCAGTAATAGTATCATTCTTAGATTATTTGGAATTTGGAATTATAAGGATGAGCAATCAGGTTTATAAGGTAAAATTTACCACAAATGATATTTAATAACATTTAAATAAAAAGTGAACTTCTTGACGGCGTCAACAAGCAAAACATTTCAAGGCGTTAACAGTAATCCTGATTGTGACAGGTTTAGTCATATTCAGATGGCCAATGGATAAAAATCGAAGAAACGTGCCTTAACTCAACAATCACTGTATTCAGCAGAAACACATCTGACTAATGGAACGGGTCTGTAGAATCCAAAAATGTGGAATTCGAGAAATGAACATTGGAGCAATTGCTGGAAAATGGCGGTCCAATTGGTAATAGTATTTTCTTCTATTCACTCCCTCGACGGTCTCCCTGAGCGAAACGCCGATAGAACTTCCGTAGTGCCAATCACGAGAACTATGTTTCCCCAGCCGTTGTAACCTGCATTGTCCCCAACGTCATTGCGGCCCGTTGGATCAAAGGTCATCAAGCCGTGAAGCAAACACGCGGCTCCCCCCCATAGATCAAGTCTGGCGCGATGTTTACTAATGGTTATGCCCCGTACCTGTTACACCAACCTGCCGATAGGTCCCCGATTAATATCCTCGCCTTACGCTCGCCTTCGACAGGGATTTGGGCGGGTTGAGGAATGATCGAAATCTCCAAAATCAGAGGCGGGTTGTAGAATGTTATCAATCAAGCTTGGAATCTCCCCCATCGACAAGACGTTACTGCTTTTCGCGGTCGAAACCTGACGAGAATACTGATCGTGTATCTCCAATATATGCAACAATGCGGTTTGAACACAGGTACGTAGAATATACTCCAAAATCCCAACAGTTGTGAGGCATATATCTACTGATTATGAGGCTTCATTGAACATCCTGCATTGTATATCATTAAAAATATCTACTAAAATGAGGCTCTGATAATCACAAATGAATTTTATTGCAATAAAATCGATGTATCGGCTGCTCATGCGCAAAAAGCTATTTCCACCTCCAGTTGGCTGACTCATGACATGCAAGATTATAAGAACCTTTCAAATCGTAAGATCTTCATGATATTCCCTGGTATGAACTCTGTTTCTTATAAAAATGAGTGTGTTTTGTTAATGATTGAAGGCGCTATTTGGATATTGGCGTTTCTGGTGTTCTGATACGTGGGGTGAGAACAGGTGTCATTCGACACCAGGGCAAGATCGTCCACGGGAGGCAACAAGGCGCATTATAGCACTTTCCTCCGAAAGTGTAGTAAATGGAAATGCTTGCAAGTAATTGAGCTGGAGCTGGATAGCGATTATCCGAAAGTAGCTTCTCCGACGATAGCACCCTTGGGTGGCCGGGGAATGAAACTTGGACAAGTGCCTCATTCCGAGACAGAAGATGACTAGGAAAAAGGGCTGATGACGCAGGCTGAACGCAAGACTATTTCGTTAGACTGTCCTTAAGGTTATATCCCTTTTTTCCCTTGCCTTCAACGGTAACTGCATATTGGAGGGACAAGACGGGGGCAGGTGTTTGGAGGCGGTGGGAAATCCACCATCTGACTCGAGTCCGCCCTTCTCGTGAAGGTTTGAGGGCTTGAAGCTCCGTCATCTAATGGAACCTGTGACAGGAAGGTGTTTTGGATATCCCCTGATGAATGGAACTACCCCCCTGTGGGCGATTTATTTCTATTACAGTTTTGTATAACGCTTTCTGGGTGTCATTGGTATGTGGGAGGTGTGAAATATCCGTTGTTTCTCGATGTACATAACTAGCCTTCTCACTGAAACTCTTCAAACTCGTCATTCTTCAAGTCTCCACTACTGGTCGCATAGAAAAGAGTAATATTTTTGTTTGTATATGAAGTATCAAATACTTCATTTATTTTGTTATTTATTGATGTTGTGATTTAAGGCAAAATAAACTTTTTTTAAAAAAAAAGATCGCTTGCAAGATTGACAGTATCCCGTTTTGCTTTGAGGGAGTTGAGCTTCTTCCAGAGAGTTTAATCTAAGAATCTTTGAAGCAGTGTTGTAGGTGATGCACCTGATAATATTGGAGTGCTTCTGTGAAAAAATTATAAATGATTATAACAAGTTTTGATAAAAAACAGATACACATTAGCTATCCGATACTAGTCAAGGATATTACCAACATTGTATCTTAAATTCAGACAGACCAACAGTACAAAGATAATTGTCATAAATTATGTCTAACGTATCTTCTTTCCACTTTTCCAAGTCTATGGGATTTCAAGATCTACTATAAGACCATTCAGGGATCTCTTTCACCAACTGAAGAAGTCGCAGTAATCCTACATCGTCCGAGTTCGGCAGGGATTAATCGAGAGAATGCAAAATAGAGATTGTGTTTTGACTGCGGAAAAAATTCAGCTAATGTCTGGTCCAGTTCGATAAGCAAATTACGACGCCGGGTAGTGAGCAATAAATGGGAAACTTTTTTCCGCTTCTTTCGCCCTTCTCGTCAGACAATCCCCGATATCGGAGAAAAGGGACTGTAGAAAAGCATCATCCCTCTCGAAGCTATCCCATCAAATCCCCAAAGTAATGAATACTAAACACCGGCAGTGTGATCCTCAAAAGCTGCCGATAAATTATTCTCATCCCCGGACCCTCCACTTCCATCCACCTTTTTTTCCATCCCCGTCCCGGAGTTGTAAACCTCTCGCAAAGATTTGGATTTAAATTCCGCGCCTCAGAGTCCTTTCGCCGATTTCCATTAGCAGGGATAAAGGAATGAAGGGGAAAGCACCTTTCAATTTCCTTTATTTAAATTCCAGTCGGAAAAAGGCTTCGCTTTGGGTTTGGTTAATCTTGAGGATGGGTGGCTCAAAGTCTTTGGAGAAGTGGCTAAGTCAACTTGCGGGACCTCTTTAAATAATTTACTGCCACCTCTAAACAGTTTGATCGCTAAAAGGAGCAGCGGCAAAACATTTTGATTTGATTCGAGTTCTTGAGGAATGTTTAGGTAAATTTGTTCTGAAGGTGGCTTAATCCTAAACATGGCATTAGCAAAGCTTAGCAATGGAACCAAATAATGAGAATCCCATTCCTGCACATAGTCTAATGAACCAAACCAAACGCAATGTTAATGGGTATTCGTGCATCAAATCAGTGCATAACTTTTCCCATAACCAACAAAAACGCACTACCTCAAACGGCCCATGTTATGCAATAACCATCTAAGTGCCAAAAAGCTGACTTTAGGAAACACACATTAACTTTGAAAAGCTCCCTCTACTTCACTGAACCAGTATGATCAGTTTCCCTTGAAGAACAAAACCTAAAACCTCTCCAATGAAATGTGGAGTCTTAAATATTGAAAATTAGTTAAGTATTGCATAACTGATTTTATTGAGGGTTCCATTAAAGTAATTAACATCTAAGTTATAAAAGTGGCTTTTCTTACCACTCCGGCCTGGAGATTAAGATTGCCGTATTGCTTAACTGGTATGTAAATACCTGATCATCATTAATTTTCCTAATTTTTTTAAATTGAAAATCATGATCAAATTGTTATAGGAAAAATATATATACAACTGAGCAAAACACTGTTAAGAAACATTTTCCTCCAGCGCTTTAAATAGTGATTGGTTCTGCATTTCATTCTTGTTTACAACCATGCTGTCATTTTATAATTATAAGTAGGTACATCTAAATATTTTCATATCACAATGTTTTAAATATACATGTATGTACAACTTTTGATGGTAAATGAATAAGTTCTTTGATGCTAAAATATTACAATAGTTCAAAATTATATTTGTTCTTCTTTGCACTACACTAAAAAAACTCCAACCGGTTCCTTGTTACGTCTGGTTCTTTGCATTCCATAATTAAGTGCTCTAGAGCTCAATTTGGACGTCCACATGCGCGACGAAAGATACGGTGCAAATTTTGCTCACAAACTCCGGAATGAGTCCTCAATGTCTTCCACACTGTACCCTTCATTATCGTCTTGAAAGTCACCAGCTACGTCTCTCGACATTTTGCAGTAGCACGGTTTAGACCGATTTAGATATGTGGGGACGAGTTTCGTAAGCTCTCGTACGCCCTAGATCTTCTCTTTGGATACAGGTCTTCCACTCTCCCACAACGGGTACCATGCAGTTGGCCATATATTTTTACTCCAAGTCGACTTGAACAGTTACCTATTACATAGCTGGATTCTTAACTTTAAACGCTTACCTTCTCAGAGTTAGATGGTTATTGCGGAATCGGGATTTCGGTCATGAGCCTGCTATGCAGTAACAAATTTTCGATTATTTTGGGGCTATCAGCTGAAATTATTCAGCAATAACGACTGGAATATATACAGATACCTCCAAAGAAACCGAATCTGAATTTATCCCAATTTGGCCAAAAGGCTGTTGGTTATTGAATAGCACGGTCCAATTATTAGGTGCAGAAGATAAGTACTATATTTTACCAGCACTTTCGAACCCAACCGCTGGGCTCTCACCAAACTTAAATGTGTTTATGAAATCATTGCGCTGTTTTTATAGAAAAATTGATTCCATCTTCTTTATATTGATTTCTTCTTGAAGTTATAACAGTTAAACCTCGACATTAAAATACCTAAATTCATGTATTACGGCTGGTCGTGCTTTCCGTTTTCCCACCCCACACATCGTTACTCTTTTTTTATTTTTCTTACTGTACAAAAATGATAACATTATCTCACCCCAGTCCCGTAACTTCAAAAAGGACTCACAAGAGCAGCATAAATTCCACTAAATCCCGACCGGCGAAGAAAACGGGGGCACACGATGATAAAGTTGGGCCAGGCCCTGGCCTGTGAAGAGATTATACAGGGAAAGGCCCTCCGTCCTCGAAAAAAATGTTATCAGCTCTTGTAAATCCAGGTTGACTGCTCCCAGAGGAAGAAGCTATGATACCAATAAACGTCGGCGTGGCGTGGGACCCAAACATAACAGTATTTCAACCTCATCGCGGATGCAAATGAAGTGACACCGTCTTCTGAAGGGTTGGTCGGTTTTTTTTCACCGAGGATGGCGTCGTATGGTTTACAACGCGATCCTTCCTTCTGAAACCGGCTACTTTTATATTCGAGCGGGAAGGGGGTCCTGCGGAATCGATGGGAGGTGTTTTGCATACAGATAGGCAAATAAATGTACCTGTTTTCCAATACGGAGGGAACCGAGTGATTCATTACAAGTTAAGTTGTATAAATTTTCTTGAGCGATATTGTTGATGCATAGCACATCAGAGGTTTCAGACCCAAGACAAAAATTTTGACCAAACCAGCTTTTGTCTGCTTAAATCACTGAACACCTAAATTGTACTGCTTCAGAAGTGACGATCAGGGTTGTATTTGAAAAGATTCATGAATGGAGGGAATATGAGAGAAATAATGATTTAGAAAGGTAGGAAATTCAATTACAAACGACCCCTGGTTCAATATTCCCTGAGTAGGGTAAACTCCTGTTCAACGTTTGTTGGAGTTCCTTAGGAATGCGTTCGCGATACTGAGAACTATTTATATGGAGGTAGGAAGGACTTCTACTCGTCCAGTAACAAATTGTGACATTCTCATCCAAATCGGAGGAATAAAAGAGAAATTCTGTCCTGAATATTTTTCAAAACAGAATTTATTCCTGAGTTTTCAACTTTTCTCATGGGATAGGCCCCAACATCTTGAAAAAAATCACTGTTTGCTTGAGTGTAGTGTCTCATGTCTTACTTAAAAATTTTATGATTTGATGTTCTTTCCATACAAAAAGTAGTTGAGCAACAAAGTAGTAACTTTTGAATCAGGTTCAACCGGTTCAGTCGGCAAAATTCAATATTATTCTGAATCCCTCAATATTTCGAGTAACTGTCTCAATCTTGGTCTAATTTATAAAATGAATGTTTTGTGTGACTAATTTTTGTTATTCTCTCTTAGTTTTATTAGGTACTTTTATTATTACCTACTTATACAATTTCTATTTCTTGATATCACAAAATTTGTGATATTAATTTAATAGTTTACCCTGTTGTGTGGCTTCGTATTGATCAGTGTTCTCTATTTTTTATCCAGAAAGAACACTGAATCATACAATTTTTATGTAACGTGTGAGATCTTCCTCTCTCCACATCCGAATCCGAATAACCAAAGCTGAAAAGCCCCGAAAAGATTCATACCCCTTATTCAGACAGGTAAAGTGTGTACCGCAGAGAGTGCAACTGACACGTCTACTTATTCCTTCGTGCCGCGGAAAAAGGCTTCCATATCCTGCATCCAAGTAACCCTCGTTCTTTCTATATTCCCCTCCGCCAACTTCCTATATACCCTTGGGAAGCAAACTCCCCCCCCCCCCCCGTCCGACCCCTCTGCTGGGTATTGTCAGCCTATACTTGTCACATCCTCGTTCCATTTCGGGGTTATTGGGTCTTAGGAAATTCTTACCTTCTGCGTCAACCCTCCGTAACAACTGGATTTGTTCTTCCGAGATGAATGGCCCTGGTCGTCCTGCCAGCTTATTTTGCTGGCTTAACCTTTCCCTGGTACGGAGGCAGGGACAACGTGAGGAATTGTGAATGAGGGGAGTCTGGATCGCATTGAGAGTGGAAATTGGATGAGATTTTGAGGAGAACTCGGAAAACACTAGTGATTTGTTGTTGGCAATTCTTTCGAACAAGCCTCTCTCTTTGAAGAGTATTCAATTTATCTGGACTAGATAAATTATACGACATTTCCAAAGACATGCGACTGGTTGGTAGGTAAAAATAACATATACACAAATACCGGAATCTTTACAAATACCACATCTTTGAATATTTAGTCAAGCCATTTCCTGCGTTTGTATAAACACCATTATTATCTTTGTCCTTGGGTGTGGTATGCAAGACCTTTAAAAACCTGCGTGTTTGTACATCTCCTGTGTATAAGGAATGAAATTCGATCGATACGATGCTCCAATATTCAGTGCTTTCACACTTCAGCCTTTGAATCGATCTGAGCTTCGAGACGTTCGGAGCAATACATAACAATTATTGAAATCCTGGTGTTGTCCATGATTTAAATACATTTGAAACGCCTGAATTTGTACGACATTTTCCCCTATAAACATTCGCTGGCGTGAGGTGTGTTATACGCAATTCCGGCATTATTATCTTGGGAAAGACTCAAAATAACCACACAACGCCCTCGTGGGTTCTTTGTGTTATGCGAAGGGGCTGTTTGTAACTGCCTGTGCCATCCCCTGAAAGACTTCCGTAGAAGAAACTAAGTGCGGCCAAGACTCTTCTCTGGAGGGTCGAGCTACCCTATGCGCGTAGTGTCCTTTATGGGCAAATCAATTGAAATATGGATATCGACTGGAATATCATATGCAACCCCCCGCCCATCGCAGGATCTAAAACCATCTCCCTCCACGTACGCCCATGGGGTTCCTCCCTTTATCAATTAGACTGGCATCACATTGGGGGCTGATGCGCAGCTATCTTATGTCCTGGGCACATAATAAAGGGTGATTCATGGGTACGTAGATGTGCGTCCCGAGGGGTAATAATTCCCACTATGTCTCTTTGTGTTCGACAACCATAACAATCAGTATATCGTTGGCTTGAATATTCATTTGGATCGAACCTCCGAGTGGAATCATTCCTCAATTATTCTAAAAGCCCTGAACAAATTGCCCTAGTATGAATTTGAATAAAAAATAAGGGTATTCTACTCCTGTATGGAATTGCTAGGAAAAGTGCCGGGAGCATTTAGTAAACCTTCATCAGCCTGTGCAGTCATCCAGTACGATCAAATGGTTCTTCTCGGTTGAATCGTTAATGTGTTGGCTCCTCTATTATGAGAACAATATCGAACGAAAAGGAAAAGAGAGAGAATACAGGATACTGACAGGTGCTGAATCCTTACTTCTATGATAGGAAAGAAACGGAATTTATTCATTTTTCGTGTTTAAATATTTCGTTGGAGAATTTATGTTTTCCTCGGTGGTTTTTTTTCCCACACCTCTTCAATGATCAAAGCGGAAAATGGCAGCTGGTCGAATTACATTTAATTTTGTAATGATGACAAAATGACGGCTGCTAGAATAATGAGTGTAAATTACGTCTGGGAGGGGAAGGAAATGAGAGGAAAAAAAAAGTTGAAACGTTGGTCGGTACCGCGATAGGGGGCTTAAAAACCACAAAGGTCATGCCATAGAAAAGGGCCTAGTGTGACATTAAAAGACCAAAAACCCTCCCTTCCGCCGCCAGTTCACCCGACGGCTCCCGACTTAATTATATCAGTAAGGTCTTGTGGTAATACCAGGTCGACATTTTGTCGAATGGCGCAACACGATGTTTAGGAAATGACGTGTTTCTCTGGAGGCATGCGAGGGTGGATTGATAAAGTTATAGGTCACAACCCGCGGAGATTGAAATCCCTGTTAATATTAGTTTGGCGAATGCCAACAACCATATGGACCAATGGATGACCTAAAAGTATGATAGGTCCTTCAACACTGTTTCGTCATTCTACTCAACCCTTGTTCTGTGGCTCTAAGACAATTAGCCCATTTGCTATATATATATTTTAACACAGAGTGTTAGTTAAGCTTATTCTAAGTCATCTGCCGTTGGTGTTATTTTACTTCAAA
The DNA here is from genome assembly GCA_963920205.1 of Stenodema calcarata. NCBI lineage: Eukaryota > Metazoa > Arthropoda > Insecta > Hemiptera > Miridae > Stenodema > Stenodema calcarata. Next base: position 11,338,893 of record OY986061.1, on the reverse strand, counting down.
ATCAAAAAATTAAAAAAAAACGTTATTGCTGAAGGTGTTTACACCTATACAATGCATGGGAAGTAACCCACAAAGACATAAATAATTCCTTCACCATTCGTGTGACATTACATCGAGTGCGACTGTACAATTACAATATAGAAGTTTCCCTTACTTATAATAGTACACAACTTATAGGTTCTTAAGAGTGTAGAAAATGTTGAACAGTTTAATAATAAAAGTAAATGCGATCTTCCAAACAAAGGCACGAGTTTAAATTAAATAGTTACACTGGTTTAATACTTTTATTGCTGCTAATATTATTATTTCATGTTTATAAAAATTAGTATCGTTCAATTATAGGTCAGCCTCCTCTAGTGGCCCAAGTGTGAGCCCAAGTTTGTACATGTACGACAGCGGTACATTAGCAAAAAACATGTAGGATCCAACCTCTACCAGACCCCATATATCCTATGCTACCCATTGTTGTTTTATCCTGGGCTACCCAATTATAATAACCAAAATTGACGCTCTATTTATAGTTTTGAGCAATTGGTCGAAGCACATATGAGGATATGTGTTTGGCGGCATTTCCAAAATACTTGAGCTGGCTGACTTGTTATGATCGTATGTTATACTGAGACTGGTTTGTGTACCATTGGCTCAATGCCACTCTGTGCACTAACCAGACCAATGTGTAACTCGTCTGTGGTTGGCACACAGCCATATTATTCCATTGTTTGTTCCAGAATTTGTTTTTAATTGTTTCTTTTTCATTTTTCGCAGTCTCCAAAAATAATATTTCTCATGCTTGAAATACTACCACCTGGATAAGGCTCACACATAGGGATTGCTGAATACCGACCTAGGACGTAAGGTAACTCCACTGAAAGACAAATTGGCATGATAACTCCGTGCTCTTCAGCTCACTAGCATGGGGACAAGAAATAATTTAAAGTCCATATCGGGCTCTTTCATTGAAGAGAAATGAGCAAAAGTACTGGAGGCAGTGAAACGGAGTATTCGTGTATAAACAATATTTTCTTCGTATCGAAATGCAAACTATTAAATAGCAGAAAGGACATAATAATATTATGTACTAATTATGTTTTAATTATTATTGTATTAATAGTGTATTAATTATTATACTTTATATTATATTATATTGTATGGGTTATTTGTAGGGATTCTGGATGGGAGGGGGTATGTCTTATGGTCGTTCTGATATTGGGGAAGAATCAATGTGTAGCTAACGTTCCTCCTAATGATGATTTTCATGTGTATGAGTACAGGAGCACATCTACGAGCAACGAGTGATTTTGAAGATCGATTATGGAAGTGTGTGGTTCCAGAAGAAAACCTGATAGATTTTGTACCGCAATCCGTCTCACCAACGGAGTTAGATATGCATGTAGACCTGTATCTTCGTACATCTACAAGTGAGCCAAAATATAACATGAACGTGCAATGAATGTGCGGAGCGGCTGTCTGTTGGTATTATAAATCCCCCTCCCACCATCCACGACAGACCACGCGCCGTTATACCGAAGGGAGCGTAACAAGTGGACGTGTTTCTCAGGGAAAAGGGAGGTTTTTGGCGGAAGGGAGAGATACCGAACGTTTTGGACTCGATCCAGGAAGGTCCCGGTTTCATTTCCCCCCACTCCACCTCGAACCCCAGGAACATGGTGACTGCAATGCGTATATCCTCGGAAGAGGACGAAAGGAGGTTTAACACTCTTGTTCGCCGAGAGGTGTTATTAACCCATGATATGTACACGCACCACAGGATTTTCAGCCGTTACACACTTTACTCAAGTTGGTTTGAAGTTGGTGGCGAATATTCGATGCGAATAAGGCACATTTATGTGACCGCACACACAGACCGAACAAAACTGTCCATTTGCCACTTGATCGAGAATTCTCGATTCAGAACGGGAAACTTTGGGAGGATCTCTTGTAAACTTTGTAGAATGTTACTTGGTCACTTCTACCAATTACCCACGTTATGATGTTTCCTTGCCACAAGGAAAATAATCCCTAGAAGTCCTGAGGGTGCAAAATATATATGGCACAACGTTGGCGTAGAATCGAATTATTTCTCCCGATTGTTGATATTTGTTTTTATCATTGTTTGAATGCGCAGGACTAAGTTCATTCGACATATTTTCGTATGAATTATGGATCAGTAGGCAGGACTGCTGTTTCCTCATTTACTTAATCCCCAACGACAACACACCATGCGGACGGGCGATGCATAACAAACACCATCAATATTGAAGATTCGCCCGTGATTCCATGGTAAACGTTCCTCCAGAAACGTGAGGGAAAGGCAGAACTATCGACTAAACCGTCGGTGGACAGAAAGCCGATGTTTATTCAACCGGAGTCATCCATCAGTTGAGAAAACCGCTCCCATCCCCCCAGAAACCCTGCACGCAAACACCTTCCCGCATTCGGATCTCGATCCGGATTTCCTTCTTGCTCCCTTCAGCTTTTCCCCGAGCTACAAGCGCAAAGGCGGGAGAATGAACCTCCGAGGTTTTCGGAGGGGCCGCTGCTCGCGAAATGTTTCATGACAAACGTTGTCAATTCAATAACCTTCCCTTCTACCTGTGGAACGCTCGGGGACAGAAGAGGAGGGGGCGTGATTTATAGGAATCGATTCTATCATCTATATATAGTCTCCGACGCTCGTCGATTGAAAAGTTGGATAAACCGACGGTAAACCTGACCAAGGCTATGTCGTACTTTTCACTTGATATTCAATGCAAACAATACTTCCATATTGACTTAAAAACTTTGATGCCATACAAACCACTACCACTTTTTCTATAGTGGTTATTTTGTTTGAGTTACAAAGAAACAATAAAAACTCGTACACGTGTACTTGTGTAAAATCTTCTAATATACGGTTTAGGGAGGGTTATTTAACAATAATTCATGAAAGTAAGAAAAACAAGGAGGTTGTGAAAAACTGGCTTCGATCGATCGGTAAAATAATTTATTCACGTCCAAACAGACTTGGATCAACCGTGTTCGAAGATTTTTACCAAAAAAAATTCAAATTGGATACAGTTTAAACGGTGAGATTGATTGAAATGATTGATTTTTCAATGAAAGGGCATGTTGGGTGGTTTATTGGGCTGAGCCGGACGGACAGGTGGATATAGAACCGTTTTAATTGCTGGTGTTTACGCTTGACAACAATTTAAATTCGCTTACATAATATTACGGATTAAATTTGAGTTATTAGAGAAATTACGAGATTATGGAGCGGCTGATATATTATATACATAATTATATAGCGGGTGATATAATATTTTATGTACATATTATGTACACTGATACATTTACACAGTGATAATCTGTTCCGCCGAACAAAACTGTTCATTTGCCACTTGATCAATTTTACTTGGAAACGAAATGAGCGCATTCCCTTCATGATCACTTTTACCAGCGGAATCCTGTGTAACCAGTGGAATCGATTGTGGGGGTTCATGTGATCATGTGCCAGATGGTCATATTATGAAGGTCGCAATATATTTTTTTTCCCCTTTTTTCTCCAAATTGAAGCAAAATATAATTATAAAAACGTTTCCAAGGCATAAATCAACAAATTCTGCACCATATTCACTCAAGACATCATTTTCTCAAAAAATGTCACTTGGTTACTTTTACCAATAACCCCACGATACTTTGAACTGGTACTATTGAAGTAAAACCCTACGGATTCAATCTATCATGGCATTCATGTTCAGAATTTTATAATTGAATCAAGTTCATCGCAGTAGCTGTAGATAGAGGTGAATCGAAATAATTAAAGAACCGAGCGGTCAGAGTAGTAAACGAATTGTGATACCACCATTAAATCTTAGTAAAACTCGGATGTGACTGGATTTTTTTCTCGCGGATATTCAAATCTAGATCATCCACATCCCACCGCTCACCTTGAAATGGACCTTGACAGCTCTGTATTTGATGACAACATTATACTTCATAATCCAATTAGTGCATTTAAAAGTGTAGGAGTGAACTACATGGTGTAGTATCAAAGAACCGTTACCACCACATCCATGTATTCCCCCACGCATTCTTTCGTAAGTATCAATTTGTATTCACGACTAGTTTGTTATTTAAAGCTTTCGAAGGGCCAGCGCATAATTAGACCGATCAATATCTTAGATACGATGGGGAGCAAAGTGTATAAACACTCAAAGGCGTTGCATTCTTGGAAAACAGCGTTGCCGCATGTATTGTCAATAATTGTTCTTTATTCATTCATACTGACTCTTATACACCCCACGAGCCAACCAGCCGTATCCCACTTGTGACCTAACTGAATTTAAAAATATAATATTAAATGATTTAGTTAAATTAGGAGGACGTTTACTCTGTGCTCTCTAGTATCATGAGCAGCTGTTTTTGCTTTATTATTTTTGATAATTAACTATACTAGACCTTTGTGGAATAACTGTCACTCTTATTAGCTATTTAAATTGGAATTTCAACAACTTTCTCTTCGGTTTTAACAAGCCTCAGCCTCAGTCCCCTACATCTACTACCTCTTAATGCCAGACATGGGCATAGTTAGCTAAAATAACATCAGCTTTAGTTGGACTAAATTTTAGTTGAACTAGATTTTCAAATAACATCTGTCGTTGTTAGTTGAAAACAACTAACTTCTCCAACTAAGTTGGGTTTTAGTTGCAGTGTCGATTGTTTTATGCCCAACTAACTTATTTAGTTCATCCTCCAATTTAGTTGATCCTTCAACTAACAACTAAAAACATTTGGGAATATTTTTTTTGGATTAATCAAACCATGTTTTCAAGCCTGAAATCTGTCTGGGTCTGGTCCTGGTAACCTTTCGAAACAATAAAAATAATGAATTTAGAAAATCGTGTTCATTACTCACTTCTAGTTAGACATAAACTCGGGAACAGTTGTTAATAGGAACTAACAATTTACTTCTTTGCAACTACAACTAACTAATTACAGTTGTTAATTGAAGGTTCTACTAGATCGGGGGACCAACTAAATCAGTTGGACTTACAGCTACAACTAATTTAGTTGATGAAATTAGTTGACACTCCAACTAACACAGTTGCTGGTTGCCAGTTGAATTAAATTTTGTCCAACACAGCTTACTGCCTGAAAATTATAGAGTACGATAACTATAAATGGTATCCATTTCTTCAGTATGAATCATAAGCCGAACTCTCCCAACAGTGTTTGTGTATTTTTAAGATTTTGGATGAGTCTGGTCATGATAAATAGAGCAGGAGTATAAGTGCGGCTTGGGGCTCCGGCTCGGCTGAAAGTTTTTGATAGCAAATCGATAACGGGGCTTCTGGATGTTCGGGATGAGCTTTTTTCCCCTTGCCAGGGCTGATACATCAGAAACTCCAAAGTAGTGCAACAGATGCTTTCTCCCGTCCCCCGCTGTTTGAAAGTTTAATGGGGGTACGTCCAACTCAAGTAATTCGAAGCACATCCTGTCCAGTCAGCCCTTGCCTGAGATATTGGAGAAGGAGCATCTTAGTTTGCCGAATATCCGCAGTAGAGATGAAACTTTCCGTTGGGCGGATGCGACGTCAGGTGGGTTCAATTTGTTCTACATCGTTCAAATTCCACGTTTTGATCATACCTATTATGTGAGAGCTTCATAACTGGCTGTATGTCTGAGAACTTACGAAGTGAATGAAGCCATCGTTGAGACTACACATAATTCCAAGTGTTTTAAAATGGATTAAATGCAATTTCGTCCATTTTTTTGTTCTTCTCGTCATTATTTCGAACGCAGGGAGTAAGTAATTTTGCAACTAAAATGAAATATGGCGAACGCTTGGCGTAATACTGGTATTTCGGAAATGGTTTCTCACATGCCCCTGACAGGGCGTCATTAGGGCAATTTTTATTGTGCGATTCAAATACCATTCAACAATTTGAACTACCATAAAACCGGTCTTAACCCCTTGCACAGCTCGCTGACAGCTGTCCAGTGGAAATTGACTATTTCGAACATACACTAGTAGGTACTACTCCAAGTGTTCGCCGAAATTGTTTGTTGTTGTACCCGTACCTATTGCTCCCAGTGTGCGATTTGATATTTCCTTAAGTCTATAATATATATTACATCCACCTAACATGGCCCAGATAGAATGTTGTGATGTATAATTTCGAATGAAGGCTTCCCCCGGGAAATTCAATGAGGATTTAGGCAAAGTTGTTGAAGCAGAAAGGGAGAGCTGAAGACCTTTTCAGAAGCGATCCAAAGAAGGGTCTCCGAGGGTCTTCAAGTCCGGACAGGAAGGAGTTTGTATGCAAATACCTGGTCGGTAGTTGTTCGGGACGGTAGGGCTTTTTGATGGGGGTCAGGTGGTCGGTGACGCTTGGGGTCACAAGAAAAGGATCAAACAGAGGTCCTTCCCCTTCTCTTTCAACCCTTCAGAATTCCTGATGAAGCTACTCTGAAACGTTCAAGGGAGAAAACACAGTTTCAATACGGGCGAGCTTTTGAATAGTTTTCTTACGTTTACAGCATGAAAAGAGGCGCAGCGAGGGTGTGATATCGAGGACAAGCTTCAAGAATGAATTGAAAAATAAGGAAAACATCGTGATATTCATTATTTTAGGTTATGGCAACTCCTTTATTGATAAGATGTCGAGAAGAATTTACTGTTCACCTGGAGGAATATCCAATAGGTACAACCACTGGAGGGCTTTGATTTGTATGCCACTGAGAATCACGAAAAATCTAGATCTTTCAAAATCTGGACATGTAAATTCTAAAGCAGTAGGTAACCATCGTTGGATGGAAAAGTTTTGAGTCAACCAGAGCAGTTTGCTGTTTTTTTAGCCCTCCGATATTATGTGACCAACTTCCTCGATTTCGAGTAACGTGCGACAGTTAGGGCCGGTAAGGTGATGCTCGCCGGAATGGGATGAGGCCATCAAGCCTTTCCCGTCGGTACCCCTTGGGAAGGAAACGCCTCAGAGTATAAAAGTTCAAAGACCAGAAACTTTCTCAGGAAGGGGAAAAGAACGGGAATGGGGGAAACTACCACAACGGTCGAGAGGGCTGGGGGCTTTAAAGAGAGATACAATTCAGAGCCTCATCGATCCCATGACGTCTAATGGATCTGAGGCAATTAGAAACTTCTTCGAGTTCTGCAACTCAGTATATAAGCGTTCGTTGGGAGAGGGTTTTTAATCGAGCTATAAGACTGCAGTAATGGTGTTCTAAGACCATTTATCCTGACAATGACGACGCCTGTCACCATGAATAGACCATATACACCCCCACGCAGCAGAAGATCTTCTTGAATCTCCCGTTCACTCATATTAATATCGAGACGAAACATGACAATTGAAAACAAGCTTCCTCCTGCCTTCTGCCAATAAAATTTATTTAATATAGGATGTATTTCAAGTGTACATAAGTAAAGTACATATATTTCAAAGCTTCGGTTATTATAGATGTATTGAAACTTTTGATGTGTATCTCCCATCACGAATCACACCTTGAAACTGGAAAGATAAGGTACAGTTTTTTTGAATTATTACTCTATTAATTCATCTCTGGATTACTCTTAGTACCTACTCTTTGGGTCTCCCATAGTGCTGACACCGTACGAAGAAGATATTCTTGACGAAGAGTTTCAGATTTTCATGAATAGTGTTTATTCAATTTTGAAAAATGGTTCCAAGTTCCTGGGGAAGCAACCCACTCTGATACTGGATTTCCTATTCCACCTAGACTTGATTAAATTTTTTCCTATGGAAGCAACCTACTTTTACTGTACCTAGTTTTACTGTTTTATTCATGTTTCGGCTTTATTTTCAACTGATAATATTTAACTGTTTTTAGTTCCTGAGGCAGATATTATGTTATCGTTTTTAGTCCCAAGCCCATCTTGCCTGAAAAAAAAAAAATGCAATAAAAATATTTTTACAACTTGCAATCAATTGTTTTCTCACATTTACGTACTTTCTATAATATACGATATTATAGATATTATGTAGGTATGTGGAATTGAATCCTACTTATATTAACCTCAAGTTCAAAAACGTTTCTCAATTCTCGTTGATTATAATGTGTTTTGCAAGAAACCTCTGAAGGTGGCAACTACTGGTCTCTTACGGTGGCTACTACTGAAATTTTGGGGGCTACTACTGGCGACAAATGTTGGTTAGCTCTCCTGTCGATAATAGATTTCGTTTTCAGTGTTCACGAAACTAATTTTTCAACCTCAAAGCACTGCAACTGAACTTTTTTTGATCTGCCAAGCCATTTTTTGATCGCCCGAGTTTTTCGTCGTTCTCACCTTTTGACGTCTTCTTCACTTTCCCAAGGGACTTCCAGCTATCACAGACACCCCACGCGCGCCCTTCGCATGACAGAATCACACCTGGAGCATCCGAGGCCCTCTGAGATTTCCTTTCTGTACTCCAACCTCGCCTTTCCACGTCAAGATGCCGACATCCATACTCAAACATCAATTTCACTCACCCCCCGAACAATTTAACTTTAATGGAATTCCATGTGGTTATGGGTGTCTTGAGATGAGCAACGCAAAACATACTCGCGATTCAATACAACGAAAAACTAACATCAATAACTCAATATTAGGAATATCGTTAACTCGTTGACTTTCAAAATGAGAACCACATATTGCAAATTAAACCTACGTTCAATTTGTGTACATAAGGGATGCCCGACAATTAGGCCCTAGGAGGCGGCTTAAAGTATAGAATGAGGAGCTGGATTTGATCAGGTGAGTTCAGGAAAGAGATCGTCCAACGAATGGGTGTTGGATCAAAAACGACGAAGAAAAAACCCTGCAAATTTATCCCCTACATTCTAATATCATCTGCAGAGATCACCCATTTGTCTAGATCACTGATTCTGAATAAATATCCATTTTTGCCCGATAACCTGAGGCGTTGAGTATCAGGGCGGATAGAATTATACATAGATAAGCGTTCAAACTGATGGCGGCACCGAACATGAATAGGAGAAAAGTTTAATTATAATTGAATCAAGCTATTCATTTGGGATGAAATGGACCTTTGTCAAGACCAATTTTCGACCTAAAAACTTGGTAGGTTGAAAAGAATAACGATTCATTCCGATGAAGTGAAGTTTCGATAGCTTTGTTTATAGATGTCTCCTTGAAAATGATAAAATAAATCATCGATAACAAACCTACTCAGGTATATATATACCGATAAATTACATATAATATATACCTTGATGTACATATTATTTTTTATATCTATACACTGGGTCCTGTCCTTGTTCAACCGATTGATCACGAATGCCCCTTAGAACCTACAACTTCTGTCCCTGAAATAATAATCCACTCCCAGGTCAATTCGATTCCTCTTATTTTTTGCTCGAGGGAAATGAAGAACAAAATAGAAAGGCGGATGAGTAAATAAATCATCACCTTGTTGTCCAACAACGTGTCGGAATTCAAGCGTCTAACCATTCAATTGTTATTAAAAATGCATCACAAGTCGGCCGTGAAAAAAGTAAAATCGACTCAGCCAGTCGTCCAATGAAATTGTAGTTGTGAATTTTCCATTTATTCATGAGGTTCAAGCCCATCATTTCTTCGTATTTGAAGAACGACGGGGCATTACTGCAGTAACAATGGAGGGTTTCTCATAACAAGATCCATTACCACCTCGTTATAGATCGTACGAATATCGATGCTAGGTGACTCCACTAAAACGTTTCAGCGACCCGACCAATCAGGCTGAATACATTGTCTTTTCTGAGGCGATTAAATTTGAAAACGGTTTAACGAGGATCACGGGGAACCGGTTTCAACAAGTACCGAATAAATTCGGGATCAAGTTCGAATTTTCAATGCACCACTGTTACTCAGTACAATACACGACGGAATCTGGATCTTATTATTTTATAGGTCGATAAAACAATGTATTCGAATGAGGGGTAGCGCAATCGTTTCTTGGCTTTCAAGACCACCCATCTCATTACGTAACGTGGCCATTAATTTACCAATGTACGTTAATAGATATGTAATCGAGATGTGATGTTGTTAATAGATGTGTTTTCGAAATATATCCCCAAGTATGATATCGAGGATGAAGTGGCAACAAGGCCTACCTCAAATGGTGCTGTACAACATGGTCTAAGTGTTTTTTATGAAAATTTACAGGAGACACAAAAAACTGTTTATTTTCTACAATTTGGTAACACATACGTGAATGTTTGCAACTATAGACAGTTCTGGGAGCCAATATACTATACAGAAAACTTACGGGATGATGAATAATTTTAATTAATTTTAATCTGAATCCCGCTGAATAAAAAAAGTCAATATACCCAAAAATGTCAGTTAGGCCATGTTATTCTGTACTATTTGAGGTAGGCCATGTTGACCAGCCCTATCTCAGGTAGGCCATGTTATTCTGTACTATTTGAGGTAGGCCATGTTGACCAGCCCTATCTCAGGTAGGCCATGTTATTCTGTACTATTTGAGGTAGGCCATGTTGACCAGCCCTATCTCAGGTAGGCCATGTTATTCTGTACTATTTGAGGTAGGCTATGCTGACCAGCCCTATCTCAGTTAGGCCATGTGATTCTGTACTATTTGAGGTAGGCCATGTTGACCAGCCCTATCTCAGGTAGGCCATGTTATTCTGTACTATTTGAGGTAGGCCATGTTGACCAGCCCTATCTCAGGTAGGCCATGTTATTCTGTACTATTTGAGGTAGGCCATGTTGACCAGCCCTATCTCAGTTAGGCCATGTTATTCTGTACTATTTGAGGTAGGCCATGTTGACCAGCCCTATCTCAGGTAGGCCGTATTGTTCATCCTCATTTGAGGTAGGCCTTGTTGCCACTTCACCCTCGATATGTTATTCCACTAATTTCTTGTTTTGTTTCATTTGCACATTAGAGGTGCGATTCACGGGCTCCTACTGTTTTCATGTCCGGAACTGCAAGTTGAAATGTCCTCCGTCTTCTTTTAGAGACATTTTAACGCTTGCAGCTTGGAATAATCGCTGTAAAGTTCAATTTCTGGTAGAATTGCGTTTCGAAACAGAACAAAATCGTTCAAAGGCCAGGATTTTGATAAATATTTGTTACAAGAAAGACTGATAGCACTGAATACAGTTCGGCAGTGTCCCGGATAAGGAGAGATGGAAATGACAGGAAGGGGAGGGAGTGACGAGTGATTGTGATGAATGGACTTGTGGAGCAACCCCTCGCTATCAAACCCGACCACCGCCTCGCCGTCTATCCAACCTTCCCTTACCAAATACCTCCTGGTGAAACGACGGCATCTATTCGAGTTTCTCGATGTTCGGTCGAAGGAGAAACCTCCCCCCTCGCCCACGACCCCGAAACTCCTCATCGAGAAGGAATAGGGCGATGGTGATGGTTAGTATCGAGCGAGGAAGATGTTTGGCTCGCGTGTCGGCCGACAGTAAAACCCGTAGTTGCCGTTTCTTCCACCACTCCCTCCTTCGTCGCTCTTCAGACTCAGACGACTACCCCAATCAAGGTTTCTCCCTCGAGGAAAGACTCCTTTACCTCGTCTTCGGAGTTCCCGCCTTGAGATTCGCCTCTCTCTTTCTTCCAAAGTGATCTTATCAATTATCGTGAGAGTCCCTGTTGGAGCACTTTTGATCGCTCTTTTTCCTGGTTTATTGTTTTCAACGGTAAACAAACTGTTCTATGTTCGACAGTTGGAGAAACAGTCAAGTATCTGTTAGCCCACCAGATAGGAAATATTGTAGATACAGTCAAATCAAGGAGGAGTAACATCACTTCATCAATATACACACTAAAGTTTTATGCAGATTTTGCATCATCTCTGCTGTGGTTCAGTTATTTGACTGTAGATATATAGCCTTTCCAAGTTTCATTCAAGATTTTCTAAACCAAATTCAAGAGTCTCTACTGTTAATAGCACAGATTGTGCCAATTACGCCATGGACATGATGATGAAGCTTCCTGACGCTGTAATGACTTCTATCAACATTTTTTGTAAGCAGTGTTGTTCTGATAAGTAAGAGGTTGTTGTATTGATTGATTGGATTGTTGGAGCCTAACAACATTTGTTTCTTATCCACCAGGGCTCTTATTTTCTACTAAATATATACGGTTTATTTCTACACTTACCACATCTCAAATCATGGTACAAACAGTGTGGCTCGTTAAAATGTAAATAAATTGGTTTGAAATAAATAGTGAGCGTGGTTTTGATTATCTTGAATTTGGTTTGTAAAATCTTGAATATGGTTTGTTATATCTTGAATATTGTTTGGAAAATCTTGAATTTGGTTTGTAAAATCTTGAATTTGGTTTGGAAAATCTAGATTATGGTTTGGTAAATCTTGGATTTGGTTTGGAAAATCTTGAATTTTGTTTGGAAAATCTTGAATTAGGTTCGTAAAATCTTGAATATGGTTTGAAAAACCTTGAGTTTGGTTCGAAAAACCTTGAATTTGGCTTGAAAAATCTTGAATTTGGTTTGAAAAATCATGAATTTGGTTTGGAAAATCTTGAATTTCACTTGGAAATGCTATAAATGGAAACCACTCCTGCATAATTATATTTATGCTAGGCTTTTTTCACGCGTGTTATTTCACCCATGTAAATGTCGTTTTTGTGAATATTTACATAAATTTCAAATTAAACAGTGTTTATAACTGTGTGGGTTCTCAATAGTTCAAATTGAGAAGTACCAACTGATTATCTTAAACATTACCTACCTTCTTTTTTTTTAGGCAAGAAACACGCCATTACCAAACCTTGTGTTATTTGAACCCGCTTGTTCGCAGTATGGAGATTGGCTCGACGTGCCACATCATGAACGAACAGATGGTCTTAAAAATACTCTAAATCAAAATCTATAAAAATTATCATTGACTAAAAACGGCGTTATGCCTTTTAAACCATATTTGACACCCATTTCTGTTGACTCAGGGTTAAGAAAAGTTGAAGTTTCGACCAGCTACCACCCAAAGCAATTCCATCTCCACCTATTCTCAAGCGCTCAGTGTTTCTTTGGCAATAACACGGCAAAAAATCGACACATTTACTATGAAACCGGTAAAATGGAGGTAGGTTGAAAAAAGACTTCAGTTCCACAATCTTTGTACTTTAAATCACTATATATTTCAGGCACTTTATGCCCATCATCAGGTGTTATTATTATAGTTCTTAAAACAGTTGAAACACCAGAATAAAAGATCGAAAGGAAGACATAAACATAAGACAGCCAAACATTAAAGTACAAAGATTGTGGAACTGAAGTCTTTTTTCAACCTACTCACATGATAATGGAGTTCCACAAACTCAGCGCTTCCACCATAAAAACTATCAAAAAGGTAAAATGGAGACATTTCTTCGAAAATTCGCTCCTATAGCCATGCTGCATGACTGTATATTTTTTTTCGGAATTTCCTTCTTTGTGAAATTTTTGTTGAATAACCCTCAATAGGAGTACTTGAAGCTTTGAAGAGAAGTTACCGACATATTTCTACATTTCATCCTTGAATCTTGTACTGTACAGCACTATTGTGGGGATGAACCCACGATAATTAAATGAAGAAAAGAACGGTGAGGAATGAAGAACTAGAACAAATTGTTATAGTTAGATCACCGGAATATATTTGCTACTGACAAGTAAAAATAAAAATTAATTTCGAATAGGTACACTACTGCTGTACTTAACAAATAAACGAAAATAAAGAAACTAAAGTAACTGGGTTTGTAGGAAAATAAATATTGCCTCTGAATTGAACGGGATAGTGAGGTTAGAGCGAAAACGTGGAGGTTTGTGGGTATGGTTTTTGAAGGGGGAAAAATGGTTTTGGCTTATCTGGCCGGGGTGTTCGAGATCGGGAGGCGGCAGACTTTTTGGTAGAGCACTGAGGAGGTACGTCCAGAAGAATGATGAAGTCCCGAAGACCGGAGAACTGCTGGGAAGGCAAAAAAACGTAGATATTAGTGGTAGTCGGGTAGGCAACATGCGGTAGGCAGCATACCAGAATTGCTACGTACCCCAAGGAGTAGATTTTCCGAGGGAGTAGATTGTACGACGACGGATAGATTGTCCAAAGGAATCGACGTGAACTGTTGGCGGACTTCACTTGACGAGGTATTAAAAACGGTAAGTTGAGCAGTAGTTTTTCACAAACTTGTAATATGAGAGGTACGAGACGGAGCAGAACAAATTGAAGAATAAAAATTCGCCGCACGTTTCACTGATATGATAAGGCCGTGAACATTTGGATTGGCCGTCGGGAGCGCTAGGTGCAGCCCGCATCCACCGAGAACGCTGTACCTACGGGATTAATTTACGTTATACACTCCCCTCCAGCGGTTGAGGTGGTGAATATGGCTTAAGCTTTGAGGGATGCCACAGCCCCACATCTCTACCCTGGGCATCTTGTAGTCTGCAGGTACCACCAGCACTGACGGAGATTACAGAGAAAGGACCCTCATACTTGTGACAGAGCTTTGCAGCATACTTGTCGGCGCCGCAAGTTATACCGCTTACTTTGAAGGGTACTAGCCTGGAGGAGGTGTTTCTCTACCAGATGATGAAGCTCCTCGAGTTTCCTCATTCGGGTAGCCCATTGGTCAGGTGAGAGATCCACTGCGTGGCTTTGACTTTCAGGTTGGACGAAGGAGTTGGAGTTATATGGTCGTATTTCTCGTCCAAAGTTCAGAAAGGCAGGAGAAAACTTTGTGGAGCCATGAACGACACTGTTCAAGGCAAACTGGATTTCACCAATGTGAACATCCCATTGTGTGTGACGAGACTGGTTGATGTATGTCCTGATCAGCTGCCTGATGTTGCGGTTCGCCCTCTCGGTAGGATTGGCCTGACAGTGATACAGTGGTGTCTTACGATGGTCTATGTGGCAGGCCTTGGCCAGAGCCTGGACTGCGGAACTCACAAAATTAGATGCATTGTCAGTGATCAATACTGAAGGACACCCAAAACGGTTCAAGATTGTGGATTTAAATTTTGCTAGGAGAACGGGGGATGAGGTATTGCGTAAAGGTACAATTTCCACCCATTTGGTGAAAAGGTCTTCAAAGACGAGAAGATATTTGTTCCCAGAGGAACTCCGGGGAAACGGACCCATGATGTCGGTAGAAACGGTATGCCAAGGAGTAGTCAAATAACGGGGATACATAATTCCTCTTGGTGAAGTATTGGACGGTTTCACTCGTTGGCAGAGATCACATCGGCGGACGTAATTCAAGATGTCCTGGTACATTCCCGGCCAGTAGTACAAGCGGCCTACTCGCCAATGAGTTTTGGCAACACCAAGGTGACCAGATTGCAGATCGTCATGACACTCTGATAAGATACGAGAACGATGGTTCCACGGAACAACGAGCTTCCAATCTTCGCTCGGATCCTCCAGCTCACCTTTGAGAAATGATTTGCGGTAGTAATACAACTTATCACCATCAATCTTCCACTCTGGATGATTCTCTGGACTACGTTTCACCCTATAAAGCTTTTGATCATACCATTCGTCTCTACTGGGGTTAACGGCAGGAGTAGAGGAACTGGATCCAGCTGAATTGGGCGTAGAGGTTATTGCAGCTAGGCTGGCTTGAGCAGGTATTCTTGATAAGGCATCAGCAACACAATTTAGCTTCCCCTTGCGATACTCCACTTTAAAATCGTAGGGTTGGAGGCGGAGAGTCCACCGGGCTAAGCGTCCAGAAGGATTCTTCAGCTCCAAGAGCCATTTGAGACAGGAATGATCGGTGATCACCGTAAACTTACTGCCTTCGAGGTATTGACGATTTTTCTCTATACCGTATATTACTGCCAAACATTCCTTTTCAGTAACAGAGTAGTTACGTTCCGCCGCTGACAGGGTGCGGGAGCAGTAGGTTATTACTCGCTCAACTCCCTCTTGAATCTGAACGAGTGCTGACCCAATTCCGCTTTGGCTAGCATCAGTCTGCAAACAGAAAGGCAAATCAAAATTGGGACGTGCTAAAATAGGTGCTGAAGTTAGAGATGACTTGAGAGATTCAAATGCGACAACCTGGGCCTCAGACCAACTCCAGGTTCTCCTTTTGCTAAGAAGTGAGGTAAGAGGAGATACTATGGTCGAGAAGTCCGGTATAAATCGGCGATACCACCCCGCCATCCCAAGAAACCTACGGAGTTCCGTAATGTTGGTAGGAGTGGGGTAAGTAGTCACAACTTCAACCTTCTGTGGATCTGCGCTGATTCCATCTATGTTCACCCGGTAACCCAGGTAGCGGACTTCACGACAGCCGAATTCACACTTGTCTGGATTAATCCTAAGACCAGATTCAGAGAGCCGACGGAAAACCTCTTTTAGTAACTCACAGTGTTGTGAAAATTCTGGGGTACAAATAAGGATGTCATCAAGAAATACCACAACTTGTGGATATAGGTCCATAAATATGGAGTCGGCAAGGCGTTGGAAGGTAGCTGGAGAATTTGTACATCCAAACGGCATAAAACGGAAACGAAACAGTCCTCTGTTAGGCACAATGAAGGAAGTGATATCACGACTAGTCTCATCTGCTAATGGTACCTGGAGGAAGGCTTGCTTCAAGTCCAACTTGCTGAGGAAGGCAGCTTGACGGAGACTGTCCAGTAGGGTATTCAAATTTGGCATAGGATAAGAATCTTTTGTAGTTATTGAGTTTATTCGACGAAAATCTATACAAAAACGATAAGAGTCATTCTTTCTTACCATAACTACGGGTGAGGCCCATGGTGCATGACTTGGTTCCACAACACCAGTCTCGAGCATCTTGTCCAATTCTGCATGCATAGCTTCCAGTACTTTTGGCGAGTAATTATAGGCACGTTGCTTGATAGGACTAGCAGAACCTACATCAATTTTGTGCGAAATCAATGAAGTTACTCCGGGAGAGTTCTCTAAACTAGATAATCCTTGAGACACTATTTGGTTTAGAGTATCTCTCTGGGCATCACTCAGTTCCCTGATTCCACAACAAGTTGCCTGAAGTGGGTTGGTATTTGCATTCAAGGAGTTTGATGGAATGAAACTGAATATCTGGTCGTTGTCAGGTATAACCCAAGTATTGTCCATAGCATTCGTGACAATGCCCGTCTTCTTGATAAAATCCAATCCAATAACTATTGGAAAGGACAAGGAACTCAAATAGAAAAACTGAAATTCTATTTCCTTTGGACCAAGATGAAATTTCAAGAAATAGGAAGCGGAAATAGTGGTTTCAGTCCCATCAGCCATTTGGGCAACAATTGGACGGATTCCATGAGTACTGCGTACCTCTGCATCAGGTGGAGACAGTTTCAACAATTCGAGACCTCTCTTTCCAATAAATGATAAGGTTGAGCCTGTATCATATAAAGCCAAAACAGAAACGGTTTCGAGTTTGAGTGAACCTGGAACAGTCAGAGAAAACAAAAGTGGCAACGTCCACAAATTATTGGCCACTTCGTGGCGTATGCTCAGTTCATGAGTTTGAAGAGAATTCATTCGATGAGATACTGAAGGTAAAGGTATTGACGAGACGGTAGCAGGAATTTCGGTAGCGGCAGCAACGAGTTCTATAGAAGGTGTTGAACCGTCAGCAACAACAGTAAGTGGAGGGCTAACGGAAGGTAAAGATACTGGAAGAGGTAGTGCAATATTGATGAGGTCTATACTTGCGGTGGGAGACGTTCGGACCTCTAGGATCGAATCCCGTTGTTGTTTTCCGGATTGCATTTGGGGCAAGACGGTATTGTAACTCCTGTATGACCACAGCGATAACAGAACCTTTTCCTTGGTTCAGGACAAGCATTATATATATGGGAGTTACTATTACAATTCCAACAAGTAATCTGATCAACAGCATTAGTTGACGTCGTAGGAGCTCGAGGTACAGTAATAACCGGCTCTTTGTGCTGGTTGCTAGTTGAGGGGCGTGACTTAGGCATGGATCTATTGGTTGACTTCGAAGGTCCATCTTCCATTTGGTCTGATTCTACATGAGATACTTGGAAAACATAGGCAGAATCGGACTTATTATAATTAGGACTAGAGTGAGAGACCACCGTTTTAGATGACTTAGTTGCAGAGATAGGCCTCAACAACTCCTCTCTACGACTAAGTTCAGTTATGAAGGTAATTAAGTCCTTATGGGTAGGTATGGTGCGAGATGTATATTTCTCCTCGAAATCTCTCCTTGTAGCAGAGTCTAAATGAGATAGCGCAAGGTGAAGCTGGACAAAATCTAAGAGGTCAATATTCTCAATTTTTGAGAGAGCTGCCCAACTATTTTCATGAACATTCAAGAAACGTTGCAGATCATTGTATGTGGGATTAGTCATTGGTTTGAACTCCAAAACCTTGTTGACATAATGTGAGGCTAATCTCCGGCGGTTCTGATACCTAGCTACTAATGCAGCCAACGCTAACGGGTAACTTGCAGCGTTTAACGGGAACGATGATATCACAGCTAACGCGTCGCCTTTCAGACTGGATCGCAAATATTGAAGTTTCTTCACATCATTACCTGTTAGTGAAGGCTCTTCGTGTACGAGAGAGATAAATAAGGAATAATATTCCGTCCATTCCTCGATTTTTCCCGAGAAAGAAGGAAGGGGAATTCGGGGTAGATGAGAGGATGAGGCGGTGTTAGCAACCACAGGGGTCTCATGTTTCGAGGCCTTCACAGACTTACTTAAATTAACATAGTTAGAACGAGATATGTCTATAAGTTCAATAACATTACAATAAAATTTTGAAGCATCAAGCGTCAATTTCTTATTACTAACGGATAAACGAGAATTAAATTGTTGCACCCTCTTGGTAATATCCTCTAACTTGCCCTCAATAACAGCTAATCGATCGTACGAGGCGACAAAGGAACTGACATTTTTACCTGTAAGGTTCTGCGATTTGTCATAAATCTGTTGTAACGAGGCATAGAGTAGTTCACGCTCGTTTACTAACAATTCTCGAGCGGCGGTGACATCAGCGTCATCCGCATGACTAGAAGTTTCAGTCATTTTTTTTTTTTTATATGTAGGTAGGTCAACTAAACTCCTACAAGCCTCCTAACCAATCCTAACAAACCTCCACTGTAGAAAATTGGAAAAAGACAAAATTATTATAAATCGGAAACTATTAGACAATTTACGTTGGGCGCCATATATTTATTTGTACTGTACAGCACTATTGTGGGGATGAACCCACGATAATTAAATGAAGAAAAGAACGGTGAGGAATGAAGAACTAGAACAAATTGTTATAGTTAGATCACCGGAATATATTTGCTACTGACAAGTAAAAATAAAAATTAATTTCGAATAGGTACACTACTGCTGTACTTAACAAATAAACGAAAATAAAGAAACTAAAGTAACTGGGTTTGTAGGAAAATAAATATTGCCTCTGAATTGAACGGGATAGTGAGGTTAGAGCGAAAACGTGGAGGTTTGTGGGTATGGTTTTTGAAGGGGGAAAAATGGTTTTGGCTTATCTGGCCGGGGTGTTCGAGATCGGGAGGCGGCAGACTTTTTGGTAGAGCACTGAGGAGGTACGTCCAGAAGAATGATGAAGTCCCGAAGACCGGAGAACTGCTGGGAAGGCAAAAAAACGTAGATATTAGTGGTAGTCGGGTAGGCAACATGCGGTAGGCAGCATACCAGAATTGCTACGTACCCCAAGGAGTAGATTTTCCGAGGGAGTAGATTGTACGACGACGGATAGATTGTCCAAAGGAATCGACGTGAACTGTTGGCGGACTTCACTTGACGAGGTATTAAAAACGGTAAGTTGAGCAGTAGTTTTTCACAAACTTGTAATATGAGAGGTACGAGACGGAGCAGAACAAATTGAAGAATAAAAATTCGCCGCACGTTTCACTGATATGATAAGGCCGTGAACATTTGGATTGGCCGTCGGGAGCGCTAGGTGCAGCCCGCATCCACCGAGAACGCTGTACCTACGGGATTAATTTACGTTATAATCTGGAGATGCGGGGGAACAGCAACTGACGTTGTGCATGAAATATACGCTGAGGAGGAACGAAGGCCTCAAACCGCGAGATGAAACGTGCGCATAGGAAAAGCCGGAATTCCTCGGAATCGACTCCGCAGTCGATAAGGAACATTCCCAGGCGAACCAACAACAGTTTCAAAGGGGAAGTTTCGCCGACTGTATAACGCCGCCACCCTCGACAAATATTCCTTCGCAAAAGTGGGTCGTGGGAAAGAGGCGGACGGAGGGGCGGAAAAGCGGTTAAGGGAGCAACAGGCGAATTTTTCATTAAGCGTCCTGGAAACCCTCGTGAAAACCGCCCCCGGGGACTGACGATATTGGAAGGCAGGTGAGGCGGAACGGAGTGCCCGTGCCCTGTGCTCTTTCAGGGTGAAGAAGTCCGTTCAAAGACGTTCTCCGACTGTGAGCTAACCAAACTATTCAATTCCAAAACGCTAGCGCAGTTCAGGACGAAGATTCTAAAATCGTCAAAACATTAACATCCGTACAATTTAATGCGAATAAGGGAATTTCATTTTCAACTTTTCCATTTTGTTCAAGATTATAGTATCATCTAGAAGCAATTTTCTTTATTTTATACATTTATTCTTCACTCCACATAATATAATAGGTACGTTGGTTATAATACTAGCGGACCCGACAGACTTCGTCCTGTCATAAAGATTTGTAATGTGGCAGTTTTTTGTTCCTAAGTATTTTATAGTCGTGGCTTCTTCTTCTCTTCTCTTTTCTTGTCCTGACGCTGTAGCACCAGGTGAATATTTGATAATACAAAATTGACAAACACTTGTATTAATTAGAACTGTTACAAGATGTGGTACAAGTAACACAGTTGTCAATCTATGTCAAGACTGTGTTTAATTTTCAGACAACCCAAGCCTTTATAAAGCAAAGCTGTGTAACTCCTGGATGACAAAATTAACATTATTTTGTGCATCATCTTATTTTATACAAATAGGTCGAAGTTTTACTTACGCCACTCCCATACCAAGGAGCCACATTACATAGACAAATTCAATAATTTTGTGTATGAAATGTCGCTCCTTGGTATTGGAGTGAAATAAGTATTAATAACGAATAATTCGTTATCCACAAACTATAATAATAATAGTTTGTGGATTTTTAGTGATAGAGATTTCGACCGAAACTAAACTCTGATTCCAGTGGAGTATCATATTTTTCTCAGCAAGCTTTTTATAAAGAGGGCCACACAGAAATCAGTTAAATAGACTATTCCACAAGCGACGTCTATAGAAAGGTGATTGTTTAAGGTTATTCGTAGGCAAGTTTATTGTTTTCAACGGTAAACAAACTGTTCTATGTTCGAAAGTTGGAAAAACAGTCAAGTCTCTGTTAGCCCACCAGATAGGAAATATTGTAGATACAATCAAATCAAGGAGCAGTAACATCTCTTCAATATACACACTAAAGTTCTATGCAGATTTTGCATCGTCTCTGCTGTGGTTCAGTTATTTGATTGTAGATATAGCCTTTCCAAGTTAAATTCAAGATTTTCCAAACCAAATTCAAGAGTCTCTACTGTTAATAGCACAGATTGCGCCAATTACGTCATGGACATGATGATGAAGCTTCCTGACGCTGTAATGACTTCTATTAACATTTTTTGTAAGCAGTATTGGATTGTTGGAGCCTAACAACATTTGTTTCTTATCCACCAGGGCTCTTATTTTCTACTAAATATATACGGTTTATTTCTACACTTACCACATCTCAAATCATGGTACAAACAGTGTGGCTCATTAAAATGTAAATAAATTGGTTTGAAATAAATAGTGAGTAAAATTAATTGAATGAAGTAATGAGTCTTGAATACAATTAAATTCAAGATTTTCCAAACCAAATTCAAGATTTTTCGAACCAAATTCAAGATTTTCCAAATCAAATTCAAGATCATATCATATTTTTCCCAGCAAGCTTTTTATAAAGAGGGCCACACAGAAATCAGTGAAATAGACAATTACACAAGCGACTTCTACAGCTAGAAAGATGATTTTCTAAGGTTACTCGTAGGCAACACAGTTTACAGGTGGGGGTCTGGCGAACAAATTGGGATATTTCGCCCAGAATACATTGAGACAAAAGAGCTTCCCATAAACTAAACAATCCGTGCCGTTAGATAAGAGCTCAAGTCGATTACTCGACCGTAAAGTGCCCCGAGTAAGCCTCATTTTTTTCCCCCACGGTTTAGGTGGGGGGTCTCTTCTTCTCTACAGGATAAATGATGGCCTTGGGAGTTCTTATCTCGGCCAGTCCAGTGGCGCGGGCATCACGGGGGTGCAAGGGGAATGGACATCGGGAGCTTAGGGACGCCTACAGCCAGATTGATGGAGGCCTCAGGCTCATTTGGCGGAATTAAAACTGGGAAAACTTCTGCTCGTCTTTTTATTTATTCCCTTTGAAAGTTGGAAGTGGCCGATATAACAGTTTTCTCTCTTGAAGCATGACCTCAAAATACAATTTTTTTTAAAATCCAACAATGGGGAATTCGCGTCAGTTGTCGATTCCGAATATCATCCTCCTGCGTGTATACTAAGGGATATTCATCCTCCTGCTGTTTCCCCTGAAAAGTTGGGAAAACTGGTGGGATCTTAAGGGACGATATGTAACTATCGATGCCACAAATAGCCGCACATGATTCTTGTAAAAAGTGGTTCATCAGTTCAGTTAAACTTAACAATGCTGTTCTTATGAAACCGTATTGCAGCCCCTAACTTTACCTAGACTCTACGCGTTAAACATCTAAAACAGATAGTGAGCTGGTTGGAGTCGTCGATAAGTTGTATAGTTGGTTGTAACCATGAGAACAATACCTTATTGATGTAACGAGAATCAACAAGGTGGAAGGGTCTCACGATGTGCGTGTCAAACTGTTGATCGCTACTCAGAGAGAAGATGACCGGAAACGTATGTTTCGTACATCTCGTCCAGCCGCTTCCACCCTCGCATCTCCGTGTCATCAAATAGTTACGGATGATCGTCCAGTTTTTTTTCTCACACTTTCTGTATAGTTAACGATGATCGTATTTTTTCTCCCGTTGGATGTGTTGCTACAGATGTGAACACCTGTGTTTTCGGGGTCCATACCCTTTCTGTACCGCGCCCGGCATATGGACTGAGTCGGTCCATCAATTTCTCATAACGCACCAGGAAGCGGACCTATTGGGTGCCACACGGACAAATGAACGACACTCAGTTCTTTTTTACGGAAATTCACTTATAACTATTGATAACTAAATCATCATTCGCATTACTTGCTTGGATTTAGTTGACAAAAAAGAAAAGGGCACCGTGTAATCGAGGATCTGTACTTCATTCGCACAGGATGAAAAATGAACATTCGACTCGATACCGAACCGATATCTATTTCTTTCAAATATTTTGTGATGGGAAGGCTGTTTAACTTGAACGATTTTCGATTGAAAAAATACGAAATAATGCGAAAAAATTCAGAAACTTCATGCAAATGACTTAATTCCTCTCTTACTGGGAAGAACATCTAATCATAGATCTATTTGTTAGCTTTAGGAGCTCCTCAGCCTACTCCTGGGCCTATTCTGCTTAATGTGTAAGTCCTAAGGAGACTACATACCAAATTACAGCTTCATAATATGACTATATTATAGTCAAGAGCTTATTAGAGAAATTAGCTTTAGGAGCCACTCAGCTGATCCTGGTCCGTGCTCTTCTGTTTTTTTTTTTTTTTTTTTTTTTGTTTTTTTTTAAATAAATAATATTTATATTATATACCTACCTAACTTTATCATTTTTACAATATTACAGTTTTGTTAGTTTTGTATATAATTAACTTGGTACATGTTTTAAGGTACAGTCCAATGACTGCCCTTATCATTGTGTATTGCACTTTCGCTTTATATTAAATTGTCTTGGGGTAACTTTCGTTTCAAGCGGCGGTTTGTTGGATGTGGAGAGAGATTGATTGGAATAGCTTCTATCAGTGTTTACGCTACAACACTTGAATCATTCTACACAGTATCATATTATGAAGCAATTAATATCGCAAATACCTATTCACCTTGTTTTTTGAGGGTTGAAAACTCTGTAGTTCTTCAGTTGACTGATACTGTGTAGAATGATTCACCAATTGTTGTAGCGTAAACGCTGCTGAGGGACTATTTTCATCTGTTTTCGGATGTGAACTGGCCTCGTTCGGATTTCTCCATGAACTCCCCAAAAGAATCGCCGAATTAATCAAGTGTGTCTTCCGCGATATCCTTCTTCGACCGTAGCAACTTCTGAACGAAAGCGTACATGTAGGAAAAGGGAAGTCTCCATTCATGCAAAGAACAATAGGCGAACGCACGGAAACAAGGGAGACACGCTGAACAATAGCTGGTTAACAGGCGAGGAACGGAAGGGAAGAAGAGGAACCCAAACGGAAAGGATATGGCACCCACTGAAACTCTATCCATGTGAAACAAGTCAACCTGTCAATCCCAGGGATCCCACGAAGGATTTTGACGGGATCTCTCTCAGCGGCCTCGCGAGTTTCAAAATCTACGAAAGGGGGTTTGGTTTTAGGGCGAGGAAGAACTCGCGTTTCCACGTTACGGTCGAAGAGCTCGAATCCGTTCTTTTTCGACTATCAGCCCTTTTTTTCCCCAGAAGCCACCTGTCAGACTTGGCGTTCAACATGTCGGGTCGAGTCGCGTCGCTATAGCTACATTCAATAACTCACAGGACTTCTTTCCTAATCTGCCAAAAGTTATTTCATTTTGTTATTCACAACAATGAAGAGATGACAATGTTCAATGACTGGAAAGTAGACGTACAATTATACGGCCGCCAGTCCGAAGAAAAATAGTCTAAGTACACGGCTGTCAGGTAGACTTTCTAGAAGTTGTACGGTTGAAGAATACGGTCTTTCTGAAGAACACGGTTGTGAATGATTCAGGAATGGTGTAATGACCAGCTGGGTTAAATCAGCCTTTATTTACCCTGAGGATATTCCCGTTGTTGAACGTGTAATTATGAAATTAGGTACCTAACCGAATAAATACTTTCTTGATGGAACGTGGACATTGACCGGTATTGATCGGGTTAGAGTCATCCATACTGCAAAACAAGTTGAGCAAATAACGCCATTATTGTCCTACTATTAATCCGACGGGATGGAAGAAATTCGAACAATTACCGGGAAAGAGGGAGAACAAAAAACAAAAAGGATTTCATTCGAAATAATTATTCGTCTCTTGCATAAAAGTGCTTACCCTCATTTGGAATTTTCTCTAATTGCAGAGGAGACGGTTCGTTAGCGCTAATGATCACTCCAGGTGTAACGTCACTACGGTTATTATTACCGGTCTTTCCATCATCGATATTCCGATGGGTGCGATTATCATTAATGTTCGGGTCGAGGGGCACTCGGGGGAGCTCTATGGGAAAGAGGGCTCGTCCGTCCATCTGCTTTCGTGATCTGCTGAAAGGGTGGAAAGAGCTCCTGGACTTCATGGCACAGGTGTTACTATTTCTGTTGAATGAAACATAATGAAAAACAAAACTTCAATACTCAAAAGCAAGGTCGGGTTGGATCCAACCCAGTACTTACTGGTATTTTTTCCACAAATTGGCTTTCCAAGGTTAAATTATGAAAATAACAACAGTTTATTATGTTAAACAACATAATAACAACATAATAATTATAATATTATTATAATACATTTATTATACATAACGCCTATATAATTATAAAGGAAAGTACGTGTAAATATAAGTCGAGACTTATGGGAGATCCCATCTCACAGTCTTACCTCATTCATTGACATAATAATATTATTATATTACTATATTATATTATTACTATTACTATATTACATTTATATTATAGTAATAATATTATTATGTATCTACAAAAATAAAAAAGTAGGAATTCAGTCGATTGTCATGAAAAATACCTAATGAATTTTTACGTGTATATAACTATTAACTCGTTGACCAAAACACCAAATCACACTTCCATCAGCAGTAATTCCACAAGGTGGGCAGATCACTATTTTACGATCTCCACATAAAGATTTATTACCTTTATGAAAGAATGCATGATAGAAATAATAATATAATATTCAAAACTTTAAGTGGTTGGGGTGATGGTGAATAATATTATTATTTGAGTATGCGAAGACGAGAAAAAATATATTAAAAACAACTATGAATCCAGAGAAACAATATCATCTACAACTAAATTCAAATACAATTATTTGGTGCAGCTCATGATTTACAAGAAAAATATTAACCTTGAACTTGAACATTTACAATCTCTCAACATCCGCTCATTTACTACCTACGCAGTATTCATGCTCGGAGCTGATTTGTGCGAAATATTATGAAGTAAGAATCTTCTGGTGAATCCTCACAACTGTGCCATCGATTGGAACTGTGTGGAACGATCGGCGTGGATTTGAACCATGAGGTTACACGCAACTTTGAGAACGGCCATCTTAAAATATGCACCAACTTGTGGATCTACAAAAGCAATAATGGAGGACTTCTTTCAAGGAGGTCTTATATCGATTTAAAATCAGAAGAACTTTTCATTTATTCGTGTCATACGACATTGTGACACACGTAAGATTCTTCCGGTTCTTACCCGACGACTAGCTTTGATTTCTCCCCACGTATTGGTATATTCATCACAGATATTTCGGTGTACGAGTACTTACCGAAGTCAGAACTGAACACAAACCTTAGAAATACTGACGGATATTCATCATCACGCAGTAAAAAGCTCGACGGTTTATAAATGCGTGATTATGATTGGCAGTAACTCAAGAGAGTGGCTCGAATCGAAACTTTCGAACGACGGTTATAATATTTATGCGAATCTCCGTTGATGGATTCGCCATCTTCCCGGACACTTGTGGAGTTGAAGCAATTATAGCAGTATTGTCAGTAAAAGTCGTAGAACCCACGATAATATTGGCGCTTATGTAACCAGACATCACTTTGGGTTGAATATCCATCAACTTTATAGAGCGCTATCAAACCCAAGTACGAAACCACAAAAGAAGGTTTTCGGATTGTTGGGATTGTGATCGTTAGTTTTACGAGTATGAAGTTCTTCGGAATGCAACAATAACAGAATAATTCTTATTCTGTCAGCTCAACTTTCTGGAAGTACCTAGCTTACAATCTGCCTTGATTGTATTCCTATTGATTTTTCTTTTTCTGGTTTCAGAGTGTTTTTTGATTAATTATTTCTATGAATTACCTATCATTATTTATAAACAATTATTATCAAGTAGCGTAAATTATTGTTAATGAATAATGATTATTGCTAGTTATTAATAATTATGATCAACGATCAGTATGTATTATTAACTCGATACCTTAAAATCATGTGCAGTTCATGCTAGGCCATATGAACGTAGACCCGCTAGGCTGCCGCGTGATTCACCTCATGTTGACCACTTTCGATCTGCTCCAACTTTGAGCCCTCATTGTGAACGAACGGATGGTCTTTAAAATTCTAAAAATTAAACTCTATGTAGGTAAATGCTACAAAAACAACACCATTCAATATGAATTTTTCAACGTTTTAAAATTCATTTTGAACTTCTTCCCATTTACGTAGGATTGTGAAAAGTTTCAAGGATCATTGTGGGTGTGATCCGAGCCCATAAACCTAATTTCGTAATTTTAGCACAACGCCGACTGGGCAAAGTGCCCGTACAGCGTACAGTGGACGAATAAATTTTTTTTATTCGATTTTCTGAATCTGCGTATCTTGAAACGTAAACCCTCAAATTTTGAGGGGAGTACTTTTTTTCTTGGGCGGTTCCAATGGATCGATAATGAATCAAATTCGAAAACGCTCATGTTGATTTGTTGTTAAATGTATTTTTCTCTTCTTCTGTATTGGAACCACAGCTATTGCGAAGGTAATACGGTAATAGGTGATCTTGGCTACTTCACTGTTTCTATATGGAACAAATCCTGCCTAATCACAGTGGGTACCTGAAACTCTTCAGTTCTTTAGAACCGTTAAAAGTGGAGGAGCACCGGTAGCGTGGGATCCTTTGACATATGAAGTGGGCACCTGAATGAATCCCATCAATACAATACAAAGTCTTCCCTTAAGACAATAATAGCCCATTATCCTTGATACCACCTTACGCCCTTGATACGCCCTTCTTGCGGACGAGGGACGTTCTCGAGCCCCTCTCCGCAACGGGCCACTCAAGTATTCCGAGTTTATCTTCCGACGAAAAACCGCAAAGCTCACACAAAGTGTAGCAGAGGTGCAGGTCGGAGCGGGGCTTGTGCCAGCAACCTGTGGGATGTTCCCGTGGGAGTTCCGCAGCGAAACCCGCATTCTCTTTCTGCTTGTATCCCCGGTCTTTTGCTTTAGCGCTGGTGCTAATCACGTAACGCGTTCCCACGTAGGAAACAATTAGGGATGCTGTTACCTTTCGGCCATTACTCACCTTGTTATTGGCTCCCCAGTGTGTTACTCGGAGCTGCAACCCTCCTTGGCACATGTCGTCCAACCCCCTCACCACCGCACGCCAACCGCTTGTCCGCATACCGTGTACCAATTTGCTACAACATCCATCCGTTTTGACATTGTTTCCACTACTATCGCACGCATACCATTTACGAAATTAAACCCATCTGAGCTTCTCCTCAACAAATAAATGTTCAATTTATCGAGCTCTAGAGTCAGCCGCTGCAGTTGAAAATATGTAACTACACCCCGTTGGAGGGTGCGAATATGATCGAGACAGTTGTCCTCTGTTCAGTTAGGAACTTGTTCAGCTTGGTATCCTCGCACTGAAACTGTCAAGGTGAACAAATATACCAAAAATGTTCCAGTCATGCAGCATGAATAAATGAGTGAATCTTTTGGAGTACCTACCTGACCAACTTCACCTATCCTTTAGTTTTCCACCTTTTCCGATAAGAATCCAAATATAACATTGTTGATTTTGTGGAATTAATTCAATAAAGTACTTTAACTTTTTTCCACATAACTGGTGAAGAGCTCACTGAAAGGAGGGGGAGTATCACGTTTGGCCACCGATACGCAATATGTTTGGCTACAAAACGTTACACGCGATGAACGTGGCCAAAGTTTGGCCGCCAACCGCTTATTACTAATTGTAGTAATTAATAATGGAGTGGCTCTCTGATAAGAGTAGTAATTATTACTACCTACTCTTATCAGAGAGCCACTTACCAATTGGTTCTCTTACCACTTACCAATGTCTTTTTAAATTTTATTTAATTGGTATTATACAGCCATAAAATACATTGTTAAAATCAAGAGATAGTTTATATGTATATAGCAACCGAACTCAAAAAATTATGGATAGCCTTATATATTATATAATTTCCACTTCGTAGTATTGTCAAATAGTTGACAGGTGGTTCCAAAATGTGGAACATTTATGTTCATTTGGGACATTTAATGTTTCACAACTTCATTGATAAACCCCTCACGTTGCACTTAGAAAGGGGGGCACTCAATAATCGAATGTTGTAGATTCCCATCACTCGCTCCGCATCTGCTGCACTCCGCTGATTGTTGCTGTCCGGTTCTGGCTAGGTATGAGTCGCAAGCACCATGATTCGACCTCAGTCTGCATATTGTTCTTCCGAAATTTGTATTGACTTCCTTTCGATGAAATCATAGATCACGTACAAATGGATTAGTTGGACATATTTAGCGCATTGGATTACTGCACATCCATATCAATCGCCTAGTACCTACTTGATCAGCGTACAACGCCGAGGCCAGACGAGTCTTTTATCGTGTGGCCAATCGTGTTGCCTCTCCAGGCCCCCTTCAGAGGCCTTCGTGGCCAAACGTGTTTCTCCGAAAGCAGCACAAGAACTTCAAAAAATCACCATAAGTTGTAAGAATAATTGTTCGATTTCTAAGTAATTTACAACTACACCCGCCTATTACGGCTCGCCACTCTCAATAACCATTCGTTTTCGTTTCAATAGCTGAAAACCAGACTGATCAATATAATTTCTGTTTCAGCGAGACGTGTGTCGCTCGATGAATATTCCCAGTCTTTGAGAATAAACAACCCCCGATACAGTACACCCTTGCAAATTACTTTCCCCCATTGTACCCGCCTCGCTCCATTCTCCGTTTTTCAAGGAAGCTGTCATTTTTCGTTTGGCATCGGGAAAAGCCCGAAACGCGTTTCAACCGACGAAGAGGGATTAAACGTGACGTCATTTCCCCTTTTATAAAAGAAATCCAATTTAAACTTCGCCGTAATTCTGTTGAAGAAAACGCTCCTTCTGCGATTCTATGTAAATTAACAACGGACCTCTCACTTTGTGGAAAGCCAGCTATGAGCTCCGGAGTTTGGGAGAAGGAGGAGGGATAACGTCCACTTGAAATAACTTCGACAATAGCTAACACTTAATTACATCTGATAAATGCTTTTTCCGGAAAAGGAGAGATTAAAGTTAAAGTATTTCCTTGGAGCGAATGAGGTAAGGGGAATGAGAGAGCTCGAGAAAACAATATTTGCTTTAGCCTTAAAGTGAATGGTAATTAATATCCTCCCCATCAATTTTAACCCTTTGCGTTCCAGGGGGTGGCATTTGGGTTGGATTCAACAGGGCGATTCAGAGGAAATGAGAGGCACAGCCGCAATTCAGAACTTTAATAATTAATGTATAAAACTGGGCTTTTATTCGAGAATTAATAAATGGTGAATTGGCGGTAGGGGGTGAAAAGTGACTAGAGAAGACTTTTCGTTTCCTCTTAGAAGGATTTCTTTCTTTATTTTTTTTCATTATGAAGAAAAGAATTCGTCCAACTAATTACCTGTGTTGAATTGCATAATAATCATTTCACCACATCCTTCGTTCTCAAAGGCGATTGTGATTTCAGCTTCTTCGTAATGATGAAATCTAGTGAAAAGCCATGCGTTAATCGATTTAATTGTGTTCCTGCATCGTCCTCTTCCTGGTTTTATGTTATGTATACCGAAGGTGTTTGCTTTAATTTACTAACTGAGAATTTGATTTTTGTGTGTTATTTTTGTTCGAAATGAAATAAACACTTTCCAAAATGAAATAGGTAAACACTTTCCGAAATGAATTAAACACTATACAAAATGAATTAAACACTAGGTATTCAAAATGAATTAAACAATTCTCAATGTGATTTAAACAATGTCATAAACTATTTGAACAATTGGGGAGAATAAGGGAAAGGATACCTCTGCTAAGGGCCTGCAGCACCTTGGTTGGAAAGTTTTTGAAGGATATCTCAGCCTGTGATTCACTTCGACTTTTCCATAAATTTCGATAAATTCATTTTCGGAAGTGTTTATTTCAATCTGAAAAATTCAATACTGCAGTTCTAAGCCAAAAAACCCGGATTTTTGCACTATTTGACTTTTTGGTATCGTTGGATTCGAAAATTGTGCTGAAAAAAGTCAAGCTACTGTATTATTCAACGTAACTGCTTTACACGAAACGTCTACTCATCTATTTTGCCTTGATGACTCCTTATCGGCTTATGCTTGTCATAAACATGTGCGTTTAATTGAAATTACAAAAGAACTTTTGTCTGTGCTCGGGCAAATGTGTGATGGAACGAAACGGTAATCTAGACAGACTGGTGATCTATACAATAAAATGGTCTGAACTTATTATTTAATAATATGTATAAACAGTAGTAGATAATAGTAGATATTATCTTATGTAAAAAGCTTTGAGTTTATCTGTTTGTTTGTCCTCCATTGACGGCCAAGCCGCTGTACCGATTTTGATAGGGATTGCTCCATTGAGATCAGCATGTTGCAGGGATGGTTACTGTCGATATTAGATTTCACACACCCGGTTTCTACATCGTGAACGAGGCTTTTCTTAGTGAATATACAGGCAACTTCTCCTTCGGTCATCTTAGAGCGCAATTTAGTACTCAGCCTCATGAGATAACTTATTTACTTATGGTTGAGAACTGAAGTTCAAAGCTTCCTCAC
This sequence comes from Stenodema calcarata, assembly GCA_963920205.1. Classification (NCBI taxonomy): domain Eukaryota; kingdom Metazoa; phylum Arthropoda; class Insecta; order Hemiptera; family Miridae; genus Stenodema; species Stenodema calcarata. Next base: position 11,306,879 of record OY986061.1, on the reverse strand, counting down.
ATCACTAGTATCTCTGATATCAACTGCTGCCCATTTTAATGAGCTCATTTTGATGGGGATAATTCCCTTGTGTGTGTCCGTTTGGGTCCTCCTACAGCTAACTTCCATCCAGTTCATCTTAGATCCCTGAAATTCGATACACAGCCCCTTGAGACCACGAGGGAGTGACTGGGAGGACCGCATCAGCTGAGAGCGACAATGCATGTAGGCCAGTGCAACGCATGGATAACCGGCTAGCATGAAACGTTGCCGAACTATTTTCTAATCAACTCCAATGGACCCTCAATGGTTCCGAATGATTGACCATACAATGTCACAAAATTACGGTACCATTTCACTAGCGTGAGTCAAAAAAGACGAATTTTTTGTGTTACTTCAACACGTGATTCAACTGCAATAATTATTATAATTTTCACATAGAAACTAATAGTTTGCGATTTTTGAAAACTTCAAATATTCAAAAACGTTAAATTCGGTGAAAAATAGTTTTCACGTCTTTCAGGGCCATAGCGGATTTCTTTGTTACAATTAAATGTAACTTCTCGTGCCCCAGAGGTGATAATCCAAAATTGAAGAATCCAAAGAAGTGGCAAATGCCGTGCGGCGCGAGTGCGAGTGTTGCGGTCGGCGTTGGCTGATCCCGTTTCTTCTCCTCCTCATACCCGTTGGTGCCGCAGTTTATTTGTGGACGAAGAAAAATGATCTGGAAAGACGGCTGAATAATCTCGGTAAGAGACAGATAGGAACCGCAGACTTAGAATAATAAGGTATAAGAGGGCATAAATAGAGTAAAAGAGGGAAGCTAAGAGGGTAAGTAATTTCATCTACTGTGAATTGACTAATACCTGATTGGTCCAGACGAATTTTCACCCAAGAAATCAGCAGGTGGAGTCCCAGACAGATTAAATCTTCCAAATTTCGGAATATAAATCGGAGGAGTGCCAGAAGCAATCTTTGAGTTCTTTGTCTCGATTCATTAAGGTCATTAATGGTAGGTATTTCTGAAGGACTCAATTCCACCTAATTTTAGGAGAGAGGTTTATTGATGTGTCAGTCTATTATAATATAAGATATTATCTAGTTTCCCGCCATAAGGGACAGAAATTATGCAGTGGTACCACACCTCTCACTACCTCTCTTGGTACAAGGACACAAGCTTCTTCGTGGCGCTCTACTCGAGAGTTAGTCGAAGCAGAGAAACATTGTTGCAACTCTCAGGAAATTGAATTGCTATGTTAATGAAACATACATTCGTTGTTAAAGTAAGCAAAATATAATATTATGACGAACTAGTTGAAACGTATAGCATTTCCTAGTCAAATTCTAGATTTCCCAAAGCAAAATCAAGATTTTTTCCAAACCAAATTCAAGATATTCAGGAATTCAGGATTTCCCAAACCACACTCAAGCAATTTATTTACATTTTAATGAGCCATAATGTTTGTACCATGATTTGAGATGTGGTAGGTGAGAATAAAGCAGAGAAATGAACCATAAATTTAGTGGGAAAGAATACTTAAGGTGCTCCTTCTGGTGAATAAGAAACAAAAGTCGTTAGGCCCCAACAATCCAGTCAAATAATGCAACAACCTCTTACTCATCAGAATAACACTGCTTACAAAAAATGTTAATGGAAGTCATTGCTAGCTACAGCGTCAGGAAGCTTCATCATCATGTCCATGACGTAATTGGCACAATCTGTGTTATTAAAAGTAGAGAATCTTGAATTTGGTAGTTATGGAAAATTTTGATTTTGGTTGGAAAAATCTTGAACTTGACTATAATATAGCATTTCCAAGTCATATTATGAACTGGTTCAAAAAACGGGCACATGTACAGATAGCGAAAGGAAAGTATTTTGAAAAATATTGGCATTTAATTTGAACAGAGTAGGTAAGTTTAATATAAATTTAATCAATTCAACGTGATTTCAAGATTTTCTAAGTAGGTAGTATTAATACTCGTATGTAGGGAAGGTGGTAGAGAGGGAGCCCTCATCCTCCGTGAAACAAATTACAATCGATACAAACTTTAAATCGGTTGATAGTTTTTTTTTTCCTGGGTATTTTTAGTAAGACCACAGTTTTTCAGATGAACCGAAGAAACGCGCCAAAAAATCCCGCCGTAACCAACAGCACCGGTACGCCAAGCTATTCAAAGGGGAGGCGGAAACGGACGAAAGCTGCGAAGAACTCTACGAAAACATCCGTTTCTCAGACGAACCTTCGTTCGAGGCTCGGGAAAGTGACGATTTCCACTACATCAGATCGATAACCACCGAACACCCGAACGACAGCCGATCCCGTTCCCGATCCCCGTCCTCAAATCGCCAAAAACGCCCGCAAAGCCCGTCAAAGTCTCCTAAGAACCGAGTGGACACCGATCCGAAGGCGGAAACTTCGGGCAAAGGCGACAAAATCACTGAGAGAGCGATCGCTCATTTGAGCCGAACCGTGAAGTACACGAACCTCAAGGTGATCGAGCTTCAGGAGTCCATTTGCTGCTTGGATCAGCAGGTGAAGAATATGAGCTGCGAAATCGAAGTGTTGAAGGAAGCTTTTAGACTGCGGGCCACAAACGCTGGCATGATGTGATTCAATAAAGTATATTATAATGTCCACTGCTTGTCTTTTACGAATTCGTCTCCACAATCTCCACCCTGAATCTTCTCAAATCCTCATTTTCTTCATTTCGTTGAATTTTAGTAGTTTTAAATTGTACAAACACTTATGACGTCAGCATAGATCGTGAGAAGTCATGATAGTGTGTATAAAGATACGACCATGATGATTGATGTTGATACATCGTGTAATACTTTGGCCTGTTTGTTGATACATCGTGTAATACTTCGGCCTGTTCGACTCTCACAGTACACAACATACGAGTGTATCAGAATCACGAAACATTTGTTTAGTTTTTGCTGAATGCGATTGACATACTCATCCTCACTCCTTGAAAAAAGGGAAGCTTTTTAAAAGTAGTCGAACTGTCTTACTTGAAAACTGAATGTAATAAGGGAGCTATTAAATGCGAGTAATTATCACCATCACGACAAACCAAAACAATTAAATGTAAGTTTTTTGGACATTTATTGCCATTAAATACCAGGGGAAAGGGATTTCTCCAAGTAGAATATTCTATGTGAAAACTACCATAATGGAACGACCGAGTTGGAATGACTTGGACCTCGTCTGTCATGAAAAAATAATCACTAGCGTGATTCAGCTGTCTTCAATTAGGCACTCCCATGTCAACTACAATCAATCGTACTCTGGATAATCCGCCATGTCAATCAATGGTGGGACCAGACGGTATTTTTGTACTCGTAGTAGACGCAAGTTGGCTAGGCCCTGAGGGACAAATTCTTATGAATACCTACCTCAAGGGTTTGTTGGTATTTAGGCCCTTGCTGGACACATTTCACAATATTTTAGTGTATTCTTGTAGTTGGATAATGAATAATTCTACTAAAATAAATTTGGATTCTACTCGTAATTGGCCACCTGGGAATGTGGACATGATAGAACCGACATGTTGCTTGATTCGAGTACATAAGTAGCTTTGGGAGCATGCATCCCAGTCAATTAGTCTCATCCGACTAATTTGATTTTCCCTATCAATCATCAACCTGCAAAACCTGTCAATCAGCCAACTTCAAACCCACCCGTAGTTATCCTCTTCATTTCCAGTGATGTAATAGGAGAAACAGGCATTTCTAGTTAATCACTCGTTCGTATTCCCTATAGTGTAGCTATTGACTGGGATCAGGCTTTGGTGGCAGTAATTTACATCTATTTCACCACAGAACGCCACTTAATCCCCTTAACGAAGGGCTTTTCTTCGTACAAAAGTCAGCCATAAGCCACGAAGAAGAGCCCCCAAAGGGCCAGGCAATGCACCAGGTTTACCACTCGATTGCTCTGAGTTAATGACTTGTCTGTAATGATGCAACTTTTTGTCGTTAGCTCTGTCCCTCTATCTCTTTCGCTCTTGCACATTTCGTATCTCTCTCTTCTCTCCCTTTTGTTTCGTTATCTCCTTCATTCTCGACTGCCCCCACCAAGGCTTTAATGAAAACCGCTAGATTACTAACCGCGTTCCGCCCCTCCCAATGGGCCTCCCTTCGTGGAGCGATCTTCACGCCGATTGAGCACTTCAATTTCGAACGAATGATCAGCCGGGCTTTATTAAAACGTCGGGTCGGGCGTCCTGGAGGCTCGTCTGACGTGAAATATTGACAAATCCCTTCGAAACCCGGGATGTCCGATTAAAACGCACATGATCCACAACAGAGCTAATAAACTCCACTCAAACTAAGTAAGTATGCACAAATCAATCGACATGAAATCATCATTGTGAAATTCCAGACGGTATATTTACAGCAATGAAACGTGATTTTGTCAGACCTAACGTCCAAAATATACACGTACAGTTACTGATTGAGCGAGCTTTGCAGAGACTGAGACGTTTAGGTGGATTTCGTGGATTACTTTTCTTAAACTACTTCCACTCCCTACTCATTTAATAACAAACGTTTCCACGCGTAGGCTTGGATACCATCGACCAATCCACCTGCCAATCCAAATTAATGGCATCGGACGATTCAAAAGGGCGTGGCGCCTCCCATACTCGGAACCTCTTTTCGGACAAATGGTTGACTAATTTGACAGCATTTCTCATTACATAATGACTGAAAGGAGATAGAATCATGAGGAAGAGGAGTCATTTGTTATGATTTGTTCGTAGTGGCAGGGCAGCTAATGTAGATTGGAGTTCTGTTGATAAGGGAGAGGGAGTTCGCTTTCATTCCTCTAACTTTTGAAAGCATCACAGCCCTGTCATCGTGTTTCACTTTAGTTCTCATTCTCACAATAATTATACTTCTGAGTATGAATTCTCCTTTTGTCCCCTTTATTTGCTACGTATCACACTTACAATTTGAATTAACCATAATCATCCCTCTTCGTCTTTGTTAGCCATCATCCATCCATATCGTGGCTTCAATCAGCCATTATATCGTAGCATCATCATATTTCATGGGCGTCTGATCAAATTGTACCTTTTCCAATTCAAAATGAACATTTTCCAAACCAAAATAAGAATGTCATAATTATTACAACATTAAATAAAATTAGTCCCTCTGGAAAAAAAATAATGAGTCTCCATGAGTCTCTTCGTCTCACAAGTAGCTGCTAAATGAAAGTTCTTGTAGTTTCTACCCCTAAAAACAACGGTTAAAAATCTACCCTTTTCTACTTGTGTAGTAAAAAACTACTCTGTAGTAAAAAACCTCCTCAGCCGCAAAAAGGATTGATAACCATTTTGCTCGCCGTAAGCCACATTCAAATGAATTTGTTAGGAAGTGATATGTGAATAGTTAAAACGCACACTGAAGAGCTACTTAAATTACGTTTAATCGTAAATCATTCAGATTTTCCTGCTTTACAACGAACCACACCCTACAATTCACCAAATCGCTATATTAGGCCGGTTACAATTATAAAGAATCCGTCAATTATTAACAGTATTGGCTCTCTTCCCAACGTGTCACCATAGCGTAAAAGTGTAAAGACTCTGACAATTATCTACTTCATTGGCCTTCTTTCCAACGACCAGCATTTAAATTATTTCATTCTCTAAACCCTGCATGGGCGGCAGCTAATGGAAGATATGAGATCAAATATTCACCTCTTCTCCCCCTATATTTTATTTCTTCCTTTCATATTTGAAGCCGTTACCCTCACCATTTGAATTATTCAAAACACAAGGAGGGTCTCCGTCTAAGTATTATCGTTTTCCCGCAAGACGTAATTACGACAACATAATGTCTCTCAATTGAATATTAACAGTCCCGCTGAAGAAACGACTTCAGCTTCGTAGCTGGAGAATGAATAAACGACAGAGTGTATCAAATGAAAACATTCCAATTTGGGTTCATGAATGAATGAAACTTCTTTCACTACATTTGTTTCTTTTCTTTGAAAGAAAGTTCGTATATCAAATATTGACGAACTGAAACTTGAACAAAAAAGAAGCAGCAAAAAAATAAATGAATTGTACACCTTTTGCTGTTTTTATAGCGTTCAAATGAAGGGACGTCGGAGATGGGAATACTACGAGAAAAACTGAGAGGAAGTTGTGTAGGAATAAATATTTACAAGGTTCTGAAGAATTGACATAAGTAAGGCGCGAGCTTCTGATGTATCTCGCTTTGAGTAATTGAAAACAAACTGTTAAGAGACGAATTAAAATGACCTACCGAGTTGGAAGTTTCAGGGCAAACTCCACTTCAAAAGAGGGTTAGGCTCGAGTAATTAATTGTAATGAAAAACAAGCTGATACTTATAATAATTATAATAATATTTTCAATGATTGATAATTCATTATATCCTCTTATACTTACAAATGGTGGCGATTTGCTGGGTACGCTCTATATTTGCTGTGCACATCGTCTGATATTAATGATATGAGTATTTGAATTTAACAATTATTCGATTTCATCATTTCATCGTTTCACTTCGTAATTAAATAAATCATGAAACTTATTTTCGCATGGCAAACTCTTGGATTCCGTATGTTGCTCAATGTTTTTCTATGTTCAAAGTGATGTAACTCGCGATCTGTTGGACTCACATCACTCAGATTTTTACGAATTCTTGGATAGGGACATATTGCAACAAGTTAGGAGCTGGAGTGTCCATAACTGCCCTAAAAAAGATTTGACTGTAGCACTCAATCACTACAGTTGTCACAGTTGTCTGGGTGACGGTGCTGATGTCGAGGAGTCGAAGAACATCCGGATTCATGTGTTCATGGAGTTGCTGTTTCGCTGACAGTCCATTCCATCTTGATGATTTGTAATAAACTGTTCAGGATACCTACCAAGCAGCCAGTACAACCTTTTTGAATTTTATATTTAATTTTTTTTTTTTTTTTTTTTACATGGATATGTATGACTTGAATCACATATCACACGGTGCAAATTACTAAATTTGTCCCTAACTTCAGACAGACTTACCATGATCAGATTTTTTCTCAGTAACTACTAACCAAATAGTTGGAAAAGCCTAGCGGATAATATAGAAAGTTGAATTCTTAGCTCTTCATCTGCCTAATTTGGCCCAGTTGTCTAGGTCACTGATTACTTACGTTTTAGTTCTGTTTTTAAATGTGATTATTTAAGGTTTATTTTTTACAAACAGGTGATTATTACAAATTCTTGTTTATTTTTTTCTGTTTATTTTCGGGAAGTAGTTGGGTATCGAATAGTGAACATCCTGTTGTCGGAGCATTGTTTTTTCCTTTTCCCTTAGCTATTGTCTTGATTAATAAATTGTTTCAAACTGTACCAATAATATTCGAAGTGTCGTGTTCTATATTTTGATTTCTAGACATCTTCAATTCTTGTGTTCTTTTCTCGTATATGAGGTGTGGCAGAAACTGCTTTGAAGTTTGACACTAGTTAGCCCATAACCATTGATTTGTGGTATAACTGTTTTAACGACTATCCAGTTTAATAAACAGCATTTAATTTTATATACCTCAGGATTTATGTAAATTAACCAGAGATTTAAAATTATAGCAGGGTTAGAGTGAGGATCATCGCAGGGCTTGCCGTATTTATGAGTATAATCGTGATCCTCCCCAGGAAATACAGCATTTCGTAGATACGAGGGGTCCGTCCAGGATATCCTGCGCATCTTCAACACTTTGTGATTAGAAACTGCTATAATTCATCTGGCGAATATGGAAGGTGACGTTTCCTTTCTGGATCCCATTCCAACCTCTCACTTCCCCCTCCGCTGGGAGCTCTGCGATCGCTTCGTTTACTCCCATTGGTATGCTTATGAAGATACAGAGAAGGTTTTATGAAAAGGTTCCAAAAGGGGACTTGTGTTTGGTGAAAAGGGGACTTCATAAGTTGATTTGATCCTTCGGTGAAAAACCGCATCACAACAATAGGTGATATAAACTGGGTAACTTTCCCTCTCTGCTCTGTATACCCTAAACACTTCGAGTTTGCCGAAGGACCCACCCGCAAGTCTGTGGTGGCTAATCTCATTAAGTTTGATCATAAGGACGCAGACCTGAGGGGATGTGCATCTGTTGCCGTTTTCCTCCTTGCGATAACGCCTCTAATTTAATATTGTGGGGGGAAAGGACTTTGGAGGTTGTGTTGTGGCACATGCGCGAATGGATTTGTAAGCATGAATAAATTTAATAATCAAGAATAATAAAGAAACTTGAATATTATCGAATCGACAGATGAACCCACTAAATATTTATGTATAACTATTACTTATACCAAGGATGCATTCATACACAAATTTAAATAATAAAGATAAAATAAATAATTTGATGCAGGTTGAAGTGACGACACAAACCATAGAGCCTTCAACGTTTGGACTAATACGAACTTCTTTACATAAATAATTGTTGTCACATACATTTCGCAAATTTAATAGTTCCAATGATTTAGTCTTTCAGAATAATAACAATCTCACATAAACTAAGTACCTCCAACCTGATTTATTGTAACTTCATAGGATTCTGTCCATTCATTGTTCACCGTACCTATTGTTTATATTTCCGTTGGTTTTATAAAATCAAAAATATTAGTAGGTCAACCTACTAATATTAATTGTTTTAATGGTTTATTGAATGCCTAACTCCAAATTGTTATCGATATCTCATTCTGTTCTCAAACGGGAGCATTTTGAAGATGAAGAAACGTGGTCGATACTTGAGATGTTTTTCATGTTTAGTCTGCTCTAATCTGATAACGGAATTAGATATCGCAATTCTGACTTCACCATCGTGTTCAGCGTTGGAAAATCTATAAGCTGAGGGTGGTTTGGGTAGTTTTGTGGGGGGGGGGGGGACTACCCATAAATTTCCGAAATGCAACAGTCTGACAAGTGACACCTCAGCTTATAGATTTTCCAACGCTGAACACGATGGTTAAAGGTTTTTTTACGCTGACTACGGTAGGGAAATCAGAATTGCGATCCTAAACCGTTCTCATGATACTTGGCATGTCCTTCAATGGAGACATTTTACATGAAACCAGTTATTTCTTTGAAAATTCGCTCTTATAGCCATGCTGCATGACTGTGGATTTTTTTTCTTCTTTTTTTTTTTTGTACATGCAATGATTATTGTGTTGGTATTTCAATTGACTTGGGTAGCCCTAAAAGCATGAAAATTACTGGGTTGTGCTGCATATTTGTATTGAAAACTACATTCAGGTCAGAAGTTGGCAAGACCACAGTAAGTTGCCTCGTACCTTACACTCAAGTTGTAGTAGCCGATTCTCTTTCCCGAGAAGTTATAACAAGTTCTTTCTGTTCCAACAGAAATCAATTCCACGATCAGAATCAACAAGTTAATTAAAGTTTGGGCCCTCTCGGGCATTGTACCCTCCGGATCCGATCTCATTGGTGCCTCTAAATTTCGCCTCATACCACCGAACCCTTCGCGTTAACAATAAAAGTTTCCTCGACTCCTTGGACTCCCCCTGGTCCCTGGGAAGCCTTGGAGAGCCATCCAGGTTTTTGAGGGCTCCCGAAGGGTTACTTCTATGGAAATCTCGTTATCAGGCCTAGCTACCTTCTTTCGGGATTGTTTTCCTCTTTCGAAGGAATCACCCTCCATCACGGCAAAGGCACAAAGTGCGAGGGAGGCACTCAGGCTGGGTTTTTTTTTCTTTCTCTCCCTGAGTTGCCTTCCACTTCGGCAACCTCTTCATTTCCTGAGTCACCAGCTCCCTTTTATTCGACACGGTCTGAATTGGAATTGACTCGGTCAGCAACGAAATACATGAGACTTGCAAAGGACATTGAGAATTTAATTCACTGACATCACTTCAACATGACAGTCGATGAGATTACAGTTGACACTAAACTCGTGCCGTGAGTAAACCATAAGGTACACCGTAATAAACTATTTTGTATTAAACTTGTTATTAAAGTACAGTGAACGCCACTTGTTAAATTTCCCGGTTTGGCGAACGAAGAGCTAATGGTGTATCGTCTGATGAGCTACCTTGGTGTAAATCAATATTGGGGTGTTTTCTACAATATAGCTATGATTATCAAGAAATGGTTGCTCGACAGCTTCATATTAGCTTTGGAGCGAATTACTTTTCAATAAGACCAACACAGCTGCAATTTGAAAGGAGGCTCTGGGGGCTGCTGGAGAAGAATGAGTTGTTTCAGGACAACTGAGCTCTGGAGCAAATTTCTTGTGTACGACCTAAACACATCAAATTTGAAAGGGAGGCTCCTGGGGCTGCTGAAGACAGACGCTGGGCTCCAGACCAGCTGAGTGAGCTCGGGACCAAATTTCTTTGGTATACGACTTACACTGCTAAAATTTGAAATGAAGATTCCTGGGGCTGCTGAAGTCAAAGGCTTGGCTTCACACCAGCAGAGTGAGCTCAGGAGTATGCTTTACTATGCTGAAATGTGAGAGGGAGGGTCCTAGGGGCTGCTGAAGACAGACGCTGGGCTCCAGACCAGCTGAGTGAGCTCGGGACCAAATTTCTTTGGTATACGACTTACACTGCTAAAATTTGAAACGAAGATTCCTGGGGCTGCTGAAGTCAAAGGCTTGGCTTCACACCAGCAGAGTGAGCTCGGGAGTATGCTTTACTCTGCTGAAATGTGAAAGGAAGGGTCCTAGGGGTTGCTGAAGGCAGATGCTTGGCTCCAGACCAGATGAGTGAGATTTGGAGGTTATTTCTTTGGTGTACGACTTAAACAGCTGAAATATGAAATGGAGGCTCCTGGGGCAGCTGAAGACAAACGCATGGTTCCAGACCAAGTCAGTGTGCCCTGGAGCTTATTTCTTTGGTGTACGACCTACACAGCTGAAATATGAAAGGGAGGCTCCTGGGGCAGCTGAAGACAAACGCATGGTTCCAGACCAAGTCAGTGTGCCCTGGAGCTTATTTCTTTGGTGTACGACCTACACAGCTGAAATATGAAAGGGAGGCTCCTGGGGCAGCTGAAGACAAACGCATGGTTCCAGACCAAGTCAGTGTGCCCTGGAGCTTATTTCTTTGGTGTACGACCTACACAGCTGAAATATGAAAGGGAGGCTCCTGGGGCAGCTGAAGACAAACGCATGGTTCCAGACCAAGTCAGTGTGCCCTGGAGCTTATTTCTTTGGTGTACGACCTACACAGCTGAAATATGAAAGGGAGGCTCCTGGGGCAGCTGAAGACAAACGCATGGCTCCAGACCAAGTCAGTGTGCCCTGGAGCTTATTTCTTTGGTGTACGACCTACACAGCTGAAATATGAAAGGGAGGCTCCTGGGGCAGCTGAAGACAAACGCATGGTTCCAGACCAAGTCAGTGTGCCCTGGAGCTTATTTCTTTGGTGTACGACCTACACAGCTGAAATATGAAAGGGAGGCTCCTGGGGCAGCTGAAGACAAACGCATGGCTCCAGACCAGGTTAGTGACCTCTGGAGCTTATTTCTTTGGTGTACGACCTACACAGCTGAAATTTAAAAGGGAGGCTCCTGGAGCTGCTGAAGAAAAACGCTTGGCTCCATACCGGCTGCGTGAGCCCTGCAGCTAATTCATTTTATGAAACATAAAAAGAAGGAAACCACAATAGATTCGCCAAAAATGGTCTCACTGGGGTTACAGCGATCATGGTTCTCCCCCTGGTGAAGCGCGCAGCGCTGAACTTTTTAAATAATTTTTATTGTTGGCAAATGTTTCAACAATATTCACTCGAAAGGATTCGCCTTTCTTCAGATACCCCTAGACAACCAAATTAGCACGAGGAAGCCGGATAAAAAATAATAAAAGACTGCAAACAATGAGAGACAAACAGAAGGAGGCGAAAAACTCTAACGAAGGCTCAAATCCGTCAAAAAAACCTTACTGGAAGCGTCTACGCGATAAAGGAAATCCCAACTTTTCTTTCCGTCTCATTTCCTACCCTTCTCCGTCTTTACCTGCGTTTTTTTTCCCCCGAAGGCGTTCGGGAACATCATTCCGAGTTGCCTCCAATCAGGATATTTGTCAACTCAGCTTCTCTTCTCCGGGAGTTCGGGAGAAAAGTTCATCCCGTATTCAGGGTGCGAACTCGCGCCTCCTCCGCTCCCGATCATCGCAGGGGGAAAGGGACATCCCGGCAAATGAGTCTTTGTGACAGGGACCACTTTATTCGGAGGATCGATCCGGGCTGTGGCACTTCTTTCTCGAGGATGGATGCCGTGCGCTAAGCTCAAGCGATGACGCGGCGTAGGTGTCTTGAATAAAAAAGTCGGTCCTTTTTTCTCGTCAATCTCCTCCATTTGCTCTTCGAATGTTCTATGTAAGAGGTGTAATAAAATTCGAGAAGAACGTTCCAGTCGTGCAGGGTAAATTAATGAGTGATTCCTCAACGTAACGTATCTCTGCTCTATCAACCGTTCAATTTACTACACTATTCAACATATCCTAAATCTTTAAACCATAAAAAAATCCAAATTAACCAATCCATTGCCCTCTAAACGTTTCATTATTACAATAGTTATCGATTTCCCGACATATTGATGATTTTACGAAAAATATGGTGTGTGAGGACCTGTTTCTGTGATGCAGTATGGTACCTCACTATTTAAACTTTTTCTTCCAACGAGGAAGGTACTAGCTAAAATTTAGGTTCAGTAAATTGGAGGAAGGTTTTGAGATAGCGTGAAGGAAGATCTGCGTTACAGAGGATATTAGGCCCAGATCTTATGTAAAGGTAATATGTATCAAGTGTTACCATATATGCATATATCCATGGATATCTGCACGCCTTGTTACATAGGGGAAGAAGGTAATGCATTACCTTTTAATGCATCTTCTCATGAGAAAATGGTGAAAAGTATGATCTTTGTTACCGAAGGTGGTCAACTCCGCACTCCAGACCGTAGGAAAAGGTGCTATATAGCAAGTGTTACCAGATATGTATATCTGCACACCTTGTTATATTGAGGAGAGGTAAAGAGAGAGAATGCCAATTTATTGTATCTGTATTGTATTGTAGCTACAATTGTATCTGCATACACCGTTCACTTGATTCGTTTGAGAGGAAAGGCAGACCAAAAACTGACCAATTTTAAAGAGAGCTGAATTTGATATAATAGGCTAAGTTTGAGGAAAGGTTTTTGGGTTTAATGAGAAGGCTTGAATATGAGTAAGGTCGTACCAAGAGCATCTACCAGACTGTCATAGTTGCTTATGGCTAGTCATCCGGACTGGGGTTCTCGACCGTTGGTGTGCTGCTCTTGGTAGATATTTATTGTGATAATTCTATATCGAATATAGTGGTTCCCCACATGGTCATTCCGAGACATTATCAGCAGGCACAAAAATGATACTGAATACACAGTTATTGCAAGCACCATTACGGGCCCAACTCCACTAGTGGTGCCATTACGACGTCGCCCAGGACTAGGATGTCAAAACGTACAGAAAACTCTGAGGCTCCTATGACCATACCTTGCCAATCCCAGGCTTACAGACCCAGTTAGAATGCTGTTGCTGTTGGAATGCTGTGAAAAGCGAAGTGGTTTGAAAACAGTGTGACGGTTTGTTGCAAAACGACATGATACCACTCACTTGTATTGGGATTTCAAGGATATTGCGTAGGTACTGGTGAACGTACTCGAAGAACAAAAACTCATACGATGACCGTCGACACGTCGCGTTGTCAATGATAGATTCGTTTAGGTGGCCTAATTAGATCCAAATTTGAAAATGACTGGATTTCTGTCCCCCAGACTTGACTCCTCCTGCGCCACTCCACTGCCCTCGAATTGTAATATTCTTAATATCACTCTCGAATTTGCTTCTATTCTCCCTCCACAAATTCCCAATTGAATCGAATGCTCAAACAATGGGATCAACAAGGGTTATTGATTCCTCCAGCTCGACTCTACCCTTCACGCGGGACCGCAGATAATACGTTCCAAAGGGGGCAATCGTACGCTAAAGAGCACTCAATGTAATGGATGGGTGACTCATTTCAATGGCTCTTCCGCTCGTGAACTAAATGGTCGATATTCCTTGAGGCTCGAAAGCTGCATATTGTCTCAATAGTAGCACCTTCTAAGGGCCATGGGGGGAAATTCACAATCAATGACAAAATTTGAACCTGGAAATTGAGAGTTACATTTGGGTTCAATTCGAAAAATGGCTTGGAAGTCGCATTCAATTCAGTACATTCGAACATTTGGTTTCTTCGTGTACATTTCTGGTCTCAGGTACTTCGAAACACCAAAGCATGACTGGGTTCTACCAGGAGTAGGTCCATTCAAAGACGACCACCATGCTGTGGTGACATTCACCATTCATTTCGTGTCATCTGAAGTTTTTATAGATTCACGATCGAAAAAAGGCCAACTCCTGACCTAAAATGAACCAACACCACACATCACCTCGTAAGGTTTTGTATATTGTAACACTCAATGTTCCATACTCCATACTCCACTCCCTCTGTCCTGATCTCCACCCTTATTTGGAAAGGTCGATGGAGTGTGGCCAGATGTATGAGGGGGTTATCATAATGGAGAGGTTCATCTCGGGAGATTAGTCAAGCTCTGTAAAAGAGAGGGCTTCACTTGCAGCCTCTTCCTACCGTCGACGTGCTCGGGGATCTGGCACCGTTCATTTAAGGGCTCATTTCTCATTTTTTATCCCACAACCCTGACGTTTACTTTTTCTCCTTTCCCCGCAGCCGCCTCTCGGGTATAAATTCTCAATTGTTGCGCTTACAGCTTAAATAATGGACGCTCCGGGGCATACAGTTTTTTTGTCTTGTTTTTTTAACGCGCTAAATCACCGCGGAAGTTTCAACCACTATTCCACCAAAACGCCTAATTGTATCAGCTTTTCAAAATGTTGCTCCCAACAACCTGAAAGACCGACAGCCCTCGAAAATGTTTGTATTCCACTGTCATACACTGAAGGCCCAAAGCCCTCTTGAGGTGACGTCGTATTCAAAGCCACGGATTAACAACTTCAAGTGATGAAAAAAATCTGAATTATTTGAATTAAGTGCGAAAAAATACGTAAGAAACACCGGTTGGATTTCAGACACCGTTCAAATGAAATTTAAATGCAGCATTGTGTAGTCACGAAGAGCATTTAACTTTTTGAAGTGGAACAACGATTCTCCCCATCATTGATAAACGCTGATAAAGAAAGTCATTTTGTAAAATCAGCCTCGGGTTCTACCATAATTAAAGGTGTTGAACGATGAAGCAAAACGCGAATAAATGAGTAGGCAATATAAGATTGGCTCAAGTAATAACAAGGGTGACTTTCGTGATTTCTCCGCCCCAAGGGGGCCTGAAATACTGACGAGAAAACCCTCTGACAACAACAAATTTATTAATCTATGCACATTAAAACAAACACCAACAAATAACGATAAGTCTAATTACACGGAGCGTCGCTCCTCTCAGTTATCTCTCCGCGTTTCGAGCCCGGTACGGCTGTCGTTTCTGATAACGGACGCCCTTCCCCCAAAACCCTCGGCCCGAGTCAAGCGCGGATGTGTCAACGTGGGCGGGAAGGTTAATCAGCGGTAAGTCCCAACGCTTTATCTGATCCATCAGGCGGGAGATATCCCGGCAATATATTTCCTGTCAACGGGTTTCCTGAAGTGCGTTTCAGTTAATTAGATGAAACTGAAGGGAGAGAAAGAGAGAGAGAGAGAGAGAGAGAAAGAGAGAGCAAATATATATATATAATATATAAAAATTGTTTCAATTCAGAGGGGTTTTGTTATAATATAACAAAACCCCTTTGAATCGAAACAATTTTTTTAAACCCCTCAAACTGTCATGATAAGTAGATTAATTGATTTTAACCCTAGACCGCTAGGTGTCGCAAAAAAAGCGCACTGCAAAAAAAGCGCACTGCAAAAAAAGCGCACTGCGAAGAAAGCGCACAGTCAACCCTTTTGGAGTTACGCCCCTATCTTCTTAGAAATATGGACACAGAAAATAAAACTTGAATTCATTAGTTACTGATTCCCATCACACTTTATCCAGGCTGTGGACTGGCTAAATGATTAATTACTAAATAGTTTTAATCATTTAGGCGTGTTTAAAACCAGCTTGAGTATAGCTTCGTTAATGTTAACGTTTTAAATATATTTACAGTACCTATACTTAGGCTTGTTTTAAATCAGCATGAATATAGTATAGCTTCGTCAATACTAACTGTTAACTATTTACATTCTTTTCGGGTCTTGCTTTTCCAGGCTGTGGACTGGCTAAATGATTAATTACTAAATAGTTTTAATCATTTAGGCGCGTTTAAAATCAGCTTGAGTATAGCTTCGTTAATGTTAACGTTTTAAATATATTTACAGTACCTATACTTAGGCTTGTTTTAAATCAGCATGAATATAGTATAGCTTCGTCAATACTAACTGTTAACTATTTACATTCTTTTCGGGTCTTGCTTTTCTTCTTGAAAGAAGGTCTAGCCAAGTTTTTGTAGATATGAAACTGTATTTGATGTCACCATTTTCTTCATACTTCTTCACAGTTCTTTCCAGTTTCTTATCCAACTCGATGTAAGCGTTCTTCCACTTTTTCCCAGTTAAATTCAGTTCTATCCTCATGTACATACAAGAAGATTCCTCCGCTTCACTCTTCAAACAAAGTATGACATCTCTGATTTTGGGGTTGGGTCGTCCAAGAAGATTATTGATTTTGTTGTGCCAACCTTCCACCGCGTTCGTAGTCCTGTGTCGCCCAGCATAGCACTTCCACAATTCAATAGGGATTTCGTCATTACGCAGCCATTGCTCGACGAAGTAGTTGAAGAAGCGAGTTAATTTCGGGTTTTCAAGAGCCTGTGAGTGAATTTTGACCCAGCCATCTTGGACATCTTCAGTTTGAAGAAGGCTAATGCAGCACACATTTGAGTGGACAGTTGGATTTCTTCATTTTCTCTATATTCACATGTCAGTCCAATTTCTTGTATTTCTCCACAGACATTTTTTGAAATGAAAGCAGCACCCATGGATTTCAAATGATGGCAGAACTTCTCTAATTGCAGCTATTGCACTCGCCTCGAAATCAACGTGGATGTGTCTTGGATTCCATTCTGGGACTGCTTGCAGTACTTGACGAAAAGAACTAACGTATGTAGTTTTCTTCTTGTTTGGAAGTAGACCAAACATAACTGGATAAACGTTAGTTTCTGTGTCGGAGCTTCCATAATCAGCATGGATGGTGTAAATTTGACCGAACTGTTTACTACAACTTTTAAAAGTTCCATCCATGAAAAAGCCTTGTAGGTTCCTCAAGCACTCTTTTCCTTTTTCTGGACAAAAAATGATCATGCTTTCCTCTGAGCCTTCGTCCACTAACATAAATTTTGATCCGTCGTTCATCTGAAACAATTCTTCGTCTAAAATTACTTCTTCTCTAGTCTTAGGCTCTTTTTGGGTTCCACGTGCACTGTTTCTCTGTATGTACATACTTCTTTTTGTGGTGAGTTGTTGCGGCATTTCTGTTACATTTCTGTAATGTCGAGTGAAATGCAACATGTAAAAGAATAGACATTCGTGAAAATTACTAGTAAAATCTTACGTGAATCGATAGACAGCCTTAAAAAAAATGTGATCACCAAGATCATCAAGCAATGAGCGACAAACCGCGACCGGAAGCACTGCTAGAACCTTCTAAACCCTACTAACCCTAATACCACCTTTCGGTGCCATTGAAAAAAACCGCTCGTGATTTTTACGATGTCTAGCTTTGTAGGGTTAAAAAAAAATTTTTCTTTGGGCGATTCCAATGGTTCATTATCGAAGATAATAAACCAAAAATCCATCAAAGTTTAGTTTGAGTTAGTCTTGGACATCTTGACAGGTAGATGACGCCCTCCATTGTGTATACTCTCAATCAATCGATTATATGGCGTTTCTCATCACTCTTACTCTCATGGCAGTGAGTATGTTGGCAGTTTCTGCCCAGATATTGGCTTTTAGGTCTTGTAGGGTCCTTTGGACGGATTTCAATGAACCTCACTAGTAGAAGTCATGCTTACGAGATGGGGGTCCAGATATACAAAACCGCTTCATGAAAAGTTGACAACGATCTCTCGAAGAAAATACAAAAAAAAATTCTAAGTGTCTCCATTAATTTTGTTTCATTCCGCACTCGAAGAAATAAAGATGACGAGGGATGTTTTGTCGCGAGGAACGTAATTCAAGTGGAAGGAGTGGGAGCGACTCGATGAAGAAAAGGAATGGAAATTTCACAACAAACAGATCCACCCTCGACCTTAGTGTTCTTCAGGCCGTGGCCCCCTCCACGAAACTGCCGGAGGGAACAATAGGAGTCATGGCCTTTTTCGGATGAGAGGTGAAGGGAAGGCGACAAGAAAAATCCTCCCCATGTTTTATGGAAGAGTCGACAACGCTAAATGATGAATGGCGCCGTCCTATGGGGTGACAACACATTTAGAAAATGGATTTGTTGTAATAATATACACGGGGTAAACAAAACTCGTGTTACCGGGTTTGTGGGGTCGAGAAGGCACAATTCTGTGGGGGTTTTTTAATACGAAAAACAAATGGTAGTGTTACATATAACATCGACTCTGGTCTACGGACGAAGTGTACATGAAAACGTGCAAATGTACATCATCAATATTTGCGTATCATCATTACATAGATTATTTGTTAGTGAAAAGTCGATCATTTAAATAATTCACCAACAATGTCATTGAGACAGAAAATGTTTGGCTTCCAACTGAAAGAGCGAAAATGTGACCCAAAATACCCGGAAAAAGTCATTGTCAAAAGTCATTGTCAAAAAGTCATTGAAAAATGTCATTGATACTGAAAATGTTTGGCTTCCAACTGAAAGAGCGAAAATGTGACCCAAAATACCCGGAGAATACCGTAAAACCTCTTTAGCAGGGTCGTCGCCTTGCGGGGCGGGGAGGGGGTGGAGCCCCCAGAATCTGCAAAAGAGAAAAGTTGGGAATTTCCTTGTCACGAGTTGGGACAGTTGGGAATTAGTAACCACAATTTATAGTAGCCATGAATTAAATTATCCATTATTTATTCAAACTTTTTGAACCCTCATTGTGAACTGACGGCTGGTCGTACAAACCTCCGGATGGTCTTTTCCGATTTCTGGAAATCCTCTCAAATTTTAAGGAGGGTAATTTTTTTCTTGGGCATTTCCAATGGTTCATTATCAAAGATAATAAACCAAAATTTTTGAGAAATTTAGCGCCTGAATTTCGTACGTAGATTTTTGTACATTTTGTACACTGAATTTGTGTAATATACATATTTGCAAATTTGCTGAAGAAAGAAGTTTTCCAAATATATGTATTATCATGGACCAGTTCCCTCAGCTCTTCAGACGTAACATGTAAGGGACAGAGTGCTATTATAGGGCTTGGATTTTAAGATCCGTCATTCTATTGAGGACTTCAAACGCGAGTTTTTCCTTGCAACTTCTTTGGTTGTAAGGCAGAGAAAAATGTTGGACGTGTAAACACTTGGTGATTTTGTAATCAATAATTTTACAATCGTGGACCATGATGAATAGAAAAAAAATGTTTACGATAGGATAAATTCGTGTCGAATAGTACTAGGCTAGAAGCTCCTAATGACCCTCTTGTTGTGACTCCCATTAAAACTAGTTCAGGACACGATATAGTGCTAAAATGGAGGTAGGACGTTGTAATACCATTATTTTGTTCGAAAGCGATTCTAATGTAGACAAAACCTACCTCAATACAGGGCTGGTTTCCGTCGTTATTATTTCGAAACATGAAGAAACTCGTTCTTGAATTCGAACAACCAAATCTAAATGGCTGACGGCCAAAAACTACCCCTTTAATTGCAATTTATAGCCACCCCGAATTAATTTACCTTATATGATTTACAAACCCTGAGCCGAGAGGTAAATGGGGGAGAAAATTTGATATATGTCTTCTCCCGAGCTTTCCCCGGCCCAACCTGTCGAGCTCTAACAAAGAAACTTGTACTCAATGGGTTTTGAAATGTTCAAGATTAATATTCGCGGGAAATAGTCTTCAAAGTTTTTGGGAAAAATGGGTTGCTCCTGGGAGATGAAACCTTTCATCAACTCCTTGATTAGCCTTATATCCAAGGATGTAAGTAGGGGAAAGTGAGAAACGCTCGGGGTAAAACTTTATAATTTCCTTCACCACCTCTTCGCCAGACCAGTAAATTACGCTTTATCAAATTACTTTTCTCAAGTTATTAAACAATAAAGTACAGCAACTCCTTCTTCTCGTTGGGAACTGAGGAAGAACGGCGGTTTTAAACTCGAAGGTTTTAGAAAGGTGTAGACGCATATTTTTTCCACTGAAAAGTTTCCCGGATACGTACAGAAAATGATTGCGGCAGATTGTAAGTAATAATTAAGTATAAAAGTGGTCCTGCGTAATGACATTTCAAATTGATATTATTTATCGGGTTGAGAAATGAAGAAATATCAAGGAATTAAACGAATTCGAACACCAGTTACTATTCAATCACTTGAAGTTCTACGTATGATATTTTTTCGGTGCGTAGGGTTTTGAACCGTGAAAATATCATAGTATCTCGATAGAATTTTCGTTTTGTCACGTTTATTCTCATTTTATTAGTAAGGCTTTTGACGGAAGTCGCGTAATCTTATGGCTCCCTCTAATTGTCTGTCTACGTATACAAAGCGGTAACCTTACGTGTGGGGGAACTATAAGCGTCCGTAACTGAATGAAGATGGTACTTACGAAAATGGTGCTCATACAACTTCTCACAGATAGTTTGAACAATTGAAAGGATGTAGGGGTTATAAACTTGTGTCGTCCATCACAAAACCCTAGGCTTAACCACACTCATATCGCCTTCTACAAAGGTGGTCAGATCATTATAGATATATCAAAGTATGACTGTACTATTTAGGTTTATTTAATGTTATACACATGCATTATCGCTCTCTCAGCTGATGCGACTCATCCGTGGTCGCATGAGGCTGTGTATCGATTTTCAGCGCCATATTGTGAACAGGGAAGAATTCAGCTGTATCGCGCATGAAGCTGATGTCACATCTTCCCAATCACTCCCCGTGGTCTCATGATGCTGTATGCCAAATTTTAGCGCACTAGGGTGCACAGGATGGAAGTTAGAACCGGTGTGATATTTAGAACCTTGGCCAACTTTGCTTGGCAGTGGTTCGATTCGCTCCCCTTACAGAAATGTAAGGGTATGTGAAACAATGTGGACAAGTGGGTGTGCGAAATTTAATATCGACAGAAACCATCCCTGCAACTTGCTGTTCACAATGAACCGATCCCCATCAAAATCGGTTCCACGGTTTGTCCTTCCATAGAGCACAAACAGACAAACTTGGAGTTTTATATAATAGGTACGTATCTACTATATTACGAACGTAAAAAGTTCTGGCAGAGAGCCCTAGATTCTGAAAGATTATCGCTCTACAGAGAACTGAATCCCCTAGTGAAGCCGTCTAGGCTGATCGATGATCCAAAGACAGATCTTGTGGCTAGTAGATGGCTTTTCAAGCTCAGAGGAGAGCTGCTGCATCTAAATGGAAAACCGTATGCCACCAACGATGCGAGGAGTGTTCCTTATGCAACACACACCAGAGGGAGACGGTTTAATACCATGTTGTATTGTTTATTTTATAAGAATAAGAACAATTTCATTTGATTTATTTAATAAACGTTTTTCTTCTTCTTCTTCTTCTTCTTCTTCTTCTACTGTATTACGAGTATAACTTTAAAACGGCTAATTTGGTTTATATGGGGAAATATTGTTGAGACATGTTTCCCAACACGAAAGCGCTACTCGGCGATTTGGTTACCCAACAAGATTACAATCAGCTTCACCTGTTCCCCCGTTGGACTGTTGCACTGTTAAGGGTTTTTCGTAGAGGGAGTGTGACAGGGGGGACATGAAAAAGGGATTATCAGCTCGTCCACGGGGGAGACATAGGGGGTAAGGCGACACCTCAACGAAGCCTTACATCCTTCCCTTCTGACGGCTTCCTCTCACCCCTGCGGTATATTACATTATCTTTAGCCCGCTATGCAACCTCCCCGAACCAGCACCCGACGGCGTTTATCTGCCACGAGCTCCCATCCGTAGTGAGACCCTCTGGTTATCTCGGTGACTGCGGAACCTTCTTTCGGGGTAAAATCTTCCGAGTCCACAGATCTACCCGACTGACGAAAGCCTGACCTTTTTTTTGGCCCCCACTCTCTTCGGATAACCCCATTCTTTTTCGCCTAAAACGACCTGATATTCGCCCGAGTGTAGATTGCATAGAACGAATAAATCTCCGGTTTATCGCTGATCGCCCCTTTCGAATCCGGCCTACCATACGTTTCCTTCGCAGAAAACGCTTTCAGATACGATCTCGCCATTCATGAAACTGCATAGGATACTAAGCGCCATTGGAGACCAAGAAATCAATCACCCCACCAACCTCGCTACCGGGAAATATTGGGAGACTTCAACATCCACCCGCCACCAATCTTTCACGTGGTGAAATCCAAAATCCAAATTCCAAAGTGATTTTCAAAGAATTTTGACGAACCGAAAACTTATTGGGCGTTCAACCTACTCTCACCGATTACTACGTTCTACGTAAATATGACAGGAATTTTCAAGAAAATTTTAATGTCTTTCCGGTTGTAGCGAATTTTCGATGAAATGTCCTCGGTCCAAAATTTTTTAAACTCGAACTTCCGAAAAGGTTTCAAACCAGAATGCATTCCAGACCACCCTAAATTCACAGCCAAAAGACACCAAAAATTACATATAATTTTTGGTGTCTTTGAGCAGTATTTGTATTATATATATAGGCATACTTATATACTTAAATGAAGCGGTCAATGTTAAAGGGGAACATGTGAAAGTTTCGTCAAACCCAGTTTTTGGATGATTTTCCAAATGATGATTCAATACATTCCATGTCAGACTGAATCCAAATGGCAATGTTTTGATTCTGAAGGATGTACAACGCAGAATTAGGTACTTCATTTATCATCTTTCGATCTGACGTCATTTCTCACCCATCAGAAGAAAAAAACTGGGTGGCGGTGAAGGGTAGGAGAGAAAAAACATAAATTTTACTAGGGTGAATAGCATTGATCATTCGAAGAGGGTTGTTATTGTGGATGGAAGGGTGACGGGACTGGGCTGTCCATAACCCAGAACTTTCGGAAACGGTTTATACCCGTTGTCCTCGGCCCCCGAAAATCGCCCCGGGGGTCTGGATTTACTGCTCCCAAGCGGCGCTAGCGCCTCCGAACCTGACGGTGGCTTGCAGCATAAACTCATTTCTAGGAGACGAGCGCGGGGAGTTTGGTGATGAAGAAGGGCGGAGGGGAAATGGTAGGAAACTTCACAGCCGTCAAGGGATTTTCTTAGGAATACATTTACCCTCGCCGGGGGCCCTCTCTTTATGGTGCGAAACATTTTCCGAGGCAGCTTAATACAATTCTTTCATAGCTTCCACGTCGTACAAGCTGCGCCTATCTGCGTTCTGGCTCACGCTTTTCTTATTCCGCGTTTCTCACTTTTCTCCTGGCCCTTCTCGAGCATCAAAATTTATCCGAACCCTCTTCATAACATGTCAAGATTTCCCTCCAAGTTGTATAACTTATAATTTATTTACCCGACCATTATTTAAAAATATACACTAAACTTAGATATTTAGTAAAGATCAATAAAACCGAAATGTTGCAACTGGACAATTATGTCATAACTCTTTGAAATAACAAAGTTAGAAAAAGTTAATGATTCTTCAAAATTCCAATGGACTAGTTAACCACTCCCCATATAAGTAGGAGTAAAAGGAGAGGAAAATTCCAATCCAAAGCTCAGCCGTTTGTATTAGAGTCCGAGTAGGAGCAAAAGGTGGGAGTCCTAGTTCGACGTAGTACGTAGAAGGTAAAAGCTAGAGAACAGCATCCACATTCTTCCCATGTCCACGGATACTGTGATAAATGCCACCTGCTTTCTACTGTATTCGTATTGATTATTTATCTTGATGATGTCTTTGTTGATGCAAATTAGTTGAAATGTCCTCGTAGTTGGCGCCCATTTGGATTTCAGTTCCATTTGGAGTTTCTAGCAGTTGTAATCTCTCATATCTCACTCAGAACAGACGGACTCTGTTTGGATAGAAGAATTCCCTGCAGCTGTTCTCGATGAGATTTCCAGAGACTCGTCAGGGGGGAGACCGTGAAGCATGAGATATGGAAAGGGAGGTGACGAGAAGGGCTGTACGTGATGGGAAATAATGGGGAAATATCAGTTAAATGGGTGACTAATTGGTAGCGACCGGGGAAAGGGCTCCCGCTCTAACATCTCTCCTGCTGCCCCCAGCAGTCTCGTGACCGCAGGAATCATCACTCCGGTTTCTTCCCCCTCTTTCCGGGCGGCCTGTCAGTGACCTGTTACGGAGGGTTTCTTCGCCACATCTGTAGCCTGTTCAGAATCGGAGTTCACATCATTTCTCACTGTTTCGGATGAAAGTGAGACACGAGCTTGAAGGATCCTGCATGATCATTTGGACTTTCTTTCGTGAATCCCACTTCAGACAAGGAGACAATCAATGTCCTGAACAACCTGATACGTCCGAGTACTTGATGCGAAAAGAATCAAAGCATCCATAATCCACACAGTTGTTTTTTTTTAAATTTATTTATTTGGCATTGGCATTACCATACAGCCATAGGTACATAGTTATTTCAAATCAGAATTAACATTTCTAATACAATATTACTGATAAAATATTGCTTTACATGATTTGGGAATATAAATTACATTTTTATTGTCACGTGTAGTTATTTCACTATTAACTTAATTTTTCACACTATAACATGATCTGTTTGAAATCTACCCAAAATGAGGTGTTTCACCCTTATTTTGACAGTGAGCCTTAGAAGGCTCATTGTCTTTCAATGGGGATATTTCCTAAAATAGGTTTTTTATAACTATTTAATCGTGTTACATTGTTTGGGTAGTTTAAAAGTACACAAACAAATTCGGATCAGCGATGTGCCAAAACTGAGAAGCTATCACATTCAATTGAACGTTTTCTTGTGTATTTAAGTAACCCTAATCACATTATAAATCTTACCAAGATAACCTATTTCCCATTTAAAACTTAAATTATTATTGCATTATTTTTGGCCTGAATTCCACGATTGTAGTTAGTGTCATTTTTATTACCACATTTTTGCTTATGAATTGTGTAATTCCTTCCTTGAAGTTGAGATAACAACTAACGACTTGACCTAACAACTAACGACTTGACCATAAATTTACCACCATATATTGACGAAAACCAGCGCCATTTTGGATTTACAAAACTCAAAGGCACCCTCGGGTGGTACCTGGTTTAATACTGCGTAGAGAAAGGGGAAAAAGAGGTAACTGGATGAGACACCCCTTCACGGATGATTAGGCCCCTATTAAGGGCTGGTCCTATCTTCAGATAAAGGAAGGCATCCTTCCATACTTTGCCTCCTGCTTCCCCTCTGCGTCGGACGTCCTTTTTCTTTCCCGTCGTCTTCCTGTCATTAGGTCCCCTTTGTGGCTGACGTCAACCCATTTGTACGAGAATGAACGGATAGAAAAATCTTGATTGTAGCTTCAATTTTATTATTGTTATTATTGAGTAGTTCAAAAAAGGGCGGCTGCTATTATTTACCGAGCATGAACATTGATCTGAAGTTCCACCGTTTGATTCACCCTCATGTTGAACCAACGGCTGGTCGCACAAAGATCCGGGTGATATTCAAAACTCCTCTGAATCAAAATTCATTCAAAAAAGCATTAAAACCAATACCATTCTGTTAATTCTGTTCAGCATATTTGAGGCCCCTAGTTTCAAAACCAGGCACTTGCAGAAAACCAAATTTTACATCAGACATAGAAAACTAATATCATTAACATAACGGCAGATTTTTTAATATCTATCTATTTGGCGGTATAGTTCACGGTCGCAGTAGGAAACCTTCCACGATTCATATTTTTTTATTGTTCCTGTAATTATTTATTGCTGATTAAAACTTGCAAAAGTCTGTTTTTGAAACTGAATTTGCGAAGCTGAAGCTCAGCTGAACTGTTCATTTCCTTCTGATTGGATCAAATGGGTCAAAAGAAGCAACAAAACCACTTGAACGAATGAAAACATCATTTTTAAACATTCTTTTGCATCTCATTTCTAACCTTTCAGAAACTCATACCGAAATTTGAATGATAATTCTTCAAAATTATTTGCCCCATAAAGTTTTTACTACCAAAAAATTCTCTTTGTATGAAGTTGTAACTTACTCATATAACTTTAAATTTAGAATTCATAGCGGAAATAGAACTTCCTCTCTATGTGCGTGGCTGCACATTATTTCCACTGATGGAGCCAAATGGATTGAGGTAGACGCTAAGGGTTTAATACTATGTATTTGAGTGAATTTTGTACTTGAGTGGATGACACATTCAATATGAAAGCATTCGAGTTTCCACTAATAATTTCTAAACCAGTTGAGAAGTTGGGGAAAACGTTGGGATGGAACAGTTTGGAGCGATAAACCCATTAAATCTCTGGGGGTCCTGTTGCAAAACTCCCTGCCCTCAACTACCTACACCCTTGTACTCCCATAATTGTAACACCTCACAATGGCCCCTCACATTACTAGGTTACCTAGCTGGGTATTAGCGACAACACACGTTCTCAATGCCCTACCCCCCTGTAACGGTTATTGGCTCAATAAAGCCGCCTCCAGGGGGCGCCTGGTTGTTTATCAGTTCGACTAAATGCCTTACACGTAGGTCCCAATTAGCCTCCTGGATTCCCCCCTACATCCGCGTCTTGAACGTGGTAAAACCCCGAGGGTCGGGTGTTTGTACTAATGCTTGAAATATTTTAAGCTGACTCCCAGATATTGGAAACCAGGGGCCTCGACGCCACTCCCGTAATTGGCCTCGTTTGTTATATACAGTGACCTGGTGTTATGATCTCACCCCTATTACCGCTAAGCCTCTCCAGTAATCCTGGTTTCGTAGTATCGACGAGGGACTAAACCGTCGCCATTTAATCGGGAAATTAAGGAAGTGGATGTCGTAAAATTAAGACGGCACCCCTCACAACACCAGCCTAAAATTAAACACATTTTTTGAGTATTTATTTGTATTTCCATCAAGAAAACAATAATTCCAGTAATGGACTTATGTTGTAGACCGCCCAAGATAGAAATTGTCCTCAGACATTTCTAGGTGAATGGTATCATCAATGGTGGAGAATCTCCACAGGCGGTCTACCACGCTAAAATGCAGTATATCCACTTGCTGCCTCACCACGCCAAAATGAGTTAAATAGCTTATTGGGGTCGTTGACACGTTTTCTATCACCTCGCAAACCTAGAATGCAGTCCGACAACTCTAAAATAAGGTTTTAGAGTTTTGGTTCTGCAGTATATCCACTTCTTCATCGATTTACATAGCTAGAATGCAGTACGTCTCTCTATGTCAGAATCAGCTTGGTGGCGTATACTGCAATTAAGCTTCGTGGGGC
The DNA here is from genome assembly GCA_963920205.1 of Stenodema calcarata. NCBI lineage: Eukaryota > Metazoa > Arthropoda > Insecta > Hemiptera > Miridae > Stenodema > Stenodema calcarata. The sequence goes on along the minus strand of OY986061.1, from coordinate 11,279,286 downwards.
AGCAGATCCTCTAAATATTAAGTGTTGAAACTGCGTGAAACCGTTTTTTGTTGGGCCACATTAGAGCTTAATAAATGACGATAACTTAATATTGTAAATATACATATATTATTAGATGATAACTGCCCGTGAAGACGTTCTGAAAATTCCAAATTTGGCCAAAATTTTATTGATTAGAAAAATGCAGCATGGCTGTAAGAGCAAATTTTCGAAGAAACAACTTGTTTTATGTAGAATGTCTCAATTTTTCTGTTTCATTCATTTCACTTTATAGCATTTTCAACGCTTACCACGATGGTGAATTCAGAATTGCGATGTCTCATTCCGTTATCCGAGTAGAGCAGATGAGCAGTGAAGAACATGTCGAGTAACAACCACGTCTTTCGAAATATCGAAGTAAAAAGCTTCATTAAGAACCACATTGTATACATATGATTTTTATGTTCATTTGGCTGTGAATTCAGGATGGTCTGAAATGGATGTTGGCATGACGATTGTCGGAAAATTGAATTTTAAAAATTTTGGACTTGAATTACAGCTTCCTTTTCTTCGAAAAATCGCTTAAAAGAGAGCAAAGATGGGAAATTTAGAAAAACCAGAAGTTAATCAAATCTGAGTTCTTGTGTTTTAAAAATGCCACACAAAATACCAGTAAATTCGTTTGTAGGAACAAGTTAACATGGAATTGGCATTATGAAGGTGCATCCTTCATCTACTTTGACACTACCAGGTGATAGTTATCTTCAGGTGAATTCAGGAGGTCTGACATTATTATTGCTTTAGTAGTGCGTAACAAATTTGCTGGTTGCTTTTGAGAAAATTTACAACTGTTGAACTTCGCCATTGTTGAATTTAGTTAATTTTGGTCAATAGTTAAGAGTTTCAAATCCGTCGATCCGTTAGCCAGCAGTTTTCTCGGATTCGTAGATAGAAGCAAAATAACGAAATAGCTGCGATAATTAGTTGAAACTACACTAATAACCTTCATGCAGTTATCCCCGTTGGAGTGAAGTAAATAAGGTTTTTTTTTGTTGTTGTTGCTATTCTCGTGACGACCCCGCAACTTCTCTAACCTGTTAGCCCCAATGCGGTGGTTTCAGAGTGCGGCGTAACCTCAAGTTTACCCCGAAAGCATTTTATTTATTCATTAACATCCCTTCCCCGCCCGTTTCTCACCCTTCGTACCGCATTCTCCCGAGTGAAGTCTACAGTTTGAAACCAGGTTGGAACCGGCAGGCGTGTCGACCGTTCTGACGGTGCGAGCTCAAGGTCTGAGCGGAATGCGGCCCCTGAAGGTGTGAAATTAAATCGGTTTAAATGAGCTCGGTTCAACTTAAAGCTCCGTGATCGAGCCACAGGAGGAGAAAGCGAACGAATAGGAAACTACCACTTGAGAAGCTGATCACCTCAACTCAGGAACCTTGAAATTCTAATTTTCAACGGGACCGGTTGAGGAAAGAGGATTTGACATAGTGAATGCGTGACTGATTGATCACATGGTCATTATCAGTGTAAAATTTACACTGATAATGACCATGTGATCAATTTTGATCAATGTGATATTTAATATCGATAATTGGTTGCAATAGTGTCACATCTCCAAATTTGATGCTTAGGGATAATCGAACTTTGAAAACCATCTCAACGTTGAAATACTCATTTCGTACGCTACGAATTTCACGAAGCGAGTTTTTAAAGCTCTAATTTCTAAAGCTCAGAAATTATAGTTTTAAAAACTCGCTCCGTGAAAGCGGAATATTTCAACGTTGAAATGGTTTTCAAAGTGCGATTACCCCGAAGAATCAAACTTGGAGATATGACACTATTGCAGCCAACGAGCGATATGCGTCTGTTAGTAACTGTTAGTAGGGCTTAATATACAAACTCCACGAATATGGCCTACCCCTAGGGTACAGAAAACTCCTAGTCTCTTACCTAACAGGCAGACGATTCCGAGTGAAACTGAAAGACTCCTTTTCATCATACCACACTATCCCAGCAGGTGTCCCCCAAGTATCCGTCTTATCCCCCCCAGTCCTTTTTAAAATTTACCTCTCCAGTGCCTTTTCTAACCTTCACCCACATCGCAGGCTTCGCAGACGACCTGGCTGTTTATACCTCAACCCCAAGTCCTGCAAAAGCTTCCAATCGGCTGCAAAACGCGACTCACCTGACCATTCGACACTTGGAAAAGTGGAAAATTAAGATTAACACCACAAAAACAGATCTTCACATCCAAACGTAACGTCCCCAACAGCATAACTGTCAGAAGTACCAACATCCCCTACTCAAATTCGGTCAAGTACCTGGGCCTCTACTTGGACAAACGACTAACATTCAGAGACCACATCAAAACGACAAACAAGAAAGCCCTTTCCAAATTAGGTAGGTATTAAAACTTATTGAAATCACCCGAACTCAGCCTTAAATTAAAATTATTAATATAAACATCCATCATCAGACCCACACTCACTTACGGAGCACCGATATGGCACACCGCCGCCCAAACACACCTCCACAAATTCCAAATCACTCAGAACAAATGTCTCCGACTTGCAACAGATCGCCCCTTTAGAACCAACTTCGACACCCTACACACCCAACACGGTATAGAAACACTCTCCGAACACATACAGGAACTAACCGATAATTTTAACACCAAACTGCCAACACACCCCAACCCTACACTCAATAATTTGAACACACTCACGAAACCCAAATGGGGGACTCGATCGCGGAAGAGGACTTCAAGTCACAAACTCCCCTGTCGATCACGAACTGCATATATTGTAAATATTATTAGTTAAGTTCCTTAGGTTAAGTAATACATCCTGACTTGTGGGTTTTCCACTTTTCCTGCGGCATAACCCTTAATTGTACATATTAGTTATTAGTTATACACCCCTGACGTTTTAAAACGCGATGTAATTAAATATCTTAAGTCAAAAGAGGCCTTAGGCCGGTGTTGATGTAACAACTCCATGACCCAATACTTGCATTGTACATAACTTCTGTCAATAAACGTTCTGTATTCTGTTAGTAACTACCTACATTCTACAGACATAACTCTTTTCCTTGCCCTTTGGTAACGCTGGGAGTCGTGGGTTCGATTCTCGGGTTGTTACCGAGCTAGTTCTGAACGACTTGAGAGCATTGAGCTTCAAACTTTGAATTTTGGTCACTAGTTAAGAGTTTCAATTGATTCAACGTAACATCGAAATGAATTTTGTGAGATTTGTGAGGATGAAATTGGTGAAGGTACTGTGTCAGCTTTGGTGCAGATATGCACTATGTCCCCAGTACAACGTTAGGATAGGATTATTGCGGGATATTGATGATGATGGGAGTTGTGAGTATTGTGGAGGCGACGGGTATGTAAAACACATTGTGATGGAATGTACAAAATATTCGGAGTCGAAAGATATTATTTACAAAAACATTATTTAAAAATTAAGTCTTATTTTGACCTCCCCATTTAATTTTGAATGTATTTTGAGAGCAAATGTTCAGGTGTACAAGGAACTGTTTAATTTTATCGAGATAAAGAGTATTAGGCTTTAATTTTGGTTTCCTGTTATTATGAAGATGTCTAAATTAGTGAAGATGAATTGGCTTGGCAACGCTTTTGTTATCCTGAAATTCTCGTAACCGATGAAGTTTGCAGTCTAATTTCGGTACTTGAACCTGTTGTATCATTTCTCTTATTTACCTATCGTATACGTTCTGTGTCTTGTGTTCTTTGTTTCCAAGTTTCCAAGTTTTGAGTTTAATTTATTTTAAGGTACCTATGTGGCTGTATGTTTTGAACAATGCCAAATAAATAAATGGAAAAAAAAATAAATAACATCGATGCAAACATATTTCAAGGGTCTCACGGCAACTTCCCACATCGTCACTTTTGGCCAAAATGAGTTACCCACCTCAGCATACCATTCAAAGCGTCTTCTCCCGGCGGATCGATCTAACCACGTATAAGTTAGGTAACACTACATCTCACGATTTATTTTTCCAAATTAGTCAGTAGAAATAGTCATTGCCAGATGGTTTTTTGGCTCTGCTGAAAAGTCGCCAAAATGACAATGTGGGAAGTTGCCGTGAGACCCTCGATTTGCTTTTCTTGGTCGACCAAATCTGTAATTATCTTCGAGTGGTAGTTTGGTTTAAACAAATATGTAGATGTATAAATCAATACACAAACAATCATTTTAATGACAAAAAAGTTAAGCGGGCTCGAATTGATCAAATTTGGTATTTTTTATTTTCACAGCATATGGATTGCTTACCAGTAATATTCCCTATACGTTCCAACCTATTTCCTCCCAAAAAAGTGGATTTCCTAATTTATTGTTACTGTAGGTTTTGATATTCACCATTAACCTCACTGTGTTGGATTGGGTCACCCCAACTGGATGTTATACAACGTCGGCAGATGTGATGATTCCAAACAAAAACATTATAATTAACTTTTCTTCTTTTTTTTCCTTTTCCACGAGCCCATTGTAGATACAACTGCAAACCGCCCTATCAGCTTAGGGTGAATGCAGATTCCCATAATAAATTCATAGCCTGAGAAAGATGGGACGCTACGTGTTAGTGTAATGTCTCGTGAAGCCCCTCGCCGTCCACGGTGAAAATAATATTATATCGTGTATTATGTTCTTCCTCGTCGACGTGGTGCTCAATTTCGATGCCGCCCCCTACTGAATATGTGAATGAGGTGGTAGATGATACCAATCTCGATTCGCTTTATGCTTGTTCTGATGTCAAACGACCTTTCCTTTGAAATTTGAAATTTCTCAGTAATAAACTGATCCGAAAAAAGTCTTATTCAATGTTTAAATATTCGTTTCCCTTAAAATGCTGATATAACAGATGAAATGCATTACATAATTTTCACTCGTATATATAATCCATTACTCGTACATATATTCCACGAATATAAGTCATTTGTCGTTTGAATAAAATTATTTATTCATAATAAATTATTATGAATAAATTATTATTATGTCTTGCCTGAATTGATTTGAAATCGGAGGTAGTTACTGCTTTCCTCACTTAACCCAGAGATGAGTTTCTGATCATTTCATTAGCGATTCATTAAATTAACGATCGTTACTTTCGTTTTCACCAGAATTCACTCAACGAAGAATTGAGATTATTTTAAAGATGATATCCTTGGAGCCCTTAATAGCGTGGCGTGTTAAAATAAAATTAGCGACATGATGAAGGATTTTTCAACGTGAAGATGTAAATGAATGCAAAATGAAGGCGCGGAATTCCAGAGGCTTATTAAAACCCGATCACCTAGCCAGCCAACCCTCTGACGTCATAGGCTCTTACGGCATACGATGTGACGTACTAGTTGGCTCCTGCCAGCCGTCTGACGTCATACGCTCGTGCGTCATAGCCTCTGACGTACTAGTTGCCCTCCGGCCAGCCGTCTGACGTCATAGGCTCTTACGGCATAGGCTATGACGTAATAGTTGGCCTCCGGCCAGCTGTCTGACGTCATACGCTCGTGCGTCATAGGTGCGTCTGACGTAGTGGCCCGCCTGTCGCTTGTGTTGTGACGTGATCTGAGGGAAAGGGTGAATCAAGGAAACAACTTTTTCCCGTTTCAGTTTATGTGCCAAAGCAAAGACATTAAAAATGTCAAAAGAATGTCAACTCCATCCTGTTGTTGATACAGTCGAGAATTAAATGCTTGCATACGAGTCTGCAACACATTGGGACATTTTATGTCTTTAAAGAAGTGATTCAAGAACCTTCGAACAATGCTACATCACCTACCCCAGTAGCTTAGTTGTTATACTTAATTGTAGGGTTCATCATAAATTATGAAGCTTGCATTCGTATAGACAATATAAATTATTGAGAATGATCACCTGTGTGTAAACAATTATTTAAACAATCACGCTCATACCGCAGCTTGTCGGTGGTTAACGTAATATGGTTAGGTAAATCGAGAGCTATCCAACGAGTGGTGAACGATTTTTGTACGATGATAACTGGCGAAGATAAAGTTCCGCAGCAACGAATCGGTTGTAAGCGAAAATCATCAGAAATTTTCGTGACGATTTCGTGTAACGCTTTTGTGTAACGTTTTTCGAGTTATGTGCCAGAGTAAAGACATAAAATGTCAAAAAAACAACATTTTGCAACCCATAGTAATGTCTTAATGTTTTTGGGGTCGCTGATTCGGAATCTGATCTCGGTAGACCTTCAACAGGTAATTTTTAAGGCCATTTACCGATCATATCGGGGGAAATGATTGAAAAATCTGAAAAAATTTTTTGATGTCGTTGATTTCAAATATATTGTTCAAATATAATATATTATATGACTTTTTATTATATGACTTTTGTTCATATCTGGTCACTATGAGGTTAGGTACTATTAAGTTCAACAGAAAAATATGTACAAATGTTTTCAGATTTCTCCGATCAGAGACGATGCCGGGTGTTCTAGGGGTAGGGACTATTTAACGTGATCGCTTCAAATAACCTACCTAATACTGTCCAGTAACCTAATACCAGATAACATATTACCAAAAAAAAACCGGTTTTGAGAACTTGAGGGAAAGACCTTTGAAGGCCTCTTTGTCGCCGGCCATTCGGGATTTCGTGATAATAGGTTGGCTGGCATCATTCCAGGTAATAGCAGGTAATAGGATACAGAAAACGAATGCGAAATGTGGGCGGTCATAACTGTCGACAAGTTATTTGAGTGAGTAATGAATTAGTTTCGAGTAACAGCGACCGTATGGTAATAGGTTGTGGTAATAGGTTATTTTAATAGTGGGTTTTCTTGGGCGCTGGAAAGGTTTCCGAATCGCCGGTAACCTATTACCAAAATAACCTAATGCCACAACCTATTACTAGACCGTCGCTGTTCTTTGATAACCTGAGGCCCCTATGGCCGATTAAGTAAAACTGTGCAATTATTTTGTTATCTACTAATCCGAATATGTTCTTCAGTATTTTGGACATTGGTTCAACAAGTTTCATGGTCATGTTCTGTTGACGATGGACGCCGGTTTGTGTTCGAACTTATAGAAATTCACAAAGAGAAATGTCACATATTAAGTTTATATCTTAATTTCAATAACCAATTTTTGTCATGTATTTCCCCACCCATTTTCTCGTATGATACTTAAAGCTAACGTAAAAAGTTAATGTCAACTACGTACCTCTGTAAGTCTATTATTCAATAATATTTTATTTTGAAAATGCATGAAGGAAACCGTCAGAACTCTTCGCTCAAACGAGTTTCCCCAACTCAATCCCCAAGAATTCCTTCGCGGTCCCTTCCGTTTGATGTCTCGTCTTTTCCCCTGAAAGCACTTTGCATTCAGTAGAATAAAATTCCATCGTGTACCTACTGACAAAAAAAAGGGGAGAAAAAAAGCCCATGACGGTTGAGTGGGAGAAAACCTCCAGAGACACAGCGAAAGAAGCAACAGGGGTAGAGGAACGGAAGCCGCATTAAGGCGGCGTACTCAGCATAAAGTAGATTAAGCTCGAATGCGGCTTGCTTACTTTAGAGCCGGTGTATCAAGTTCTACAGCCGGGATTAGCCCTCGGCTGCTTCCCTGATTACAGTTGGGGAGCGAGCGGAAAAAAAAAAGTTTGTTGTGAAATAATGTAAGTGCGTTACAACGTGCAATGTGACCGGAAGGTGTTCTGGAGTCTGCACAGAAAAAGCCTTTTGATCGATTTTCATGAAAATATTTATCTTCCAAAAGCAACTTTTCTACATCCATTGTCCCACTTAGGTATCGATTCCGATCCCATTGAAAATGCCAAGTTATGCCAAGTTCCGTATTTAATCAAGTTGGAAATAGGTACATCGAAATTTTCTATTCACATCGAAATTTTCTTTTCACATAGAAATTTTCTATTCACATCGAGGCATTTCTATTTGCTCAAACTCCGAAAAAATCGAGATAATGCTGTGTAAAAAATGTATTGATGTATCGAAAAAATGTACCGAAAAAAACCCCAGTGGCACTGAATTAAATTACAGTGAATTAGAGATGAGATATGCAATCTGTGATAGTTAAGGAATTAAATTACAGTGAATCCCATTTGCAATTCACTGAAATTAGCTGTGAATTCGTCTCCTTGTATTATTAACTAGCTGCGCCCCACAATTTTCTTTCCAAGTATTCCAAATATACACGTAGCCACTAAGGATCCTCCCTCAAAAGTGTAGAAGGAACATTAAAATTATTTATTTATTTATTTATTTAGTATGTTGTATTTTTTACTATTTACAAAATGAAATTATCTTAATTACAATCATTTTAATTGTAATAATAGTAATTGTATAATTATTATACAAACAACATTATTGTGAGACAGTAGGCAACAAGCCTGTGGCACCTCACAAGAGAAGTCCCAAGCTACTCATCTGAACATAAATAAATATTATACTGACTTAGGTACTTAATTAAATACTTCAGTAACATAACAACAACTATGATCCAATGACAAAAGCAAAACGCCTTCCGTTTATCTGACTAATTATACATACTGTAAATTATCCTCTCTACAGCCGCAGTACCGATTTTAAGAAGCCAATTGACAATTTTTGAGTACAGCAGTGGGGATTTTAAGGGGGAGTCAACGGCCCGATGGACTATATAAACCATATATTGTGGGCTTCTCGTAGTAGCTGATAAAGCGGGTCTGGGTGGAACTACATTTCCCAATAGGCGAAACCGGGTCAAATATTCGTGACTTGAACTGTTAGTTACTATTTCCGGGTTACGGTGGAATATCAGCAACAACTGTTTTATGAATATTTGGCGCGGGGTGAGGACTTTGAATTCCTCATATAGCCTCACACTTGGGTACAGACGTGGTTTAAACAGGATGACCTGAATTATTTTATAATAGGTAACTATAAAACAGACTAAAAATTATTTTTAGGTCATTTTAAAAACGTGGTATATTAAAAAACATACTTACCTATAGGCACATACTCTTCTATTGGCCCCTAAGAACTCGCGTATTTAGAATTTAGTTCAGATGCGTTAACTGAGAGCAACACTGAGGAGTTGAAAATAATGAAAATGAAAATCAATTCATTCCTTCTGACAAACACAGTACCTACAGTACTACAGAGAAGCCTAATGGAGAGTTGTGGAAATACCCCACTTTTTGGAACGAAGTTCCGTGTTAAGCGGGGGTGTTGGGATTATTATCTATTAATAATCTTAGTATTTATTCTACAGGGATTCGCAAAGATTACAAGGCAATTAGGTATATAATATAGGACATAAGTTGTACTAGTAATTTTGAATTCACTCTTCTGAATACCACGCAGAAAACGTGCTTTCAGACAAAAGATACGAAACGCCGTATGCCCCACAAAGTGTAATCGCCAATAAAGAAAGAAGAAGTCAACCTCGAATCTTCTAAATTGGAGAGCAAGCGCTTCGCATGCATCGGAGGTCAATTGAACATTAATCAAACACGCATCTGTGGCCCTGGCACGTGTACTAGTAGTTGTCACCCTCACAGCCTCACTCAACCCCCCGTGCGTTGCTCTCATACAGATTTGTTCCCACAGCAAAAACAATGCAACAAAGCCGATCTCGGGCTGTTGACTCGGCGCAATTTACCAGTAGGCTGCATTTCCTGCATTGTGAACACCCGTCCTCAACTAACAAGTGATTTGATTAGGGACGAGGGGGTGACTCATTCAAACGCTGAAAGAACTGCGTTCCATGTCAACGATCGAAAGTTTCCCATAGTGAGCGTTTCATGTCTTTATTAATACCCAACCCCCAACTAATAATGAAAAAGCTGAGTACTCCATGGGACGTCTCACGAATAAATACGAGTATGTTGTTGAGTAATTCATACCCATGCCAAGCATCTAGAACTAAAAAAAATCCACAGTCGTGCAGCATGGCTATAAGAGCGAATTTTCGAAGAAATAACTGGTTTTATGTAAAATATCTACATTGAAGAACATCTCAAGTATCAACCACGTTTCTTCATCTTAAAAGTGCTCCAGTTTGAGCACGGGATAGTTTTCACATCACATTTAGATAGAGTTTAATTTTTAGAATTTTTTAAGACCGTCCGGAGGTTTGTACGACCAGCCGTTCGTTCACAATAAGGGCTCAAAGTGGGAGCAGATCAAAAGTCGTCAACATGATGGTGAAGCGTGGGGCAGCCTGTCTATGTTCACACTGGTTTATACATGGTTTTCAGTTATCGTGTTAATTAAAATAAATAATTATTAATGGTAATTACTACCTAATGATAATTAATTACTAACACCAATTTTAAATCGATTATGATTCATCAATTCATAATAATGAATAACTTATTATTCAGTGATCTAGATCAAGGATGATCAGCACAAAGAATATTATAAATTGTATTGTCAAGAGTGCAATTTTTTCCCCCAAATTAATTCACACGATAAAAAAATTATTTTCTCATAATCTATGTTCAACTTGCCACAGTGAACGATCTTAAATACTCTATGTGATCAATTGAGCTAATTATATTGAAAGGCTGTTCAATTAATTCATCCTGATTTGGTAAAATTTTTACTCCTGCAGTTTTTGGTTTATTATCTTGGATAATGAACCATTGGAATCGCCCAAAGAAAACAATTCTGAACCCCACCTCAAAATTTGTTGGTTTACGTTTCAAGACACGTAGATACGTGAAATTTTGAAAATTCCAAAATTCGAAAAATTCATATGAAACGGTGTATTTTTTATTTCATATTTGGGTAGAGTTTATTTTTTAGAATTTTTTAAGACCATCCACCGCTTTGTAGGACCAGCCGTTCGTTCACAATGAGGGCTCAAAGTTGGAGCAGATCAAAAATCGTCAACATGAGAGTGAATCGTAAGGCAGCCTGTAGGGTACATTTTCAAACTGGCCCAGCTGATTCAAACAGCACATGGTTTTCAAATGTCGAGTTAATGAATAATATTTAATTATTATTATTAATAATGAAGCATAAAAATTGATAATAACCAACAATAAATATTAATAATTTACAATACTTGATTATAATTATTAATAATTAATATAATCCATAATAATAATTAATCTATCATTCAGTGATCGAGACATAAGGGTTATCTGTACAAAGAAGATAATAAACCGTTGTTTCAAGAATTTGCAGAGTTTTTTTTCATGAAATTGATTCGTTTTTACAAAGTTTATGATTTTGTTTCAAAATTTCCAACCTATTTCCACGTTTGTACGTTCTTCACAATCTTCACTCCTTCACTATTTTTTACATGGTAAAAAAAAATTTTTTTAAACAACGCAAGAAGACTCTGGGGGAATGGACAAATCACTAGGGCAATCAAAACTCGTCCAACAGAATCCCCGTTTTATTCGCCACCATCAAAAGGGTTTTCTCAACGGTGCGATTCTCAAGCTCAATAAGTGTTCAAGCAATGTTGGCCATACAGCAACTGAGGGACCTTTTGAGTCGGGCCTCGACAATAAACGACGGGGAAAGGGCTCCTTCTCCTCGGGAGAGTTGAGATAGTTTGGGGACGGAATGGTAGAGGCGAGACGGGATGCCGTCTCATTATTATGAAGTTCGTTATGCTATTAGGCCGATGTGCGTTCCGCAATTTCGTCCCAGTTACGGAGCGGAGACGAGGAGAGACTAATTACTCCAAGGGAATTAATTTTCGCTTTCCAAGCCTCGTTTCTCTTGAGGACTGAGAGGATGATCAACTTCTCTGTGGGGCCGCCAGACCGCAAATCGTGCTTGGAAAGATTGTGGGCGAGTGATCTGCCTCACTGAGTTATCCCATTACGGGAATACTTTGTTTTTCGCATTCCCTACTGCGACTGAAATGGTATTATTTGATTGAATTTTATACCGTGATAGTGATGCCTAAATCTCCGATAAACTCTAACTGGAGGTGCTCAGTAACCGGAAGTGTCGTTTTAGAAATACACGACGTTAATGCGCTGTGACACCTGTTTCGGGCTTTGAGCGTTCTCAGTACCCGAAATAACGCCCAATACCCTGAAAAAAGTACAAAGGCCTTTGAAACAAGCATGAAGCAAACAACTTACTCATGGAAAAGTTGCCCAGTAATCTAGAAATACCTTCCAATTTGAGTTGAGCCAAGTACAAAAAATTAATTTTTTGCTTTTTAATTAGCAAAGGGCACCGAGAGTGTGAAAAATTATTTTTTTAGTATTTATGTAATTAGTTGATAAGAAAAATTAGATTATGAGTTGTGACTACAGCCTCAAGTTCACAAGATTTCGAACATGAATTAAATACTAAAGGTAAACTGATCTTTTGCGGATGACCTTTGTTTAGTGAGTCATGCCAAGAGTTGGGAGGGATGCTACAATGAAGCCAAAGAATACATAAAAATCATAAATCAGTGGATGGTTCAGAACTATTTAACACTAAATTCAAACAAATGTGTATTTGTACACATACACCAAAATCGGGATGAAGGTCCGAGTAATGTGACGATAGTGGCACATGAAGACACATGTGGAACCACAACTGGATGCGCAGGCTGCCCAACAGTATCCAGAGCGAATGAAAGTAAATACTTAGGAATCTCTATCGATTGTAACTTATCATGGAAAACTCATGCCAAAAACACAGCTAATAAACTAAGGAAGTGTGTATATTATATGCATAACTTGAGGTTCCTATCAGATAGATTAAAAAGAGGAGTCTACATGGCCATTGTGCAATCTATACTGCGATTCGGCATTATTGCTTGGGCAGGTAGGTCCATACATACAGATCTGTGACAAATCCACTTTATACCATACAAAAAATAATACTTAAAATCGCTCGTGAGTTACCACCTAGTTACCCTACGAAAGACTTATTTAATAGATGCCAGGTTTTAAGCATTTATCAATTATATGTAAAAAGCCTAATCATGTTTGCGTATAATAAGATAAAATGGATAGAACAACCATCTACACCATTTTACAAAACTCTCATTGTGGTTGACAATTTCCTCAACTTCTACCACAATCAACTTAGATTCAAATTAACTCCTAAAATAATCTCTAGAAATATTGATGCACACTTCTCACATATGAATGAAGACCTATTCCAATCAAAGCTAATCAAGTCATACTATACAATATAATAGAGAGTAAAAGAAAAAATAAATAAATAAAGTGAATGAGTGGTGAGAGTGATTGGAGTGACAATATTAGTTAGGATGGGGTTGCACTTGGAGAATTGGGGCCGTTTGTTGTTGAACTTCTGTTGAATTGTGTAGTATAAGGTGATTATTTTGTAACATGCTGTGGAGGGTGGCAATAAATATATTCATTCATTCATTCACATATCTACCGCGTTTTTGCCACGATGTATTCAAGGTTTCTATCAGATTTGTCACAATGTCCCAGTAAAGCCAAGTAAAGTTACCGTTGCTCAAATATAGCTACATAGCTTGTCTCAAATTTTACATTATTTACATTCACAAAGTTTGCATTTACAAATTTCGTTATGGACCAATACTTTCGACCAAAGCTACAAAATCGTCAGCGGTAGTTGACTGGGGTATCGTGCCAGGTCACTGGAAGCCGTTTCATTAGTCAATATTACCTGCTTGATGTTGTGTTTAATTGAGTCATTGCCAATAATAATTCATAAAGTTACCACAGGTCGTTCGAGGAATGAGGGACACCAGTGAATAATTAAGGCTCGCCTCCTTTTCTTCGATCCTCACGATTATGAAAGCTTATAAGGATATTTATCGAGGAAGTTTTTTCTATATAATTTTCACGCGAGCGGGGCGGCTTGTTTGTTTATACAGCCACCTTGTAAACGGCTTGTTTTCTCTTTCATCCCTCCCCCCCCTCCCCCCGTCAAAAGCTAAGAAATGAATAAATTCTCTCCGAAGGGGCGATTCGAACAAGAAAATTAAATTATTTATATCCTCAAACGGATACTCTAAGGAGTTTCAACATAATTGCTCTTCGTGTTATAGGATGTTCGTGTCACCGGAGTGTTTCTATTACATACTTGATGATATCTATTCATAATAATATTGCATAATTACTTCGTCGTTTTGCTCTGTAATTAGTTTGTCCGCACTTCTGAACCATTGGAATCAAAAACCCAAATGACCTCCTCCGAAAACCTCCTCTCAAAAATTACTTGTTTGGTTTCAAGTTTAATAAAATTAAATAAATTTTATTAAATGAAGAAACAAATTAAGGCATTGGCAATAAAAATGAGGTACTATAAGTACTAGTAGGTACTAAGTACTCAAATTTGCGAAACTGCGTTTCTTTCACCGAACAAGAAGTGAGTGCCTAACTAGCTTCGGTCAGTTTCAGTCATTGCCAAAAGATGGGGTTGGGGGTAGAGATGCAAATCGATTATCGATTAATCGGATGATTGGATTAAGTAATCGATATGTATAAACCGATTATTTTGTATTAATCGATTATTCTTACTTAATCGGGTTTTCTAATACTTACATCAGGATTTTGAAAGAGCATAAGCGTGGAAGTAGTATGCATAAGGATAAGGAGCAGAATCATCTTTCATCCATGGAGGGTGTAACAATAAAAACGTCTGTCTACTTTCAATTGAACTTTTACTTGATACTTTTACAGTTTAAACTTGATACTTTATCGGTTCTATTTATACCTTCAATTTATAATAAAACTTGTCCCTTACTGTGAAAAATATAGCTTTAGGAGCTCCTCAACTGACCCTGGGCCTACTCTGCTTAAGGTGTCCTATATTCTTAAGTCCTAAGGATGCTTAATACCAAATTACAGCTTTATAGAGGGAATACCATAGAAATTATGTCCTAAGGAGGATACATACAAAATTTCAAGTCTCTACCACCACGGGTATCGCGCCAAAAACGTCACATTTGTTGTATCACGCCAATTTTAGAAGGGCCCCCAGCCATAAGACATCCATGTCAAAACTATTTTATGTAATTTTATTCGTTTTGGAATTCCCTTATCTTCATTAGCCTTAAAATGTAACAATAGATCGTCACCTACAATTTTTAAATTTTCAGATAGTGAGAAAGCAAATATTATGCGTCTGAAATGAGGACTTAAAAATCGATTATTTGCTTTCGATTAATTAACACCGATTATTCAATACCGAGTAATTGGTGACATCGATTATTAGCTTACGATTAATCATTTGATGTTATAATCGATTATTTTGTTCCGATGTTGCATCTTTAGTTAGGGTAGCTCCCGATTTCCTTGTATTGAACAAGAGGACCATCAAAACTGCTTTTCCATTTCCTGTTAATTTAATTTTTGGCACTTACCTCAATTTCATTGTCAACGTCTTAATTATTTTCAGACATTCTGTAGAGTTTTGGGCGAATATTGATGAAACTGAGTGCGAAAAAGAGTGTTCCATGTTGGGAGTCAAGTTAAGCTGAAATGAGGCGTGGGAGACACAATTCACCAGAAACCGTCAAAGAACCGTTCGTTTTCAGACTGATCTATACTTGGAAATGGCACGTAATTAGAGATGGGGCCCTTTCGCGTCAGCAATAAAAATAAATAGGACGAAAGAGTGAGTTAGAGTTTTCATTACTAAGGAGCTGTATAGAGACACATAGTGGAACAAATGGTGTCCAGACAGTGCTGATCAAAATAATAATGTTTATAGGCTTTAGGAAGTGGTGAGATGGAAATTAATTGTATGGATGATCCAAAGTGAAACAGACCCCAAGTGCTGAGAGGTTTTCTTGGGTAATACCACTTACCAGTTGATCTGTTAAATGCTGTAGTAGACAACCAACTCAAAGCTGAATCATCGTTCAATATAAGGGCACTGCAGCTTCAGCTCGTTTCAAACCGGAAAAACGAGTCAATTGATCGCCAAAACCGCGTTTAACATAGAAGACGAACGATTTGCCTTGCAAACCCTCTAACTACCTGACCAATGCCCTTTACTCCGGGGTTCGGGGCCGAAGCAGGATCGAATTTGAATATATTTCAGCTGCAGAGAGCGCTCCTTCATTAATTTTGAGGGCAGCCAAAGGGCAATTAAATCATCAACTTTGCGGAGTTCAAGTTTGGTTCGTTAATGCACCAAGAGAGATCGTAACAATGTTAAACCTCCTCCACCCCATCGTGTCGATAGTCAGTGATTAACAAGTTAGATGAAAACCTTCCTTTGGAGCTCGAACTGGCAACTGTTCAACGTCGATGGGTTGTTTAGTGAGCAGAAAATAATCCGATTGACATAAAATAAGTTCGCCACAGTCCATGAGAGCGTAACCAATGAGTATTGAAATCAGTCTCAAACACCACAGGCTTACGAGACTTACCAGCACTTTGATGGTAAAGGTGGATAAGTGGATCATAAGTTGGCTCATTCAAGCATGATCTATATTTACCTATTTGGTTCTATATTGTGGTACATCTGGTATATAACAAAGTAAGAGCTCTATTCACTGCATTGGGTTCTTGTCTTCTATTCTCCATCGGGGGATTCGAGGTGTATGAAATTCCAAAATTTACGTACGTAACTTACAACTACGTATCTGCCCTTAGTTGTGGGAGAAAAAAAACACGAAACTTCCTCGAACTCACTTGTTCTACTCAGTATTGAGATAAGCTATTCCGTAGCTAACAGGAACATGAAAATTAATCAGGCTAACGGTCGAGTTGAACGAGAATAATCGTGTACGTCATCACAGCAGCAACAATCTACAACAGGTGTAATAAGGTGAACATTAAAATTCTTATGTTAATAACAACTTAGAACCACCAAAACTTGTATGATCTGGAGTTTTGACTGTGACCAAAAATGGTACAAGTTAGCTCATTTTGATAGCTCAGAAATATGATTGGGCACTCTTCAGAGCACTCAGAATCCAACTGTAGGTCCCTAAGTTCGCCAAAATGTCACTTTTCAAAAAAGGATGTGTTCGACAACCGGTAATTTTACAATACACAAATTTTGACGCCATTGCAATAACGTTGTTTTCAAAATTTCGGTTAAGTACGGAAAACATAATTGAAACAATCCGTCAAAACACTTTAAAATGTACGTTAATAACAACTTATAACCACCAAAACTTGTATAATCTTGAGTTTTGACTTTGACCAAAAATGGTTCAAGTTAGCTCATTTCGATAGCTTAGGAATATGATTGTAATTTGAATTTTAAATTGGGAAAATGGGGAGCGGTTATTAGAATGAAGAATGTTTAGAGGACAGAAAATGGTTTACTAGAATATACCGCATGTTGGAAGCTTTTGAATAATATTCAATAATAATGAAATCAAGATACGTTAAGAATGAGTCTCCAGCGTCCTATTCCTTTTCTTAGATTTCCCAATATTCAACCTACCTAAACGATTGTCATTAAATTTTCTTACAGGGCATATTATCCTCTGTAAGAAAATTGAATAGCGATCGTTTAGGCTGAATATTAGGAAATCTAAGAAAAGGAATAGGACGCTGGAGGCTGTCATTGTTTACGAATCTTGATTATACATTAAATACTCATATCTTCATGTTTGAAATAATATGTTTTACTTGTAGTTAGACATGGAGGATTACTCACATCCAACTGCCCGAAACCCCCGAAAATTATACATAATATGTTATACATATATTATACAGGGTATAAGTACTTACTGAAGTAAATATTGGATATCCAAGTGATAGAAATCTGCAAATCTTGAAGCTGGAGTCGGGCTTGTGCATCAAGAAAAGCACGAGTTTTGCCTAAAATGAGAGCAATACTGGAATGTATTGATTAAATAAATATTAAATTCACGTTTAAAAGCACAAAAGGTTTCGTAATTCCTTACGTCTGAGCAGAGTTCTTCCCTGTGCCTTATGACCCGGAAAAGTTCATCGTAGAATTTATCGACCTGGAACGGTTGACACACCATGACACACACAAAAATTGTTTACGTTTACAATTTAATTTTAATATTAATTCATTTGAACTCGACAAAATTATATTGTTATTATGCAGGCGCTACTCACCGTTTTATCGAACTTATCGGAACATTGAACAATCTGAGCTATTATCAGTATCAAATCAATCATGTATGTTGTAAGATGAATGTTGGTCGATAAGTCAGTACTTCTAAGATACTGGTGGACTATAAATATAATGTACGAAGTCCCTATTAGGACGCAAAACAAAATTGGTGGTGAATAGAACCCCACGAGATTCTGGAGGGATGTACATATTTCATAAGCTTCCTCGCAGGCAATTTCGGGGCGATATTCAACGTGGAGCATGCACTTGGACATTTTCGTAGATTGTATGTTAACCGCGAGGATGTACTGGGTGATTATTGCGTAAACACTCAATTCTTGGAGTGTGCACACTACCATGAGTAAAGGACCGTCGTTTGAAATCACTGAAGGAAATATGAACGAGTATAGGAGGAATATTGTAATTCTCAATATAGATCTTAGTAAGAACGAAATAAGTGTTGAGTCAATTTTATTACCAATCCGGTGATTTTTTACTGTGAATTTTGATGAGCGAAGGCGGTAAAGGACATGCAGTAAGTGCATTAAAGGAATGCAGTAGAAGAAACAAGCTATTGTCATGTTTATCCCATCGCTCATCACTGCTATGTTGCCTTTCTTCATCACAGAAATTCCGAAATTTAACATGTTTTTCAGTATGGGGTAAGAAAGGGAGGTGTGGAGGACTAGCGAGTAACACATCAATGACCTCGACATCCCATTGTCGTTCAAGGGAAAGACACCAAGGACTTTCGACACAACTTTGAAATACTCCATACCGCAATATTTCACTGACTAAATGTTACCTTTAACGGCTTTGAAATAAATGATCATATCTGGATGTTACTTCTGGTGACAGTCAGTCGTTTAGGTGATAATAATTATTATCTCTTGTTACAGTTGAACTGTGTGACACCAACCGAATATTTAAGATGCATCTAAATTGAACACTATTGAATGAGGTCACCTTTTATACGTACCTACTCGTACAATCAATACTAGAACAAATCTTTTTCAAGTTCCTGCTCTTAACCCTATAACGGGCAGAAGTTGAAAATCAGTTGAATATTATTTTTTTCTCCGTTCTTTCCTCCTTACTGGGGTCTTGAAACAGGCTAAATGGAGAAAAAATAATTATTTTGGGATAGCATGGACTTTACGATCGTGTGTTCTGTCCGTTAAAGGATATACATTGTCTGTTTACCGGAAACAAGGAATGTGCTCTGGAGGGCATGTCGTCCGCAATCCGGTATACCAAGTTTGTACCTTGTGCCGTTGTCCATTTTTCAGTAGTGCTAATAATACCATTTTGACCACGAAATTCAACATTACAAGGTATTTATTGAACAAACTTTTGAACATACAAATTCCAAAATTTGAAAAAATTATAAATGTTTTGAAACTTGAAGAACACATATCTCTCAACATACCTAATATATTTTATGTCACTAAATATCTCTCGACTCTTCTGTTCTGCTCTTCTTCGCCCTCTTCATCACTATCATGGTCTGATGGAATATTACATTTTGGCACAACAGCCCAAATTTTCTCCCCGCTTGATTTGAACCCCTAAAAACAAATAAAAAATTACTTGGGGCAATGTTTCTCAAGTAATGAATGTGAACCGATTTCCCCTGAAAATATCTGTAGAGTACATGTAACAATCAAGGGCCCCCATTCTATGGATTTAGCATTACTAATGTCATTGGAATACATAAAATGATTCATTGCAACGCTCCAAAATACTGTCCGCTTCTCAGATGATTTTCGAGGAAAAAGGGCTTTGGACTCTGGACATTTTTCAGCAAACGATCAGTGTACCCTGCAGGGAACAGAACTAAAATCAAGTGTGCAAGTCTCCATAGAAACATTTTCTCGAAATAAAACCATAAATCACAGGACAAGAACTGTAGAAACACAAACAAAAAATCGCAGGATGGGAAACTTAGGTTCCAATAACTAAATCAGTCTGAGCTCACAAACTGAATACTTTCCTCGCTGATATACAGATATTTCCTGTCTATCGTTAGTCACGCTAAAAAGCACCAAAGAGGTGTAGAAGAGAAGAGTAAAGGAAGGATCCAGGATTTTTCCTCAGGATTTTTTTTAAACGTGTACCCTGAAGGGCATTGTCCATTACATTGTTCAGTAAAGTGTCCTGAAAAACAAGTTTGCAGAAGCTGCATATTAGGCAGCAAAGCTTGATAAAAGGCCGTTTTTGGAGTATTTTCCGTTGATTTAGTGTCCCCTTCTACCGAAGACTGTTTCTTTGGTAAAGGAAAACATCTTTGGGGCGGCGAGGAAATATTTTCTTCTTCCGGTTCATTTGTAGAGGCATTCGTGAAAACCAGGATTCTCCATTAAAAGGAGGGAAAAAGGTTGCTAAAGAAGAATGAAAGAGCGCCCCGAGTGTTTATGATGGTCAGTTGAAGGAGGATCCAGGAGGCTATTCTCTCCGTTTGTTGTTCGTAAAAACTCGTCCTCTTCTCCCCTTCGGCTCACTGAAAGTCTTGCGGCTGTGGGAAGCGTTTCCCTCGCTGAAAGGACAAACAATCCCACCCTAGGAAAAGCTCTGGAGTTTGAGCGAAGGCAACAAAGTTTATCATAAGGATGGATATTTCGAGTGGTTGAAGGAAGATGGTGTACAAGGGGGAGCATCCAGCCATTAGTGCGTCCATTAAAAGGACAAGGGAAAGCGTGCGGGGGTCGCGGATCGCTGCTCGTCTAATGCACGAATCTGCCCCCTTTCCACCAGCTTATACGCCCTTTTCGCAGGAACGGAACTCTCCAAAGATGGATTAGTTAACAAACCGTAGCTCTTTTTTCCCATCCACCTCATCGCTAGAAATATTTGCTTCGCCAATATTGAAGAATTTTTTTTTATTCATCCCAGTAAAATGGATGGTGAAGATTTTTTCCCCTTTCAAAGGGACGGATTCCTGATGAAAAGTGGTTAAGTTCAAACATGAACCCGAGAGCAGCTGTCGAGATTGAGCAAATATGACACCCGACTCCGTTTTGAGGGAGGGACATGTCATGTGGGATTGAAGGCTCATTGTTGCTCCTCGACGTATTTCGTAATTCAATGACAAGGAAGGGGTTTTTATTATAAATCACTTGCATTGAGTAAATGTCATCTAGTGCAGGTGGTACAAGTTGTTCAGATACAAAAAGACCATTTTAGATACAATAGGCTGTATTTGAGCCAATTATGGTTCGTTATTTTCACAATTTGAGTCGACCAAGAAAGCCCCGTGAACCAAATTTCGTAATTTTAGTACAAAGCTAACTGGGCATACGGCAGACAGAAGGATTTTTTATTTTTTTATTCGACTTTCTGAATCTACGTACTTTGAAACGTACACCAAAAAATTTTGAGGGAAGTTAAAACATTTTTTTCTTTGGACGATTCCAATGGTTCATAATCGAAGATAGAACCAAAAACGCTACAAATTTACCTACAGTGGTTTATTATCTCCTGTACAAACCACTGTTCCATCTAAATCACCGTTCCGTATACAATGCTCTTATACAACATAATTGAACTAGTGGGCTTAAATATGGTTAGAATAGGCTCTCCTCTTCTACACAGCCACAATTAAAGCCACTTTTGACTATGTGTCAATTTTCTATGGATCTGCTGCTGTAACTGGATCGGGTCCAAAATGAAGCCCTGAGGATAGTCTCAGGTGCCTTACGGTGCACACCAATAAATGCACTAGTTGCCGAAACTGGAGATATGCTTGCTGACCTACGCCGAGATATGCTTGCTACCCGCTATCTTCTCCAAATCAGTAGCAAAGATAAACAAATCCTCAGCAACATTAGCACATGGGCAGTAGAAAACCTAGTGGAACGCTACTCGATTAAACAACCCTCACCTTTGTTATGTCTTAGCTTCACTAAACTCAGCAATAAGCTCCAATGGATTGCATATTCATACACACCATATCCTTTTATCTTCACATACCAGTTCTCTAAACAGCAGTTTACTACTCTCCGCTTACCAAACTCAGCCTGTATGAATTCTCAGACTGCCACCCAACACCTACAACAACGTTTGTAGAACAAGTGACGCAATTGCCTCGTCATCTTTACAGACGGATCATAACAGAATGGAAGAGTGGGTTGTGCATTCTACGACTGGACAACGAAAGCAGGCCACCAATTCAGTCTATGGAAACATACCTCAATTTACAGTGCTGAATCCTTTGCGATACTGAAGGCGTTACAGTATGCCAGTAATTTGAGCCACATGTATCCGGGAGTAATCGTCCTCACAGACTCGCAAAGTGCCACGTCTAAAATTGAGAAATATTCAATCACATCTACGCTCACGTCTATCAAATCTGACCTAATTCAGCAAATTACTTTTCTAAGAAGTAGTGGAAGAAGAGTGGGAATATGCTGAATCAAGGGACACGTAGGCATTCCCAGAAATATTATAGTAGATGCTCTTGCAAAGGCTGCTATAGCCATTTCTGAACCACCAGCAGACCAGTACCCCTCTGTCAATTTAGCCTCCAAACGACGAAACACCACAGGACCTCATCTTGGAATGCATCAACCAGATAGTAACTCCTACAGAGACTGCCAACGATGACAAACAACCCGTTTAACCTTGACTTCATCCTGGCAGAGGACCGCTCAACGATTGCCTTCTCTACGACTACCTAAATTGTAATCCAAACTCAAATTACACTGTAAAAGTGATCAATTAATTTAAAAAACCTACTTGAGAAATAAAGATAAATTTGAGAAATAATGAGATAAATTTAATTTAAAAAAAATGGCGTACGGTTATGAGACTCGCCAGGGTATTGTACACGTACCAGTGATGTATACTGTACAATGATCTGAAGAAATAATAATTAACCGTCGTGAAAGAATTTAAATTTGGTACGTTTTTCCGTTTAAAAGAAGAGACGAAGGGAATGGGATGGTTACATTTTTTTTGTTAAACTGTGGGAGGGCAATAAATCTGGAAACGAGGGGCTGTAAGGTTAAAGCAATCGGACGACACAATGTAAATCAAGGTCTCTGCGCCTCACTTCATTTACTTCTTTGGGAGATAAATAAATAAAAAATAAAAAAATACAGGAGAAGAGGGAGGATGAAAGATAAAGAGAATGTCCTTTAAACAACAATTATTTTGGTTACAAAGGAAATGCAAATGAAGGGACGCCATCTCAGGAGGAAGGTCTTATGTAAATATCTTGAGATGCCACCGGGAAGAACCAAAGCTTACTTGTAATACCCTGACTGCGAGTTACGCATTTTAATTTTTGTTCACCCCTACCGGATTTTTTTCTAAAGTTTCTTTACGGTGAATGAACAAAAAAATAGGTTGAAGAGGGGAGGAAGCGAGGGGATGATTTTCGCCAGGGCTCTAAACGAAGGGAACTTCACGGCCCATTAATCAAGATCCAAGGCCTCCTGGAATTAGCTGAGTATCAAGCTCGGGGGTTGACGGTGATGGATGCGGCGGAAGGTGGGACGTCATAGCAACAGGGGGTCCGACCGCTCACCAGCCGACTGTTAAATGCTCGTAAATGGTGAATAATTATTACGGCACGTTAACTTCTCGGACCGGATCCCGGTGATTACGGCTTTTCACTTTTCTCCTCGGAGAGCGACAGCGAATACGGAGATATCGGATTTTGTTGTTAGGACTTGAAGTGAGAGGTGTTCAATGAGAGATGGGAGAGTTCAGTCGGCTGTGTATTTCGATATGAGAGGTTCAAACATTCAAAATTAATAACTAATCAAACAGAGGGAATAACAAAACAAAAATTAAAAAAACAAAAACAATCCTAGTAGCCTTCAAACATTGGTAAAATGGTGTGGTTGTTGAATACTGCTATTTACACGACTTAGTTGTACGTAGGTACGAGAAGTAAAAATAAAAATCTCCATTTTCCAAAATCCAATCTCCAAAAAAATAAATAAAAATCTCCATTTTTATCTTATCCTGGTTTATCAATAAAACATTCAAAAATTGAAGACCCTGTCACTGAGGTGGCTATTGGGGAGCATAGTTGATTGCATAGTTGTGGGACTTGAATTCTGCCCTGTTAAGGAAAACCGCCTCAACTCTAAATAATTGATTTTTCAGAAATCAGCTTTTTTTTCCATTGAAAGTTTACCATTGAAAACTCCCCTTTTGTTCGAAGCGATTATCGATTATTTCTGGCTGGTTTTTCGAATGCTTGTTAAATTAAAACTCCTCAAATCGAGTCAAGGCGTTTTTCGTTCACAAATAGAGGTTGATTTTTTGAAAGGATTTTGATGAAAAACACCTCAACTGGACACCAACATACTGAAATCACATATTATAAGCGTATATATACGCTTATATATATATAAGCCAATAACGTTAAGGTGAAACGCCTTAACTCTGTTTTCTGCGAGTTGAGGCTTTTTTCCTAAACATTTAACATCAAAGCATGTTGGTTAAGGTGTTTCAGACGAAGCGTTGAGGTGTTTCTACTCAACAGACATGCAGTTGAGCCATTTTTCCCTACATTCAAGCTTATTTGAGATTTTACCCCTAATAATTTCAACCCCTTATAAGTCGAATTTTGACATTTCGACTCGACCATTAGAATGGTGAGGTTGAATTAAGCCCAACAATCGACATTGTACACCTGTATCGGGTTTTTGTCAAAACGCGTGTGTTTTGACTCAATGCGTGTGTTTAAGTAAAGTTCTTGTGTACAATGTTGATTGCATTATCATGTTGATCATATTAGGAGTTCCAGAAGGGGTTTTTCCTGTGATTAAAATAATTTTCAATTACCCTTCGGGTTCGTAAGGAAAGTAAAAACCACAGCTCAAAGAAAATTACGAATAGAGTGCTCCGCGGAGTTCAACAATAAACAAAACATTCAGTAGAGATTAATCAAATGGTATGTACACTGGTTGGTCTGACTATCAGCATTCCACCATCCTCCAATCAATTAATCAAACAAACGCAGATGTTATTAGTAATATTCAATCGCGTTAACATTCGAACGATCCGTTCCATATCGCAAAGAGATCGTTTAGATGATTGAATGCACTACCCCGAATACTCTAATGTCTCAAATGAACGAGGGGGAGGTGCATCCGCTTCCGAATTGATACACGGCATCCGGTATAAATTCAATCAGCGCATATATTGAAGTAACTTGCAAATCCCGGGGCCTACAATGGCTTCGGTCGCCTCGTACTCAGAGACTAATCCCACGATAATTGAAATCTGGGTAGATTAGATTGATATTGAGCGGGTCTCATCTCCTCTTCTCCCCCATTTCCTCGCAAACTAACTGCAGTTCCAATCTATTGTGCTTTACAACGGACCTCAGGAATATGATTGTGCTTTCTATACGTATACATTGTACGCCCTCTTTGTGGACATGGTACTAAATACTAAGGTACCCACATTTCAATTAAAGAGAGGCGTACGGTATTATTTTTGTACGTTTGATATAATTTTGTTTTTTCAATAAAAGCGATTGGTAACGCAAGAAATATTGGGCTAAGCTTTGAGGGAAATTGTTTGACTGAATCAGACAACTTGTTCCCGCTGAAAGGTTCTTGTACAGAACCCGTATACGGTCGATGACCGTCCGCATGCAAATTCTAACCTTTCCCTTAGAATTGCAGCTAGTTAGAGATTTACCATTGAAACGTTGAGCAGATCATTTGGTCAGGATTCCTTTAATGACGGGAGCGGTCGAGGCCGAGAATTTGTAGGCCCTCCCGGGCACTTGAAGGCGTGGATGGGGCATCTAATGTAAAGAATAAGCGGAAGGGTAGTTTTACGGTACAAATGGTGGTCAAGCGTCGAGAGACACGGCCTTCCATTAGGATAACGGCCTGAGGTCCTCGACGGTCTTGGGAGGGACTTGCTAACGCGGCAATCCATCAACCCCGAGCTCCACAGACCCTTCTTTTGGTCGCTGGAAGGAAAGGGCGGGTAACGTCTCAATCCCCGCCCAAGGGAGAAAACGGACCTCCGGGCCAGGAAAACCTCATCCCCTCCTGCAGTTTCCAATTAGATAAGGTGTGAGGCCGTCTCTCCCTCCGTTTACTCGATACTTCGACGTCTTCTTTTCTCCCTCTTCCCGAGCACGGAAGGTTTGTCGGAAAAGGGATATTTTACCTTTTTCCCCATTCGCTCTGGGCAAACGAATGAAGATTTTCGAGGGTGATGGAGCTCGGTTGAGAGGGCGATTGGAATTCATTACCGGGGTATTAGGGTGTGTCAGGAGGCGTGAAATATTGCTAGTGTCGGCCAACCACCTGCAGTTTGCGTGTAGGTTCAGCTGCTGAAACGAGATACGAGATTTCCCTTCGTAACTCATCCAGGATTGAGTAAATGACAATACGTGAGCTAACTACAGGAGAGCTGGACGATCCGGAACTAAGTTGCTCAATTGAGTGACCCTTCATGGAACAAATCATCGTTTCACTTTGTGTGGAGGCTGACAAACATGGTACAAAAAGTTTAACGAACGTCACATTCAAACCGTAGGCATGACACCCACAAACGTGGACCCTTGTATTTATAAAGCCAATGATGGGGTTGATACTGTGTACATGGCAGTGTACGTTGATGACATCACATCAGCATCAAAGAACTACACAAAGCTAAAAGAAGTGAAAGTTAAAATTAGGAAGGAATTCAAAACAAAAAGTATGCAGCTTACTCCATTATGAAAGAAAAGGAGTAATGCGTTTGCCCCAGATAAATATATTCTTGAACTGTTGAGAAAATATGAAATGGAAAATTGCAAGCCCATTTCAACGCCCCTAGAAGTAAAAGCCTCTTTTGACGGTGTCGTGGTTGGTGAAAAGCAAATGGCTCAATTTCCGTTTAGGTCTTTAATGGTTTTTTTGCTCTATTCAGCCATAGGAACCAGACCAGATAATAGCTATATTATAGCTTTTGCCGTGAACTGCCTGAGCCAGTTCAATAATAAGTATGCAGAAGGGAATTGGAAAGCAGCTAAAAGAATTCTAGGATTCTTGAAGGGTACGCTAGACATGAAATTGACTTACCTATAAGAAATAAATCAGCACCTGATTGGATTTGCAGACGCTGACTGGGGAAACTGCACACTTGATCGTAGATCATTCAGTGGAAAGGGGTTCATAATGCCAAGAGCTGGGAGTCACGGAAGCAGCGAACAGTGGCTGCATCCACGACAGAAGCGGAATGCAATTCCTTGACAGATGCAATCAAAGAAGCGACTTTTTGATAGTCTCGAAGATCCAATTTGTGGGGGCGATATTGCTGAAAAACGACAGTCAAGGTGCACTTGATTTGTTAGGAAATCCCAAACACTATGGTCGAACTAAACACACCGATATATCGTATAATATACGATATATTATATACGTCAGGCGTTCATCCGAGAAGCTATAGAAGGAAAATGGTAAAGCTGGAATATGTGCTATCTGAAAGTATGCCAGCAGATTTCTTAACCAAATCGACTCCAAGAGTGAAGCATGAAGCTTGTTCTCAAGCATTAGGTCTCCAGATGCTCACTTGAAGGGACGTATTGGGAAATCAAATTTCGGTCTCCAGTTCAAAATTCACATGTGGTTCACCTGTTGTGAACCACTTGTTGTATATGGGTTTGGGCTTTTGTACAAATCTAATTTTCATTCGTGTTTGTTCCATCAACAGTATTGTTTGTCTTAAAACTATAGTTTGATTAATTTACTTTAACACCACTGCAGATAAGCAGTACTCTGCAAGACAATTGACCACTAATGGTCGCTCTTTTCCCGGTCTGTATAACACATTCGCACCTTATGTTTTCTCTTATTCCTTCTTTAACTCGTCTCTGATGCGCCCAACTCCATAGTGCCAAAAATGATGTATTCGTATGATGACGTATTTTGCCTTCCGGGCGACGATATCTCTTGTGCATTCAGTACTACTTACGGAACATTGGCTAGTGAAGATACATATACCACAGAGGTAAAATTATAAAAATCCTACAGAAATCTTTAATTCATGTGATCCTAAGAAAGCCCCGTGTACATCCAAGCAGTCAACTTCACGACTTCAAAGTCTCTAAAATCTCTTCTGAGGGTATACCATTAGAATCCAGCCATCGTTTAGAATGAAGGGCAATGTTGTTAATCCTGACCCAAGTCTCACCAAATCCACTAAAAGTCTCAAGTGTATTTTATATATATAAAGGAAATGCCCCAAACTCTCTTAGCGCTCATTGTATTGTAACATATGTTTTCAAACGGCTATGGAAGATAGAACGGAGTAAATGTTAATTTATAAGGAAAGATATCATTAAATTTTCCAAATTTTGCATTTTTGGAAAAATTAATTAAATTGTATATATTTTATGAATGATTTGGTTTAATCAACAATAAACAATTAATATCTGTTAATCATGAGGAGCATATAATTACATTATTTCGGTTTTGGATTTCTATTTTTTACTCCTACCTCACAAAAAAATCCACCCTGTGCTACCCAACGTAACATGTGGTGAGAAAAACCAGGTCGGC
The DNA here is from genome assembly GCA_963920205.1 of Stenodema calcarata. NCBI lineage: Eukaryota > Metazoa > Arthropoda > Insecta > Hemiptera > Miridae > Stenodema > Stenodema calcarata. Next base: position 11,250,778 of record OY986061.1, on the reverse strand, counting down.
CGAAGGATTCCCAGCTATGAGAGATTAGCTTGAAATCGATTTTTCCCTGGTAGAAGTCTTCCCAGAATTCCACCCCTCCATTATCATCAGCTTTCCGTAATGCCTGCCAAAAGTGCTTCAAAAGTGGTCTTCACGTACATTACATGTTGAAAGCACTTGAATCAGCTCCGCTTCTCTTGTTTACACCAGAGCCCTCTCCCTAAACACTTCTCGAAAACCGGAGGGTCATGCCGGCAGTTCCCACGCGGCATTAGACGCGCGTTGACGTGGCGTAAAAAATGGATCAGACGCTAACAAATAATGCAGAGGATGAGCAACGCCTAATACGGTTTGAGCAGCGTCCAAAGGGCCCTGTCTTATTTGGGAGTAATAAAATTAATATTTATGTTACCCGCCTGGTGTTTTCCCATAGAACTAATGGAAAGGTTTTCTGCAAGTAATCCGTTTACTGCGGGTTGATGAAGAGATTGTGCAGGAGCCGTGGCATCAGAGACAAGAGCGGATCTGATTGAGATAAACAGCATTTTGGATGCGATCCCCCTCTTTGGAGGGGACTAATTAGATAACGGCAAAATCAACACGTTGTCCGCACATGTTCAACAGACGGTAATAGGATTGGACTACAGCGGGGAAAAGGGCCTTTGATTAATATTTTTGATGGTAACGTCAAAGGAAACACGAGGCAGCGCCGTAAATTCGTTGCAACGGTCCGCGGAGCATCCTCTCGGAAAAGGGCACAAGGATTAGCTTCGGGTTTTCATCGAAAGGGACAAGGATGCAGGGTAATCCTGTAAACGTCTCGTTCCACCAGCAGCATGTGATGTATCGATTCTCTACGTACACTCCTCCATTAACTATCAAATCATAATTGTGTTCTTCATACTTGTGTTCTTCGGACTGGTATTATGAAATACTCTATCTTCTTCAGAACTAACGTTTCCAACTATCAAGATGAATAGCGCACCCCATTTATATTCCACAAGTTCCATTCAAATCGTACAATCGCAATAGTTGCAGCATTCCTCTTATCTTCCGTCCTCCAGTTACACTCACTCCTAACTCGAGTTCCGCTAGTACGAATCCTCCCTTAGATCTTGGAATTCAGGTCGGACCCTCGATATATCGTGCTTCATCCAACGATAAACATATTTCTCTGTTGATAGTATCGCTTTAAATGCCAGTTCTTGACGTGGTCGAGATACAAGTAACTTCCCAATCGTCCATAACGTTTGTATTAGGGATAGGTATCGAATGCCCGTTGTTTTAAACCATTCGATGTTTTTCTTTAAACGTCGATGTTTTTCTTCCGATTTTTATAAACGTCGATATTTTTTCCTTTCTCCTAAAATACCTATACTTACAAACCTATTCTACGTTTCAGTATGTGATTTCATTATTTCTTTGCCTTGGTGGGTTACTTTACATACCTACAATGTCATACTATGTTATCGCCTCTACGATGATATGGCTACAAAACTGATCTTTTGCATGAGGTCAACAATAAATATTCGGAATAAAGTAAGTAGGTAAATTAATTGTTACGTTGTCGCTCAATCCCTTTTTCCAACGTAAATTAGTAGGTAGGTACATTTTTCATGTTTAATTTTTTTTAAATAAAAACCAAAATTACCAAAAACTTCACAGCTTGGTGGGTATTTGTAGGTAAGGTATTTTCGAAAAAAAATCGATATTTTCTATTAAATGTTTCAAAACATCGATGTTTTTATAAAATGTTTATAAACACCGATATTTGCAGTGAAAACAACATCGATGTTTTTCCAACCGATACCCATCCCTACTTTGAATACAGTAGCATCGAAATATTTACCAATGATCTAATCCATGTTTTTAAGTCAATTATGTTTTAATGAAATTTACAGTAAATACAGTGATTAACCAGCTTTGGTGAAACAACATCTTATCAACTTCTCCTCACCAACACGGTTTTTAACAATAAACATAACAAATAACAAATTTTAACAATTCTTCTCCTGTTCCACTTCTAGACTTTCACGAGTTGGAATTACGTGTGTCGTCCAATGAGATTTTCCGAGGTTCCTAAAACTTGTGCCATGCAGTCCACTGCGATTTTAATAAGTTTTTTGTTAAGTAGCCATTTCTGTTCCTACGACGGAGAAGAAATAGTAAGTGCAACCTTAAAGCGAAACGGGTAAAAATACCTGACATGGGGTGAAATTGAGTGAAGAAGTTTTCCAATAGTTAACAACAGTGTAGAAAGTGTCAACAAATCCGCTCAACTTGATGCAGCCTTGGTTCAAGTAAATCAATTTTGTAACTCCCAATTATGGTCTGGTACATTTTATATAGTAAACAAAATGAAAAATAAGTAGGCATCTTTCCACTAACACCAGTGTTGACTTGTAACAAACCAAACTACTGAATTTGGCAGTTTTCGCTCCATCAACGTTTACTGGGCGAAAGAAATTTCAGAAAATAGTCCGATTAAGTACGATATAATGTATAATGTATACTACCGTAGTGAAATGTGTAACTTTGAAAAAATCATAAAAATTCATGTTCCCTGGAATTTTTATTAATGGTTTGATCTAGTAAAAACTCGTTGATATTATCACGTCTTTTATTACATCTCGTTGTAGTTAGTGCTGACGCATAACTCGATATTGAGCAAATCCTGGCAGCTCCGAGGTTTATTGATACTTTACAAGAAATTTAACGAGAATATCGGGAAGGTGATTGATTGAAAACATCATAGAAGACTTCTTCAGCCCCCACGCTCGTCCAACGCAAGGTGGACTAGTGGTATAATTCTTGGACTTAGTGGTATAATTCTTTATCATTCCTGCCACGCTCTTGAACTGTTTGCCCCATGGGCTGAGTAAATCTGGGTGATCTAAATGATTTCCGACGTGGGCGAAAATTTGTTGATGGATTCTGACGTTTTCGAAACTTGATAACGCATTCGTTGGATAACTATACGCACTGTTTCAAAATACTTTGTACTTTCGGCGCTATTAAAAAATCTCTGTCACCATGTTGACTGTACGTCTTCCGTCCGAAATTGTTGTAAAAAACAGTTGAATCAAACTGAACCAAAAGGGCGCAATTCCCATTTTCCGCACCCCCACCTCACACAATTGAATCCAGACAGTTTACTAGTCATTTACTGCCATCAAATCAATTATTCAAACCCCACTTTTCCCGAACACCAATTTCCGGAGGTCCCCTTCGTTCGTTGGAGAGTACAAAAAAAAAGGCGCTCAAAGTGCACAACAAGTAGCGAAATTGCCGTCACAACGAGGAATTCATTTGATGGGCTCTCTGGATGTGAATTATGCAAGGTGACTATTTTCTGTAAGAACCTTTGACTAAGAAAATTGATGCTCAGTTCAGATAGGAGGGGAGGGGGAGACGTAATTTTATTCTGTCAAAGGTTTAGTTGAGATTAATAATTTTCTCTGTAAAGCGACGACTGAAAAAGTGTTTTAACCCTGGAGTATTCTTGGATGATAAAAGATTAGAGGTCATCAAATTACTTGATTTCTCGAGCTTGAAAGAAATAACAGTTGTGGGTTGAGTTATGACTGATATTCCTGGTAGACATCATTTAACTGTAAAAGACCTCGGCAGTTTTGAATGAGCCCCTTAAATTGGAAATCGAGGGTAGGGGAAGAGTGCGTTAATAATAAAAGTGCTTCAGAACTTCAGTAAATGAAGGGAATTACCTCATCTTACTTTGAATAGCTTTGATGTTGTTATTAAGTGATTAGAGATTGTGGTCACGGTAATGATCTAAACTGAACTTAATATGGTGACATACTAATGAGGCGTCGTTGTAAATCGATATTACTGAATCGAACCCGAAAAACTCTGCAAATTCTTGACACACCGGTTTATTATCTTCTTTGTGCAGGAACTAAATGATTGAGATGATGAATTAATTAAAAATAAAATACAAATAAAATGTACTGATATAGGTAATTCTCTGGTTTTTAATAATTAAGTTTATTTTGTTAGAACTTTTCAAGGAATTACTCCTTAATTTAACAAAAATGGTCTTGAAAAGTTCTAAAAAAAATAAACTCTAACAAAATGTGAACTAAAAACCATACCTACCGTTCCATTTAAATTTTTCGAGATATGAATTTTTCCAAATTTCAAAATTCGTTTTGAACCGCTTCCCTTTGACCTAGGGTTAGTAAGTAAAGTAAAGTAAAGTAAGCAACCATTTCAGGTTGGATTTCCGTCCGACTGCCGTTTTTGAGGCGTCGCGGACGTCATCGGCTGTCCACCTAGGTGGATCAGAATTGTACCGATGATTTCGCTTAAAGCTACTCATTGCCTCGCCCCCTTGAGTTGAGAGGGGATCACTGTACAGAAGCGCGAAAGATTACTTGGACGGGAGACCCACCTACCGGTGGTCACCCATCCAAGTAACATCCACGCCCGACGTCGCCTAACTTCCGTGATCTGACGAGAACGGGTTCGTTGCGACGTCTGCCCCGTACGGTCCCGGACCACATTAAATTCATACGATAATTGCCGCGTATATGTACTGCGTACCAGTTCTTCATTTATAAGACAGGCAATCAAATTATCTAGCCACCAGTCAAAACGATGTATATTTGTATGTGCTGGTTATATGAATTTCAACGCACAAATTAATATTTGATATGTAATTCAACCATTGACTGCCACACTGTGGACCCTCCACCCACTATATGGTTTTCATGCTTCGTGCGGCAAGGTAGAAACCTCCTGGAGGGAATGAGAGGTAAAGGCAACCGAGACGCTCTTCCACCGTAAAATAGAATTTTGAGCTCAATAAGAACCCCCTTCGCCAGGTTGAACCAACTTAGTAATAAATGAAGCCCTCGGTTGGAAACCTGATGCAGAGGGAAACATATGCTCCGCTCCTCCCGACCCCCGTCATCGCGTATCACAACACCCGATCTCATCTGCTCGAGATAAACCGCGGGGTTTTGTTGGTCTCATTCCACTTTCGCGTGTGCTGTCTCTGATGGGTCTCAGGGTTGCTACTCCCGAAACACTAACACGCATCCAAGTAACAGAACTGCAAATATCGCTCAACAGTTTGTTATTTCCACGAGCAAGAAAACAATTCTCCCTGTGAATGTATGTAGCCAGAAAACCCACCAAACTTCTACAACGTTACTAGCGTTACCTAATTCGCCGTAACACTGATTTTTGTTTAATTAAACCTTTGCTTTTTGATTCCACCCTAAATCTTACACTGTGTGGCGAAACCAACTCAGCCATTCAAAACAAGGTTGAGGCTAGGGATGGTCTGATCTGGGATGGTTGCTGGATCTGAACCAAATAATCAATTACAACGTCAAATGATTATAAGCTAATAATATATAATAATACATCCATGTCTGAACTATTAAACTTACACTTTAAGCAGAATAGGTCCAGGATCAGCTGAGGGGCTCCTAAAATTAATTTCTAAAGCTAATCACTCTATGAAGCTGTCATTTACTATGTAGCCTCGTTAGAACTTGACTTTAAGCAGAATAGGTTCAGGATCAGCTGAGGGGCTCCTAAAGCTAATTTCTATGCTATTCACTCTATGAAGCTGCCTTTTAGTATGTACCTAGCCTCCTTAGGACTTACACTTTAAGCAGAGTAGGTCCAGGATCAGGTGAGGGGCTCCTAAAGCTAACAGACATATTCATGATCAGATGTTTTTACCAGTAAGGGAGATATTTTATTATAAAGTGAAGGTATAAATAGAACCGATAAAATATCAAGTATGAAAGTAGAAGATAAGAATGACATGGTTGAAGACAAATCGTCGTTGTTATTGTTACTACCTCCATGGATATAGGATAATATCTACCTCCATGGATGTAGGATAATAGTAAGGGTAATTTCCATTGTAAACTATAATATGAGTTGTCTACTTCAATTTGAAATAAATATCTATGAACATGTATCATCAACAAAACGGTAGGTAGGAAGGGACCAGTGTATATTATCCACTGATCCCTAACTATCTACCGTTCTGTTGATGATACATGTTGATAGATATTTATTTCAAATTGAAGTAGACAACACATAATATAATATTATTATAGTTTACAATGGAAATTACCCTTCCAATTTGAAGCCTTAGGAAGGGGGGTCGCTACATACAACATAATATGTTTATCAATTACACATAACTCAACATAATATGTTGACATACGACATAATATATTATATTTATTTATAGACAAAATCTTCAATAGCTTTTTGCCTCACGAACAGAGGATAAGTACAGTCATGTAACCCCCCCCCCTCCACCATGCTCAAATCCCGAATGACAAAACTGTCTGTACTAAAGCCTTGTAAATTGGTTTTGGGGCATTCCTTAGACTGTAAAAGATAGAGATGATCACCCTAGATCGCTGTAATTTGATACACAGCTTCTTGAGACCATGGGGAGTGACTGGGGGGAAGTCGCATCAGCTGAGGGAGCGATAATGCATGTAGACCCGTGCAACGCACGGGTAACCGGCTAGTGTGCGTATAAATTAATTGAAGGAGTTGCAGTTAGGTACTATTATGATCCAAAAAACTTCACCCACGCGTTCTACAACTAATTTGCGACAAAAACTGCCTCCTAGAGTTCTTTTTAGAGGCTTCGTTTCCTAGTTATTTAAATGTGAAGTTTGATTCGTGTTTCCGATCTTACCTCCTAAAAAGGTCATAACTCCAAATCAGAGGATACCATTGGAAATAGCGTTAAGTTTCCCATCTAATCAGTTGCTAACAATAATTCTTTGAAGGGAACTAAATGGTGAAAAATGTAAATTTTGATAGAAGTAGAAAAGTAAAATTTGTCAAATTTTGAAAAAACGCTTTTTTAAAGGCTCGTGAGTCCCCCATTATTCTTGTGATGCGTTATACCCTGTACCTAAAAAATGGGCAAAAGCTTCAGCTGTCCAACGGTATAGTTATTTTTTATTTTTTAGGGGGAACTTTTTTGAGAAAATTGAGTTTGTATGCGAAAAAACGTGTATTTTCAGGCTGAATCGACCTACCTATACCTAATCATACCTAATCCAGTTCTCATCACTGATTGATTAAAAACCACTGGAAAAGTGGTTTTGATTCGAAAGTGTCAATATGAATTATTTTCTGAGTCGAAATGTAAAGGTCATCTCGAGCAGAGGTTTTCTCTAAGCCAGTCGTTCTTTATGCGAGAATAACGGACCTGCGTCACCTACACCGGCTACTTGTTCGCTCCAGGGTTATTTTGAATTCGCTGAAGCAATGTGGAGAAAGTGGGAGCTTTGTGAGGGATGACTCCCAAACTCCCCTTGAAAACGTTCTGCAAGGAGAGAAAAGAACGTATTATTCTAATGCCGGGAGGTCTAGACCATTTTTCACGGAGATAACTGGCCTTTTTACCCTGCTGGATCCCAACCCCTCAAAGGGACGATCTCGGAGCGGTAAAACCTCCGGTTTTACTGTTGGAGGCGAGGGGTTAACCCGCGTCCACGTTTTGACTCCAGAAACGAACCTCACCCCCTCGGAAAAACAAACGCGGGAAACTTAAAACCTTCCTCGTGTTGGGGTTTTGTGGAAGTTGCCTCTCGTAAAATGCCGTTTTGTATAATAAGGCTCCCTTCTATAACGCTTGTAATAAACTTTGCGGTGTCGGATGCAGGCGTTACGGCGTTGGAGGCTGTTGAAGGGAAAGGGCAGGGGTAAAGCATGACAGGCAGGTTATACTGCCCTCAGGCCAATCCTTACACCTTTAATGTCCCATACTAAAGTCACCTTTGACGCCGTTTAATGTACACATTATATACCGTGTGCCGTAAAAGGGCTCGATAATAGCGGGACTGCGGTATATCTTCAAAGACTTGCCAACGTAGCTTCAATAGTTGAGTTTATGCACCAAAGCTGAGGGTAAAATAGTTTTTCATAAACTGCAACGCTCTGAGTATTTCAGCAACTTTTCCTTTATATTTACATTCAACATTAAATTCACCTTATACCTCAAACCGAAAATGTTCTATTTCATAAAAAGTGACCATATTCCTCTCGCCTGAATACACCTGGCAATAACTACTCGTAATAATCGAAAAGTACACATTGAAGGATTGGTGATACGTAAATGCAAAGGAGCAGTTGAATATACCTCACCGGCAAGACCGTTCTGCCGTGTGGGTTTTAGTATCATTATCCGAACAGTCCAGTGGCCCATTTCCAAAAGGTACGGTAACAGCAACTTTACGTTGTACAAAGGAACCGGGTTGTTCATAATAAAAATTGATCGATATGTGTCCAGATGCGCCAATGGATCGTATCCCACCGATAGACAATTTAGAAAAATTCTATGCAGCTTGGCTATTAGAGCGAATTTTTGGAGGAATACCTGGTGTTATGTAAAACGTGGTTTTACTGGTTTTATAAGAAATTTTGTCACCTTTTTTTGCCGAGTAACACGTCAGTTTATGGATTATTCAACGCTGAACAAGATGGTGAAGTCAGAATTGCGTAATCGCATTCCGTCGGTTTGGATCCACGTTGAGGATCCAACTTGGTTGAAATGAATGAATTCGGTCACAATTACCCCGCCTGACCGTACCATTAAATACGGGACATTTCAAAATTATGGGTTATTTCAAGCATCAATTTTCCGACGCAATTGCTGTATTTTTGGGTTTTTTGTTCTGCTAGTTCATCTATGCAGATTCCTTGACGACCACCCCAACCAGTCACACAGTTCCATACATAGTTTGTTAAATATAGCATTTTGAAGAATTTAAGAAAATTTTCAGTTTCTAGGGAGAGAGAATTGTGCTAGGGTGAGAGAAAATCCAAGTCAAAACAAATTATAAACTTTATTTAGACTACAGAAAAATAGATAATTATATCTATAGTTAGAATTTTATATCCTCCAGCCTTTGAATTAACTGATTTTCAGTCATAGGATCAGTTGACTAAGAACAAGATTCTAAGAACAATAATGAAAAATTTAAGGAACTAAAAAACCTTTATCAAATAACTTGAGACCTCAAAACACTAGGGTACAAAAGAGGGACGACTAGGTAACGTAAGGTACTTTTATGAACTCTGGGGAGAGAGGTTTTTGAGGTTATTTTACGTTTTGGTCTAGACAAATGATGATATTCTAGAAAACTGAAAGTGTAATGCTATTACATCTCCAAGCCACACCTAAAACTAGAATAGAGTAATTAATTACAAACTTACTTTTGTGTTTTGATGGTGTCTAGGGAGATAGGATGAATAAAAATACTGCATGGACACACATCACTTTCTAAGCCATTTGAACTACTGGATGACTCTGCAGATATCAACAGGTGGCTTCCTCTGACCGCCATTTTGATGCGGTGTTGCCAGCTAAATCAACTGCTCAAAATATCCGTATTTTGCTATTGGAGGAAGATTTAAAAAAAATTGTAGGGAGAGAGAAAAGTACTTGTGACTGACATAAACCAGTGAAAATATGTTGCTTAATTGATGAAATGTCCTCTGTGCTCCCATCATATGAGTAGGGAAGAATCTCCTGGTGCAATATATGATTTGAAAAATTTTAAAACGTATATAAGTGCTTGCCATAAAATTATCTGGACCGAGTAACCTACAGCTTGTGACATGCCTAGGGAAAGAGAATTGGGGTAATTAATTAATTCTAATCGTACAACTAATCAACATATCTACCACAAATTAATAGGTCGTGTAGGAGGCACTCAGACGCGTCACACGTGAAAAACGGGAAATCTCTACTACCAAGGGTTCTCTCCCACAAGCTCCGTGACACAGAATAACCTATAATTTTGAAATTACCCATACATGAGATGACATGACATGCTGTACATGTCGACAAATGCAAGTACCTACGTATTTTATGGTGTCTTGTGAATAATACAATACTGAACGTCATCTCGTGTATGGGTAATTTCAAAATTATAGGTTATTCTGTGTCACAGAGCTTGAGAGAGAGGAGAACCCTTGGTAGTAGAGATTTTCCGTTTTTCACGTGTGACGCGTCTGAGTGCCTCCTACATGACCTATTAATTTGTGGTAGATATGATGATTAGTTGTATGATTAGAATTAATTAATTACCCCAATGGGCAATTCCAGTCAATTTTTTTTATTTTTTTTTTTCCAAAGTACCTTGTCTAATGTTAGCGAAAATCGGGTCCATTATGGATACTAGATTATGAAGCAATCCCTGCATAAGGCATCCACGGATTCCTGTGGCGTGCGGAAGGTTCAATCCTTGTTACCAGAGCGCCTACCAGCGAAGGTTGTGTTACCACGTTCAAATCCGTCTTCGATAGTATTTTGCCTCGGCTTTTTCACACTAGAGCTGGATGCCATTTAAAAGAGATGAAAGAGATGAAAATCAATTTGTTATGGCGAACGGCGATAATCAAGCGATAATGCAGAATAGAGAATGCTGGAGTGACGCAAAGATGGAGTGACGCGAATGGATCATTTTTCTTGAAACATCGTGGATACTAAAACTAACTATCCATCCTCGTTTGAGGTGTCCGATGACGTCAAGGTTTGAGCGCGCGTAGTACGAACAAGTACTAGTTTGATTGCATTTCCTACCAAACTTAACGAAAAAACTGATCAACTCATGCTATTTTCGTAATCTTCACACATCCCTTGACCGAAAAATACTGTCCTATTGTAAATTTTCGGACACAATGGAATTGCCCATTCTCTCTCCCTAGGCACGTCACAAGCTGTAGGTTACAACTGCTCGATAAGCACAGTAGGTAATGCTCTGCATATACAATTTATATTTATATTCTTCTCTATACGAGTAATTCCTTTCTTGTATTCTCCTTTCATCATCAAAGGGAAATGTTGTTAACAGTGGTCTTGACGAATATCCGCGTGGAAGGAACGTGGAATATCCGAGTGTTGGGTTTTCGAATGGAAAACTCAGGAGAAGCAAAAGACCTCGAAAAGGAGCCCTAAGGAAAGGTTGGTCCCCTTGAAAAGGCTCCACTAGATGTGCACAGGAGTGGATTGCAGAGGTGGATAGCACCGGGTAAATGTGTACCGTCAAAGGTTCCAACTCCTTTCTGCCACGACCCATGTGTTGAATGGGCGGCTTTAATCAACCTGCCCGCCTCTGCCGTGTCCGACGGCTACAATTTTTACGCTCACCAGTTGCTCACTGCTTTCGGTTCCAGAAGTAAAAAGGGTCGGCGAGAAGGAACGTGGAGGGTGTAATTTGAAAAGTGTGCTTCAGCAAAACGACCGTCTGCTTGATGAAGGGAAGTTACCTTGAAAGAAGTGATGCCTTTTCGTTTTTAACCTCCACCCCTTCAACTTTTCCCTCTCACTACTTGTTTTCCCTTCATATAAAATTGCTTCACCGCGAGTTTCAAACAAATTTGTGACTTGAATTACTCGAATTACTGTTTGAAACGAGCGCCTTTCACTAAAATATGTAAATTGCTCCTTAAAGCTTTTTATTTATTCTATCCTCAATTTCTTTCTGTTTCTACAATTATTTCTCTTCCCTTACCCCGATGAATATAAGAACTCTGTATGTCTGCATTTCCCAACTAAGAAGTTTGATAAATTCGAAATTGGACAGTTTGGAACGTTGAGTGGTTCAAGACTATGTTGGTTAATTATCTTCGATAATGAACTATTGAAATCGACAAAATTGGTTGGTTTACGTTTCAAGGTACGTAGATTCAGAAAATCGAATTAAAAAAAAAATCCCCAGTTAGCGTTGTGCTAAAATTACGAAATTTAGTTCACGGACCTTCCCCACAGTGATCCTCGAAACTTCAAAAATTCAAATGGAACGGTATAGATTCTTCGCGGATCGTGGGCTGAGAACAACGAGTGGGAAAATCAAATCTTTTGATCAGTAGAATAACTTTTGGTAGATACAGCTAGTTCCATAGCTACTATAACATAATTTAAATGACTTAGGGTGCTGTTTCCATTATAAAGAGTATTAAAACTCGGTTGTGAATGTTGCGTTGGTCAATTTCGATGAATTTCCCAAAGGACGGAAGTACCTCACGTAGGGAGGATTATGGTGAGCTCTGGACGCGTGAATAAAATACTTAGGGGCCCCTCTAGAATGGTTTTTGCAATTGTGCTCAAACCCCGGGTCTTATTACGCCGAAGGGAAAAGGGGTTGCGAAAGGATTTGAATAACTACGTCCAGAGAGTTTTCGGACGCAAACAAAGCTGAAAGCACTTGATCCCGACGCTTTTTCGCTCCCAGGCTCTTTTTGGTTCGTTCCTGCGGAATTAGAAGAAAAGTGAATAGGCCGACTTAAACCCCTCTGGCTACGAACCCGCCATCCGGTTTAATCTCATTAAACCATAGCGAATGAGTCTCTTGGGAGTGAGGGAGAAGCGGGGCCCCCTCCGACCGGGACGCTCCAAGGCATGTGGACTGTGTACGGGAAATTGGCGGGGACAAATGAAACTGCATAATGAAAAGGGCTTAGGGTCTTTCTCATAGTCCTTGTGTATATAAATGTATATACCGAGGGAGAGACGGCAGACTTCCTCCACCTGAATATCTCTTTTTCATATTTTGACTCTAAACACGATCGAAAAACCGCGGTGATGATTTTTGAAATTTCCTTATCAATCTCTGTAGTCAGTTGAAATTACTAACCGAGCTAAGGAATTCTTCAATACAACATTATTAATAATGATAGACTCGGAGTTGGGACCCAGGGATCGGTTCTGGGACCCCATCTCTGGAACGTATCATATGACGCGGTCCTTCAGCTGGAAATGCCGGAGGACTGTTTCCTTGTAGGGTACTCAGATGATGTAACAGCAGTGATCCTAGCAAGGACAACTGATATGGGCCAGATAAAACTTACCCGAATCGTGGGACTGATCACGAGTTGGATGAGCGATCATAGCCTAACACTCGCGGCTGCCAAGACAGAAGTAGGTAGTTGTTTTTTCCAGAAAGCGCATACCCACCATCCTACCAATAAGAATTGAAGGTGCAGAGGTTTGGAGCTCGCCGATCGGGAGATATTTGAGAGTCATGCTGGACACAAAGATCACTTTCTGGAGCCAGATCGGGCCAGCCGCAGATAGGGCTGCTTAGAGGACCTCTGCTCTGAGTAGACTATTGAGAAATAAGAACGGGCCTAAGCCTTGTAAACGTCGCCTGATGAAGTCGTTGGTACATTCGATGTTGCTGTACGGGGCTGAGGTTTGGGCAGATGCTCTGAGCGTTGCATATTACAGGAAGCGCATGATAGCTGTACAGCGTAGGGGAGCAATGCGGATTGCATGCGCTTACAGGACAGTATCAGAACCAGCAATACTCGTCCTGGCTAGTATGATACCAATACAGTTGCTGGCTGCAGAGAGGAAGCGGATGTAGGAGCGGAAAGACGAAAGACAGAGACCCCGCGTCTCCAGGAAGGAAAGAGAACGCACAATGACAAGATGGCAGGAAATGTGGACTGGTGTCCGGTTGGTTCCTGACATCCAGGTGTGGATGCAAAGAGGACATGGAGAAGTGAACTAATTCCTGACTCAGTCTTCTCAGGACATGGACATTCTACTCCTACTTGTACAGAAGCCCCAACATAGGAAAGGTAGGTGAAGTTTCAGTGAGGTTTGAGTCCCACATAACCTAGAGGTGCGGTCTTCTCCAGATCCAACGAGATCCAAATGCCACCTATGGATCTCCTAGATTTCCTCTCCGGCCTAAGAAAAAAAAACTCCGAGTAACTCCGGGAGTGTCACTACCTTTTGTCATTATTTTGCTTACATATTACGTGATAATTACCTCTCTGATTGTTCTAGCACATAAATACAGTTCATGTTATACAAATGTGTATCTCCATCCGCTTTTCCAGAATCGTTATTTAGTTCGATAAAACGTTGAATATTTACGAAGTTATGTCTTGAAGTAAGTTACTACCCTCGATGATACGACTATAATTACTGGTGTTCCTCCTCTTTGTTCTGGTGTCCTGCTGGCTCAATTAGGTCTTCAAGAGCTAATCGATTGCATTTTCATAAAACAAGTTATTTCGTGAATCCACTCTCTATTATGTACACGTACCTACATGTACATTAATTAAAATTTGCAGTATGTAATAGCTATTTCGTTTTATCGTCATTAATGAAAAGACTCGATGCTAGTGGGAAAGCATATAATCATCGTACGACGATGCCTGGGAAATTATTAGCGTTTTATGAACATCCGAAAAAGGCAAAGGTTGTACGTATTGCGACGAGGGAGGCACAGGTCGTTATTCCGGGCATAAACAGAGCTTAAACATTAGCGCTTGCCCCGAAGCAATTCCATGTAAACAAACCTAATCAGAGTTCTATAATGACGTGTACCCAGCGGGCTATGAAATTGGTTTCGTTTGAACTCGGATGCCCAGGCGCGGAAAACCATATGGTGAGCGCGGCTGGAAGGGCCGTGTTTGCCCAGCTTCTCAGCTGATTACGGGGCCCTGTTTGCTCAGACGAACGCAGCGCTAACGATTCCGAGGGTGTATGGAAGGGGTTTGGAGGGCAATTTATGGAGGGAAAGTGAGTCAGGAATCACGAGGAACATTAAAGCTACGAACGCTGTCCCGCTGTTTGACAAAATCCATCTACCGTTTTAATAAAAGTCATCTTTCTGCAGCAGACCATAGAAGAACCAACTGGAGGATACCCAATCTTTGTGGAACCACGCAGATTGCCTTCATAGCATGGTGCTGAATTAAGAACCACTTCGAAACATTAATAAAATGAAGTAATAAATGACTAAATTTAAGTGAAGTTTCAAACGGTACCTGCAGCTCAGTAACATCTGTTGTAGCGGTTAGTATCACCTGCGTGGTCAACGTAAGTCCCTTCTCTTTAAACCACACCAATTAATGCCATCCCCGCATATCAATTTGCACTCCAGGCGAAATATCCATCTCTTTACGACAGTCGTAAAACGCGGGACAGAAAAATACATTTTACGACGAGAATGAAGGGGGTTTCGCTTCTCCGTTTTAAATTAACTTTTTTTTTCTTCCCTTCTCATTTGGAGCTTGAAACGGTGTTTTAACTAAAAGGGCTTAGTCCCCGACAGGGAGGCGATTCATTGTTGCTCGTCGGGTATTAGGAATAATTTATATCACCGTTCAACTTGAGGCGGGGAGCGACAGGATAAGGAGGGGTGGGTTTTGATGGATCAATACTCCGATTAGACCGGCGAATTTGGCAGTGTACCAATTGCTAATTGTGAGATAAATATGCAGCAGACGTTATGTGCATAGTGGTGAAATAAGTGCTGAAATAGTATGTTTAGGTACATATACAGGTGTAAAAGAAAACATTGGGTAAAACTAGATTGAAAATGGAGTCAAATGGAATCAGCCTGAATCATATCACTACAAAAAAATTGAGAATCCGTGTGATAATTTTCCGGTACCTAGGTACTCGTATTTTTGTAGGTGCCTACTGTTTTTCCGCATTCAAACTTGGATTTCTCCATGCAATCTTTAAGGAATCGCAAAGTTAACCATACCATTAGAAAGCCGATTAAATTTTTGAGTTTTCCTGAGATTTAACAGCTTCCAGTACGTTTTTTGGAAATGCAGTTAACATACAAGTATTTTCAAAAATTCAATTTTTTAAAAATTGTCAATGCTTCAACAGCAATTGCGGTTCTTTGGAGTTCGTTTTTGATTACGAACGTGCATTAGGCATATAGGAAAAACGCGGAATCCAAAAATGCGGTTGGAAGTAGAAAAAGTTGTTTTGAAGTGAAGAAACGACGGGTTTTGTGGCACAAACGTGGTTTTACCTTTAATTTAAAGGCTTTAAACCATCAAAAAATCATATGTTGGGAATAGATTGAGATAGGAAGGTGCGGTTGGCGGCGTTCTACTCCATATTAAATATGGATAGTCTAGATTAAATAAATTTTAGTCTAGTTGTACCCAATTTTTTTCTTTTACACCAAGTGGCGAACGCCCTGTATATATATCATAATCAAGTTTACAACGAATTTGGGGAAGCTGAAGGTTATTAAAACAAGGCTTTCGAACAATCATACCACGTCATCAAATGAACAATGATATTTCATGTGAAGAGAACATTCAATTTATGTTGAAGTCAAGTTCTTGCTTTTGTTTAAATTCTAATATATATATATATATCGAATCCCAAATAACGTAAGGAATATTAATAACTGGTAAAAGTGAACCATATCTTATATAAAATTAGAATGGACTTTTAGGGACCTCAAACTATTTTTGTAGGTTGATCTAAATTGATTTTGGTTTGTATTAATGAACATCAATATCTGCATCATTTTCACTTTCTGGACCGTTTAACCGAAAAATTACTTGTACCTACATAATACCTATGTTATTATATTATATATTTTTATATTATTATATTTTATTATATTAAATATATTTATTATATATTATATTTTATCGGTAAAGACTATGAATTGCATGATATGAAACGCCACAATGCGAAGAATGCCCTTAATACGAACAGAAAACCCTTCATCTCTAAACGCCTGTAGGCACAAGAACAAAAAAAATTACATCCACGATATATATATATATTTTTTTCTTTTTTCTTTTTCAAATAGGGAAAAAATTCTTTATTCCTCAAAACATAGCAGCTTTTAAAAGTCCGGAGAACAATAGCTTGGAACAAAGGAGAGAAGACCATCCCCCGGGCTTTGGAATGGGAGCTATAACGGAAAAAACCGCCCTTATCGAGGATGGTGAGGGAAAAAGGAGAACATGAACCAATCAAGAGGTTTAGCTGGACGTGTAGATATTTTTTTCTCACCATTTTCCTCTAGAACTATGTTTTTCCAAACCACCACATCGAGGTTTTTCTTTCTCGTTTCATCTGTCCAGTTTCAGCTTGTTGCCGGATGCGGCTTATAGGTTTGCGATAACTCACGATCCTTCAAAACTAGGTGTTTTCATCGTATTCAAGGTTCTCAAGGAGGGTGTCCCGAAATTTGCGTTAGCTCTTGATTGGCTATTTCTACACTGGTCCTGAAGAAAAAATCCACAGTCATCCAGCATGGCTTTTGAGAGCGAATTGTTAAGAAATAACTGGTTTTGTGTCAAATGTCTCCATTTTACTGGTTTTATAACTAATTCATAACTAATAACAGGTTTTATAACTAACACTTGTCATCACTGTTGCATTTTGGGAATGTATGGGTAATTTTCCCACCTTAAAATTCCCCTAAACCCCCCTTGTAGTGGCCCGATTCTGCCCATCTACTAACTAAGCCTTTCGATTCAGATTTTTTTTTGTGATTTTTGGTGTCTTTTGGCAGTGAATTCAGTATGGTGTAGAAAGGATTTCGGAATACAATTTTTTTTCGAAAATTCGAGTTTTAACAATTTTGGACCGAGAACAATAGCTTCCTATTATAAAATTCGCTCAAAATTGTTAAATATTAATTTGTTGGTGTACAAGAAGCATGTAGATGGCCTCCGGATTTCGTTAATGACGATAAATTGCAACCTGGCATCGGGTCGCCCAAACTCGTGTGATTTGGAATGGGCACAACAGGTGATCCGAAGCACGGGGAAATGTCACAGTATCGATTTTCATTTAGCCGACTCCATCTATTAGCCAACCCCCGTACACAGCTTGACTCTTCTAAGTAATATTCTTTAGGCTAAAGTATCGGGGAAATAAGTTCTGGAGAGAGGTTGAGGGGAGCGTGAACCGCCTGGCCGATTCAACAGTTTCTCATTCACTATAATAACGTCGGATCGATACGCGGATCTAACGAGTTGATTTCCCCTCCCCTCAAAATCATTTTACCTCATTTCACTCTCTCAGTCCTCGATTTGAATAGGGTTTAGGCCTTGTATTTATAACAGTCGGTGACCTAATGAGGGTTGCTACAAGTACGAAATTATAAGCTCGCCTAAGTACTTCTCAGAATAGTTGTGGATGTTTCCAATTATATCACTATTGTAGCCTCATAATACTACGTACTCTTAATTGTCCATTCCACAATATCGGCCGTTCCTAGCACCCACCGGTAAAAACGCAAAAAACGATTGAAAACTAAGTGAATCAGTGAATCGTCTATCCTTATTATTCGTGAGCGTATGTTAGGAAATTCACCACTCAAATATGCCTAACTAACAGATCCAATGACAAAAAATAAGTACTAATCGGATCGTATAGTAGGTACGATCGTAGTTTGGTCGGTCCGTCATAAATTCACTGCCAAAAGATTTAAAAAAACTCAAATTTGCCCAAATAATCGTCCTGGCAATCAAAAGGCTAAGTTAGTATGGGCAGAATTGGGCCACTCTAAAGGGTGTTTAGGGGAGTTTAAAGGGGGGGAGGGAGGGAGAAATAACCCAAAATTCCAAAAATGGAAGTCTGACGAGTGACACCTCATTTTAAAGGTTAAGTCACGCTGAAAACGATGGTGAAATCAGAATTGCAATATCTCCTTCCGTTCCCGAACTGGATCACTTTGAAGATGAAGAAACGTGGATGTTACTTGAGATTTCTTCACGGTTCATCTCCTCTACTCTGATAACGGAATTAGATATTGCAATTCTGACTTCACCATCGTGTTCACCGTTGAAAAAACTATGAACTGAAGTGCTACTTGGCAAAAAAAGACAACATTTATTATAAAACCAGTAAAATGAAGACATTTTACATAGAACCAGTTATTTCTTAGAAAATTTGCTCTTATATCCATTCTGCACGTCACATAAAATGCTTCCAGTATTTCGGTCATTAAATGATAAATTTTATAACGCGTTGTTACATGTGGGGCTTTTGATTCTGTTTATGTAACTATTTTTTCGATCAGCAGCTCTAAATAGACGTTTACAGGGTCGTTATCCAAGAAATTGTGCAAGCTCAGGGCTTTCTTTTTCTTCTTACAATACCGACAAACCTCTGAAAAGCCGTTAACTGTGGGTTACGACTATAATTGCAACATAATGGCCACCCTGTCGTTTCAATCACTCCATCCGAACACAAACCGCCCTTAACTTGTCGAAGTTGATGATAACCAGACTAAATTTGTTTTCCTCTCCTCACGCAGAATAGGACTTAGGTATTACTATAATTTGTACATTTTGAATTTTTGAATTTTTAATTCTTCTGTTATGACAATCCAAGTGCAGACTTGCCTTTTAGTTTATTCACAATTGAGTGTCAAGGTTCAACTATCCGTGTATGTATTCCGAACTCCATCACTGAGGTATCCAGCATTTTCATTTGATACCCTGTGCGAAACAACTGTGTACACACGTTCTCACCGCTTCGATGTGATAATGCATCAGCACTTACTTTGAATAGATCTGTCGCATACACATTTATGGATACTTAAGGATGTACCTACCCATTACAGTTGAATATTTTTTTTTCTTTTTTCTTTTTTTTTTGGTTGCTGGGAAATTCACCGTTAAAAAAGAACTAGGCCTCAGCCGATGTGGTGATATTCAAACGGAGAAACCTTTTCGAGGAAGAAGGAATTAGGAGAAAAGCGGGACAAGCCGTGATGGATGCGAGAAGACGGCTGACACGGACCATTTATACCTTAGAACCCTGGAGACGGGTGACAAATGTAACCTACCCCTCCCACCTCTTCAAACCAACTTCCCGAACCCCTCCGCTAGTTAAGGTATTCCCCCTGCCGCCCGTTCCTTCTCCGTGGAGTCCGCGACATGTATATACCTGCTTGATATACAGCCGAAAGTGAGTAATGTACCTCCTGCCTCCCAGTGCTTAACATGCAAGGGAAACGACAATAACATTATTTCTTGGTACGCTACCTTCCCTGAGACCCCCCCAGGTTTTCTCCCTTGACAGCACATGATCGCATGATGGAATGCTCTCAAAACGGGGAATTAATAGTTCCCTCAGACCAGCTATTTCTCCTCGTACGATTCTAAACTTTGAGTTATTGCTGGTTGATGTACCCCCAACATGTAACAAATGGAACACGGAATAACCGAGGACCAGTTGCGTTTTCACATTGTTGGTACAACCCACAATACAACTTGATCAAGGAACTTTGTGTTTCACTTTCATGCCTTATCGTCAAACTCTAACCCCCAAATCTAGATCTAACAACAACAATTTACCTCCCCCATAGCATCTCTTACCTGACCTGCTCTGGTACTAACATCTGAACATACCTACCAAGTTATAAGCATAATATGATTCAGTGTGTGGTGTACACAAGGTCAAAACACCGTAGGTCAAAGTAAATGCCAACAAAATGTCTTTGATTTTTGAAGAATATTATGATGAAATTCTCGTGCCTTTTGAGATAGAACCCGATTTTTCGCGGATTGCCATTAAATTATTCAATAATAATTCTTGTTATACGATAATCATCTGATTCAGAAAATGAAGCGGGGGAATGCCAGGTCAAATCAACAAACTTTTTCCTTCATCATCTCAGATTTTGATGAATTTGGTACATACGTCATCTTTAGAGAAAATAAGAAAAATACCAAATTTCAGCTCAATATATCAAACGGTTTTCAAAATAAGACTGTGTAAAGTTTTCAAACTTTGACCTTCCACGTCATTTTCAAATGGACTCTTCTAGACAAGATAGAGTTGAAATTTGTGTCATTTTAAAGCCATTCATAAGGGATTTTTTTCAAATTCGCAATTTAAATTTGAATTTTGAAGAAAAACTTTATCTTGTTACCCCTATAGACGCATGTCATATGAAAGCCCATATAAATAATGGCCTTAAACTGACAAATGTCAACACTTTATATTGTATAGGAGAGCTGCTGTGTCCATATCAAAATGACGAGGAAGGTCAACATTTGGGCTTTTTGGAAACTACATCATATTTTGAAAACCATTTGAGATATTGACCCGAAATTCGGCATTTCATATTGACCTGAAATTTCATCAAAATCTGAGATGGTGAAAGAAAAAAGTGTGTTGATTTGACATGGAATGATCCCCCCTTGGTAGATTGGCTTTCTAAAAACGACATATTTTGCAGTATCAATGAGCCATCACAAAAAGCTTTGATAAAAAAAGAAGAAGGTGGGAAAAGTCACCTAGTCAATTCTTGGCACAATCGATCCAATACTATGTTCAAACAATGTAGAAAACGCAACAAGCCGAAAGGGACAAGATAAGAAAAATGAAAAAACAACGGTGAATCGTATCGTTTTCTCATTCAACGTCCACGGGCGTTGGAAAAACCTCGTTTATGTTTTGTTAATAAAACGGAAATTCCTATTAAAATAGCTCCAACATTGCTTTGCTGAAGAAAAAACTGTTGAGGGGAAAAAACGGATTCTTGTGTACATGTGAATCCTTATTCAAGGTAGGTGTTGAGGGAAATACTCGTATGAAGCAAAGAGGAAAAATAAAGGGGATTCGAGGGAAAACTGCGTTTAAGCCTAAATTTACGGTTGAACGCACTATTTCACACGTATCTCCTTTGATTTTGTATCTGAAGCAGTTTCCAGTCGTTTCTTCATTCGATCTCTATTCAACCTTCATTCTGACCAATTCTAAATGTATTACCCGACTATAAAGGGAACTGCAGTACTTAGGTACTTTAAGGAAATTGAGTACTCTTGGTTGGCTTCAACCGTGATGTGTGATCCGACTCCATCGGGATCCCTAGATATCACTAGAGCCCGGACAGAGATGTAAAAATTGGATGCCGAACATGCATTGAATTCATGCAAAAAATATTGTTCTAGAGTGACTTAGGTAGTGACTTGGTGACTTAGGGAGTGACTTAGGTAGTGACTTGGTGACTTAGGGAGTGACTTAGGTAGTGACTTGGTAGTGATGAGGTAGTGACTTAAGTAGTGACTTGGTGAGTTAGTGACCTACCTGAGTCTTGTGTTGAACCTCACACTACTTTTCTTATTCATATGAACCTGGAAAATGCATATTTTTGGGCGTTTTTTCGTTAATATCACGGCCCTTACAGAGTATTATCCACGAGATGAGGGATATTGAGTACTTGAACGGGTAGGTAATTCCTTTTATTTTGCCTCGTAGGTATTTCCTGCTATTAATGAACCTAAAGAGGTAAAGAGCTAATATTTGATGCAAGAGGAAGTTATTATCTTCTTTTGGCGAATTTTTGTAGAAAATGTAGCTATTGCAATGGGTCCAATATTGGCTCACAAAAACGTGCTCAAATCCACAAAAATGTTATCATCGCTAAAAACCGAAAAAATCTCAACATTGCAGGTCATGCTGCAACATATCTTTGAGAAAGTGAACCTTTACAGAAGATTATACCTACTGAGCTATGCTCTCTACGCACTACCGGAAATAGTACGAAAGTAAACTAAGCCTGTAAAAAAAATGTTGTAATTTTGGCACAACGCTAACTGGGCAAAGTGGCGCATTCTTTTTTTTTCTGAAACGTAAAGCATCAAATTATGAGGGGGGTGGGTAATTTTTCTTTCTTTTTTTCTTGGGCGATTCCAATGGTTCGTTATCGAAGATAATAAACCAGAAGGTCACCACTGCTTGCCTAAGAGTAATTTATCAACTAATAGCATAGACATTTCCGTAATGCAGGCTAGCGTTTGAATTGTACCAATACGTCCGGATCAGATCTAAGATATACAAAGAGATTAAGCGTAAAACGGAAAGCGGGTTTACTGCTCGCAAAAGGGCGTAGGGATGGTTGGAAATGGCTCAGGGAACCGTAACATGTGAAATACCGGCTTTTATCCAATTATGTTTGCGCTGCCATAACTTCCTGATATAACTCCCTCCTGTCTCTCTCCTTAGTTATGTGTTTACTCTCGTGCCGACTATGAAGCTAATTCAACGACATTAACTTGCTTTGATAGCGCTTATTCCCTTGCCCGTCTGCGAAGCTTGCGGCTCCTGTGATGCTTAATCTAGATAAGGAATTCAATAGGCACTCTCACTTGGACCCCTGATTGATCCTTTTGAAGAAATGCCACAGATGAACCGAATTTTGATGTATTATACATCACCAAAATTAATAAATAATACATCATAATATGATGTATTATCTTGTGGAGGCCGGTGAATTATAATTGAAAATAATTTTTGTATAACAAATTGAAAACAATTATTGTATAACTTTTGAGTGGACATCCCGCTGGGGGTGAATTCCACAACAAAATGCCACTAAAAATGGCGTCACTAAAAATGCCCTATCACTCATATTTTTTACTCCATTTGAAACCCAAATTTTTTCACTTTTAAATTTTTTCGTGTTTTCGACGGTAGGTAGGTACGTCACGAAAACGGACGTAATTCCCTTATTTTCCAAAGTGATCTCAAATCTGAGGATGTTTGGTCAGGTTTAATGGGCAAAAAATTTGCCATCAAATCCCGGAAATTTCAAGTTTTTTTTAATCGCCAGTAAAATCTACTGATCCTACTTGTAAGTTTCGTACTGTTTCCTACTGCGAAAGTTGCCGAAAATGCTCAGCTTTGCAACCATATCCCAAAATTTGGATTTACAATGCAAATCAAAATTTGGGGTTATCGTTGGAAAGCTATGTCATAGGAAAATAAGGGAGAAGGCGGGTTTTGGGATGAAAAATGACTGCCTCACGACGGGAATTTCGTTTCTCGCTAGGAGACAAGTTCTGCGCAATCTTCTACATGGATTTGAATGGTGATACTCTCCTAAACGACAGACTGTTGGTGTTAGAGCGGAGTAGGAGTTCCTCACTGGGAACGGCCTGGTATACCAGTCATACCAGGATATACCGGTATCAGTCAATTTTCAAGTGTTAATAAGATAGATTGATAGATAAAACATGGTTTATTATTCATAATTATCCAATTTACAACAAAAATATAAGCTCAAGGACACATGCCATAATCGTGATCCTTCTCAAACAAATATACAAATACAAAAAAAATGCAACTCTGATGTGGCAACGATGACAAACTAAATTTAAATGAACATTTCAATGTGTACCGACTATTCTTAACGGCATTTTCTTGAACTGATCCTTCATACACAGTTAGGCTCTGTTCAATCCATATTCCACTATGGTTCTATACCTCAGATCCCAAGCAATCCTACAATACCTTATCAGCCCTGGGTCACCAGTCTTCAACAGTGGTAGGTATTCATCCCAGCTCAACTCAAGCCTACCCAAATGCCTCCTCCAGACCTCACACAAAGCTGTGCACTTTCCGATGAAATGATAACGCGTTTTCGATTTCCTTACTACGGCAGATATCGCACTCTTGGTCTTCAGAGTCGTACGGTCTATACTTTAGGGCCAGCAGGTCACCTCTCACTTTGAAAAGCCATTTGGAAAATTGGAAATCCTTAAACTGACCAATTGGTACCACGTCTGACTCCCGTCAAAGTGCCGAATATTGGAGATATCTTTGAGAGCTGAGCGCTTGTCCCTCATATCCCTCATACGTTCGCTTACTTATTATTTTTAAATTTTCCTTTATGCACTCTTTCCAGCTGCTCAAGCTCTCAAAAGGACACAGCTGTTGTGCGCTATATTTTTGATGTATGCACTCCCACTCACTTTTCCAATACACCTTCAAGTCCATACATTTCTTGGCCAAATAATTAGGGAGACGATCACTCGGCATATCCAGGACTTTCAAAAATTTTAATTACATTTAATGTAATTATAGTGCGTTTTGAGTGTATACAGGTAAAGTGGCTGCAACCGTGTTTCGAGGTTCACAATATACAATATAATTAGGCGTGCATTTGGGGAGAGAGAAAATTACTTTTACAAAAAAAACGTAACACAGAATCGACATAATCGCTCTGAAGATACCCCCACACTTGCGACGAGTGACACAATATTGCGCGCACTACTGCTTCAAAAACCTTGATTTTATCCATTAGCACGATCTTAGGATGGGACAAAAAATTTTTATACATGTAAATTGTACATCTATGGCAAAATTGGCAATCACAAGTATGTATACTTGTGATTGCCAATTTTGCCATAGAACTTCTCTCTCGTAGATGGGGGGTGAGTGAAAGCGTAGGCGTTAACATGACCCCCAAATACTTATAGCTACTAGCGTTTCATATCGAAACCTACAATATCGATATCGAGACTATCGCAAGGAGCCGATATTAAATATCGATATATCGGTCAAAAATATCGATATTTCGATATATCGGTCGGATATCGACCATATTTAGAACATTTTCTCAGTACTGTATGAGGATCGTTTTAACTGTTATGAAATTGGGAAAATAAGGGATAAGTAACGCTGAAATGGTAAAAATAATTCAAAACTTTATTTCAGGACTTTAATTACAATCAAAATCATTCCAACTTTAGACTGGAGAGGAGAGCAAACGTTGAAAATAATGCAAAACTTTACTTTAGGACTTTAGTTCACCATAAAAATACAATTAAACTGCTTTAGACTGAATTAAACTCCACACTTCTGTGCTGAGTCTCTTCAGGAACGCCCGTTGGGTTAGGTGCTCCGAAGTTAGGCGGTTGCCGTCATGATCCGACAGTTCTGACTCAGCAGCAGCGCAGCAGACACCAATAACAGTGCCTCAGAATATTTTGCAACACAGTATTCCTTAAATTTTCGCGTGCTAAAGGGTGATTTAACAGCACGATACTGTATATCGGCTAAAAATATCGATAATCAAAAATATCGGAAGATGCGATATCGATACGATAATATCGAAATATCGTCAGCAAATATCGATATTTCGATATATCGATATCATATCGGGCATCGCTAATAGCTACCAACAACCTCAATATTCTTACCAGCGAACTGCCATTTTCCTCTCACGCTTGGTCTGCCACCATTCCTAAACATCAGTATTTTCGATTGTGTAAGATTGAGTTCCAAGCCCCACTTCAGACAATATTCCTCCAATTTATCCATCATCCTCTGCAGGCCTATTACGCTGGACGCCAATAGAACCACACCATCAGCATATGATAAGTCAAGTGTTAATAATAATTTAATACTTGATACATTTTGAATATACGAAGAAAACGAGAATGTAATCCTGGTTTGGAATTGATATCAAGTGAAATCGTTATCGCAAACACGGAGCACACATCGCTTGCTCGGATTTGTACGCCTAATTGCGCTAAAACTCATTTCAAAGCCACTGCGCTTGTTTGGACCTTTTTTCCCGAAGCTTTCGAAAGCGCTCCCTCGCATTGTGATGGTATTGCAACTGGTAGCGTCAGTTATCTCTGTTGGCCCTTCAACTCTAATCTCGTTGTTTGTTGTTTCAGAAGATTCGCGTCGGGTGGGAATGACAGACCCTCTTCTGGCGCCAGAGGGGAGGCCGATCAATCTAGTCGGCCTATACTGTATTTTTCTGTCTCATACTCTTCAAAACTTTTCATGGCGGTAATTGTTGAATTAGATATAAATCATATTAAGGAGGAGGGTGTAGGGCTCGGTTTGAATGTGGAATTGATCAAAAAATTGTCAAAGAACGATTATGACAATCCCTCTCGCAAATCGGCTCTTAACTCTTGGATCGTCTTCTTTCTATGAACCTATAACGCTTACAGAAGGGAACTCTTTAAATTTACTAGTGTCTTATTGTTTTGGATACCATCACATCAGGCCGTAGCGAAGCGGTTTAGGGGACGTGTATGAAATTACTTTGACGTACAGCAAAAAGAACCACTAGGATCCGAGTAAAAGCAAAGAACCCAATTCAAGCGTTAGTATTATTGTGTCGCCCAATTTGTGACCAAGTATTCTGGATAAGAAGTGTTATATGTCAATATTAAATATTTTGACTACAAATATTTAATTTCTACAATATTTGTAGATCCATTCCAGTTCATTATAGACCTACCAGAGGGAGGTATGACTAACCTGACCTAACGTCCCGCTTTTTGGTTCTTTGTCCCAGTCTCCCCGTAAGAGGCTTCGGGACGCAAAATGTCCTCGTTTCCGAAATCGTACCTTCCACCAGACACTTTTCCCCCCATGACTCAAATTTCTACTTCCAATCCACACATTCACGAAATTCATTAGAATCTCAAAATACAGGACCACAGAGGAACTCACGATAAGTGACTTGAATTTACTTTTATTCTTACTTGAAATCATCCCCAGCCGTCTTAAAACAAATTTGTTGCTCAGAGAAATATAAAAATAACTGAGAATTAGTATTTCATATTTTTTTCATTTTGTAATAAGTAAATACTTTGTATTTCAAAAAATTGAATAAAACCTCTTACAAAATATATTTTTCCTCATTTGAACCCCCTTATTAATGCAAATAAACCGATATCCCATTTTGCGTTTAAGAATAAATGGTCAGGTGTGACCAAAATTGGGGATGTTGATTTTTTAAGGCGAAAAAAAAAGTCACATATAATTCACTAACAATTCCGTTGCGTGTAATTCATTCACTACATAACATATAGTGAAAAGAATACTACAGGTAGGTGGGCTGGAAGTTCGCTGTAATTTCGAAAATTTTAAAACTACTCCTCGTTTCAATCGTTTTAGAAAAATATAGAATAGGTAAAGAGTTCAAGCAGTACTTATAATGCAGGAAATGAAGACCATCATCATGCAAATCTAGTATCATAATATATTATGTCCAATTGTTAATATACCTCTGTAACAGATGATGAACGAACGGAGTCGAAAACCTTTTCGATCGATTTATAGTATAAGTCACCGAAACGTCAGTAGAGCCCGATTGTTTATTACGACTTCATGATTTGTATCATTTTACGGTTGCAAGTAGGATGACAAGACTACCAGTTTCATAAATATAAGTCGGGACAGGGGAAAAAACGGGGGGAGAAAACACAGGGGATGATTTGTTGAGAGGTTTTATGATATGTTGCTCTCTCCACTCGACGAGTCTAATCATATCAACGAGATTTATGATTGGCGTGGTTGGGAGTCATGACGGAAAGAGGAAGAAAAAAAAAATCCAATAGAGCGTTGACGTCCATTTCACGGATTGGTATTTTCCTCCAAAACGAAAAATCACACCCGATCATGAAACAGGATTTGTAATGATTTTTAACGATCCAGTGACATCGTCAATACGAAGTTACAACCTTATGAACTACCTCGTGTATAATAAAGCGTGTTCACGCGCGTAAATATGATAACAGTAGGTACATCAATCCAGCTAAATCTAAAGGAATAATTATTTCTAAAATTCGGTACCTACCCTCTGATTCTGTTCCACACCATTGACGACACCATTTCTTCGAACCAGCGCTTTAGGAAAGTCTGTAGAAGAATTTATATCTCTCTCCACCCACTTCGCCAACTCTGCTAAATTCATCCTTCATAACCTTAAAAGACAACCAGTTTTTGCGTTAGTTGCACCCAAATTTCTCTATTGAGATACTATTTTCTCCCATTCCCTCTCTTCTTCGTTTTACAATATCAAACCTCGTAATTCTGTAGGAAATCTACATCTTTTTCCCTCCTCTTGAATTAATACTTCGAGCACTATTTGTATTTTTGTATTAATTTTTGTATTAATTTTGTATTTGTATTAATCTTCGAGCATCATTTGTATTTTCAAAATTTTGAATAATTATTCCGTCCCACCCTAACTGCACAATATTACATCGAAAGCATCACTCATATATATGCTTTGTAATTCTTGTGTATCAAATGGGCCAATCGGCCTTTGTACAATAAATGGCTTTTATTATTATTATTATAAATATAATTATTACCCACTAGGCGTATGAACCGCTGAAATGAGGCATTGCGGCATGTTATAGTACCCATACGGTTTCAGAACCGTGTACCTGTTTGGCCCCTGTTGGGCCTCAGTTCCTCAGTCTCCTTATTCCCCGTAGCCCACTAGCGCTCTCGACCTGCCACCTTCCTACATATAGTTGTCACTAACTCTATCGACCTTCCACTGGCGCCTTTTTTTTTTTTTTAATTTTTATTTTTTTTTTTAATTAGTTTTTATTTGGCATTGGTTGCCCATACAGCCAGCTGGCGCCTTTAGCTTCCCTTCTTCCCCGTAGACCACTAGCGCTCCCGAACTTCCAGATTATCAGAAATATTCACCGAATTACACTATTAACCCGACACACAATAATTTTGGAATATTATTTAAAAAGGTAATTTAAAAATGCCAGTAGGGGTAATATGCCGAGAAAAGGGCAAAACATGAAATACCTACAATTATTATATATTATACCGAAATACTTCACGTGGCGCCATATTGCCCCTCCCGAATTCCGACTTCTAATGCCTCATAATGTAACCAGTTTTCCTATTTTCCGTTATTATGTGCAGGTAAGGGATTGTTTAAATTTTCCATTCATAAAACCGTCAAGAGATAATTGTGATTTTTCCGATAAAATATCCGGATTCGGATGAAGAAGGCAGTGGATAAATCCGGTGAGCGGGAAATACAATTGAAAATCGATTGGGAATAATTCTCGAGGTGCTGAGGGATGAGGGGGGGGGGGGCTGAATGCAATCAAAGGAGGAAAAACCGTGAGAGGAAAGAGGCTTCCCAAATCGCCCAGTTTTCTCCACAAAGACATTAAAACTCTCCGAAGTGATTTGCATGGGGTCGTTATATCAACATTTTTATTAATTCCAGGCCCTTCTTCCCTCGACTCCGACCACATTTTTTTTTTCCTTCTTTCAACTACTTTTCCCGAGCCATTCCGCGGGATTTTCTTCTGTTCGTAGGGTTTGAAAACCTTTCGGGGCAAAAAGGCTGTGAGTTTCTGCGGTTAAGGGGAACTACTGTCATAAAAGGAGATGAAAAGGGCCATCGTGAGTTTGGAAAACAAATAGTCGAGTCTTTTGTTTCATCTTTAATATCCCGGACCGCCTTGCGATTCGCCGGATCTTGAAGTTTCGATGGCTCTTATCTTACCAATTCCTCTCTCGCTCCCCTTCACGAATAAAAATTTGAAGACTGCACAATTTATTACTGAGCCATTAATTGTTCTTGTAGATACGACGGGCTAGACGGGGCAAAAGGCGGCCTAAAAGCAAATTACCAAACCCACGATAATACTAATTTATTGAAGCAAGTTGATGAAACTGAATCCGCGTTATGGCCCATGAATTATGAATTCCACTGTAATCAGAGCAACCCGAGGTTCTTGAACTGCCCATAACTCTGATGGTTTTCAGCTGATTTTGGGGACATTTTGAGTGTCCTAAGGTTTCTAGTTGCTCCCCACTTAAGATATCGAGATCTTGTTGTCCTGAGTGAGTCATGGGTCAAATAAATTTTCCACGTAACTACCAATGCAGATGATGAAATCACAGCAACAACCACTACAATATCAACCCTAACAACTAACGACTTAACCAACTTGTTAAACTTCGCACAGATAATGGCCATCTGTCCCGTGCAGTGTAGTAGGTATACCCTTCGGAGACCTATACGGATGGAGGAGAGGCAACGGTGAACCCAGCTGAAGAGCAGCTTCGATTGGAGCAGCAGCCAGCATATGCCACTGATCGCCCTATTTGTGATAGGTAATGAAGCTCTACCAGCCAATGTGGAATTATCACCAGAAAAGAGGGAAGCAGCGCCAAAAACCTTTCTGAAAGAGTGTGAAACTCTCTGTGGAAGAAAAGTCAGATTACCTGTCAACACGTCTTTTAGTTAAATATTAAAAAGTCTTATAATTTCGTTCGGTGGAATCGTTGTTTTTTTCTTCACGACCCTTTATCGTCAGTAATTCTCATAATATGTGTGGTATTTGAGGGGCTAGCGCTGGAAACGAAAAACCAGTTCATTTGTGAATTAACGTCTTCAATAGCGACAAAAACAAATAATTTGACGTATACAAAACCAACAGACCTTCTAAGATCTGTGAACTGAATACATCATACCTAATAATATATAGTGTATGCATATATTCCCTAGTTTAGGTCAAGATGTCATCAGATGAAAGCACGGTTTCCACGCCAACGCAGAGAGAATTTCGGAGAAGGTTCACAACTTTATTCAATTGTATACTTCCAGGATGGAGGAGTGCGAGATTTGAGGAAATCTTCGATCTTGCATCAGCTGCAGTCTTCCCCCAGTCCCCCCACCAACGAACTTCCTACATACGTGAATTAGTTCTCAACCAATTCAATTACGAACAGCAAGGCCATCGGCTGAGTGGTATGAAGGTGATAAGACAGACAGACAGATGTGCTTCATCTCACCCCCTGAGGTAATCTTTTCTCCCGCTGGTTCTCCCCTCAGGAACATGATTAATCGGATAGCGGTATAACCTCCAGCTGACCACGTCTACATTTGATTACCCTCCATCTGTTCCACCTTTCCCTTTTGTCTATCTGTTTCTATATCGTGGATCATGGGATGTGCCGTTGCATTAAATCATATCAGTACTGTCATTCGAGCGATGCAGGGAGATGTTGATTGAAAAGCCGTATGTTTATGGATAATTTGGAAATTAGACAAATCCACAACGTGAAAAAGAAAGTACCTAACCAAAATTAATGTGTAATAAACAATGAGAATCTATAAATAGAGACAATCTGTGGCTAGTCTGCCACGAACCAGATCATACCACCCCAATTCCCCATTTGAAACACATTACATTCCATACAAAGTAATTTTTATTGACTTATGTATCCCAATATGGTGATGATGTGGCGATACTGAGCACCTCAAAAAACTGTCCTCCAGGAATATGTCGACAGTGTTTCGGTATGGTGACGGAGGTGGAGGGTAAGCATGAACGCTCAAAAGTCGGTACTGGTGACATTGACCGACCAGACGAGGAACAAGCTGAACTCAATTCACCTTGACGCTAGACAGGTCTCACAGGATGACTCTGTGCAGTGAGATATCTCGGGTTGCTCCTTGACAAGAGATGTCACGTTGATCATCTAGTCAGTAAGGTTCACCACCTCCTGGACCATAGGCGATCGCCCTTGTCTTTGAAAACCAAAAGACTTCTGTATCTGACGCTTATCATACCGATCTGGTATTACTCCTCGGTACTATGGGGATCGGCAGTTAACTGCCACAGAATTGCCACAGGATTCAGGCTACACAGAATTGGGCCCTAAGACTTATTACGGGCGCTCCTTGGTATGTCCGAAATACTAAGTTGCTCAAAGATACTGACGTACCACTTGTCCACGAGGTACTCCGCGCAAACTACACCAGGATGCACGTATTAATGGCATACCACCCCATTAATTAAACTTCGTATGAATGTCAATGTAAAGTTGTGTTGTTGCCCTAATATTAGTTCGTGTTATTTTATGTTTAGCCAAAGCTCAACTATATTCGTACCACTATAATATATTATATTCCTACTTGGGAATGTTGTGATATATTAGGCAGGTCAGCTAATGAGCTGTTCCTGCAACAAGTTACATGTTAACTAGGAGATAATTTCTACTATATTCTTGTGATTGTATTCTTCTTACTAATTGTAATGTTTGAATAAAAGTTTCAAAAAAACTTATGTGGATCATTTTTATGTCAAAATTAGGACGTCTCAAACTAATAGATATTATGTAGGTACAGCTAGTAAGTCATTATGGGAAGAGTAGAATCCAACGTTTGATGCATTGCCTTAATTTACCCCTCTCAGTAATTTCTTCTTTTTATTTTGACAGATTTATTCGAGCCATTTCCTAGTCGCAATATTCTCATTAACCGAAAGCCTATTTATTTATAAAAAAAATAATCCTATTAAGTTCTCCCTCTGTGGGAGATCGTGATAGTAAATTCGCGCATCGGTTAAATGCTGATTTAGTAGCCATTTTTGAAGGAATTATCGGTGTAATGACCCTTTCCCGCCTTCGGAGTGAAGGTAGTAATTTTCTTCCGGTTGGAACTAATTGATGGAAACCATTACTTATTTAAGGACGGTTGAAAATGAGTAACGCGAATAGAAGGGAAAACGCTTGGGGATGGCAGGGAAAGGCAATTAGGTTTGGCTTTTATGCCTCAATTAAGCCCCAGTTAAGAAAAGGATAGAAGTCAACTCCTGTAATGAGGCCGATTACTTCATTAGCATCCGCAGCTCTCTCCGCAGACACGCCCTCTACCGTAATTCGGTTAAGGGCGAGAACCTTTATGTTGGTACACGCTGCGAGGTCCACCCTGGTAATCCCATTTCCCTTAAGGGGTGTGGGAATTACTCCTAACTGGTCGAGCTTTAGAGCGTTACATTCATTGAGATAGAGACATTTCATTTGAAATTTATTGACGACGGTAATAGAAATCGACCATTAAATTACGCATCGTTTTTGTTGTTTGATTGGAATAATCAACACCTGTACGTCAAACGAAAAAGAATAACACTCAAACAATCGTTTTGCCTTATCTGAGCCAGAAACGTTCTGAGGGATGTTACTTGTTCAATTTTGATTTTGGATTTTCAGAAATGGTGGAACATGGTGAATGATGTATATCACTTCGAAAATTCATGCTGCACCACTTGAATTTTCATATGAATATTTAAAAGTTCGCTGTCAATACAGGTATGACGCGTAGTGCGTATTTTTCGATTCAGGCGTTTCTTTAGGGTATTTTCTTGTCCTAGAAGCGGTTATAAACATTGTTTAAAAAAAAGTAGAAGAGCTCTGTAAATAAAGAGGTGCATCGAGGACTGTTGTGCTTCGGTTAGATAGTAGTTTCACGTGCTCAGTCGACACCCTATCAATTGTAAACATTTCACTCGTACAATGTGTGTTAAGGATTCATAGCTTGGCGGTTAGGCGATACTCGTATTTTGTTCTTAAAAACAGTTACAGGCTTGATAACTTCATTCAAGTTAGAAACGAGTTTGGAATTGATCGGCTCTTTTCCCCACTGGCGGGAAATAAATTTTACGATACAACTGCCATTCGCAGCATGCAACCTTTTCTCCAGATGAGAATTTTCCCTTTCCGTTCGCCTAAAATAGGGAACAAAATCGTAAAGGAAAAATAAAGTTGCTTTTCCGGGTGATCAAGTAAAATAAACTTCAGTTTGGGGTAATCCAGTCTAACGAGCCCTTAAGCTTCGTTTGCACATAAAGGCCCCCAACCAATCAATATCAGAGAGCTGGAGGCTTGTTGTAAAAACAAGTAAATATTTACGCTTTATTGCTTACTTTTCAACCCGAGTTTACACTAGAACGTTCAACAGTGTAACAATATTCATTTTGTATTGTCCACTAGATAAGATGACGATCATGAAACTCAACAAGGTAAGAAAAGTTCACGTTTGTAGTTTAGTGGGGAACTCTACTAACACCAGTCCTATCAAGCACATTTACGAATTTGGCTTACCATCATCAGCAATGTGTTTAAATTGCTAATAAGTTGTAAACTTGGTGCAATAAAAATTTTCACAAGAAAAAAAAATCATCAGCAATGTGTTCAAATCCAATAAATTAGACCATATCGTCGGCATACTCATTAAGTCAATTTTTGGCAAAATTCGGATTAATATGCTACCTACATTAATTGTTCATTATCTTTTGAATGGCGTCGTCGGTATTAGCCTCTGGGTATCCGTTTCCTTGGAAATCACGTTATGAGATCATTTTTGTCGAATTTATACTTGAGAGATTAACTAAGTGATTTTCTGAGTTCTGGAAGTACAGCAAATTTTTGGCGAACCACACTTGCAAAGGGCAAATAACTAGCAGAGGCCGCCGGTGGTCTATTCGCCAAAATTACTGTTGTTGAAAGCCCCCAATTTCACTTGAATACAATGATTCGTCCGACAGGATCGTTAGTGTCATCAAGCCAAATACCAGCAATGATTCTATCTCAGGCATGAAACATTGTCAGAAACACGCATAGGAAATGCCACAAAATCATTTACGCGATTATTATCTATAATGATAAGTAGGTACATAACTTCAAATGTTGTACCGACAAAACCCGCTGGTGGTCAAATAAGTCGGGCTATATCAAATTTTTATCCAGGAGAAATTCATTAAGTCATCTTAGTCTGGATAAATTCATTAAGTCAAGTGCCCTTTTCAGAAAAATAGTGATTTTACTACATTTAGTACATCTTACATGATTCAGACATGTCGTGGTGTAAATAAAAAATCATGAAGGACCACTGGCTCAAATTAGGTTTCTCTAGCTATTTCCGAGCCAAAGCAATCCAACTTATGAAATCAGAAGAACTTCAAACTCAAATTTCTCGAAACTGTGTTTTTTGTCATATAAGCCGACGATTCACGTATGGAAGGATTCTGGCTTATTGGGCTCGTGCCCAAATAACTGTGGAATTGTTTGGATTGAGAATAATAACCGGACGCTAGACTTTAACTGGACAATATATTTACAATGAACTGAACTCACAAACAACTTAGACTTTTTGAAACACTTGAAATTATCTCAAAGCAACTTTCATCGGAGAACAACTCTACAGAATACAGTCTTAATAAGACTGAATTGACTGAATTGAGAAAATAATATTTTCTTACTTGACAACTCAATTCAGAATAAACAAACTCGTTTTCTTGGTAACTAGCGTAACTACAACAATTCACCACTATCATAACAACTGTTTCCGCCGCTACTCAAAAACTCCATACTGATTCTGCCCATCCTGCACTCAGCTATCTTGACGATTCCTCGTCCTCGATATCGAACTTCACAGTGCACTTGAACAGAAAAATCTGCTCTGCCATCTTTCTCGACGTCACCCAAGCATTTGAAAACGTTTGGCGAGGTGACCTAAAGTATAAACTGAGAAAATCACAACCATCACAATATGCCGAGCTATTAGACCTTATAGAACGCTACTTTCACGTTAAACTTCATGACGCTAACTCCGAACCTAGACCAATTGGTGATGGAGTACCTACCGCAGGGTGTACTTGGCCCACTCCTGTACCTACTCTTCAACAGTGACCTACCTGAAATCAGTGGAAATATAACCGACACTTTTGCAGATGATACCACAGCTGTGGGGGAGCATTGACGCTTCTATGGGCAAGCTCAACCAATCTATTACACAAATCCAAAAATGGACTGCCAAATGGAGAATACCAAGTCGGTCCATGTTAACTTCCAAATATCCGGCATTCTGCCGCAAGTCCGAACGGACGAACGTTAATACTGCCACCTGAGGACCCGTCAACGGTTCGACAACCTCTCAAACATTTACCGTGTGGGATCGCCAAATGAACCTTGTGACTTCAAACGAATACCAAAGCCGGTGGAACAGGTGAAGAAAACCGAGCGGTATTGAGAAATCGATATTTGCTAAACACATTGAATGTAAACACCGCGGTCGTATACCCGTAGGGGGAGCCCGTTGACGGGAGATAATTCGGTTTGGCAGGCGGTACTTCTCGTCGTTGTTATCTTTAGCTCCCTGAAAAACTCCTGTAGACGAGGAAGCGGCGGAGGGATCGTTAATCCGAGGGATAGAAAAACATTTATTTTGGAGGCACTCGGTTTTGGAAAAGACCTCTCCCCTTCCGCCCCTCATCGCGCCATCCTCATAAACACACAACAGAGTCAACGTTTCAACATCGCAGGTTTGGCGGAAAGAAAACCTGAGGAGGTCCAACAGGTGAAAACCATATCGTCAACCATCACCCAACTGACTTTTCTCCGATTTATCGATTTTATTCATTCGCGAAGACGAAAATGAAATGAAAATACCAGGATTTGTCTTTTCAAAACCTATTAAGATTTCTTTTTTCACTCTCTCGTTTTATCTTATTTTTCCAATGTCACAATACGCTGAAACTCGTATGAGCTGGATTTTCAATCATTCGAATTATCTCTCGACTTGTGTATACTCAAGATTCTCTTGGGTTGAAACAAAACAATTTCAGGACCTCAATTTATTGACTGAAGAACAAAACGACAAAACGACAAAACTTTGTTGCCTACTGAAATTGAATTTATATATAAATTCACAATGTAATTGATTTTACAATGCACTTCTATGCGACGATTCATATTGTGAATCTATATGCAGTATCCTCGAGGTATTCCTCTTAATCCTAAAAAATGTTGTGAGGGAAATTTTATATTTACTCCGATGAATATTGTAGTGAATTAAATCTTCAATCAAGTTAACGTTGTAAATAGTGGGCATCATTGAATGAACCTTCCAATAATCGCGAATACCACTACTATTGGTAGTACATAATAATTATCATGTAGTACAATATCAATTGATGAGTTGGAGTTAGGTGAATAGCTCGACGGGAGATGTCATTTTTACAATATAGGACCATCTGTATGGGTTACTAATCGCCCTCCACACAATCATACAGATGTACATACCCATAAACTCAAACGAGTGGAAACTATGATAAGAGTGAAACTATTGAATTGAGAAACTAAGGCCTTGTGTGAGCTCGCGAAAAACTAAATATGATTAAACCATTTATTATATTGAATCGAATTCCACTGTTGGTTGGATGGTTTTTTAAAAAACATTGTTCCTTTTAGATTGTCGTAGAGAATAAAATTTCATTTGCAGTGTAGCCTATGACTGTTACAGTAGAGTTTAATGTAAGATGATATTACGTCAGATAAGTTGACTATTACTGCTGGATGGGAATGCAGGTCAGGAAATGGGTAAAACATGTCGGAAGAACATCTTACCCTATAGCATCAAATATTGTCGAATGAAGATGAAAACAATCGAGTGCGGTACGATGTTCAGATGGCGTTCTCTGAAACAGGACAAGATTCTATCAACACAAATTCAAATCAGGAAAACCCATCTAGTTTCTCCTATTCCTAGGGCAGTTACCCCTAACCTGATGGTTACTGTTCCATCCGAGTCCGGAAAGAAATTGGAGTAGAAAATGGAACGGAACTTTACGACTCCTGTTATTCCCATTTGAGAAAAAAAAAAGATGAAAATCTCGACGACCCAGTTTTTTGTGCCGGCAAAAATAACCTGGAGGATTCTCGTATTTAGAATAACGGCCTGGACGAAGTCAAAAGACCGCCAAACGAAGTTTTCTTTTAGCAGTTTGCCATCGCCGTGGAAGAAAGAGATTTTCGAGAAGAAAAAAAAGAATAGCAGTTTGAGACGTGGGTGGTGGGGGCGGTGGAGGAATTGAGTGTATGCTTCAACATAAAAGTGCTTTTTCTTAAGACTTTCCCATTCAAAGATTGAACAAAGTAGATGATGGAAGAAGATGGCGGATCGAACGATGAAGTCAGATTACGGACGGCAGCAGTGGAAATAAAAATGAAATACAATAAATAAATGACTAACGATATTACGTTTATTTTTTCGTCCTGGGCAACAAAACGGGTCTTTTATTTGGACGCACTCAACGGGATGTCCGACTGTAAGGGGAGAGTGGTCTTATTCATCAGAACACTTTCATGGAACGAAGATATATTTGGGGTGCATTCGTCCGAACTAAGACACCCGTAACGTCCCCCTCAGCTTTCCCCCGAAATGCAGCTCATTCTTACCACTAAATTACAAAACGTCTTCTTTTCACTCTTAAGAAATCCCCTATTCCCCTGAAATAGTATAAATAAAACGGAGATTACAAGTAGTACGTTTTGTAGGATGCTAGACGATATACGCAGTTAAGTTTATAGAATAAGAAAATCAATTCATATTGTGTACCAATTTTTAACTTCCCTCCCAATGGCGAAGTCATTTCTCCCATAATTTTTTTGCAAAATGTCTTTTTCGCTCACCCTTGCGAAAACCTTACACTGCAACACTATGCAAACCACAAATGTAGACAGATCAAATTGTGGTTCACTCAACGTATTTTCAATGACACTGCGGTTGTCGATGACACTCACCATTACGAAATCCCCTGAGTCAACGTTTCAGTAAATATTGAGTTAAAATTCCAAATGAACTGATAACATCTTCGTAGTTTAACTTTTATTTTGTGCAAATAAAAAATGATCCGT
Organism: Stenodema calcarata; assembly: GCA_963920205.1. Classification (NCBI taxonomy): domain Eukaryota; kingdom Metazoa; phylum Arthropoda; class Insecta; order Hemiptera; family Miridae; genus Stenodema; species Stenodema calcarata. Next base: position 11,211,969 of record OY986061.1, on the reverse strand, counting down.
CCAAAAATTATTTTTCTTCTCTTCAAAGACAGGTGAGATTCCCTTATCACTGAGACCTTGATAGATCTCCCGTCACATTGTCCTCAGTTTTTTAAAACTAGGTTTACGGCCTCTTGATCGAACCCGCAACGCCAAATAATTATTATTTTTTTTTTGGCTCGTCCAGATGAGATTTGAAGAAGACAATTGACTCAAGGGGTATCAGAAACAAAAAACACGATTTTGTGAGGAAAAATGCAACGTTCCGCTTAATTATACATAAACTCGTATAATACCATATTTTGAAGAAAAAAAAATACAATTAATACCTTATATCGCTATACATTGAAATTTGTATTAATTGAAATTTCGACCTGAATTGACTAAAATCCTTCTTTTGACAAGTCCTTCGTCCTTCGATCTCAGTCCTCAGTCCTTCATTTTGAATCTTTCGACCAGCTGCGACTATTTAATAGAATAGCTTTGTTATGCCCTAGCATCGTAGTTATAATAAGCTAAATAAACATGAGACGCGAGAAGGTGAGGATTCAGAGGGAGTAGGGATAGTCCCCACTCCACAAACAGGGCGGCCCTTCAGACCGCTCTCCATACCATCTGAGAAGCAGAGGGGAGGGTAATAGAAACCACGATTTCTCTGGAAAAAACCACGCAATATTCTCGGTTCTCAAACAGTTCGGAACCGTCTCTGTCCACGTTACCAGTTCAAACCACAGTGTTGTTACATTCCTTCTACCTTTGAAACTCCTTGTAAGACACCAGAAAGTGTATTTCGCCTTAGGGGTTTATTTGTGAAAAGAACCTACCGATTGTATGTCCTTTTCGGGGTTATAAACCTCAGGGTATAGAACGCCTGTCAGGGTGCCTTCACCTAGCGTTTGGCTCTACATAGCGGATTTACCAAATGGACGCGCGTCGTATCGATGCCTCAATAAGGGAACTTATAGCGCGTCGTGACTGACCCTTCAAGTGATGGGCGGGTGCACGGAGTGCACCAGCGAGTTTCATTTTGCTCTTTCGAGACTATAGTTGCCTTCCCGAACCCCCTTCCTTATCCCCCTAATTACCCTCGTTCCTAATCCTACTGATGGTCACCGAACATGTGGAAAAGCTCAATTACGAAATCGCCAGAGGCACTAATTTTCGTCGCGTTAAGGTTTGTGCATTCAGTGCTCCACCCATCACATGTTCCAAATAAATCCGAGATGCGAAATCGTTGATCCCAGCGATTATGGGCGCATTTTGGACGAATTGTCGGATATGGAGGGGGATAATGAAGAATTTTTGGATGATGACGTCTGACTGTCAAGAAGAAGAGAACATTTCATATCAGAGCACGACTCTGACTCGGAAAATGAGGGAAACGAGCCGGTAGTGTCGTCAAAACCTTCAACTTCATTACTTCCATGAACCTCTGCTATGGATGACGCCTACACCACTGAAGAGGAGGCTTCAGAGGATGAAGGTAATCCATTTTTCTATAAAAATCAATAATCACATAATCAAGAGGTTATTACCACCGTCTGGAGACCAAGGTACCACTTATGAGGTACCAAGCCAGGAAGGAGACGAACCACCCTCAAAAAGACGCAAAGGACGTGAAGCAGCAAAAAGAAAGACTTGTGTGAAGCAGCAAAAAGAAATAACACTACTATTACCTGTGATCACTGTCAGAAGTTCACATGCAAAAGTCACATTGCTGCCCAGAAGAATATTCTCGAATATCGCGCCAGAAAACTCGGTAGCCAATGCAACAAACAAAACCCGATAGACAATTTCATTCCGAGACAATTTGGGACATTTATTTTTGAGAAAGTTTTGGGCGTACGCATTATCGATTGTGCTCGAAATGGAAAAAATCAACGGAATTCTTAAGGAATTCCAGCTATGCTGCTATTTAGTAGGTCGATGGTCTGAAGACCTTTGCAAAGAGCTGCAGGGATCGTTCAGAGCTTTTGTTGGTAAATTCCCCGTGAGGGGACCCCCCCTTTGCCCTTCTGCCGGTAGGTTAGCTTGGCCAGCTAACCAGAAAATTGAATTGACTTTCCGAGTGAAGGTCGCACAAGTAATCCCTGTTGCCTCCTTCAGGGCGGAAGGGTTGTTTCCATTTAGGGCCGCCGGGGAGCGCGGGAAGTCTGTCCTCCCTTCGCAATCAACAGGAGAATAATCGCTACCCCTTTCCCGCCTCTCTGAAGTTTCTCTCTCTAGCTCCGTTTTCCCTATCATTTTCCCCTTCCTCTTCTTCTCTTTTCAGGTATTTATCGACACATGACTGCCCAAATATATTGGGGGCTTTGCGGTCCCCGCCGATCAATCTGCTATCTCCCTTCGAACGTGACGTCCTCGGCTACTTAAACCCTTCCCAATATCGCACAATATAGAATGCTAATCAAATGACACGATGATCATATTTCAGAGCCATGATGTGTTACAGTAAGTTGATGTAAGACCTACAGTAGGTATTTAGAGAGTATAGACGCCCATTTTATTTGTATTGCTATGATATTAAGAACCAACCATTCTCGGAGGCTAATGAAAAAATAATCCACAGTCATGTAAAAGCGCATTTTCGAAGGCTGGTTTTCCATTTTACACCTCAGTTTATAGATTTTTCCACGCCGAACACGATGGTGAAGTCAGGATTGCGAAATCTAATTCCGTCATCAGATCAGAGCAGATGACCTACCTCGTTTCTTTATCTTCAAAGTCCTCCCGTTTAAGAACGGAATGAGATATTGCAATTCTGACTCCATTGTCCTGTTCAGCGTGTAATAACCTTTAAAATGAGGTGTCACTTGTCAGACCGTTTGATTTTTGGAATTTATGGGTTCCCCCCCCCCCCCGAAAAATCCCCCAAACCCCCATCAACTTATAGAATTGTCAACGCTGAACACGTGGGTGAAGTCAGAATTGCGATACGTCATCCCGTTATCAGATTAGAGCAGACTAACCATGAAGAACATCAAGGATCAATCACGTTTCTTCATCTTCAAAGTACTCAAGTTTGAGAACAAAATAACATATCGCAAAACTGACTTCACGATCGTATTCAGCGTGTAAAAACCACTAAAATGAGGTGTCACTTATGTAGGTAATTAAAATTGGTCTCTTAATGAGGGATTGCCTGCATCGATAATTTCAAGAAGTCACCAAGAGAGGTGATTTTGAATTATACCGTGCAGAAAGGTAAAACTTGCCTTTCCATCGCACAAGCAATTTCTACTACTTTCAAGTGTCTTTCGTCCCTTTCAGCTGTAACCACTGGCGATGAAAAGGACAAAAAAAAGTCTTAGCTTGGGAAGTGATATTTCTTTTCATATAAGGAGGGAAAGAGCGTGAGGATGCGCGAGAGTGTAACGAAGGTGTTTCCGAGGCGTCCCCTATTAAAGTTAAGGAGAAATTCTCCCAACCTGAAGTTTTTCTGAGAGGGAAAAACGCAAGGAAGGCGTTACCGGTGAAAACTGTCGAAAGATGGTCGGGAAGAGAACTCGCTGGGGGAAGGCTAAGGTTAGAATGTGGCAATAAAATATCTACTTCAATTAAACCGCCCTTTTGTGTGTCTCCCTGAAAACGGTGAAGGGGCGCCAGACCTAATCCCTGAGGATAACAGGATGTCACTTAACTCTCCTCCTGATTCAGAATAAAAAGGATTCCCCTGTCACGTCCTCTAACGAGTGAGGGAGCGAGAGACTCTGCTGCGTTTGACTTTAATGTTTTCCAGGTTCCTTTTCTCCCTTCCTCCCTGTTTTTACCTTTTATGGAGCACAATAAATTTATAGCGGTCATCCCCTTCCCCTCCGCTCTCTTCAGCCTAACATTTCTTGCCATTATAGCTATAAAAGGAAGAAAACATTAAGCTTGAATCCTTTTTCTTTTTTCTTCCGTCTTTTTTTCCACTTCTTTATTGCACTTACCAACAGAAGGTAGAAAGAATAACGATATCTCCAAACCACAATCTAAAAAAATAAACCTATAAAAGAATCATATTACAATACATTAGTAGCACATTGTTTTGCTACACAATTTCGACAAGATGAAACGCAAGCGAAATGCTACGAAATGCCAGTTGGTTGGTTGCAAAAGTTATTATAAGGCTGATAATTGTTTTGTCACTAGCGTTTTCTTCCATCTGCAAAATCTCAAGAAATCTTATCTTCCCGCTTCTGACGGCAGATATCAATTAATTTGTGTGCTACGACTGTATGCCTATGTATGAGAAATAGAAAATACTACACAGAACATTCTGGTTTCGGGAATGTTGGTTTGCTTGTTCAATTCGCTACCGAGTGCCTAAGCAGTCATGTAAGTAGAATTATGAAGGCCAACGTAAGTGATTGTAGCACTGTGTGGTTTTGAAGTTGTTACGTGGAGGGCAAGTGTTCTGGACCGCATGAGAATGAGAATATTAATAATATGGTCTTTCATCTGAGGAATCGGGATTGTTCTTACCTGTTCCTCTGCTTCCCCTTCACTGGTTAGGGAAGGGAGAGCGGTCTGAGGGCCCGCCCTATTGGTAGAACGGGTATCTTTCTCATTCCTTTCGAATCCTCTCCCTCTCGCTTCTCATCTTTATTAAATTACTATTATTTATATTGATTACCCAGCGCATATGGCATAACACAGAAAAAATACAAAACGGAACATCAACCTAATATTCGTGATAATGGAGTTTGAAGAGTGAAAACGTGGTTTGTAAATCACCATTTAAATTTCGAATCGAGATAGTCATTCAGGATGAAATGGACGTTCGAGAACACCTCAATTCACCTCGAAAAACTCGAAAAAACTTGACTTTGAATCGAATTGAGTCATTTAGGATGCAATAGGCGTTGGAGAAGACGTCGATTTGCCTCAAAATGTGATTCTGAATTGAATTGTCTTTGAGGATGAAAGGACCGTCGAGATCAACTCAATTTACCTCACAAACGTCGAAAAACTCGAAAAAAAGGTGATTTTGGATCAAATCTAGTCTTCTAAAACGAAATGGTCCTTCGAGAACAACTCGATTGATCTCAAAAACATCGAAAAACTCGAAAAAGGTGATTTTGAATCTAATCTTTATAGTTTTCTAGGAAGAAATGGCTCTTCAAAAACAACCTGATATATTTCAGAAATGTCCTAAAGCTCGAAAAAAGGTGATTTTAAATTTAATCTAGGAATATAGTTTTCTTGTATGAAATGGACCTTCGAGAACAACTCGAACCTATACGTACCTACCGCAACTATATTGTATTTAACACGATTCCACCTACATTCTTCTTCTTCCTCTTGTTTTTTTTTTTTTTTTTTTTCAAACTAGTTTTTTTCAATTTTAGAATCGGTTATAACTTGTTTTTTTGTCTTTTTCAAACTAGTTATTTCAAACTAGTTCCTCGTTTCTTGACCCATCCCTATTTTGGGGTCGCTTTTGTGCCAGAGTAAAGACATGAAAATGTCAAAACAAAGTGGTCCTGTACAGTCTTGTGGTATTGGGGTACTAGTGCATTATACGCCCGGTGAACTCGATTATCGAGATAATCGAATGTTGTGATTATATATCGATTTCACTTGTTTCTCCCAAACTGACATAATATTATTTTCATTTTTACAATGCCTACATATACCTACGACTTTAGATTGATCTATATGTCCAACCAATCTATATGGTACTAATCAGTTGTTTGGGGGATGTTTTTATTCTAGATTAGTTGGACACAGATCAAGTGGACGGGGTTGCGGAATAAAAACATCCCCCAAACAACTGATTACTACCATATAGATTAGTTGGACATATATGGAAATCTGTTCGGAAGGGCAACTGTTACCATCGAATGTTGACATCATCGATATATACCTAATCGCAACATTCGATTATCTCGATAATCGACTTCACCGGGCCTATAATGCACTAGTACTGGTATTGGTATCCCTGTTTCATATTGCTTGTACATTTCGAATATTAATCGATTTTGTCGAAATCACTGCGTAAATTTTAATACAGCGATATAAACGAAGAATAATTGTGACAATTCCAAAATTTGAACGGAAAGCGGTCTCAGTGAGTTCGGTTTCTTATCTTTCCTTTTTTTTTTTAAATTTTATCTGCGCCCGCAAATATTTGACGGTGATTACCATCAGTTGAGCAAGCAGCGAAAGGCCTCATCCGAACTGTCAGGAAAAAGTGGCGGGAGAAGTAGGTGCCGCCTTACGCAATGTCCGTACCTTGGAGTGGGCGCTCGGCGAGCGGCAATCGTAAAATCGAAAGCAGTCAAAGCCTAACGTCAAAGCCCTCACGTGCCCTCACGTAACGTCAGTTCACCGGCCCAATTTAGATTTCCTTGTAATAATCGAGTTAGTGTTTATTTTTTTTCCGCCTTTGTTTTGTGAAACTGCTTCACGTGCTTTCATTCGTAAGTGTTGAGATTGAGGCTCGACGAGGATTCAATCACCATCAGTGAGTTCGTACTGACTAAGTACTTTTCTTTCGTTTTTCAACCGATTTACCAACAAAAGTACGATGACGTTCAACAAACATAACGACTGCCAATTGATACGCGAGTGATACACCGAAAATAACCAAAACTTCTCATACACGTCAAGTTCAAAGTCATATACAATTTAACCAACTGCAAACTTTCGTGCACAGTATCCCATAAAACGACTGTAGGTACTTATCGTTGGTTAGGAGCCGCCATGACTTCGCATCAGTGTTCTGGAATCCCTATCATAAAGCGCACTCCGATCCTATTGGAAGGGTACAACACAGAATGCTTAAACTTGTTTATTTTAAAGGTGTGAATAGATTTGGGGATTTCGGTGATTCATCAATGAGGGATGCGTAATTTAAATTCACTTGCCGATCGTCGGAAAGTATTCGATGTGGTTTTTGTTTATAAACTGGTAAATGGTTTGTATGATGCTCCAATACAAGTCTCCTCGAAGGTTTTAATTTCAAGTCGCCAATGTACCACCCTAGGAATACAAACATATTTGTGCCTGACTATAAGCGCACAAATTATTCTTTTAACGTCCCGCTTACCAGAATACAGCGAATGGTAAATGACATTGGTGTCAATTTGGACTTCAACTTTGAGTCAGAAAGGACTATAAAAGAAGAAGCTATATGAATATTTTTCTAATGACGACAGCAATAATTAATGAAAAATTGATAATTATGTCATTTTATGTAGTAGGAACTTTTTGCTTTTTTGTTTGTTTTTTTAGAAGTGCACAAGTTGTTTGTTTTGATTTTTCTTATGATTTATTTCTAGTTTAGTTTTTAGTTTGTGGTTCGGATCGTATGTAATTTTTGTATTCCTATGTAATTGAGATTTTATCCTGTGTTTCTTAATAAATCCCTTCCATCTTAGGGCAATCTAATAAATATTTTCAAAGATTCGTTCACAATTCCTCCTATTCAATTGACAAAACTCATTTGTAACCGTAAATAATTTATATAATTTATATAATTATTATATATTTATAGACAAACCGCGTCACCACTCATTTTTCTTGTGAAATACTGAATTTCACAATCTTCAAACCGTAACTATGAAACTTCTGGAACAACACATTAACCCGAATCGACATAAATATGAATGCTCAACTGCGACGGGAAGACGAAAATACCTCAAGGTTATCGCTTCAGGTGATGAGTTTTGTTGGTTTGGAGTCGTTAGTTCCAAAACACGATTAACGTTCCATTCAATTGAACATCTTCACTCTAAGAAAATAAGAAAAATGTGCAACCTCAAGAAATAATATTTATTACAACATATTATGTTGTAATTATCTTGTGTTTTACTATCATATTAGGTGTAAGGAATTTTGACTTGTCTTGTCAAAACTTGAGATAAATCGAAGAACGATTGGAGGTCGTGACCAATTGAGGTCAACCGTCGATTGTCAATTGATTTATTCACTAGCTTGCTATTAAAGGGCTGTACGGAAAAACGATGGATTTAATTTGACAGCTTTCTGCTCATAATCCTCGAAACTTTCCCTTTTACCTTTAATCAGGCTTCACGGATATTTCTACAATGATGCTGCAGTGTTCACGTTGATTGTACGGTTCTGTCAAGACTCGCTAGTTTTGTTCACTTGAACTCGCAACCTATGTTCACAAATAAAGTTGTTGTTCTTTTCAAGTTGTTGCCCTTTTTCTCTGAGGTTGTTGCCCTGAAGGCAATAGACAAGAGGTTGTTGCCTGATAGCTTGGAAATGTATTGATATATATATCATTCGGTTCTTGGAAATTTATTAATATATTAATAAATTTCCAAGAACCGAATGGTCAAAAATGATAATTAATAATAAAATTATCCGTGAGTTCTTTGGGCTTTGGCATGGTAGCCTACCGGTGCAACAAGTCCAATGAACCTCATAACAAGTGTCGTATCATTGATATTTTAACGGGTAGCGACATTACATTTCCAAAACTCATTCCGATTTCTCTATTACTTTAATGGTAGCGTACTGATCTTGAATCTTCTAAACCATTACGTAATTTCTGGACGTGATGCAATGACAACATCAAGATCGACTAGAGAAGGGAAAATCGAATGAAACCATTAGACTTTCACTGAACCTGTAAATTGGCCTTGACCAGTCGATTTGACCTAGAGCTGTATCAGTACGTTCCCTTGACACGGATCCGAGCTCTGACGGGATGTTATTTTGTATACAAAACTCGGTTAACGTGAACATCATTAGTAACTGAAAATTACGTGACGCTCATCAGTTATGACAATTGCGGCTTGTACGAGTACGTGGCCGATTGACGAATTGAAGGACAAAGGTACGAAAATTCTTTAGTTCAGTGAACAATAACATTTTTTGTTGAAGGCGTGAGGATGTCACTTGAAGCATTTTACGGCTGTCAAAAGTGACAATAGTTTTCGTTAGTTTCACGTCATCGCCGGTTTCCTCCCACTTATTCGATTCCATTAGATGACAGACTAAAAGATGTAATCGCTAAAAATTATCAAGAAATATACGTTCTATTGTTGTATTCCTAATCGACGTCAAACATTTATGGAAGCAAATCGCATTCCTCAAACGGCGATTCAAAGGTTTTTTGTGTCCCCATTTTCCGCACAATCATGATCTAATCATGTTGATGCTTCAGGGATAACTACTAGGTAATGATAAAGGAAATTCATTATTACATAACAGTTATGTTAGTAATTAATGTCTGCAAAATTTGGCTACACCTACGCGTTTTATGGTACTCTCACAAACCCTTTAAGATAAATCATCTTATACTCGTATTATCACTTTCATATTATTTGTTCCTTTTGTTTTATTATTTTCGATAATGAAGCATTGGAATTGCCCAAGGAAAAAAATCCCCCCCCCCCCCTTCAAAATAATTTGAGGATTGAGGTTTCAAGATTCGATTCAGGAAATCGAATCGTCCGTAAGCGCTGTGCTAAAATTACGAAATTTGGTTCACGGGTTTGGACCAACCCCACAATGATCCTTGAATTTTTTCATAACCCTACGGATGGGGTTCACAATGAATTTATAAACTATGAAACATTCAGATGAAACGGTGTAATTTTCGGTTCACATTTAAATAGAGTTTAATTTTCAGAATTTTTTCAATCTGAAATTAAATTACAATTCCAGTGCCGGAGTGGACGATTGAGAAATGCACAATGGACGACAGCGAGGGTGTTTACGACCTCCTGAACCGGGCCTTCTTCAAATATGAACCGCTCACCTGCGATATTCCGGAACAGTTTCCCATGGAGGAACTTTACGCCCTGAAACTGCTCGCTCAAGGCCACTCGTACAAGGCCGTGCTGCCGTCGGGGAGGATCGTCGGTGTCATCATCAACGCCAGTTTCCAGAACCTTCCGGATGATGAACCTCCGGCGCCTGGACGTATATCAAAGGTTGGGGAATAAGTTTGTTTGGTCATAATCAGTTGCCTTTAGAAGTCGAATTTGCAGGCATTTTCTGCCTTACGTTTAGAAGTATACGCCTCTTATCCGTAGATATGCTGCATTTTTAGCGAATTTTCGATGAAAAAGAAGTAATTGTGCTCGGTCCAACATTTTTTAAACTCAAATTTCCGAAACGTTTCATACCAAAATCCGTTCTAGACCATCCTGAATTCACTGCCTGAAGACACCAAAAATCATATACCAACGTCCGTTCTGGCAATCGAAAGACTAAGTTCGCAGATAGGCAGAATCGGGTTACTCTAAGGAGGGGTTTTAGGGAGTTTTAGGGTGGAAATTACCCATAAACTCCCAAAATGTGACAGTCTGTCAAGTGATACCTCATTGTAAGGGTATTTTTACGCTGAACACGATGGTGGAGTCAGAATTGCAATAACGTATTCCGTTCACAAATTGGAGCAGTTCTAAGAAGAAGGAACGTGGTTGTTACTCGAGATGTTCTTCAAAGTTCATCTGCTCTAATCTGATAACAGAATGAGATATCGCAATTCTAACTTCACCATCGTATTCAGCGTTGTAAAATCTACAAACTGGAAACAAAATTTATTATAAAACCTGTAAAATTGAGACATTTGACATACCCGTTATATCTCCAAAACTTCGCTCTTATAGCCATGCTGCCTTTTTTGGAAGCGAATTAGTTGGAGCACATCAAAGCAGAAGGCAAGTTGGAATTAATTGTGTCTAAACTAGTGAACCACAGAAACAACATTTAAAAGTACGAGTAGCTTGATGATACAGTTTGTCTGACCAGTAGCTATAGATCTACTAATTCTTTCGATATTTTGGCAACCATCCTGTGGGTTGAGCAATTGAGCTGTGACTTCATCTTATCCTCTATATTAATGAATAATTCTCAACGATTTTCCATCGAGGACTTTATTGAAATTCTTAATGATTCATCTAAGTTAATCTCCCAACTATAAACTCCAACTATTATTTGTATTCAGACCAAACGTGAATTGTGGGAATTTCTTGCTAACATAATATGTTAGCAAGAAATTCCCACAATATTATGTAGAACGCATATATTCATTTCTTATTGAAAACACCTTTCTGGACGCCAGAAGCTCGGTCAAGGTAAGTCGACTTATTCATTGGATGTAGGCATGGCTAATACGGTTATTTCTTGGTAATAGGTTATCGAGTAACAGCGAATGTCTGGTAATAGGTTGAGGTAGTAGGTTATTTTGGTTATAGGTTCTCGAACCGCCGGTAACCTTGCACTAAAATAACCTAATACCACAACATATTACCAGACGGTCGCTATTACTCGAAACTAACTCAATACTCACTCCAATAACATGTCGACAGTTACGATCGCACACGCATTACCTGGTATTACCTGGAATAGTCCCAGCCATCCTATTATCACAGAATCCCGAATTGTTGTCAAAGAGGCCCTCAAAGGCCTTTACCCCAAGTTCTCAAAACAGTTATTCCAGTAATAGAGTTTTATGGGAATAGGTTATCTGGTATTAGGTTACTGGACCGTATTTGATTATGCACTACTAGCAGCGCAAATGCAATTGCCCTTAGCATTGTTAATGTCTGGTATTAGTCTGTGTGATCAGTTGTTGCCCGGACACTAACCAGTGCGAACACTTAAAACATTGCTGTTGACCTGTCGCTCGTCGCAATCTAATCGCGACTCTGGACCAGGCTTGGTTAACGATAGATCTGATTACCTGACGTCCCCATTTGTTTCTATTATCTAAATACTGTTCAGGGAAAAAACTGAGGCACTGGGATTAGATAGTCTCGGGCAATCTGAGTCTCCAGATAAAACATCCATCTTGCCTGACTGCAACCTAATTGAATTTTTCTGATGACGGTAACAACGTTGATATTAATCCAATACCGAAACGTTTACAGGTGGTTGAATTATTCGAATATGTAGATAAGCAGGTGGAATTGGACGAGGAAGGCTTGCTCGATATATTCATCATTGTGGTCGATCCAGAATTCAGGAGGCAAGGATTGGCCAAGGAACTAGGACGAGTGACGGTTAAACACGCAGAGACCGCGGGTTACAGAGGCACCAAGATTTCCTGCACGAGCAAATATTCTGCTGACACAGCTGTAGCTTTGGGATTCACTTTGGTTCACTCCATGGCCTACGCGGACTATAAAGACGGCGAAGGGAAGCCAATATTTAAACCCGCACTACCTCACACTCACATCAACATATACGTCAAGGAGTTTGCCAGCAATTCAAATAAACCACAACAGTAGCAAATTATAGATTTATCTCGTTTTATTGCCATTGTGACTTTTTTATTAGCAAGAATGGTTGGCGTCCTACCTACAACCAACAAGACTAGTTCTTGAAATATAAGTCATACAATATAGTGTCCAAGAACAACAAGTCTAATTGAACGAATTATATGTATGTTACTACAGTTACTTGTAGATCTCGCTTTTCTCTTAATGGTGTATTCATCCTGAAAAGTTCATAATATGTGAAAGAGTTCAAAAAATCCTCGAAAATTTAAATAATATTGACATGCGGATTGTTAGGTTTCTGTATTGATCATTTCAAGGGTAAGCGATTAATAATGGATTTAGCAATAAACGAATCATCATACTCGTGGATTGGTGAATTTGCTTATGTACGTAGTTGGATTGTTCATGTTCCTATAAAGAATGTTCCTCACTCTGAATATAATAGTTGAAAATTATAAATAAAACTACAGGCTTGTATTGTTCACGTTCCTACAAAGAATGTTCCTTATTCTGAACATAATAGTTGAAAATTATAAATAAAAGTACAGTCTAAGAATGTTTATCAGAACTTGTTCCTGACTCAGCCGTACCTACTCAAATAAATCACTATTTACCGTTTTATGCGCGTTTTTCAATGTTATTTTCCCGCCTTATAATATATTAATAACATAATAATATAATAACATATTATGTTCCACTGAAAAAATAAGTACCTAAGTTTAATTAGAATTCTTCACTTGTAGTGCTCCAATTCAGTACTGAAAACAATGTGGGGTATGAAATGCAAATCATCTCTAGCTGTAAAGCGATTTTTGTGGGTCAATTTATTGATACGGATAAGACGTAAATAAAACGTTATTAGTGTTATGCTCATTAGATTTGGAGCTTTTAATTTTATTTATCATTATAGTTGGATCACTTGTTGCCATACTATTCTGGTGGTATCAGTTATTTAAAGGGTTCAAGAATTACAGCTGTAAAGCCAGGCTAAGAAGGGAGGTTATCCAAACATCAGAATTAGTTATTGGACGAACTAGTGGTAACTATATAGTTATAGTGTATTGATGCGTACAGGGATGAAGGAGTAGTACTAAACAGAGGGTTCCAAACACAGTTTGACTGTCACAGGTAGTTGAAGCAGTATAATTTGCTTCTGTTTTATGTTTTGGTATCAAACACATTTTGGCTCGTCTTCGATTAATAACTTCCCAGTTATAAAGGTGATGTAGTAATAAAATTTAATCCTACATGATACACACAATTTCGTGTTTGCAGATATTTCAGCTGTTCGGTTTCCTCGAACGTAAAACAGGACAAATGACTAAAGGCCTCCTTGAAGTCCACGTCCTCGCGACTGATCCCGACTTCCGGCGTCAAGGGATGGCCAAAGCTTTGGTTCAATCAGCAGAAGCCCACGCTCGCCAGAACCATCTCAGAGGGATTAAGATGGCATGTACGAGCCTCTATTCAGCGCAACTGGCAGCTTCTTTCAACTACAAGGAAATCTACAGTTTGGCGTACTGTGATTACAAAGATGAGGAGGGTAATGTAGTGTTTACTCCTCCTGAAGTGCATTCTCACGTGAGGCTTTACATTAAAGAATTTTGATAGCAATATTTCCACTACGACTAAGTCGAACGACGAACGATGGAATCACACTGTTTGTTAGGAATCTACAAATTGGAAAAATAAACTTAGTTCACCTCGAACGCACCTCAAACAAAGTTGAGAAACATAATGCAGCTCACCATGACCAATGTCTTTGCACGTTTTTTCTCAAGTTTCAAAATTTTGGATAGTGCCTGTTGAATAGTTCCTATTCAGAAACTGGTTTTGTCAACAATCCCATCACTGTCGAGAGATATTTGAACGGTAGTAATTGTGTAACCAACGTCTACCGTTCAGAGTTAATTACACAACTGCCACCGTTCTAATACCTCTACACAGACGATGAGATCACTTCCGTCACCGGTCTTCCAATAAAGAATTATTTATTCAGCAGAGGAGTCATCCTTGATACACAAATCCCTTATTCGTTGCACCTCTGTGCCGCCGGTGAACCAACATCCCAACAGTGAATTGGACTTCTTATGAAACTTGATAAGTATAATATATTGATTATTGTGGAAACTATAATCTTTACCTGCTGTGTATCGCACCAAATATTGTCTGGGTATATAAACCATATTGTACTGAGTTTAATAAAGATATATTTTATTTTACTAATTTACTTGTTTCGAAAATATTATCCTATATTCAGAAAGAAATGTAGAGTTGATAGAGGAATTAAACTCACTATCGTGATATTCCGAACGTACAATTATAAGATTTAAAAACATTTTGTAGGAAGAAAATGGTTCGAATTGCACAGTAAAATACAGACAAAAGTGAAGAACTAATCAACCGACTTAGATGATATTTTCGAGGATTGGGTTTGGGCTTTTTTTTGTTTATTCGGTACAGTTCAGGGTGAACTTAGTTGTGCAACACAACTCTGGAAAGCCGAAGTTCATGGTTGGAGTTGGGGGTAATGAAATTCGAGATATTAATTACCTGACAAATGATTCAATTTATCACGCTGATCCAATTTACACCAAATTTCGAGTTGATCGGATGTGGACTCGTCAAAGAGGGCAAAATCAGCCTAAATTCCAGTTTTTGTTCCTAAAATTTTTTTGGGTTGAGATAATGGGTTAAATCTTTCAAATCGCACTGGGTCATGTTATAAAAAAGGTCTGTTTGAAATTTCAAGTTGATTGGTCCTGTTACCCAGGCTGTAGTCAAAGTGGAGAATATTAGCCTGCAATTTTGGTTTTTTGTTTATGCAATTTTTTTGAGTTGAGATAATGAGTTAAATTTGGTAAAAGATTTAACTGTCTGAAGCTGAAACGAGGTTCTGTGCAAAAGTCAAGTCAATCGGTGAAGTTGGAGAGGCTTTGCCTAAGTGAAGAAGAAGAAGAATAAGGAGAAGAAGAACATGATAAGGACGAAAAATTAGGTTTTCCAAGTCGTATAAATTGGCTCTCTTTAGACCTAGCGACTTGAAACGTTCAGAGCTTCATATTATCCACACCAAGGAGATTCACTCCAAATTTCAAGTTGATCGGTCCAATAGGAGCAGAGATTTAGATACCTGAAAAACTCTTATCGTGACGAGTTTTTGGAAAACTCGTAAACATACGAGTACTTGGTACAGTTTGTTCTTCTCAACTTATTTGCTTAACGGGGCGGAATGCTACCGCTTTCCCAGATTCAGTACCCATGATCGCCTGCAGGGAGTCGATATTTCAAGATGTTATTTACATCAAACCCCATAGCTGCTTGTCATTCTTGACCATCTCGGGAATTAATCCCGTTTTTTTCCCCGAACAACCTCCCAAAAACAAACTTCTCAAACTTCAGACCCCACCCCATTAGGGAACTTCCCCAAACATTTTAGCACGGCCAAGAGATGACTAAGCAGGTAACATAGATTAAAAATAACCACCTCCTCCCTTAGCCCAGATCTCCAAATTAATTTAACAGATAGGCTCGTGGAAGCTCTGCATAAATTAGAATGAAGATGATGTATCTACCAGTTAGGAAGCATTAAGGAGCGCACTCCAGTTTAAGCGGGGGCCCCTCTCCTAAACAACTTTTAAATTTCACTCGGTTCAACTTTGCCTATTAATAACCACAGAGCTGTGAGAAGAGGACCGGGAAGGGCCTAACTTACCCTTTTCCCCCACCATTCACATTAATCTTTCACTGCGACCTCGAAAGAGAGAAAAAAAAATGTAGCGACCAATTTTTGAAGGAATCTGGAACAGGAATTTGGCGGGAAAAAAAGAGAAAAACTTCAGGTTTTTTAGGACGAAAGGAACTCGTTGAATAGAAAACTTCTAATTGGCTCTGGAATAATCTTAGTCTCATCAACAGTTTGTGTCGTTTCGGTGTTATTGAGAGAACGCTTGTTGGAAAACTTCTCGAAAAAAACAGTGTTGGAGATAATTAGTTTTTTCGTAACGGAACCAAACGATCCTGTAATGATTGTTTCTACAGTTGAAAAAGATAAGAAATACGTTTGGAGTTCACGAAAAAAATAACTTTTGCAGCATGACGAATCTCGAGTTCTTGAAAATCCCTATTATCTATTCCATTATCTTCATTTCGTGGGATACGTGACTAATAATGACAAACCATTAAGGTGATATGGATTTTGATTTCTTGTAAACATAGTCACTATTGTAAATATATTAACCCTAACTAAATAAAAATTAATTAAAAAAAAAAAAAAAAAGCTTGTTCCTTATGAAGAACTGTAGCCCGATTGAGAGGGAATTCCAAACATGATATATCATGATTCATGATGATCATGATGATTCATGATCATGATGAATTCCAAACATGATATATAAACATGATATATCATGTTGGAATTCCCTTTCAATTTCTACATAATCATATATGATTATGTAGAAATTGATAGAAAACAATAATTTTCAAGCTCGAAATTTTTAGCTAATTGAAGTGATCATATTATGATTATTAAGGTTTCCACAACTCCACTCATACAATGATAACAGCGGGGTCCGATTGGGTCGAAGATGATCCTTGAAACTATTCATATGCCTGAGTCAATAGAAAGGATTGCGGAAAAAACAACAGTTGAAATTCTTAAACGCCATAGCTCAACAACTTCTACTAGGGATGGCCATCGGTAGCCAACATATCGATATTTCGGTATTCGATAGTATCGGAGGTAAGGTATCAATGACGATATTAAATATGATAAATATGACGATATTAAATACGATAAATTTTATCGTATAGCTCAGTTTCGATACTTTTTGCAACCGAAAGCATCGATCGAAAATATCGATATTCACTAAACCTACTACCTATTTAAACATAAGGACATACCTGCAGGTACAACGGAGGAAACATTAGGTGAAACCGGGGTGCTGAGGGTGAAAGGGGGTTGTGGGAAGAAGACAGGGAACAGGAAAACATTGGTGGTGGTGGTTAGGGGAAGGAGGATCAAGTTTCCATATGCGCACTCAACAGCGAGGTGCGAAGCACCGAGCATCCTATATACGTGGCTGGCGGGCAAGATAGATATCAATCTTTTGCGGCTGAGGAGGTTTTTTGGGGGATTATATTGTACAAGATGAGGTTGCTTGCAACCAATGAGAACGACAAAAACTCGTAATGATCCTTGCGAAATCATCCAATCATCTCATCAGAAAATAATGAGCCGGTGTTGAACGCGGTATTTATAAACTTCATTTTCTAAACGGAATTGGATTCACACAAACAACGTTATCCGGTTTGCTGTATGTGATAAGCATACATTTCTAGCTCTACCATTACCGCGTTCGGCAATCGCTATTATTGCAACGATTCGAAGCCGCGGATATCCACAATTAGTCAGCTCTTTTCCCCCGATTACGTTATCGCTATCGACATTATCGACCCGCAGTATTATCTCGTAGCTTGTTGAACATCGACTACAACTCTTGCTAACACTTTGAAGTAGTGCTCTGGATGAAACTTGACAAATATCCAATTAGTCGCGGATAATTTAAGCAGTTCAACTCTTTGTTTAATCATATTTTCATCACTGTTTCGGTATTGTTCTCCTAAAGCTAGTTGATTTCTAGTGCGCAATGACGATCAAAACTAGACTTTTGACCGAAGAAGATTTAGAACTTGCAGACGACTTCATTGCACGGAATTTTTACCAAGATGAACCCATTGTCAAAGCCAACAACATTCCTTTCACACCTAAAGGTAAGTTTTTGCAAAATTAATCAGGATTCAAATTCGTTGTTCAAATTTGAAGAGGTCAATCAATTAACCACCTGACTTTTTTGAACAAACAAGATTCCAAATGAGAATTGGAGTATACAGGTAAAATATAAAATTAAATGAATTATTTGTCACATTTTAAAGGTATTATGAAGTTTATTGAAAAAAAACCTCTGCAATTCTTGAAAACCTCTGCAATTCTTCTGTGTGCAGATCACCCTTCTGTCTAAATCACGAAATAAGAGAGGAAACATTTATAGAGATTATGAATTAATTACAAATAATTTGTACCAATATGATTCTGGGGTTTCTATTTCCACCTACGTACTTCGGCAATAATCAAATTATTAATTATTATTAATTTCGCATGAAAAAAAAATTGTTCAAACTAAACTGAAATTTCAAAATTCGTTTTGAACCATTTCCTCTCAATCTAGGGTCTTAATGAATTGTATAAAATGCAACGTGTCTACTCTCAATTTTTATTCAGTGAATTTATATTATAATATAATTTATTACGTTATTCATTAATTTATTTATAATTTGTCTCATTGAAGGTCTAAACAAACAATTCCTTCTGCATGGTATATCTGTCGGAGCGTATGATGACGATACTGGGGCAATCGTTGGGATGGCAATAAATATGGTGGGCAAAGAACGCAGGTGTTACACACTGTCAAGTGAAGATAAGAAGGTAATAAACCTGAGGGAATCCTTACATATTAACCGCAAATAGACGAAACCTCGTAAGTTTCAAATCGAAAATTTTTCAGGAGGCGAAAAAACTTTCGAAATCGAGTATTTTAGGTTTGATGCCGACCACAAAAGAATTATTGCTTAGTGGCCCTTTTTCTTGGAGAATGCGCGTTCGGTCGTATTCTGCTCATAAAACTCATATAGTCATTTTCGGATTGACAAACTGGAATTTACGAGGTTTTGTGTATTCACTTTCGATATACATGTATTTATTTGTTACATACATTTACAACTTTATTATTTATAATCACCGATTGGAAGTACGAATTGTGATTGTTCGGAATGTGGTAGGTTCTAATAACGAAGGTGTAATAGTGCATATTCACGTCCGGCTGTCGCGTTGAGTTTGTTCGTGCGAATACGAACGCTTTATTAGAGCAAGAGGTCCTCAGACGTGCACTCGAAATGACAAGCTTGAAATGCGAGCGATTTGAAGTGCTCGTCACGAGCGATGAGTGGAACTTGTGAACAGCTTTCATCCCTACATCAATCGTTCATAGTCACAGCCCTACAGTGCATCCCACGTCGAGTCATTCCAATTGCACTGGTCAAGTAGATCACTTCTACAAATCACCGTCATTTTTTCGATATCATACTATCGATACATTGAAAAACTCCGAAAATTCCAAATCTAATACTAATATTTCAGATTATTCAAAGCTGGCACCATGCAATGATTAATATTGCCTTCAACGGTTTCTTTAACACGTCTCGCAATTTTCGAAATGATTCAATTGTCAACAACTGCCTCGGCAGATGTCCCTGACATTGAATGCGAGGTCATGAAGCTATCGACTATCAACAAACACCGATTCGATTAATAAAAGATAATTAGAAAAGAGATGAACAAATTTGATAAAATCGTGTGCACAACTGCATGAGCTGCGGTTGGTCTCATTCAAAGCAGAATTTATTTTACCGCAATGTGTTTTTTATTAGAGTGTATTCATGGCATAAAACACACAAAAAATCGAAATAATAGGGTTTTTTGTCAATAAAACGGTTATTATGAATTCAGGGGTCCTTAATACGTTGTATATTCTTGATCTGCGTGAAATATCCTATAAGACCTCCAAAATATTCCGTTGCCTTTGGAATCGCCCTGTAGTTATGAGGACTCACAAAGTACACAGTGTACAGATGAGTGATCTACACGGAAGGGCGATCTTTCCATATTATCCAACACTATTCTGCGTTATAACCGAGTTCTTGTTCAATTTTATTAATCGATTTTGTTCAAGACAGGGGATGTAGAAAACTTGAACGGGGAACGTAAGGACCAATATTCGCTCATTATTTCATGATTCGTTCTATTGCAGAAACGAATCTCTCGTCGAATTGTATCACAAAATCACTCGGAATTCGGTGTATTGACTGGAATGAAAGTTCCTTTGGTTGTACCGTCAAAAAAATAATAACAAGAAATTGCGACTTATATCAGTGAAATGAATCTTGCCTCCGGTCCCGTACCGTATGATACAAAGAAATGCAAAACGTATTTTTCCGTTTTAACGAGGAGAGAAATCCTCATCCAATGATGGAATATCGACGGCTTGTGACAAATCACTTGTAAACAGTCTAGCTGGTAAATGCTGTGGTATCTTGAAATAGGACAACAATAATTTGGCGGTTGAATTTTGGTATATTAGTCGTTTCTCACATTGGAAAATCCATTCATTATTATTTATTTATTTATTCGCAATAATGACAATGGTTATATACACGTAAAATATTCTCCCACCGACAAAAAGTTCAAAATGGACTTGAGAGAGCCGTTAGAGTTGTCTCAACTAATTAGAGTAGACTCCAAACAAATACACGATAAGTGCCAACATGAATCTTATAATTATAATATAATCTACCAATTACAGAAATTATATGAAAAGTGAACAATCACCAGATTTTAAAATTTTAACTTAAACCTTCTTTAACAGGGAAGTGCTTACGTGGTTTTGAACGACAGTAAACCCCCGACTTATGTTGTTTTAATCGGAGAAGGAGGGAAGGGCTCAGTATAAAACCACTCGAAACATGAAACTTACTTTATTTTTTAGTTACTATCAAAATAATTTTTCTTGAGTTGTTGCAGGTAATGCTGGTGGTAACGTCAATAACACCGAACTTTCAAACATTTTTTTCCCCCAAATTAGAAAATTCGATATTCTTATTAATGATATTTAAATCACAGTCTCAAAGTATCATAAACGATCAGTCTTACGAATAACATGTAAATAGAATTGAGGATTTGGAACTTTTCAGTTTTGAATTCGTAATAAAATTTCGGTAGGATGTGAGCAACCTACCCAAAGGTAGTATCTTGGAAAATAATTATTATTCTTAAGGTACTACCTACTCTAAAGCTCATAAGCCAAGTTGTCGTAAAAACAGTGGAAATCCTTGGGAAATTACAGTTTTCAACTGCTGGAGATGAAAACTGCTGCTGATTTATCGAGCTGAATTTTCGGAAATTCGAGTTTTAAACATTTTGGACCTAGAACAATAGCTTCCTTTTTTTTTCGAAAATTCGCTATTAAAAACTGTTTTCTTAATTTCGTTATGCGGTCTGAAATATGGAGATTGAACTCAAGTTGGTGGTCAAAAATAACGCCCATGTAGTTTAAAAAACCAGTCATGCAGCATGGCTATAAGAGCGAATTTTCGAAGAAATAACCGCTTTTATGTAAAATGTGATGTTTGGAACATTTCAAAATGCTCCAGTTTGGAAATGAAATGAGATATCGCAATTCTGACTTCACCATCGTGTTCAGCATGAAAAAACCTTTAAAATGAGGTGTCACATGTCAGACTGTTTCAAATTTGGACTTCATGGGTAATTTCCCCCCCTCCCTTAAAACTCCCCTACACCCCCCTTAGAGTGGCCCGATTCTGCCCATCTTCGAACTTAGCCTGTCGATTGCCAAGACAGATTTTGTGTGCAAATTTGAACTTTTTATCTCAATTCTATCGAGAGTTATCGTCTGGAATGACACATACATAAATACATAAATATATACATATGATTTTTTGTGTCTTTTGGCAGTGAATTCAGGATGGTCTGAAACGGATTTTGGTATACAAATTTTGCGGAATTTCGAGTTTTAAAAATTTTGGACCGAGAACAATAGCTTCCTTTTCTTCGAAAATTCGCTAAAAGACTTGAGTGACAGCGGAGTTCACGAATGAAGAGAATTCATTTAGAAACATTCACGTTGGTGAAAATATATGATTTTTGTACATGACTGTAAAACAGAGAGAATCGTATCACTGAGATATTTGAATAGCATAATATTCCTGTATGACGAATATTTATTGTAATAGTACCCAATACAGGAGGAATTGCAGGAGACTGAAGAGTAACGTTGATTCAAATAACTAACCCGGTTCAATAAACGTCACAGTTTCTGAAATTTTAAGTAAACACCAAACATTTTTATTGACCTTGACATTACTTCCAGGGAGTAGTTACAGATTTATTATTTCTTAATCGAGATGCAACACAAAATAGAAGGCGTCCGACCCAAATGAACCCGACGTCCTTCAAAGAAGCTGCAGGTGGGGAACGCTCCGATCGACCTGAGGAGGGATTCGGAAAAACCGAGTTCGGGCGTTGAGACTTAGAACGCTGCAAACCATGTTCAAAATCGCTCGGGCGACCAAAGACGACGTTCGCGGAGCTCACGAGCTGTTCGTTCGGAACTTGTACGAAGATGAGCCACTGATCGCGGCGAACGGACCGAACGTCCTTCCGTGTTGGTCCGAAGGAGTTGCCTCCGCCGTGATCGCTCAAGGGTACTCGATCGTCGCGAGGGACGCGTTGGATAACATCATCGGGTGCGCTCTCGTCGACGAGCCTCCCCAAACATTTCCGTATATCTACACGCACGATGAGTCTGACCTGAAGGTACCGAAGCAGTAAAATTGTCTTGTAACTCATTGAACCAATTTTCGAACACATCCTCAAACTAACCATCATTATATGAGCGTCCAGGGATGTGAACCACTTGCAACACAAAACGAAAATGCTGCAAATTCTCCCACAAAAGTTGGTAAATTTCGTATCAGCAAACAAATTAAGTTCTACTATTCATAAAAAGTAGTAATTCGTCACTCAACACGTAAGATCTTTACATCATGTTTCATTCAATCATCTTATGAATACATAAATACATTTTCAAGTCAGATTCACCCTTTCGCAAATCAAATTCACTCTCTTTGAGCAATGCGAGAAATGCGTTGAAGGGCAAAGAAGTAGGAGTAATGAGCAATGCGAGGTAGGTATATATACCTACATGTACATATATAAATGTAAAATACTTATAGCATTTTCAAGTCAAATTCACCCTTTTGCAAATCAATTTCGCCATTTTACCAATTAAATTAACCCTTCTACATTTAAATTCACCCTCTTTGAGCGATAGGGGTAATGATCAATACGAGTCCTTTGGAAGAAAAAAATCCCTGTACCCTAATATAGCATTTTCAAGTCAAATTCAACCTGTTACAAATCGCACTCTCTTTTCAAATTCACCAAGAAAAAAATTAATATAATGTATATATTATATATATGGATACCTAATATATGGACACCTATTCTGTTGTATTCAATGTTTTCATTTCCTTTTTTTGGTAAAGTTATAAATATAAAGGGTGAGTTCGATTTGTAAAAGGGTGAATTTGCCTTGAAAATGCCACATTAGTGTACAGGGGTTTTTTTCTTCCAAAGGACGCAGTGAACCATTTGCAACACTGAACAAGAATGCTTCAAATTCTCCCACGGAAGGTGATCAATTTTGTATAACCAACCAAATTCCTACCCATACGCTCGTAAAAAGTAGGTAATAATTTGTCACTCAATACGTAAATATCCCCAAGTAAGATCTTTACATCAAGTTCCGTTCATTCATCCTTGCTGAATACATAATTGTATTGAAATTCATTTATAAATATTACTTTATATAAATATTACCATAAATATAAATATATATAAATATTAATAATTTAGATCTAGCAATAATATTTTATAACAACAAAATTCAATTTTTTTGACATATTATGACTCTATGACCCTTTCTTGGACGTAAAGCCCTTATGTGGACCATATGGTCCTGCATGGACTACAGGGTCCTTTCAAGGGCTCAATGTACATTTTCTGGACGTAAACGTCCCTTTTCCGGACCCTGTATCCCAATGAGGACTACTTGGTCTTGCGGCCTCCAACCTCCCCTACAGTGGCTCCACTCATCTCGTAGACCATACAAGTATGTTTTTCCTTTCCCCATATTTCCATGGTCTTTCATTGACATTCATTGTGTTTCCACCGTCTTTAATACAAGTGCAAGTTATCAACAAGTACATTTATTTATTGCACAGGTATCACTACTATAACTTACTGACCTAGGTTTTCATGACATGTTGTATTTTCACCCTACCTTGCATTTGGCAACACTTGCTTTCAAAGTTGAAGTAAAAACTGTAACTACATATGAATTCAACCGTGTAAAGAAATTTTTCAATTGAATGATTTCAACTCCTTTCAATGAGACTTTGTGTAGTTTATGACTGGAGGCAGGCCGAAATAATATGAATCTCTCAAGATATAATAAGAACCTTTCATCTCCGCTTGGACCGCAGAAAGATAACCTCCCAACTCCCAATTTCTCAGAATTTTGAATTTTTAAAACTGTCATTATTATCCCCAAGAAGCCGCCGTCATAAAATATGAATACTTCTTTCGAAAATCCCAGCAACATAAATGAAGCAACTGCACAGTTTTTTCCTTCTCTTGGAAAGTTCGGTAGTACGGAGAAGAGAGGTTATCATTCTGGGGCCGAAGGGGAGATGCGAGGCTCTATAAGGCGACGTAATTATAAGTATATTATACTCAGAGTTCTAAGGGGCCTTGATTTTACACGTCTCAACGAATGAGGAACGAAGTTTACTATCCAAGCATTGAGTTATTATGATAATATCATTGCATCTTGACCAGAATTATTACATTATAAGCATCTTGACCAGGAGGATATCGAACACGATTGTGTATATGTCAGACTTTGCTGATCCCGACAACTACTATTTAGAGAATACGCTTGTGCAACGTGTAGACTTACTTTACATCTTTGAAGTCACGACTCACGCCTGTATGGTTCATGCGGACTACCAATTACAGTAGTCTTTTAAATTTTCTTCCCGTTTGACGAATCGGGCTCCTCTATTTACATCCGCTTGCAGATTACTCGAGAAAACTATTCACGGGATACAATCGACACGGGTTTTTGCACCATTCGGTGGAAGACACAGTGATGAATCGTGGACACAGAAATGAAAATAGGTTGTGCCTCGTCTTAAAAAAACAACAACAACAAGATATTTCTCAAGTTCTACCGAATCTAACTGTAAGGTAACGGCCACAGTCGGGATTGCATCAACAGCCCGGTCTTCTTTATGACAATAAAAGGGAAATATAACAAGGAAATTTAAAAAATTTGTTCTTGAATATTTTGAACTTGGAAATAATGAAAGTAAAATTATAGACAGGTATAGGTAATTTATGATAATTGGAGTTTAGGTACTTTTTGGGTAATTACGATTATTAGAGTACTTCAAGGTAGATGTCGTACCTATATTTTTTGCACTGAACACATAATACCTACCAATTAAAAAAAGCGTTTCAGATGCATGAATTGTACTACCTACTAAAAAGCAGGGAAGAGACAAGCCTGGACGGGTCACAGGGTGTTAGGCTCAGAAATCCACCTTAATTTTGGAAATATCATTATGTACTTGGACTGTAAAAAATGTTTGTTATAGGTATGTATTGTGTAAATTATGTCGTACTGTTAATATTCAGGAGCAATCTTGGTTTGGAGTGATCTCATTTGATTTTTGATCCTCTGACAAAGTTTCCTGCTCTCTACAGTCGCAAGTCTGGTACAAGGCACTAGTCCTTCCAATTCGAGAAATTATAGTCGTCCCAAATTCACTTAAAACTGGGATGACCTGAAAAACCTATAGATTTATAATAAATCCAGTCTCACGTAATTATTACAGGCCACAGTGGGCTACTGGAGCAAACTGCGGTATTTCTTTGAATGTTTATTTATTTAAAGATTACTCAGGTCTACATAATACCTATTATTTAAGTCTGCAAGGCACATTAACGGCACAGAAATACAACTTACATAGGTAGGAATGTTGGTCAACAAAGAGACTTTTGAAGATTGGACATAGGCCATCAGGAATGTCACCATGTGACGACTGACTAATAGCTGCTCACTAAGGAAGTCGTTTGCATTATCGTAACAGTCTAAATCCATTAGCTGTAAACTACGAGTAGAACAGTTGATATTCTGACTTCCACGAAATGTGTTGATAAAGAGCTTCTCAGATATTGAATAAGTTGGAACCAAAGAGTAAATTGGAACTGTTTAGGTAGCTCATCCTACATGCAATAGATTAGCATCCATCATATCTACCTAAACTGTTGCCATCTTAATGAATGTAAGTTTTGACGTACATTTGTCTCAGAATCAGGCACAAGCAGCTAAACTTACTGAGCGGTTCCTCACTACCGAAGGCTTAAATATGACGGAACGGACGGAAATGACAACAATAAACAACATTTCTACACTCATTTTGCTTCTTTTTCCTTAGTAACAATTTGGTTCCGTGAATTTCTATACCTTCCCCAATCCTTGGAAGCACCTTATCTTGTTGAAATAAACCATTCCAAACCAATTTAACCATAGAGGAAGTCTGGTCACTGAATGGATTTGCTGGTACCTGAATGGTACGTTCTTCCAAAGCCCATGAAACGGTCTTAACTCTGGAGCTTATGATGATATTTCAAGGGTCACGCTGATTTGTGTCCTAAAAATGTCAGTAAATTCGAAGGACTATAAAATTCAATCTAAGTACAAATTTTTCCTGAAACTAATATGTGTGAGTATATCCATGTAATGATGCTGGTAAGCTTCACTGACCTCCCAGTTGGCAAAATTTGTACCTTTCAAGAACTTTGTAGGTATGCAAATTTATGAGTTAATAGCGAAATTATTTATATTTACATTTTGACCTACAAGGTTGACGAACAGTTTCAGCACATGTTCGAGCACATGGAGAAAATATCAGACGTCTACAACCTCGCTCCGGACGCCATCGAAATCCGCTACTTGGCCGTTGACAAGGCCTGGAGAGGGCGTGGGATCGCCCGGGCTGTCGTCGAAGCCTCCGTCGAAGTCGCCCGTCAAGAGGGGTACAGGTGGTCCAAAATGTACACTACGAGCTACTTTTCGAATTTGTTAATGGTCAAGATGAAATGGACATTATTGTATTCGCTCGCGTACAAAGACTATCTGTCGGAATTCAACTCCGACATCAAAATACCCCCAGAACCCCACACTGAATGTAATCTTTACATTTACGATCTCAAAGCGAAACAACCCAGTCAAATTATTTAAAAAGTACATTACGTGAATAACATTTCCAATGGCGAACAGTGTATCCAAATGCCAGTTACAGCTTGGCTAACCGTATTTATAGAACATGTCATTCAGGATCATGTGTGTTTCATTTGTCTATTAACGTCAAGTAATAGTCACGTTTGAAGGTGGTTATTACGAAATGCATTGCCTGCTAGTATAAATATCATTATTATTATTTAAAACTAACCCCTTAATCTTATTGTTTTTATTAGTAGTAGTAACCCTCAAGTGGGTTTGTTATTCAAAATGAAAAATTGTAAGTGAACTGTATTCATGGTGCAACCTTGAATTGCCAATCGTCTGTGTAAAATCCAGCTCAGTTTCATGATTAAGAAAATAAATCAAAATATTGCCAAACTTCGTTTTTGTAGTCGTTTGTACATTTCTCCTTAGAGTTTCAGGGTTTAGAAGATACCTACAGCCATAAGTTCATTTTCTTCACGATTTTTGTCTGAGGTATCAATTTATTTCGTTTTGGCAATATCCCACAGTTGGTAAGAAGATAGTTTGCAATACAAATCTTCGTATTGAGGGCGTTTTGGGGGTTTTCCTTTTTCTCAAAATAGGGGAAACCAACGTGAGCTCAGCTTTCGACTTGCCAAATCGTCTTAGCAACTTCTTCTGCCGCCTGCAGCCATTGTTTCGACGGAAGTTCAAATGAGCGGTGATTCATCAAGAAACGCCCGAAAGGCAAAAGAAAACCCCCTTTCTGCAAACAAGCTTCTGTCGCTTGGCCTCGGCTGGTGATTTGTTTGGAAACGAGCGCCTCAAGAACGGGGGTGTCGACTGGGGCATTCGACGAGCCAACCATCCGGAGGGGAGGCTTTTGCGGGGAAGGACTTAAGAAATAAGTTTTCATGTATATGGATGGGAACGCGTTATGAATATTGATGAGGGACTGTTTACATCCCCTTTTCTTACAGCCCTTTTGAGGAGACGCCTAATCGGATTTATCAAATATTCCTTGCCGTCTCAAACGCCGCCCGTCCCCTTGCTGCAACAGTTTACAATGCCGGTAAAGTGTCGTGGTTTGTTGTGGCCTGAATACCCAAGTGAGATGATGTATGTTAGGAATTCTTCATTTGCAGGAGTAAAAATCAGATCTGAATACAACATCTAAAGAGGGTAGCTTCCTCACAGCATTACTTCAACAATAACTTATGACAAGACAGTGCTCATCACAGACAAATCGTAGGCTGTTAACCACACATAATAAACTTACTGTTATGAATATATCAATTAAGTATACGATTTAATCCATGATTGAATGGGTGAGTTTAAAAAGGTTAAGATCCAAAAATTGAAAAAAAGAGTTAAAGCCGCCGTAGTTTAATTATAGCCAAGCTCGATGCATGAGCGAAAGATGGGTAAAAATCAAACTGCTTCCCAAGGCTGTACTGCTGTACTTCAGCGAAATTATCGCTGGGCTGAAAACGGATAAGATTCTTGGAATCTGTGATGAATGGCTGCTGAGTGTCTCTGTTCAAGGGGGATTAGGCAATATGCCCACCCAGAGGGTATATCGGGTCTGTGCTTCCACAGAACCGTCTATCCCCAGAGCGGTCGAACAAAAAAGATCGAGAACAGGAGAACACCAAGCCATCACACCTTTGAAGTTAGATTCTTCCAGAATCTTCAAGAAAACGACTCAGGATATTCAGAAAAGAAGGGAGAAGTTCACCTTAAGCAAGTACAGGCATTCCGTGTACTCCCATGACTTTCCTGGCTGTGTCAAAGCCTGTGAATACACCGATGGATGTTTCCCTGTCACCTTCGAACAGAACTTCCAACAGCGAAAGCCTACAATGGAGAATTACCATTGAATGTTAAAAAAGTGGTTCACTATGTCCCTGATGAGTGTAAACCATTTTACCAGGACGTACTTGACTGGTCAACTTTAACTGCGGAGTCTGGAAGTGATAATGATGAATAGTGACGCCGCTTTCTTCCTTCTTCGGCATACTTAAAGTTTTTTTTTTTGTAATTTCAATCTATTCTTTAATTAACAAAGAAGAAATTGAAATTTAAAAAAAACTTTAAATAATCATTTTATGCTTTTTCTATTAATTATTATTAGAAAAAAGGTAAGATTACCAGCACTTTCGTTTGAGACATGAAAAACCGAAGATGATCTGACAGCCTGGCTAATACCTCCCTCAAACTCTGTTCTCATACAAAGATAAAATAAAAATGCCAAAGCTATTAATGAAACACATTCTGCCGAAAATATACAGTTTTTTTTCGATTTCCACGAAATGAGCAAAATTGAATCTTAATCTTTTTAAACTCACTAATTCAATTTATATACATGTATTAGTAAGGATTTACTGGAATCAAACAATCATTGAGCTGTTATCACTTGGAGAGGACCACCTGGCCACCTTCTCAAATGAACTCAACGCATTTTAACACATAAATCTATCGTATAGTTGTTAGATACTGTAAGATACTTATACAGAACCGATATTTAGCCAGAAAGTAGTAAGCAGTTATTTTAGTTTTTCCCTTGAATTTCTAGTCAAGACATAACAGTACAATTGGTAGGTACCGACTCCATTTTTCAGGAGGAGGAAAAGTTAACTTAATTTAATTATATAATATAGGTTTTCCAAGTCAAATTGAGAATTTTTCACAAAAAAACTATCGATAGGGCTATCGATAGGAGGTTACTAACGATCAATCGATAGTACTATCTAACACCCCCAGTAGCGACAATGTGAGGGAAGGGGCTGCAGACGTGCAAAGTGCATTATAGGATAGATAAGAGGGCAGTTCGGTTGATCTGATACCTACCAAGGTCTTCCGATTTCTTTGATAAATACCTACTAACGGATAATCACTGTTCATAGTTTCGTCATTAGAAATGGAAAGTTCTCAATTCGATTTGGAAAGTTCTCAATTTGATTTGGAAAATTCTCAATTTGATTTGGAAAATTCTCAATTTGGTCTGAAAAATCCTCAATTTGATTTGGAAAATTCTCAATTTCGTCTGAAAAATCCTCAATTTGATTTGGAAAATTCTCAATTTCGTCTGAAAAATTCTCAATTTGATTTGGAAAATTCTCAATTTCGTCTGAAAAATCCTCAATTTGATTTGGAAAATTCTCAATTTGACTTGGAAAACCTATATAATTATATTGGTTGAATGTTTCCAATAGGTCGGTACATGCGAATATCGTGATGAGATGGTTGCTCTTGGACAAATGATTCGGCAACGGATGTCTAGGTGTTGGTGTGAGCAGGAACCTGCTCAATGGGGACCTTCGAGGGTAGTGAATGTCAAGTGACAATGCAACTCTGCCCTTTTCATAATCCCGTGCCTACAGTGCAGTTTTGAAGGGAAATTCCGAGGTCAGGACGTGGATATCGACTGGCGGCGAGGGAAGGGCGTGTTTCCACCTGATAATCAAGGATGGCCCTCTCTGGGACGCTGTTACTTGTTGCGCTCCAAAACGGCATCCTGGGGAAAAGCGCAGCAGTGACAATGGAGGGACTCCACTGAGATTACTCGCCCTGGTTCCCACAATGGGGAAACCTTCTTCCAATGATGAATGGACCTAGGGAAAACCCTGTCACAATAGCAGGACCCCGAGTATTGTCCTGTGCTCTGGCACAATGACCCCTCCAGGGCTCCAAACAATCATCCGAAGGGCAATTATTGTAAAGTCAACCCTACAAATAAATCCTCTTTGATTGGAAAATTCTGGAATTGAAGAGGAGGGAGACACAGCTCGATATACAAGCCCTTTTCAATTGCATATCGGGGATCCCGAACCATTGTTGAAGGACTCTAAAAGGGGCAAAGTCACTCGACCCTTCTATAATTATAGCTTCTATTGCATTCCTGAAGTCGTTGGAACTCGGAAGCGCAATATCATCCCATCCTTAACCGCTGGAGCGAACATTTCGAGACAAATGAGCAGCCGAAGGTGAAAGGCTTCGTACCGAACCTCTGAATTTCGCTTGTCGTGATGAAACTGAGCTAAGCCATCAATATTATTCCAACCCCGGAATTTCAAGTCAATTGCAGGTTTGAAGATGATGACAGGTTTTCAAGGTATTTAAACACACTTCATAACTGTTACGTACTGGTACTTGTAAGGACCTCCAGCTTGTTTTTACCATTACCAATTTTCTGTTATATAGTATTGACACATTAAGTTAAACTTTTGACATATATATTTAAACTTTTGACAGATAAATTTAAACCTTCGACAAATAGATTTCAACTATTCACAGATAAATTTAATCTTTTGACAAATGGACTTCAACTTTGGACAAATAGATTTCAACTTCAAGCGGAACGAAAAAAGAAATAAGAAAATTAACCAAATCACAAAATTAACGAGTTCTGAAAACGAATTTCAATGAAGTGTACGTCCAGCTGCTGCGGATGGTAACGTTAAAAACATATCCATGACGTAATTGGAACAGTCATTTTGAGTAAAGGAGGCCACACTTTGCGACGGTATCTACTGGAAGGTCCTAAAACAGGTGAACTGAAAAAAGAATCTGAATCACTCATCACGGCTGTTTTGTGATGAACACGTCACTATTCAAAAAATACGAACACAGTGAGACCATGATTATGCCACCCATGCAGAAGAGATTCACAGCGAACGTTTGCCTATGCGACGAACGTAGGTGCCTTGAATAGCAAGAACGCAGCCCTGAAATCGCTGATATGTATAAATAGTTGAAATCTATTCGTCCAAAGTTGAAGTTCATTTGTCAAAAGATTAAATTTATCTGTCGATAGTTGAAATCTATTTTTCGAAAGTTGAAATCTATTTGTCGAAGGTTTAAATTTATCTGTCAAAAGTTTAAATATATTTGTCAAAAGTTTAACTTAATGTGTCAATACTATGATATACTATGAGAACCTCACAACTTTCGTTGTCCAGTCGTAGAATGCACAATCCACTCTTCCATTCTGTACTGATCCGTCTGTAAAGATGACCAGGCAATTGCGCCACTTATTCTGTACGTATAACGTAGAATTGCAAATTTGAATTACACCTACCTACTTACAAATATTACATTCGTTCATGTAGCATGATTTGGGCTTCTTCTAACCATACCGTCCCAAAATAAGTCCCGAGAGAGCGAGAAAACCATCCAAACACCCTCCTTTCGTCTCCTTGAAAAATCCGCCTCGGGGACCCTGGGAATGAGGCAGGTTCGTTAGAGGAGGCTCGTTTTCCGCCTCCGGGGACGGCGTGGGAGCTGCGGGTGTTGCTTTGGGAAGGACGACGTAGTACAGGGGATGCTGATTGAGGGGAGAACAGGATTAACATTCCCACCACGGACTCGTTTCCCCTACTGTTTCCCACTTGAGTGACTTCCTGTGAAACATACCTACACGTTGTTAATATAAAAGAATAAAAACCCAACTATCCTTGTAACGTTTTCGGAACCAAGGGGATGTGGAAAGTGTAGGAATAGGTTGTGGAGGGAATTTAAAAGAACGCATTTCGCCACCGTTTCCTGACAAACCCACCCTAGAAATCTCACAAAACTGTCAGTAGGTAATTTCATCTACCCTCTAAGTTCCACCTCAAACCGACGGTTATTCATCGAAATGTATTCGGTTATAAAAATCTACTATCAGCCAGACCCAAATTTGTTTCTAATAAAAATATCATTTCAGTGCCCAATTGTCCCTCTTCTTCCTAATCAAAAAATTCAAATATTTCCTACTTTTGGAATGGAGTAATAAAAAAGTTAACGAGTGGAAGACCCCGACAAATTTTTCGTAACTTCGACATTACGAGGAGTAAGGAAAATTATGAGTTGAAGTAAGTAGGTAATAAGGAGAAACTTTGGGAGTTTCCAAACTCCTGAGCCGCCTCTTCGTCGCTCTCAACTTGTCAACGGCAACTAAGTACAAATCTCGAACTGTCTAATCCATTTGATGGGATTGCCCAAAGTCCTTTTCAAACTTGAATATTTATATTTATACTTTAAAATTTATAATTATTTTGGCTGCTGTAGAAAAGATTGTAAATTCATATTTAGTGTGCAGTGTCCAGATGTACAGTTGTTATGTGAAGGTTGTTAAGGCAGGACAAATCGCATATGAGTTTCAGAGTGAAAAGACGAGTAGGTACGAGTATTTTAGCATATCTCCATGTATAACTCAATATCCCGAAATCCAAGTCATGCTTTCTTCATCCACGTGAAGCGATACCAACTCGTACCATCTGAGCTGTTACAGCATAACGCTATTTCGTTAATAATTGTCCTCCTCGAAAATGATAAATACTTTTGTATCGAAATGTCTACTTTAAAACGACATAAATTGGAGCATTATTTGAACATAAATTATCATGTCAGGATGGATATAATTATAATAATTTCACATTCGTTATAAGGTCCGAAAATTTCATAAATTATTTATTGTAAAAAATTATAACAACTGAATTCTT
Organism: Stenodema calcarata; assembly: GCA_963920205.1. NCBI lineage: Eukaryota > Metazoa > Arthropoda > Insecta > Hemiptera > Miridae > Stenodema > Stenodema calcarata. The sequence continues at coordinate 11,178,345 of OY986061.1, read as the reverse complement.
ATAATTCGAATGCACCTACGCAAACCCTCCAGGTGACTCTGTGGGAATTTGGCAGTCGTACCTTCGGGCCTTTTCGAACTCTTCCGTTTGATTTTGGCCATGTCACGTTGCTCGGCAAGACCGCAATTAGTTGGAGCAAAAATGACCAAGCAACCTCCATCAAACACTTCTCCTTGCCCTTCTTTCACTCTCGAGATAATTGATAGTTTGACTCATTAAAAACCCTTGCGAGCTATCAATCTCAGGGCGCGAGAAAGCGGGAGTCTCCCTAAAAACCTTTTCAAACGGGAAAAGATCAGAGACCTCTCCCACCTCGCATTTAATTAAAACATGGCCAACGATCATCAGTCAAGCATTCACCTTTTCTTTCTCACAATTTTTCTCAACGCTCAAGGAGACGAGGGGGAAAGGGAGATTTTCGCGGGGAAAAAGTGTTGGAACCTTCCTTCACAGAAGTTGGGGAAAAGCGCTTCTTCTGGGGAAGGGAGATATTAATCTTCTGGAGATTTATTAAGAGTTTTCTGTCACCGAAGCCCGCCCGCTCCTGTCACTATGGAAATCTTTCATCTTTCCTGTCCTGCGGAAACGCCCCCTCTACTGCATCTTACCCGGAGACCGTCTTATTACCTCCGAGGTGCGACGGGAATGGTTGGAAGGAGAAAAAATGTTAATGATGGATATTTACGGGTACACGGAGCTGTCTGAAACAAGACAAATGGCCCTTCATCCCCTTATTTTCAGGTCCTCCATTTTCGGCCCATTTTGCGGCGTAATTAGCTGACTTTTTGCCCGTTCTTATCACGTCTGGAGGTGGTGGAAGGCGGACGCTTGGAAAATCGACGGAGGCTTGGCGGCTCAATTTCCTTCGCTCATAGCTCCGCGCTGCTTGACATATTAATGAGTCGCCATCAAAGAAGATTTTCGTTCTGTGCGAGCATCCTTTATCACCTGTGCAGCATGTCCATCAGGTATATGATATCATATGGTGCTACAATCAAAAATACATTACGCCCGACCACACACCTACTTCCCAATATTCTACCACCTCATCCGGGATCCGACCATCAGCAACCGAAATCGTATCGAGAGTAATTTAAGTATTTAGATTCCTTCCTGGAACCTTCTCCAAGGGGGTTTCAGGTGGAAATCAATACCTACTAATTTAGACTCCCTCAGGATTTATTTATTTATTTTATGTTATTATTACTATTATTTTTGAGTGGTTATTTACCCAGCTGCGTTTATTACCCTAGTTCAGGGAAGTACTGCAATCATTCCCAGGCTACGCCGGGATAATGCTTGGTGGGAGCAGGGGCGTCGCCTTCTGGGAAAGAGAAAAATAGGAATTTCCTTGCCACGAGTTGGTACGGTTGGGAAATCAGTGATAGAAAAAAAAATGTTTTTAAATTAAATAAAATTAAAATATTTGCGCAAATCCATCAAAGATTGAAATTTGTTTGAATTGGACAAATAAACTTTGTCTCTTAAACTTACATTTAACTTTGATTAAACGCCTTAGGCTAAACACACCTTATTTTAAGAAATCAATTAGCGGTATATTTTGTTTGGAAGAAATTTTGTTCCTTATAGGACGTATGTTGGCTATCCTGATCCTGTCCTGTGTTGATGATTCGTCTGCGAGAGCGAAACTTCCAGTTTGAAAGTGCAACCGATGTAGCTCTTCATTTGAATTATGTTGATTGTTTACAAGAAATTCAAGAATATTTTACACGTAATTCAAAAACGTCCAAAATGTTTTAAATAGCGGAGAAATTGATTTCTTAAAATAAAAAATAGTTGGGAAATATATTATAAGCGGTTGGGAAAATTGAGGTTTCTCCCGCCCTGGAATTTTACTGAGCAACGCCACTGGGTGGGAGTTACACTAATTTGAAAACTGATAAACAGGGTAACCACATCAGTTACTGCTGTACGTTCATTTCGATTCTGTCGAAATTCAAAAAACTCTGCAAATTCTTGACACAACGGTTCATTATCTTCTTTGTACAGATCACCCTTCTGTCTAGATCACTAGGTCTAAATGTCTAGATCCTAAATGTTAGATTAATTATTATTATCAATTATCACTCATTATTAACAATTTTATCAAGTACCTAGTGAAAATTATTATAATTTATTGTTAAATACGAATGATTAATACCTAACAATAAATTATAATAATTTTCACTAGGTACTTGATAAAATTGTTAATAATGAGTGATAATTGATAATAATAATTAATCTAGAATAATAATAATATATAATATAGAAAAATTATTTTTCTATAAAAGAAGTACCTACCAACAAACATTCGAAATTACCTTCATTTCCGTAGCACGAAACGCACCTCAGAACAACAAACTCGACATCACTTAAGCCATATGATGTTCCAAAGAGCTTGTTAGTATGAAAATGGACCTGTATTTCAACAGTTTGAGTCACGATCGTGTTGTGAGGCACAATCTTTGAGCCGTCATTGTGAACGAACGGCTGGTCGTACAAAGCTGCGGATGGTCTTAAAAAATTCTACGGAACAAACTCTATCTAAATATGAAATAAAAAACATACCGTTTGATGGGAATTTTCCGAGATATGAAATTTTCAAAATTTCAAAATTCGTTTTGAACCCCTTCCCCTTGACCTAGGGTTATGAAAAGTTTCGAGGACCATTGTGGGGTTGGTCGAAACCCATAAAAAAAATTTCGTAATTTTAACTCAACGCTAACTGGGCAAAGTGGCGCGGACGGCGTACGGCGGACGGCGGACGGCGGACGGCGTACGGCGTACGGCGGACGGACGGATTTTTTTTAATTCGATTTTCTGAATCTACGTATCTTGAAACGTAAACCAACAAATTTTGAGGGGGGGTTAAAAAAATTTTTTCTTTGGGCGATTCCAATGGTTCATTATCGAAGATAATAAACCAAAAATAGATTTTGAGATTCGGAGACATGCACAAGATTATTGGGAAAATAGAAACAGTGGTTTGACATGTTCAGAACTGTGACCCTTCAAACATGTCTGTGAGAGAATGGCAAATCGAAGTAACAATGCAGGACTGGACACAGGCAACGGTTTCTATCCGACTGTTCTCAAACGTTAGATAGATGTTGTTGATCCGGTCGTATTATTCCCGAAACTGTACAAAAAACAACGTTCGAACAATATAAATATAATTCATTACAAAAGAAATCGAAAGAGTTGGAAAGTTTGACGTTTAGCGAAACTATAGGAGGAGAAAAAATTCTGGAGGAAGAAGTAACATCAATCTGGACGGAAGCCAACAGTGAACGTATGGTAGAAGAATTTTTGTTGGGTGTGACGGCAGGGAGTGAGCGGGTTGGCGTCTTTTAAAAGGAACCTATTTCAAGAACCCAGTTGAAGATCTTTTCTCTCGGCAAGACAGTTTATCCTTCCCTCCTCCCAATTCCTTAGGGTCAAAACAGAGAGGGTGAGCAATTTGAGAAGTTTTTATTGTGTTTTTGCAGGGGGAAAAACTTTGCAAAAGGCGCGATAGGTCGGAGGAAGAACTCTGGCTTTTGTTCGGCTTATTGTCCAAAATGCGCTTACACAGAAAAAAAAAAAAAAAAAACTTGATAAAAGACGCCCATAATATCTTATATGTTATTTCGACCGGTTCGTCCGTTCGTATTTTGACGATCGCTGAGTCAATTTTTGAAATGTCTCAATAATGAACTTCGCCGTTCGTATCAAAACAATACTTCTACTCTTTCTTGCATGCCAATTGTTCCTTGACTTTAGAAAGTTACTGCTGGGTCAGTTGTTCGACCGATTTTTAAACAGATTTACAGATTGATCAGCAACAACTGATTGATCTCCTTCGTCTTCCAAAAGCCTAAAATCCTCATGTGTACAAGAGAGCGAACCACCTTCCCAGTATTTACACTGCATTTGTATCTCAGTACATCCGGTACAAAAACTGGAGAATAGACACAACTCTCTCAAATTTCTCGTTTGTCGACCGCTCACTCGAGCTTTAGCTCACTGTTTATCATAAAAATATTTCAGCAAATCAGTGTCATTCCGAAGGCTCCAAGCTAATTGCCACGCGCCTTCAAGGGACTGCGCTGAGTCTGGGGTGCAAAAACAATTAGCAGCCTCCTGACAGAACCTGGAGCCAACCGTTCCGTTTCCGCTCATTATGCGATATCACATTATCGCGGAATTTATGGGGCAACCCCCATCCGAACAAGCTCAGTTTCTGGCCAGAACACTGTAAACACATACCTCGCCCGAGTCAAACCTTCCCCTGCTCTGCGGTGTCATTTGCTAAATGTTCGGAGCAATTAACGTTCGCGGGGCGGAGGCGGGAAGAGACCATTAGCGCAGAATGTGAGACGGTCTCTGAGATATCACTTTAACCGCCCCCTTCCAGGTTTTCGACGCTAGAGGTATCTGTATTTGTATCACGACCAAATATCAAACTTCATGAGCCATTCCTCACATAATGTACCTGTACTGTTTATTGACATATTTTAGGGTTGTTTTTCGAATCAACCCAAAAGATTTTTTTTTTTTTAATTTTTAATAAGTCAAAAAGATCGGAAATAAAGACCAGCAACAAAAAAAGTCATATTTTGCCAAACGTTGCTTCAGCTACTTTCATCATCATGGCCTGTATGACACATAACATGAAACATTGGAATGCAAGTAAAAATCAGCTGTAAGCCTGTAACTGCTTTCCTCTAGTCTATAATACATATTATGTACTGAAAATGTGCTGTTTTATAGTATTACCGGTAAAAATTTACCTATGTGAAATGCAATGAAAAAGGACTTTATTCCGTATACATACAAATGATAGAAACGAAAAACAGAAACATAAAATAGGAACAATTTTTTTGGTACGACGCAGTGCACAATGGCGATAATACAAACTGGAACCTCCCACTTCATAGAACTACGTTCCGTGCTGAGTGGTGGAGTCGTTTAAAGCCTAAGGTTTCACAAAAGTATCTTGCGGTCTCCAAATTGCATATTACTTACATGCTATGTGCACTTATAAATGTAGATGTGAGAGATACAGTAGATATGAACATGATATATTATAGTTATAAAGGATAGACGTACAGACTTGAAAATAAATTTTCCGATTCCAGGTAACCCCTTTTTACTATAAAGGTAAATACAGATTGCCTTAGATACTAAGTGCCTTAGTACGAATGGTAGACTACAATATAAATAATATATATTTTTTTTTAAATGTTTGGCAACGAGACCACAAGAAGGAACTTGAGGAACTAAATAATTAAGGAATCGCCTGTAAACTAAACCCCACGACCCGAAAATATTTCTTGGATTTTGAAATATGATGTTCCACAAGACAGTATCGATGTTGATCATTACTATTTCATCACACATGGCTCGGTGACTCGAAACTTGCTACCTTGTAATATACGGTCAGATTTTAGCACCGCCCAAACCTCACCCTCAAAAACCGCTACAGCAGTCTTCAGATCGCCAGGAAAACAACCGTAAATCCGCCAGTGCCAAGAGGGCGTTCTTGGCTCAGCTCCTTCTCCCTTCCCTTTTCATGGGGGCTCTCCAAAATTTACGGAACGTTTGCTTTAGAACCAAAGGGAAAGGAGGTAGTTCACAACAATAGAAACGGAATCCTAGAAAACACGATAAATTTTGGAGAAGTGGTACAACTGTTTTGCAATGCTATAATAAATATGGGTCTGCCCCCTCCCGCTCCCCTTCGGTCTGCCCTTATTTTCTCGAAAAGCAACCCGAAGGACGTACTATCACATTCGAAGGGAAGGCAAATACAGTGATTCGAGCGTGGGGGCGTATATTGCGTTCTCGCAAACAACACTCCTCCAGTTGCGTATTTATTGGTCGAAATAAACCTGAACAAACAGATATTTTATTCTTAATGGACGAGGGGCCGGTCACCTATCCGAGTTCGGAGTCATTGTAGATAATGGTTATTGGGAGCGAATCGAAGTGAACAATCGGAAAACGAATCTCTTCCCCGAGGCTATGGTCACGGATGGGACTGAGATTATTCGAAATGACCATCCACAAATTACTTGTAGTCATTAGGATAATACAATGTATAGAATATTTTTCCAAACATAAATGATAAGGCAAAGCAAAGCAATAAACTAAACCAATTTTCTTAATACCTACCATTTATTGGTAAATACTACGGAGTACATTTTCCACAGCTGATCTACCCTGATCAATGATCAATTTGATTGCACTTATTTTAAATGTTTGAATGCTTAAATTGCCGAAACGGCTGAGGTCAATTGGGAGTTTATTTATTAATATTCTTATAATGTAGTATGAGCGTTTGGTTGAGGACATGAGATTGAAGCTGGGAGTAGGGACTGAGTGGTAGCTGATGGCTCGGGTTGAATTTCGAATTTTGAAAAGGTTGAATAAAGTAGTTGATGAAACATTTGATGAGTTGGTGAACAGTGAAACATTTTTGTGATAAAAAGCAAACAAGATTTTATATAAGTATAGCTGTCGGACAATCATACCTCTGAACTCTTTGTACGATAGTGCTGCTTTTACAATTCAGTTTTTAGTAGTGGTGAGGGGTTGTAGTATACCTATCAATTGAGCGAAGCCCCAAACAACTATGCCGTATGTTAAAATTTACTGGCACAAAGCGTAGTATTTACTGGCACAAAGCGTAGGACAGAAGTACCCTACCCCGTTTTGGGTGGGTACATTTGTCCTAGGACAGAACTACCCAGTGTAGGTGGGTACTTTTGTCCTAGGACAGAAGTACCCTACCCCGTTTTGGGTGGGTACATTTGTCCTAGGACAGAACTACCCAGTGTAGGTGGGTACTTTTGTCCTAGGACAGAAGTACCCTACCCCGTTTTGGGTGGTTACATTTGTCCTAGGACAGAACTACCCAGTGTAGGTGGGTACTTTTGTCCTAGGACAGAAGTACCCTACCCCGTTTTGGGTGGGTACATTTGTCCTAGGACAGAACTACCCAGTGTAGGGGGGTACTTTTGTCCTAGGCCAGAAGTACCCTACCCCATTTTAGGTGGGTACATTTGTCCTAGGACAGAAGTACCCTACCCCGTTTTGGGTGGGTACATTTGTCCTAGGACAGAACTACCCAGTGTAGGTGGGTACTTTTGTCCTAGGCCAGAAGTACCCTACCCCATTTTAGGAGGGTACATTTGTCCTAGGACCGAACTACCCAGTGTAGGTGGGTACTTTTGTCCTAGGCCAGAAGTACCCTACCCCATTTTAGGTGGGTACATTTGTCCTAGGACAGAACTACCCAGTGTAGGTGGGTACTTTTGTCCTAGGCCAGAAGTACCCTACCCCGTTTTGGGTGGGTACATTTGGCCTAGGACAGAAATACCCTGGGTAGGTGGGTACATTTGTCCGCTGACACCGGACCAACAGTTTTCCTAATTTTATTAAACATGCAAATACATTTCCTCACTCGAAGAACAAGTTTTTCCAAATGGACGTTTCAACGAAGATTTTCGTCAAAAATAAGACCCAAGTATTTTTGATATGTTGCCCGTGTCAATTCTGGACAGAAACACTGAAGAGTGTAGTTTGAGTGGTTGAGGGGGTAAGTCGTTACTGTAATTAATTAGCATGTAGGTAATTTTCAGTGGGTTTAAAGTTAATACGTTGGCTGTATACTCCATGTATACAAACTTATAAGGACCGCATCTTCAGCGAAAAGGTAGAGACGACCCCTTAATTTAAGCTCTAGAACAGGAGGAACAATACAGGACCCAAATTACTTCCCTGAATCACCCCAAATTCATTAGTAAGAGCGAAGTTTCCAAAAATATTATTGACGGAGATAATTTGTTCTCTATTGCACAGATAAGATCTGAACCACTCGAGGTCTAGGCCAACAATTCCATAAGACTCAAGGCATTATAGCAGTTTGGTTCTATTAGTAGAGTCGAAACATTCGCAAACATACCTATATTGGCAGGGCTTCTAGATAATTCACATTTTTGATTTACTGAAAACATATTCACTGTAAAACGGTACGTTTGAAGAATTCGACATCGGGTCCATGGATCCCACTGAAAAGTTGAAAAATTAGTTTCCTACAAACCACAATTGTATATTAATATGGATTGGGGTTCATACATGAAGAACCAGGCTATATTCTTGGTGTGGTTGGGTATTGCATGGTGTAAAGTAGAGGGAGTTGACAGCTCATTCTTGATATCGAGGATTGGATGGTGCTGTACAAATGAGGTTCCACGAACTAGGTCATGAACCAGTCTATGTATTAATATTTTATTGAGAAGTTCTGATCTCATTTACCCAGTTTGATCCAATCCCTTCTGTTTCAAGCTTCAGCTGCGTTTAGGATTGTGATGAAGGAGGGAAGGGTTTATAGTTTCTCCAACCCTATCACCAATCCCCTTTCAGTTCCTTATACATCTCTGCCCGCTTTATACCGTGTTAACTGAGACCCCCTTTACAAACAGAGCACCTCTTCTAATGCATATTAGTGTCTCAGGGATGTGAGAGTCTACGCCAGGGTGACAGATACCAACCCCACTTGCCATACCGCCTACTTAGAAAGCTGGGGTATAGCATTCCACCACTGACAATCTGTCGCTCCTGTTTGCCTTCCGCGCGAACCCAAGTGTCATTTTACACTCGACTCAACCGTCTCATCAAATATTAACCCTGGAGCGTCTGAGAAGGGACGGTTATGAACACGGGATATACGCGCCTGACACTAAGTTAATATCAGGTGGTTCTGATACTCCCGGTCCTGTTCTCCGAGTGTGGGAGTATTATTAAAACGTCATATCGTATGTAGCGCGGCGCTGCCGCAAAGCTTGAATGTGTCATCGCGACTTGATGCCGTCCCATCGTTTTGCATAATATATGAAATTTGACGCTATTTCTTCCACCTTGGCATGCAACAAGCGCCCACAAATATACCCACTGAACAGGTTTGTTGAAAGGTACAACTCCTAATCAACATTCATCTGTTCAACTGACTTCCAGAATTCCAGAATTCATTTCAGGACGGCTTCTTATATCCAATGATTCAATCTTCTCTGATAAAATAGCAATGCTCCCGTAGTTGTCTATAAATACGAAATGTTATGTTCATTCCAATTTTATACCATTAGGTTATTAAGCTAATACTAAGAGGAGAGGGGAGTGTTGTGTTTAGGTTCAAGTCCCATGTGATTTGGTTCTGCAACCAGTGAAAAAACTGCGGAAGCACAAACATTAACATGGCAGGTGAGCGGTTGGTGGAACTGTGGATAAGAAGCAAGGTACCTCTGCACCCGTGGCTGTAAGGTACCTTCATTTCGTGATGATGACCGCCCTTTCAGCTAAGCCATTTGTCTCTGGATGACAAGGGGTTGACGTGACGTGTTTGATATTACGACTGGAACAGAATTCTTCAAATTCTTTAGATGTAAACTATGGCTCATTTTCAGATAACTCTGGGAAGGCCAAACCTACCAAATATCTCCTCCGATGCTACTATGGTTTTAACAGCGGTATGCAGTTTCATGGTCACGATCTACTCCCACTTGCTAGTCACATCCACAACTAAGAGCCTTATGGCCTTCAAATGCTTCTGCGAAATCTATATGAATGCGAGACCACACTTCTGCGGGTATTTTCCACGAATATACTGGTGATTCAAGGTCCCAGGGTCTATTTCGTTGGCAGACAGTACATGCTTTTAGGAATTCCTTGATGTGTCTATCCATTTCTGGCCACCGAAGATGCAACCTGGCGACAGACCTCATCGCATATGAAAATGTTCATCACCTCATCTTGCAACGAGGTAGGGATCACTAACCGTCCATCCCAAAGTAATTGTCAGACCACACAGCACGTTGTCGATTTTGGGTTACAGCCCTAAAGATGGCTTAATAAAGATGTCTCGAGACAGCGTTCCTTCTTCCTTCTCACTGAACCTCCTACAACCCTCCAAATAAAAAAACGGTCATAACCCAAGGAGAAAATGAACAATAGGTACGTTAAAAAATTATTTTCAATGCAATCTCAGCTGTGGTAGGCCCTGCGCATGGGCATAAATGAAACTCTGAATGTCCAACAAACAACAGTCCAATTTTCGTTCAATAGGCCGATTTTGGAGGCAGTGACTTTGCCTCAGGGATACAACATTTCTACAGTATTGTAGAAGATAGACAATGACTTCATGCGGGTTGGTGGCTTTGCTCCTTACAAGATGTGTCAACCTCAGCGTGTAGAGTTCTTTATGAATCCCGAATCGGATTATCTGATTGAAAGCGGTTAATTTGTGTCTTAGATAAACCGTTGCTATAGCCTTTTAGCTCTTCGATTGAACCATTGTGGGACAGATAGGGGTGAAAGGATTAAACGCAGTGGAAGGTGCTAAACCGAAGGTGAGACTCGAGGACCGAGGGCCTCCTTTGTCACACTATTTCTCGCCCCCAGCCGCCTCCCTTATCCGCCCCTTAGGTGATCAACACCACCTGCCCTCACTTCCTCCACCAGATCCTCGGGTTTATTTATGACGCAGACATTAAGGTGCTCTTGCCACAGGCTTCTTTGATTGTCTTCCCCGGACCAATGGAAACCCTTCTCTTCTTTCTCCGCCCTGGAGGGTGCCACTTCCTTTTTTCTCCTCTGGAAGGACTCAGTATCCGATGAACCTGTGGGGAATTAGTGCCTGTTTTATGGGCCGTCCCTCGCCTTCTCTGCACACCATACGTCACTCCGTTCCCTTCTCCCTCCGATCAAGGCGATACATTTAGCAATTTATCCCTCGGGACTATTATTCCGGGGATTGCCACTTTCCAGGGCCTAAGCCGTAAATTTGCAGCTTCGTGCCACTTTAATAGCACACAGCTTGACTGCGATACATCTTCAGGAGTATTTAGTAGGTATATACCAGAGTGCGTTCTGTGAGGAAATGTTCATGTCGTGGAAATAGTTCAATATTCACTATATGGTCAACGATAATCGTTTATAAGTAAATTGATCATTGCGAATTTGGAAACTAACCAGTTTCATCTTTATAGGTCCATCTGGTATTCGTCTTTACTCCCGGTTGCAAATACGCCCTGTTGAACGCTCAAAGCTCATAAAATTAATGAAATCACGAATAACCAATCAATAATTTTGAATTTATTCATAATATGAATAAATTCAAAATAATTGATTGGTTAAAATATATTATATTGGCATTTTCAATCATGACCAAATTAATATGTTGATGGGAAATCAAATTTATAGAAAAACAGTTATGCAGCAAGGCTACAAGAGCGAATTTTTTAAGAAATAACTGGTTTTATTTAAAATGATTTCCATGAAGAACATCTCAAGTATCAACCACGTTTCTTCTTCTTCAAAGTGCTCCAGTTTGAGAAGGGGATAAGATATCGCAATTCTGACTTCACCATCGTGCTCAGCGTAGAAGAAACCTTCAAAATGATGGGTCACTTGTCAGACTGTTTCATTATGGGAATTTATGGGTAATTGCCCCCCCTCCCCCCTCCCTAAAACTCCCCAAAACCCCCCTTTGAGAGGCCGGATTTCGCCGATCTACGAACTCAGCCTTTCGATTGCCAGGACGGATTTTTCCTGCAAATTTGAACATTTTATCTCAATTCTATCGACAGTTTTCGTCCGGAGTTACACACACATAAACACATAAATATACATGTATAGTAACTTTTTGTGGATTTTGGTGGTTTTTAGTGGATTTCGGATGTTCCGAACCGGATTTGGAACATCCGGTATTTTGGTATAAAATGTTTTCGGAAATTCAAGTTTTAACAATTTTGGACCGAGAACAATAGCTTCATTTTCTTCGAAAATTCGCTAATAATCACTCGAACTGTAGGTGTCGCTTATGTCTCAATCAGCTCAATCAGCTGCGGGTTTTATTCCAAATAACAGCCCAATCCTGTGGTATTCCGCTCCTACTGATCTGACCAGCTACACCTTCAAGTACTGCGGGAGTTATAGCCACAGTCCCATGAACGGAAAACGGTCTGGTGCTAGGAAGAGAATAATATTATGTAGGTACATCATAAATTTATGATGTAAAGATATTTGTATCTTGGATCTCCTAGGATCTTCTTGATCTTGAGTAGGTATGTGAGTGACAAAGTGTACTTTCATGCATGAATGCAGTGGGTGTTAATACGTGAGTATGTCATTTGTTGAGACCACACGTAGGCAATTTTTTCATGGGTTTAGAAACTCAAGCCTAGAAACTATTTTCTATTCCTTTCTGGGCATTCGCTACTTTCTGTGTTGTTCGCTAAACCTCTAAAATGAAAGGTGATCAAAATCAATAGTGAAAGAACGCGTATCAACTGAGTTTCAACGAATTGGCTCTTGGGGGGCGTCCCTTAAACCGCTGACTGCATCATAAATCGACCCATTAAAATATTCCGCGCAAAATAACGCACCGAACGGATATTTCCGCACGAACGAACGCATCGAGAACCCCTTTCCACCAATTAGCCCGAAAAAAGACAAAAGGGCCACCCGACGAACCGCGCTTTCGCCGCATAATGCCGGGAAAAATGCCAAATAATTTCCCAAAAAATGATCAAGCTCTAAATTAGATTTCCATGGCTCGAAGGGAAAATGGGGAAAATTTACGACGTCCCGGGAAATCGGTTGATGGCTATTAAAAAGCGCGGGGTACTTTTCAAAAGCATTTCCCGAGGACTTCTACCCCTATCCACTCTGTTCCCGCTATTATTGTTCTTTGGCGCTGCCAAAAAAGGAATCAACATAATTTAGTGCCGATGTCTGGTTTTAATAAAAAGACAAAAAAAGTACCCCGAGCATCCCGTTTTGGCTGAATGCTATAATTCAATTGTTGTTCGGGGAGAAAATTCTCAACCGTTGCGCCTACGCCCCACTGCCGTTCTAACGTCGCCGATATATTTTTCAGGGATCGGTTTTCACGCCTCCTGGGTCTATCCAGTTCAGGAAATGAACTGACTTCGAGAGAAAAGCAGTGGCAACTGTCTTTTGAATTATTTGAAGCCAAATGAAGCGTGGAAGTTGGGGGAGAGTATAATCAAAGTTGCTTCTTTCCCCCTTCGTTCCTCTCTATCTTTTTCAATATCTCTCATCGTTTCAAGGGAGAATTGACAATCTGAATGCAGTGTAGTTGATAATGCAGTTCAATTTAAAGACAATCTAGTGCTCCTTCAAAAACTTGAACCCTCTTGACTTCCAACGGTAGATTCTCAACGCGGAAAATAAATTATTATTTCTCTTTCTCAAGTGTTTTCAGACCATGTTTAAATACTTAACTCGCTAATGCATTTCACCGCATTTGCCTCATAATGGGTTTCTCGCATTGAAACTAGTTGCAGAAAAACAATAACTGGATCTAACTCGTTCGTACTGTTGTTACGATACTGTTGTAATTATCCGAGTATATGCGAGTAGGTTGAAGGCATCAGAACATTTACACAAACGTAGCGTATGTTAACAAGGCAGCGTTCCACATCGGTGTTTTCACTAATTCGCGTATCTGCTCAAGAAATGGGTCAGATCCATTTCAGCATATTTGACGACTAAATTTTGCAACACCTAATGTGACTGTGACAGTATCCGTGTCATCTAAATCACCACCCATTAGGAAGCTGCGATGTAACGCATTACAATTAGTGAGTAAAACATTACTTACAATGCTCGATCATATCAAATTTTGACACAAACTTGGGGTTGTACATTTCCAAACAATAAAATATATTATGTAAGGGTGACTTTGCTTGAGCCAAACTTATGTCTGCCAGGAGTAAAAAATCTGAGTATGCAGAAATAAATTACGTATTTCTCCAATAACCAATTCATTTCGTTCCTCGACGGAACTAAGTAGCCATTTCACTCACAGCAGAATCCGATAACCCTAGTCCCCCCAGAAGTCGTGCACACCCGTCAATCATTGGGTATGCTATGGCTCATCGGGTCCCAGACATTGGGACGTTCAATCAGTTTCTTTTGTTGCCGAAACCCCTGCGTCGACGTAAACAGAATAAAGATTATGCTTGGACTCCTGCCCGCGCTCTGCGTTATTGTCGAGAAACCTCCTTCCCGGGTTTCAGCCCCTGCGGTCATCCCCTATTTCCTGGACCGGAGACTCGGACGGACTCCGTTCGGATATCTGGAACGATAGGGAAAGGCACGCCAGAACGGGATTACATCCCATTTCACCCCGGGACGTAGTATTTCTTATCAGACTCGCCGTTTTCCCTTCAGCAATGACAATCTCCCAGGGCGGTCCGAGCCTCTGGGATGGTTTCTACGTTAAATTGAAAGAAAATAATATATGTGGTGTCCGTTTGTTGTGTATGCCTTTCCTCGGGCCATAAAGAACTGTTTTTGCATGCAAGGGCTCCACGGGCTGGGGTGATGCGGGGTTTTAATCTCGAAGGGTGGGATTCCCTTTTCAGAATGGTTACCCTCCCGGTTTTTACTGTCCTTCCAACTCCTCCAGTAATTTATAGCCCTATTTGTATAGCAGACATAGTTTAGTGCCCATGTTTATTTTTAATAAAAACAAAAATACAAGGCTAGAATGTTGTTTCGTTTCGGCGATAATTAAATTGTTTGTTCTTCATGCCACATCCCACTTTCAATCTTTCTACCCCTGTACAATAACAAGATTCTCTTCCAGTATGAATCTTCCTTCCATAACTACTAAACATCTACATTTCTAAGTTGTCCAATAGTCTCTACTTAGTCCACAAAGTGCCCCGTATCTATTTCATTAGGTGTCCAACTGCTCCTCTTCATACGTCTTCCTCAAATGGCAGATGTCTAATTGTTTTCATATTTATACAGTGTGTAGTTATAATCGCCGATGGACGGTCTCAAGAAAATTAATAATAACATTTACTAGTACAATTTAATTTATTATAAGGGTCATTCCTCCCAGAAAGCAACATTTTCAGATCTCAATCTTGAAAAAATAAAAATGCTCCAAACTGTTTGGCAAAGAATAGTTAGACACAGGTAACCTTAAGTAATGATTATTCGTGACTATCCACTCACGAATACTTACTATTTTGAAGAAAAAAATAAGAATGCAAGGTAGGTAACATTAATTTTAGAATCACATCTTCGATACGAAGAGTCCAATTCAGTCAAGTAGGTGGTCTAGTTTCAATAGTATAGTATGACTAATTAATACAGGAGATCATCGTAGTAGGGATTTTAGTAATTAATTCGTTATTATTATTATTGTCTTTACTGTCATCCTCGTCATTCTCTGTCCTTCTATGAAACAGGGGTGGACGGAGAATGACGGGAACAAATGGATATTCCTGTATATCTTCACGTAACTTCAACAAATTCTCTATTGATTGGAGTGAAATTTAAACTATTCCACGTCCACGTTCACACCAAAACGAAGAATAAAATTTGTTTCCAACTCTTACCGTGAAATCACCGACGGGAGAATGACGGAGGGTGATTGGACAGCCACGTCCAAGACGAGAAAATAACACGCTGACGCTTTGAAAAGAACTGCCGGCCAGTCTTCTGAACAGCTGAGATGCGCGGAAATCGAATGGTGGGAGAAAATTAGCGGGGAAAAACAGCTGCGTCCGCCAAAATTCAAGATACACGTTGGACATGGTGACACGTGCAACAGCTCCGGACAAACATATTCTCCTCTTGATTTTCGAAGGAAATGAACTAGAAATTATGAGAACCCGTTAGGAAGAATCTCAAAAGGTTGACCAAGGTATAGTCTTGGATAGGTCAAGCTTGGACACGGACGGAGAATGACGAATTGACTATTTTTTCTATTGAATGAACTCATTAATCGTAAAAATGAGAAAAGTGGTTCTAGATAAAGTCAAATACAATAATTTTAAAAAAAACTCGAAAAATTATGATGCGGGTTGGAAAACGCTCCAAACACCAAAATCTCGCTTTCTGGGAGCCCCTAAAATAGCCCATAAAAGAAATGCTTAATTTAATTAAGCTCCTATCCAAATTGTGATGAACTTGTCTCTCCACTGTGGGAATCGTGGTTATTCATGTTTCATCTCGGCTTTATGCTATTCGATGAGTGTATGAAGGGCTTATAGAGTATATGGGGATTTGTAGGACTACTGGAGTGTCAAACATTTTAAAGCAGAGGGAAGTAAGAAGATAAAAAGCGATGCGGTTTAATTTCAGTAATACCCAATACCTCCAAGTTTCCAGTGAAAACTTCGACGTTGATTGGAATCCAGTTGAACGTCATCAGTCCTCAGCTTGGGTGAAATGACGACTAGACTCCAGGGATTGGGCACCTACCGCAATCGGTTTTGGCTCCATCAGGATTTCATAGGGATTTATTGAGATGGGATTTGCGGGCGACCCTTCGACAAAAAGGTTTTCCAGCCTCCCCCGAAATTGGGAGAGGATGTTTCCCGGGGAGGGCCAGGGATTTGAAACGATTTGTTTGGAAGAGGATGGAAAGTTCGCTCCCCGTTCTGCCGTAACAGCGGAAGTGCATTAGAGTAAAACACATGGGAACCGTCGCAGGTTGCAATTGCCGATAACCGCAGGCGGGTCACACGAAACTTTGCAACTCGCGTCAACAGATGGCCGAAGAGTTGAGCGTGTAAGTGGAAAAAATCGATTGAGCGTAATTGAAAACAAGTTCGTTTTATCAATTCACATACTTGTTCTTCTTGCACAAACATAAAATTCTACAGGCACATATCGAATCGTTATTTCAGTCCTTTCGATATTAAGAGAACTCGTGATTGTATTTTAGCTTTTTATGCAAACATAGACCAGAACGGGTTAGCAAAATTCAAGTTTTCAATAGGAACACTCGTAGCTTTGCCTTGAAATGTGAGATTAGGCTCCCATTAGGGACCACCCTAACTACCGCTACAAGTTTTCAAATACTTGGGAATGACGCTAGATGCCAAATTACGGTGGAATGCACATGTTAAGAAAAAGAGCGAGGAATTACGTCTCAAATCCAGGAAATTATACTGGCTTATGGGACGTCACTCAGTTTTGCCAGCTGAGAGCGAACTTATGTTCTATAAACACGTCCTCAAGCCTGTATGGACTTATGGGTGTTAGCTCTGGGGTGCAGCCAAAAGTAACGTAGAAATCATAAAAAATGCCAGAACAAAGTGCTCAGGAACGTCGTCAATGCTCTCTGTGCATCCGCAATGATAACATCCACCGAGATCTTGGAGTGGAAATGGTTCATGCCGAAATAAGACGATCTGCTACAGCCCATCGGCAGAGGCTTCAAAGGCAGTCAATGAAGAGGCCGACGTTGATCGCCTAGAAGACTGAAAAGGATCAAGCCTTATGACTTAGTGTAGTAAATTGTGATGAAAAGAGACACCACGTTACCATTATTCCAACATAACTGCTCTCGTTCGCAAGTTTTGTAAATTAGACATGTACGTTTAGGAGATAAAAATCACTCATTAGCTGAAATTATTTTCAATTAAAAAAAAGTTTTAAACACAACACAGCAGTTTTATTCAAGATTCATTTAATTTCTACAAGAAAAGTTGAATTCAGGCACTAACCATGGAGGAATTTTGAGAATTCTTAGAATTCCTGAACAAAACCCACATAAAGCACGACAGGTATTTCCTAAACATTGGTAGATATCAGATCAGTAGTAAGAAAGCAAAGGTAGTGGACATTCAACAATTTTTGCTTGGAGAACGGTTTCCGATCGGAATCGGAGTTGAAAAGAGGGGGACTCCTCCCCCAGGTTCGAGTAGCTTTAACGAAATTGTTTCAATTAGCTCGACGAAAACTTATAAATCCCCTTTGACGCACCGTACAAGGATAACGAGTTAATAAGGAAGAAGGAGCAATCAAGAACAGGGACTGAAAAGGAGTCGAGAAACACAGTTAATTGCATTAAAGGGTTTTCCGACGAAGATGGAGAAGGTCCCTCGAGGGGAGGCGGAACCAGCGCTAGGCAACAAATATTGAAGCGCGAAACACCCATCCCTGGTTCACTCCGGAGTTCACCCCAAGCTACTCTACAACCCCATTCTTCTTGCTCGTCCTCCAAACCTGTTGAAGCAGTAACAAGTTGGGGCGTCACTATCGACCGGAGCTCTCCTCCTCGCGATTTCCACCCTCACAATTGGAATCCAGCCAAAAAATAAGAGAAAATAAAATAAAATAAAATAAAAATAAAAAACAAAAGGGAAGAAGATGCCAGAACTGGTCTCTCTCGTCTGTCTTTTTTCTACGCAATCTTCCCTTGCTTGTCTACTGCTGGGGCTTTTTCAGCTAGCATTCACTTCTTTTTTCTGTTGGATACCTTCAGTCGTAAAGGGAATTTTCATGTTCTGTCGGTAGCCACATCCATCCTAGATGATTGTACCATATGAAGGCCTGTAAGCTATGTGCAAATGAATCATTCTCATGATCATCGTTGATATAACCACCGCTCCTGCATATCCATCCTAGATTATTGTACCAGATGAAGGCCTGTAAGCTATGTGCAAATGAATCATTCTCATGGTCATCTCATGGTCATCTCATCATTCTCATGGTCATCAAGGTCATCGTTGATATAACCACCGCTCCTGCATATCCATCCTAGATTATTGTACCAGATGAAGGTCTATAGGTAAGCTTTGTGCAAATGAATCATTCTCATATTCGACGTTGATATAACCACCGCTCCTGCATATCCATCCTAGATTATTGTACCAGATGAAGGCCTGTAAGCTATGTGCAAATGAATCATTCTCATGGTCATCGTTGATATAACCACCGCTCCTGCATATCCGTCCTAGATTATTGTACCACATGAAGGCCTGTAAGCTATGTACAAATGAATCATTCTCATGGTCATCGTTGATATAACCACCGCTCCTGCATATCCATCCTAGATTATTGTACCAGATGAAGGCCTGTAAGCTATGTGCAAATGGAACATTCTCATATTCGACGTTGATATAACCACCGCTCCTGCATATCCATCCTAGATGATTGTACCATATGAAGGCCTATGAGCTACGTACAAATGAAACATTCTCATATGAATATCGAGAATTAGTCTCCGTGCGTTACAACCATTATCCACCCCTTATTTATCCAAGTTCGACAACCATTTAATCACCTAAACAATCAAACTAGTGACCAGGCTAAATGTTATGAGCAAGGCGGAGCGGGGTCATTTTATAAGCAACACTAAAGAGGACACCGTGGTTTACAGATCAAAACGGGTTATACGTATGTTATGCAGGTTGCCAACGAACCATGCTATCTGACCATTATACTTGCATAGAATTAACCGTTTAGATGCTGCAGATTGTGGTTGTGGTTATTTGAGAGGTGATCCAGAGCACATTTTCGTTGTTCCAAAGATCGAAGGAATCCTATGTTCAATAAAATTAGGGCAAAAATATTCAATTAGCCCATTTAATCACTGCTTTTTACTGTTAAGTCGAAATATTGGTGAGTGGGATGATTTGTACAAATTTATTGAAGAAAACAGTCTGATTGTGTGAATTGGATTTAAGTTAACAGACTGAATTGGATGTAACTAGTATTTTATATTATGTTTATTGTGATGTTATATTTTAGATCTTGATTTGATATTGACATTTTATGTCTTTACTCTGGCACATAACTCGAAAAACGTTACACAAAAGCGTTACACGAAATCGTCACGAAAATTTCTGATGATTTTCGCTTACAACTGATTCGTTGCTACGGAACTTTATCTTCGCCAGTTATCATCGTACAAAAATCGTTCACCACTCGTTGGATAGCTCTCGATTTACCTAACCATATTACGTTAACCACTGCGGAGTGCGTGGCCGACAAGCTGCGGTATGAGCGTGATTGTTTAAATAATTGTTTACACACAGGCGATCATTCTCAATAATTTATATTGTCTATACGAATGCAAGCTTCATAATTTATGATGAACCCTACAATTAAGTATTACAACTACGCTACTGGGGTAGGTGATGTAGCATTGTTCGAAGGTTCTTGAATCACTTCTTTAAAGACATAAAATGTCCCAATGTTTTGCAGACTCGTATGCAAGCATTTAATTCTCGACTGTATCAACAACAGGATGGAGTTGACATTCTTTTGACATTTTCATGTCTTTGCTTTGGCACATAAACTGAAACGGGAAAAATTTGTTTCCTTGATTCACCCTTTCCCTCAGATCACGTCAGAACACAAGCGATAGGCGGGCCACTACGTCAGACACACCTATGACGGACGAGCGTATGACGTCAGACGGCTGGCAGGCGACCAACTGGTACGTCAAAGCCTATGTCGTAAAAGCCTATGACGTCAGACGGCTGGCCGAAGGTCAACTAGTACGTCAGAGGCTATGACACACACGCCTATGACGTCAGACGGCTTGCCGGAGGTCAACTAGTACGTCAGAGGCTATGGCGCACAAGCGTATGACGTCAGACGGCTGGCAGGAGGACAACTAGTACGTCACATCCTATGCCGTAAGAGCCTATGACGTCAGACGGCTGGCAGGAGGCCAACTAGTACGTCATAGCCTATGACGCACGCGCGTATGACGTCAGACGGCTGACAGGAGGCCAAATAGTACGTCACAGCCTATGCCGTAAGAGCCTATGACGTCAGAGGGCTGGCTGGCTAGGTGATCGGGTTTTAATAAGCCTCTGGAATTCCGCGCCTTCATTTTGCATTCATTTACATCTTCACGTTGAAAAATCCTTCATCTTGTCGCTAATTTTATTATGATTTTGTTTTGCTGATTTATATTATGAACGATTTTTATATTCCATATGGCTGTAAGTTTCTGAAACCATGACAATAAAAAGAAGAAAAAAAAGTTTCTCACAGCGTTACAATGTTTCAAACCAGTGCTATTAAGTACTGTCGAAATGGGACCGAGAGAATGTCAGTTTGCTGCAATTCTTTTTCTGATCTGCTCTCAACAAAAATTGGAGTTTGCTTTGGAGAGGTGAGAACAATTTGAAAAGTGCGCTGTGTGGAAAGTAATGAACCAAAAAAAAATTGTTCGTGACTTGATGGAAAGAGTATTGAATTAAACGTGTCAAGAATGAAAGCGAAAGGGGAGAGAGCGAAAAAAAAGAACTGTAAACGCGTGGAAAGGTGATGTGAGAGAACGGCTTTTTCACTCTGGAATTCGATTAGGTTTTATGTACGAAGAAGAGTACATCGCGCTGAAGCTTGTCAGACGTTAATGGGAATCCAGCAGCTCCCTTCGGATCAAATGTTGATTTAAGGTGTTGCCCTCGTAATTAGGGGTTCGGACAATAGAACTGATGAATGGAAAGGGAGAATGGAAGGGCCAGTTAGGGACAGCAGGAATGCCAGGAATCCCTCGGCATGGGGCTCGCAAAAGCTCTGGAATGTCCAAGGGGAGTTTCCGTTTCTGTAGTTGGTGGTCGGACCACAGTGTTTGTCCAGGGCCCTCCGCATTGTCATTGCGGTTTGAAACGCATAACGTCTCCCGAACGAGTGGTTTCAGCCCTGTTTCCCTGGATGCCGGGACGTCCTAAGGGGCCGGGAATGGCGCAATGAAACGACCGAGGGAACCACTGCCGAAAATGCCTCTAATTTCGCATTTATTTCTAATAAGAAATGCGGACACCGTGCCGTGTCGTGAAAATTCGCGTCAATCGAGAGACACCTACGAAAATCATGGGTGACTTAGACACAGTCCATGTGCTGGGTCTGCGAAAACGGTCTTCTCCCACTGATGACCATTGGGGTTAAGAGATTGTCGGGCCAAGGTACTAACCAAAACTACCTTTCTCCAAACCACTATTAACAGAATAACAAAATAAGGATTTGAGAGACGTGCTATTGTAGCAATAGCATGTTATTGACCCAAAAGTCATGTATGGCTCGATGGGAATATTCGAAAATAACAACTTGGAGCATGCAGAATAGGCAAATATGGTGATTTACAGTGAGTTTTGGCCAAAAATACTTCCTTATTTATACAACTCTAGCATGAAGAAGGTTTAGAATACGTTTCAATGGACTGTTGTGGAATTCTTTGCGGTATGCTAAAAAGTCACATTTTGTTAAAAAGAACACGACCTCACGGGAGAACACGATCAGCACTGATGTGGGTCCACAGAATTCTTAATAAGCTCGATTCTGAGGGGTTTAGCAAAAATAGTGTTGGAATAAAAGTTGATCGCAATTAAATTATCTGCAGAATGAAACCTCATCAGCAGGTCTACACTCTCATCAGCAGGAATACAACCTCATCAGCAGGTCTACACTCTCATCAGCAGGAATACTCTCATCAGCAAGGATACGACCTCATCAGCAGGAATACAATCTCATCAGCAAGGATACGACCTCATCAGCAAGAATACACTCTCATCGGCAGGAATAAAACAAATATCTAGAAGAGAATAACCTGTTGAGCTCGTCTTAGTTTGGTTTTCGAACGTCAAGGGGTGTGGATGATGCTCTATTTAATATGGTATCAAAATTACATGATTCAAGAAACCAATGTTCGAAAGCCATTCTGATTCTGATGGATTTATCAAAAGCATTTGATAAGTACTATTGATATAAAATTTCTTTAAGGGAGGATGATGGAGATACCACGGGGAATAGCCCGAATTGGTTTAAAGGTTACTTTCACGAACGAAGGCAATAATATTATGTTAATTTAGGTTAAGCAAATAGTGACATCCTTTTCAAATAACTTTGGAGTTATACAAGGAAGCACTTTGGGTCCCACATCATTTCTGATTTATATAAACAAATTGCCTGCTGTAACGAATATCTGCTCGTATTTTGTATTCCCTGACGATTGGCGAGGTCAATCCTCCCTGATCAATACTTTGTGTACCACATAGGTACGATCTAATTACACCATCTACCATTACCATCTAATAGAGTTAAGAATTCACTCTTGCTTCGCTCGCGGTTTTACTCAACGAATACTATTTATGACTAAAACATGAGCCGTCCAATTATATTCCATAACCTCATTGGCCTTGCGTTGCGGACCGCCGCTTTCAACTGTCTCGTCAACACCTCCAATTCATTTGTGTATGGGAGTCTTTAAATCCGTGGCTTCAAGTTCACCAGTCTGAAGCGTAATATGCAGCCCTACTGACGCCAGTGTTTATTTTCAGGCGTACAATAACACATATCTTTTCTTATTCTTATTTTATCTATAAGACCGTTTAAAACCAAACTCAGATACCTACTCCAAAAAACTATTAAGAGAATTCGTTGAATCGAATGAGTCATTCAAATTTGAATTGTTTTGTCTTGTCGACGGAATTCCACTCGGACGATGAATTGAAGAGCCGTCAAGATTATCAATCAGTTGAGACGGGGGAATCTCGATTGATAAGACGGCTAAAATAGTAATACCGCCTTGAGGGCGATGAAAGACGTTCTAAATCGTTAGATTTATACATTTCGCGAATTTTCGAAGAAAACAGAGGTATTGTTCTCGGTCGAAAATCCGTTTCAGACCATCATGAATTCACTGCCAAAAGTTACCAAAAATCATAATATGATAACATATTATGTTTATCATAACATATTATGTTTATTTTTATATTTGTATATAATATATTTATTATTTATTGGTAACTTTTGGCAGTGAATTCATGATGGTCTGAAACGGATTTGCACATACATCAATATTATTGATGTATGTGCCATTCAAGACGATAACTCTCGATAGAATTGAGATAAATAGTTCAAATAAATTAGCACAAATAAAATTTTCTGGCAATCGAAAGGCTAATGATTTTAGTGGATGGGGGGGGATTACCCATGAATTCCAAAAACGGTTCATCTGCTCTAATCCGATAATGGAACGAGATATCGCAATTCTGATTTCACCATCTTGTTCAGCGTGGAAAAATCTATAAACTGAGGTGTTACTCGGCAAAAAAATGAGACAACATTTCTTATTAAACCAGTAAAATGGAGACATTTTCAATAAAACCAGCTATTTCTTCGAAAATTCGCTCTTATATCCATGCTGCATTACTGTGGATTTTAATATTGTCCCAATTATTACCACCTCAGCTACTTATAGGGTATAATTTCGGCCTAAACCTGAATTTGTGAGTTTAACAAGTTCGAAATTTGAACACCTATGGCGTAACGTCTTAATACTTTGAAATTGCAACCCTCCTTCAAATATGCCAATGTTAGTTATGCTCAAGATTTCGTGGGCTTGTAAATTACAATCCCGTCGTCTATATCTTTATGGATGTTAATATATTATATGAAGAAATATCAATATTTTGGATGCAGTGCATCTGAAATGAAGCTGAAATCCTAGCTTTGTCCCATATGCCTACAACATTGAAACAATCATAACGCTGAAACCATTCAACAGTTACTGATTTCGACGAATTTTTCCGAGGTTCGAGGAGGTACTTTTTGGGATGTAAGTGACTTGATTACAATTTTGAACATTCAGTTTATTTAAACTATTCTACGTTGTTTATATTCAATTCCTCATAGACATTTTGGTTCAGCCCGTTGACACCAGATATAGTCGAAGGAGATGTTCAGGCTACCGACCTTCAATCGTCGGGAAGGCAGCAGGGAGGACAGTCACGTTATGCTGTAATGGGAGCATTCCAAGTAGGTATACACCGCATTGCAGGCGTTACGAGCTACAGCCTACGCCCTCTGCAGCCTCTACCGTCTCCCCTGCCCTAATTTTAGGGCTCGAACGATCTTTCGACGTTACACTTTTTTAAACGCAGAACACTCTTCCAACCCCACACTGGCATTTCTGGGGGAATTTCTTTCATTGTAATCTCCCTAAACACCAAGCTAAAGAAATTCTTTGAATTTTGAACGAGGCCAGATAAAATACTAGGTGTACCTACTACTTGAAACTATGCATTATAAAATTGCCTAACTTATTTAGTAACATCCAATCTTATTTTATCATAACAGACCCATTTCACTCGTGTCATCATTGTCTAATCAAAAACTCTCGTATATATGATTGAATATATTCGATTGAACATTCATTTTAAAGTGGAAGAAAATTAAAGCATCCACTTCAAATATTTAATTTGAAATTCAGATAATTCAAAAACAGTTTGAAGTTGATAGCATCACTGAACACCATGACGTTCCAACGAAATCAAATAAAAGCACGACCTGTTGTAATACGAGTGTCCTTTCAGTAAAAAGCACTCAACTGCTGCCGGAAAACGCTATCAAATAATTACAAAAAAAAGAGGAAAAAAATGAAGACACATCAAGGACGTGACAAATAAGCGGAAAATTACAATCATTCCTTTACATAATATATTATATAAAGCATATATTATATGCTTTAACCGAAATCTATCTTCATACACGAGTTGAGAGAATATTACTCGTATATGAAGATAGATCCATTTGGTTATCGTTATTTTGGTCGTAATGGAATTTATCGTACTTAAGACATAATACTCGTAATATATTGCTGCACATATCAACTATTTCCAGTCAAGCAGCGCTATCTAATTCACATAGTAGGTAACACCTCAACCTACAACTCGTATGTCCGACTGAAAATGAGATATTTGTTATTTCAACTTCAAGATTCTTAAATCGAAATACCAATACCCTTCCGGAGGTAAAACACTCAAGTTCAAAATATGAACAAAATATAACAACATTCGTTATATTTACATTTAGTGTGAAAGAATTTGTGAGTTAAGTATACCAATTTGGAAACCCAAAAATGAATGATCGTTGGGTCACATCTTCAGAAAATATACCTGTCCAACATCGATTAAATGTTATACATGAAACAATTTCCAATAACATTTAACTGTGATAATATAAAATTCATAATGATTGCTCTATACTTGGGCAATACTCAATACGAATGAGGAAGACAGACGTATTTTGGTATGTGTAAAGGTGTTGGATGGAATGGATGATGAGGAGCCAGGCAGGTGAGTAATGGCAACGCTATTTAACACTATACGGTAGACGGGACAAAAATACTAATAAAACTCTGCAAATTCCTGACACAACGACTCATTATCTTCTTTGTGCAGAAAACTGTTCAGTCTCAGTCACGAAATGACAGGTGAAATGCTTATAGAGACGATGAATTAATTACAAATCAATTGTACCAGTATGATTCTGGGGTTTCTATTTCCACCTGTCTACTTCGGCAATAATTTACAATTAATCAATTACTATTAATTACTCGAAAGTATTAAAAATTATTATTTACTGTTTTAATTATTATTAATTATTACATATTATTATTATTTATTAACTCGATGCCTCAACACAATTGTGCTATTTGAAACTTGAACTGAAATTTCAAAATTCGTTGTGAACCCCTTTCAATTGATCTAGGGTTAAGAAAAGTTTCAGAGATCATCGTGGGTGTGATCTGAACCTGTAAACCAAACTACGTCATTTTAGGGCAACGCTAACTGGGCAAAGTGCCTCGGAAAAGTAACCGAGTGAATATTACATTGCAATCTATCCTTGGCCCTTGTTTAAAATTTCAAGACTAGCTCATCATCCAAATTCAATTTGTTTAAACAAGTAGGTATTTTTTAAACAATTGTACAGAGACGAACCGAGTAAATATAGCATTTTCATCCAGTTCTGACCTATATCATCGGAATGTTGAAAAAAATCTTTGTTCAAACTTGAACTAAAATATCAAAATTCCCCTTGACCTAGGGAGATGAAAAGTTTTAAGGATCATCGCGGGTTTGTCGGAACCCGAAAACCAAATTTCGTAATTTTTTTTTTTTTTTTTTGGATTTTGGGAACCTACGTATTTTGAATTGCAAACCAGCAAATTTGGACGGGGGGGGGGGGGTTCATGGGCGATTCCAAAGGTTCACTATCGAAGATAATAAACCAAAACAGTACAATTTTTGAATATTTTTGGAGATTTGGCAATAACGAGGCTGTGGCCCTATGTGTTTTAGCTCCTGAAGAGGCAAAGCACGTAGCTCCTTCTACGAAGACGTGAGAACTATTCTGGTGAGAATGATATAAAGACATGAGGAGTTTTCATATCTAGATTCGACCAAAGCACCAATTTGGATTTTTATGGAGCAGACCAATTTCAAAAAGTCACTATCCAAACTGTCTAGAATTTGACCAACATCAGCTAAAAGCCTCTGGAGGTGCCTTCCAATCAAATGGGGTTCTCTCTTGAAGATGCCTCATCGAAGAAAACGAAAAAACGATATCCCGTCGCCCTACGGAGAAGCGGAGGAAACGCCAAACTGAATTTCTCCCGTCCCCGTAAAGACCTCAACTCGAGGCGCCAACTTGATCGGATTTCTGTCCCATCACTGGCAGCCAACTATGGGAATCCATCTCTAGATAATTTACTTTATCGATTCCACGTGGTGTGAGGAGGATGTTTTTTTTTTCCACACTCTCCCTCGCACTTCTTCCCGGACATTTTTTCTTTTCGGGTTTTTGTTATATTATATATCTTCGTCCTTTCTTCTGCACTCTTCAGCAGCAAGTGAGGAGCAGGTCGGCGGGAGGAAGCTTTCCGTGTTATTTGATACTCCTTCCTCCCCCGAAGGAACATTTACCCTCTCGACTCATCTGTCCCGCGGTCCCCCGACACCAATCAACTCCCCCCTGGCTTTCCACTATCTGATGGCACATATAAGTTGATATCCTGCTATCCCTTCGCTTTTTCGCTCCTGACCGACCTCTTCGGAAGAAAGACCCTCCGGAGCTACGGCCACAACGAATCGTACGTTGTAATTTCAATTTCCACTCCTTACAACAAGTTACCGCACGAAAAACTCACAAAACTCAAAAATAATACTCACCTACTGAATCAAAAATGACAAGAGGATAACTCCAAAATGTCCAATTTTATACGAGAGATCATACCGCGATTAGAGCTCTCAGCGAGCTCACAACCGAGATGGGCGTATTCACATTCATAAATACCTATTTGGAAAATATGAATACGAATACAGATTTGAATATGAATATTAATACGAATACGGATATGTATATGAATGTGAATACGAGTAAAGCCATAATCACATCGTTTTGTGAATTTTCTCAAAAATTTACTTTTTTGTGACTTTTACTATTGTTTACTGCATTTTTTGAGAATACCACTCAAATTTCCCTATTTTACAGTTAATTTTACTGAAATTCAAGTTTTTTTCTCCATAAATTCTATAAAAATTCACATTTTATTTGTGGTTTTCCCCATAATTCACATATTTTTGTAAATATTCCGACAATTCACATATTTTTTGTGAACTTTATAAATAAGTTGTCATTTACGATGGATTTTGCCAAAATGTGAATTGCACTGGAATTTATTTGGAAAAAATTTTAATTTCTGCACCTACAAAAAATTAACAATTCAATAAACATTTTAGTCTAGGAGAAATGTTAGTGGAATTCATCCATAAATAAATCCACAAAAGTGGTGTTAATTCCAGTAAAATCCTTTGTAAATTAGGAAAATTTGATTGACATTCACAATACATACAGTAAATTTTAATATAACTCACACAAAAATGTGAATTTCTGGGAAAGTTCACAAAAACATGCGATTATGACTTTATTCATATTCATCGTATTCATATCTGTATTCGTATTCATATTGAACAAAAATAGCGTGAATATAGCGTGAATACACCAGTAAGGTCTCTTCCATGTTCAATTGTAACATGAAATGTTGTCAGTAAAACATTTTTAGTCGGTGTGGAGGATATGAGACTTCCTGAGAAGACAGAGGATTGAAACTTAAATTCACTGTGAGTTAATGTCATTTCTCTAAAGAGGTGTTTTGACAATATTGGTTGGGAGCATAAAAACGCTTCAAGTCCTAAAACGTGTTTGGGCTTTCAAAACTTGAGTAATTCAAAGCTTAAGTAACCTCTCACGTGATGTAGCCTATCCAAAGCCTTGGGAAGCAACTTATCCTCTTATCTCATAAATATGGTTTGAAGTCTGTAAGAAGCCTGTATGTACAGTTAATAAACAAGTTGGTCTACATGGTAGCAGTATTGCCAGTATGATAATAATAATTAATTATTATATGTCACATTATAATAATTATATGTTATTACTATTATTGTGTCAAATGTCACCCAGTCCCAAGTCGGCAATGAATGTGGGTCCATAAATTATAAGTGTTCTTCTGCAAAACAACACCTTTTAAGCGTTACGGTGCCCCATTACACCGTATCAACTCATCGTAATTAATATTTCTGTCAAGTCTGCAGGTGTAAAAAAATGATAAAACGAAATTTGTAATTGTGGCTCAGAGTGGTTTGCGCGGTTGTTCAACGCACCCACTCGAGCCAATGACGAGCCGAAATGGGATGGGATGGTTCTTCACTGCGATTAGATCAATGTTTCAATTTTAAAACAACGCAACGGATATCAGACAACCGTTGATCCTGATTTATAGGAGGTACCGGCCTCTTCGGTCGTCGTTGCTCACGATATTTACACTGGGGCTCAAATTACGTCAAAACGAAGATGGCCCATGAACTGGAATTGGTATGTTTGAAGAATAAATAATTGCGAGGCGATCAATGCGTCTATCAGTTTTAGCGAATTTTCGAAGAAAAGGACGCAATTGTTTTCGCTCCAAAATTTCTAAAACGCGAATTTACGAATAGTTTTTACATCAAAATCCGTTTCAGACCCTTCTGAATGCACTGTCAAAAGACACCAAAAATCATATGTTTATATTTATATATTTATGTATATGTAATCCCAGAACTGAGATGGAATTGAGATAAAATTGAGATAAAAAGTTCAAATTTTCACAAAAAATCTGTCTTGGGCCAAGATGCATGTATGGTACAGATTTGGCGCAGGTATCTTGCCTATATGAATGTGTAGTATAGTTATGCCACAGGTAAAAGTATCATGTATAATACAAAAGGGGTGAGACTGGCATTCATATAATATATGAACTACATTATGTATATGAATTATATTATACATATTAGGTATGTATAAACAACAGTATCGTGCTAAACAACAGTATCGTGCTAATTCTCCAACAGGGGTTGTTCATTTGTGAGTGTCAAGCCTTCATGGGTGTCAAGTGTTCTTCTACAACTACCTATGTTTCCTCTGTTATTATGTACCTATTTGGAAACAAGTTCCATGTTTTCTTGCTTTGATCCTTGTTGGTCCAATCTGTAATAATCCGAGGTCTGGGGGTGTCCCCCAGATTTCATTCTACAATAAAACCCCCAGAACGCAACGCATCGCATCTGTTCAGTTCTGCTTATTGGGCAGATTGTAAGCCCGTTATTGTTACCGTACTGAAACTAGAAATGTTCGAAAAGGATAATGTCGGCAAAGAGATCTCGGTTTTAATAGTATTGAATAAAAAAGCAATAAATATTTCATAAAATCTAGTAATCACAGTCACAGCAGAGGGTTCCGCACAACCCAATGTTATTGGAGCATCCCCAGAACGAGGAGGATGACAAGGAAGTACCGAATGCTCCAGTGAAGGATGAAGATGACTCGTTGTGTCCCAGTGGAAAGTTCGACGTCCGTCATGAACTTAGGCAGCCCTTGGGAGACGTAGTCGTGGTAGAGGTAGAGGTTCGGAGGGTCGAAAAGTTCGAATTCAGTCGGAAGAGGATCGTCGGATTTGGGAGCGGCGGCAGGACCGGAGATGTTCATAGCTCGGTTGACGAGTTCTTCTTTGAGCTGTCGGGAGACGATGACGACGTTTTTTCTGGTCCCGATGGTCGATTGGGCTTCGATGAGTGCTAGGAGTAGACCTGAAATAGAAGAAAGTGGACGTTAATTATTAACATTGAGGGTACCAGCTCCAGAGCCATTTGGATATTAAGGCCTCCAGATAGTCAAATTTCACTCGAGAGACAGAAACAAGTTGATTTTATTCATTGGGCGGTAAGGGTGGGGAAATTTCAACGTAACCCCTTCTAATACTGTCCAGTAACCTAATACCAGGAAAACCCTATTACTGGAACAACCGTTTTGAGAACTTGGGGGAAAGGCCTTTGAGAGCCTCTTTGCTGCTGGCCAAATACCCGTCTTGGTCCTCAGGGATTCCCGCATGAAGTTGTCATAGGAGCTAATGATGAGAATTAAAAATAAATCAAGATCGGTTGTGAGCCTGAAGATCGAGTGGATTCCCCAATAGCCGGTAACCTTTTATAGCCGCTAACGGAATTACTACTGATAACATAATATCGAGGGTCTCACGGCAACACCCCACATCGTCACTATTGGCCGAAATGAGTTATGCATACCATTTGAAGCATCTCCCGGCGGATCGATCTAACTAATCGATCTATTCGAATTATTTTACTTAATTAGTCATTAAATGTAGTCATTGGGAGATGGTTTTTGCTCTGCTGAAAAATTGGCAAAATGACATTAAGGGGAGTTGCCGTGAGACCCTCGATATGTTATATTGCAGAAAAGGCGTACTTCACCTTTTTTGTGGGCATGTGTAACGTTATTAGGATGTCTCAGAACTCAATCAGTAATGTGTGCTCCATTTGCCAATCGGGCATTTCATAATGAATTTGTACAAATTATATCCTATGGTTCTACTCTGTTGGCATTTGACTCTCGCAAGGGACACAACTAGGGCAGAGATTTACGACCAGGAATCACTGTACAAGGGATACCACCACTACTTGATCCAACCACACATCCACCTCAGGCCATGGTTTTCCGGATTTCGCTTGGATCGGAAAGATATTGTCTAGATGGTGAGACTGAGGACCAATCACGGCAATATAAACCGCAGTTTGCACCTGGTGGGGTCTCAGGGTTACCAAATTGCGCCAATTGTGATGTCGAGGAAGATATGGTCCACAACGTAATAGACTGCGAGTTCTACGAGGAAGAGAGAGGTGAATGGGGGCAGGTGCTGCAGGACCGGGATTCGATGACTCTGCTAAGGACTGTAGATATCAGAAAAATTTTAAAAATGAACCGTGCGGGGATAAATGTATAAGTGTATGAGTAAATGTATGAGTAAATGTATGAGTGGAAATAGAGAACAAAATGAAAGACTTGTAATTTGAAGTAATGTAAATAACCTGATGTAAATGTATACAGAACAGTACCTATGTGAACCTACAATTGTGCTGGCAATATGACATATTGTGTAAAAAACGCCAAGTCAATAAACATAAATGAAAAAAAATATATATCCTGTTTCGCAGTCTATTCACACCCTCTTAACATAATTTGCCTTTTTGCATTGTTACCAACAGGAACTGTCAAAAACGGAGTGGCAATGGGAATAAGAACGGCCTCCTCGAGGCCGTGTCCAACTCACACTTGACACCGATTTTCGCGGCGTCGAGCCGACATAGGTTCAGTTGACATACGATATCGCTTAGAGCTTCAGATAAGTACGCAAATAATGTAACGAACAATTTTACTCTCGAGTGAGACAGACGGTATCACACCCACAAGGTGAGCAAAAACGTACAAACGATTTGGCAATACTATTTAGTATAAAATTCACGTTGGATCATGGTGAGCCGTCAAATTATGACTTGAAACGGCGACAAATAGGGATTGAAGTCTGTAAATACCTATTCAAAGACAGTACTTGTTGAACTTTTTGAGTCTGAGTATTTACATTGAGAAATATACTACTGTCTCTCCAATCAATTCTTTCTTAATGACATTTTTTGGATGTGACAGCACCAAATTTCAATAGGTAGGTACTATAATTTATAAACTAATTTGTCCTTTATGTAGGTATAACCAGTATCACATACTAGGGGTCCCCGGTCCCCTAGGAGATATCAAATCGTTGTCCTCTCCTTTGCCTCAATTGGAGTCGTTCATTGATCTAAACAGAAACGTCTGTTTATTTGAATAACATTTTTTAAAAAATTAAAGGAACTACTGTTTCAAGTTTTTATGGCAAATTACGTGTTATCAAGTTCTTTCTTGAACATTATCGTGATCTTCGGGATTTATTACGTATAGAACGTTTTATTGTGATGCGCTATGATGATGTTGGACATGCTATCAAATTTCGGATGGGTGAGGTATATCTTCGTTATCTCCTCCACTCAACACGAATCCGGTCGAGTCAAATCAATAAAGTAGCCCATCTCGAGATAACGAGCGGCCATAGATGAACCAGAACAATATTTCAGGTTTATTAGAAATTTGAAATTCGATTCTCTCGAAGAGCTAACAGTAGGCTGTAACGCTCGTTCTTGGCCGAATTGTACTATTACGAATTATTAATATCAGATCTATTACCCTACTATTCGCCTGTCAATAACCAATTTTTATATATTATTTTAATTTTTTTTCTTTGACATGGATATGTGTTATGGCTGGGGGCCATTCCACAATTTGCGTGATACTCCTAAGTGGCTCCTAAAGCTCATTTCTATGCTATTCACTCTATGAAGCTGTAATTTGGTATGTAGCCTCCTTAGGACTGACCATTTAAGCAGAATACTCCCAGGATTAGCTGAGTGGCTCCTAAAGTCAATTTCTATGCTATTCACTCTATGAAGCTGTAATTTGGTATGTAG
The DNA here is from genome assembly GCA_963920205.1 of Stenodema calcarata. Lineage (NCBI taxonomy): Eukaryota > Metazoa > Arthropoda > Insecta > Hemiptera > Miridae > Stenodema > Stenodema calcarata. The sequence continues at coordinate 11,144,842 of OY986061.1, read as the reverse complement.
CCTCCTTAGGACTGACCATTTAAGCAGAATACTCCCAGGATTAGCTGAGTGGCTCCTAAAGTCAATTTCTATGCTATTCACTCTATGAAGCCAAATGTATTCGGTGCTACAATCCGGGCAAACCTGTGTTATTCTTGTCCTTGTAGGGGATTTCGGAAGTTCGCGACGGCGAAAGGAGTGCAGCTGAGGTTCGTTTGCCGAGGTTCGCCCCAAACTACATTTTGCATTTGGAGACGGGCGTGGATACGATCTCGACCTTTACGCTTGAAGCCCACCTGAAGTATCTGAGGAGAGTGGCCCAGCTCCCAGAAACTCGTCTCCCAAGGATAATAATAATAATTATTATTATTGCCGAGGAGGTCATGAAAAGCAGGGTTTCGTGGGCCAATTGCCGTGAAAGTCTTGCTGCTGAATTAGGTGTGTGCGAGAAGATCGGCTCCCTGGCGTGTGATGCCTTCCGTGAGCAGGCAAAGGACATCCTCAGAAACTATAAAAATCAGAAACGGCGGCGTTACCGGCAAAGGGTTGAGGAGTCGGAGAGATTCACCCTCTATATGGAACTGGACCCCCGCCGTAAAGCTGCGAGCTTGGTCAGTGATACCACAGAGGACATATTTTCTGCGAGGTGGTTGCTCAAGCTCAGGGGAGAACTGATACTCCTGAATGCACGCTCATACGAGACTGACCGGAACGAGGAGTGTGCACTATGTCAACAGCATCAAGAGGAAGACCTGTTCCATTTCCTGTATATTTGCCCAGTTCTGGCGGAGTTTAGAGTGGAGGCTTTTGGGCTTTTCCCGGGACGAGGCAGTTGCACTGCTGGACGGTGGTGGATGGCCAAAATTGGACTATTACTGCAAGGGAGCATGGCAATACCGTTGTTAGTACATGAATTTAATTTCTAATTTTGATCTCACAAAAAGAATACTTTTATTTTCCACTGTTTTTTTTTTGTCAAGCTGAAGAACCCCCGACGGACGGTTTAAAAAAAGCCATGTCGCTATTGTTTATTTTGTAAAATGGAAGACATCTGTTCGTTTAATTTATTCGCTCAATAAACTTTTTTCTTCTTCTTCTTCACTATATCAAGCTGCAATTTGGCATGTAGCCTCTTTAGGACTTACCATTTAGCAGAATAGTCCCAGGATTAGCTGAGAGGGTCCTAAACCTAATTTCTACGCTATTCACTCTATGAAGCTTTTAATTGGCATGTAAGCAGAATAGGCCCAGGATCAGCTGAGTGGCTCCTAAAGCTAATTTATATTAGCTGAGTGGCTCCTAAAGCTAATTTATATCAGCTGAGTGGCTCCTAAAGCTAATTTATATCAGCTGAGTGGCTCCTAAAGCTAATTTATATCAGCTGAGTGGCTCCTAAAGCTAATTTCTATGCTATTCACTCTATGAAGCTGTAATTTGGCATGTAAGCAGAATAGGCCCAGGATCAGCTGAGTGGCTCCTAAAGCTAATTTATATCAGCTAAGTGGCTCCTAAAGCTAATTTCTATGCTATTTACTCTATGAAGCTGTAATTTGGCATGTAAGCAGAATAGGCCCAGGATCAGCTGAGTGGCTCCTAAAGCTAATTTCTATGACCTTAACACTAACCCCAAATTGCCATGTTTAAATCTGGTGGGAAATAAGATTGAATAGGAATACTCCAGATATATAAATTATACAACTCTATTTCTGTTTTGAATTTAAAAAATAAATAAAAAGAATACTCGTATACCACTTCTTTTATTCTTTTTGTATTTTCAGCCATCTGTATTCTGCCATCAAAATTTCTCATTTTGTAAGTTCTCATATCTCGAAGAAAAAAAATACAACAGTGGCTACTCACCCAGACATAAATATACGCAGGCAGGATTTATTTCAGCCATATTTCGGTTGATTTGGTGTCTTCTTTGTGACGCTCTTTGAAAAGTAACGTAAATGTTTTCGAGAACTCCGTCAACTACTCATGTCTTCAGGAGCTAAGTTCGCCGGTATGCTGATGTTTAACGAACAACATTTTTCACTGTTAGAACTGTTTGAATACTTTAAAATGATTTTAAATTTGGCGAATGATATTATTTTCAAATCACTTCTCATTTAGCAGAGGACCGACTGAATGTTTTCGAAACGGTTCCCTTCGAAAAGTTCCAGTCCGACATCACCCGACTTCAGCAGCTGCGCCTGTACAACTGAGTAAAGCAAGCAGTACGAACTGACTGATAAGGCGGTTAGTCACGATGTGAAGTAGGTATTCGCATCAAAGCGTTGAACGGAAATTTATCTGACGAGGCTCTCGACCGTCTGTGGAAATCGAGTCGAAAACTGGTGACATACTCGTAGTTGAGAGGACAGCGATATGAGTGAGTAATTTGTAGGTTTTACGTTAGATCCCTTTATTATTAGGTTTCAACGCTTGTGTGACCTCGAATTAGTGTGACTTTCCGCGTGATAGAGTTGTTCTGAGCACTACGTACGGTTTTTTACGATTAGTGACTTCAAGTGTCTCTAATTCGAGTGGAGTGAAGCCTCTGTCCAGTTCATGTGACATAGCACATGTTGAATGCAACAGGTTCAACTTAAATAATAACAATAATAATAATCCAAGATGATACATTCAAATAATATTTTGTATCTCCCCCTTAGAATCAGCATGACACAACCAATTTTTCAGCACTTTTCAGGGGGCACACAAAACCGGTTATTTTTGTTATTTGTACACTTATTTGATACTTAGGGTGCATTTTTTACCCTATTCACGCAATTTGTTCGCTATACAAGCCAAATCTTGCTGAAAAACAGATTAATGGAAAAAAGCGCTCGAATCGTGACATGCTGACCCATAATTTAGCTGAGATGTGCCAAACCGCAAAGGATGAGGAAACATGAACTTCTCGAATTTATCATACTTTTTAAAAATTATTAACAAGTATGCGATGAATGAATGGTTTGCTGAGTTCGTCCCCGGTCCCGGGGGAGGTTAATTCTGCCCACCCAGAGGGATATCCGGACTGCATTCACAGAGCCGGCTACGGAACCTAAAACTCGAGAAGGGGCACTCAGCAAACCATTACAGGTACTACATAAAATTTCAGATTGTATCACAATAAAAATTACATGTAATGTATCAGTTTTGAAGTTACTAATGACGGCTGAACTAAAGTAACAAAATATCTTAGCATGCCTAAGTAACATATTGTCACTTATATATTTTTTGAAACGTGTGGTACCTCCTAGACAATAAAAAATGGTGAGAAAAAATTTTTTCTTTGGCCGATTCCAATGGTTCATTATCGAAGATAATAAACCAAAATGACATAAGTACCAATATGTTACTTAGACAAAAACATGTTTTTTCATCCTCCTGAAAAGTTGCCAAAAGTTAGATAAGTGTTGCTGCCTCTTAAGCGACGATTTATAATGAAGTTAGCGCATAAATTGGAGGCAAAACTAATAGAAAATAAGGAAGGAATTTTGGACCGAGAACATTGGCTTCCTTTTTTTCGAAAATTCGCTTAAAACGTTGTAAAATCGGTTATAGGTACCAACCCTGTAAAAAGCGGACGAAATAGGATATACACTCACTTGAGACCTGTAGTGCCACCATCAATTTCATAACTTTCGAGATGAGCAATTCGTAACATCATCAAGGATCTGTCGGGCTGTGAAGGGCGGCGGATTCAGAGTTGACTCGAGCAGCCGTTACCCGACTGTTATAGTTGAAAAAAGTCTAATTTTACAGGTTTTAGAAAGTCGAAAAAATTTGAGTGATTTGGGTGTAGCAGTTCGAAAATTCACCGAAAGTACAGGAGAAGCCACAAACTTAGAAAATGAGTTTGAACGTTGCTTAGTGTAAAAATGCCAATGTGACACATTGCAGCACGAAGTGTCATAATCATTATATTTTTTCGTGGATTCTCATCAATTTTATAATTCCATCAACTCCAGGAATGATTGCATCGATTGTATGATTGTCGTGTGTACCTATTTCATGTTCTTAAAGATGGTAATCATCCAAGCTGATCCAAAATCCTACTGTTAACTACTGCTCGTCGTCCTTACATTACAAGTTTTCAAAATACGATCAAAAATTGGATAGCAGACCGCTCGAAGACGAAATACCTTCTTTAAATGTCCAGCCCATATATGAAACTTGTGCATCTGAACCAGCTTCTGTCTCAACTAATGCTGCATCTGAAGAACTGGACGGAGCCCTTGAGCCTGCTGACATGAGCCCCTTTGCTGATCGTGAGCTGGAAGAGGACCCACTTCCTCATTCTTCACTCCCTCACTCATCGTCCCTCATTTTAACATTTTTCGCTCCGTAATTGAAGGTACTCAGCCGTACTTTTTTTTCGAATTTTCGAATTTACGGATTTTTTCAGCTCGAAATGATGAACTTTTGTTATTGAGATTGGAGACACCCGTGGACCTACCTGGTCGGGGCTAAGCCTTGGTCACTGAGCCCATACTCACTAACAAACCCTCTTCAGGGCTGGTTACCAGTCTGGGAGGACATAGGAGCCGTCCTCACCGTTAACTAGAGGTATGTCGTTCGTTATAAGTAATACAACACACTTTATTTGAGCAAATTTGGGGGTAAAAAGTTTATGATTTTCATAATGTTCTTCAATGGGCGTTCCCATTTGAAATAAGAAAGTTGGTGCGCATTGCGCATGTTTTGCACAAAAATACGATATTTGAGATCCTCACAAAAAATACATAGATTCCGAAAAGAAAGATTTTTTCCTTGTCACGTAAGGATTTTAGCAGGGGGTTTAACAACTTTTGAGACTGTATAGGTATCAAATCGGCACTTCTCTTCCGGTAGCAATACATTCATTCAATACCTACCAAATCGAAATCCAATTTGGCCATTCTAAGGAGACAATGGGCTATCGTAAAGGCCTATCAACTTCCTGATATTTCCTCTGTTGAGGCAGAGTACATACTTGTGAAATTCCTTCTAACAAAAAAATAGATATCCTACAGTTCAATTATTTGAAGAAATTAGTGCTGAAAAAAGAGTTCTGACCTTCTTAGATCTCGTGGACAAAGTAACAACGATCAAGGCATTCAAACTTGAAATCGCTGTTTCACCAGAAATCGCTGTTTCACAGCGTTCCCCTTTAGAAAGACTATTCGTGGCCAGCTGGGTTTTGATTTTAGGGGAGCTAAATTTTACAAGTTTTAAGTTGTACAATGCTCTTCCCAAGCAAATTCGTGCACTCACGAACCTGGAGAAGTTTAAGAGTAGGCTTAAGCACTAATTAGTGCTCATTATTATGTTAAAGTGTCTGGTTGAGAGAAGTCAAGGGAGGTGAAGACTTGCTCATAATAATAAAAAACCAAAGTAATATTTTCTTTTCTCTCTTTCTCATTTCTTCAATAGTCGGGAGTAGCATTTGGCATTATTTTATTTATTTATTTATTTATTTATTTATTTTTTTTTTTATAAAACAGATAACTTTATTGTATATTTTACATTACAGTTTTGTAGGTATCTTATTATAACTAGAGGGAAAGAATACCCTCTTTTAAACATGTTGTGGGTTACTGTCCAATGACAGCCCCCGCTAGTAGCTACTTGACTAATGACAGATAGTACCAAATTTGATCAATAATACGATTTGAGAATAGATAACATTAATAAGGTGGATTAGTTATTTACATAAATAGGAATAAATAAGATTTGGGCATTGATGGTAACTTTTTATAGTAAGTTCGGTGGTCTCTTCCTTTTTAGACGTCGCTCGGGTCTTGGTGGTGGGGGGTTTTTGCATTTGGCATTATGCTCTTGTTTATGAGGAGTACTTATATACATTCTTTGAATAAATGCATTATTAAAAAAAATCAAGGTTCAGAACCATTATTGTTACCATGAGTTAACTGCGAATGTGTCCAGATGGTTACAACAACGTAGCGATCTGATAATAGTAGTATGATGAGCAGCCTAATACATTCAAGTGTGTTATCCCCTACCCTAATCGAATTTACGAGAATTCACGTCTATATTTATACGCTTACTTACGAATTTTATCTCTGAATCATTTCCTTCCTCTTGATCACTAATCTCACGAAAAGGTGGAGTTCTAGTACTTCTAAAACAAAATGTACAAAATGTGCTATGAAAGAACTGCGTGGATCACAGATAATTTTCTATCATTTGTGCTGATCGATAATTATCGAAATTTAATTTAATTTCAAAAATACTTACCGCCATTTGATTGGAGGGCCAGTAATTTAGGTTCAGATAATTTCTGAGCGATTGCTCCTCCGTCCACCTCATCGATTATAATTTCTATGCTATTCACTCTATGAAGCTGTAATTTGGTATGTAACCTCTTTAGGATTTACCATTTAAGCAGAATAGGTCCAGTTCCAATTGAGTGGCCCCTGAAGCTAATTTATATGCTATTCACTCTATGAAGCTGTAATTTGGTATGTAGCCTCCTGAGGACTTACACTTGAAGCAGAATAGACCCAGGATCAGCTGAGTGGCTCCTAAAGCTAATTTCTGTGATATTCACTCTATGAAGCGGTAATTTTATATGGAGCCTCCTTAAGACTTACACTTTAAGCAGAATAGGTCCAGTTCCAGCTGAGTGGCTCCTAAAGGTACTTTCTATGCGATTCATACTATGAAGCTGTAATTTGGTATGTAGCCTCCTTACCTAATACTTACACTTTAAGCAGAATAGACCCAGGATCAGCTGAGTGACACCTAAAGCTAATTTCTATGCTATTCACACTATGAAGCGGTAGTTTTATATGGAGCTTCCTTAGGACTTACACTTTAAGCAGAATAGGCTCCAGATCAGCTGAGTGGCTCCTACAGCTGAATTCGATACTATTCACTCTATGAAGCTGTAATTTGGTATGTAGCCTCCTGAGGACTTACACATGAAGCAGAATAGTCCCAGGATCAGCTGAGTGGCTCCTAAAACAAATTTCTGTAATATCCACTCTGAGCATTGATTTTAGGCGACTGCATCTTCATTACTATAACGACTCCTTGAAAGCTACGAACCTGATTAGTTCAACTCCCCAACGCGCCTAAACGTACTATTTTACATCAAGTTTTTTTTAGTTTAGCTCTTCCGAGTAGAGCGTTTAATCAAACACTCCCTCTCACCCACTCGATGAAAAATGTCGCGCTTTCCATTTGTATAAATTCCTCGTTAGCTCCCCCAGTCGATTAAAAGCCTTACCCGAGTCAGTATCCGGCTCTCGTTTAAATTCCATTAACTGATTAATCAAAAGAAATTCGTTTCAGCCTGTTCACTCCTGGATCTGACACCGAACTGCTCTTGTATGATGGTTCTGAAATGGGTAAGGTAAAAATAACGCCAAGAACCATCAGCTGCAAAGATCACGCAACTTTCTATGTCAGTATTTAGCATCCTTGTTGACTGGTATTAATGGGTGATACCATCGAAGAGAACTTCTGTATTCTATAACAGAGTGGGGTACCTATGTAAAAAAGTGCCAGGATTGTGACTGACACATACAGATGGTCTGAAACGGATTTTGGTATCAAAATCTTTGGGAAATTCGAGTTTTACAAATTTTGGATCAATATCTTCCTTTTCTTCGAAAATTCGCTAAAATGCTACTGGATGGAAGCCCCAACCTGCGTGGACAACTGCTTGGAAGTTACTGAACGTCCGCTACAGTTGTAAATCAGCATCCAAAAGCGGATAATTTATTGAGTTTTGCATTGGACATGTAAATGAGGTAGTGACTTAATCAGCTCTCATCTACGCTGTTGATCACCTACTCCTTTTTTTTGTCTTTTCCTTGCTTGTAAAGATAAAGCACATAAAGTATTGATCCCCACACGACCGCCGCCTGATGGCAGAGCGGTTGCGAAGGGGATGAAGTAGTGAACGCTGATAAAGAAATGTCATTAAGGTCTTTCGCAAAGAGTATATCTAGGGCTTACCCTTATCTCAGGGAAGTATTTCTCCGTGAAAGAAGGCAAAGGCGAGAAAGGGGGGAATGTGCCAAATGGGGTGAGGGGTTTTTTTCTTTTTTCTTTTTACTCTCTTCTTCTCCAGGAACGATTCATGCAAAAGCGGGGATGGGGATAAATGGTTTTTTCAGAGACGCGGGTCGTTCGGGGAGTTTGCATTCTATCCTGTAAAGCCCGACACTCGTGCAGACTCCCCCTTCAGTCTCCTGCTGTCAACCTGAGTAATTACTGAAGATAAGCCGCTTCCATGAAGAAGAAAAATAGTTGGAGGGGAGGGGGGGGGTGCGTTCTGCCTCCTCAAAATCAACACAGGGTTGGCGATTTTCCAAAACGTGACACTCGAATTTGACTAATTCTCTGAGCCAAAAATTATATACTGCTCCAACTATCTGCAGCTCCTCAACTACGAGTACCTGCGGGATACAACCAGAACCTGAAGGACCTTACCAGTGATGGTCAATGAATATCACACCCAAAATTCAGCCACTTAGAAAAATAGTGAGTCTTGTCCGAGCTGCCGAAGAGGTAACATCTCAGATAAAACAGTTAACGTTCCGCGGGTGTTTACTCGGTCGCGGCCGCGCGAAATGGAGGTCACAATTCCCGAGTTTGTTACGCAAGTTCGAGGCAAACTGTCGCATCAGCGAGCGCTTGTGAGTCAATCAGCGGAATTCCAGAAACAAAACGTCAAAGGTTTAGTCGGTGAGTTAATTAATATTATTGATCACCTATGTAATACTTTAACAGATATCAATGACGCTGGGATCAGAGAAGCGAAACGGGTTTCCCAGCTGGAAACTGAGTTAGAGCAAACAAAATTGAAAATACTGAGAAAAAATCCTCAGGGTGAAGTAACTTTCCCCCCAGAAGAGGAATATCATACTGATGAGGAAATCCTAGCCGAAGAGACAGGCGAGTGGGAGAACGTGATCCAGAAGGGTCATAAAAGGAAAAAGGCCAATTTACCTTCTCAAAGAAAACATTCCATGGTAAGCTCAAAACCTAAAAAAGTGCCCAAACCACCACCAGTTTACATTGAGAGGGTAACGTCCTTCCCAGCCCTGAAAAAAATGGTTGAGGATCAAACCACTAATGTGAGTTTTACCACCATGTCCAATGACGTAGTAAAAATAAACACTGAGGACTCTGATGGCTTTCGTGCTATCACGAAGTGTTTTGCGGATCAGAAAATTCCGCACTATACATACCAGAACAAACAGGAGAGGCCTATCAAAGTGATGATCAAGGGAATCCATAAATCTTGGACGAATGAAGAGGTCCTTGAAGACTTAAGAGACCAATTTGGTCCCAGCAGTATCCTTCAAGTAGTTAGAAAAATGGAGTGGAAGACAAAAAATCCTCTAGATATGTGCATTGTAGATTTTCAAAAAGATTTGGATATCAACAAAATTTACGAAATTAGTCAAATCCTAAAGGGGCGCGTCACTGTGCATCCTATCAAATTATCAAAACATCCATCTCAGTGTAAAAGGTGCCAGGAGTTCAACCATACCAGAAACTACTGTGCAAGGCCGCCTCGATGTGTTAAATGTGCTAAAGGCCATCTCACTGAGGAATGTCGGAAGCCCAAAGAGACCCCTGCAAAATGTGCCAATTGCAACGGAGATCACACGGCTAACTACCGTGGCTGTCCAGTAGCCATAGAGGCTATGCATAGGCACAAGAGCTTACCAGAGCAAGCCACAAAGGCTAAGGCAGCACCGCAGAAACCCAATCAAGGGAAGTTTGTGCCAAAAAAGCCAATAATATGTCACGAAAAGTCAGTTCAGGGGAGAGATGGAAAAACTTCAAATTCAAATCTGATGTCTTATGCAAACGTTTTGCAGAACCAGCAATTGCTAGCACAGCGGTCAAGCAGGAGACAATCTATCGATCCCAGCCATAATGAAATGCAAGTTAAAATAAATCAAATTTTCGAAATTGTCACAAATCTTACTCAGAGTGTTAACAACCTGAATGAGCGTGTTGGCAAAATTGAACGCAAGGGCTCGAAAAAATCATCATGAAAAGTGTCAAAATACTTTGCTGGAATGCCAATGGCCTCGCGTCACGGAAAAATGAGCTTCAGTTGGCACTAGACTACAATCATGTTGATATCTGTCTCATATCTGAGACGCACTTCACCAAAGAATCTTTCTGCAGACTCAAGGGGTACAAATGCTACCATGCCATTCATCCGAGCAACAATGCCCGTGGTGGAAGTGCAGTGATCATCAAAGAAAACCTGGTCCATCAGGAGTATATCAAAATTGAAAATGAAGCAGTCCAGATGTGTGCTCTTGAGATAAAAACTAATTCATTTCTGATTACTGTCGCAAGCATATACTGTCCACCTAAGTACAAAACTAAATATGAAGAATACAAGAACATCTTGGCCCAACTTGGAAATCGTTTCATTCTCGGAGGCGACTTCAATGCAAAAAACACTGACTGGGGATCGAGATTAACCACCGAAAAGGGACGCAGACTCCATCAAGCAATTATTGATGACAACTGTGAGGCACATTCTACTGGGAAACCAACCTACTGGCCCACTGACCCAAACAAAACTCCAGACCTGATTGACTTCTTCGTTGTAAAGAATATCTCAGCAAACTACCTTCTTGTAGAGGAAAACCATGACTTGAGTTCAGATCATTCCCCAATTGCTCTGACGCTTAGTGATCGAATCATACAGAAGCCACACAAACCGTACTTGGTCAATCATAAGACAAATTGGGAACGTTTCAAACAAGACATTTGCAGGTATATTGATTTGAGCAAGCCTATACACACGCCAGATGATGTGGAAAGTGAGCTCGAACATCTCGTTTGCAGCATTCAGATAGTTGCATGGGACAACACACCTGCAATCTCAAGAAGGCTCAAAGGTATCAATTATCCACGAGAAATAGTCTCTGCAATCAAGAAAAAACGAAAGGCCAGAAAACGATGGCAAGCTACCAGAGCACCACATCACAAGTCTGAATGGTACAAAACACAAAGTGAACTGAAGTCGCTGATGGAGGAGATCAATGAAGAAACTCATGAACACTTCATCACAGAGCTAACGAGTCATCGTGATACCGATTACTCACTTTGGAAGGCTACACAATATCTCAAGAGGCCTGTTACTCATGCTGCACCTATTGCGAGTGGAAACGAGAAATGGGCAAGGAGCAACCAAGACAAAGCCAATACTTTTGCAGACCATCTTGCGAATATATTCACTCCGAATCTCGCAATGGCGGATGAACCGCCGCTAGAGGAAACACCTCCACTTGATCAGGACATTGATATCCCATTAGTTACCATCAAAGAGATAAAACAGGTGATCAGCAAGGATATCAACCCAAAAAAGGCACCAGGCTATGACCTTATCACTGGAAAAATCCTCCAGCACCTACCGCGTAAAGCTATCGCAAAAATAGTCATGATCATCAATGCGGTAATCAAACTTCGAAGCGTCCCTCAGCTGTGGAAGATAGCAGAAGTCATTATGATTCCCAAACCAGGCAAGCCACCAGGGCAACCAAGTTCATACAGACCAATTTCACTTCTACCAGTGTTATCTAAACTATTCGAAAAATTGATACACAGAAGACTAATACCAATTATTGAAGAACGAAAGCTGATCCCACGACATCAGTTTGGATTTAGGCAGAAACACTCAACAATCGACCAAGTCCATCGGATAACACACATCATCGAAGAAGCATTTGAGAAAAATAGAGTATGTTCTGCCATTTTCCTTGACGTCACTCAGGCGTTTGACAAGGTCTGGCATGAAGGACTCAACTACAAGCTGCGTAAGGCCCTGCCAATAAAGTATGCTGAGTTGCTTCAATCGTACCTCACTAATCGTTACTTCAGGATAAAGCAAGATGATGCATTTTCAGAACCAAAACCGATATGTGCAGGAGTCCCGCAAGGGAGTGTACTTGGCCCACTCCTGTACGTCCTGTATACCAGCGATCTCCCAGAAATTGAAATGAACACCACAGCCACTTTCGCAGACGATACAGCGATATTGGCAGTTGGAGACAGCAACATTGAGTCAATGACCAAGTTAAAGCGGTCAATATCTAGCATACAACAATGGACAGCGAAATGGAGAATCAAAATGAATGAAACTAAGTCGGTACATGTCGATTTCACCAATAAAAGGATCGACTATATACCGGCTTATCTCAATGGCAAAGTGATTCCTCATGCCAATGAAGCCAAATACCTCGGTATGACGCTTGATGCCAGGCTTCGGTGGAAAGCCCACGTCAAGAAAAAGAAGGAGGAACTTCTTCTCAAATTCAGAAAAATGTACTGGCTAATGGGGAGGCGGTCAAAACTGTCAATCCAGAACAAGCTTACGCTGTATAACCAAGTCCTTAAACCAGTCTGGACTTACGGAGCTCAGCTGTGGGGCTGCACGGCTCAATCAAACCGGGAAATAATCCAAAGATTCCAGAACAATGTGCTAAGAAATGTTGTCAATGCACCATGGTACTTTCGAAATGAACGACTCCACCATGAACTTCAAATCGAAACCATAAACGAAGCCATCAAGCGGCAAGCCGTACGTCATCTTCAACGGCTAAGGTCTCACGTCAACGAGGAAGCTGTCCGACTCCTTGACACGAGTGATATCACCAGACGATTGAAGCGTACCAAACCGCTCGAGCTTGCTCACGGGTGAAGCAGTATAGTGAATGCAATATCATCATAAAAATGAACAAAACTCAGTGATGTATCTAAGCTTTGAATAGTATGTGCCCTAGTTTCAAAATAATATTGTTAATAAGTTATTACTTGGAGCAATAAAATCTTTCAAAAAAAAAAAAAAAAAAAACTTAGAAAAATAAGTGTAATTATACCGTTTGAACTATTTCTTATTTTTTATAGATGTGTACCAGTGCTTCGCAACGGTAGAACAAACCAATCTGGTCAGAAACCTTCCCAATGTTCACACAACACAATTTCAATGTTTCACTCCAATTCGTCAAGTAGTTTTTGGATTGCCGGTAGAACCCCCCCCCCCAACCTGTACCCCCCCCCCCTCCTAAATTGGTCAGAAACCTTCCCCAATGTTCACTCAACATATTCCCGAAATTTCATTCAGATCGGTCAAGTAGTTTTGAAATCCCGGTAATACCCCCCCTCCCCCTACCCTAACTGCCTTTAAACCCCCCCCCCCCCATACTATTGACCCACCCTACCTGTTTAGAAACATTCCCCAATGTTCACACAACGAATTCCCAAAGTTGCACTCCAACTGGTCAAGTAGTTTTGAAATCCCGGTAATACCCCCCCTCCCCCTACCCTAACTGCCTTTAACCCCCCCCCATACTATTGACCCACCCTACCTGTTTAGAAACATTCCCCAATGTTCACACAACGAATTCCCAAAGTTGCACTCCAACTGGTCAAGTAGTTTTGAAATCCCGGTAATACCCCCCTCCACCTACCCTAACTGCCTTTAACCCCCCCCCCATACTATTGACCCACCCTACCTGTTTAGAAACATTCCTCAATGTTCACACAACGAATTCCCAAAGTTGCACTCCAACTGGTCAAGTAGTTTTGAAATCCCGGTAATACCCCCCTCCACCTACCCTAACTGCCTTTAACCCCCCCCCATACTATTGACCCACCCTACCTGTTTAGAAACATTCCTCAATGTTCACACAACAAATTCCCAAAGTTGCACTCCAACTGGTCAAGTAGTTTTGAAATCCCGGTAATACCCCCCCTCCACCTACCCTAACTGCCTTTAACCCCCCCCCCCCCATACTATTGACCCACCCTACCTGTTTAGAAACATTCCTCAATGTTCACACAACAAATTCCCAAAGTTGCACTCCAACTGGTCAAGTAGTTTTGAATGCCTGTAGACCCCCCCCCCCCCCCTCCCACTAACATCCCGATTGAAGTACCACTTGAAAGTACTCGTCGAGCTGAATCCAGAGACTACTTTCAATCGGATTTACGTTCAACCATTCAAAAGTTATAAACATAAGCGTCCTCATAACACATTTTTTAGTAGTATTTCATTCATAGCGTTTCAACAGATGGACAGATTTAAACGCGGATTTTTCATAAACCTTCCCAGATAAATTCTGCGTCAAATGGTACCAGCCGCAACTTTCTACGTTCAGCCGTTCTCAATTGATGATGAGACAAACAGACAGACACGATTTTATTATATAGTATAGATAACTACAAGTTAGCAACTTACGCCTAAATGCACGCAGATGCCCTGGATCGAGAGGCGTGGGGGCATATTGTTGATCAGGCTCAAACCCTACATGGGTTGTAACGCCGAGGGGTCAGGTAAGATAGCAGCTTGAACTACATAAGCAGTGCTTTTTTTAAAGGTTTTAAATTGTCCATCAATGTTTAATATCATCACAAAGTGCTATTTTTTTCATTCATTTTTTCGTGTCCTATGCTGGTATTAGCAAAGTTCTCACACTCTGTAACGCACCAAGTTCATGGAAGACTGAAGTGTTTCCTATCAAGTTCTGTTGGTTAACATCTCTAGTTTTAAGCGAAAGTCACATCAAATCGCTATTGTTGCCCTAAAAGCTTCTGCATCAAAAAATGTGTGGGTTCGATGGGTTCACCATCATTCATCTGGCCCTTCGAATTTGGTAACATTTTCGCTCCAAGTTTGGCACCATTGGTTACAGGCCTGACAACATCTACTCTTTAATTGCATCATCAGTTGACAGCGAGTATTTTTATTGTCTTTCATTCTTCTGGTCACTTAAATTTTTTGTTTTTTGTAGTTTTCAAACAAACCTCTACTGTTTTCTGTGTGCATCACAGAACTACTCTCCATTGAGTTGAAAATGCCTAATTATTGCATCTACCCCTGTCCTATATTTGATGATTTCTTAAAAATGTTCATTCATCTGGCTGTCAGTGACTTTTGAGAGCCAGAATGTTAGTTTATTATGTTGTTGAGTTGTTCTTTATAGGTTAAACTTACTCAAAGAAAAGTATTCTTTAAGCCTTTCTTATGGCATTTAAAAGTTTAGAAATGTTACGAAAGTGCTGCAATAAAATATTTCTTACATGTTTGCGTTATTACAATGTAATAACGCAAACATGTAAGAATGTCAGTATTATAATGTCATTATAATACCAATGTCAATTTGAAACAATAAACTTTTTCTTCTTCTTCCATAAAGAAAATTTGAAATTTTTGGGATATGAATTTTTCAAAATTAGTTTTGAACCCCTTCCCATTGACGTAGGGTTATGAAAAGTTGCAAGTATCTCTGTGGCGTTGGTCTGAACCCCTAAACCAAATTTCGTAATTTTAGCACAACGATAACTAGGCAGTGTCACGAACGGCGGAATTTTATTAAATTCCATTTTCTGAATCAAAGATAATAAACCAAAACACTGCAAATTGTTGGCACACCGGTTTATTATCTCTTTTGTGGAGATCACCCTTCTGTATACAGGGTGTTTCATTTCGTGACGGTCACAGGGATCCATTCTAGAGCTAATTTCTGGTCGAAAATGTCTTGTAGAATTTTTTTACTCAGTTAAAAAAAGGAGTTTTTTCAAATTCAAGATTTTTTCGTGTTTTTGACTTCACACTAAAATGGTCATAATTAATTCACTCCCTTAATTCACATGAAAATTCAAATGTGATTACACCGTTGGAAAGAACACAAAATTTCCTATCCCTTTAATGAAAAACAATTATGTTTTTCGTTGGCCAAATGGGTGAAAAATGAATTTGAAGAGGAAAATTTGTCAAAAAGTCGAAATTTTCACTTTTATCAAACGCTCATAGACCCTTATAATCCGGCACGAGAATTTTTATAATCACGATTCACCCTTTGAAGACACACGATTTTTGGTGTATTTCGGAAGTGAATCCAGGATGATCTGAAACTTATTTTGGTATAAAAATTGAAAATTGTTCGGAAATTTGAGTTTCAAAAACTTTGGACCTTTTCTTCGAAAATTCGCTAACAGTGAATCGATTCGTGACATATCGTATTTCTCGTACTTATCGACACATAAAAACCAACGAATCGGAAACCCTCGCCCATCAGGTTCAGCGACTCAAACAGGTAAATTCTCATCGGTGATGGCAAAAACACAAACCAAGTCAACTTGTAGAGATGATGTACTACAAAACCGAACATAGAACATAACATGTACTGTTATAATCACAACAACGATGAACCCACACGCTTATTAAAAATTAATAACTATTAATATGCATGATAATGAGAAATAATATTAACAAGTGGGAGTAACTCAAATAATTATATTGCATCCAATATCTATACATTCAACCTCAATTCTATAAAACAAGAAAATAATAATGCTACGTACTTGTCGTTAAAAACAAAACGGGCGGTAGACCTATGGTTCTACCAATAGGAAGATCATTTAATAATGATTAATTTCACGACATTGTTGTCCTCAAACAAATTTTTTTTAATGTTTATTTCTTTAAAAATATTTAAAACAAAAAACGTTGACAAAATCGGTCGATGATGGATCAATTAAGAAACGTAGTTGAAACACGGCAGGGAACTTATGTATCGGGTGAAGATCAAGTCGATGGTGGTGTGTTTTACAGTACTAAAAAATTTGCAGGTCATCGTGACGTGACGCTCGTAACGTTCGCAAAACAAATGAAGGGTACAGGGGAAGAAGGGTATAATTCCACTATTTGTCGATTTCGAGGTTTCAATGCCTTCTAGAGGCTTTCTGGGAGTAGTTTCACGTTTTAGGTCGGTACTAGTGAAAAGCGATTTCATTCCATGTGGTTTGGAATAGTTGATAATTTTTTTCATACCTTGGCAACATATCATGAGATGGTTAAGTTAGTTTTTGCTCTCTTGAACATTTTCCAATTTTGGAATCGTACCCTTCTTCCCCTGTACCCTTCAAATGGAAACGTCTTGTTAATCATTATTAAATGATAAAAAAACTCCACAACTCGAGTATAGTAAGTAATATTAGACCTCAAGTATAGGTTACATCAGATATACGTTGCCGCTACTTGTGGGTATTGCAAGTTGATAAGACGTATTGTGGAGGAAAAATTATTATCCACAGAAGGGAAAGTGTAACTATAGAGGGGTCAGATCACAAGAACACAGCTTGTTATTGAGTATATAATATAATGTGATATATTACAATAGACAAATGAACGGCGGATAAGACAGAAAGAGTCGAATATCCAAAATTGATCTCAAATGGGACAAACATACGTTTTTCATTAAATAATTACTCATTAAAATCACACCGGCGGCAAGAACGAAATGCGGCAAGAAAACAAAGGTCGATAGAGTCAAAACAGACAAAAGTTCTTGTATGGAGGTACAAGGATTCCTTTGTATCCCAGCGTTGGTAGATAAAAATGAGGTTAATGTACCTACAGGACACGTAAAAAATTGAAATTTGGGCCAGCCATTGGAGGTTTATAAAAAATATCAATAAAACTGAAAGTTCGTAGGGTCGTTGAAGGTGTAGATATCTACTTTTCTTCATTGGCTGGGTCGATTTTCTTGATCTCGTCAGTGGACAGGGATCCGTTCGGGGCTGCGGCGGTTTTGCCACCTTCCTTGTCGACTTTTTCACTCTGTTTGAACCTGTCGTAGCGCTCACCTTCTTGTCGCGAGTCGTCATCGTCGTCTTCAGGATGGTCGTCGTCACCGACTTCCGGAGCGACCTCGGGAGCCGGCTCTTCGTCGTGGAGGAGGTCCGAGAGGTCTTTATCGACTTCGGACCACGCCTTGTCCTCTTCCTTCTTTTCCTCGCCGTCTTCTTTGGTCGTCTGCTAAGAATAAGTAACTCACATGAACAAATTGCATTCAAAATAGTTAAAACTTACTGCTAACCTTAGAAGTAGATTGCAAAACAAAATCCCAGTCATGCAGCATAACCGTCTTGACATATCTAGAGTGTGAAGAAAAAAAAGGTTGTCTCCATTTCTTACCGCGTTTGAGTATTACAGCCTAATAACAGACAGTTAAGGGCCTGCAGGACCTAGGTTGGACAGTTTTTGAAGGATATCTCAGGCTGCGATTGACGGAGACTTTTGAAATAAATGTCTAAATTCACTATATTAATAAGAACAACCCCAAAAAATTTCAAAATTTGAAGCTGAGATATCTTTCAAAAACCTTCCAACTTAGGTCCTGCCGGCCCTCAACAATGAAGAATTTCATTCACCTTTTTCTTTTCAAGTTCTTTCTCCTTCTCGATCTCCTTTTCTTTCTCGATTTCCTTCTCTTTCTCCTTCTCTAGTTCCTTATGCAGCTTGACGGCCCGTCGCCTCAATGACTGGTCGTCGCGGTGTCGTACGTAACGCTCCAAGTGAGTCCGAGATCGGCAATGGTAGGTCAGGCCTTTCTCCTTGTCTTCGGTCCGCGGCAGATAAATTTTGCAGAGTTCGCAGAAGTAAACTTCTACAAGCTTGCAGTGTTCAGCGCCTGAAAATATGCATTTATTCATCCATTAGAGAAAGACACACAAAAATCGTGAAATTTGTAGGGGGGGGGGGAGAGAAAATGTTTCCTTTGGTCGATTCCAATGGTACATTATCGAAGATAAACCAAAACCAACCTTTAAAATGAGGTGTCACTCGTCAGACCGTTTAATTTTTGGAATTTATGAGTATATTTCTCTTCCTAAAACCCCCCAATCCCCTTTAGAGTAGCCCGATCCTCACCATCTACGAACTTAACCTTTCGATTGCCAAGACAGATGTTTTGTGCAAATTTGAACTTTTTACCTCAGTTTTATCGAGGATGGTCAGAAATGGATTTTGTTATAAAAGTTCTTCGAAAATTCGCTAAAACGATACCACCACAGGGAAGATGAATGGATCATCTGGACATACCTAATTTAATTTCCTCCTTCTTCTTCTTTTTCTTGTCAGAGGCACCTTCTTCCTTGGGAGTCTCGCCTTCCTTGTTCTCTTCTCCTCCGGACTTGTCAGTTTCTGAAGGAACAAGAGAACGCAGTAGAAAATCATTAAATGCTCACAGAAACCTATGAAAGTTGTAATTTCGAACATTCGCAACGATATAATTATGAATACACACCTTCGTCTTCATCTCCAGAACCAACGGCGTCAAGCACCATGAAACTGCTTGGATCCAAGTCGATGTCTTCCACATCCAACTTCTTCAACTTGTCTCCTGATTTCGCTTTGCGCTGCGGGACATAACAGTAGATGAGTTGATTGGTGTGACAATCTTTTGAACGTGAGTTCAAATGGCGTGTAAAAGGGAGTTTACCTTGATATGGAGAAGCTCGGAGACGTGGTTTTCGTAAGCCCAAGGAGATACGAAGGCCAGCTTGCAAATCTTGCAGAAAGGAGCGAGGAACTCTCTAATTTTCTGTGCAATACAAATTCAAACGCAGTGTTGAGTAAAGCAGATCAATACTTGAAGACGAAAACTAGACACTACATGAGCAAGAACTGAGTTGATATAGATATATATAGTTTTTTACCTTATGTTCAGGTGATTGGAAATGGTCGGATTTGAGGGTCCTGTAGTTGAGCTTGCACGTCGGACAGAAGAACGTCTTCAATTTCAAGTTGTTAGCTTTGGCCTCTTCGTCCAGAGCCCTCTGTTTCTTCCTTTGAGTGATACGCATCGTAGTGAGTTTTGATCTCAACTTCGTCGAAAGCCCTTTCATGGCGGTGAGATGCTTTTTGGTCGTCAGATGACGGGAATACTCGTTGAAAGTAACGCACATGTACTGACAGTGAGGGCACTTCAAGCGGATGAAGGGCTGACCTCGAGAATTCATACGCGACTTGACGTCAACTTCTTCCTTCCCACCTTCTGCTTCGTCGTCTTCCTTCCCTTTGGCTCCCTGTAAGCAATCGAACACATTCGAGGAATTAGTTTTCAATACAAAATACGGAACTTAACGCCTCAAAAAGCCCGATCTCACATTCAGAAACGCCCGAACGACAATATTTAACGAAGGCAGAACACAAATGACGTCAGAAACGTACACAGCTGGATGTTTTATAGTTTAAGACCTGCATTAGGTCCTTTGCACAGGTTCGATGCTTCTCATACCGCACGTTTTTGGGAGGCTTTGATCATCTGAGCCCATTTCAATCAGGCGAAGTGATGTGGTAGTATCTTTGTGATATCGATACTATGAAAAACAAGATGCTTACCTCAGTTTTAGTTTTATCCTTCGTAGCTGCAGTCTTTTTAACCACCTTCTTAGTGACGACTTTCTTTTTAACAACGGCCTTCTTCTTAGGGGAAGGCTCAGCCTCTTTCTTCTTGTCCACTGCGACTCCTTCTTCTTCCTTCTTCTCACCCTGTTCAATGATAACGAAAAAATTATTTAAATTTTAATGAGACCAAAACAATCAAAATAAGAGCAAATTTTTGAAAAAATAACTGGTTTTATGTAAATTGTCTCCATTTTACTAGTTTATGACAAATTCCATCTCCTTTTTGGCCGAGTAACACCTCACTTTATAGACATTCAACGCTGACCACGGTGGTGAAGTCAGGATTGCGATGTCTCAATCCGTTATCAGATTAGAGCAGATAAACCGTGAAGAACATCTTAAGTAACAACCACGTTTTTTCATCTTCAAATTGCTCCAGTGTGAGAACGGAATAAGATGTCGCAATTATAACTTCAACATCGTGATCAACGTTAAAAAATCCTTGAAATAAGGTGTCACTTCGCAGACTGTTTCATTTTAAGAATTTATGGGTAATTTCCCCCCTTCAAATTCCCCAAAACCCCACAGGAGTGGCCCAATTTTGCACATCTACCAAATTAGCCTTTCGAATGCCAAGACAGATTTTTTGTGCGAATTTGAACCTTTTATCTCAATTCTATCGGGAGTTATCGTCTGGAATGACACATGCTTAATATGATATACATATTATTTTTTGTGTGTGTCTTATGGCAGTGAATTCAGGATAGTGTGAAACGGATTTCGGTATACAATTTTTTTTCTGAATTTCGAGATTTAAACATTTTGGCCCGAGAACTAAAATTCGCTAAAAACCACCAATCTACCAACCAAATTCGTCTTCAAGAAGATGCCAAAGAAATGTCTTTTCAAGAAGAAGATGCCTTTTTCTGATTTAGGATCAACAACTTATGTAAGTATTACAAAAAAAAAAAAAAAATACTTACATCAGTCGACTCTTTTTCTTCTACAGTAGCCGCTTTTACATCTTCTTTCTCTTCCTCTCCCTCAATTTCACCCTCATCTACGTCTCCTTCCTAGTATAACAATAAATACGTCAATCAAGTAAATACAGACAGGATGGCAAAAGTGAAAGGTGTATTGAATCGATATTAGCTACTGAAAAGTACCTTTTCTTCAACTTCTTCATCCTCAAGTTCTTCTTCTTCCTCCTCCTCTACTCCTCCAATTATTTCCTCAATTTCTTCCTCCTCTTCTTCACCCATTTCCTCGTCTTCCTCATCGTCGTCTTCTTCGTCGTCACTTTTCTTTCCTTCGTCCCGTGTGAATCTACACATGGCATTATGAGATACAGACAACAGACAATTTATGGATTGAGATCGTTGGAGGTAATGTTTGTACGTTGAGGATGAGAAGGAAGGAGTTGGGGGGAAAACGCGGGGTACAAGACGTGATGTTTTGCAGTGTTTGTTCTTTCAACTACCGACCTGCCGAAAGTCACCAAGAGTTTGAATACTTCACATGCAAAGCCTAAAGCGTTCATTATTTGGCAACCCAAACCACCCACGATTTACACTCGGGCTCATAATGGGTTTGAGCCAATAGACCTCTGGAAAGTGATTTTACCAATAATACCTACCAGTATGTCAACTATAGCGGGCCGAGTGATTTGATAGGCCAGTTTAGGTAGGTTAGTTCCTTATTCTCCACTGCGTTGGCAGCAAAAATCTTTGCATCATCAGCAGCCACGTTTTTTTTAAACAGACGTGGGGCAAAACCCGTCAGAATTGAATCTTATAATCCTATTTTCATTTCTAACGTTCTAAAGATTTTCAGCAAAAAAAAATTTTTCTCCAAATTAGTCTAGGTTTGATCTGCGGTTGGGTCATCTCTCAAGCTGCTGAAACTTCTGAAGAATCAAAGTATGTACACTAATCTTATAGCAAATTTAACGTTGATTCCGAAAATTTTGCAGCATGTTACTCCATTTATTATTTAGATTTACGCGAAACGTTATTCGTATCTATGAGCGGATCACCCTTTATAATAGGGTTCACACTGAAAGCCTACTTTGCATCATCCATCGTCGTATGAAGAGTGTAAAAGTAAGTTGCACTTATTTTTAAAAAAATGCGGGATGATCCGATCGGGCAGAAATTTTTAGGGAAGTTTCGTCTTGGTTTTATAAGTTTAAAATTGTTATCTCTTGTGTCAGCTGTTTACCAGTTCAAATAAAATGGAGCTCCCCTTGTGTTCTACCGCGAAATGCGTTCAGTTATTCGTTTTTTCACCGCAAAAGGCAAATCCGAGAACTGAAATTCACCCCGAGATTATAGATATTTATTGTCAAAGCGCCAATACCTAGATTTCAATCTAGCTCCCAGTGATTTCAATCTTTTTCCTAAGCTGAAGCAGCACCTGAGAGGACGGCGATTTGCTAATCAAGAGGCGCTCAAGGCAGAAATTACGAGGTGGATGGCTGGGTTGGCGCCAGAGTGGTACGAGGATGGATTCAGAAGACTGCAAAAAGACCAAAAGTGCATCCATGTTCAAGGCGATTATGTAGAAAAATAATGATATATTTCTTAATAAAAAAAAAATTGGTTTGGAATTTTTAAACGCATTTTTCGATTTTTAAAAAATAAGTGCAACTTACTTTTAAGGTAGCGTATAAAATTATAGATAATAGACAAGTTTTACAGGATACCTTGGGGACAGAGAGGGGTCGACACTTGGAAGAGGAGCGAAAGGAAGATTAGGAGGGTTTTCAAGGGAATGGTTTGGTTCTTCACCAACCCTGAAAATTCAACAAAATAATGATTAAAGAATTTACACGAGTAAGTAATTACAGTAGTATATGGATTAACGCTAAAGTTAAATATGTACTTTGAACTTTAATTAGGGATCGTAGCAAGAAATTATTGGTAATAAGTTATCGCTATACTCAAGAATTACTTACGTGAAACTAGTTGAAAGTAGCTAATCTTACAATATCACCCTTATGAATTCTTGGTTCGGGATAAGTCGTTGATAAAAACGCTTCCCATACAACCAATTCATTGAGGAAGGGCGTTTATTTCTAGCAGACATCGCTATGTTTGCCACAATTCGTCGAAACGCCGGGGAGCCAATTCTGTACTTGTTTATCTGTATACAGATTTTCTTTTTTTCCCCCCCAATATCGGCATGGGTTCCATGACAGTAACAGAAATGAGTATTTCTTCAAGTTTCAGTGCGTCAGACGTTATGTCGGTAGATTCTAATACAGCGCAAGAATTAAATTTTGAGCAACGATACAGTCTTTAAATTCTGCATTTTCATATATTGAAGATTTGATTGTCATTGAATTCACGTTGCAGGCTAACGTCCATCTTATGCCGTCCTCATATCAATACGGCAGCGATTGGTGCAGCCACGGAACTCTTTGTCTGTCAGATATTGACGTTTATTTTGCACTAGGTTTTTTTTTTTTGAACGGGGCTACGGTGGTAATACTAAACGTCACATTGCTGACGGAATGTTCCTAATCTAGGAATACAGTTCAATCCCTCCTTGCAGCACAATGTCAGAAAATGCAGCCGATTGATGTTGAATGGTTTTACGTTCATTTTCCTCGCTATCACATTCTCCGAAAATTACCCAAACTGTTTCATTTACGGAGAACTACAGTTTTTGTTTTGTTAATAGCTTGTTGTGAATCATCAAGGATAACCCCACTTTCTCATTGAAGGTAATAGATTACTAGTCGATTGCAACTATATACAAGGAATAAGTAGTTCTAGAGGCCAATGTCTACTTTTGGCAGGTTGGTCGTAACGGTAGGCGTACAAATCGTGTGATTTAAAGCCGCCGTTTATAACCTTGGCGTATTCCTTCAGTACGTATTAATGTAGATTATCTATATGGTTGATGGTATATATTTTTCTGGAAAAGGATTGTCGTTTAATCATGCGGAGTAACAAACCTTTTTCAATCATCGAAGCCTCTTGAAGACCTGCAGCGGAAAACTAAATCATGAACCACAGCTCCCAGGTCCAAGTCAAGCAAGAACAATATAGACATTTGGAAGTTAATGACGTAATTACCTCTTTTGTCTGAACTGGGTTAGCCTTCGAAGGTAAGCGGTTCTTCCGGAAACTCTTTTCCGCACTCCGATCGTTTCCATTCGCTTTCGTGCGAGGTAGGACGTGGTGCCTTTGAAACCTCGTCCGCGGGATGTTCCTCTCCAACTTCTTACATTTCCCCGTCCTCGAAAACCTCCCGCTCCTCGCGGAGTGTACGCCGGTTTGCGGAATACATAATCCGGTTTGGACTCTCTCACTTCTCTGTAGCTCCCTTTTTCGGTTAAGTAACCACCGCCTGGGCCACTTTTATCAACGTAACTTCTTCCCTGGTATTCACCAGATGAATAGCTTCTCTCGTTCGATCTTCGTGAGCCCTATAGGCAAGCAATTAGAGAAACAAATGCAAGTGTACAGTATTAATAACCAACAGAGGGACGTCTGGACGTTTGCACAGGTATGACTTGTGCATTTGCACCGTCGTCTCAATGCGAAGTTGTCGAAAGTCGCTAATGCACAAATCAATTTCAAATTAAACATTCAAAATCACCAAGTAATATGTAGCGTTGACGCCTTACTCATTTTCTCAGTGAAGTGATTTACTACACTGGAAAAATAAAAGAGTTCAACTAATCAAATTTCATTTCCATTACCAATCTTGATTCATCGAGGAGGAATTCAATAAACAGCCGTTCACACAGCAAGTTGCTTCTTCACAATCAATATTTCATATCTCCAATTCATTTCCTTAAAAAAAACTTTGATGTAGAGTCTCCTTCACTTGAATCTTCATTACACGTTGAAACCAAAAACACCATTTTAACAACCTGAAGTATTGGCTAATTCTGGTGTGTAATTTACATGATCCACGGAGACACGCTGCAATGGCCACCCAGGAGGGGAAATCAAATATTGATTTTCATTACTGTCTGACATCTCCAAGTGCTAACTATTTAACAAGTGACTGCAAGTCTTAAATGGTGATTGAACGACAAATCCAAGTGACACCAATGCTGCCAATAACCCACCATTTGACGAAGTATTCTAGAATAATAATCTGGGTGATATGAGCTCAAGCCCCCTTCCTTTGTTAATTTTGCTGCAAGCCTAGTATTGACTCTTATGGGAAAATTAAGTTTCAGGGAAATCTCCTCTACAATATACAGCGATTTCACCTCTTTGATCCTAGTTTAGCATACTGTACAGGCCCGGCGCATATTGAACCCAGTTCACAAGATAAAGCATGTTGAACCCAGTTGTTGTCTGTCACCCAGGTTTCGCGATGTCAGCATTAGAACTCCTCCTGGATTTAGAATCTACGTCAGAAAGTGAAGAAGTGGTGGTACTGTGCTCGTTCGTAAAGAGAAATGAAATGAATAATTATTTAGCTGTGAAAAATACATGCAAGGAAATTTCTGATAGTGTTGTTAAAAATAGTTTTCGGCTCACACGAGAACAGTTCAGTTAGGTACGTGAACTTCACCTACAGTTCATCCTTAATTTTAGTTCGTATAGTCGGCACTACCGATGTCAAAAACGGGATGATTCCGAACGGGTTCGATTAACTTTTCAAAATCCATTTGGAACGGTATCCACGCAGAGAAGACAAACGATTCCACGCGTGGGTCGCAACTGACTAGGGATGAAAATAGATTATTAATTAAATCGAATAATAATGATGGAAAAATCGATTATGGACCCCCGAAAATACGTACTCATTGTTTCAAGCCAGTAGTTTTGTAAAATCTCATTAACAATTACCTACTTTTCAACATTTTGGAATTGTCTATAATAATAATATTATGTACCCATTATTGTACTCTAGTACTCACACATTTTTTTGTAATTGTAGTGCTTTGCTAAGCTTTTTTTTTTAAATTCAATGTCCTTATTTTTTCCTAGTATACATGTACTTACTAGCGTGATTGAGCCCAGCTAATTATCTTTTTTACTATTTTTATTCTTTATCATTGTCAAAAAACCTTCATTTCTCGCTACAACTAATTATTCCGATTTATGCACTAAAAGAACGAATACCAAAGGATTTTTCAATGATAGGATTTAAATAATCAATTATTGCTGAAAATAGATTATTCAATTTAATCGATTACGGATTGTCGATTTTTCATCCCTACAACTGACTGGGATAGCCGTGGGTTGGGTCGAACTTGCAGCAACTCATTGGATACTGTGCTTCACAGAACTATCCACACGTGGGTAGGGCGTGTGCTGGGTTCAATATGCGCTGAGCCTTACCCCTTCAAGTTCTGTTCTCTGAGCTGAGCGACCTATACATTACATTCTCTAGTTTTGTCGAAAAATCAACGACAGTGATTTCAACATTTGAATGTTTAAAACGTCCTTGAGCAACCAGAAGCTATTGAAGTCAAATCTATATTCAAACTTCTCGCTTTGTGACATGTGATGCATGTCAGCAGTTACTAACATATCAGTACAATCAATGTTATCGTACTTTCAATTCCACTACGTTGATAGGCAATGGAGGCACAAATACTTAATCGTCGGAATACCCCCGTATCGGCCAATCCATCTCTGAGGGTAGATAGATCTCTAGACAGTAAAAACGAGTCAGTAGATTTTTGTATGTGAAGAAAATGCTTACTGCTGAGAATTTAGTATACATGGAGATGACCTACACTGAAATCTTCTTGGCTATGATTACCAGAAGGAATAAAATAATTAAGGTTGACGGAAATGGAGAGGTCTTGAGAGGGTAGGTATAGAAAATCAATGACAGAACTTGAAAAAAACTTACCATGTAGGACGGCGAAGAGTCAGGTCGCCCTCTTTTCCTCGGAGGCTCAGGCGACGTGCGCCTGTGATCATCCCTCCCGTAATCGAGC
The DNA here is from genome assembly GCA_963920205.1 of Stenodema calcarata. Lineage (NCBI taxonomy): Eukaryota > Metazoa > Arthropoda > Insecta > Hemiptera > Miridae > Stenodema > Stenodema calcarata. Next base: position 11,117,768 of record OY986061.1, on the reverse strand, counting down.
TCCTGGGGAACGTCAAGTTTGCCGTATAAATATTTCTATAGAATACAGTAACTCGGGGTTTAGCGGAAGTCATTAGTATTGGCGTTAACAGAATGTGAAAAATGTACAATCAAAACCTTGGGAGGCTGAAAAATATCATCTGCACGGTGCGTAATGCCAGAGTGAAGTAACAATTATTGAAGATTCAACTACTGTAAGCATAGTACGGAGGTCTGAACGTGGAATTGAATGCAGGTCTAGTTAAACGATGATAATATCATAGAAGCCGAAATGGCAATCTGCCAAGGTCATTATCTGAATCTTGGTGATGGTAACAAGACTACAACTAGTGTTGATGGTAACAAGACTATGGTAGCCGGAGGTACAGCTGATGTATTAGCTAGACATGGCAAATAACAGTGGTACTATCGATAATTTAAAACTATCGATTGTGTTTACTATCGATAGACTATAGAAAATCTATATTCTACTACTATTCACTATAGGTTGAGGCAGTTTGGAGTAAGTTGAACTATACACTGTAATTTCGAAGTGTGTTCAACTGCGTGATTTCTTTTCATAATAATACCATATTATGGTCTTTCAAATTAGAGGTGTTGCCAGAGGTTCTATCCTCAGCTTTACACTACCGGCACTTCCTCATTAAAGTACATCCACACGTCACACTTTCGTTCCCGATTCATTTCAAGAAGATCAAAACTAAGCCTTTAAACTCTCAAATTACCGAACAGAACGTCAAAACCGAATAGCGAACACAAAAAAATTGAGGTCCTTTTCAATACTATCGATAGTTTTCCACAATGCTGCCGGAACTATCGATAGTTTCCCATCTCTAGTTTTGAGCGACAGAGACACTGATTACACCAGGAACAAATTGGGATTTTCACCAGCCCTCTAGCTCGGCCCCCTGGGTGTCTCAGGAGTTGATTTTATGTCACCAACTCTCTAGTGCCCCTGAGGACGTAAACCAAATTTCAACTCTTGGGACCATCAGGTGTCGGGGGTATAGCAGTTTTAAAATCGATATTTTCCACGTTTTTCCTGTTCCTGTGTTGTTGTTCGTTGACGGGGCTACAGCTTACCAGACAAAACGGATCGAGCAGAAATTTTGCACACATGTTTGTTATGATACATTTGTACATTTCGTCTTCCTCCTCCCAGTTTCCCCTCAATTAGGGAGGAAAGAGTAGTGTACAGGAATTTCAAATGGTCATAACTTCTACAACTTTTCCAAGTAGTTGACTTTAAAATGACCGTGCATTTGGAAGTCTGTGGACCTACCCTGGAATAACTGCTGGATGACCCGTGGTAATCATCGTTCCTGGGCCTGGAGAACTTGTCACTGGGCATATTTCCGTAAGTCGACCTCGATCTGGAGTCGTACGAAGATGGCGAAGCGTTGGAGAAGTTACTCCGGTAGCCGCCCCCGCGGTCGCCTCGGGAGCTGGAGAAACCGCCTCGGTTTCCTCTCCATTCGCCGCTTCCTCTTCTCGAGCCTCTGTACCCGCCTCCTCGGTAACCACTACCTCCTCGACTGTAACAGAATAACAATGCGAGTTGAAGAATCATGGACGCACGTCCCAATTACCTTAAGATGGATACGTTATACACATTAGTATCAAATGCCGTAGTGCACCAACTCACATACGGTACCCTCCACGCAAACCACCCGTATCCTCACGGCGTATCCGTACCATTAATCCGTGCAACGCATCTGAACATGTGTCGCAACCAGACGGACCACTAATCTCAAAACGCGATACCACGCTGGGAATGGCCATACCAGACTGTTGAAAATCTTTAAAAAAAAATAAAGTCAAGCTGGTTCAGTAAGTACCTAAATGAAACCTAAAGCTTGAAGAGATAGTGGTGACAAAAGTAAAACAAAACCTCTCAACACAAACTGCTCTTGAATCTACTTGAAGAGGATTCAAACATATCAATATTTCTGTCCCTAATCAACATTCCACTGTTACCGTAGCCGAAGAAACTCATACGACAAAATGCGACGAAGTGACTTACTTTTTATAAAAATCGCCCATGGTCAACAACTACCTCCTCAGGAGTCAATGTTTCTGAAACAAGTTCAAGTTATTATCAGAATGTTTCAACAAAATATCACGTCACAGTAAAAGTATAATTCGTGTGGATTATCGTAACATTCTAGACGAATTAATTCAGTTTTCGTAGCTTCATGCAACCAAATTCAACTCTTTACGACCAGCAGTTTGGGATATTGACGTGCGATACCTAACGATACGAGTAAAGTATCGAATATTTTCTGTACTGTATCGGAAAAAGTACTCAAATTGATTTGTACCTCATACCTAGTTGTTTCTAGTACTAATCATACTCAATCATGCCAACGGACTGCTACCAGATTTTCAAATGGATTTACCTACTCCATATATGGAGTAGGTATATATAAAGTTATATATACCTACTCCATATATGGAGTAGGTAAATCCATTTGAAAATCTGGTAGCAGTCCGTTGGCATGATTGAGTATGATTAGTACTAGAAACGTTAGTTCTAACGTTTCTTCGGTTTCTGAAACATATTTTGATGTTTATGTGACTTGGAGTTCGTGAAAGCCCTGGGATGAGAGTGGCAACGCTAATGAACAGAAAACGATGAACCATTGTGGAAGAGAATTGGCTGCGTTTTCATTTCTTGAAAACCAAAGCCGGAGATGGAAACCGACAAAGTACAATTGGCGTTTTCCTAGGATCTTAAACCACATTGGACTAGTCACAACATATTGATGAAAACAGATAATAATCCATGGGACATAAACATCAAAATACATTTCAGAAACCGTAGATCAGCTCTTCCACGTTCCCACAGCCAGGAATTACTTCGGTTTTCAAGGAAGTAACCTACTGGTACACGATAAACTTGGGTTTCATCCTTCATTCCTCCAAGTTTTTCCACAGCTTCAGACATTACAATTCCTTTGTTTCTTTGTACGTATAAAAGGTACGTTTTTACATAGGCCTATTTGCCAATTATATTATACAAAACTGCGAGTCCCTTCAATTGGGAACAACTTTGTACCTAACTATCTTAGAATTATATGATTTCCTTGGAATTTGACAGTTAAGTGGTTTGTAATGCACGTTTAATGATAACTAGAAGAACATAACAAACCAAAATTGACCAACAGAGACATACCTACATACCTATTGCATGCTGAAAAGTTAGTTTTTAGGACAAACGTTGTTCAACCCATTCAATTGTTGACGAAGTTCATTTGCAGGTGACTGCTGCAAGGACAGAGATCCTGATCATAAGTACTTTTACACGAGCATGAAAAAATAAATATTCGTGCCACTATACCAGACTTGGGGGCAAAAAGAATAGCTAAGAGCTCCGGAGCTGGCAAAATGGCCGACAAATTGAAAGCGAGGAATCACCACTACCGACCTAAAGCTGCGAAATCGCGAAGTTGTACGAATAGGAAACTGCGACTTCTTTGTTGTATCGTCGGTTAATTACCAAGTGGGCATTTGAGAGGATACTATCCTCAGGATAGGTTTCTGCATGAGTTACATCAGATGACAAGGAGACGAAATGTTGACGCAGCTTTGATACCCCGGCGTCATTCCCGAAACCACTTCTCATTTAAATAGAAATTATTACTCACCCAATTGTCAAAATTCAGCAGTACTACGGAGAGGTGATCACGAACAAGTTCAGAACTAAAAAGTATTCAAATGGGAGTCAGAAATGAAACTTGAACGATTAGAGGACGGAGAAGCCCGTCGGACACAGCGGACCTGGCAACAGCAAGAATCGATTTCAATATGGCTGATTCCAGCGTTCAACGCAAGAAGACGTTGGATTCCGGCCTGCTGTGCCACTCCACTAGCGCTACCTCGCGGCATGGAGGTCAACTTGTACCAACTCCTTTCTTCGCGGTTCGTTTCAAACCGTGCAATTCAACCTAAAATGCCCAATGATGATCACACTTCTTCGGTGTGACCGACGGTACTAGTGCATTTGCTTCAACAAAACCTGCATTCTGAAGATTCTGCATTCTATTTCAAACTCAAAAAGCATTTTAAAAAGAGCGCCACCAGCGTCTCCCGTTCAGTTCAGATTCGTACACCACAACGCATTCTTTTGACTAATTATCTAAAAACAATTATTTTTCGCGGTTCAATAATAATTATTTTTTAAATTTTCAAATTTGACAATTCATTGAACAAATTGAAAGTAAGTTGTACAAGCTCAAAATCCAGGGCGAAACAAAGTAAGGATATCAGCTTTTTGGGCAGTTGAGTACCATGTTGTGGCAGGAGTTGTTGTTTACAACTAACAACCGTTTTTTTCTCGATCCGTTTTACGTTAGAGTTTTTTTGGTGGTTGTTCAAAACTCGTAAGTCTTCCGGTTTTCGATTCGTATGAAGCTATGAAGCGTTCATAACCTACAATTATTGTGATCTTCAGTCTGATTATTCGTACCGAGTTGAAGAATTCATTAAAATTTCGCCGTTAACATGACCACCGCCCCATCTACTCCGACTCTCAGCTCGGAACTGAAGGCTTTGATTCAGCAAAGGAACGTTCTCACTTCTCGTTCCAAATCTAGAGGTGATTTTAATGTTAATTGCTAATTTAATTTATAGATTGCAAATCAACTTAAATGATTCAACGAAGAGCTAAACTCGATGGTGTCTTCTCAGATGACTTGGCCCAGTGGGTTGTCCTAGGACCGTGTGCTGGAATGACGATTGTGATCTGTTCGCTCTTCGTTTTGTTACCATTTGAAAGAAAAGCATCATTTTCATAAAGAAGCACAATTTTAATGTCCCCCAAAAGAAAACCACAAGTTTGGTTTTACTGAGTTACACAAATGTCTTGGTGATTTAGTAGGCTAATCAAAGACGCTTCCCGAGACAATCGGACCTACTACCTGGTACTATGGTATCCCATAATATTGCCTATAACGTGGATATAATGTTTGCAAGATAGGCCTGCATAAGTAGTGGGAGACCAGAGGCGACCTAGTCGCTCCCCTCAACGCGTACATGGTACTTGGAGTCATTGCGCGGTTCTGTTCTTATATTTTTTAATAGTTTTTGTCTCATAGTTTCTCTGGAAATTATATAAAAATGAGGATTTTGGCCCTATTTTTCACTTCTCTTCCAAAACTAGAACGCCATGAACAATGAATAAGTCGATTTTGTTTATGATCCATTATAATGATGGTCCGATTACTTGTTGATCATCTTGCTGGCTCCTGGTACAGTAATAATAATTTACAGTATTAATTGACAATTATTGAGCCATTTCTGAGCAAAGTGAAAGCGCCAATTTAGATTCCCACTCAGACACTCAAACTGTACGTCTTTTGAAACCTATGACTTGAGCATGAGCTTGAGCACCGTTCCCCCCCTCTGAATCTGCCACGGAACTGACAAAAATCGGTAGAATCGTTTGGAAAATCGGGTCTAGTGTAAACACTTTAATCGGTTGAATCAGCAGAGTGAAAAATCGGCTCCAGCGTGAACGGTGCTCATGTCGTAGATTCCAAAAGACGTAGAGCCCAAAAATCGGCTATATCGTAGAGGTGGTTTAGGCGTAGCCCAGCCTTAATGCCTAACGGCCACAAACGTTTCAGCAGGATATCTCGTTTTTCAAGAATGTGACACCTGAATTTTGAAGGGTTGCTACTAGGTCCATACTAAGGATGAGTTCGAACATGGACGTCTTTGGCGTGCAAAAAAAGTTTATAGGTAAATAAAAGAAAAATAAAAAAAGCAAGGTCGCTAAAAAATAACACATTGATTTGTTCATGTACGAGTAAGGTAGACATTTTGTGAAATTTCTGTGATGCCCTAAACGAAGGAAATGCAATAGAAAGAATTAACGTTGTCTGAAAAATTCAATCCATATGTCTATGGAACAAGATGAAACATACTTGGACTCAATCAGAACAGCTTGAACAATGCTAGAATTTCGTGGTAGCATGTATTAGAAATTATTTCAAACACAGAAATTGATACGATATAAGAACTAAGTATTCTCTTTACGGAAAAACATGTGTAACCACTATGAGAAATTATGGATATTATAACGCGGAGCCCAGACTCCTGGCAGGTATTATTTACAGGTAGTACTTGTGGTAGTACTGGTAGTACTTGTACTACTATTTTGTGCCCCCAGGCTGATCTACTGTGCAGCGCCCTCCGGTGGCCTGACAGTATTCTAAAGGGTTTTATAAAATTTTAAAAAATCGAAAAGCAAGATCTCTCAAAAATTGAATTGGCCATGTATAATGGCGGCGTAGCCAGGGGGGGCTCGAAATATTGAGACATATTGAAAAGTATTGAAAAATCATGAATTTAAAAGAGATTTCTTTGAAACAAACAGTTGTTTTACCAACTTCCAGAGGCTATTAAGATGTCTCATGTAGATTTCTGGGTCAGGGTTTTCATTGCTCAGGCACAGAAACCGGGACCTGGCTATTCCTTCACAGTGGCATAGGACGTGTTCTGCCGTTTCCTCATCTTTGAGGCAGAACCAGCACTCGCTGTCCTTGGCTACCCCGATTCTGCAGAGATGCTTGCGGAGTCGGCAGCGTCCAGTCAGCAGACCTACCGTTACCATCAGCCTGCGATGGCGGCATGTGAAGGTTCTTTCATGAATTTTTTCGCGTGCCTCTGGCCTGTGGATCTATTACATGTTGCTTGAGGTTCTGATAGCAACCACTCTTTTATGGTGCTTTTCCTGAGGCTTTTGTATACTCCACAGTAGGGTTCGGGTCCGACGATGACGGTCTCGACCCTTTTTTGGCCAGTGTATCCGCCTCCTCGTTCCCCTTCAGCCCTGAATGCCCGATATGGTGTCCAGGGCATTCTTGCAGTCCATTACCTTCAGGATGGATTGGCTATCGGAACAGATTGCCACTTTCTTACCTATAAGGTTTAGCATAGTGTTCAATGGCAATCGTCTCGGCCTGTTGGCCCAGACTAATCATATCCGTTGTCAGCCATACTCCGCCGAGTGGAGATTTGGCCGAATTCCGGCTCCAATGTAAACGGTACCTTATGCAAGGATGGTCCAACCATGAACAGTGTTCACAAAAAAGGCGTTGTTTCACCTCAGTCCAGTGTAGGACACCCGAGTTCGAGTAATTTTAATTTGAGTAGCAACTCTTGATTTCTTTTCATATTAACGAAAAATCTACAATTTTTTGTATTTTGTATGATCGCATATGGTCAATAATGTTACATTGTTACAGTTATAAGTGCTCTCGATAAACAAATAAATGAAGACAACGCATCTCGGCAGGCGGAACTCAAAGCGAAGGCGATTGAAGAAATTTTCACTTCTGAAGTTTCATACCTGAACACTCTTGAAATCGCGATGAAAGTTGGTGAACATTTCTTTTATCGAAGTAATTGTATCAAAGTTATTCATTTATAGCAAATTGAATAATCGTTGTGTTATTCCAGTTTTTCAAAACGCCCGTCTTGGAGTCCAATCTTAAAATTCCAGACGGCCTGAAAACACTTTTGGACAATTTGGAATCTCTGTACAACGTGAATGGGGAGCTCCTGAATGAATTGAGGAAACACGGAGAGGATGTTGCTAAAGCGTTTATCACTGTAGGGCCTTTCTTCAAGTTGTATTCAGTCTATGCGTACGACTACAGACAAGGAATTGCTGTTTTGCAGGTAAGTGAAAATTGGCTACCATCACTTAGCCGATGTGTGAACAATAATTACAACAGTAACTGTTTAGTTGTCGGTTGAGGAGGAACATAAAGGGGTTTGGGAACATTTCTACTTGGTCAATGTTCTCCCTGGTTTCTCAGCAGATGGCTAAACTAGACCATAGAGGACATAACCACACAATGATTTTGTGTTACGTTTTTCCTCTGTAATATTTGGAAAAAAAAAAATCCACAGCCATGCATCATGCCTATAAGAGCAAATTTTCAGTGTTGGAACAAATAACCGTTTTGTGTAAAAATGTCATTTTACTTTTTTCTTATAACGAATTTTGTCTCCATCTCCTGCCGCGTTCCTAGATAACACCATCAACTCCCAGGCTTGATTTTGTTTCAGCCCACAATCATGCTGGAGTCACTGATTCCTCCCAGTCAATCAATACGTGGAAGTGATTAATTTCACAGTGATTTTGAATGGAATTTATTTCAACTCTTACAGGAAATCCCTAAAACCAACTGCAAACTAGACGCTTTGATCAAACGTCAGGAGTCGCGGCCTGAGGTCGGTATGAAGCTCGGGTCCCTGCTGATAGCGCCCATCCAGAGAGTTCCACGTTATCGGCTCCTCCTGAAAGAACTGATCAGCCATACACCACCCACCAGCTCGCAGTATGAAAATATACTTGGTGAGTTTGATCCGTTCAAAATTGTGTTTTTAAAATTCAAAATTTCATTGGAGGGAGATTTCAATTTAATTTTTCAGTGAAAGAAATCGTACTGGGTTTTCAGCACTCGAGTATATATTTTCTACTTGAAACGGTCATTCTAAAATCTGCTCCGTTTTGAATCTAGTTGGCTAAAGGCCTGAAGAAATTAAGGGTAGTTTAGAGGGCGGTGAAATACAAGAAAATATTATAACTTTCGATTAAAAGCTTCCTTAGAATAGTCATATTGGAGTGCGGTGCTCGTCACATCAGCTGAGTGCCCTGTACAGATTTTTGTTGCTGTTCGACCTCTTGACTTGAACTGTAAACCACAGCATGATTCAAGGTCCTGCTATATCATACTTTTATGATCATAAACCTCTACTCAGCATTTCTTCAAGAAGTAAATAAATGGTACGGTGAAGGAGTTGTCTTTTTCATTCAAAAAGACGTATCCATAATCTGAACTTTTCCTCAGTAAAAACAAAACAATTTAGTTCTTTTCTAAATGAATTTGAAGCTTAGAGTTCGTCTTTCTCTTTCAACAGAAGCCATCAGACTTATTGAAACGGCCACTGAACACATCAACAGTTTGATATGCGAGCAGGAAAATATGCAGAGGATAATCGAGTTGCAGAGGAGCTTATGTGGGGGTCGCCCCACGTTGGTACATCCCGGACGGAAATTGATTAAAGAAGGTGTTCTGATGAAGGTACGTACGCGTTGTACAGGTGGATATTAAATATATTTTTGATTCAATAAATTTTATTTTTTTAAAACAAATGGGCCAGCCCAATTACAGAGTTTATACATAAGATACATGTCGGATATACGATACCTATGTTTGAGCAGCACCGGAGGAACAAAATCTGGGCCCAAGCCCAACCTTTTGTTCATGTTGGTATGTTTAGTGTAGTACCATTCAGAAGCGCTTATAAAATTTTACGTGATTTCTAGGTGTCGAAGAAAGGGAAAAAAGCCCAACCTCGATATTTCGTGCTGATGAGCGACGTCCTCATGTACTGCAAAATGACCGGAGTCCCGCTCGGCGAGCCCAACTCGTTGAGGTGTTCGTGCGTCGTCCCGTTGAGAAAATGCGCCGTCAAGCACGTGTTGAGTGACAAAGTTTTTAGCGTAACTTGTCTCTCGCTTTCGCTTATATTGTACTCTGATGAACCCTACATATCTGACCACTGGGTGACAGTTTTGAACCAGACTATTGATCAGGTATGTGATAAATTGTGGTAATTTTGACGTCACATCAACTTAAAGGGTATTGCGAGTTCGTTATTGCCACAGATCCCATATCAATTCCTCTGGCTTTTAACGAACGTAAAAGACCTACTAAACATAATATGTTCAGTATTAGATATTGAAATGAAAACCTTTCGAAGGAAAGCTAAGGCTTTATTCATCATAATTGACGGTACAATGAAACTGTAAGAATACGAATATTTGAAATGGTAGAAAGTTTGCGTAGAAACGAAGAACTAAACCATATTATGGTTCAATGAGGAGTTGAATCACACCATAGATAACGGCCGATTTCAAATGACTTTACTTTGGGTTTTGGTTGTTGGATTCGCTCTTTATCCACAACTGTCCAAGGATCCCATTAGAAAGAGCGAAAAAAAACCCTCAATATTAGCATTAGCGGCGATTATACCCACTGCTGCTGCACACGTCGTTATGAGCCATACTGGTTTTTCGCTGTTTCTAAGGGATCTTCAATGGGATCTTTGAACAGTTGTGGGTAAAGAGCAAATGCCCCAACCAACAACTGAATAATAAGTAACTTGGAATCGGCCGTTGTCAAGATAAAAACCATATTATGATTAGTAGACCTCTTACGGCTGGCGGTTTTGCTGCTCTATGTTGAACACTTCATCCTACACGTGCCTGTTATAATATTTAGACTGTAGGTATATACTGTAATTATTTGTCAGTTCAGTTGACTTTTTCCCCGATTTGAATCATCTAGCTTTCTTTCATCTACCACCAGTAAGTTTTAAAATGGTTAGAAATTCTTCAAAAATGTTACATGCGACAACCAGGACGGTAACTATTCGTGTTGGGTGACTTGGATCATAATCAGTAGCAAATATCTCATTTTTCGTAGCTTTTCAGCAGAGTTTTTTCCCCTGAAAAGGGTTTCTCTGGCTCCTCCCTACGATTAGATATCTGGTGGTTTCCGACTGTTCTTGTCCTACGAATACACTCGAAAGACCGGATCATACTGTTAGAGTAAGCTGATGATATTGTATCAGCAGAACTAGTAATCTAGACCAAAGATAATGAATAGTTGTGGGTCACTTATCTTCATTATTTTAACGCTGTTAAGTTGCGAATATTGGAGTTTAACTGAAAGTGATGTACTCACCACAGTTTCCTATGGAGAGGTGTTAACTCACTTGTAATTTTCCTTACTCATCGTCATACAATCACGTATTTCAATCATTTTGTAGGAAGAACAAGGTCGTATGACTCTGCACCGCCGGGGAAGCTCAAGGCAACCTCTTCGAATGAAAGAGTTGAACGTCCTGACCGAAAGTTTGACTCCTCGAAAACGCAAACAACAACAAGTGAGTTGCCTGCAAGACTGAAATAATGGAGGATGATCTTAGTTCTGTTTAGTAGACTATTGTCGTTCTACCAGTTTTTTATGTCATAAACAATATTGATTTTCGGGTTTAGTGTCAGCACAATTTTGCAAAAAAACAGCTCTAGAAACATTCACTGCTCATTTTGATCGAAATGTGAGTTATGTCATGACGCAGTAAGAACGACTATTCAGTTTGTGAAATTGCTATGTTGGTGATGTCATCGCTGTTTCGTTTAATATGGACAATTTTTTGGGGTACCAGTATGAAATTCGCGACAGCGAGATAATCAAGGTTGCAAACCAGAATATAGTCATTTCATGGAAAATCTTACCTAAACAAAAGAACCTTTTTGGTCAAGTGCGGCGACTTTCGCTCTTTGGAAGAAGTAGTTTCAGCGTAGTTCGCTGACGAAGTAGCTGATCTTTCAATCGCCAGAGGATCAGTAGGAGCACAAATCCCCCTATAAGACTTCATGGAGAGGGTAGAAACCTGGTCACAACACTGGAGATTGAACATTAACACCATCCTGCAAAACACCACAAAGGACACATTCTACCATCCTGCAAAACTGTCCGGTACCTTGGCCTATACCTGGACCAACGTCTGACTTTGACAGTCCACATAAAATACCTGGTAGGCAAAGTACGACATAGAACCTGAACCCTCAGACACCTGTACCACAGATCCACTTTACCTCTCTCATACAAACGACAGATTTCCCTAACACTCATTCGACCATTATGGGCCTATGCCTGCGGAAGCTGTGTGGAAGGGGGGGGGGGCGCTGCTACTACACACATCAATAAGATACAAGTCACTCAGAACAGGGTACTTCGGTTAATCACGTCAGCATCATGCATACTGACCTAAACGTTTCCTATGCAGCCGCTAACAAGCCTCAGAAGACGATTCCAGTGTCGGAGACCGCAACATTCCTTAACACCACCCAGCGAGACCACCTCCTAACATGACCAAGTAGCACAGCAAGCCAACTTTTTCAAATCAAGCGAAGTAGAAGGTGGTACCGGGTGGGTCGACCTGACACATTCAAACCGAAAACATATCCATGAGTCAATATTTTTCCATGCAGTGGTGAAATTTGAAGACATTTCTTTAAAAAGAGTCGCAATATTCTGAAATTTGGGTAGCAAACAAATAGTCTTTGGCTAAAACATTGTGTTCAGTTTATTATTGAAATTTTGCTTGTCGAGCATCGTTGTGTTGATGAATGTTGTTCTTATCTCACAGGAGGACATTGATGACATTTGCCTGCCATTCCACAGTCCTTGGAAGAGAAACAAAATGGCATCGCACACGGGTCCAACACAGGTTGGTAAATGGAGTATAAGCATTTATTTCTTGTACTTCTAGTACCATAGCTTGGAGGTGTGTGTGGCATTCTGGGAAATTGCAATCTGGGCTGATCAGGGGTTCTTGCCAATGGTGGAAGAACCGGCATGATATGATATTGGGAGGCTCGAAGAAGGAACTCCACTGCCTTCAGCATTCTTGTGACAGCCATTATCCCCATTTTTAGTGTTCGTTCTTATTAACGAGGGAAATATTGAGAAAATCATTATCAAGACTAACGCTTTGGAGTACCCACAGCAGTGTGGATGGAGTTGCCCACACTAACCCTTGTCCCATGCTATCGCCTTCTTCTGGATGCATTTATAACCTCCTTTCCCGCACTCCATACTCAACCTAGTCGTAACCCATTAAATAATAAAAATTGATTTAACGTAGGATTAGGTGTGAGAGGTGCCTTTTTCTTCATCTGAAGATCGGGTCGTTCAGCTTTTTTGAGTTAAGGATTCGCACTATGTACAACGTAATCATCTCCCAAGTTTCCAGGCTAGTCAGGTGCAATTTCACCAGCCTCTTGTGGGGCAGTGGGAGAAAGTATGTCGAGGGTCTTTATGTGATTTATGAATTTTTCCAGCCAACTTCTTCACTCATCGAAGTCCAGCCCAAACGCCCCGGCGGCTACCTCACGTCCATCAAAAAGGCCATTTCCAACTTGGGCCAGTCAATCCAAAAGTACTGGATCCCCATTTACACCGGTCGAGAAACTCAAACCGAACGTCGAATCATGCACAACTGAAACGACGTATCTCCCATTGAACGGAACGTACGCTTCACTTATTGTTTTAACTGGGCGATGAGCCACTAGTTTTATTCGATCGTTTAAATATTTCTTCCTGACAAACACTGGTAGGAAAAGAAAAGTTTCGATGTTACTTTCATTTGAGATCAACTCATGTGAGCAGCTGTCAGGCTGTAGGGCTCCAAATGTTTCGAATCAGTTAGTAGAATCACTGTGAGTATTGTAGAAATTCAGCCTTACGAAACCCTTTTACTTTTCCAATTATCGCCTACAGGAGAAATGTACCTCCTTATGTGGCTGTTGTAATCATTGTCGTGTTAGAGCTCGTTACTCTCTTCCTATTAGTTATGTATAAGTAGATCTACTTTAATAAATAACATGAACCAGTGATAGAACCTAAACCTAATGATAGAATCCATTTTGGTACTTAGTTACCGAGTGTTATGGCGTTGAACCATGTCCCGACACGGTTGTAAGCGGTTCCAGGCAGAATAAGGCGTTCATCGATTATTTCCACGATTACAACAACACTCCTGAAAGTAATCGATTACGAATATTTTGTAATCCCGAAAGTAATCGATTCACGCCCTATTCTGAATCCAGGTCGACAATTATTTTGCCTCTCAGTTGAATAGTACGTTTAAAAGTCTGCTACCGTAATCGTATCTGTGATTTTATGTTCAAAATTGTGACAATATTACTAATTTGTATAACGACTTCTCCCATTGTATTAACCCGTAAATCCTCACATGCACCTTATGATCTTGTATGTCCGAAAGCGACTGCGCTTTTGTTTTAGGGGTTCCGTTATCACGAGGTTATTGATGCCCGTCTCAATATATTTATGTGTCGTGTATTCGCCATCCTATTTTGTACTAGAAATACGTTAGGTTTTATATTTATGTAATTTTTGATATACGAAATTTTGCACTTTTGATGTCCAGTAACGGTATTTGTTAACTGTTGTAAATAAACAATTAAGTACTTATGAAATGGCTTTTTGAACTCCTCCCACAAATAAACTCTAGGACAGACTGGTGGAGAGAAGCAGTGGGTTGTATGGGTCAAAATTAAGGAATTTGGCTCCTGGTACGTTTATTAGGTAGAAACCAAATCTGAAAGTCGAATTTGAATTAAGATTGAAGAATTGAGGATAGTTTTGTGGAGTTTGGCTTCAAGAAAGGTTGTTTTCTGATTATACTATGTGCAGGTTATATTAGGCAACTAATGTTTTTAAATTTATGATGACATATTGTGCCCTATTGCACAATATGTTAATAATATTACCAAATTTTATTAGTCCTGATATTATTAGCACCAATATTAACATGGATCATGAGTTAGCCTTTATCTAACTGGCTGAAACCCTCTCACTTGACGCCAATCCCCGTGGAGGTAGAGACTTGAAATTTGGTATGTAGCCTCCTTAGGACTTGAACCATGGAAGTTTTTCCTTTTTTCGACCTTATTACTAAATTCAGTTCACACGTTTGTAATGAATGGATTGCTGAGTTCCCTTGTTCACAGGGGGGTTAGGCAATATGCCCACCCAGAGGGATATACGGTCTGCATTCACAGAGCTGGCTATCCTCGGAGTGGTCGAACTAAAAACTCGGGAACAGGAACATCAGCAAACCATCATAAGTTGCTCAAAATGTCCTCCGTGTTGTCGAATGCAAAGACCCTTTCGTCGGTAAACTCAGCGTGAAAATGTACCCCAAAGATGACTCAAAACTCACTAGTTCTCCCAAGATTTAGCCCGAAAAACACGGTTTTCGCATTCAAACCTCATTTTCTCTCAACAGCACAAAACGTTTTGATGAGTCCGTTAGAAAGCTGACCTTTTGTCGCATTTTTTAAGCATACCTTTATTCACAGTTCTGCTATAAGAACTAATAAGGTTACCAAGCGTTTTAAAAACAGGTGATTTTGAGATTTTGACAAATTTACTTTTCAGACTCCATTTACCACAAAGACGACTCAAAACTCACTAGTTCACAATGGGTACATTTGTCATGAAAAAACCAAGATTTAGCCCAAAAACAGGTGATTTTGACAAAATTTACTTTTCAGACTCCATTTACCACAAAGATGACTCAAAACTCACTAGTTCACCCAAGATTTAGCCAGAAAAACACGGTTTTCGCATTTTCCTCTTAGTTCAACAGCACAAAACGTTTTGATGAGTCCTTTAAAAAGATGACCTTTTGTCGCATTTTCAAGGCATCGTCAAATTTGAATTTCAGTGCAGATTGAGAGAGTTATCGCAATTTTAGTGAAGTAAGGTCGAAAACACGGAAAAAGTCAGATTTTGAGTGGATTAAAAAAGGGTCTACGAGACACTTTTGGTCGGGAATTGAATGTAGAAGAGCTGTCGGACACCACTCACGTTACACCCTGTATATAATCAATTATTTGCCCCAATTCAAAAATTAGTCTGGCTACGCCCTTGACTTCAATAGATAGGCCTATACCTTACCTATACTGGTACCTACACCAGTGGTTATCAGTGTGTAGTTCAAAAATCCTTTCATTTTTTCCCCATGCAATTTGTTTTCCCCTGAAAAACGATCATGGTGTAGTGGCTTTTCCTGTATCACAAACTTGTCAAAAGCTGCTCAGAGACCACTGTAACAATTTTCACATAGTTTCCTCTGTTGCTTTATTAAAATTTGGAAAGAGCCTTCGTATTAATCTTTTGTTGGATGCGCACCAAACCGCGCCAATCTCCCTTCAATATGAGAACGTAAAATAAAAACAGAGAGATTATTTCTCTGCTTGTTGAATGCATTCTTTTCTTGGCCAATCAGGAACTACCGCGGGGGGGGGGGGGTCATGACGAGTCATCTTCTTCTCTTAATAAAGGGAATTACCTCGAGTTATTAAATTTCCTGAAAGGTTACGACCAGCCATTGGGTGATCATTTGAAAAGGGCGACGATTTGTAAAGAGACCTGACATCCAAAATTATCTTATAAGTACAGGGTGGAGCGCGGCAAACAGATGGATTACAAAATAGAACAGAACACAGAAGTAATCAGAAATAGTCTAAGTTTTTATTTTTCCCTTACATGTAGGTATTGGAAATTTGATTTTAAGTGGTTTTGAACAGCGTATCTGACAAATGGGCGCCCTCACTCTGAATACACTGAAGAAGCCGGTTTCTGAAGTTTTCGTGTACTCTTCCAAGCATTGCAACGGGTATTTCGGCGATGTTGGCTCTGATGTTGTTCTTGAGGGCTTCAAGGGTCCTGGGACGATCATTATAAACCTTGGATTTGAGGTAGCCCCACAGGAAAAAATCGCAGGGGGCTAAATCTGGTGACCGCGCTGGCCAGTTCAAATCGCCTCTCAGGGAGATGAGACGCCCGGGGAACCTTCCTTTCAAAAACTCCATCACTCTCCGTGCTGTGTGGGCGGATGCACCGTCCTGCTGAAACCAGACGTCGTCCAGCTGCATTGCATCCAATTCAGGCAAGAAAAACTCCTGAATCATGGTTAAATAACGCGCGGAGTTGACGGAAACGGCTCTGTCATTTTCCTCAAAAAAATAAGGTCCGATTATCCCATTTCTCGAAACTGCACACCATACTGTTACCCTATCAGAGTGAAGAGGCCTCTGGTGGAGCCAACATCACCGAAATACCCGTTGCAATGCTTGGAAGAGTACACGAAAACTTCAGAAACCGGCTTCTTCAGTGTATTCAGAGTGAGGGCGCCCATTTGTCAGATACGCTGTTCAAAACCACTTAAAATCAAATTTCCAATACCTACATGTAAGGGAAACATAAAAACTTAGACTATTTCTGATTACTTCTGTGTTCAGTTCTATTTTGTAATCCATCTGTTTGCCGCGCTCCACCCTGTATTATAGCTAGATTCATTCTATGACATTTCAATCTGATCTAGCTAAGTCACTTTTTAACTTTTAAAGTGAGAGCCCATGTCTAGAGCTAAGCTACGCTCCTGGTGACAACCCTGGATTCCACGTGAAAAGCGTGGAGATTTCTCATACATACTCCCTCAGTATCTTTATCTTCGCCATAATAGTTTGATATAGCATACTGTAGTGCTTTATTTAATTTAGGGGAAGAAGAAAATATTTTTAATTGTTTATGCGGTTGCCATACATTGAATCCCTATTTAGGGGTTAAGACACTTGGTGAAGAAGAAATGCTAGACTAGAAGAAGAAGAAGAAGAAATACGTTTATTGAACAGAAATGATTCAAAATATTACGAAGGAAACTCCACTAATAAACATTACGGCGAAGCTAGTTGAGCTGTCCGCCGGAGGTTCGAGCCTTTGGTAAATAATAATAACTAAAAAAAGAGAGAAAAAGAAACCAAAGAACATGACTTACTACCAATCAACTTAAAAATTAAATTCGCTAACTAGAAATTTTCTATAGCGCCAAGCAGTTTTACAATAGAGCACAACACAATGTCATGACCAACCCATGCCCCCATTTAAAATTAATATTGCCCTATCCCTGGTGAGCGTACCACACCCGAATGCCAGCCATCTAAACTCATTTAGGTCAGGACATATGCAGAGAAAGTGAAATATATATATGTCTTCACGCTCCCTCAAGTTGCACATTAACTAGACTATCTAAACGGAAAATTGGGCGATTCCAATGGTTCATTATAGAAGATAATAAACCAAAACTGGAGTAAGTTGTATTGGTTTGTGCGGCAAGCATACAGGTACCGCAAATACCTAATTGATAATTTTAATTATTGAGGATGCAGAATGAAAAGTAAAAGAAACTGTTCATTTTTTATTTTATTTTTTTATTTTTTTGGAAATACCAACTCCAGGCAGTCTGTTTAATCATCAGTGTATTAATATCATGTTGTAAATATTTAAAATTCTGAATAAACACTATTTTCATTCATTCATTCATTCTGTAGAGCGTCTGCTCTACATCAGCCTTAGTGAGGATAGAGGTAGTAAATGAAATCCGTTAGGTAGTTTTAAATATACTATATTCATAATGTGTACGAGCAAATCTAGAAAAATGTTCCACATGAATACTTCCAAACATCGGCATGAATTTACGTGCGAGTGACAGGTAAATTACCTAAAGCGTCTCGAAATGAAGTGATAAAAAAAACTATCCAAGTCACAAAACAATACAAAAATATGCCTTGAAGTGTACAATGGAAAAAAACAATCACTATTTTAATAGGACAAAAAAATCGTTCAAGTTCCATCTAAATTAAAATCTAGATAAATTAGACGTTCTACGTGTTCACGTTAAGTTTTTAAAATGTAATTTTTTAAAAATTCAAATGGAATATTCTAACTAGAGGAAGTAACCTTTGGCTTGAACTTATACACTATGGACACTAGAAACTGACATCTAGATACTGGTCTCGAAGCGCATCTTCGTAGTATCTCTACTCTTACTCTTACCCCAACAAACATTCTACGCATATGAAATTACACAAAAATTCGAACGAAAAAAAAACTTAAATGAGAACAACAATATAAATGTATAAATAGACAACAATCGAATATACAGCGTGCAGTTAAGTGAAAGGCGTTTCATGTCGGGTTCACTCGAGTTACAATTTTCGCACTTGTTCAAAAATCACCAATATTTTCTGTGTTATCATAAACGATGTTCATGGTGAGTTAAGTAGCGATTCGTACAGTTTCGACTTCGAGATTTAACCGTTCCATAAGACCTAAAATCACTCGCATATTTTCCTGCGTAACACGGAGTAATGAATATACACGTAACTATTTAATGAAAAAGAATATTATTCAAGTGAATCAATCAGAAAATTATAAATAATAAAAAAGCATAATGTGAGACCAGAATGGATATGTACAAAGAAGCTTGGGTCGCGCTCACGGGTACAGTTTTCTAATTAAACGTCAGAATACATTGTGCTGGTTTATTATACAATTTATTCAAAATTTATTTATAATATTTGTAAGTGTCGATTGTTTTTGAGTGGCTGTATTACGTGTTTAAACCGTCACAATCGTATTCTGACGTTTCCATCGTCTCTAAGTTGAAGTCCTTACTGATGAATCACTACGGCCTAGTTTTACTTGGCCATGTCGTTGGAATAAAATTACGATCTCCAGTTTTTTAGTTCAGTTGAATCAAGATCTAGTAAGTCAGGTCATTACTTTGCGTTGAGATTAATTTTTAATATTTTTAAGAGTAATCGTTGCATTGTCTGGATTTTCCCATGATTTGATGAACACGCAAGCGCCAAAAGCTGGTTGATTTGCGCCAAAAAACCACGGAGTGCGAAGGCTGATTACGAAAAACTAGAACGTCTTGGAGTTTTCAGTAAATTGAGATCTGGCAACTGGCAGAAAATGTTGACAATTGGTCTTGCAATTCAGTAGGAAGAATATAATCCCACTGTCACAGGTCTTGGACGAAAATGTTGCCCTTAATCAAAACGCTAAGGATCAAAAATCTTCGATAGGGGTGACACTGTAGATCATTTTGTGTGGGGTCGTGAATGGAACGAATTTTTCATTTGAAAAAAAAAAAAAAAAAAAAAAAAAAAGTTATCATCAAGAGGAATCCAGGTGCACTAAATGGTTCCTAATCGTCAGTGATATTGATGACGTGATGAGGATTATCTTAGATGAATCTGCTTAGCTTCATCCAAAGAATCGCTACCACGAAAAAATCTCGTCCTATTAACTGAGAAGCAAGAAAATTTCTTTAGTGGTTCTTAGTTGTCAAAGGCAAGCTGTAAAAGACATCAAGTGACGAGGTACGGAGCAGCTAATTCGCCATAAGTAAAACTGGGTACACACGTAGAGGATTTCCGGAGAGGAATTCCTTGAGGAAATCCTCAGAGGTTTGCCGGATCCGGACGGTAGGGGGGATATTTAACGTAACCGCTTCAAATAACCTAATACTGTCCAGTAACCTAATACCAGAAAAACCCTACTACTGAAATAACTGTTTTGAGAACTTGGGGGAAAGGCCTTTGAGGGCTTCTATGTCGCCGGCCATTCGGGATTCCTTGATAATAGGTTGGCTGGGACTATTACAGGTAATACCTCGTAATAGGTTACGGAAAACGAATGCGTGAAAGGTGTGCGATCATAACTAACGACAAGTTGTTTGAGTGAGTATTGAGTTAGTTTCGAGTAACAGCGACCATCTGGTAATAGGTTTTGTATTAAGTAGGTTATTTTGGTAATAGGTTACCGAGTTTCCAGTCCGCGTTGGGCGCTGGAAAGGTTCCCGAATCGCCGGTAACCTAATACCACAACCTATTACCAGACGGTCGCTGTTACTCGATAACCTATTACCAAGGAATAACCGTATTAGCCATGCCTACCGGACGGAGCACAGTCGTAACCAGGTCCTCTCCCATAACAATGACACCGCTCTCGGTGGTGTTTTGGCTGTACTTCAGCGAAAAAGACGAAATCACCGTGCTAAATCGTGCAGAGTGGATACTGAAACCGAATATAGCGTCTACACACACCAATCTGTTGAGCGAGCTAACTGTGGAACTGGAACGAGTGAATGAAACTGTATCAGAAGCTGCTAGCATTCATCACTCCATTAATTCAAAAGCAAGACACTGTAATGAGGGTTGCTATTTCTCTCCACGAACGACTGACGGCGACTTTAAGGTTCTTAGCAACAGGGCGCTAACCAGTGGTTGAAATGTTCGATACGCATGTCACCTCAAGCTCTGAGCTGCATTATTCCTTGAGGCCAAACGGGCAAACCCCTCCACACTTGAGGAAAGGGAAGTAGATATAACCTGTACGTTTTCACTTGGCACTTTTTACCCCCTCCACTACGTCACCTATGTCAGTTGAAAGGCCTGTGTAATATTTTTTACACTATAAGTGACGTCAGAGGTGCGAAACGCTCAGTAGCCTACCTATTGCTATGTTAAGAACCGAGAGCCAGTGATCGCATGATGTTAAAGGTGCGAAACGCTCTATTGTCAGATATAAGGCCTGTACATTATTTTTTTACCCAATACCATCCTACAATTCAATCCTACGTCACGGGAAATCCTCAACGTGTGGTCACATCCTAACAGTCCACACAATGCAAGGATTAATATAATAAGAACTGTGGAAAAAAATGAAATTACAATGACTTGACGATTGGAGGGAATTACAAGGCTTTTTCAAATTTTCGTTTTTTAAGGCATTATGTCATCCTTCAATGCTGTGTCCCTTCCTCCCCTACAAACAGGAATGAATGGATTGTGTGGCACCTTGTGGAGTCAAATCGATCGCGATGGGTCGAGGGTTTGATCGCTGTAAGCGGTGTGATCATTGTACCAAGACGCCACTGGGTGACAGACCGAGTAGAACACACTGATCGATATAAACAAGTAATTTTCACCGATCCGTTCCGTTCTGAGCATTTTGATCGATATTTATAATATAAACGATCACCCGTTCATAAACATCGATCAATACATATTATGTATTGATCGATGTTTATAAACGGGTGATCGTTATAAGCAGGGACTACTGTAATAGGATTTCTCGTGAACCCGCTGGTGTTTCTGGAGGGCAGTTCACCCTTTTAGAAAAATGTAGAACAGTTTCGACAAATAGACCAGGCAAAGTGATGATTCGGTTCAAGAGTAAAAACTAGTCGGTATGTGAACACGACTTCTGAGAGGTGTCAAAAATGACCTCGGCCATATTGTATTCTCGAGGTGGCTGATTGTCTCAATTGATGGTACAATCGATCGTTTTTTGAAACAATGGTTCCACAATCTGGCTCCGAGGACACAGCACCTTTCGTATGATCACGCCACCAGTCAAAATTCGGGTACATGAATTTTCAACAGTGATTTTCCTATGTTCAGTGGATTTCCTTCAATAAGACACCACTTGGATTCGAGGAAGACTGACATTCTGATTTTTATCGTCGGTAAGACCTCCACGTTTACTTGCTAGCTCACTTCCACGATTCTGTAATGGTCTTTATCGATGTGTCTTTATCGAACTAAAACTTTTTCACGGACAGAACGAGGAGCACTTAACACCTTGTAGGGGAGACCAAACGAAGTCTTTTAAAACCCTTGAATAGTTGGTTATTCTTGAATTACCTCACGCTTCGGACGTCTCATCCAACTATTCTTTTTGATGAGGGCTTTTAGGAAGGTCCGCTCCGCTCCGGACTGAACTAAATATGGAACAGAGCTTGAGGAAGCGGTTTAGGCCTCCAAGTCGAGGCTCTTCTCACCGATGAACCTCCAAATCCGCATTCATCGCTCCTTGATTGAATCAGACTAACGAGTTATGTTACCAAACGTGCAAACCAATCATATCCCACGATCACCACTCAACAAAACGCCAACGTCACCCTTCATCCAAATCACCCCACAAAAACCGCTGGGTCAACGATATCTAAAAACAAAAGCCACAACCTACTTTGTTTGTTAAACGAGTCGGAACTCAATCTACCCAAGTTGTGCCATATTTTCACAAAAAACGTGGTGACCATCAATTTTATTATAACGACAGGCGTGCACAGCTGTAGGCGAAGCGCGACTACCTTGCACAGCAAATTATAAAAACAAATTAATAGACTATATCTATACAATCACAGACGAATAGTAGATTATTTCTTGTTGGGAGTCCCTCTCTGAGTGAGACCTTCGAACCGCTTGAATGTGTAGTTGATGAACACCCAGTCCTTGTAGATAACTTCACCGTCCTGAGGTACAGGGGCGGATGCTGGAACAGACGAGTAACAAGTTAATTTTTGCGTTCAGGAAATGTGTAAGTATTAGGGACGGGTCTCAATACTCGATGTTTTTGACATCAATGTTTTTCCTCTTCTGGACACTACTGCGGGAATTTCAGAGTTAAATTTACATGTGTTTGACTCACGTATTTCTAGCTTGACGTCGGGGAATTCGTCGAAGTTGGATGTATCGTCGATGGACTTAACGTCAACGGGTATCGCTGCTGGCCGGTCTCTCATGTGGTCCCAGTCGACCCCTCGGAAGAACGGCACATGCCGCAGCTCATCGACGCCCCGACCTGCTCCCAGTCTGTTGAAACGGACAATTATTGTGTTAGATATGAAATGAGAAGTCAGAAAATATAGTAATCCAATCAGAAATTGACTCAACAATAGAGTAATTGCGTTGATTCAAGATTCGAATCCAATTTGGGTGAATTCACCCTTAAGATTACTCCTGAATTACACACGAGAATTTGGCAACGTGTATGCACTCGAGCTAATGAAAGAATAAGGTTACCTCGTGTCAGCCTCAGAGCAGAACCGCAGGACGGTTTCCTTGGCTTCTTCGGAAATAGGCACTTCAGGAGGGAATACTAACGTGTCTCGCCAGGCCATGACTTTCCTATAGGTTTCCTGAGGATTTTCCGAACAGAACGGAGGGTACCCTGTAAGAGAGAAACAATGAAGGATTATTAGTCGCAGAGATTCGTGGATTCGTGCGTTGACAGAGTGGGAAAATTGATCAGAGACCGGCCACAGGAGTTTTCCCTACTCTGCCCAATGTTTACAAAAATGGGGGTTTTAGGGGGAAATTCACCTCTCTATTTCGATGGTGAAGTCCACGTTTCAAAATTCGAACTGGAAGTGGGGGAAATTCTGACCATAAAAACACGAAAATTGGTCAATGTTAGGGTAAACGCCTCAACGACACGCTGTTAAGGTAAAACGCCTCAATTCAGGATGAAAATGCCTCAAAACCTATTTATTTTCGCGCTAGTGTTAAGGTAAAATACCTTAACTCACCAAAATATGGAGATGAGGCGTAGTACCTACACAAATTTACGACATTTTCAAAAAGTGGGGTTTTCATAATGAGCTGCAGTCAACTTACATTCAAGGTTTCAGTGAAAAACCTTGAGGCGAATTTATGCAAGGTTTTGAATTTTGAGTTGAGGCGTTTTACCTTAACAGGGCAGTACTGTCAACCAGTTAATTTCTTAAATCAGGTTACAATTCTTCGGGATATAAATCGTCCTCACCTATAAGCATTTCGTACATGATGACGCCCAAGCTCCACCAATCGCACGACGTTCCGTAGCCCGTCTGCAGGAAAACTTCAGGAGCGATGTAGTCTGGCGTGCCGACCGTGCTGTACGCCAAAGCTCTTCTGTTCTTCTTCCACGATTCCGCTCGCCTCTTCGAGTCCATAGGATTTGTTGCTAAAACATAATTGTCTGGACAGGCTGTGATATCAGTGTTTTCTCAAAGAAACCAATAAAATTCCACCACCGACATTAATTGAAAAAAATGAGAGTAGGGGCTGAGCCACAGTGGACGTAACAAAAGCTCTAAGTATCCAGTGATTCATGGAGTACCAAAGAAAAAAGTTGTATCTTTTGGAAGGAATAATACAGTAGCACGCATTACTTGTTGTCTTTTCATTTTCATATGGATTTGACATATGGATTTTAGCAGGAACCTGCTAAAACAATTTCTAGTGGGGAGGGTTGAATAGAATAGCGAATAAGTGCTAAAACGCTAGTGAGAATTCTAGTACGCTACATAGGAATTGAACTGCCAGAAGATGATTCTGGTTTGCATACAGTGAAAGAAAGTGATGTATGGAAGACGAAAAATATCATAAATGGTTCAAAGTAAACATCAGGAAGTTAAATTATAATTTTTGAGGTAGAATCATGTGTGTAAAGGAAGATACGTTCTCAAAGCCCAACATATGTGTGGTTCACCTAGGCAATTGTTTAACTATTCTGATCATAAGTACAGGTACAAAACTTACTAAAATCGGATGGTTTGGCTTGGCTTAGATCTCTATAAAAGTCCGTTCGATGCGATTTCTTCAGGCCAGTACACAGACCGAAATCCGATAGTTTGATATGTCCCCTCGCGTCTAAGAGAAGGTTGTCTGGTTTAATATCTCTGTAACAAAAATATATAATGAGCGTGATGATTGAAATTGGAATATTTGAAATGAATATCGAATTATCGAGTTGGGAAAATGTGGGCACCACGTGGCAATATCTGCCATGGATTATATTTGCACTGGAGCCAATCAGATGACCATGAGAATTGCATATACGATATTGGATATCTTCAATGAATAAGAGACCATGATAATGAAATCTAAACGAAACCAGTACTTTGTCTCCAATAGAATTTCTCACCTATGGATGAATCCTAATTTATGAATAGAGTCGATGGCTAGAGCCGTCTCGGCTATGTAAAACTGCGTGCACTCTTCCGACAGCGTGTCTTTCTTCATGAGGAGCGTCATCATGTCGCCGCCAGGTAGGAACTCCATGATGAGGTAAAGGTTTATGGGGTCTTGGAAACTGTAGTACATTTTCACTACCCACTGGTGGTCAGCCTCTACCAAAACGTCCCGCTCTGCCCGGACGTGTGCCACCTGAAAAATAAGACGTTGAAATGGTAAAAATAAGTTTTCTGATGAGCAGATTTGTGGGGTTTTATCGACATTAGATAGCGAAGGACTCACTTGTTCTTTTTCCAACATATCTGCTTTCCGGAGGATCTTCATTGCATAAACGTGACCAGTATCCTTTTTTTGTACTAACCGCACCTGGAAAAGTAAGTAGATCGTAGAATGTACTGGAAACTGTAAATAGTTGAGTTAACTGAAGGCAGTCAGAAGAAAACTGCATGACAGAAGAAGAAGAAGAAAACGCATTTTATTAAAACATAAAATATGTACAAGCAGACAAGTAACTTCTAATGCAGTACGACTTTGGGCATTCGCCCGTCTTCCGGGGAAAAAGCGAGCCATAAGATTATAAAGTCATAACATGACCAGTGGAAATCGGCCGCCAACGTCTCCCTATACTTCCATGCCTGCAGCCCCAACGAGTCCCCACCTTCCAACAGTCGAACCATCTTGTCCTGCTCCAATACTGCGCTCTGAAGGAATCGAACCCTGAGGCAATGCAACATATCTTCTCGCACCCTTAAGTGGCAAAGCGAGCCAGGATCAGTCTCCCGGCTTACAGTTTAGGTCGAGAAGGGACTCACAGAACCGGACCAGCCAGCATATAACCAATATTGGGTGTTCCTGCTTCTCCTCAGAGAATCCTGCGGGTGTGACCTGCTGGACTCCTGCGACCTCCAGAGCATATCTTCCCGCCACCTCGAACCCACAAAGCACAGCACACAAGGCTCCCGAGTTGATGCCCCGGGTCCTCCAAGCGTCCATCAAACTTGGAATCGTAACGTTGTGCCAGAACACAAAGTATCCACATTCAAGATGGCGTTTATGCATAACTGACTTGTAGCATTGCGGTCGTAATCAGCTGACCTCTCAGGAAGGACGTTATTTTGTTCAAGTCTTCCTTATTGGATCCCTTTGATTGGAGCGAGAAGTGCTGGGATTCGAACAGTCTACACCCCCAACCACAGATCTCAGCCACTAAGTGACCAAACCGCAAACTGTCAGCGACGAGTCACAAGTACGTACAAGTCATATTGCTCCCAAATCTGCCAAAGTGGCGTAAGCCTTGTGATCCCTTTTGGGATTAGAAAAAAACCTCCAAAGTCAAAATTACCAAGGAAAGGTCCTTGCAAACCTGCTGACAATACAAGTCTGCAAATCCTTGCAAACCAGCTGATAATTGGAAAAGAGGTGGAGGTTAGGCCATGGATTAGTCAAATTGAATTTTCTTCAGGATCAGACTGTGTTTCCGAAAGGAAAGCAATAAGGAGCAATAATAATAGCAGTGAACAGTCGTTGCTTACCTCTCCAAAAGCACCCCGGCCGATGACTTTGAGCGGCTCGAAGTCTTCAACTCCAAGTCGGGATCTTTTGAGCCGGAGGAACTCGGTCTCCTTCTGTGCGTGCTGGTTCCTCTTTTCCTGCTTCTGAGTTTCCGACAGCCCTTCTTCTTTCAAGCTTTCCTCCAACTTCGCTAACCTGAAAGGAAATCAGAAGAACCAGTTAAGAGGGTCCTCAGAAGTACTAGGTCAACTGTCGTCACTCTTACCCTCAAGTCCAATGGAAATAAATAATTGCTCCATAATAATGCAGCAATAACAGCTCAACGTTGAGTTTTTCTCTCTTTGTTTTATTTTTACAAGATACAAAGATATCTGTTGATTCCCCCAAGACTCCCTTCAGATCTCGAGATTTAACACTCAAATCGGCAATGTGCTTCTTTACTTCTTTACGATTAATTTATTATTAGTGAGTCCTTATTACTACGAAGAGTATTGTAGCAACACAAACTGGTGGTCTACCTTTGCTTTCTTTCCATATGCTGGTGGATAAGGTTGCTGTAGTAGTTCTCCAAAGTCACTTTGGCTTTGGTCGCCTTATCTAACGTGTGCCCGCTGAACCTGACCGCTCCGCTTTCTGCCGCTGCGCTCGCCATCTCAAACAGGCCTGCAATCAAAATTTACAAAAATATGTAGAAAAATACAGTCACTGAAACTGTGACAATATGAGAGGTATGACATTTCAACAACGCTATCCATTCACGAACTATTACATCTAAATTTCCTTAAAATGTATGGATGTACATTCTTTGGGATTTCGCGTTGAAAATCCAAGCTGTACAGCAGGCCTGTCTCGAATTGTGCACGGAACAACAGTACTTCACTCTTGTACTTGACACCACAGGTTGTCCCAAACGTAGCCAGAGCCATTCCCCATACGTTCTCAATGTCAAACCCCTTGCTGAACACAACACTAACTTAACATGTACTTTGGGCTGGCAGCATGCCTTATGCACTCACCTTGGAGATAATTATCACACTCAGAGATGTGATACGAGAATAGTTCGAGGTTTAAATTAGAACAATCAGGAATATTATTCATTCAGCTAACTTCGAATGTGGATCCTCTCGTTTGACACCAAATCTACTCCAGATACCAAACCGAGGACAAACAACATGGTCCAGTTTCCATACAGTAGATCCGTTTGCTTCTGTATTCCTAATCCAAACAACGGAAAGTGATAAGGTATTTTCTTTACAATACGACCAATAAGAAGACACTTCTGCGATCTAGGGACACAACCATTCGGATACATCAACTCGAAGATAAGAATTCTCCGTGTCCCACAAATATCTTTAATAATATTTTATGAACCCCTAATCCTTTCTGATCAAACGCACAGTTGGCGTGATATCACAACATAACACGTACCACTTTCTTTCAAGAGACCGCCACAAATCACCGTTCCAATACTCTCTTTCATAGAAAATCGATAAGAGCGACCCTGAAGAAGCTGATACGGGCAAATCAGGAGTGATGACCTTTATAAATGAACGGGGCAGGAGCGAGGGAGACGATGCCATTTCCGATCCGCTCCAGCCAGTGAAGGATGCGATTCATCATTTTTGCTCTTTACATCGAACCGTCATCCATCAAACCTTCATTAAGACAAATAATTCAGCTTACGACCTTTCAATTCTCGGTTTGTCAGTTTGTAAGCCGGGCGACGCCACATCCTTTTGCTCCATTAGTTGTTCACCTTTATTTCATTGAAACAACAAAACTCCGTTATTTCACTGGTTCTGGCTCAATCCCAAGTATTGACTGCGAATTCAACAATGTAGAAATTCATTCACCCTATTTCCCATCCCCAGAGTCGTTTCCAATTCTAATGAATCATCAAAAAGTAAGACAACCTGATACGTACAGGATCTCAGATTTCAAAAACAACAATGGTCATTGTAATCTTGTTATCACTATTATCATTTTCAACCGGTTCATCTTTCATTTATAGCATCCATGTGCCGATAAATCAATGCTACTTTCCGGAAAAGGAAATATGTAACATAATAATTAGTTGAAAGTACCACCACTAGGGCGCTAGTTCAGCTAAGAGCCGTTCAATTGAATTGATTTGAATTTGATCCCTTATCACGCGTCAATCGAATAGTAAAAAGTAAAAATAGTAAGAAAATAGTAAAACCTTAAAACACACTACTTCCGGGTTAGTAGGTACCTACGAGGTTACTCGCATACGGTAGTAATATAATTTGGGTATAAGTATATTTACTATTCCGAAAAAATCTAAATCTAAGATAATTTAAAATCAAAATATCAATATGATTTGATTGAACTAAATAATTTGGAAATCATGTGTGAATGTGTGATGCATGAAACCTTCATACAGAAGGTTTAGCATCAAGTAGTTTTTCAGCTAGAAACCTTCTTTGAAAACCCCTACTTTTTATTTATATCAAATCTTATCACTTATCTCAATGTCTCCAATTAAAATTCAACATAACTACGTAATTTCGTTCAAAGTAAAGCGGTTCAAAATAAAGTTAAGCTGTCGATCAAGTCGGAAATTCATTGAGCCACATTCTAACATTCTAATTCAATTGTGCGATTCGAGGTGTCCGCGACGTCGGTTTTCTACCGTAACCGGGCAGTGCATGGCCATTTCGATACAAATCGCGAGTTCAAGTGAGGAGCAATTTCGTGTGCTTCGAGGTGTCAAATGAGTCAAATGTCTATGATCTCTGTGAATACCGTTTTCGGTAAAAGTATAGAAGGTATAACGTATTCAGACCCGATTTTAACCTAAATTAATGCCCGCCAAGAACTAATCAGATAAGAGTCTGAATCCTCACTAGAGGTTGGGGCGACAGGTGCAGCAGTAGACAACTCCCCGCTGGATAAAAATATCCCCCCATCAACTGATTAGTACCATATAGATGAGTTGGACATATAGATCAAATGGACCTAACAGGGCCACCATACTTAATGCCATAACGAACAATACAATTACTGACGCGTCTTTGCGGGCATTAATTTAGGTTAGGAATAGTAACATACTGAAATAGTGAAAAAGTCGGGGCTGAGTAGGGACCTACGTTATACCTAATATACTTATACCTAGTTGTCTACAATATAGGATTAATTCTATTCGTTGTCACTCCGCACTCATAGCATGGACAAACGACGAAATTTGCATGGATTGAGGGTGGCCAATAAACGTTGATGGCTGACCGAAAGTCCGTTCAGGATAACTTTATGATACATGAACGGCAAATTCTACATTCTTTTTACATTTGCTGTAACTTTGCTACCACTTATATCAATGGATAGTGAGATAAGTACAGATTTATTTTCTTCTGTAGATTGTTAGGCGTAGGTGTTGGTAGAACGGTTTAAATGAAGTTTGCTATTCTAACCGGTGGGTAGTGGTAGTATTTCTCTCTTTAAAAAATAGAGGCCTCTATAATCAATAGGTACTTCCATGAACAACTTACGGATTTCATTTGATTGAACGGTAGGTACGAGTACGCACATTATAGACTTGAGTTGTCCGACAAGAATGTACTTATTCGTTTATTCTTATCGACCACTAGCATTAATTTAATAGATAGGTGAAGAGTCACATTAGGAGATACAATGTATCTCATACTACCATTCTATCATAGCTGGACTCCTTACACCGTTGGAAAATACACATAAAACACCATACGATATCGGTATGCATGCTGAGTAACAAGCGTTAACACTAATACCCGGATATACTCCACATGGGAGATACTCACGGCTGAACATGTTGACTGGTTCGTGGCTCCGACACAATTGACCCTCAATTGTTAGGAGTTAGAAATAAACCCCAAACCGTCCTCGGGAAACGTACACATAAACAAAGACTGAAGAGTTGCAGGAGGGAGTATCGACGTAATCTCGGCGCTATATCGCGGTTTAAGAGGTAAAATATCACGGCGAGAAATCCTAGAGAACAGCATTTTTAATAAACAAGTTCAAAAGGCTCAACATCAACAAACTCGACCTCTTGGCATAAAACCTGTTTCGTACTGCAAATCCATTCACAGGAACAGAACCTTCGGATCTGTATAAATATAAATATTTAAATCCGGAAAAAGTAAATTTAAAACAAAGTCCCAGACATGCAGCATAGCTATAAGAGCAAATTTTCTAAGAAATAACTTTTTAGACAAAATATTTGTTTAGAAGTAGTTGGGAATATACCCAATCTTAAACTTATGGGGAATTATAGGTATTCAAGTATGAAGCTTTTCGATTAATTCAGTATACATCAGCTGTGGTGCTCTTTGAATGAAGATCAGTAGGTACATACAATATCTACCTAGTCATGTAGTAATATAACTAGTCTTGTTGCCAATAGTTACTTGTCATCTTGGAAAGAAAATGTTCTTCCAGTTCTCTCAATGTCATTAAATGACAAATTTTGTGTTAATGTCAATTATAAAATTTTATTACTACTACAATCATGAAAAATATGGCAACTTCATCTAACTTGTGGAGGTAGTGGATTGATGCGAGGAAATGAGAAAGTAGGATCAATGCTACTGCGGATTTTTTGCATATCTAGGATTTTGATCAGATGAAGCATGCAAGAAGGGTTTAGCTTGATGCTCTTGAAAAAAGCTCTACAGATTAAAGGCAAAAAAGTAGTGAACCTCCAAAGTAGTTCACCCTGAAGGTACACTACTTTCCATTCCACGGTATGGCAGAGGATGGGAACATAAATGTTCCATTTTGTCTCTTTTTTTCTCGTTTTTTGCCGAGTAACAGCTCAGTTTATAGATTTTTCAAGGTTGGACACGATGGTGAAGTCAGAATTGCGATATCTATGTCCGTTATCTTATTAGAGCAGATGAACAGTGAAGAACATCTCTAGGACATTTCTTCATCTTCAAAGTGCTCCAGATTGAAAACGGAATAAGATATCGCAATTCTGACTTCACCATCGTGTTCAGCGTTGAAAAACCAGTAAAATGAAGAAATTTTACATAAAACCAGTTATTTTCGAAAATTCGGTTTTACAGCCATGCTGCATGAATGTTTCTGACTTAATTGATCCATTTGGTGTTATGAAAACGAAGTTGGGCGTTGAGAGGAGGTGTATAGCCAAACACCTACTCTTATGGCTATCTAGGGTTGATACGTATTCTTCACCTGCAAATTCAATCGTAGGAGTTTGGGGCATAAGGCGTGTGTGAAGTATGACACCTGAGCCTCTAGCAGTAGGTGTTGACAACGTATTACTGAAGTGCATCTCAGTAGAATTTCGGAGCACAACAAACTTCCTATTTCTAACGAATCGCTATGAAAAGTAACGATCTCGTCACAACGAACGGGTTTACAACCCATAAATGTGTGACGTTCAAATCGTCATTAAAATCTGAAACGTCTCCTACGAACAATTGACATCATGTCCTCTGTAGTCAGGTTCTCTCCGGTGGAGTGTTTCGAGCTGAAACACTCCCGAGGCAGATTCGGTGGCAAGTGGAAGGGGGCACTCCGGAGTTTGCGGTTATGTAAGATTTACATAGCCTCAAGCGACCGGGGTGACCTACTGCCAGCAGTCAGCCTCCCTTTTCAGTGTTCTTTCGCCCGATACGCCCCATTTCTCTTGAAAACAACGCAACATCCCAGTTGCCTCTTCCAGAGGGGATTTTTTGTCTTATCTTTTCACCATGAAATTGAAGGAAAATGTCGGATGAACTTATCCGATCCTTTGTCTGGTCTGGTGTACCTCCCTTTTTCCAGCGCATAGAGGCAATTTAAACTACTAAAATGGGAAACTGACACCAAACGAACTGTGTAATGAGATGTCGAAATTCTGACTTCACCATCGCGTTCAGCGTTAAAAAATCTATCCTTACACTGAGGTGTTACTCGGCAAATAGCTAATAGAAATTTAGCCAATTCCAGTACCTACCTAGTGGTAGATATGTGAAATTTGGTGGAGATTTGGGAATTTGGCTCCTTATATGGCTTACACTTTAAGCAAAATAGTCCAGGATCAGCTGAGTGACTCCTAAAGCTTATTTCTATGTTATTCACACTATGAAGCTGTGATTTGGTATGTAGCCTCCTTAGGACTTACACTTTAGGCAGAATAGGCCCAGGATCAGCTGAGTGGCTCCTAAAGCTAATGTCGATGATATTCACTCTATAAGGCTGTAATTTGGTATGGAGCCACCTTAGGACTTACACTTTAGGCAGAACAGGCCCAGGATCAGCTGAGTGGTTCCTAAAGCTAATTTCTATGCTATTCATACTATGAAGGTGTAAGTTGGCAAGTAGCCATAGGACTAACAGGGCCGGTCGATTCCAATGGTTGTTTCTTAACGATAATGGCGAATGAGGAGTATGGTGAGTTTTCATAAATCCAAAAATCTGTTGAGCGATTCAAAAACTTAAGTGCTTCGGATAGACGGAATGAGGTCACGCACTTTAAAGTTTGTGCCGCCAAGTGAGCCGGAAGGGTCTGGAAACGATTGAAATGCCACTCAGACATTTTTGAAGTATGAATCGAGATGAATATTAATTTCTCGATGGGGTTGGGATCCTGCGAATTGTGCTGTTACAGTGTGTATAATCCTGTCAACCTGTCATCGTGCGTCGGAAAAGTTTTAGATGAGGAGTTGCGGCCATGGGATGGAAAACCCGACGAGTGGATCCCTCAATGTCGTCTCACTTTGTTCCACACGACGGCTCGGAGTTGTTGACACAAGTTATATCCATCCAGGGTAAAAATTCATATGTTTCAAGGCAATTCCGTCCCAACCGCCAGGGTGACACTAAATATATCGAGTCACTTGTCGCAAGGGGGTTGACCTAGAAAAACAACGCACTGCCCCGTACAATTCTATTGCCCTCTAGGAGTGTCGGAAGGTAGATTAGACACCGGCTCCCTGTTGTTATGGAGCCCCTTTCACGAGGAAAGGGGCTTTTGAATAGCTACCTCCAACAGCCGCCTAAGTACGTTTCCGCACGATTTCACCGATTCAGATGGATTCATGAACACAATAATCTTGCAATTGGGTCAAAATGAAATGTAAGAAAGACGCTGTAATTGGTAGATGCTTGCTGAAGGCCATACATAATTGTGTACTTGCAATAAAGTAGATATCAAGGGCACAAGCAGTGGATTTGATACCGCATACCATAAGCTGTGCTGCAATTAAACATCTCTCATTTGACCGACCCTCGACATCTCCCCATCACTATTCTTAGTGACGGTAAACACATCACACACAAAGTACATATACATTATTTTAACCTAAGATCAATTTCGGAAAACTATCAACAGATGCAACAGCTCAAAATATTGCAGCCTTAGCAGCCTTGGTACCAGTAGCACAAATCCAGTAACACGTACCCTTATAATATAATCATATGTAATATACATAATATTATTGTGTAAGAAACTACCAGCGCGAGTTTAATCAGGTTGTCTACAGTTCAATGCCACATTAGTGGGATAAGACCCTACTTTTCTAAGCTTGAAGTAAAATTAAGACAATTTCATCCCTAACAGACACGTTTATTGTTAGAAGAAAACGGGAATTGTTTAAATTTTTAAAAGTTTTGACGACGAGGCGTCGATCTGAGTACAGTGACGCCGTTTTCAGACAGCCAGGTGGAAAAAGTAGATCGTAGACCAAACCATGAGGTCAAGTGAGCGGACCACTTTTACGACTCGAGAGGGAGCTGAGGTCGTAACGGGAGGAACGAGAAGAAATAGGCCTAGCAAGATATCAGGGGTTTCGTTCCGGGTTGTTTCACGGCTAAGGCGAGGTAGGTAATAATGCGAATTATTCGAAGAATTTAAATGATCTTTCGCGACAGAGAAAATCCGCTCGGGGCGTCATCAGAGCAACGATGTGGACACTGAAGGTTCCAACGAAGGTTAATGTACTTTCTGATAGAGCTCAGTAAAATAACCAATTTATGCTGTAACTTGAGTTGCTGAGTGGGTAACACAGCCCCACAAAAAGAAAAAGTGAGGAACTCCTTTTCTGCAATATAACAGATTATTATGTTATCCGTAGTAATATCGCTTCCTGAACACGAATTTGCTATCAGAATTTGGCTATCACGTCACAGTGTTTTTCTTACCTCAAAAAATAGGTGAAAATGAGTATTGCAACTTGGTTAATCACCGGTGATTACCAATCTACTCCTTTTCTGCGTTATCCGTTCGATCATACGAAAGCTGCGGCTGCACCTTTCAACTGGAAGCGCTATACGGCTGCAGTGGCCTGACCGCTGTTAACCCAGTCAGGAGACGCGCGCGCGCGCCAGACTAACCGCTTTAACGCTGTGGGGTGGTGACGTCATGGGACCTCACTAGAAGCTTGCGGTTCCCCTGCGGCCATCAACTTGGTAATCACTTTAATCATAAGTTCGTGATTCTTCTTCTTCTCAGATGACTTGGCTACTAGTCATAGTCATTGGATTCGTGATTCAAAGCAACCATCAAAGGTAGGTAGCTGTACTGCCCTGTTAAGGTAAAACGCCTCAACTCAAAGTTGACTGCAACTCACTATAAAAACTCAATTTTTTGGTGAGATATCGATATGGCTTCAACCAATTCAACGGTGGAAAAAAAAAAAAACACTCGCAAATTAATCGATTATAAATCGATTAATTTCAGAGTTTTTTTTACAGTTAGGGCGATTTTAAAATTTCCAGCTTTCGTTTTGGGATGTTGTTAAGGTAAAATGCCTCAACTTGCTCGTGAGGCATAATTATGACTTAAGTCACCTTAACGTAAACAATGCAATCAAACGTATGTTTTACGTAATGTTTGTAGGTAAACCAAATAATATAAATGTTTGTAGGTAAAACGCCTCATCTCAATATTTTGGTGAGTTGAGGCGTTTTATCATAACACTAGCGCGAAAATAAATTAGTTTTGAGGCATTTTCATCCTAGAGTTGAGGCGTTTTACCTTAACAGCGTGTCGTTGAGGCGTTTTACCCTAACATTGACAAATTTTCGAATGTTTATGATCAGAATTTCCCCCACTTCCCGTTCGAATTTTGAAATTTGGACTTCACCATTGAAAAGGCCTGGTCCAAAAAGGGGGTTCCGTAAAACCCCATTTTCGTAAACATTGGACCTGAGGCGATTTTATTTAACAGGGCAGTGTAGGTAACTGTGGCATAATGAGCGGGCAATTCAAATATTTTGTTGTTGTTAATACATTTTGTTCATCATTCAACTTCTACCTACATTCTTTATTTCTTGTGGGGAAGCACCACTTCATGCGTTTCTTCCGACTCAACGCCCCTGGATATCATGGCGTTTCAGTAAGAAAAAAATGTAGAATTCGATAAGGACACAATCATATTCGCTTACAACTTACACGTCCTGCGCTCGAACGAAATCAAGGGGCATTTAATTTGGCAATTTCTCAAGTATCAGAGCAACGAGTTCCGTTGTCATTGGGTTTTTGTCTTTGACGGGAGTTGCGGGACGAGAGCCGGACACCCGCAGCCGATCTATACAACCGCAGAGACAATCGAGTCGTTGATGAAGGAAAAGCGAAGGGGGACTGGAAGGTCCACCATTCGAGATATACCACTCTAACTTGGAAGCTTTGAAAGATTTCCATTCACAGTAGTTGTGAGACGGTGGTTTAGCGCATACAACCGTAAAGGGAGTTTTTCGATACGACCGCAGGGCCCAGGAGGTTAACCGGGTTACTCAATATAATACTATAATTTTCCTAAATTACAGGAATGAGGCCTAGAGCCACACGAGAGGAGGGGGGTAATGTGCTTACGCGTAGCGTTT
The DNA here is from genome assembly GCA_963920205.1 of Stenodema calcarata. Classification (NCBI taxonomy): domain Eukaryota; kingdom Metazoa; phylum Arthropoda; class Insecta; order Hemiptera; family Miridae; genus Stenodema; species Stenodema calcarata. The sequence goes on along the minus strand of OY986061.1, from coordinate 11,081,153 downwards.
CTTGGGGGCCTCAGTTCAGGCACGCGTTAAGGCCACTTACATGGTGGAACCGGTAGATTGAGAAGGTAAAAAAGAACTTTTTGCCACTACAAAGCCGCAAAAAAACTATCTTTATCTACAGACAAGAAACTTCCTAACTAATAGGAACTTTCGACCTGGATCGAAATATGTTTATTGGTCTTGATATTTCATTGGACAATTAATACGGTATCTACTCCAAACAAATCGTGGGGTGATTGGTAAAAGTGACCAAGTGACATTTCTTGAGAAAATGATGTTTTGAGTGAATATGGTGCAGGATTTGTTGATTTACGAGTATATCCTGGAAACAGATGCATAGTGATAGTTTACTTCAATTTGAAGAAGAAAGGCAAAATAATTTTTTCCAGCCTGACATTGTGACCTTCAAATGGCCATCTGGCACATGATCGCATTAACTCGTACAATCGATTCCACCGGTTGGACAGAATTCCGCTGGTAAAAGTGATCATGAAGGGAATGCGCTCATTTCGTTTCCATGTAAAATTGATCAAGTGGGAAATGGTCAGTTTTGCTTCAATTCACTATTACGGGGGATACAGAAGTTTGTTTGGTAAAACTGACCATGTACCAGATAGACACATTTAGCGGATTCCCGTTCATACTCTCAAGCGAAATTTGGGCTGTTGATAATGACTGAGTCCGTTTTCTGCAGTAAAATCACTATAATTTCAATATTAACGGGATTTTGGAGGGGATTTAAATTTAGTAAGACACTAAACGCACCATTCAATCATATAAAAAGGAATACGGAGGAAGACGCCGATTTCTCGATTTAGAAAGATGGAGAAACTTTGGAAGGCTCTCCTCTAAAATGGTCACTCTTACCAATTACTCCACGAAATGCTCTTTCCTAATTACAATCTTGAGAAATTAGATAATGCTATCAGAGCATAAATAGAGCTGAGACTGATAGAGCAAGTGTTCATGAGATAATATTTGAATCACACGATTCTTGATTAATTGTGAACATCCTCAATCATTTTAATGCTCCGTAAATTTGAAATATTTACATCAAAGAAGCAATATCCTAAGTTATGAGTGGCACTGAAGTTGATATAAGTTGATGCTAATTTAGGGCTGTCATTTCTGTTCCAGGTAAATTGGGACAGTGTGAGCTAGAAATCAGGACTTGTCGTGACAGCCTCAAAAAAAAAAAAAAAAAAAAAAAAAATCTGGACGAGATTTAATTAAACGAACACTTCGTTTCACCAAAATACAATATTTTTGAAAATAGGTAATATATTTAATATCATAATAATATTATGAACCGTCGAAGAAAAGTAGGTATGTAAATAGGAAGAGGTAAGTACATTATATTAATTTCTAATGGAGTATGAAAAAAGTCATTGCACGTATTCGTCTTTTCCACCGACTGAGCGATGGACTTGTGTTATAGGTGAAGAATTCCGAGCAGGTGACGTCAAGATTGGTCTTCTTTCGACTTCAAAAATCGGGACAAGATCGGGACGGCAAAAAAATTGATCGGGACACTTCAAAAGCCATGTACAATATACACATAAATAAATAGCTTGAGCGTTATCAATGTTTCTGTTCAACATCGATTGCCTACAACGGACTCTAACGTTATTCAAAATCGATAAGAACTGACGAATTGAAAATGTAAAAATATTCGCGTATCGAGTGTGTAAATAATGAAGTACTACAGCAGGAATGATTGTGCTTACACTGCTTAATGGCAGGCATACTCCAGCAACAACTGATCAAATCAAACATCCTCACAGGCCCTCATGGAGAACACGGTTCCGAACAACAAATAATACAGTGACAGGGAGCAAGTCTGTGGAGGTTTCAGGCTCTTATCGAAAACAAGCTCACCGCAGATAAGAGATGACGCGTCAGCTCTTAAACCGAGATACGTCTGTGGTTTACCTATCGGATGTTTATCGTCGGTAACTATTGACAGTTTTATCACCATCGTACGGCTTCGAAAATCCACATTCGAAACGCCTCCAGAACTTTTGTATAGTATATTCGAAAGCTGTAATGTAAAAGTGAATTGGTCCAAAACAGTTTTACGCGCTTTTCAGCGTTGACATACGAGTCACGTTATTTCCAGAACAGTGCTCTGAAATGAACAGGAGAGAGAAAAAGCGCCTGACGTCATCTGGTTTCTATCTTTTTCTCGCACCCACACGAGGGATACTGAATATAAATAAAATAACGTCATTCACATATTTCACATAACATATGTTATTGTTCTCAGTCTAAAATTTTTAACTAAAACGTTTCTTAGAAAATTCGCTCATCAATTAATGCTGCATGTCTGGAACTTTTACCATATTTACCATACCGTACCTACCACGATTTCCGAGTTGAAAATTGTCACATGGGTAGAGGATTCTTCGCTAGGTAATTTCGTTGCTAACACGCCAAAAGCACCAATCTGCTTTTTAGGGCATTTGCGTTTTATTGGACTTTTGGGTACCCTGAGTTGCGCACACCAGTTTAGAGACGACATACGTAATTCCCAGTGGATTTTATGAAAAATAAGAAAATCGTTTCGCGTATCTTAAACGAAAATGACAAAAAAAAAATCAGGTTGGTGCTTTTGGCGCAGCAGTAACTATTTGTTAATTTGCTAGATGAAACATCTTCTACGAGTCAGAAACTGGTGAAGACATGATAAATGTAATAAGAACATTTTTTAATGTAGTATGGCAAGTTGATTCGATAACAAAATTCTTGACACAACGGTTTATTATCTTCCTTGTGCAGATCACCCTTCTGTCTATACCAGATTGTGTTGCAAATCGGCACCATACCATATTCTCACCGTACTCATACCATACCATACGAATTTCTTTCCTATCATACCATACTGTACTATACCAAAATTTGATTTAATCATACATACAATAATATACCATACCATGTCATACAAACCGAGTGAATATTGAAACGTCATCCATTTCTGACCTATATTTAAAATTTCAAGTATCTAGCTCATCATTAAAATTTAATTTGTTTAAACAAATAGGTATTATTTAAACAATTTTACAGACAAGAAACCGAGTGAATATTGCATTGTGATCCGGTTCTGAACTATTTTTAAAATTTCAAGTCAATAGCTCATCATCAAAATTTAATTTGTATTATTACAAAAAGGTATTATTTAAACAATTTTACAGATGAGAAACCGAGTGAATATTGCAATGTGGTCTATCCCCGACTCACGGTTAAAATTTCTAGACTGTAGTTTACCGGGAAGATGAAAAAAGGTAGTTTTATTCTGGGCTTACACGGTTCCGTCAAATATTTTGAGATATGACATCGTCGAAATTTTAAATTTCGTTTTGAACCCCTTCTCCTTGACCTAGGGTTATGAAAAGTTTCAAGGATCATTGTGGAGCTGGTCCAAACCCAGAAACCACAAAATTTCGTACCGCGTACCCCAGGTTGGGAACCTATGCTTTATCCCAATAAAATCTTATCAATCAATCTATCAATTCTGGTCTCGAGGTTAAGTACTCGACTCATAATCGAAAGAAACAGGACCGAGTCCAGACACCAACGGGAAAAATTTGTTCCCTTGATTCACCCTTTCCCTCAGATCACGTCAGAACACAAGCGACCGGCGGGCTACTACGTAGGAGCCTATGACGCACGAGCCTATGTCGTCAGACGGCTGGCAGAAGGCCAACTAATACGTCAGAGCCTATGACGCACGAGCCTATGACGTCAGACGACTGGCAGGAGGCTAACTAGTACGTCTGAGCCTATGACGCACGAGCCTATGACGTCAGACGGCTCGCAGGAGGCCAACTAGTACGCCATAGCCTGTGACGCACGAGCCTATGAGGTCAGACGGCTGGCAGAAGGCTAACTAGTACGTCAGAGCCTATGACGCACGAGCCTTTGACATCAGACGGCCGGCAGGAGGCCAATTAGTACGTCAGAGCCTATGACGCACGAGCCTATGACGTCAGACGGCTGGCAGGAGGCCAACTTGTACGTCAAAGCCTATGACATGTACAGCTTTCGTACAAGTACGCAACCACGAGGGACATTTCATGTCTTTGCGCCCCCTCCCACACCCACACAAAAATTTTCTTTGGGCGATTCCAATGGTTCATTATCGAAGATAATAAACCAACTGGCTCCTATTTCGCTATTATGATCTTGTAGTGAGTATTCCTTAACGATTGTAGATTCATGCAAATGAAGATTATCATCGTGATATCATATGACGTTGTAGATAATCGGACTCATACTATTGGTGCAGGCACTTGACAACAATAACAAGGAATTAGTTTATGTCATCCCATAAATGTCACAGCTCCAGAATTATCGCAGACAGTGAAAATTTCAAGGCGGTTCAATCGTGTTGTTCACGAACCTTCTGGGAGGGTTATCATCAACTACGACGTAATGGACCGTAAAAATTGGAACGATTGCGCCGGTTTGATGTCGGACCAGACGATGACCTGAATAGGGTCATTGCCTATGTGGGATGTGTAACTGGTATAAAATGGTTTTCTAAACGACCGCACGGGGCCATTAATTATTTTTGAATGGTTCCATTGGGCTCCAGTGGAAATCTATCGATGGGATAGAGGAAAAATAAAAAAGAGATGTTGCCTGCAATAAGGAGGACGCAATAAAATAAGTAGGTTACAAAATGTAATGATTCCGATGGGGTCTCTTTGGTTTAGTGCAGGGGAACAGGCATCTGCGTTTATCAACCCTGTCTGAGCGTAGGAATAATTATAATTGGTAACATGGATGTAATAATTGGTAACATAAATAGAATTAACCCTTGAAATGATTGAATTTTCACGTGATAATACACTAATAACCACTATATTCCATGGGGTTCAAAAGTCTGGGCACCGCGTTATAACATCCATAATTTCTCACGATGGTTACACAATTTTTACTTAAGTGAATAGTTATTTTTTTAAAGCTCTAACCAATTCAAATAAATTCAACCAGGAAATTGTGAGTTCCAGTATTTTTGAACTTATTCCATGGACATATGGATTGAATTCGACAGACAAATTGAATTGAATTCTTTCTATTTCATAATATGAATAGGAATAAGGTAGGAATTTCCTACTTGTAGGTACATGGTCAAATCAAAGTTTTTTTGTATTTTTTTATAAATCAATTTTCGCACGCCAAAGACGTCTATGTTTGAACTCAGCCTTAGTATGGACCTAGTGTATGACCTCATGACCTCTGTAACCACCCCCGATCATGTATCATCCTATTTTTCCATGGTAAAAGAAGAAAGACACACATTATACGTATATAAGTACCATGAATGGATACATACGTTTCTCTGCTGAACGTGGCGTTCATTAAAAGAAATAATAATATTCAAGAACCACAATGGAATGAAAAATAATCTGATACTGTGGTTCGTGGTCATAAGGTAATTATTTTAAAGATTTTGCAGAACAAAAGGAATAGGATAACTACGGGGTAGTGTTTATAGAGATTATTGTGGTACGATGAAGGTTCTAGATATGTAGTACACGAGTATTTTTTTATAACGTGTATTAGCAACGCAGAGCCGACTCTATAAAAGCCAACGTCAAGGAATATATCGTTACCAATACCGCAAGTCAGATCCGGCATGTTTGCAGAAAATGACTCAGTGCTTTCTCTGGGGGTTACCCGTTTAGGTCGTGATTCGGTTCAACGCCGGTGATTCGTTTCGGAACGAAATTCGCAAGTGACTCTCTGAAGTAGATATCCAGTATGGATGTACCGATTTTGAAGGAAAAACTCGTGTTATTGTCAGTGGAAACTGGAGCGAACCAAGTGAATATGAGCACAACAGAGGACCCTAGAATACTCCAGTACGCCAAAGTACACTGTTCATTATTGAACAAAGAGTTGTTAATCTTCGCCAGAAAAAGTCCTCATTACCTGATTTATCGATAACATGCATAACTCCTTACCAATATACAAGGTGATCATTTTAAGACGGCTCAAATGTATTTCTAGCCTATGCGGTTGATCTCAGCAAAAAATGCCGGAGGAAAAGGTTGTAGCCCTTGAGCCCTTCTTTCCAAAAATGACCACCACTTGCAGGTTTTAAGCGTCTAAAACCCAATATTGTAGTGTTTATCAGGGAAACTATTGATTTCACAAAGCTGGCAATATTTTTATCAGACAGGCGATAAAAAAAATACTTTGACAACATGTGCCACTTGTTTCAAACATACCACGGTAAAGGAATGTAATATTTTTTCACCACTGAACCAAATAACTTAAAGTTAATAACCAGAGTTAATAGCCATAGTTAATAACCAAGAGTTAACTCCTAGAAAATCGTGAAAGTGACGCATATCACTGTCTGAAGAGAGCCACAATTAGAAACCTGATCAACGACCATCTGGTACATAAAAGTTACTATCGTTGACTTGTCATGAAAAAATGGTGGAGAAGCAAGGAGGAAAAACGTGAATAAGAAAGCGATTCCCACAGAGACGCCGATTTATCACTTTCTGTAGTGTCAACAGTGCGGAATTGTAATGTTTGTGCAACATGGCGTAGACAGATGGTATCGAAAATGCCTTATACTTCGTGTGGCTTCACAATTCTTGACATTGAAGAGGTTGTAAGAACCTGTGCGTTATTCATGAGGCGTATAATGATTTCATCATCCACAAAGATGCAGGTGTGTGGTTATGTGGGTGATTCTCAGTTTACGGGACAATCGCTGTCCTTCGTTAATAAAACAGTGGCAGTCCATCTTTTCCTAACATTTCTTTTTGCGGTATCAGTGTGGTTACTGGGCCCACTTTGCGTTGGTTTTTGGTCAGTATATTGCCTATAATTGATGTGGCATCTTCTTCAGTTGGCGCTCATCTATGGAGGACGAACGTGGAGTAAACAGCTGTGTATCATTCATACGTCTCATTGTTACGGGTTTGAGAATCAATGCCTAATGAACTAATTATTAATTTGTTCAGCACAGGTTGGGATAGAGATTCAAGAACCTTACGAAATGCATGATAAAGTTTCAAAAAGAGTTGATTAGGCTCCAAACTGCAGAAGGTTGAAGTCAATTTCTCATCGTCATGGCGATTTGGTATCTCACTGTTGTAGCCACTGCAAATGCCACAGCAATAAGGAAAGACTATGCCAATGAGAAAAATTCTTATAATTTGAAGTAACTCGTTATTAAAATGTTCCTGCACTTTCACTACTCAATTTTCTCTGGCAGAAGTTGGAATAGGGAAAGCTAAAGTGGAAAGAAATTTCGCAATTGATTCCAAAGCTCCCCAGGTTTACAGTCCAACGTTCTGTAAATAATTAGTACCCACCTTAAGTGGGTAATACTGCTGCATTATTTTGAAAAGAAAACATGAAGTGATACTGCCTCTTTTATTGCAGAAAAAATGGGTCGGACAAAAATGACAGAAGCAGAACAGCTGAAGAAGAAATGAGGAGCGGAAAGGAAGAGATTTTCGTGGTCTACGACATTTTAAAAACTCATTTTTGAGGATATAAATGAAATTCAGGCGTGATGGCTCATCACAGTGCCTTTAGAATGATTCCTAAAAGTATACTGAACAAAATGCCTTTAGAATTTTAGGAGAGCAAAATAAAGATTGAAATTCCAAACTGCCGATTGTCCTCGAACTGACAAACCCACATGCCTGGTTTAATGTACATGTGTGCTGTCCAGTCATCGTGAATGGATTCAAATAGTTTTTACTCCGATTGGGGTTATGGGGGGTGGGTATCCGAAAAGGTTAGTGGGAATCAGAACAAAACGTGAGACTGAAAAGAGGAGATTGAAGATGTGGAACATAAGAGGGAGACAGGATTGTTCAACTGCAAGTGGGAGAGAAAGCACCGGGATGAGTTCAATAGTTCCATTATGAGTCAGTCTAACAAAGGAATTACCTACCTGTGTTGGGTGGTCCACAGACGAAGAGGAGAAAAAACAAGTTTCATTTATGGGTAGGAAACACTAATTGTGCGTTGAACATGAGGACAAAAAAAGGGGAGTGTACGAATAATTTCAGGTCCGGGGAAAATCTCGCGAAAACGAAGGGAGATTCGAACAAAGTTTTATAAAATTATCCGAAGGGAAGGCGCTGTGGCGACGCGGAGGCCCGACATTTCGTGACTGAAGGAGCGGAGAAACCGGGAAAAGGAGTGGGGAGAACGGAACAGGCGGGTCCTAACTGTACACGGCACCGGCTGGACGGGGAACTCAACAGCTGATCGGGCTCTAGGAACGAATCACGGAAATATTCTCGAGAGGGTACGACCTGGCGATGAGAGTTGTGGGGTATGGAAAACGTTGCCGAAACGGCGAGAGACGAGCGGTCTGTCAGTCGTATCAGGAGCCATCACGTCAGTTTGCTGATTGTGCAACATTCGTGTGCTGAGCATCACTGAGTCAAATGAGCTCACTGAATTCTGTGCAGGTGTCCTGTTACGTAAGTTGTTCACCATGTGCAGGAAACGTCTGGAGCAAATGCACCATCAACCATCAAGTATTGATTAACCTTCACCTCTGACGCTTAATACATAGTTCAGTGACGTAGCCAGAATCCCCTCAAAAAACACTCTACAGCAACCGGAAAGAGTTATCATATCTACTATCCCCGCCCTCCTTAAAGAGATGTCCTAACCACTTTAGAAGCACCCGTTCCGAAATCTCCCCTGGTCGCCATGGCGATAAGATCGTTTACACAAATCTCCACCCAGATCCAAACCAAAAATCAATACCAAATTTCAAGTTGATTAGCTGTGGACCCGTCAAAATTAGCCTAAATTTCTGTTTGCTTCTTAAATTTTCTTGGGTTAAGATAATGGGTTAAATCTTTTAAAAGGCACTGACTACAATTAAAACGAAGCTCTGTGCAAAACTTCGAGTCAATTGGTGAAGGTGGAGAGGCTGTAGCCATGACTGTCTGAACAAGAAGAAAAAAAATTGTAATGGGTTTTTGAAGTTATATAACTCGTATCCCTCAAGATTTAGACCTATCAACTTGAACCTTTCAGGGCTTTTTTCTATTATCCACATCAAGAAGATCTAAGAGGCCAAAATCAGCCTAAATTTCAGTTTTTTGTTCCTAAAATTTTCTTGGGTTAAGATAATGGGTTAAATCAAATGCAGTGGGTCCTGTTATAAACGAGGTCTGAGCAAAATTTCAAATCGATTGGTCCTGTTACCCTGGCTGTAGACTCGATAAAGTGGACAATATTAGCCTAAAATGTGTGTTTTTCTGTCTGAACAAGGAGGAGAACAAGGTAAGGGCGAAAAAAGGCTTTTTGAAGTTATATAACTTGACTCCCTTTAGACCTAGCGACTTGAAACTTTGAGGGCTTTCTATTATCCACAACATAAAGATCCATACAAAACTTCAAGTTGATCAGACAGATTGGAGCCGAGATATGGATACCTGAAAAACGCGTATCGTGACGTTGGGTAAACATAATATGTTATAATATATTATATGTACCCGGTACCGTTCTTTTTTCTCAACTTGGTTGCTTGGCAGGGCGGAATGCTACTAGATTTCTGTGTGGGGAGGGGTGTATAATGGAATATAATCATTTGATACATACAGAGAAAACCCATTCAACGCCATATGCGACGTTCTTACTGTTGCACTTGTGAATTTAAGTTGCACCACCGGTATTGAAAAACAACTAAAAGAGAAATCGAGTTTTCAACAGTCGAAGAAACTTGGCACAGGTTTTTTTCTTTATTTTTTAAAAACGTCATTTTGTTGAGAATGTTTGCTTCCTCAGCTCCCAAACTGGGTCATCTGGTGTTTTCGCTCAAACAAAAGATCACCTGAGCTGTAATTTCCGTCCCGCGTTTAATTTTCGGTCTTGGGAAAAAGAAAAAAAAACAGAAGATTGTGTCCCAGTGAGTTATGATTTGGTATTATGTTTCTGAAGGTTGTCGAGTTTAATTAACCATTGACGTCAGTTGAACGTAATATTCCAGTGTTGTACCGAGAGCATTGTCCCCCTCGAGTATGCTGAAATGTCAAATACAGCACTGAAGAGCAACCTTTTAGGATAGGCATAGTTGCTATAGTTTTGATTTTCTCACCCTTCATGTTTGTTTAGGTCGCTGGAACGAATTTGTCCCGGAACATGGTTTTTCGAGCACTTTTTCACAAAAGTGTGGCACTTATGTCAATTTTCGGCATATATCTCCAAAAGGAAGGGTATTTTCCAGAAACCCATTCTATACAAAATTAAAGTGTACCAAATTTCCTACATTTCTTATACATCACGTTTTCTGTAAGACCAACCGTGTCACCGCTAGAACGCGCCCAAGAGGGGTCATATTTCTACATACGTAGCAAAATTCACTGTTTAGGCGGAAATCGCCTTTGCTGACACCTTGCTTCTCATGAATAACTTTTTTTTAAATTTATTTTATTTTGCCGTTTCCATATCTGTCGAAAAAACGCTCCCTTTTGGAGATGTAGGCCGAAAACTAAAAAATGCCAGAATTTGGACAAAAAGAGCCCAAAAAAACAAAGTTCCTGGCAAACTATTTGCCTGCAAATTTGAAATTCGTGTTCAGTGACCCAAAAATCGTGAAGGGTGAGAAAATCAAAACTATAGCAAAACTTTCTTCTGAGCCCCAATTTTGTTGATTACATGCCAACCCTATTGGGAGGCACATTAAATGTAAATATAAATTTTATATTCGAACGCCTTCACGAATTGTTCAATCACCAGTTCGGGGACATCGCGATCGTTAATACGGATTCTAGACACCAATTTAAACGAGATATCGGTAAAGGATCTTCGTGACACCCAACACTTTTCAATTCTCTCGAATAGGACGCTCCACGATCATTTTGAACCCCCTGTCAAATAATAACTATCAGGTGGAAATATCCTGTCGAGAAATCGTCTTTCAGATTCTTTCTAACGAGATGAACCCACTCGAGAGTTAAAAAACTTGACACGCGCTTGACAATTGAGTTATTTCAAATTACCAGTTTCCCTCATCTGCATGTAGCGTGGAATATTTGATTACAGAAGTGTGAGATGGAATCCCGTTACTACAGAAAGGAGCGTTGGACCGAAATGTTTTTATACGCGTGTTAAATCACAAGTTTTGAATGTGGAGGATAAAAACTGGTCGGAAAATGAAGGGTAGTATAGGAAATACGCGTAAATCATGGCGTAGTCACACATGAAATGACAGGAAGGCGCCTGAAACACCTCTGTTATGGAATTTGACCAGAGCACGTTGTCCTTTCCGTTTACACCGTACAATCCAGGAATCATTCGAGCATACTTGACGTCCAATTCAGAATTTTGATTTCAAGTGAAATGCACACCAGAGTTATACCACAATCTTTTTCCTCGCTACCGAAGGTATGGAGCGTTGTATTTTCAGTCGGTTATTTCGTATTCCCTAAGTAGGAATTGGATGCACAGTAGTGTCATCGACGAGTGCATTTCCATTCGATTCCATGTCAAACAATTTAATTAACAACTCACCAAAAGCGGGAAACATCACTTTTCCGGTATGTGAAAAAGATTTCTTACCTGCAAGCAAAAACGAAAAATACATCAGTGTATGTCCATCTAGTTCGTAATCTAAAACATGGGATTGTATTCGGAATCAAGAGTCACAACAAATGTACTGCGACTGTTACAGTAGAAGTCATGAAGTAACATATAGCCACCCTAAATCATTACCACTTCAATATAATATTAATTATTCCATTTTTACTGTTGACTACGAGTTGACTAATTTACTTCCACAATCGATTTTCGCTAAGTAAATTTGTTTTGCGAAATAACGTACTTTCCATCTGCGAGGGCACTGAGTTGTTTCACAATGAAAACAAGCCATCTCATTCGCTACCACGTGGTTTTTGTTGATTACGATTTCAAATTAAGTAAATATTCCGTTGAGAGCGTCCCTGAAGTGAAGACTTCCGATTGTTTGGCCCACAGACAACTTGGCAGCTGTTCAAGTTCATTTAGTTTTTTACTTTTTTTCTACGGGATCGGGCTCCTGATGATTTTTCTGTAGAAGACCGACGGTGTAAATTTGGGTTAATGACTTTGAAGTACAGCTATTAGAGCATCCTATTTATGTTTCCCTACTGAAATATACTATATTATGAACCGGTAGGATTTCAACCAAGCCGTTAATTTGAAGTTTAACGTTGCGACCAGTTCTGATAATCTACTGTAACTTTTTAAAGAAGTTAAAGACTAACGTGGGTACTTGATAAGACCACTTGATCATCCAATATCTTCCAACAAGTAAACAAGTCCTTTCGGTCTTCCACTTGAACGATTCCTTCAGCTTTCCTAGAAAGAGTTCACGATGCACTCGAAATGATCCACGTTGAGAAGCCTCAAGTTCCTTCCAACTCTCTAATTAGTTTCGAGAGGTCCTTAAGGCTTGAGGATGGTCTTCTTTGCCTCGTAAATTATCAAGTTTCAGTCATCCTGGAATAACAAAATTGGGATATCGTAGGCATCCATAATACAACCCAGTACAAATTACCCGTTCAGTTCAGTCTACATGATAAACGTTTGCAGCTGAAGTGAATTTTTGAAGGATATCTCAGGATGTGAATGACTTGAACTTTTGAAATAAATGTCTAAATTCACCATATTAATAAGGAAAAGCCCCCTCCCCTCTTTCGTCCGATTAGTGAAATTCATAAAATAATTTTTTTAAATTGTGACTAAATATTTTTATTGAAAAAACGAGACGAGGGAGCATTGCAAAATGCAAACATCGCAGTTAAAACATGTGAAATGAGCGAGCAGGATCTCAAATAAACTTTTTTCGATTTTTCGATAGATTTCTCGTAACCTTCTTCTTATGTCTTGGCGGTTCTATAGTGGTGGGACCCCCCCCCCCCCCCCCCCATTTCAAAACTTCAAGTCTATCACAGCCGGAGAAATCCTTCAAAAACCCCTTCCAACCTACGTCCTGCAGGCCCTTAAGGGAGGGTTTTCTATACAATTGAGTCTTTTGCTTGATTATAGCGAAACAATCTTCATAAGTGTTCTCAAGTATACGTTTTCCTCGACAAGATAAAAACCGGCGTCTTTTTGTAAACAGGACGATTCTGCATCCCGTGAGAAAACCAATCGGTTTGAAAGATTCTCTTGTGCGAAACCCTTGCTTCCTGATTCCAATATATTCTTCGAAGATACGAGTACAAACTAACGCTATGTGAGATTGTGCAGTGTTTCGGGAAAAGTTTCCACTCCAATTAATTTTTCTTTCAGCAGATTGAACCTTCGACATTATTAGTTCAGTCTCGAATTGAATTTATAGGGCATAAACTCATTTATGTGGCAATCATATTAGGCTCGGTTGGGCTCCAGGGTTGAAGCTCAAAAATATGATTATCCCACGGGGTTTCATGAGAAATGAGAGAATTTCTACCGTTGAAAAAACTTCAACCACAATATTTTTCACGTTGCAAAAATACAGTTCGATACGCGTATTATTCGTGGAACCAAAGCAATCAACTCAGTAATGAATGGGTTCGAGTCAATTTGCTCCAATAAAATGTTTTCATCACACGATTCTTCTATTCTACGATAAAATTCAAATAGGTAAATAGAAAACTGTACAAATTGCAAACAACTTAAAGATGAGGTTTTTGCACTGATATTGGTCAGAGGTGGGTAGTTAAGAGAGGATGTACGATTGATTTGATCGACCAAAACAGAAGCTTTTCAATCGGTCGTATCAATGCAGCCTTTGAGGCTCAAACTAAAATACTCCTGACTAGGCGATCTCACTCTCATTTTTCGAGCTTCGAACCTTTTGTGGCCTTCAAATAATAAAAGGAAAGTAAAAGTCCCCGTTGGGTACGTCATACTGAATAGCAAACCTCGTTTTCCCATTATAGCGATTTGGAAGGACCTTTTGTGAAAAGAAGAAATCGAGTTCGCCCTCACATTGTCTTTGTTGAACACCATCAGGACACCCAGCTATTTTGCTACAACCTGCCCGTTTCTTTACCACTTCCGTATTCGTGGGAACTATTCAAGTAACCGCATTGAATCAGTCTCATCCCATAATAGAACCACTTTCTTTAGGTTTTTCTTGAAATTTTGAAGAAAAAACTTTCTTTCAAAGGGTTTCTTTTGAACGGGATGGCCTTCCATTCAGGATGGGTTCAATAGACCATTTCCTCATTACAGGCGCCGGTTAGAAATGGAGGTTTAACACCTAGTTAGGCAGAAATTAATTAATTTAATTGTTGGTCAAAAAATTGCTTCGTGGGTGGATATTGTAGTGGATCTTGTGAAGTGCGATATTGAGTACGAACCGCAGAGGAGAGTATTTCAATGTTAAATCAATTGGTACAGGTTCAGTTACAAGTAGGGATGGGTATCGGATACTGGATGTTCACAAACATTCTTTAAAAAACTACTTTTTTGCACAAGGCTAACAATAAATATTCGGAATAAAGTAAATTGTTTGTTAAGTTACCTCTCCATCCATTTGTTGTCTTTTTTGTAATGTAAATAGTACATGTTTAATGTTTTTAGGTAAGAACAGAAATCAAACAGATTTACAGCTAGATAGGTACTTGTACTTCGGTAGGCCTACTGAGGTAAGGTATTTTTGCAAAAAAACATCGATACCCATCCGTAGTTACAAGTAATGCCGTAGTGGAGACGTGTGTACTATTTCACCATCACCATTTGAAGAGAATTCGGGAGGGTAAGTGTTATAAATTAGTCCAGATGTACATTAAACAAAATAACAATAATTAAGAAGTAGTTTGAAATAATTCGTCGCGGGACCAAATCCGGTAGGTTCCTATGGGACCGGTCGCGGTTAGTTGGAGCTCGCGGAGTCTCGTTCTTACGCTCTAAATGTCAAGGCTTTTTGCCAAGATATGTGTTGCAATAAGCGCCCAGCTGTCTCTCACCATATTGTTCCCGCGAAGGCTTTTTTTTTACAAAACACAAACAAGGAAGCTGTCCAATGGTAATTTAGAGCCGGCGTAACCGGGGCTACGGCCGTTTCCTTCCGTTCTGACCCCGGGGTTGTTGCCCATATCGAGATTTGAGTCAGGGTACGATGAAACGAGGTGGAAATCGAAAGTGAGAATTGATAAGGCAATAAAATCGTATACAGCGAACTTCACGGTGTGATGTGGATATAACGATGAAACAGACGTTATGTAAATGATAGAAACGCTCGATTGAAGTAAACATCCAGCGTGCTCTCAGTTGAAATGAAGATTGAACAGTGAAAACCGTATTTTACTAAACAAAGAACTAACATACAAACACGAACAAGAGTTTTTCACACGATGCCCGTACGTGAACACGTACATTGTCGAATACCGGTCCACGAAACTATCCTAATGAGATCACGGCTCACGAAGCCACGAGAAAAAGATCGTATTCATCAGCTTCAGTCGTGACATGGAGCGAGTGGAATGTCTCAACTCACGTGATGGGCGCGAACATCTTTATAACGTTCTATCAAATCTTAAACCGTTCCCCTACAATCTAAATCTAAAACTACATCGCAAATGGAGTCAAATGCCACCAAGCCACCAATACCACCGCATATTTTTATCTCTCGAGATATGATTTGTTAAAGTCTTTTAAGAAAGACCACGTTTTTTCTATTTTAAACACAAATTTCTCCGCTTTACTCCATTCAATTTCAACGATTGCCCAAATTTCGGAATCAGCGTTAAATTTTCTATAAGGTTAGTATAAAAAAATGTAGGAGATACCCTCTGTTCAAAGTGCCTACGTTTTTTGCATTTAAACTTGGATTTTTGATCGAAGGAACAAGATTATCTCATATTTGACCTTGTGGAGAGTAGTTACTTTGTAAAGATTTTTAGAATTTTTATTTTTTTAAATTCTTCTATGATCTGCTGTTATGGTCGTTAGATAGTACTTCTCAAGAATCAAAGAACACTAATCTTATAGCAAATTTAACGCAAACAAACGTCGAGTTACCCTCTTGCATCAGCATTTCCTACAATTATATGAGTCGGAATGAAGGACTGATTCATATTAACGTGAGATGATGCAATGATTGGGTAGAGGAGAGGTGGGAGTAGTGTATCTCGATGATGAAATTAAGATCAAATGAGATGTTGACAAAATGTGTTGATTTTCACAATAATTAGGGATGGGTCGGTTTCGGTTTTCGGTTTTACCGGTTTTTGGGAAAAAAACCGAAACCGAGAACCGATCGTCCAAAGTCGGTTTTTTCAGTTTTCGGTCTTTTGTCCGATCGACATTAATAAATTTATCTTTATTGATCGTCTACGTTGTAAATCAAAGCACACAATTAGTTATAACTAACGGTTTCAGATGTTATTCCTTTCTGCTTTTAACATTTACAGTTCAATTTATGAGATTCACAGGTTTTAGTAATAATTGCGTTTTCCGTACACAGGGGAGATGTTCTCGGGGAGGGGTGGAATCTTAAGGTTTCTAGAGAAAGGCTCGGGGCGGAATCTTAAGGTTTTATTAAGCTGCTCTGATCCTTTAATGGTAATACGGGGCGGAATCTTAAGCCTCCCTAATAATTTTTGTTTTTACAAATACTCGGCATCAGCATCGAGTGTTGCATTACGATTACAACACAATGAAAGAAGAGGATCATGATTTATCTTATTAAATGTATGCTGTTGGATGTATTTTATAGTAAACAATATTCAATATATTTTGTGATTTTTTTATTACCTACTTGACTTAGTAATTTTTTGTATTTTATTTTATTAATTGTATACTAATTGAAGTTCCAATTAGAGTTGCTTTGGCCCAAGAACCGGTTCTAAGCGCAACTGTAAAAAAAACCGAAAAAACCGAGAACCGGGAACCGATTTTTAAAAAAACCGAACCGGTAAAAAGTGCATCACTGACAATAATCATAAGTGGAAATATTTCTGAATCAAGTAATATTTCTGTATCTTTTTGTGTTCGAGTTGTGAAAACGGTGAGTTCCTCAACCGATTAGCTAGTTCATTAGGTTGTAAGAGGAGCAACGACTTCCCTCATACGAAGTTCAGGAAAAGCTCATTCAGGGATCCCTGTACACAAACTGGTTTGGGTCGTAAGCCTCAGAAACTCCCAATGTTATAATTTTGAGAAGCTCCGCCATAAATTTAATATCAATGCTGTCATCTATGCAGCCAACAATGGGATTGGAATTAAATTAAATTATACTACTCGGAGAGAGCTTTTCTTGTCACAATTTCATAACAAATCTCACGATTGTGTTCCACTCTCGAGACGGTAATCTACTGATTGGCGAATTCTGGGAGCAGTTTTCCATCCCTATAATTTTCATTCAATGGCACAACCGATACGGCCGTTACCAATAATCCGGAAAGTAGGTCTCGGTTAGGTCCCCACATTCTGCAATTCATTCTCGCGTTTCCTCACTTTCGCCTTCTTGGCTCGCGGGCGTCACCGACCTTCGCGTGACCCTGCCCCTTGACTCCCGATTGAAACTTGGCCCGTAGGGAGTTGCTCGGAGTCCAGTTTTAGCGGGATGGATTTAAATAAATGTCTATTTGAGTCGGTTCGCGATTACTTAACAGAAGAACGCGAACCGATGGTCGTCGCATACCGATGTACGGCTGTCCGCCAGTCGGTATCCCATTCAGTGATTGATGTAAAACTACGATCTGCCAAAAACTAATTCTGCTGCACCACCTGTGTAACCAACCTCTCACATCATTTCTACCACAAATTACGTCTTTTAGGAGCGTTCGCAAGAGGAGATCGGTATGCGAGACTAAAAGCCTTCAAGCAGCGTCACAAGGAAATTTCCCCCTTCATTAAGATTCAAGCAAATCTTGATAATAACCTTGATTTTTCAATCGACATTGAACATGAAAATATCGCTCATACATAAATGAACTAAATCTATGTGTGTATACACACATACATAGGCAGTCCCATTTATGAATTTGCAAGAGGAAGACTGTGACTGTGACTTGAATTTTGAGTCGTCAGTTATTGTCGAACATTGTCCTGTGCATTGTCCTGAGACGGATTTTGGTATAAAAAATGCTTCGGAAATACGAGTTTTAAACATTTTGGCCGAGAACAAGCTTCCTTTTCTGCGAAGAAATTATTCCTCATTGTTGAAGGATTTGAAGGAGCATGACAGTTGCTCTTCAGCAACTTTAGTCGTATGTCGAATGAAGGTTTCACCATCATATTGCACAAAATAGAAGGAAACATCTCCAAAACCGACATTAACTTCTGTGAGAGCATTCCTGCAGCAGTTGGCAATATAACCGACTGGAGACTCGTATGGCAGCCTCATGTTCCTCTTCAGTGTATAAGCAGCTCTGGGAACCCCTCATACAGGGAAACTAAAGTGAGACACTTTTCGTTTTCCCACTCAATCGCAAAACAGTCAAAATCAAACCGCAAAACAACAAAAACAAAACCGCAAAATCATAAAAAAGGACAACGGTGAACATCAAAATGGGAGAGATGTGAATCCATCAACAACTTGGTGGGAACTAAATTCGGCGAGCATCGACGCGCCGGAGCGGCGAGTTTACACAGTGCGAGCTGCAAACGAGCATCCCTTTGATGATTCGCCGGAAAACCGACATCGGATGGATCAGCCCTGAGCACGAACGAGCTCATTCTTAACCCCTGTTCGCGACAAATGCTCGAGCATTGTAAAGGGGGCTTTATGTACATAGGTGGAGCTTACGCTGGGATTCAAACTATTACTAGTATACACTTGTTGTGGACTAGTGGAGGTCTAACACTGGCTTGCGATGGCTGATGTGGATTTGTTTGGGATGGTGGAGCTGTTGATGATCCGAAATGTTTGGCGAAAATTTGATCGTGCTTAGCCTTCAGATGCCCGGGTAGATTGGTGGTGTTCCCACTTTTTTGACGCATTGATTGGGTTTAGGAGTTTTTCAGACCTTTTTCCCGGAAGTTCTTTCGAGATTTTTCTGTTATAAGATCATAGCCTGGATGATCATAGCTCTTGGATGGTAACAGGCCGAATTTCCAATTCATCTGTGTTTTCCATCACTGTAGCATCATCATCGGCAGAAACATCGATAGAATCGCAAGTGAATTATCGATTTCGTAAAAACATCGCAAACATAACGTCGACATCGATGTCGCAGCCTCAGTCTAAATGAATAACGCAATCAGGACTGCAACAGGAATTTCACCGTAAATCTCCAAACGATTTTCACCAACTAAAAATACCACGTTAATAAACTCGAGGGCGGAGGTTTCGAAAGATTTCCTGCATCAATCTCCATCAATCACATCTAACGCAAACACTGTGAGAGTTTACACGCTTCAGCTGCGGTGCACGTCATCTCGCGCAGGATTAGCAGCGTTCTTCGATAAGGGCGGACAGAACGGGAACTCCCTGCACACTTGGGGATATACCCGTAAATTACGACACATCGTACTTCTCATCGGGCTCACTGATTTACAGGAGGCAATTCACAGCACAAACAGTTTCAGCCAGAATAGAGGGTGTAGATTCATTTACTATCATTACACCACTGAAACCACTTTTTTAAACACTCATTGACCCTCAAGGAATGGGGCCGCTGACATCACTATAATTCTACACTTCAAAATTAACCGGGGAGGGAATATTCAGTAAGTTGAAAAGTAAGATAATTATTGGAAGATTTCAACTCAAGGGAATTTAATAAGGACGTACAGTGTGGGAAAACGTAACATAAGGAAGGAAATGCGAAATAAAGTGCGGATGCAATGTCTACGTCACGGCTGTGTCTGCGGGCGTAAAGGTGGTAATCTTTTCTCTCTGCATCCGGCCTCAGCATAGATATTATACCTCCTCCTAATCAGACCTTCACAGCAGTGAACATCTCTTTTTTACGCCTTTTTATGAACTTATAAACGTAAAAAAAAACATTTTGCCAATAGGTAATAGAATACATGGAATTAAAATATCGTTATATCATCACATATAAATCATTGAAAAATTTTGAAATATGGCGCAAAATGGTTTGAAATAGCAGTTCAAAGTGGCTTGTGATCAATTACGATTTTCGGTGTGCTAAAATCGAATCTGAAACCCGTTTGTCTCTATTCGCTCTAGATCTTTGGTCATCACGTTTTTACAAATTTTCTGCACACGAAAATTCGTTAAAAATTAATAATTTTCCTAACAGAACCTACAAACTTCCTCGTGTATTTTTTGGTGAGCTGAACGTGAATCTGACATCGAAAAATACACATAATGCACTCTTATGCCCCAAAAAACCAAAAAAATATTGTGCTCCAACGTTCCCTCGTGCAAAGCACAAGCCCCACGACCGAAGCCTGATGATGGTCACAATCAATCTCCTATTTCTTGCATCTTTGTATCAAGGTATAGAAGAAGGTATTAGATGGATATCTTTATAAAACGGTCCCATATCCGAACTTTTATTAGGTTATTTGTATTTAGGTTTCTAATAGGTTACCAATTTCTACTAGGTTATCTAATTTTCTGTTTAAATTTTCTCGACGAACAGATCAAACAGAACCTCAAGCAATATGTACTTCAAAGACTAAAAAGTGCCTTTAATAGCCTACTGTTGAGCAAGGAAACCGAGAGCAGCCTTGATGAAATCAAGTGAGTCAATCGATCAGTCGTCGATGGTATTCAAGTCGATTGTTGCATCTTTTTATTTGAATAAAAACGTTGAAGGAATACGGGGGATACGTCACATCGTGAAAGTCTCGTCCACTGTAGGAATTTCCCAAGTGCCATTGTTCGTCAGTCTGCTGCTGCCAGGCACACCATTTCTGGACCTTTGTAGGCTGCCCTATTGTCGTCAGACGCCAAAAGAGGGCGTGTATGCTAATGTCGAGTGGCGTCCTCCATTGATAACGGGAAAGAAACAAGAGAAAATCTCTCTGCGAGCACTCCCTCGACCCGGTAAAGAATCAAGTTCAATCCAGTTCTGCCAATCCCGCGAGCGAATAATTAGATAACGAAAGGAGCATTGACGTAGGGAATCGCTCGCTACGTGAAGATCAAGCGTTTTCAGATGCGTCCGCATTCAGAGGCTTCGTGACTTTCAATATCAACACCGCCTCAGAAGGCTTGACCTACTAGGGGAATAATGAGGACGACGGAGTGCTTTATTCGTCCATTTAAACATCGGGAAACTCTTATAGACATGATAATTTTTCAGATTAGCGCTGTAGGTCAAGAGTGGGCAGAATGAAGACAACAGAGAACGGTCTGAGAGTCACAAAGAAGTTATAAAAGGTACCAACTCTTCCAATGCTTTTCTAAAATTTTAGCATTGAAAATATTTCAGTAATATTTAGGAATATAGCAAATGTTTATTGAGCCATCGAAATGGTCTTTACTAATTATTTCATCCGGGTTTTTCGAGATGTCCCCACTGGTAGCATTACTGGCTTTCGAGCTTTCCCCTCATCCACTTTGTCCTTTCAATCTTCCACAATCCCAACCCAAATTTGGCCCCGAAATAAGATCATAATCGGATTCGGCCGCGAATGAATTTCCGCAAGCCCCTCGCGGCCATGAACTCCTTCTTAGAGGGCTCTTTCATCATGATTACGACATTCTCTTTTTCCCTCCAGATTGGGTTCAAAGCGTTTTACGAGGGCCCGATTCGTTTCTAAGAGGGAGATCTAGAGACGTTTCGATTGTTATTTTTCGAAAGGAAAGACGCAACTGCCTCAATCTTCGATAACCCGTAGTGATTGTATACCTACCAACCCCTTTTGAAAACAAAAGTCCGTCTTACCGAGATCTTGTCCAATAACGTCATACCATCATCCTCATTTCGTAGCAACTCGACTTGTCTGCGGGTTTATACCTCCAATTTGTCCACGAATTTGGGTTTAGGCGATCCATGTCACGCCAGTTCCTATAACACTACATGCAAATAAATAAATTAAATCCTATGGAGGGTACATACCAAATTACAGCTTCATAGAGTGAACAGAATCGAAATTAGCTTTAGGAGCCACTCTGCTGATCCTAGCCCTGTTATGCTTAAAGTTAAAGTCCTCAGGAGGCTACAAGCCAAATTGCTGTGTATTGGTATCGCGTAACATTTTTTGGTTAATTATCTTCAATAATGAACCATTAGAATCGTCCAAAGAACAAAATTTTTACCCCCCCCCCCCCCCCTCTAATTTTTCCATGTAACCTAATTTTTCATGACCTCCAGCCATAAGACATATCCATGTCAAAAAGCTACCTGAGGCCAATTCATCACTTTTGAGAGGTGAATATATTTTGTCCAGCAAAATTAAAACGTCCACTCACGTTTGACGTGTTAGACCTTTCTGATAAAAACTGACTCCGTTCCTAATCGACGATGTTAGCAAAAACGCGTCCCACTCTTGACTTACACTCACCGACCTACCGTCGGCCAATTATAAAGCCTCTCAATTTACGAATAACGAAGGACTTTGTTATGGCTGATTGCGATACACGGGTAACTCCAGTAGAATGCAAAACCGAACTTGGCGAACCAATTTCATAAACTCGGTCAAATTAATTTTATCTACCTTTAAGGAATGTGTCATCATGGCCCAAACCCACTGAGATACTTTTAACATTATGTCATTTGGCTCACGTTTTGTCCACACCATTATTTTGACGGAGAATGTGGATAATGTGTGTGCCTTAATGTTGAAATACGAGATTGGAGTATAATAAAGTCTGTTATAACTTTTTAAATCAATTTTTTTTCAAGAACGACTCAATGTCCTATAATTTACAAGTTTTCAACCCAGTAAAGTATAGAATGGGAGAATGGGACAATCAAGTTTAAAATTTGACAAATTGAGACTGTATTTCAAAGATACTCGTAGCTGAAAAAGACAAAAAAAAAAAAAACCCTGGCGAGGCAGGCAGAACAAAATACGAAACTAATCCATTCGATCTTGACGATTTCTGCGACTGACTAGTTTTTGGTTAAATACAAATTGAAAATAAATGAAGGGAAAACGAGCTCTGTAGCGATTTTCAAAACCAGACCAGAGACCGCTCTCTCTTTTACCTTATATTTGCATCAATGACGCAATAACCGTGAACTGCACAACGGAGCCCTATTCATATGAGATTCTCAGGTCCATTAACCTGGGTCAACGGCACAATCGGACGGAAACTGGAAGATGTCCGCCTTTTATTCCGAAGAGGGGAGAGCGTACTGCGGTTTAGAAAGGTTTCCTCGAAGGAGATTACGCAGGCTAATGAGGTAACTGGTGGGACTGTCGAATTAACCCATTTAATGGATTTATCAACAACGCGATAAAATCAACGTGGGTTCATTCCATATTTTGAAATATAGTTTGCCTTTCGCGAGCCAATCCAAGACTTGGGAATGAGGTCAAAGAAAGGAACGATGTCGACTTTACAGTCTATGACGAACAAAATGTTAAGAGCTTTGGAATATAAAGAACCTTGAATGAGAGCTGAATAGTAATAGAATGACGGTGTTATAAGACCGTGCGTTCTAAAATCAAATTTGAGCAGGAACGAGCTCAATGCCCTAAGCCCTGCAACGAACATCGAATAAGTCACAGAAAAACCGCTATCATGTTCAACT
The DNA here is from genome assembly GCA_963920205.1 of Stenodema calcarata. Lineage (NCBI taxonomy): Eukaryota > Metazoa > Arthropoda > Insecta > Hemiptera > Miridae > Stenodema > Stenodema calcarata. The sequence goes on along the minus strand of OY986061.1, from coordinate 11,057,556 downwards.
CAGAATTGGAAATATGGTCGTTGTAATCAATAATTTCGACAACGAGAACATGCCACTACATGTAATATAATTAAAGTCACCTTTCAGTCACCGAAAACAGGCTTGGCCGTACACAAGACTACTAATAAAACTCATTTAGTGAGTTCAATTATAATTAGAAACATGACTGAGAAAGAAAATAATAATTATACGTCTAACAATAAAATAGGAAATACATGAAAGAAAAATGTCAAGTACTAACTTACAAAATAATTAAGAACTAAATAAACCAAAAAAATCATTAACGGTGAACACCGGCTGAAGGTAATCACTAAAGCCTGGTCATGCAGTACCAATTAATTAGTTGTAAGCAATTGTTAATAAAACATGTTTTTCATTCATTCATAGAGTCACCTTTCGATCTAAATGTGTGTATAGCAGTATGTCTCGTAACAGAATATAGTATTACAACAGGTGATGGCAACTTAGATGGGAAATAAATCAGTATACGTGTACATTTCTACTGGACACATCATATTTGAATTTGTGTTCCTTTCACACGGCTAGGAGTTCAACACCAATTTCACAAAATATATTATAACGGAGCCCTGAAATGAAAATTCAAAAGGAAGTTTTAGTGATTATAGTGGGTATTGTGTGGGTTGTTCTATGATCATGTACACACTATTTAAATGAAATCTGTGCTGGGTTCTGGCATTTGAGTTTTCTGTTAGGTTTAGAATATGTGAGGTATTGGACTTTTAAAAAAATTTGCAATTTCTAAATCAGTGATCCAACGCTCTTTTGCTCAGGATTCTTAGCCTTCTGTCATAAGGGTTCAGATGGAATCAGTCCGATGTACGTCAGATTCAGATTTTAAGACAAACCAAATATGTCCAAAACGACCAAATATGTCCAAAACGACTCTGGAGGACAATGGTATACCACAGGCCTCAGCAAAGACATTGTCTCCAAATGAAAGAACAACAGGGCAACTGCGACGATCTAAACGCGAACTATGGGGCGACATGGTTGTTAGGTCGGTCCTATTGCGGAACATTAAAGTTCCATCCGAGGTGATGGTGACATCCTGAAATTCCCTTCACGAAAGCATCCGCCGGGACGGTCAACGGACCCCGAGACGTACGCGACACCTCCACCGTCAAGATTTGAAGAGAGGCTGGACCGTGACGCCACGTTGGAGCTTCTTTTTAGTACTCCGCAACATGAGAAGACGGTTGGGAAATGGCCTTCTGCTGATTTGGCGTTCAGTTCAGGTTCCTGAAACTCATTCCATCGAGGCATCCTGTTGTATAGAGTATGACCCGCGGAGTGTCGCTGAAATTTCATGCTCGAACCCTAGTTGTGTACGAAAAAAATCCAATGATTCTAGTTCCGCACATGAGACTCAAAGGAAAAATCAAATTCTTCCATGGCTTCATCAACCATCAAGAGTTTTCTCAGAGACCTCGTACTACTAGTATTTTTGGTTTTTAGTTGGTTCTGTGTCTCTGCAACAGAAAAAACTTAGTTAATACGTCACTAAGCTCTGTGTAAAGAGGGACATAGACATCATTTAGTGAGCATTCCACTGGTAATGCGTGGTCCAGCGACCAGAAGATAACATCTGGCATCTGGAGTGGTCCACCTGTCTCGGGGATATGGAAATCCAAGTTCGGACACCAGTTCCAAAACCCATGAAAGTATTATACTTTGCATTGGCTCAATCGGTCCTCGTTTGTAGTTTGCATGTAAGGGGGGGGGGTTACCTGTCGATAATCAAACCCAATTGTTTTAATACAAAAAAATCCTGCTACGATTAATATTGTGAAGTAATTTTCTAGCTAACAGTTTTTTAAACCAATTTTTGATTGACTTCCAAGGTCTATTGAACATGAGCAACATCAGCAGCAGATCCTGAATGAATTCCCCCAACATAAAGTGAGTACTAGGTATCAACTAAACAGGTGTACCACAGTCCAATATATCCGTACAAAAGCAGCTCAAAATTGCTATATAATATATATAATGTACAACGGTCTTTCTTATTTCAATACATTGCCATACAATGTTAGGAAGAATTTACTGGAACTCCCATAGAAATCAAATATTATAATCAAAAAGTATTTTTTTACACGATAAGTTTTCTTTTTTAAAGTGAATTATTGCTATTTAATCTTCTTTTTTGTGTCCTAGTAACTATTACGTTGGGATGTACCTGGAATATTAACATCTCATGTATCTCCTTATAGGTTTCAGACAGGGTTATTTGATGATTTTTGTGCACACTTTATTTTTGAAATAAAACACTTTTTCATTTCATTTTCGGTCATTTGGTGAATTTGCTCGTAAAACCATAACGAGTACACAACATTAATCGGCATCTCTTCGTCAACCTAACGAAATTATTCATTACTTTCACTACACGTATAATCACACCGACTTGAACAAGCGGTTCTGTCTGAGACAGATCGGTTAGGGTACTGATATTGCAGTATCCATTAGCCGCTTGAGGTCAAAAGGACATCACAACGACCCGCCTCTTTTTAGTGAATCACGCGAAGGGTTTTCCAGAAGAAAACTCGAATATTGTCTTACTCTTTTACTGATCGGAAAATTGAATGGGTTCGATTGAAAAATTTGTTATTGACCATGAACGATAAATTTGGCTCGGTTGCCATTCGAGGTTAAGGTCCTTCTTGAGAATTTTAGAGAACTACTCGTAGTTCATTGACCTGTTCATAGATACTTTTTCCCTTTTTTGGTGTGTTTTTTACGCAGTTGACTGCTTTGTTGTAGACTTATTCCCCGCCTATTTAGAATGAAACATGAGACTCCGAAAGAACGGCAAGATTCCTCAGGTCGTTTTAAACCCGAGTCCATTTGACCGATTTGTATTCCCGGGCCGCGACGTTTGAACGCGGCGGCACTGAGAATGATAATCGGGGGCCACGAAATAATTGTCTTGAGAGAACTGACGGAAGAGAGAGGGCTGAACGAGTATTGAGAGATGCCCTTGGCCGATAGGGAAGGCATATTCGATCCGAACTGCTACGGGCGATCTTGTTAGTATCGGAATATGTCATGTTCAAGGTGAAATCAGAATATATTGTAAAGCACGCGAGGGGCTGAAGTTATTCAACAATCAAAACATTATTTTAATCAAACTCAAGTTCCAGAAAAACTACTTTGAAATTACGACATTAATTAGGAGGTTATTAAATACCACCTAAAAATCTACGTTGTTTTCTTTGAATATGAGTGGCAGATTTTACATTTATGACGTCCCATCTATGAGGGAAATATAAATTAGCAGTGAAAGAAAACCTAACACCTACGTAACCGAAATTTTAACGAGCCGATTAACACAGAAGTGACAACTAGAATGAATAGAATTAGGGGTCTACAGTTACCAAGGAATTGATAATTGGATACCGAAAATTGAAATGATAATACCGGTGGTGGCAATGGAGGCCATTACATTAAATAATATTTAATGTATTATATATATATATTAAAATATATTATAATATATAATATATATTACTAATATTATTATGTATTAAAATATATTATATTTTATTTTCGGGACGAAAATGGCTCTTTCAAATTATTGTCAAGTACGACACCCCATCAGTATTGGATTATGGGATGTCAACACTACATTCGCCAACCAATCCTGAGGCAGCAAGATGATCTTTCGAGGTCGATTTCCCACGGACTCATTATTCGGAATCGTAAACAGGCGTGCGGATCAGAATGAGAACCGAGATTATGGTCATTCCGATGAGTTTATACGAGTCTGTGATAATCCTAAATGCGTTACAGCTCACTGATGGTTAGCGATGACTTAGATAAGAACATATGTCCCGAAGCCATCCCAAAGGTTCAGGTCAGATCGTTGACCTGCCGAGCTGTCTGGGACGACCTATTGATGCGACTCTGACGGGGTAGTGATGGGAGTTGTCAGCATGTGCAGAATGCGACATGATGGATGAAGAGGAACACGTTGTTATGATTAGTAGGTGCGAGTAGTGACAAGTTTTGTAGCGAATCTGTATTTATGGTGAGTATAAAACCACTATATATTCACTATTAGAACTTGTCAATGCCTAAAGTGATGTTCATCCATCAAACTTCACTCTCACTTTATGAGTGAGAACGTATTTACACGGGTAAAATTCAATGAGGATTAACTCAAAACTCCAGACCATTCAGCAAAAATTACAGTTCTGAGCCTCAGCCATTATACCCAGGCCGCAAATGTACCCAGTAAATACTGAGGTTTCATAACCGAGCCAGACCTTTCCAGGGCATGAAATACAAAATTAGTCCACACCTTGAACTCACAATAAGATCTATCCATTAGAGGAATCTCAGTGCTTTCACTCCCCGAGCAGTTCTTATACAGCGTACAATACTATGTATTGACATCAATATACTGAAATGTTTAAAAATCACTATGTAGTATGTGCACCAAGTCGACCTCTGAAACAACACCAAAGAATAACGCGTGTAAAAATAATATCGAGATATTTCCAGGTTTCCAGGTTTGGCAACAACGACTTTTCGTGAATCAGTAGTCCCTATATTGTGTCCAATACAGACATCAATATATTGAAAATTGACATTTAAAACAAGCACTATAGACTGTGTGCGCAAAGCTGACTGATCCAACAGCAAAGAATTGGATAAGGAAGGAATAATAGGTACGTGTAACCCAATTTACACTCAAACCTGGACGTGAGTTGGACTAACTATTCTCCAGATATTTAGAGTGTTGTAAGTCAATTTCGCTCATGTTCTTGAGATTTAGAAAATTTCAGGAATAGCAACAACGACTTTTCATGGTCCAATACAACGTAATATGTTATTATGTTGACATAAATAATATTTATAGTAATAGTCGATAGTATACCTACAACACAAAAATTATTACCGACTATAATAAGTCGACCTCTGATTCAACAGCGAAAAATTGGATAAGGGACGAATAATACGAGGAATCTCAAATTTGAACGTAAATCGGACGAATTATTCAATAGATGTTTAGAGTGTAGTAACCCAATTTTGCTCATGAAATCTCAGAAATTTTCAATTGTGTTGATTTTGGTGTGGAATTCACAATAAACGAAGCAGTCACGGGTTGTCCTAAGCTGGATGAGTAGTTATTTAAGTTGTGGTTTGAGTGGTTTATTTGTGTGTGAAAGCGGAATAGGTCTGTTGCACAATCACTGAGAAACGACTTGATGGAAACTTTGATGTGGAAGGACTAACATTTTTCAGCTTTCAAAAGTTACCTCAATGGTCGCAGACTCGGAAGCCAAATTAGTACAGACTCGCGTAATCCTTTGTCCTAATTAGCACGACCCGAACGGTCCAAAACGCAACAGTTGCATGCAACCGCGCGATTCTTAATCCATTCAATTCGACTCTAACTGGAGCCCAACTGGAATTGATGAGTTCAACTGGACGAACGACCAAGCTGGAATGGGCACCGCGGAACTGACCCCTTCAGGACGAATAAAGTGGTCTCCTCCACAATACCGTCGGGCGAGATGGGCGCAGCATTTCTAATGAGGTCCGGGAACGGCGATATGACTGCCCGGATGAGAGTGACCCACTTCGAGGGTGTACGGCTTGGTGTAACATATGGCAAGTCTCATTTCTGGTTTCGACGAGAGTTTGGTCGGGTCCGGGCGGCGGCTTTCTTATTATTACATTCGGGGGAACATCTTCGCGAAAGTCGAAGGAAACGAAACGGAGAAGAGTTGTGGGATATTCAACAACTACGGGCCAAGACATACGGACAAGAATGATGTATCACTCTATCAAAGTTGGTCCGATTCCCTGAAAATACCGGTGATTTTTCGTCTGCAACCTACAAAATTGAGTGAGCGATCACCTTTCTGTATCGCGATCGTAGCGATTTCTGGAGGATCACATCGGATAATAGCACCCTCATAAGCCACTTGTTTGCCAACTATATCGTTACCAGCACGCCAAATGCGCCAATCTGCTTTTTTGGTCATTTAGCGAAATTTCCAAGAAAAGGAAGCTAGGTTGTTCTAGGTCCAAAATTTTTAAGACTAGAATTTCCGAAAGAACCAAAATCCGTTCCTCACCATCCTGAATTCATTACCAAAAGACACCAAAACTCATATGTGCATACAGGTATCTATATTTATGTATGTGTCATTCCAGACGATAACTTTCGATAGAATTGTGATAGGTACATGCTTCAAATTCGCACAAGAAAATCTGCCTTGGCAATCGAAAGGCTAAGATCGAAGATGGGCAGAACCGGGCCTCTCTAAATATGATTTTGGGGAGTTTTAAGAAGAAAAATTACCCATTAATTCCAAAACGGATCAGTCTGACAAGTGACACCTCATTTTAAAGGATGATCACAATAGACAAATCAGAATAGCGATATCTTATTCCGTTCTCAAACTGGAGCACTTTGAAGATGAAGAAACGTGGTTGTTCTTCACGTTTCGTCTGCTCTAATCTGAGAACGAGAGCAGATATCTCAATTCTGACGTCACCATCGTGTTCAGCGTTGAATAATCAATAAACTGAGGTGTTACAAAAAAGTGAGACAAAATTGAACATTTAGATACCCATCTCTGTGTGGAATGGAAAGTAGTGTATCTTCAATTGGTTGAGCTTTTTTCCAGAGGTAGTACTGTCACCACCTGAACCCTTCTTGCATGCTTCATTTTTCATGATTAATGTGGTGATGAGATTTTATAACACAAACGACATTGAGGGAATGAATTTTCTCATTTTTCAAAAAATCTACTAATAATGGCGTGCCCAACTAACTAGCATCCAACTTCGGGTACCCAAATGTGCACCAAAACAAAAATATGATATGATCGATGTGATAATACTTACAAAGCCTACTCATATATTGACTACGAATTCTACTATAATTAAACTTACGAGTACAACTTGTCTGATTGTATTGGAACACTTGCTCACCTATAATCAGAAAAACAAGATTATATTAGAAATCAATCAATATGTGAAACAAACAACGATAGTATTGAAATAATAGTTTCACTAAGTATTAACTTTTAGGACCCATGCAATTGAATTTACATGAAATTACTGTAATAGTAAGCATGAATGTTTTAGTTGGTACTTCAAGAGTAGCTGCAAGATTTGTGGCGCGGTAGTACAAATTCATGTACTGACAATATTTGACTAAGATCAATTATATTTAAATTGAAAAAATAGGGGTATTTTTTCTTTATACTAGTTATTTTCAACGTTTTGAGGTTTTTGAATCGTTTATTTCAAAACTCTCCGTTTAACAAGAAACTTTGAAATTAACTGAAGTAGAAATACTTCTACTTTTTCAATCTAAACGTGATTTTCTTTCCATTTTGGCCAAGGATTGTCAAAGGCGATAATAATTTTCTTATTGAAAAGTATCAGATCATTGTTCGGCTATTTTCGACCAAGGTAATGAGAGAAGAGGCACGGAATATGGTGGATAAATAACCCACATTTACAATAGGTTTTTATCCAACAATGCAGTCATTGTTGCTAACGAAAAAATGGAATAAGGTAAACCTATCGCCATGAGAAGAGGGCCTTATCTTTGTGGGGTGGGGGGAATGTCGATGACTCCTTACAATATGAAGTCAGGTTCCATTGACTCAGACAAGGTCAGAATAGATATCTGGCAGAGAACAAAGCGTTCAAAATATAGAAACAAAGTGTAGGAAGTTGGCACGGCGTCAAACAAAAGACGGACTCCCAATGAGCGAGTTTTTCACAATGGAGGGGGTTTTTGTGGATGCTGGATTGATGGATTTATAGCATCCAAGGATCCAGGACGGGGAACCTTATCCGTCATTAGGGTTAACTAAAATGGAAACTGGACTACTGTATGAGGAAGAATCTTGTTAGTCCAGCTTCAGGCTGATGCGTCCACATTCCCTACATCTACTACTCGTGTCTTTGAAGATTTAGGTTTCTACTAATCACGCGTGTTCTATGTCTGCATTCAGAGTTATTGAGCAAATTGGAATGGATAGAATTTTTCACCAAGAAAAACAGGTTGATACAACCAATTTAAATTAGAATCAAATTACCATTGAAATCCCTGCTATTGAGAGAGACTTTGTCATTTTTCAGGGAGAGGTGGTATAACCTCAATTACAACCAGTAAAAGCCTCGTGCAGGGTGTGTTTCGAATTTATTCGAGTTCCAGCGATCTTTGATCAATGCAGGAATGTTTCAGATTAAAATTACATTCACTTCCCTATCAACTTTCTAGGTATCCATAGCTGCCATAATTGAATCTATGGAGAGCATGATTACAACGAACATTTTACCACGAATAAAATCCAATGATGGCCAGTAGCAGAATGATAAAGTGCCAATATTCACCCAGTATGAACAGAGTGGGTTGAGCAAGAGCTAACTATCTTCGTAGTAAACAACATGTAAAGCTTGTTTCGAGTCAACATCGTTTCAAAGGCTTTGAGAGACCGGTTATTGGTTTTCGTTTCCTGGAAATCAAGAGATGTACTCGAGAAAATTGGAACATAGCTGAAAATGCATCAACGACAGTGCAATACAATACGTAATTACGTTTCCACGAAACAAAACTAATTTAGGACTACGTCCTGCGCCGGTATTTAATCATAATTGAAATACAAATCTAGACCCGGAGAGGTCATCAGGAGCTGACGTTGCTATACTTACTCAGTCATCCCCACCCCTCTCTCTGAACACCAGCAGTAGCGACTAACCGCAAGTTGCACTATATTCCCTTCAAATATCCCGTATTCACCGAATTTACATTGCAAAAATATGGTAATTCAGAGCTCTTCCCCATAATGTCGACTCTGCCTGATTGTCCCCAATTCATGTCGGACACTATCGCCCAATCCGCCTGTCATTTTCACCCGACAGTCTTTATTAACTTGGACGAGGCACCACAAATCGGTAGCTGCTGAAGAACAATCTCAGTCATTCCTGAACATTGAACGATTAATAAGTATCTTGATGGTTGATACGATCTAACCACATCGATGTTCCTCGGTTGTCTCTATAATTTCCTGATAATTAGTATATTTGAGTTCATCATAACCACCAAAGTTGGCTTTTGTAATTATGACTTTAACCTGAAATCAAAATAACATACAAATTTATTAGAACGAGGGTACAATTATTTTGAGTGTTTCTTGCAATTGTAGGTAACGAGTGAAATTACTTTCTAAGGAAGAAATATAGAGCTCAAAAGGAGTAGAAATGTATTTGAAGTATTGCTGACCTCCTGTCTTTAAAAGATGATTGACAGAAGAAAACCACTAGCTAAATGGCTGTTAACCTAGCCGACACACCAAAATACAATAATAATTATTATTATCCCCAAAAATATAATGAATAGGAATGTATCAAGTAAAAATAGTAACGATACATCGAGGACAGGAAGGGACGCTAAAATGATCACTTTTTGGGGAAAATCCCAATAAATTCGTATCTACACGTCAGATTCAAACACGGAGACGGGTGTTTAAATGTGGAATTCCGAGGAACACTGTTTCCAGAGCTTGGGTCGTTTGGAACGTTGTGAAAGACTTTTAAAAGCCTCTAGGACCAGGTTTCTACCTTATAGGAGTCCTAATGGAGTACAATAGGACCATAGGAAGGTAGACACGTGGTGAGTAGGCAGAGGGTCAATGGATGGGTTAGACCAAGAAATCTTCTGAATGGCCAGAAGCCATAAATGCAGTTTGAAGCTGAACCGAGGGGCCATTTGAGGGAAGGTAACACCCGGCGGGCGTAGGTTTGGAATTCGTTGGGGAGGCCGGAGAATTATAAAGATCACGATAAGAGCGTGGTATCAAATCAAAGAATCACGCCCGAAGGAACTAGGTAATAAATATAATCACACTATTGAAAATTTAAATGAAGATTTGATATTGCATTGCTACTTCATGATAATTTAAATTAAAGCTACTGTTGAAAAAAATAACTCTATTTTAAGTTGATCGAAACGGAGTTGTGTTGGTCCAAATGTTGGTGTAATATAAAAACCTACGTATTTCTGGAATATCCAAAATCTCTAGTATGGGGAAGAATTTCCATGATTTTTTGGCCTTTAATATTGAGAATGTAAGCCTGAAGATTTCGATTAATTTTGAGTAGTGACACAGACTTCATGGAATCTACATTTGCTAATTGAGTCTCTTCAACTGAAGACCTCTTCATAACTTAAGAGCTTAAATACGTAAAGCACACGATGCAAAAATCCGCCGCGAGGCATCATTTCTAAAGCTTTCAAATTACCAAGTTATGTGAAGCCAGCCAACGGCCACTCATTTTAATTGATGAGACGAGTCGAACGCCTGGACTTTTTTTCGCTAAGAATCCTACCTAATTATATTCCTCAGGATATCCACAATCTGCGGTTTTCTTCATCATCCTCCGAGTTCATCGACACTCTCCGCATTCTTTGGAAAACAAAACCCCTTTTTTTAAAAAGTTAATTGTAATTTCTCGTCTGCTTTTCCCGCAAAACCTACCTAGTTGTGCGCGGATTACAGACCGCATCTAGAACTCGATAGCGGGTCTGTGGGAAATATACAGGGTATCGCTGTTTGTGGCTTCAAGTGAAAATTGTATTCTCATCCGCCCTGCAGCGTTGCCGTAATTTGATTTCACAGACAACGCCAACCGCGAATTTCCAGATTTGGTTGCATCATCCAGATCCTGCAAGAGAACGGAATGACGAAGTCAAATTGAAGGAAAACTACTTGAAACGCATTCAAAGGATTTTCAAATATAGTTCGATCGGCTCCACACTTCAAGGGAGTATTAAATACTTTAATTTTTAATACTTTAATTTTTAATACTTCAAATTTTCCAAATCCAAGTGACATATTATGTCACTTGGATTTGGAAATGCTCCCTTGAAGTGAGGAGCCGATCGAACTATATTTGAAAATCCTTTGAAAGCGTTTCAAGTAGTTTTCCTTCAATTTGACTTCGTCATTCCGTTCTCTTGCAGGATCTGGATGATGCAACCAAATCTGGAAATTCGAGGTTGGCGTTGTCTGTGAAATCGAATTACGGCAACGCTGCAGGGCGGATGATAACGAATATTATTCGTTATATTCGTATTATACTCAAAACAATTTATGAAAAGAGCGAGTATACGCAACGAGTCTGATACAAGAAATAATTACCTCCTCAACTTCCTTTCTTCATTAAATAAAGTGGTTGATGAGGTTTGCCGTTAGCTTAGAAAGTTACTTCTGTCGCGGGGTAACACGGGTTACCTCCAGGAAGGCGCAACCTATTTCCACTGCTTCTAGGTCTGTGTGTCGCGGGCACCAAGTCTGACTTGCATGTTAATACGAAAATCCTCTGAGAGAATCATTGGAGTACCCGAATAAATAAAACCCATCCACCAGGAACCATGGTGGTGAGGGACAAAAAAAAAAAAAAATAACAACAAAAACCGTCTGAATTTCAAAATGTTCAAATCACCTAGAAAATTTGGGTTGAAATAGTTATTGAAGGGTTGAACGCTCAAAAGTTGAATCACTGGCAAAATTATTCCATAAATTTCAAGTTTTATTAGTGATTATAGAGTCATAGAGAATTCGATATCTAACTGGAAATCGGAAAAAAATAAAAGAAATATGGACTTTTAGCGATAGTACTAATTTGGTTAGGTACTCATTTTACTTAAGAAAGGTATTATTGAATCCACCCTCGCATGCCTCGCACTGTCGATACGCACCTTACGGTATTCAATGAAGAGGATGTCAGTGAACTGACAGAGATGCGAAAGGGATATTTATTATTGGTCGATTTTATGTCTAAAGGAACCACCATAAATGCAGCTGCATACTGTGAGACACTGAAGAAGTCGGAAAAAAAATCAAGGACTTGGGAGAGGGATGCTGACTCGAGGTGTGTCACTCCTTCATGGCAACGCTAGACCTCATACATCGGTCTCACTCAGGACCTGCTTGTTACATTTCAGTGGGATATTGTGTCTCATCCACCCTACTCCCCGGACCTGACACCATCGGATCATCACCTTTTCAATCATTTGAAGGAGTTTTTGGGTAGACAACGACTTTCAAATGACGAGGAGGTATACGACGAGGGTATACAAAAACCATGCCCTAGACTTCAAAATTTTATTGACCTCAATGGCGATTGTGTAGAGAAATAATGACATGTTTTGACACATATCTTGTGAATTTCATTTAAATACCTTACTTTCAGGACGTATATATGTTGCTGGCATTGCTCATTACTCATATTTCTTTGCCCTCCGACGCCTTTCTTGCAATGCTCTGCCAATGAGCTGCCAGGCTGCCCACACTCGATCTTGTAGCCAAATAATGCAGAATTTGGAAAGACTGATGTTTCCAAGTCTTGATATGACGAAGCAAAGGAAACTTGGTATTTTCGCTGGAATTTTTCATAGCCACTCTAACAAAGTGATGACATACAGGATGAAAAGATCGTACAGCAGACACCTTGTCGGTTTGTGAAGGACAAAGATCTTTTCACTTCTCGACAGCGATTACAAGACTTCCTTTACCTTGGTAGATCAGGACGCGTTAACCTCCACTTACAATTGAACCGGAGTTGAGATCAGCTCGCAATCCGTTACCAACCTCTCGAACTCGACTCCCCCGCCGGACTCTTTTCGGGATAAGTCTGTTAGCAGTCACGTCCGGGTCACAACGGATTCTCCCGACGAAGTGGGGCAGAGGTTGAAACGAGACAATGAACAATAGTTTTCACAATATCGCGGCAACATTTTGTGAAGCGTGACCCCCAAGTTTTCCCTTCTCGGCCTTTCATTGAAGCGTATTTTTTTTTCGAGGAGAAAAAATCATGAAAACCCATTTCTCCTCTGTGGGATGACTCCGGCACGAGTCGTCCTCTTTTCGTTCCAATTCCTTGATTGTGTAGGCCATCACAATTAGCGATCCTTCCCCGCGACACCTCCACATTCCCTCTGCTATTTGGAAGCTGGCTATTTTGGAATGTCTCTACGTAAATATACGACCTCTTTATTTTACGACATTGCATTACACCGTATAGTACGTAGGTAATACAACCATCACGTTCTTGAAATAACTGTAAAAGCCCCTTATGACTCGAACAGATCACACAACTTGTCTAAAAATGACGTAAGCGAATAGCGTCGTTATGAGACAGGGGTCCGGCAGATACGATCTCGAGGTGTTTCAGAGAAATAAAAGTTTTCTCACGTATTTATCCCGAAATCTTACAAGGAGCCCAGAGAGCTTACGCCGTTACGATGATTATCCAATTCGGTCCCTTTAGTTAGTGCCTCTGGGTTTTAGGGACATCATTCACAAAGCTATACCAGATTGTCTTCAATTTTAAGAAAAGGGAGAAAACCCAATATAGAGAAGAAAATAATTAAAAAGGTCCAGTCATGCAGCATGACGTGATGAGCAATTAAACCCTACTCACTCGACGACCTAATTTTGATTTTAACTAATCAATTAATTTTAATCCCAAATGTTTAAAACTCGAATTTTTGAAACATTTTTATACCCAAATCTGTTTCAGACAATCCTGAATTCACAATCATATATACATATTATGTGTGTGTATATACAGGATGTGTGTATATGTATCCAGGATAAATATGTGCAGGATAAATAAAAATGTGTGTCATTCCAGACGATACCTCTCGATAGAGTGGAGATAAAAAGTTCAAATTTGCACAAAAAATCTGTCTTGTCAATCAAAAAGTGAGTAGATGAGCAGAATCGGACCACTCTAAGGGGGGTTTTGGGGAGTTTTAGGAGGGGAAAAATTACCCATGAATTCCAAAAATCCACACTAATTGCTATACACTATTGAGAGGATTTTCGAAGAAATAACTGGTTTTATGCAAAATGTCTCCATTTTACAGGTTTCAAAACACATTTTAATTAGATTTTAAGATTTTCTTTAGAAAAATTAGAATATTTAGATTTTCGGATTTAGGTTTTATTAGGCCATGTTGTTCTTATGCCGCTAGTGAATCAACTCATTCATTACCAGAAAACGTTTGAGCCGAACAGTTTTAACCCTATCCCGCCCATTTTGGTGTAGAATACCAACAGCGCTTCAAAAGGTTACCTCATAACTGGCTGGCGCTCCTCCCTCCAAAAGGTCAAGGGGTAATTTCAAATCCCTCAACCCAGAGAGATGAGATAAAACCAACCAAACTTTCTCAAAAGTTTTCGAGCTTTCATGGTGAAGTAATGACGAATTGGCGGAATAACTTTACCACAAACACAGTTTTGATGGGGAAATCTCAATTTTTAATTATCAGACCGATAACGCCTCCACGGTATAGACTATCACCGGGTTGAGTTTATTCGATTATTCACCTATGCAGATATAACCGAGGAGTGGAAAAGTGAAGTAAAACCCCGAAAAGATCCAGGTATTCGATCGAAAAAACCCCTCAGGGTTAGGATGAATAAGGAGTGGTCAAACCCTGCGATTCAACCTAGAAAAATCATGAGCAAGTAAACAGTGAGATGAATAGGGTGAACGTTATTCTCTCTCATATTTTCACAATAAATTTTTCTCATATTCGGGCGATGAAGGCAGGGTTTTCCTACCGACCATATTTTCCAACGCAAAAAGCGTCTTACGCTCATTTCAATTTTATTAGGGCAAAATAAGAGACTACATTTTCTAATATTCATTGGGCCTGCTGGAGCATTCTTGTGGAAATAAGGTCGAGGATTTCAAACAATAATTAAAGTCGGTTGCCACGACCAGGCTTGATTCAATCGCAAGGCATTCTCGTGCATCAAGGAGTTCTAAGTATTTATAAATACGTAAATTATAAAGACATTGTAATGAGCCGGATTTTTGCTAATGGGGGATTTATATATGATCTGATTTATGGAATCCGGTAATTTGAGAACCAATTGCATACGTGTATTTATTAGACTTAAATATTGGCTGTCATTGGTGATGATCAAATGAAATTAATGCCAAAAAGCGAACTTTCCCGAACTTACTAGATTCTTTTCTCGTATTTAGTCTTATTCATGTTCCATGTGGTTGTTAAATGCCTAGTAGGATGTTCACTTATTATTTGATTTTCCATTTGAGTTTCAAGGATATGACGTGTGCGTACACATTGAATACCAAGTATTAGTGAACACCTGAGTAAAAGTTGAATATGGAAGTTGTGACGACTGAAAAATGTTCACATTATTCAAAGAGTCAGCCGCATTGAAATGTGACTCAGTGCCACGGCCGGACCGAGTGGGATAGAAATAATACGTTATTAAAGGTAATTGGCAGGATCGGTAGCCGCAGTTGGGAGTAGGAAAAAAACAAGGACTGCGGCCTGAGAAATGATGTCACGAAAGTGAGAGGACCTGGAAACGCAAGTGTGATCGAAATACGGAGTCACCAATGAGAACTTTCACTGGCTTGGGAGAGAGTGAAAGCCAAATGATGAACTAGGTGACCGAGTGGATCCGGGAAACGATGCGGAGATTCTAATTTACCGTAGGTCTTTATTAAATTTATACACGGTTTAAAATTCAAATAAATAAATAATCAAAACTAATGAGGAAAAACCAATAAAATCACACATGTTGAGGGTTCATTGTTGAGGGTTCAATCACAATGGTTCCATGTTTTTACACTAGTCTCTCATCGATATGAGGAGGTTGTATGGATTTGGGCAAAAAAAGAAAGACAGACGAGCAATGAATCAAAATCAATCCTGCAATTGCAAGAATGCACCTTCATTTTAATTCTGCAAATGTGAGAATGCCATAGAGATGAAAAATGGAATCGAGAGCAGTAGGGATTCGGTGTGACCGATGGAAGGAAATTGAGGGTTTGGGAAATAGCAAGATTCGCTGAAATAACAGAAAGTCCAGACGGATTTCGAGGAAACGACAGTTGTAAACAATTGCAGCAAGTTCTGCTCATCACTACCAGGAAATCAGTAAATATCAAGATTCGTGATCTTTATAATGCCAATACAATACTAAAAATATTGTAGGCTTGTTATATTGTTAAAATATTGTAAGACATCACGAAAAGCTGTGATCCATTTTTGCAAATGTGAGAATGCACATTCATTTTAATTCTGCAAATGTGAAAAGGACGTAGAGATGAAAAACGGAATCAAGTTTGGATGAAGTTTGTATCAAGATTCGATGAAATAACAGATGATAGCAATTCCAGAGGGAATTCGAGAAAACAACAGATGATAACAATTTCAGCAAGTTATGCTTAGATTGTCAATACAATACTAAAAATACTGTAAGGCTTGTGAGGACATCAAGAAAAGCTGTGATCCATTTTTAATCGAAGGCGATCTGGCTAATCCAATAGGGAAAAGTACTTCTGCGTGATTGGACTACTAATCCACTCAATGTCTTTTCACTTAGGCACATGGCACTGCAGTACTCGGTATTTAAAACACAGTGATCAAGGTTTAGAAGGGTGTGACCCAGTTAGCGTCCCACGCTACCATCAAACGCGCTTTCTCCAGGCTCCTCCTTGACGTCACGACGCCATCCTTCCGTCAACAAACAGCCACTTGAGTTCGCTCTGAGGCGATCTGTATGGAGAAACATCTTCCAAAATAACTTTTCCTTCCTTCGCGAATGTATTGCAAGGGAAATTGACGCACGAAGCGAGAGTATCATTACAAAAACGGTGTTTATACAGTCACCGTAGTATAGGAACTTGGCGGTCGAAAATAACCTTGTTTTGAGTTGATGCAGCAACATAGACTGAAGAAGTGACTGCACATCCAAAATACTTACATACCATGCACTTTTAAAATGAGGGCGTCTTCCAGAACTGTCCATCTACCATCAACCATCAACCATCAACGTAGTATGTACCTAAGGTTCAATAGGCACCAGACCAAAACGCGTATATTACACCTCGATGTTCCACCCCTACAGCTAAGATATGGCTGCTGGTTCAGATTATACTGCAAATTCGGAGGAACAGGTGAGGTTTTATCTCGTAGTGACTTCAGAGAAACAGAATCTGAGGTTTCCGACCCCCCCGAAACCAGGAATCCTCAGGAATCAGAAACAGCCTACCGACCAGTTTAATGAAATCATCATAAACTACATCCAGAGTCTTCTTGCAAACTAATTTCCTTGACCATCGTCACTACTCCGAGTTACACTTAATTTCGTTATTGGATATTCGTTGAGATGACAAAATCTGACCTGTCTCGTGTCAATCGTTCTCAAACAACTAACGGACTGAACGAACGTCGGACAAGTTAATTGGATTGGTTTTATCTCCCTCCAACAGCTTTGCCATCCGCCAACGTTTTACATTTCACTCGATTTCTCTTATAGGTCAACCGTTTGAAAATAGAATATTGTACTAGTTACAAAAAAAATCCATTCACCAGTAAAAACTGTTCAATTTCAATTATAACTTTAAGGTACCTTCATTATTGCATGATATTAAACTCCATCTATCATTCATTGTCTATAAAAGCACAGATGATAAATCACTGGAAGAAAGTTGTGTTAACGAACGTCGCTAATTACGATATTTCTTCACTAAACGAACGCTCTTTTAATGGGTTGATAATGACGAGTAGAGAATGGTCTGCAAAAACTTCGAAGACTACGGTTAAGAATTTCTCCGGGAATATTAAAACATCACAGGATAGAAGATGTACCAAATTGTCAAGTTAGCGAGGGAGAAGCTGCGATGGGTGGAATATTATCGTAATACTCGTACAATTGTTTCCGAATGACTTCACACGGTTACATCAACCGATTATCACCGAGGAGGTAGATTAGCATGAAGTATACACCTCGTTCACATTGAAATCCAATTCCTGTACGAAGTAAACAGCGTACTTTCACAGGTTGCGTAATTTATAATTTATAAACAATTAACTGTTACACGTGTTCACTTGAGAGATAAGATATGAGAAGTAAATCCGTTGGCTTACATTAAAAATCCCTTGTATCTCCATACTCATTCACTCTCTAGTTCTCACTTCGCTTACGATTTCTCGTAAAGTTTACTTTAGGAGTGTAACACCTCGCAGTAAAACCGAGTCGGATCCAAATAAGAGGATCTATTTACAAATTCCGTGATACAGAACAGGCCGTAAAATGAGGAAGCGATGGCGATGACAGAACTCAGGTCTGCTCTGATAACGGATCATCGTATACCGGTCGATCCCCGGCCCACGAGACGTTCTTGCCGAGCCTGCTCGACGCGACTTTAATTGGGTTGCAAAAACCTGTCTTTCGCCGCGGAGGAAAATAAAGGGAAAAACTATTAGAAAGAAAAAGTTCAGGGGCACAGCTCCATCTCCGGGCGAAGTGCTCTCTGTTCCTTCAACACGACTTCGCCGGAACAGAGAGGTTGATCAAGGAGTGCAAATCGGCGCGTTCTAAATAAGGCTGAACTAACTTGGCGGAACGCTGAGCCAGAAATGGTAGCTAACTGTAGGTTTTTATCGAGTGACCCTCGCGATGTAGGATCCGTTTTAATGGTATCCTGAAAGGTGAGGATTATGCCGTACGGTAGTGAGAAACGGTAAACTACGCTAAACGGTTATTTCAATGTAGTGGCTTTATCTTACTCCTCATACTGCCTCGCAACGGACATTTTCTTGGGCGATCCCAACTGTTCATTATTGAACCAACAATAATTATAACAGATGGGTCAAGCTTCCAAAATTGTCATTGTCATTTAAATGGACAGTCATTTAATGATGTTCAAAATACCTCACTAATTCTGCCAAGAGTTGCAATCATCAGCAAATTTTTAGACAAGTCGAATTTCCGAAAAGTTTTTATACTAAAATCCGTTTCAGAACATCCTGAATTCACTGCCAAAAGACACCAAAAATGTATATATATTTGTATATACATGTTTGTGTATGTGTCATTCTAGACGATAACTCTGGAACTGCAAATCTCTGTAAGTAATCTCTTACATGTAGTTTGGAGCATTCTGGAACTTTCCAAATGAGTAGTGAGTTTTAAGGTCACACCTCCAACCAGCAAGTTCGGGGTTACAAATCTGTTTGATCGGAATATACTTTTGTACGATTGTACGAGTATACTGGCAGTGTTGAGTTCACCACAATCACTTCTATACGCACTATCAATAGATTGCACACACGTGATTCTCTAGGTGTTCAAATATACAAGGAGCGGTAACGCCGGTGATACAACACCAGATCGACCATCACCTTGGCCGAGGGTAGCGCAGTTGTTATTATGTTCGCTGATGAACCGCGGTCGGCCTATTAGCAGAAGCCATAACTAAATGCTTCCATCACCCCAAGTCCGATAAGTTGGACGTCAAATTACGGGCCCACTGAAGCAGCGGCCGATAAAGAATAACGATCAATTTAAAAATAAGTCCAACAGCACAATAACGACATAAATAGTACCTGTATATTTCAAGCATACAACATGCTAGTGAAGGTGTAGACTTCTACTTCAAGTCCTTCATTATTTCCTGTGATTATTAGTCAACTGCTTATCGAAACCACGAAACCGTGAAAACCCTGAATTCCAATGACGAAGGTTCCAGGACATGATTATGGTGCCAGTCATACCCGTTTCTTGCAGAACACTGTACCTACTTATCATTCGGAATCAACAGTCCAAAGTTTTTGCAAAATAACGGTTATGATATTTCCATAGGATGTAGACTCAACTGGCCAATGAAGGAGAACAGTTGTTGATGTCTATATCGTCAATGTTTTCTATAAACTGTACGAGCAGTGCGAGCCCGTTCCTCTTCCCGGAACTTCCATCATTAGTAAACTTGAGCTGTCCATGGATGCTGATTGCCGAAAATCGCATATTCATGTGGGTCATATTCCTCGAAGCATTGTAAATGCACTGGCAACCTCAGAAATTTGAGGGAAATCAGCACTTATTAGTCCAATGAGCAGATCCGGTACATCACTGAACATGACATGAAAACTGGTTGAATATCCACATAGAGATCGTGGGAGTTGAAACGATGCAAACACATTACACGATCATGATATTTCTTTACTGTAGAATTTGGACGAATCATGCCCTAAGTTAACCCGTAGTTAATTGGGCTTGAATGAGTAGATGATGTAGTTTTGTTAAATATTTTGAGATTTCTTGCTGTATAGGTAGGTATTATGCGATAAAACATCCGAACGTAGAACAATACACCTACTCATTTCGACGAAACAGACCTTGGTGGGGGGATTCGTGGCTTACGAAACCCTCCGTTAACTCCGGTGATGTGAATTGTGACAACCTTCACTCGGAGAGGCCGCGCTGATGGGACACAACTATTCAATCAGCTACGGTGGATGTCAGTAGGAAAAAAAGGCCGTAGAAGGGAAGGAACTCTCATGGAGAGTATACGGAGAAGGATCTTAGTTTTCTTGTGTTGAAACTCTCCTTCTTTCAAGGCTGATCCGGTGGGAGTGCCTTTGGTGGGTGTATCACAATACCTTGAGGATCGTTGAGGGCAAGGACTTCGGTTTCAAACCATATATAGAGAGGAAAGATATCAAAGAGGCTGGCAAAACGTTTCAACCCCTTAAACCTCGATTACGTTCAAGAAATCGTCTCCAAGGTTCTCGGCAACGTAACAAATATGACATCCGTAGGTCCCTACCTAACGAGATCTATAGAATAAACCCTGCAAATTCTTGACAAAACGGTTGATTATCTTCTTTGTAACGATCAGCCATCTCCTAGATCACAGGTGTTATAAGTTATACATCCGATTTTGACAGTTAAATATTAGTATTTCATGAGAAATAGTTATTTATATTCAAGTCGAAGAGTCGATTTAAAATAATGATACCCCATTTTTCAGTAATATTGCTTATATTTGACATGGCGGTGGATGCCTAAGTAAATTTTTTCCTGATCCTTGAAAAACGAGAAAGTCTTATAATTGAGCTGCTAAGACCAGAAAATGTATCACACATCAAATTATATTAGTAACTAAAACAAGTTTTCCAATGCCTCGAATGTACTCGAAGAGCCTCACTGTTGATGTTCGAGAACCTCCACCAATCTTTCATCTTCAAGGCGGTTCCTGAGGACGGGTTCCTCATACGCAATGCTCTATACAAAGGTAGCAGATACTTATTCTAGATCCGATGCGTGCCCTTCGAATAAAGTACGAGTAGATAGTCATCGCATTGCCTTCTAGGAGATGAGTGTCACTGAGTTGGACTACGATTTAATGAAGCTTCGATGAATACAATAAACGTTCTCCAAACGGCTGTAAAAGGTATTAAAATACCGACCCTCGAACCTTAACACATTTGCCTTTTCTCTGTGTTTTTTGAATGATAATACCAAAATACTTGAAAATTTGGAAAACCACAAAATTTCTGGGCTGATGAGTTTTGTGTCTGTAACACGAATGTGAATACCTTCAATGGTAAATATTATTTTAAGCAATTATTAAATAATTAACAGTTATTCACATTCGTGTTACAGACACAAAACTCATCAGCCCAGTCAAACTCCTGAAGATGCCCTCATTAAGCGATCAGTAAACGACCACCTACAAGTTAGTCCCTCAGGGCCACAATGTCTTCGGCCTTTTTTTCTTCAAGATCACTTTACCAATAATAGCGTCCTTCAATTTAAGATCTGACCTTTTTGTCGAAAAGGGACCCAACTTCCCCCGCCCATCAGATCGTTTTTTCGAAAACCTTGCCTTGAAGGAATATTCTCGTTGTACCGCGACCATTAGTCATTCGTAGAGACCAAAGCCTATTTTTAGATCATCAAACACCCCTTTTACCCACCCGATGACATTGTTGTTCCCCCGAGGATGGACTTCTTCGGGGCCCCCTGACATCTAGATACCATTATGTCCGGGCTCGGTCGATCATATTTCATTTATAATCTTTCCTGCTTCCTCCGGATGATTGTCGAAATCCGTGTTCTAATGTAATTTTAAAGTTCCGAACCGGATACAATCAGATAGAGGTACGGAAATACAGACGATGATCCAAAGACAATGGTTCATATACCTACGATGATGAAAGGATTTTCGTACTGATTACAACTCAATGTCGCTGACGATTATTTCATTCATATTGTGTCATGTTCACTCTCCCAGCTAATAGCGGTTAAGCATCTGTTGTTCAAGACACATCCTTGTATAGGTACAGATCTATCGATCTTGATATTGCAATGGCTACTCTAACGCTACCGGTATTCTACATACTACAATTATGACTTAGTGGCAACTAAAGCCACATGACAGCAAACAATGATAAATTCGACGAAAGGAAAAGTGAAATGATTCAGTACTCGTCCATTAGGAATAAACAGGAGCGGAAGATAATGATCATTGTGGCTCTTATCTTAATCATAAAATCAATTCGTGTGAATACACAATGAATATTTCAGTATGGGATTTATCGCTGATTAATCGCCGCCTTCAAAACCTACAATTCCCTCTATATTTCCCATTTAATGGATATTTGAATTATAACCTCCCACACGCTTCCATTCCGGCGAATTCCAGTCCGAGAAATATTTACGTCGTTGATTCATTGATCGTTTAGGAATTCAACTGGTAGGTCACACATATACGTGCATGCATATAGTTGGATAAAATGAGTTTCTAGGGAGGTATTTCCAAAAGGATTTGAATATGAAAAACTCTGCAAATTCTTGACACAACGGTTTATTATCTTCCTTGTGCAGATCACCCTGCTGTCTATACCAGACTGTATTGCAAATCGGCACCATACCATATTCTCACCGTACTCATACCATACCATACGAATTTCTTTCCTATCATACCATACTGTATTATACCAAATCATACATGCAATAATATAACATACCATACTCATACCATGTCCTACAAACCGAGTGAATATTGAAATGTCATCCATTTCTGACCTATATTTAAAATTTCAAGTATCTAGCTCATCATCAAAATTTAATTTGTTTAAACAAATAGGTATTATTTAAACAATTTTACAGACAAGAAACCGAGTGAATCCAGTTCTGTGATCCAGTTCTGACCTATTTTTAAAATTTCAAGTCAATAGCTCATCATCAAAATTTAATTTGTATTATTACAAAAAGGTATTATTTAAACAATTTTACAGATGAGAAACCGAGTAAATATTGCAATGTGGTCTATCCCCGACTCACGGTTAAAATTTCTAGACTGTAGTTTACCGGGAAGATGAAAAAAGGTAGTTTTATTCTGGGCGTCTGAGGGTTGGGTCACATAACGGCCGTTTTCGACGCGAAAGATTAGTGTTTTTCCTAACCCTTTGCGCGCTCACTGTGAACGAAACCAAAATCCGTCCGTCCGCCGTCCGCCGTCCGCGCCACTTTGCCCAGTTAGCGTTGAGTTAAAATTACGAAATTTTTTTTATGGGTTTCGACCAACCCCACAATGGTCCTCGAAACTTTTCATAACCCTAGGTCAAGGGGAAGGGGTTCAAAACGAATTTTGAAAATTTGAAAATCTCATATCTCGAAAAATTCATATAGAACGGTATGTTTTTTTATTCATATTTAGATAGAGTTTGTTCCGTAGAATTTTTTAAGACCATCCGCAGCTTTGTACGAACAGCCGTTCGTTCACAATGAGGGCTCAAAGATTGTGCCTCACAACACGATCGTGTATCAAACTGTTGAAATACAGGTCCATTTTCATACTAACAAAGTCTTTGGAACATCATATGGCTTAAGTGATGTCAAATTTGTTGTTCTGAGGTGCGTTTCGTGCTACGGAAATGAAGGTAATTTCGAATGTTTGTTGGTAGGTACCTACCTACTTCTTTTATAGAAAAATTATTACCGACGTAGTATTAAAAACCCCAGAATTATATCGTATTAAATAATCATAATTAATAATAATTATTATTAATAATAAATACGAATTATTAATACCTAACAATAAATTATAATAATTTTCACTAGGTACTTGATAAAATTGTTAATAATTAGTGATAATTGATAATAATAATTAATCTAACATTTAGGATCTAGACATTTAGACCTAGTGATCTAGACAGAAGGGTGATCTGTACAAAGAAGATAATGAACCGTTGTGTCAAGAATTTGCAGAGTTTTTTCGTTTTCACGAAGTATTTGAGTCAACAATTGCTCTTCTCGAAGGTCCATTCGAACTCAAATCAACACCTCGAGTCGATATGAAGTCAACTTTTTTTCGTATTCACGAAGTATTAGAGTCGACAATTGCTCTTCTTGAAGGTCCATTCGAACTCAAATCAACACCTCGAGTCGATATGAAGTCGACTTTTTTTCGTATTCACGAAGTATTTGAGTCGACAATTGCTCTTCTTGAAGGTCCATTCGAACTCAAATCAACACCTCGAGTCGATATGACGTCAACTTTTTTTCGTTTTCACGAAGTATTTGAGTCGACAATAGCTCTTCTTGAAGGTCCATTCGAACTCAAATCAACACCTCGAGTCGATATGAAGTCGACTTTTTTTCGTTTTCACGAAGTATTTGAGTCGACAATTGCTCTTCTCGATGGTCCATTCGAACTCAAATCAACACCTCGAGTCGATATGAAGTCAACTTTTTTTCGTTTTCACGAAGTATTTGAGTCGACAATTGCTCTTCTTGAAGGTCCATTCGAACTCAAATCAACACCTCGAGTCGATATGAATTCGACTTTTTTTCGTTTTCACGAAGTATTTGAGTCGACAATGGCTCTTCTTGAAGGTCCATTCGAACTCAAATCAACACCTCGAGTCGATATGACGTCAACTTTTTTTCGTTTTCACGAAGTATTTGAGTCGACAATTGCTCTTCTTGAAGGTCCATTCGAACTCAAATCAACACCTCGAGTCGATTTGAAGTCGACTTTTTTTCGTTTTCACGAAGTATTTGAGTCGACAATTGCTCTTCTCGATGGTCCATTCGAACTCAAATCAACACCTCGAGTCGATATGAAGTCAACTTTTTTTCGTTTTCACGAAGTATTTGAGTCGACAATTGCTCTTCTTGAAGGTCCATTCGAACTCAAATCAACACCTCGAGTCGATATGAATTCGACTTTTTTTCGTTTTCACGAAGTATTTGAGTCGACAATGGCTCTTCTTGAAGGTCCATTCTAACTCAAATCAACACCTCGAGTCGATATGAAGTCAACTTTTCTTCTCTTTCACGAAGTAATTGAGTCGACAATTGCTCTTCTCGAAGGTCCATTCGAACTCAAATCAACACCTCAGGTCGATATGAAGTCAACTTTTTTTCGTTTTCACGATGTATTTGAGTCGACAATTGCTCTTCTTGGAGGTCCATTCGAACTCAAATCTACACCTCGAGTCGATATGAAGTCAACTTTTTTTCGTTTTCACGAAGTATTTGAGTCGACAATTGCTCTTCTTGAAGGTCCATTCGAACTCAAATTAACACGTCGAGTCGATATGAAGTCAACTTTTTTTCGTTTTCACGAAGTATTAGAGTCGACAATTGCTCTTCTCGAAGGTCCATTCGAACTCAAATCAACACCTTGAGTCGATATGAAGTCGACTTTTTTTCGTATTCACGAAGTATTTGAGTCGACAATTGCTCTTCTTGAAGGTCCATTCGAACTCAAATCAACACCTCGAGTCGATATGAAGTCAACTTTTTTTCGTTTTCACGAAGTATTTGAGTCGACAATTGCTCTTCTCGAAGGTCCATTCGAACTCAAATCAACACCTCGAGTCGATATGAAGTCATTTTTTTTCGTTTTCACGAAGTATTTGAGTCGACGATTGCTCTTCTCGAAGGTCCATTCGAACTCAAATCAACACCTCGAGTCGATATGAAGTCAACTTTTCTTCTCTTTCACGAAGTAATTGAGTCGACAATTGCTCTTCTCGAAGGTCCATTCGAACTCAAATCAACACCTCGAGTCGATAAGAAGTCAACTTTTTTTCATTTCACGATGTATTTGAGTCGACAATTGCTCTTCTTGGAGGTCCATTCGATTTCAAATCAACACCTCGAGTCGATATGAAGTCAACTTTTTTTCGTTTTCACGAAGTATTTGAGTCGACAATTGCTCTTCTCGAACCCAAGCAGCACAACGACGTCGGTCCGACGTCGTAAGAGGTCGGGAAATCCGACCTGACTTCGGGCGACGACGTCGTACCGACCTCACCACGACCACATGCCGACCAATGTGGGGAATGATTTCTTGGTTGTACCGACGTCGCCGCCCGACCTCAGGTCGGGCAACGACGTCGTGCCGACCTCACCACGACCAAATGCCGACCAATGTGGGGAATGATTTCTTGGTTGTACCGACGTCGCCGCCCGACCTCAACTGACTCAATACAAAACCGACATCTTCCGACGAGGAAGGTTATCTCTCTCCACGGAAATCATTAAGATGGTGGATGGTGAAATACTTGGTGTGAATATTACACGGTACCTACCAACTCCCGTATGTAAGTTCATGTCTCTTCAAATCATCCGCGGAGAAAAATTTAACGTGAAATGCTCGATTCTATCTCTCAAAAACCAGTGCCCTTCGAATTTGAGACGTTGTAAATATTTTTTTCAATTTGGTAACTATTGTGAAAATGTTATGACGACTTATTATTTCGCTGGTTTCACTATTAAACTGCTGTATTTCCTTGGTAACTATCAGAGTTATTATTACATTTGAATTTCAGAAATAAATATATTGGAAAATTATTTAAATTAATATCTAACCTCAACCTAACCTGTAATGGAAATGGAAAAAGATGGCGAACTAGGGATGTTCCGATATTGTTACACGATTGTGTAACAAATCTGTAGAGGATCTGACCAGGTCTACCTCTCGTCGGCTGATGTACAAAACATGTACAGAAATATATAGTAACGTAGTTCCCAAACGGTACAACAGAATGAGCGCCTGTAGCGTCCCACCTGCGTGTTATCGCCATCGCCATTTCACTATAGATATCCGACGTTGTGGCGACCTCGTCTATCTTTACTACAGATATCCGACGTCGCGGCGACCTCAGCGTTATATAGTACAGATATACGACGTTGTGGCCACCTCGTCAACCTGTAATACAAATATCCGACGTTGTAGCGACCTCGTCTATCTGTACTATAGATTTCCGACGAATCTCTAAGTCGTACCGACGTCGTGATGACGTTAATATTTGACATACAGATTTCCGACGTCGGATATACTACAGATTAGGTAGCAAGTCGTGAAATCCGACCAATTGTGCTGCTTGGGAAGGTCCATTCGAACTCAAATCAACACCTCGAGTCGATATGAAGTCAACTTTTTTTCGTTTTCACGAATTATTTGAGTCGACTATTGCCCTTCTTGAAGGTCCATTCGAACTCAAATCAACACCTCGAGTCGATATGAAGTCAACTTTTTTTCGTTTTCACGAAGTATTTGAGTCGACAATTGCTCTTCTCGAAGGTCCATTCGAACTCAAATCAACACCTCGAGTCGATATGAAGTCAACTTTTTTTCGTTTTCACGAAGTATTTGAGTCGACAATTGCTCTTCTTGAAGGTCCATTCGAACTCAAATCAACACCTCGAGTCGATATGAAGTCCACTTTTTTTCGTTTTCACGAAGTATTTGAGTCGACAATTGCTCTCCTTGAAGGTCCATTCGAACTCAAATCAACACCTCGAGTCGATATGAAGTCAACTTTTTTTCGTTTTCACGAAGTATTTGAGTCGACAATTGCTCTTCTTGAAGGTCCATTCGAACTCAAATCAACACCTCGAGTCGATATGAAGTCAACTTTTTTTCGTATTCACGAATTATTTGAGTCGACAATTGCTCTTCTTGAAGGTCCATTCGAACTCAAATCAACACCTCGAGTCGATATGAAGTCAACTTTTTTTCGTTTTCACGAAGTATTTGAGTCGACGATTGCTCTTCTCGAAGGTCCATTCGAACTCAAATCAACACCTCGAGTCGATATGAAGTCAACTTTTCTTCTCTTTCACGAAGTAATTGAGTCGACAATTGCTCTTCTCGAAGGTCCATTCGAACTCAAATCAACACCTCGAGTCGATAAGAAGTCAACTTTTTTTCATTTCACGATGTATTTGAGTCGACAATTGCTCTTCTTGGAGGTCCATTCGATTTCAAATCAACACCTCGAGTCGATATGAAGTCAACTTTTTTTCGTTTTCACGAAGTATTTGAGTCGACAATTGCTCTTCTCGAAGGTCCATTCGAACTCAAATCAACACCTCGAGTCGATATGAAGTCAACTTTTCTTCTCTTTCACGAAGTAATTGAGTCGACAATTGCTCTTCTTGAAGGTCCATTCGAACTCAAACCAACACCTCGGGTCGAAATGAAGTCAACTTTTTTGGTTTATTATCTTCGATAATGAACCATTGGAATCGCCCAAAGAAAAAATTTTTTTAACCCCCCCTCAAAATTTGTTGGTTTACGTTTCAAGATACGTAGATTCAGAAAATCAAATAAAAACACTAGGTCTACTTAAATGTCTAGATCCTAAATGTTAGATTAATTATTATTATCAATTATCACTAATTATTAACAATTTTATCAAGTACCTAGTGAAAATTATTATAATTTATTGTTAGGTATTAATAATTCGTATTTATTATTAATAATAATTATTATTAATTATGATTAATTAATACGATATAATTCTGGGGTTTTTAATACTACGTCGGTAATAATTTTTCTATAAAAGAAGTAGGTAGGTACCTACCAACAAACATTCGAAATTACCTTCATTTCCGTAGCACGAAACGCACCTCAGAACAACAAATTTGAAATCACTTAAGCCATATGATGTTCCAAAGACTTTTTAGTATGAAAATGGACCTCTATTTCAACAGTTTGATACACGATCGTGTTGTGAGGCACAATCTTTGAGCCCTCATTGTGAACGAACGGCTGGTCGTACAAAGCTGCGGATGGTCTTAAAAAATTCTACGGAACAAACTCTATCTAAATATGAAATAAAAAACATACCGTTCTATATGAATTTTTCGAGATATGAGATTTTCAAATTTTCAAAATTCGTTTTGAACCCCTTCCCCTTGACCTAGGGTTATGAAAAGTTTCGAGGACCATTGTGGGGTTGGTCGAAACCCATAAAAAAAATTTCGTAATTTTAACTCAACGCTAACTGGGCAAAGTGGCGCGGACGGCGGACGGCGTACGGCGTACGGCGGACGGACGGATTTTTTTTTATTCGATTTTTTGAATCTACGTATCTTGAAACGTAAACCAACAAATTTTGAGGGGGGGTTAAAAAAATTTTTTCTTTGGGCGATTCCAATGGTTCATTATCGAAGATAATAAACCAAAAGGTACCTATTTGTTAAAACTGCAAATTCTTGACAACGGTTTATTATCTGTTTTGTGCAGATCACCCTTTTGTCTGGTCTTAAAAAGTTCCAAAATATCATCCTAAATGTGAACTAAAAACTATAACGTTCCATTTGAATTTTTCGAGATATGACTTTTTCAAAATACATTTTGAACCATCCCATTGAGCTAGGGTTATGAAAAGTTTCAAGGATCATTGTGGGTTTGGTCCGGACCCGTAAACCAAATTTCGACGTTTTAGCACCACGCTAAGTGCCTCGGACGTTTTATATTCGATTTTTGGAATCTACGCATCTTGAAACGTAAACCCTCAAATTTTGAGGGGGTGTAATTTATTTTCTTTGGCGATTCCAAAGGATCATTATTGAAGATAATAAACCAAAAACACTACTCGACAATATCGTAGGTACCTACTTTCTTTGAAAGTACGTTCCTGCCTTTGCTCGGAATTTTATAACATATGGAGTTTCGATACTCATTCGTTATTTTATTGGTACGAAAACCCAGTCGTCTGGAGTTGTGTTAAAAATTAACCAAATTCTTAGCTCGATTCTTTATAGTCCACCCGCTCTCAGTATTACCCATAAAATCACGCCCTTCTACTCCCTCTCACTCGTTATTCATTCTGCCCCTCCACACTCACAAATCGACCCGATTCGAGGTTCGATCCATCGATCGAAGCGGAAAATTCAACTATAGATAGTATCCGCGTGTTATTCCAAGTGTAGGTGAGTGTTGGCTTGAAGTCAAAAAAAAGTGAGCGACTTGAAACGTCAAAGGCCGAGCTCGGACGTATCCGGTTCGCTCCGAAATGTTTCTCTTGGTGAAGAGAATTTTTCAACTTGTTTTTCTTCGGATCTTAATTTGTGTTCGTTACGTCCGTTTTGTTCTCTTTCAATTGGCGCTTTGCATGAAGTGAACTGACCACTTACAGGTGATGGTTTCATAACCACGAGAGCCACTCAATGACTACATGTTCGCTTTACTTAATTTAGATACTTCTTCACTGAATGAAATGTGTTTAACTAACTATATTCAGTTTATAGTTTCCGACATCGTGGTATTTTTTACGCAATTATACGACGTTCAACTCAAATGAGCGTCAAATATACACAAGATTGTCTGAAATTGCTTGAATTTGTCTACATGATATTAGGAAGGGAAGCGTAAAACTTCTACTGGAATGGTGCACAGCAAGGAAGGCTTTTAGGGTCGTTGGTGTTTTACTAATACCAGCAAAGCTGCTTCCTGAACTTTGATATCTCAGTGCACTGAACGAACGGTACTGTCAAAGTGAACGATATTGACTTTCCACAGCAAAGACAAGCCTATGGTCCCAGTGAATTTTTCAGAAAAGTAGATGGCAACCAGAAATACTAGATGTGAGCACCTACACAATCCACAAGATGCTGCCAGTCGAGCGGAGTATTCCTGAATTGTGAATATGTGGGTGAGAAGAAGCCACTTTGATGTTCTACGACTAATTAATAGCGTAATATTTATCCAAACATAATATTGTAGAAAACCACACAAGCACGCATGGTTGGACGTCAAGCTGGCTTAATGAGCATCTTCATCAATCACCGTCTTCTTCGAGTCGTTTGCATTACAGCTTGTTTTTGTTTGGGAACAGGACGAAAGTTATTTCTTCGACAATCTGGGAAATCAATATCCGTTTACACTTCAGGGTGATGGTGCTGAGGTCAGTGTTCAATAAGCTTGACGTGATTTCAAGTTCTGAAGATTCGGTGAATTGAACCACGTACGTAACAGTATAACTAAATTGGTCGCATTTTGGAGCACTTCAAAGACCGGTAACAGAAAGGACGACAGAGAACATAATCAAATTAACTGTGAAGGTAAAGGGGGGAGAGCGACTCCGTGGGAGGAACCAACAACGATGAGAGGGTCCAAGAACGGAGTTTCGTGGTCATCGGCCAATCAAATAAAGATTCCGTGTGAGTGATACGGTTTCACAGCATCGTCAACAAACCCTGCTCTACTTTCCTTTTTTCTGCTGTCACGGAGCGAACATTTGTCACTCGCCTTCCAATGTGACCCGGGGTCAGGTTGGGAAAAGTGGGCAGACGACATGATATGGGACGGAATTCACGTTCAGACAAACCTGAGGATGTTGAAATGGCGAAGATATTTACACACAAGGTGATTCCGTGGGTTTCGATACTGTTATTTACGGAAAATTTACAACGATCCAAGATTAACGCGATTTCCACCAAGCATAAAAAAAATATAAATTAAACGTATACGTATATATACGTGCACATATATGCAACAGAAAACGACAAGAAATTATGCAGCTAAAAGAAACAAGCAGCAATAAATGAACATTTTCGTACTAGAGTGCAAAAATGTGTCAACTTGAGAAAATTGGTAGAACAAACTGGAGCGGTTCGTTGGGGGAAAAACTGGTAATTTGCTAAATAGGTGAATAGTGAGTGAAAAGCACACCTACCACTGGTGCAAGCAGTGGACTTTTGGGACTGGAAATGGTGTTTTAAGAATAGGGGAACTATATTCACAATGCAGTTACTTATGCCAGGTAGATCATGAGTTGGTTATGTGTGATACAAACCCTCATAAAAATAACCCCTCTAAAAAGCCTTCGAAAAGTAATTTTGAATACACATCCTAGGTTTTCGACAGCAGCACTTTATAAAGAATTTGATGTTTTAGAAGTTAATAAGATTTTGATGTTTGATTTTTGTTTACATGTTTTGTTAATAAAACTGGAATCAAGAAAGGACATTTATCTTGTATAAGCCATAGCAGAACCTTCAATGAATCTTATCTTAAAATTTCCGTATGTAGAACTGAATTCTTCAAAAGCAATCCCTATAGCAGAGCTATTTCGTTTCTATTCTATAAGTTAAATTTGAAAACTTTGCTACTATTTCCCTGTTTAAGAAAGTTTTAGTTCGAATTTTAAAATCTCGCCAGAGTTCATTTTTAGTATAATTTTCGTGATTTGTAGATTATAAAATTCAAGTTGGCACTTTTTTTTTGGAGTCTATTCTTTCTTGTTGGGCAACTCCACCAGCTAAACTTTCAGTTCAAGATTTTTTGAACTTTTTGTCGGTGGGCTTTCTGTTGTAGTCTATTTTATATATTTATTGTCTGTAATTATTGCCAATGAATTATTAAAAATCAATTCTTCTTTTCGTCATTATTATCATTTTTTCACCCTCCGATTAAAATCAGAATCTTAAGAGTTCAGCGGATTCAAAATGTTGGGATTTCCCCAGCTGTACATAGTGACATACGTTTTCTGAGATAACGGAATCGTTCGAATTATTCAGCGAGCTTAACAATAACGGTTTCTCGTCTCTTTAATCGCGTAATCTCGCTCTCTAACTGTTCCCGTGATGGTCCCACGGTTCAGGTCCTCTCGTCTGGAAAACAAACATTCGGGAAGTCAAGATTTTACGACAAACAGAACAATCTGTGGACTTTGAACTAGAAAACCAAAAAGGAGGATCTGAACACGATCAAATGCTATCAACATTAACCTTGGCAATTTTTGAAAAAAATCCGATTTGTTACCACTCTCGCATACATTTTGTTTGGATAACGATAAACTAACAGCCCCAATCATTCGCCAATCATTGTCGTAATTTAATCGATTTTGTATTATTTATATACTTTATCGTCCCTCGGCCATCCCATTTCTGAAGATCATTTGTCGTTTGACAAAATCGACATAGAATCGAAGCTCCCTCTTTTCTCTCGCACTCTAATGGTAGGCTTCTATATACTCGTATATCTTTCAGGAGAAAAAGTTATAACCTTTTTTGTGGTCGAAGGACACATCTCTCGAAGTACATTCGTTTTTCTTCCAATTCTCTTCTTCCATTTCTTCCCACAACTGCCTGATTGTGTACATTTCTCTCTCCGAGTTCAGGTCAGATAGAGTTGTTTTCGTTATATGTCTTGAAGAAAACTGTTTTCATCCTTCAGGCTTTCAACTCTTACGGATCTTGTCTAGCACTCTTGGATTGTTCAGTTGATGCTTTGCAGGGTTTCCTCACGAAATAATTTTTGGATGATGTATTCAGCTTGATGCTATCTGCAAAGTAAAGCTCAATATGAAATCTTCAAGGTGAATATAGTAAAAAGTGGATTTTCCTAGGTGCACGAACTCGTTAATTACTCAAGTTACGCGATACAGCGAAGAACGTGTCTAAATTGTACGAGTTCAAGATGGGTATCTTTACCTTACCTCGATTAGATCAAATTATGATGTAAAGCAATTCGATTAAATACATGGTATAACGAGATTAATTGAACCGCCAGCGATCTCTTAGCGATCGCTTCAGATACACACGTTGTATCACGTAAAAATATTGAATAAGGTCAATATTATCGATGCTTAGATCACAATCCATATCATATATTGTTATTACACTTTACGAAACTAAATTATAACAAGAGGTCACACAACAGTACTAGTACCTCTGTGGGAGCCACTCGACCTAGTATCAAAGAAGAAGAGATTAAATTAAATATCTTGATTGACTGAGTTATTAAGGAATTAAGGCATCTCAGATGGCGGAACACCCTAACTTACAAATTTTGAACAATTTGATCATAGAACGAAGGATTTCATAGGTGAGTAGAGAGGAGGGGGTTGATAAGAATATGTACAATATTGTTGAAAACTAATCGATTACCAAGTCCGATCAAACGCGTTGTTTGATTGATAAGGGTCTGACATCCTCCTTACGGATTTTTTCTCGGACAACCTTAGAAGCCTTTAGAAGGGAAGAAATGTACGACGTAGCGTTCTGAATGGTGATATAACCAATTTAGATCTTTCCGCCTCGTAGTAGTAACAAGGACACTTCTGACACGCAGTAGGTTAATAAAATGGTAACCCACTTGTACCTGAGCCGCAGGAAATCAGCAACTACCACAACCAATTGGGAAGACCCTAATGAAGAATTTAATGTAACGTAATCAAAAGAAGGAATGTTATGTTTACCGAAAAATTAACATTGGCTTAAAATGCACCGCTGTTATTTATTAGGCACGTAGCCAATCTAAAATTCTAATTTTGCGGGGGGAAATTGAATTGAATTTCGTCCAAATCATCTTCATTATCAACTCAATGAAAAGATACGGCTGATTGGACAAATTAACGGAATAACAAGCTGACAACTGCACTTACAACACCTCAATTATTAAAGATCTGCTCGTTAGGTAATTCTGTCAGACTTCCCATTTTCAAGGGATCAAACCTGTATTTCAGGCCTCGCAGCTCTGTTAGGGAAATTTTGTCGTCAAATGATCGGTTCATAAACGACCTGACACCGTCGGTGTCGATATCCTGTATGAAGTGACGTATGTGAATCGAGGTTGAGTATTTCCTTCTTTCTTCGTCGAATTTATGGCTCATAAACGACTTCTGAGGTTGGTTTTGCTATCCCATGTGAAGTTTGTATATGAATTGAGATTGATTTTTTTTCCGTCAGGTTTGATTTATTATTTCCAACGTATGACCAGACGTTTGTTCACAATAAGGGCTTGATTCTGGAAACGAACAAAAATTATCAACATGAGCGTGAATCAAACGGCGAAACTTCTGGCCAATTTTTACACTACCGAATGCATGATTTTTTGGTATGATTCTTGTTCGGAGATAACCCATGTTTCAGCGAAAATAAGATTATTTTCGCACTAGTCTCATTTTTAGTGATGGCCCATAAAACTTACTTCATGACGTATAAAAATGCAGTACTAGTAAATTAAGATTGACGTAGTCAATGGTGAAAGCGCCGCTTCTATAAGCATTATGGAATGAAAATCTGCGGGTTAATGGAGTATCCCCTCGTAATTATTATTATTTATACATTATTTACAAAGGTACAAACAGTGGATAAAGCAGTGACAATGTGCAATGACAAATGTACTTACCAGCCAGAGCGGTTAATGCAAAATCAACTACATTAATACGAATACCCAACCGTTACCAATTTGACCACAACCACCAATAAACCTAAGTACTACATCCACCAATAAAAAGACCCGGTGTTAGTTGTCCGATTTGATTGGACTTTTGGGATGTTTTTTGGGGTCAAAAAAAGATTTTTCATTTTTACCGAATCGGCCTTTGGTTTCTTCAACGAGCTTCTTCTCGTGTGCTGAGGAAAAGAAGGGGCAAGGCCGCCTCTTCATCCATCCCATGTCCAGAGTTCCTACAAAGAGGTCACAGTTGAGTGTTCACGTCCCCGGTAATGAGAGATTTTAAAATAATAAATAAATAAATAAATATAACGAATGGAAAAAATTAACATAATATCTATTTGTCCAAACCACAACCCGCCACTAAACCTAATGGTACAATTGTCGGAATTTTGTTCCAATATTTAAACGAATACATGTGATTCGATATGGGGTCAAAAAGTAACACAATTCGCACCTTCATGAACTTGTGCCTAATATCATGTCGTTTCTACCAACTCTGGTTTTATTCAATTCTATTTTTTCCCACCTTGAATTGGAGTTCTCAATTTTAAAAAATTTTAAAAACGATTTCTCGAAGTTTCAAAAACGAAGTTTTGATTGTAGGGGCAACTCAAGGGGTTAAAAAAAAAAAACATTTAATAACTGGGACAATTTCATAAATAAACAGCGAATCGAACTCAAATAATTCTTGAAATTTATATTGAAAATAGTGAATTGAATAAATGAATAATACGTGTACCTGACGCGATGTTATACGTGAACCTCATGATCTTGAATTGTTTTGTGTCTATCAAACTACCAGAGTTCATTGGTTGTACTTGGATTTCGATTCCTGACTGGCTGTAACTGACATTCCGATTATTTACACAACAGACAATGAGATTTGCATTGCTATTATCGTGTATAGACATAGTTTTGTCCATAGGACCCAGCGTCAACAGGTAGGAGCGTCAATATTGACGTCGTGTAGACTTATGATGTCACCTGTTGGAAGCAGTACCAACCAAAATCTTCAACTAACGATCGATAACACACTGGGTAAGTGATGAAAACGTAATGAATCTGTTTGTATTTGAAAATACCAACTATGTACTGATACTGATATACTGATACTATTAAAGGTATCAGTTGTTTGCATAGGGAGTTTCAAAAATTCCAGGGATTTCTCCTTTCATAAATCAGAGAGATACAATTCAAAATCGGGCCAGTAGTGTAGTAGAAATAGATATTAGATTATAATGGAATATTTCTATTCATAATATATTCTCATGTTGTTTGGTTAATTTAAAATTACAGCTAGCTGTACAATCCTCAA
Organism: Stenodema calcarata; assembly: GCA_963920205.1. Taxonomy (NCBI): domain Eukaryota; kingdom Metazoa; phylum Arthropoda; class Insecta; order Hemiptera; family Miridae; genus Stenodema; species Stenodema calcarata. Next base: position 11,020,916 of record OY986061.1, on the reverse strand, counting down.
GGAAGAAACTATCGATCCCCTTAGTGATTTTCAAGCAGAAAAAATAAAAATCGTTCCAAAATGTAGCGGTTTTTTGGACTTCTCAACATTTTGAGAGACTGCCAACTTCCATCAGATCCTAAAAAGGGATTAAAACTAACTTCAGCTTCAAAACATTCGAGAGCAACTGACCTATTGATGATAAAACATCATAGAAATAAACCAAAATGTGGCTTGGTGGTTGTGGTCGGCCAAACATATTAACCATTACGTATACGAGAATCGGTGATACCTACTTGTAGATATTCCTTTTGCGAAGATTAAAATTACTCGTTAACTAGATAGGCTGTTAACGGTTACAACTGGCAGAACGAGTGTAAGTTTTCAATGTTAGGAAATTTCAATGTTACTTTGAGTGATGACAAGCGAAGGGCGCCATTCAAGGAACTATTGCAGGGAACTGTCTTGTTTATGAACATCTACAGTATTTATTTAAACCAATTCCAACAAAATTTTACACATCTTGTAATACGGATTACACATTTGTTTAGAAAGAACGAACACCTAGGATTATATATCTAAGTGATAAAAGTAATAGCAACGCGATATTTTCCCACTTGTTTATTGTTCGAACGCCAACACGTTATCAAATAGTAAACATTTGTATTGAAGACAGAAATATTGGGAACGGAGAAAATAAAAACCTAAAAATAAGAAAGCGAAGGAAAAAAATAAGTTGAATAAAACATTATGCGCCTGAATTAATCTTCTCGGGCGTGGAAAAGTTTCGTCAAAACCTATTTTAAAGTAACCACGCGAGGCTGATTTGATAGTCAATTTTAAAAAGAAGACTCCCAGCAAAATTAGTTATAGAAGAAAGACTTTTATATAATATTAATTCCTTGCAAGGATTGCATTTTTCAACTTTTCGTTTGATAAACAAAATTTATGTTCTAAAAAATTTGTTAGCAGTGCATTTATCGAATATTATCAACGTCGTTTACGATATATTTTGACCGCATAGTTGGTTATCAGGGTCGATATTAGTAAGATTTATGGTGGAGACTAAAATAAAAAACGAATAGATTTCAGATGTCCCTCAAGGATCACGGAATATGCCCTCGCTTGAAAAAACGTTTGTGGTTTTATTGACGGAAAAGTGGACACGGTTAAGAACTATAATTTGAAAGGTTGGTGGGTATGTTATAACGTAATAACCCCAACCGCAAGAGAATGGCGGAGAGAAGTCTTGAAAAGGTTTCAAGACCTTCCAGTTAATATATTATGCAAACGACCTTGAACGATAATATACTTACGCTAAACGAAGTTCGAACTACCGTGGGTTACTGACCTGAAATCAAAAGAGCAATAAATTAGATAAAATTATTATTGAGGTATAATTGCAAGTATTCGTTGTAATAAAGACGAATCACAGTCACGAGATTAATATCTAAGAACAGAGTTAGTTATTTAAATCATACAGGACGAGCCTTCACGTTCAACTCATAAGGACGAAGAACCTTCGATGAGATTCTTAAATGATAAGAACCGCCTATCTGCTACTGTCTAACTTGCGCGGGATTGAGACCGTTCAGATCGTTGAACCGTCGATTAAATCGGGTGGTTTCACTTTGTGTTTGTTTCACTTAATCGTCGAGTTTCTTGAAACGATTTGAAAAACTCATCGTCGATTCCGCTAGGTGAAGAAAAAAGACCGACGCTCTGATACACCCGGCGAGGTTTGGAAAGCAGCCGGTTACCCGGAAACGGAAGCTAGTTCCGGTGGAGAGTGGCGGTAATGCAATAGAGAGCCGTAAAGGGTTCAGTCGGAACTTTCTGACGGGGTGAGGGAGGTCAAGTCACTTCAGGAATCACTCGAAAAACCCCGTCGAAAATCACTGCCAGCGGGTAATTAATTGTTATGAGTTACTACGAGTTTCGCCGAGTTATCTGCAGCATCGACTTTCATCAACCATCTTATAATCACAAACGAACAGACCAGCGCGTCTCTGAATTCTAAATGGCATCCCAAGATACTTCACCTCGGAGTTCAATCAAACGGATACCCACATTACAGAACTTTCAGTCAGTCGAGTCCAATTCAACTCAATCCACTCTCAAGTGCCCAATACACTATGAGAGCTACTTAACCGAACTCAATCATTTCTGAGAACTTTCCTGCTCATTTGAACTGCCGAATCACATACTGGCATTCCAAAACGAGGCATAACTCAATAAGACACCAAATCGCTCTTGCACAAAGAAAAACTCTAAATATAACGGAGAATCACGATTAAACGTCAATCACGTTACTCCTCCTCACGCCATTCGAATACAGAATAACCGCAGACGAAGCTAAAAAAAAATATGTACCCAACACATTCAGCATGCCAATTCCTGGCAATGCTGATTATAAATGTAACTGCCTTAGTGGCACATCAAGGTCAAACAATATCCTGTAGCCTTCGTTACACAGCAGTTGGTAGCGCAGAAGGGGAGGTGACAGCCAAGAAGAAAGCCATTTGCACGGAGAAGACTAAAAAATTGGATACTGAGATCAAAGTCATCTTTACACATTGGTTGTGGTCCATTCAATCCATGCTGCCTAAGATGCGAACTATTGCGACACATGAATTTTTGGTATCATCCTCCCCATAGAAGGCGCAGTTAAATTATGGTGAAGAATGAATCATTATTAACAAAGAATGGCCTCATCGATGATGACCCGATGCAATACGTTTTCTCTGCCACAGCAAGTTTCCAGACCTCGGAATTGTCGTTGACATTCTTGCTGCAGTTCTTGACATCAACAGGATCCTCAGACGAACGGATTTATATTGCAAAAGTTGTTGCACCCGAGTTATTTATCAGTTTTGGTTTTTTTAGTGTTTTCCTTTTTCACGGTCTGCAGGTCTTGAGGAAAGAATCCATCCCGAGTTCCGCAGAGGCGGGCACCCTTCGGAGTGCATCGCAATACTTTTACCTCCAGAAAGAAGAACTTGACTTTCAACTTCGCCTCGAAGAGAGTTGTTGGGAGCTGACTCATCGAACATGACTCCTCGGTGCCCGACCGCTCGCTCCATTCGAATTCAGGTCGTATCCGTGTGACTCCTCCACAGCCGATTTCTCGTCGTTTGTATGTCGAGATGAAATACTTATGCAGAATTCGTATGCGCTATTTTGCTACGTGTGCCCTCATGTATAGTCACTGATGTCAATATCTGCGTTTCATGTTGGCAAGAGGTATTGTCAAGCCTCAGTAACAATTAAACCTCGTTATGGTCCAAACTCAGGAGCGGAATTCCTAAGCACAATTAATGTACCTACAACCGAAGTACATTCGAAACAAACGTAATGCTTTCGGCGTGTACCTGTATACGAGCTCCATTAGGGTTCTCCTTGTTAATCATAGTTACCGATTTAGTAACTTCGCGAAAAACGTGTCTAGCGGTATGACGTGATTATCAACTTTCCACTGAGTGATTAATCGTTGGAAAACATCATCAACTTCCGAATCGTTAATGTTCCTAACGATTCGCCGTAAACAAAATAATCTACCGCATTCGGGGATTCGAAGACTTTCCTAAGGCTTTCGTAACTTGGCTCTACGTGGAAAGTGAAATTTCTGCAAACAAATAAAACGAGTTCACGCCCGTTATTATCGCTGCAGGGTGAGAAAATTGTAGCCGGGATGATTGATAGGTCCATCTGCCTTCCAGATATTATGAGTGGGGTGGGAGTTGGATGATGGTGGTGATGATTTGAAAGGAAAAAAAGAAATTCAACTCCACGCGGAGAAGTAATTAGCAGTCGAGTTCGGAATGTCATAAATGATATTTAAACACTGGGCAAGTTAGATATACAGCCTCCCATCACCAGCAACAATTGTATAACTACACAATCAAGGCAGAGATTTTAATAAATCACCAAAAATCTAGTCATCAGCGAAACAGTATTGGGTTATTACCCCTAGAAGTTTGAAGTGATAATTTTGAAACATTCCAGCAGAAATTGGAACATCTTTCGGACACTCATTATCAGATGTGGTAATGTTTACAGCTTCTTATTGTACGAGTAATTCACCAGCTTTGGCGTAACGGAAATTGGTAGTGAATCAAAAACCGATTTTTGGACCACATGTCACAGAGCGTTTTCCAACCCAACACCAGCTCAGCTCAAAACACTTGTAGTGGATTTTATTTATTTATTGGGGGGTCAGGAACGAATTTTTTGGTTCGGCCTAAGGGAGATTGTTCTGTCCGAATAAATCACGGGTTTCCCAACGAGTACTGAATAGGTCGAAGGCTCATCAATCTCTTCTAGGTGGTGGAAGGTTCCCCTTCTACTGTCGAACGGAGGATTTACTGCGACAATGACGTCAGAGGCCCTATCCACCCCGTCGTCACTCCTTTGAACTACGTTGAGGCACCATTCAGGTAAAGGTTACTGCGGGGTAGGCCATGTGACTGAGACTTCGATCTGCGTTCTCTAACATAAACAAATTGTTAAGGCCAATCCGACCAGAATTTAATAAGAAACTTTTTCAACAGATCGCACCACTAAAAAGGCATATTTACTGTAAAAACTACAGCCGCAATTCTCGGTCGATTCTAACATTGATGATACATTCAAGTTCTGAATTTAGACATAGCCCGCTTGTAGCACCCTTTGGAAAACTTTCAGGAATGCATAGGATTTTTCCTATTTCAAATCGGATGAATAGATCAATCGTAAGCAGGAGAATGCGACGGGCTTTTTCAAAAAAGTTTAAATTATTTATCAATAAATTTTAAAAAATTTGAATTTAAATTCAGAAATAATTAATAATTAGAGTGCCTTGCCGTTTTCAAATTTAAAATCGACCGAGAATTGCGGCTGTTGTTTTTAAAGTGTTTCTCATTTTGAAGCGCAACGTGGTGACAGCTTTTGGAACTCTTTTAGGTCGGAATGGCCTCAATACTCACAGTCTTCTACAACGGTACGTCCACGAATTTGTTATGACGTAGCAGAACCAAAGCGACGGAAGTCAAGAAGCTGCCATGGAGCATGAATCCAAACCAAGTTGATACAGCCGTATGTTTTTAGGTTGCTTCATTCAATTAAAACTGATTTCATGCCAGTCCAGGGATTCGTATTTCGTAAAAGTGGTGTAGGTTGTTGGATCATCCACTAGCGTGAATAAATACGACGCTTGGATGCCACGAGAGCCACCATCTACGACGCCAGCATTTCGGCTGTATCTGCATCTTAGGAGGATATCGACGATAATTCGAACCGTAGGTAGTCATAGCGTTCATAAAAGAGCTGACTAGCTGAAATAGGCTCTCCAAATAAGGGGCCAGAGCAGATAAGCGGGTTGCATAATAGGAGTAAACAGCGAAATGGGCAAACCTGTTAAGGCTACCGACCTTGGCCGGTCTGCTGGGAGAAAGATGTGCGTGGGCCTTTTATAGTAACCCTCCTACCCTTCAGTTCCATCACTATCGCTGCGAAACCCGAGATAATCAGTAAATGCCGCTATTACGATAAGCTTGAGATTGTAGAAAAATAATAAATAAACAAACACTAAGTGGAAACACCTGGAAAAAAATACACCAAGAAAACCTCAGAGAGATGGTGATATACTCGAGTGATACCCAATGTTGGAAGGTTTTTACGAAAAATTGGAACAGACGTGCCAAAAAGGCCTTGGAAAGGTAATTCGTTGCCTGCTCAATTTTGAATTACCTAATTTATATTTATAACTCGAGACCGTCAAACACTTGTCGAGTATGAGGAAACTTCATCGTTTGAAAAAATATTTAATCTCAACATTTGGCGAAACGTGAAATACTCCAAAAAGACGAGTAAGAAACCGTCATTAAGCGGTAATACTACCAGGTCCCAGCTCAAACACTCAACGTTGATTGGGTGAAATTGCAGACCTCCTGGTGGCTACAGTTTTGAAATGTTCACCCAGTGGACGTGGTTGAAATTTGTACTCGCATCACACAACGTCTGATTATGCTACGTACTCGTCACTATTGGTTGAAAATCCGTAGGACGCCTCCAGGTATCTGAATAGTGGTCTGGGAATTGGTCATTCTGTAAGCAGTCTCATTAAATTTTCATTTTCCCAACTACAAACGATTCAAAAGTCTTCTTTACAGCTAATTCACAAATTAGCTAAGCACTTGGACGGGTGCTATAATACAAAGCGGAGATCTGTGAAGTGTTGAAATATTCATCTGGCGGAGTCCTACGAGCAAGGAGAGTTGAATCGCTAGTAGGTGTTTTCTAAGAAGAGGGCGTGAACGCGTAGTATACCAAGAAGTATGGAACCAACTTACTCCTGACGCACACCAATTTCCCTTCAAGTGAGAATATTATTGATTGATTCAAATAAAATGAGAATGTATTAGTCACCTACAGATTGCACAGTCCATGAAGTAACAGAGATTTCTATTTACACAAAACACTACAGGAATAAAACAAACGATACGTACACGCAACGTAATCATTCAAAAGATAATTTCTTTCCCTCTCAGAAATGTAGACCTATTGCCTCATTCGTCGTAATTTTTTCTCACCTGAGGCAAACGGATGACAACAGCTATTTTCACATTTAACCAGCGGTTAATATTCACGGTCGATTAGCTCATGAATGTCCTCATTACCAGCCGGTTACAACTTTCCATAATCCTACGTGCAAGCGTGGAATATAAACACTAGAGCTTCTACAGTTATATAGAACAATGCACAACAATATACTCAAGCGGGGTTTTGACCTCATATTGAAATTTGAGGTAAACGAAACAGCAAATCCTCTCATAAGAGAACGTGCGTGTTCTTTAACATTGGCAAAAAAACTCCCACAAATCTCCATAGAGGGACATGTTTCGTACCATCATACCCTCTAAGTCACCATCATACTCTAAGTTGGGCAGACTATGACATAGTAGACATGTAATCTCTTCAGATTTTTTGAACAATAAGAAATTAATTTCGAATAAGGATGACGTCTCAGCTGGTTTAAAAATTATTTATTCCTATTTGTATAGTAGCTTCACAGTCAAGGTTAAACCCACTAGTGGGCGCCATACCGCATCTGTGCAAAGTCTGAGGAAGGGCAGTCTTCGTGGGGTGTCTATGATGCCAACTGGTATTTCTAGAATTGATTGCCTCGACAATAAATTTTATATTTTCCAGCTATCTTTGACGTATATCAAATCCTCCCTTCCATCCCATTAATCGAAAATAGATTTTAAGGCCCAAAAATAGTGAGAATTGATAGAAAATGGATGAGCGGTAGAGAGTATGTACCGCAGCGCCCCCAACGTAACAATTGGGTTCATGTGGCAGATTATCTAGCAAATCGGCCACCTTGCAAACCTTGCAAATCATTCAGTGACGTGATATTTTCCACCTTCAAATTGCAGATGATGGCTTTAATGGAGCCTAAATCCAATTTGATGGTGAAAAATTCAAAAAATTGGAAAGATGCAAAACAGTTTTGTCAACTATGTTTCAAAGAAATAGCAACTGAAATGATTTGATCCACGACTGGATATAACATAACTCGAATGTACATACTCTTGCAGGTTACCCACACAATTGGTAATCTAATCGTTTGGTGAGAATAAACTGTAATTTTGTGAAGGGTGAAAAACGACAAAGGAGAGGGCGGTCTTCGTGATAGAATATTGCGAAATCTTTTCCTTCAAAAGCGTCCTTGGAGGAAATTGAATTAACTCGCTCGTTTTAGTTGTGTCGAGAAAAAAATAAGACGGGGAAAAGGAAGAAAATGTAATGTGGGATAGCTCGGGACATGAAAGTCAGAAAACATTTCCTTCACCTCATCCAAAAAGGAGAAGCCAAGCAAGAGGCTCGAGATGGGGTGAAGAAGCAAGAGAGCGCTATAGAAGGTCTGGGGTGCTTGACCCACATTCGAAACACGAACCCACATCTTAACAGACGGCTATGAACAGGGACAAGAAATCTCTGTTCAGCCTGAGGGAATACTGTCGATTTCGAGAGACGGGGGCGAAGGAAGATCCACGTGTCGGCAGGATTTGATTGGGTGGTGGGGGAAAGGAAAAAAAATCGGCAGTGCCGCACCTAATGCCGCATTGTCAAGGTTGCGGAGGTGAAAATGTTTGTAAGGCGGGGAGAGAGGTTTATATCGAGGAAGCAGTGTAGAAGTTTAAAAGGCGATACTCCCAACAAATCGGTTTCCTCTTTTTTCCCTCCTTCAACGAACTTTACAAGCCTCCAGTGACGTCCAAGGACGATTCCGCATTGTGAACGTATTTTGAGGGAGGGACGAAATCGAGTGCACTAGCTCACGGTATGTTGCTCCGATTCAGTTGAGTTCAAGCCCTGTTTCTTGACAATTTGGTGTAACCCTTAAAAAATTGACTTACACATTCATGCCAAAAGAGTTATACCTACTGCCTATGAGAACAGTTGATTACTCATTTCGATGAGTTCTTACGATTAATCTGAATTCGATCTAATGGCGTTGGGAGGTATCAGCATCTAATCTAATTAAGGAGATATTCAGAGATCGCTACTCACTGGTTGATAGTTAATTATACTGAGATGAACAACAAAGAGGTTTTTTTTTTACTCTCGAGACAATGTAAAGTTGCGCAGGACTTTAGACCACATCGTACAAGTTCAATATAAATTGCATCAATACGTGGGACAAGGGCTGTGTAGGACGAACGGAATTTTGGTTTTCAGAGTTGTCACCCCTGGTAGGTAGGGAGGTTCCTAACGGTCAAAACAAATCAAACGCCTCAGTCCGTTACAAAATGTCGTCACAGCAGCCAAACGAGTCAAACAGTTCGTCCTCCAATCGCTCCACCTACCACAGGTGTGAGATACGCTCTGATATTTGTTGAACGGTATGAAATTGAGGGTGAAACGTTTCTCGACTCAATTGTGACTGGTCAATTGGACAGGATTATACTCCTGAGTCGAAAAGGCAGGCTCTCCATACCCATTCACCATCAACCAAAAAACGCAAAGTCCAATTTTCAGAGAGGAAGATCATGGTATCTGTCTTATAGGACCGGAAAGGAATATTATTGGTCGATTTTATGCCTGATGGAACTACCATAAATGCAGCTGCTTGCTGTGAGGCACTCAAGAAGTTGAAAAAAAAAATCAAGGATAATAAAAGAGGAATGCTGACTTGTGGTGTGTCACTCCTTCATGACAACGCCAGATCTCATACCGCCCGTCTTTCTCAGGAGCTGCTCGTTTCATTTGGGTGGGATGTTGTGACTCACCCACCCTACTCCCCCGACCTGGCACCATCGAATCAACTTTTCAATAAATTGAAGCAGTTTTTGGGTGGATAACGATTTTCAAATGACAAGGAGATCCAGGATGCTTTCGGGAGGTGGAGCGGAAGGTATACGAATACAAACACAGAAACACATCTTTGTAAATGTCGTTTCAATAAATTCATTTTCCAATTTTTAACACATGTTGTAACCTTACTTTCTGGACGTCCCTTGTATGTTCCCTTACTCTTTGTGCATTGATTACTACAAGAACTGAACCAATTTGGGCTTTGGCAATAGGAGATTTGTGATCTTCCGACATTGTGCGTCAACAGTCAAGTACTACAAGTAGTACCTTACCATCCTAAAGATGTCGGCCAACCATTGAAAATTACCTTATCGCTTAGGAAGCTCGTTAGATAAGAGCGTTGCGCACCTATCGACACGCCCGTGGCACGCCCGAGATTTCTCGCCGCTCACACCCATAATCAAACTCGAGAGCGACACGGATCGAACACGTCAGACTCTTTGATCGGATTTTGGAACCCGCGCGCGAAAATTGGCGAAAAGGTCAGAAAGGAATATTTTACCTGAGATACCGAAGGTTGTGAAACCAGTTTCACGCATAATGGGCGCGTTACATGAATGGATATGAACATTTACAGGGGAAAGTGAGGAATACTCAACTCGTGACTCTGAAAAGAATAAAATTTATTTAATAAATTTATTTAAAAAGATTATTTAATAATCTTTAAAGTATCATAGAGGATGTTCAGCTCTTACAAGAAATAATTTCGACCTCTGGTACAGTATTGGGTGGTTTTTTTCTTCTTTCAACAATTCCTGAAATTACGCTATTTTTGAGATTAGAACTCCTCTATACCTTTAGAAGGGCCGCGAAACACCATGTCGTCAATTGTAGGAGAGCTGAAACGGAACATTTTGGATATTCACAATGAATCACAATGATTGACAAGCTATTCATCTTGAGCGGTGTATAGTGACTGTCTCGTGAGGTTTATGGTTATGTCGAACGAATACGATGAGCGGATATGACAAGATGAAACTGGATCTATAAAAGAGGCTGTGGGCTGAGAACCGGTATTGACGACCTGTACGCCTACCCCGTGTGTACAAATGATGAGGGGAACGAGGTGCACAGCAGGTGAGCGTACTAACTTCCTCTTCGAGCTCCATCAATCCGAAGTCCTAATGAAGCGCTAACAGCAGAAGTTTTGGACGGTCTTTAGGACGTGGGAATGTCTTATACTCGTATCGACACCATTACCACTTCAGGGAATGAGAAGCCAAGCACAATGTTTGTGGTGTTGAGAGACGATATGGCTGAAGGATAACAATATAAGTAAATGTATAGCTCAGGGAAGATATCGCGAAATATTGTTGGACTTTCATTTTGAGAAATTGGCTGCAGCATTATTATTTTGAACTGATTGAGAATTCTATCAATTTGATCAACTGCATAATTGGAGAATGGAAACAACACGAGGGTGTGACTTCCTTCGTCATCTAATTCTTCTGATTTCCCTCGATGACATCGCACTCTAGCTGCCTGGTTGACTTCAGAAAAGCGATCCGTCCTTAAAACTCAAGGAATGGAAAAACCGCTGGGGTCACGAGATCGGTCCAGGGGCGCAGCTGCCGCCTTTGTCGCCCGGCGAGGGTATCCCGACTGTGACATCGGGAAGCAGGAGATTCGAGGCGGGGAAGGAGGCGCCGAAGCCGAACAACCGCAAAAAACGATTTCTGGCTCAGGGGAACAAGAAGCGGGTTCTACGAGACGGAACGGGGCTCCTGAAGAATGAAGAACCGAATACCGAGAAACGAAGAGAAATCTGGAGGAAACACGAGAATGGAAGAGCAGAAGAATTGAAGAAATAGTAGAGAGATGGAATCGGTACAATTTTGTTGAGGAAGACGCCAAACGACCCAACCAATTTCCAATTACCTTTTAGTAATACTAACCGAAACACATCTGAGCTACCTGTAAAATTGTCAGCTTAGCATAAAGACGAGTTTCAGTGCCTGTGCAAATGTCAAAACCACGTATTTTCATTGCGGTAGACGTTTGGTGAAACGAATTAATATTTTCATTACAAATCAGCAAACTTGGAGAAATATAACAACCCATAAAAGTTTTGCTGTGCGATTTTGGAATGTTATTTGTGAGCAGCTGTAACAACACGATTGTTTATCTGCGCGAAAAATAAACAAGTACGCCGCAGGATCGATGAGATGAAATTGGCTCACAGTCTCGACGGCACACGAGTCGTCTCCCCTAACTTTAACAACGCTCCCAAAATAATTGGCAGAGCCCCGAGAACTCCAGTTCAATTGCCATTACCAACGTATGGAACTCGGTAACTTCATCTCGCTCGGTAGTGGAACCACTCTGAGGCCTGAGCTCTGTACACAAGGGAGCTCTTGAAGTTGTAACTTTCACTTGGCTTTATAGCGTTAACACTGAAAAAAAGGTATACAGTTTAAAAAAAGTAGTGGACAGGAGTAAGCTAATACTACAAACATTTTGAATTGTCAATGTCAAATAGCAAACAAATCAACTTATTCAGATATCTGAAAGATAGTGAAACTGTTATCACTTTTGCAGGTATTCAATTTAACTTGCAGGAGTTTACCATAGGTGTGTGATGTCTTTAGATGCCGGACTCCACCCATCGAGGCGGCTCCTCATACCTGACGACCACGATAATCACTCACATCACCAGATGCGAAATTCAACGTATCGGAACCCTGGATAAAGTTCAGAGGAAAGGCTTTCAGATACCGCCCACGAGACCAGAAGGAAACAACCTAACTGAAAGAGATGGAAAAATCATTTTCTTCCACCCACACAATAAATACAGTCATACATAAATTACAACTGACAGAATGGAAAAATGGAAAAGGATACCTGAGGGAAGGCGAATTCACAAAACAGTGCCCTCTAACTATCGATCGATCCGGTGAAAAAAAGAGGCTTTCAAAATGATTAAATTGGACAGGCAATAAACTCGAACTACAAAAGCGGAGTAGTTTCGTTAACGACGGAATGTTGGTTCGGTTCGGGTCTACTTAATGCCAGTACCTAGCTCCCTTACCAAAACCACTTCATCACAGAGTTCAATTGAGGGTTTTCTCATCTGGGTCCCGAACTTGTATTGAATCGAATGAAACGGCCCGGGCTGAATAGGAGTTGATGATGGTGACGCACAAGGGACGACGAGATGCTCTCCGGAGAAAGCTTCCTAAATCAGTTGAAAAGGTCCAAATTACAATGAGAAAAATACATGACGAAGACAGAACAAACAAAACTTAAAGAGAAAAATCGCAAATTAAATATACAACTACAAGTGAAATTTTCTATTAGTTGCCATCATTGGAGTATATTACACTTAGAAAGAATTGAAGTTGCTCATAATCCCCCAAATCGCTATTAAAGAAATTACAAGCTGCAGTGATGTTGGAGAGTTCTAGACGATTTCACAATTAAAATTATGTCTCCGCTTGTAATTAATATGCATGGAATACTAAAATCTTACTAGGCTTCATATGCGGGCTGCATAATCCATAGAAAGCATTTCCAACAGATTCGCTAGTGAAACAGTATGACTAAGGCCTACTTGGCAGAATACAAACAATTGATGCTCTCGTGTGACTATACAAATCGGGAAAATGTGTTGGTCTGGCATGTCTCGTACATGTTGTCTCACTTCTCTTCTAAATCGAAAACAAAAGAGCACTTCTCATCTAGAAGCCTAGTTTCTGAGAGAGGTTTCTAAGAATGAACGCATTCATCGTTTACCAGCAGTTTTGTCGCTAATCACAAATAATAGCTTTTCTCCCAACTTTTCGCCCTTTCTACTAGATCTTCACCTCTATGACCGAAGGGCATTCGAAATCTCGTTCGCTCGGTTATAATCGTGGAATAAATTTACTCCCAAGATTACTGTATCGAAACCACCGGTTGTTATCGAGATGCCGCTTCACATTGAGGTCGAGATAGTGCAACCAGAGCGTGGATATCCATCCTGGCTGGAGTTGATTAACTGGATGTATCCGTAATGTGAAAGCAGATCCTGAAGTGGTTTCCCAGAGTGAAAAACTATTTCTTGATCTTCTGAAAGGAGCCTTTCATAACTTGTTCATATTCACAAGAGTTCGTACCCTGTAGTGATGAAAAACCTGTCGTTATTGTATAGCTCTATTTCTTGTCTTTGAAGCATCTTTCTCGTCCACATGATCATAAGCAGATGTCTCTAGTGGTGTTCTACAATCGAATAGATACCTACACAAGAGCTAACTCACGACACCTCTGAAAATACCATAAATCTAGAACAATGTCTTCTGCGGTGCGAGCAATAATATTATGCTTGAATCATTGATACCTACCTTATATTTTACAATTGAAGCAATCACGCGCATCTGTTCTTTTCAATTAGTACTGTTTTTTCGGTTCAAGGTTAATAAATATTCGAATCTTTCAAGACTCCGGTCGAACGCATATCCAGAGTTTTCACCTTGAGGGCAGCTTCTGCTAATCCAATTACACATCTTCTTACGTAACACTTTCTTGAACGACAGTAATACGGCTCAACTAGATTTCTACTCAAATCCCACAAAGTGCTTCTTCAAAGGTAGCAAATTCTCATAAATACCACATGTTATCGGTTGTTTCTGAAGCTGAGAGAGTGAACAAACGTTTAGCTTCTGATAGCGTTGTTGTTTCGAGGTGAAGTGCTCCTGATATATATATATATATTCTTTCAGATAGTTCTATATAGTTCTTTCAGATTGAATTAAACACTTTTCAAAATGAAATAAACACTTTCCAAAATAAATTAAACACTATTCAAATTGAATTAAACTATTTTCAATATGATTTAAACAAGGTCTTAAACGAGTTGAGCAATTAGGAGAATAATAGAAGAAGACCTCTGTTAAGGGCCTGCAGGACCCAGGTTGGGAAGTGTTTGAAGGATATTTAAGGCTGTGTGTGCCACTATAGAAGCGCCAAGACATCCAATAAGAAAAAAGTTACTTACGAGAAATTTATCGAAAAATCGAAATTTATTTGAGATCCTGCTCGTTCATTTTACATGTTTTATCTGCGATGTTTGCATTTTGCGATCTATTAGCCTTCTTTCCCTTATTCTCCCCAATTGTTCAAGTTTAAGACATTGTTTAAATCATATTGAAAATTGTGCTTGAATCACCATTCATTTTGAAAAGTGTTTAATTCAATCTGAAAAAGCTATATTACTTGCACAACAGGGATTTTGTTGCTTAGTTGATGGGACGATCTGAGTCAGTTTCTATCTGAGTTTTAACTTTCGAATTCAAGCCAAATCAGAGTGTAAAACAGTTTGATTTAAGTGATTTCTTTCCGTGAGGTCCTACAAACCAGTACAATTCAACATGACTGAGCCAGTGTTTCACAGTGACACCGGCGTTTTGAGGAGACTCAGACTTTGAAAGTTCCGGATAGGATGCTCGTTTCAAAAACACCGTGGTCTTTGTTTTGTCTTCCTTACGCGACACCCAATCTACCATCCTCCATTCCACGGGTGGGCCCACGCATTGAGGATGTTCTTCTGTAAAACAACCGCGTCATGTACAATGTTTGGCGCCCTCATCACGCTGTTCCAGCACTGTTGGTGCCGGTTTTTGGGTGGGCCTTGCTTTATGTGAAAAGACCATAATAGTCCATACAGGACTGAGGACTTGTTTATAGAGCGTAAGTGACGTCCCGTAAGCCAGTATAATCCAGCTTTTGTAGGGTAATTCATCGCTCTTTTCACCTTCCATCGAGCGTCATTGCCAAGTACTTTGCCTCATTGCCGTATGGGATGATTTCACCATTGAGAAAGGTCGGTTCGTACTGAAGCTTCCGATTTGTGAAGTCCATTATGTACCGACATGGTCTCAGTCATTCTGACCCTCCATCTTTTCCACGATACAAAAAGGAATTCTGAGGTTTCAAATATACACACGATACGACTATGCGATGCATGTAAAGGTAAAAAAAACCGTTCTAGATAACACTCATCACCTGTGCAAACTCAGAATTCGTCCAATGGGTTGGGGGAGAGCGTACGCAACAACGGAGTTTACTGTTAGCGGCAGATGTTATGAAAGGGCCTGATAGCGGGCTCTGATAAGAGTTGACACTTGTAGGTCCCCAATAAAAACCAGGCTCCGGGGCCCGCAATTACATCGAGGGCTCGCTCATTGTACCCAATCAACTGATCGTTACCGTGCTAGGTCAACTCAGTCAGTCAATGCCGCTGTCATTCTCAATAATCAAGTTCTCATAGCTACAGAGAGAAAAAAACTGGTAATTTGATGAGAGAGCGAAGCGACCGGGCGTTGCTAGATTCATAAAAATCGGTTAAACGGTTAAGCCAACCTCATTTTAGTGAATTTTCGAAAATGGAGCTATTAAAATTTTATAACAAAAACAGACCATCCTGCATTCACTGCCAAAAGACACCTAACATCATGTATCAGACGATAACTCTTGATAGAATTTGGATGAAAAGTTCGAATTTCCACAAACAACCTGTTTTGTCAATCAAAAGTCTGGCCACTCTAAAGGAGGGTTCAGGAGGATTTTTAAAGGGGGGGAAATTGCCCAAAATTCCGAAAATGAACGAATTCACACCTCATTTTAAAGACTTTTTAACGCTGAACACGATGGGTAAGTCAGAATTGCGATATGTTATTCCGTTCCCTAACTGGAGCACTTTGAATACGCAGAAATTTGGTAGTTACTCGAGGTGTTGTTCACGGTTCATCTGCTCTAATCTGAGAACGGAATGAGATATTGCAATTCTGACTTCACCATCGTTCAAAAATCTATAAACTGAGGTGTTACTCGATTAAAAATGGAGACAACATTTGTTATGAAACCTGAAAAATGGATACATTTCTTCGAAAATTCGCTCTTATTGGCATGCTGCGTGACTGTGGATTTTAATAATATCGCATGTTTAATGCAAATAGCCCACATTAATAACCTACACTGGTTATCATCAAGATGAGGCACAACACACCTCACAACTTCCTCTCCTGAACTCGAGCCAGTGGAGTTCTTTTTAAAAAAAATATCCACCAGGTTGAGGAATCTGTCTCCTGTACATCCCTCATTGCCAAATAGGCAATCATTTGAACATTAGGAAGACCGTCGGTTGAATGTAAGGAATCCCTTACCCCGAACAATCTTACCCAAGAGTGCTGTCTGTAATTGCACCATCCCGACCCAGATATTTACCCTGATGACTTTTTTTTCGACGGCCCACCTCAAAACTTTCCTTGATCTTCTCCACCGGCCAGGGACAAGGCAGTTGATGGCATTGTTACCTCAGAGGTTCAGCGAGTTGAGGGGGAGTTGGCCTCTTTCACCTCTACTTTAGCCACAACTATCGAGGCCACCTCCCACTATAAGATAAAAAACCTTGCTCTCCGAGTATGCAGTCTTTTAGAGGAGCAATCGACACCGTCTATTCTATTGAAGAGAAATCCGTCCAACGTCTTATCTGTTGAGTAGATTCGATCTTTTTTAAGTGAACGCAGATTGAACCGTCTTCGGCTTTCACTTCTCACATGTATGTAGTGCACGATCTCGTTTCCATACACCAAGCGTTTATCTCATCTTTCATTTTCCCCTGGACAGTTCGAAAACTAGATGCGTTCCCAGGGTTTCGTGAGTTAGAAACTGCCATTATTCACTATAAGAAATTCGTCTTCGACTTCTTACAATTGCTCACATTCATCCTTCACGCAAACTCTAGAACGAACGGAAGTAGGACAAATCATCACAGTGAACGTATTTTGGAAAATACATAGTAGATATTATTAGTCAAAACCTTTTGTTGTTATGTTATTGTAAATAAAAATACCTTTGTCTGTTTGGAGGGTTGTAGGAGGCGGTAAGAAAAGAAGAAGTTTTTCCGAGCTTTCGGCTTTAATAAGCCATAATAATTAATATGGCTTATATGGCTTAATATGGCTTTAATATGGCTTATTAAAGCCGAAAGCTCGGAAAAACTTCTTCTTTTCTTACCGCCTCCTACAACCCTCCAAACAGACAAAGGTTTTTCAACCAAAGGAGATAATGAACAATACAGAAAAATAAAAATACCGAAAACCTATACATAATTTATACTAATTGTCCAAAAGATGAAGGTTGTGGAAGAAATGGTTTGAATTCACCTGCACAATGACTCAAGGCTCTCCTGAGGGCCCAGTAGAGATAATCGATACCTACCGGTGTGAATACAGTATCGATAGTTTTCATTCGATGATAATACCAGCTCCAGAAAAATGATCAACACAAAAATATTTCTGATTTGTTAATTAAAAATCCCTTCCCACAAATCAAAAAGTCTTTATCCACATGATGTGAAATGGAATTTCGTTAATAATTAATAATAATTGGAAGCCCACTTATTAAGAGTGGGCTTCCTATGTCCTTAAAACACCGGAAACATGTTACGACGGAGAAAAAGGGACTTTCTGATGAAGGGATGGAAATTTATTATGTTCACATTCACATCGACTGGAATGCGATAGCTCACAACGGCAGACGGGTCAACTGGATAATATCAGGGTCGGCGATTTGAAAAGTTATTAGGACGGAGACGTCCAAAACAAGGGAACGAATCCTAATGGGAACTGTCATACATTTATGTAGAAGGGTACCCTTGCAAAGAGGCGAGGCAGTTGAATGAGTCAGAGAAGTCTGGAAGGAATTTTCAAGACGTTCAGGGGCGAATGCATTTGATGAGCAATATAAAATCTTTAGTAATATCAAACGATCGGTCCAATAAGTCGGGGATGACTAAGATAGTAGGTACGTATAAGGAACGCATCCATTTCATGTTATACAGGTACGTATATAGGTACAGCATGTTTCGTTTGATCAGAATTAATTGACAATTTAGTTATTTTATGCAACTAGAATAACTCTAGAATAGTTACAGAATAGAATAACACTCGAATAGTAGTTCATCTACACAACTCGTAGCATGCAGAACTTTATTCATACTTGTATGTGAACGTCGTAGAATTAAGTATAATGAAGCTATGAATTGGCTTTTTAAAACCCCTAAACCCTAAAAACCATAAATACAAATTTACGACCGCAATGAAGAAGTGAAATTCAATAACCTGACGGAGCCTTTTCTAAATCAGAAAGTTGAGGCTTTATTGGGTCCGACCGATCAATAAAATCGTGGTACCTTATAAGTTATTTGAGTTGGTTCGCCCAACCTAGAAGTTTTCGGAAGTGTGGGCAGATCGTAGCGAGCCAAGTTTTGAGTGGACTCTCGGCATCAAAAGAAGGATTTCGCCTCGAAACGGTATTGGGACGAAACAACGGAAAGAGGAATTTCGAAAATCAGACCGAAAGTTTTTATTAATATGAATCGATAAGGGATGGGGGTTATTGACATTCACAAACACTTAGGAGGTAACTTCGTAGGATTCAAGATGAATAAGTTTTCATGTCATCGGATTTTCATTTATGACAAATTATATGTGTGAGCAGCAGAAGAGTGATGTTGACTCATGCGAGGAACCACTCGAATATAGAGCAATTGAAACGGGACGTACAGCTTTTCTCTGCTCGAAAAGCTGTAAAATACTGACACCAATCAGTAGTACACGAGTGAATAATTGGTGCATTTTGAATTATAGACTACGGTTTAAATTGACGTGGGTGTGAAGCATTCGATCGGTGAGGATCAGACGTATTCAATTCAAGCGGAAAATATTATTGAAATTGCTGTTTTCGAAAGGACTCCTCTCAAAACCTTTGCCAACAAAAGAAATAAATGGAAACACGGCATTTCCATTTACTATCGTCCATCCCTATTAATGAAGAAAACCTGTCGCTCTTAAAACAAATAAATCACCGTCAGAATCCCAAAGGGGAGTAAAATTAAAAACATTTAATGGGTCAAGACGTCGAGAAAGGACTTTCTCTCGGAGGCCCAGGAGCGTCTAGCAGGAAGTGGGACTTAACTACTGGGCCGGTGGCTTGTTATCGGGGCAGAACCGGAACCCGTCCTCATCAGGTGAGCAAGAAACGGAGGAAGTGCAATGAGTGTGGGATACACCCGAGCCTACTTGTATAGTAATGTGAAATGTATAACAAGGGTGTATTTATATTCGGAAGGCACATAATGATGACATAAATGAGAAGAGGTAAGAACGTTGTTATTTTTGGACAACCTGTAATAACGATGGCAAGGCGTATGTGGCAATAATGGCGTACACACTTCCTTGAAATTATTTGAATGTGGTGAGGAATGGGTCCCGTAATGAAGCCGCTCTGTTTGGGATCGTCACTCCAAGCAGGCCAGGTGCGTTATAAGGACCTCTTTGTCCAGGTTGGCGAAGGAAATTTGTACTGGCAACATTGGCACTTTTAGCACGAATTTCATATGGAATGGAATGCTCAAGTTATGTACTGCTTCCAAGAGTAGTCTTGGAGTGGATTTCTGCTAAGGCCTAATCTGAATACGACTAATCCTTTAAAATCTCCAGACACACGAGATTTCCAAGACATGTTCTTATGAGATTCTAACGAGCTTGTGGATAATATTTCGGATGCACAGATCAATATGTTGCATGAATTTATTGAAAGCTGATTCGAATGGAAGGAGCACAGTAGCAGTTTCTTGAAGAATTTCGAGGACTCTCGAGGGTACACTCAAATCGTCCGCATTAACGTAGCCTTTTTCATAACGACTCGACGCTCTATTCACGGCCTATTTTCGTTCTCAAACAATGTATTATAGTACTCTTAGCGGAATGCGTGCCACGGTTTTTCGTCTCATCATCCGTAATGAAAGCCCGCCATTGAAATAGCCGTCACCGACGTGTTGACACTACATCATTTCTACTGAGGAGTATTGTCCGTCGCCGGCAGGCAAACGGTACAGTTCCACTATTGTGTGGACATACCGTTCTTTCTTCCAGGTCACGGCTATTCGACGTGAGGAAACCATTTTTCTACTCTTTCCGCGCTGACCGTTTATTCTTCGATTTGGAATATCGAGAACTGGTGTTAGAACTTGGGTCTTCAACAGGATTTTGAGTAACGTGAAAACCTTGCGTTGCTGGAGGTCGAACTGGTAACGTACCAAATGATTCCGCTCGAATGGTTCAAGGCATCTGTGGCATTCGGATACGGATTTGCTGGATGAAGCCTCAACAATCAACAGTATGAGTCTTCAATCTCACCCAGAGATAAACTCCATCAATGAGATAGAGCGTCACCAGCAATTGCAGCGATCAACGATACGTATGTTTTTAGTTCCCAAATTCCCACCGAAGAGTGGTATCAGTACATACGTAGGTACATTTTTTTAAAAGAAGCCAAGATCAAGCCACGAATAACGTTTTGAATCATAAACAACAACTTCTGGGAATCGAGCTATTTGGCACATCAGTTTGATTAAAACGTTGCTTGCACGCTAAACAGGTAAACATCAGACCACTTTCGTTGCCCCCATTAATCGTCTGAACTTATCTACTATACCAGAGCGAAAAGCGGCCCATATCGTTAACGACCATCTGTCTCTTTTGTCTTGAGGCCGGCATGTTACTGGTATAACCCTATTGTTCTTGGTCGAAACCAGCCATTCGAGTCTAAACTGCGATTTTATTAGAGTTCGCTATCATTGAGTGGATTGAAAAAAAAAAATGGGACGAAATGGTTATTTCGTCAACAGATTCGGCCTTGAATACTCCAACAGCGAGTTGGGAATATCGGGCAGTTTCAACATCGGAACGCCAAAAGATTTTGCGGTTATGATTGGGTTTTTTGTGTGTGCGTAAACGTTGAAGAACGAGTTATACGTGCGGGCTGGGTGGAACCACCATGGCGTCTTGGATAGATACAATTACAAAGTAAGATTAATCGTTCCAATACGCGACAGAGTAAATTGCCTGGCAGAGTTCGACGCCGCCGCAGCCCCGCATTAATTGGCTGTAACAAAGTCATGTGTGGGTCGCCACGATTCCGCGTCCTGAATAATCCAAGCAAAACCCTGTCCGAACTAGTTGGGATTAGAGACTGCATCAAATATGATGATGAATCGAGTTTGGAATGTGAGTTGAGCATTGGAGGGTTGCATTATGGCACTTATCAACTGAACTACATGTCAAGTCATCAGTAAACAGGTCACGGTAAATCGAAACAGTTGGTGGTGGTCGATGAGGTATCGGCCAGCTGTCAAGAAGGCAGCCTCTACAGTGGCGCCATACCCATTCACCATCAACCAAAAACATCAAAGCCCAATTTTCAGAGAGGAAGATCGTGGCATCTGTCTTTTGGGTCAGCAAAGGGGTATTATTGGTCGATTTTATGCCTGAAGGAACCACCATAAATGCAGCTGCACACTGTGAGTCACTCAAGTGGTTGAAAAAAAAAAATCGAAGACAAAAGGAGAAGAAAGCTGATTTGTGATGTGTCACTCCTTCATGACAACGCCCGTCTCACTGACGACCTGCTTGTTTCATTTGGGTGGGATATCGCGATTCACCCTTATCTTGTAAATTTCATTTAAATATATCCATTTTTCAATTTTTAACAAATGTTGTAACCTTACTTTCTGGACGCTCCTCGTATAATGTTTGATGAACCAATGAACACTGTTTGTCGGGTTACTGCACGAGCCTGCGATTTTCAAGTTGAACCAGCAACATAGCCCAAACTCTGGCTATAAAATATCACCTTACTATATCATCATCTAGCAGACGTGTATGACTTGAGTTGAGCTGAATAGTCGATAACTGGTTATTCAATGGTTTAGTAGCTGAAGTAGAGAAGAATGTAAGGTACCACTCACGCTGCAGAGGGCTGCAAAATTAGTTCCACATACCTGAAACAGAAGGGAAAATTTATTTTAACAAGATCAGGAATCTGAACTGGTAAACACAATTATAAAACAATCAGTACATTTACTATTCTTCAAATAGGCTATTCAGTTCATATTGCGCTTTTCCGGCGAACCTCTGCACGTCAGGAAGTGAGGCGGCACAAACAATATGTTATTCTACGCCTTCTGTCAAATTGGACACAGCCAACGGCGGAACACATGGGATGCGTGCGTCGGGAGTTTGAGAAACACGAAGCCAATATTCAGGAACAACAGTCCACGAAAAGCCTGTTGATGGATGGTACGGGCTAAAGGGCTAATCCGAGACGTGAAGTGGAATGAAAGGATTGCAGTGTGAATCACAAGTTTGCGTGCTCAAATCCGACAGACGCGGAAAGGAAAGTCCAGTTGAATAAATCAATTGTTTGTTGACATGTGTACTGGTGAAATTTTAATGTAGCTGAAATTGTAAAGATGAAATGAGTTGAGCCACCTGTTACTGGCAAATCGTTATTTATTGGAATTAAGTGCGACAAAATTCCTATTCCACCTCTTATTATGATACCTGTTAGCCAGACATTGGCTGAAATTGAGATGTTACCCCAAAATTTGGAATAACCAACGCATTTTTCTTAAAAAACTCATTTTTACCAACGGATAATTCAAATTTTAAATTATACCGGTTAATGATATAATTTTACTCAAAAATGTTTCAAATATCTTTCCCTTTTTCTCTTCATCAACAGTTTAAGATAAGTAGGAGTAACGAACAGGGTTTCGGCGCATTTTGTTAGGCTAAGAACTCCCTCCATCCAACTTGCCAACATAATTAGAACATCCAACCTACCAACATAATTAGAACGCGACGTCAATCAACAAACACAAAAGGTTGCGGCCTTCGTATTAAACCGCGATTTTCCGTTGTAATAACTTCATCTGCGAAATTATCTTGATTACACCTTCCGCCGAATCTGGGAGCATAACCCCAAATGGGAAAATAGGTATACAGAAGCTGAAATTGTAAAGATGAAGTTGACTTGAGTTGGGTCAAATGAACCAATGTGATGTTCGAGTATGTAGTTATATTACTACTAGACGAGCTCTCGATAAGTCCATTTCCTTCAGAGGAGACTGAATCCTAAAATTAATCATTAAATACTAAAATACAATTGAGGTATCCTTATTCTTGTTAAAATATCCAATTTCAAAAATGTTCAATCAATTTCAGTTATATTTGAGTAGTTTGGTAAGTTTGTTCGAATTTTCGAAGCATTTAAGACTAGCTTTAATGTTCCACCAAAATCAATACTTTATTTATTGTTAGTCGAAGAGACGAAAATCCTCCCTCTGCATTTCGACCAACATAACAACCGAATCGCTCCTGTACACGGCATCGTATCGACAAGTGCATTGGCCCGATTGTTTTCCTAAATAGCCCATTTGGCCCACGCGGGTTTCCAATCTGGTAACTACGCGAACGCACGGTTTCAGTTTTACTAATCTTAAAAATAGAACGGGCTGCGAATAAACCTGCAGCTTCGTTCAACGTGCGTGAGTTAGTGTATTTTTAATTTTGATCCAGTTCAGTCGAGTGAGTTGTTTATATGCAAAGAGAATTCTTAAACTCAACTTGTAATGTTTGCAGAGAACAGCGACAACGAAAAAATGTGTTACTTTCTTTACAACAACACATTATACACAATGTATAACTAACTATGTCATACAACCTCGGATATTACAGACATTCTTTCTCATTCAGTTTTCTCCTCTATAATATTTTTGACAAGACCTCACCCTTCTATATTCGACCAGGCATTCACAGCTCAAGCCCGATAACTCAGAGCCTTAACTAGAATCCTTTAGAAAAGGTGTGTATTTCGAGTTGCGTGATTGCAACTGATAATTATCTTAATAATTATGCATTATCACAAGCAGTCGAAGACAAACTTGTCTGGTAAAAATAAATGGAAACTATCCCTCAGGTAAATCGTATCCCACTAACCAGCTACTTCGATCATTTTGCGAGCGAGGAAACTCGTTTCATCTAAGTTGAAACGGGTTTCTTTTATGTACTTGCAGAGAAGTTTAATTTGACTCGAAAAATAGTAAGAATATAAGGAATCCAATCTACACTCACCGTAGAGTTGTAAAAGTAGAAAATATTAACGTGGAACATGTTTTAGCCTTCACCTAATTGGCTGAAAGCGTCCGTCCGTCCTTTACGCTGACGTAAGCAGCATAGGGCCAGGATCAGCTGGGTGGCTCCTAAAGCTAATTTCGACCCGCAGCCCGAGTCCATTTACGATAATTTATTTAAGCTTACCTACAAAATTCTTCCATAAATACAAATTTGAATATTATTTATATTCCGGAAAAGAAACTTTCGGACATGTATACTTCATTATCTGGGATGCAACAATCGTCTGGAAACTAAATAAATGAATTACGATTTCATTAATGGAGAAAAGGGTAAAGTAAATTAAAGCGAAGGACGAGTGAAAATAATGAGTTTGGAATTATGCCAAATGGAAGTTCACGTGTACGGGCTAGCTCTGGCGGCCAAAAAACTCTTAAATAACTCAGTTCGACGAGAAAAAATGTAAGAACCTATTGCCGTAGCGCATCTCTTTCGAGAATCCACTAAACGAGGAATAAACCGGTTCTAATGACTTTGTAAAGTTGGAATTTAACTCGATTTGATGATATCAACTAAGATGCACAAAGAATGCTGTAGGGGCATTCTTGTTTTTTGCGACCAATATTGGGTGAACAAATTATTGCAACAAGGAACTGTTAGGTTGTGACTTCGTACATTGAGAGATGGTGAAGTAAAATGAGACCTGCACGAGAGGACATCGAATCTCAACGAAATTGGCTTTATTTTGACCTATTAGAACCGACAACCCATCGTTCTTTCACAAGAAATCTACGTTATTAGACAAGATGCTTTATTTCAGGCCAACCTGAACGAGTCAACCGGCTTGCGAAATTAGCATTTCACCTCAAGACGATCCGGGGGTCGATTAATTCTCTGCATTCAGGATTACCCTAGTTGTAATACCGCAGTCTGGGAGGCTCAGGGCGGAGAGGGAGGGTTAAAGAAGTCCAGGCAAGTAAATAATTGAAAAGTCTCTAAGCGTGAGAGGGAGAAAAGACAGAGAGAAGTGGGAAAAAAATTCAATTAAAATCGAACGACAAGCAAATCCGAGGGTCGAATTAAACCGTTTCAATGCGGTCGTTTTGTCAAGTCGGTGGCTGAAGCTGGACAAAAAACAGCAGGTAGCAGCAAGAATCGACGATTCGGTTCGCCGTTCGTTTCAAACAGTCGACTTTTCCTTTGTTTCTAATTTGAATAAACGAGGAGGGAAATGAAGAGACACCGAGTAATTTAGGCGAATCTCGATAACTCGATCACGATCAATTACTGAGTATGTCTACATGGCTTCGATACCAAAATGGTTTGGGATTTGACTTCCTTGACTGGCAAAAACTGAAGTTAGAATGCAGCCTTTGGTTTGAAAATTCGCGAGCAGCGTAAACACTACTCAAAATTGAAAATCATTTTGGTTCATCTTTAAAAATGTAATCCACCTTTTTTTACAAGCACTAAAGCCACCACACACCGAATGTTTTGCTAAGCTTGCATATCCCACCAAAGATTTTCGATTAGATCTATAGACACAGAATTTTTTGTTATACTGATGATGGTTTAACAGGCAAAACCGGTGTACACTGTAATATTTATTTTTTATAGAAATTGAATTTTTCGATTTTAAACTGGTTTTTTTAATTATTTGAGATGATGGGCTTTCACTATTTCGCGCACCCAACATGCGTTATAACAAAGTATCCCACATCAATCCGTAACTGGCGGTTGTGAACGTTCTACGTCACTATTCCATCATAAATAAACTATGAAATTGAATATTTGCCTCCGGTCCAAAGAGACAAATATTCATCAAAACAAGGTTTTTGGTTTGAGTGATTTTGAATTACTCGAGTGGAGTAGAAACAGTTGGAAGAATTTATCGTTCATGAATTAACAAATAAAGTGATTATGTTCGGTGTATTACCAGACAAACTGTATTCGATCGACTCACAACAAAGAACGCTTAGTCACTCGATAGCTTGAATTTTATTTACGTCAACGCATAATCAATCGACACTTCATTCATGAATTCAGAAAGTACAAGTAAATGATCTCCACGCTTCATGACTGCAGTTGTAACCTTGATGACGAACGTTCTCGATGACTAGTCGGGATTTCTCAGGATCGTCCGGTAAACCTGGTTCCTACAAGATGAATCCTAGCCGTTGTCTGCTGTCCGGTCATGGGTGTATGAACAATTCTTGCGGAGCAGTATTTCAACACGACACTCAAATTTTGGTCATGTATGGAATTCAAGGACTATGTACATGAAAAGACGAATCAGTTAACAAGTGAAGTAACAGATGTTAGGGATTTTCAGTAGTTCAGCAAACCCTGCTCCTTTGGATTAGTGGAAAATTCCAAGTCGTTGCCTGGACTGCTTGAACGCGCACCACTAATTTGATACGACACTCAAGTTTTGGTCAGGCGGGATTTCCAAAAATTTCATTTGCAGAAGTTCAGCAAAAACAGCTGCTTCGAGTGAGTTAAAAATCACTCTCCCAACCGCAAATCCCTCTCTAGCTGATCTCACCGCCACCAATGAATGGGGCTGACTGATATTACCCGAGAAATTACTGAGGGAAACTCTTCCCGCGGACCCCCTGGACTCCCGTCCTTGCATATGCAACCGGAATGAGATACACTTTCGCCGCTAAAAGAATGCTCGGCGATCTTGCGTTTACCTGCATTGTAACATCAATAGGCTCCCACGGCTCAGAGCATTCACAATTGTACGTTGTTTGCGCTGATCTTCACGTAACGTAGTGCGAATAACTGTTTTAGGAAGCTTTTAAGCGCCTGTCCAATATTCCATCATGATTGATCGAAAAAAATGCGTTGAGGTTAAGGAGTTACATAAAGCAACATTGAGAATCATTACAAAAGGCCCAAAAACTGCTTACAATTTAAGATCCAGTCAACTGGTCCAGTGACCATGAAATCTGATTTAAACCAAGGTTTGTTTTGCTCGGGTTTCTGCCTGCGGGATTCAAATTACTACGCACAACAACCCGTTTCTATTTGATCCCAAATTGATTCATCTGATTTCCCCACGGCCACAGACCTGGGTGTCATATATTCAGGACAGAGGAGTCCCATTATCGCCATCGGAGTTTTATGGCGACGCCGTATTAAGTTCAAATCGTCCTCGTAAATTGAACCGTTGTCATCTAATTTCACGCCGAAGCTGTAAACCTTGAAAACGTACAACGGTTCACGGCATGCGTGAGCCGTTATCTTTTAAAGGGGAATAAAACTTGTTTACGCTTCCGTTTAGTCCGTTGACGAGTCTGGTCGCGTCCTGGTTAGAGAACGTTCGTCCTTGTTAAATGTGGCTATCTCACTTCTAAACCATCGTGGTTTTGATGTCATTTCCTGCACCGTTAATTCTGTTCGAAGCGACCTACAGAAAAATAGCAATCCAAACGGCATGTCAGATTTTGGACGCAGAACACCTTTCCTGGTATGGCCCTTTGGCCAAGACATCCAATAAGAAGAAGATTACAAGAAATTTATCAAGAAAAAAAAATCTAAATTTATTTTAGATCCTGCTCGCTCATTTTACATGTTTTAGATGGGATGTTTGCATTTTGCCATCTATTTGCCTTTCAAAAATGCCCCCTCGTCTCGTTTTTTTTAAATAAAACAAATTTAGCCACAATTTAAAAAACTGAATTTTATGAATTGCAAAAATCGGACGACGAGGGGGCTTTTTCTTATAGTGAATTTAGAAATTTATTTCAAAATTCTAAGTCAATCACAGCCTGTGATACCCTTCAACAACTTTCCAACCTAGGTCCTGCAGGCCCTTATGGTAAGGTTGGGTATTTCCAATGCTGTCAACATAGAATAACTTGTTTATCCCTCTACGGTCAATTTTAGAAGGACACTATTCTAGTGAAATAGCAGAATGGAATTACTAAATTTTTTTTTATCCTAACTTAAGTTTTTTAAATCCATCAAAAGTTGCTAAATCAAGTTTTTATCTTGAAAGGACATGAAAAACAGAATAACAAGTACACAAAATAACAGGTTTTCAGGTTTATAATAAATTACTGACCACGAAATTGTTTGTTTTTGAAAATCGATTGGTCGGAGCAAAAGATTGAACACCAATGGTGGGATTCATGTCTTCGAGGGGCAAAACGTATAGAAGTATTTTAAACGTAAGTAAATTAAGGAATTCGCAGCTCATGATATCCAGATCAAGACAATATATCAATCCGACAGTTTGGAAATACGTTGGTTGTCTCAAAACTATCAGGAAGCGTAGGTAGAGAAAAAATCCTGAGAATCAACTTCCCGAAAAGTAACGTGGTGACCTTGGTTTTTTTTCTTGCCCCATCCATTAGCCAAGCTTAGTCCTGAGTGCAGATCATCCGCAGCCTATCACAAACATAACCTGTTTGTTTAAAATTTTAACAAGATGAATTTTTTACTTTTTTCTAACTTGTGGGAAATAAGCTTTGGGAGCCCACGACACAGGGAATCATGGTGGTTTGATGTAAGGAATAATAATTATTCGACGTACACCAAATCAGCATTCAGGAGTTACCGATCGTAAATCTTCTGTAATATTGTGCAGCGAATAGGCATTATTAAAATACCACGAAAATTATTTTATGAAGAATTGGCAGTTATTGAGTAAATCGTTACAACTACCATAGACTAAGAGAGAGATTATGATTGGTAAAAAGTGACGAGTACCGACAACTATTGACCCTTCCACTCATGCTAATGTCGAAAGAAATCACTAAGTGGAGCGCTGGACGGTTTGAGGAAGAAGTTTTTCAGTAACTACTCTAATTTTGGCTGAATAGGATGAATTGGGAAATAATGGGAGGGAAACCGGCGATCCCGCTACGAATCGAGTTGACGCTGTGCCGTTATACCGGCAAAACAGTCTTTTTCTTGCTCCGATGTCATCCGAAAATACAGCTTGACTGACTTACGACGGATATTTTTCCGGAGGATTAATCGAGTAACAGTAGAATTTGGTCGGGGATTGTGTAACAAAAACAGTGAACCGTCATGTGATGAATGGATAAGTGGACATGTATGTTATGTTGAATGGAGAGCTCTGATTAAGATGTAGAAGAAATTTGCGAGGGGAGTCCAGAAAGTGAGGTTACAAGGGGTGTGTAGAACGGAGGGAATTTTGTTTTCCAGAGTTGTCACCATTGGTACGTAGAGAGGCTCCAAATGGTCATACCAAATTAGAAATGTCAAATCGATTTTGAAATCGATTGCTAAACCGAAGGTCTAAAATCAATTTCATCGATTAATCGACTTTTAAAAATCGATAATCGCCGATTTTTTTACAAAATAATAATTTCTTCAGTATTATTTGTTTCTCAATTTGTATCCCAATTTTATTAAAAATCGATTTTTGAGGAAAATCGTTTGTCGATTGCCATCACTAAACCACATTGAATGGCATTGAGTCCATTTCAAAGGTTTCGAAGTTTGAATAAAATATGAAAATTTCGCAAAACTTGCTCAAGATGCGCCATAAAATTTGTAAGTATCTGAAATTTACGGGATATTAATTCAAAATTATACGGTAATCGGATGCAACTCCTTGGTCGAGAGAGAAAGTACAGTAAGCTCTGACCTATTTTTGAACAGCCTAAAACGAATTTAGTGACAGCCTAAACGAATTGCCGCTCTTGTAGCTAGAATCATAAACAGCTGATTATATTATATTATATCGTCTAACGCCCCAACCTGTTTTCTGTCGAAAAGCCAACCTGGTGTCTTATTTGACCCAAATTCATAGGGAAATAGCCTCAAGATTTCAACACATTTTGGCTCGAATCCGTTATGTATTCCAATAGAATTAACGATACACCTGTCTATAAGCAGTTAATCATTATGATTGAATTCAGCAGTGCCTCAGAGAGGTTTCAGGTGTTCCTCAGAATGAAAAGTGGCCCTCATTTTTTACCGTTTGATTGTGGATCGTGTTGACGATTTTTCATTGGTTCTATCTTCAAATTAGTTCTACCATCAAAATCCATTCAAATTCGAATTCAAAATAATACCGTTCTGTAGAGTTTTTGAGCTATTGTGAAAATCCCTTCGTATTGACAAAGGATTAAGAAGGAGATTTTCAAAGAGATCGGCCAATGTTTATTTAAAAAAATATCAGCTCGTCGGATTTTACTGATCTTGAGACGTAAACGACCGGAATCAGAGGTGAGGGGTAAATCAATAGTTAATTCCTCTTTGCCAGTAATAAACCAAAATCCGCCAAAACGATCGTCATCGTTCACTGTTGCGGAGCATTCAAAGGGGTTTTGCCTATTCAAGTGCGAGCTCTGACAAAGCGCATTCCCATGTGCCGGCTGCCAGTCTTAAATTACAAAGGAAATTACTTCCTTGATCCCCTCAAGCCGCTTAGCACAATGGTTTTTGTCCCTTTCAAGAAAAGATGTTTATTAACGCGGCCGGATCTGGAGTCTGGTTAAATACTCTTGGAACCCTCGCTGGGCTCAATAATGCAGTAAATTTACGATTACTACAAATGATGAATTAACTTGATACAACTGCGTGAGGTCTTAAAAAAATCGACATTTTTGGCACACAATAATTCGCGTGATTTGACATTTACACAGTAAAATAGACACAATGCAATGTCAATGAGATGAGGTAGATGAATCCTCCACAGTTATCTTCAAGTGATTAATAACAAACGCCCGTCCAAATAACGTACACAGCGTAACTTATTAACATAAGTTGATTCGATCGCGCGCTATTCAAGGTAAGAATATCAAGTGGGAGTGAATCATTTTACACCAGAGCACTTGAGCCGATTTGTATTATCCTTGGTGATTCATTTTATAATTGTTGTTTGTCGAGGCCCTAGAGGAACGGCACAGAAGCCCGAACCGTCACATCTGCAGAAAAATTTTTTAATGGTGGTAATGCACAACGAAATGGTAATACAATCATTACATCATTACAATCATACATTACAATGACCAAACAAAAAGGTGTTGTTTGGTCCAGAGGACATGAGGGTTGGTGTTGGTGTGTTTCAGTGTGCTAAATCAAAATCTGAAACCCATTTTCGCTATCAGGTCAAGTTTTTGAGATTTAGCTCATGAATCTAAATATATTTTCTAGGTACTTTTGAGTGTTAAAAATAGCACTTCAAAAAATCCCAATAAATTTTTTCACTTTCAACCACTCTCTTTCTGTATTTTTTGAGGTCCAGAATCCGAATTTGAAACACCCATTTTAGCTTCAAACTTCGATTCTGCACCTCAAAAAAAAAAAAAAAAAAAAAAAAACAGAAAGAGGGATTGCAAATGGAACATCAATTGGGATTTTTTAAAGTAATTTTTTAACACTCAAAGGTAGCTAGAAAATATATGATCTATATCCCAAAAACTAGACCTGATAGCGAAAAATAGGTTTCAGATTTGGATTCAGCATACTGTAACAACCCCAACACCATCCTCATCTCCTCTGCACCAAACAACACCCTTTTTTTTGTTGGCCAGTGTTATTGGACCGACTGCACTATTATGAGGTAGAACTAAAGTCCAGGTTCTTGGAAATCAGAAGCAGCAGTGAACCATCATAAAGTGCGCAACAAATGAAATTTCGAATGGGTTTGAAAAAACTAGAGGTGATTTCATAAGAAACTTCACATTTTGACAACTGGAATGCGATTCAAGTTACTGGTCATATGGCAGTTTGAAAAAATGTGTCTCCTTTTGGTTGAAATTCGAAAGGACCTGTTGATCAATGAGACATTTAGAGCACTATTCGAGAAATTCGGTCAGGCTGCAATGATTTCAAACCTGAAACGGAGTCAAAATGAATGTCACTGTCTGCACTTGATTGGCTGTCACTATAATTGATTTGACATTTTCAATTCTCACAGCTTGGAAATGGAGCAGGTCTTTTCAGTGTTGGGCTATTTCTCCATGACTCTCTCGCTCACCCAATAAATGCTGCTCGCGAATACATAATACGCCTGATTGACAGCGATTGTCACCTGACAAAGACCTGTCCACAAAGTTGATTTTAGGTGGTGACAAAGTAAATTCTTCGTTGGTACAGAGGAAGCAGGGTTTCTTAGGGTGTTGTGTAATTTGGCTATGCAACTACCTTGTGAAGGACTGTTGACAGATGAAGCTTGGTGCGTGAGCTTGGCAAGCCAGCGGAGAAAGCGGGCAAGCACAGCTGCCGCCGTGGTTGAGTTGTTATTAAAAGGCTGATCTTAGGCTGTTACTTATAATCTGATCTTCCGAAGCCTTCAGCGGACCAGTGATGGCCCTAAGCCTTTTTTTACCCCCAAAACTCCGGGAAAAACCGATCGGAATCTCCGTTTCTGGAGGCGTTCACTTGCCCAGAAAACACTACCTCCCGAAACGATCAGGAGGCAATTCGCGTGTAGGGGAATTTATCGAAATCTGACACAAATTGAAAAAAGCTTTTTCGCACACGCGGGAGTACCTCAAAGACCACAGGTAACTATCGCACGGTATCGAGTTGCACCAATCCGCGCGCGATCCACGGCCGCTGTCAGCTCGGAGCTCACTGTCCATGTCTTGAGTTTCCCACCTTTGAAGCGGAAAGTTTCACCGAGTTACCGCCGACAGCGCTCGAGTCGTTGGTGGCTGACACTCCCCACTATTCAACAGGTGACCCGTCAATGTACCGTCTTTCCACCAGGAGATCGTGAATGGTACTTTTGATCTCCGACCGCAATCGGATATCAAGTCCGTTATAACTTGATATGAGTGTAACTTGTAACAAGTGAGCATCATACAGAACCAAAACGCAACTAAATGCATAATCAAGTAGGTACTAATTGAACCAAAGAGGTTTTGGACAAGGAGAATATAATATTATTTGTCCAACCGAGAGGTCGGCAAAGTGCGGCTCTTTGACCTCTTGAGGAGAGCATGCCCGCCAATCGTTATAAATTTTATTCAGTGTCCTCATAATTTATTGAATGTCTTAAATGATTCAAAAAAGCGAGAAAAAAAGAGTCATGAAGGCGGCGAGCTTCAGCTCCAGCTTTGTTAAAACCCGTGGCTTTCAGGGTGATTACCTACAGTTAAGAAAAAATAATAATAATCAGAATTGTGAAAAGAACACACAATGAACACGTTCAGGTTGTCTTTTGGGTGCTACAGGTTACAGCAGCTATTATTGAATGTCCAAAATTATGATAAAAGTTTACTAAATTTACAAAAAGATTTGGCTCTCAATTTTTCCTTTCATGGTTTTAATTGGCACTTTGGCAAGTAACCTAACAGAATACAAAAATGTGATATACTGTTTTCATTATTTTGTACTTCGACCGTTGGCGGGAGGGGAAGGGCAGTGTCAACAGGTCAGTGGTCTTAGTGTTGTTTCAACATCTCAAGTGACGTCGAGAATGGGACGAGCACATTTATTTTCAATTTCCACGCCTAAGTTAGGCCCCCAACATAATGAAATAACCGAGTACGCCTCAGTTTATGGATTTTTCAAAGCTGAACACGATGGTGAAGTCAGAATTGCGATATCTCGTTCCGTTGTTCTATTAGAGCAAATGAACTGTGAGGAACATCTCAAGTAACAACCACGTTTCTTCACCCTCAAAGTGCTGCAGTTTGAGAACAGAATAAGATATCGCAATTCTCACGTCACGATCGTATTCAGCGTGTAAAAACCTTTGAAATGAGGTGTCACTTGTCATACTGTTTCATTTCGGGAATTTATGGGATAAAATATAATATATTTTATGTACTCGTACATAGGTATGATTTTTGGTGTCTTTTGGCAGTGAATTCATACGGATTTCCTATAGCCATTCTGAGGCAATATGTTCCTTATAGTGGCATAGTTACTCCTACGGACAGAAGTTGTCGATAAGCACACCAACACCAAAGGTGAAAAACTAGTTTCAGTTTTCGAATCCGTATTCGTCAGATTTGGTCTTCATGATCTAATTATGTAAGATTTAGGTCCACAATAGACTAGCAGCGTCTTCACAGATTTCTTAAACCAAAACTACATTAAACATGGTGTGTTCAAGTTCATAACTTCTAAAGTTATTCAACAAAATATCCACGAAAAACACAAGGTTTGGAGCAAACTATATGATTGCAAGGTACCACGTAAAAACCCACATCGAGTACTTTAGATAAGGAAAAATGACTTACGTCGTGACCATTAGGGGCCCGTTACAAGCGAACCGGACTCCTTTGTCCAGAACCTAGTCCCTTCACCAAGCGCTCACCCTAATAGCAGACATGTCACATGGACAAACCACTTTCGTTTTTCCTCGATTTTACCGTTGCGGGGGTTTTCCATAACCGATTTGAAACTTACGGTCAACACTTACGGTCATGGACATACAAAGGGCTTCTACGGTTCGGAGACAACCATGAAGGAGTCGGCTAGCTGCCGTAGACGTATCTCGGGGTTTTCAATATTTCTACCGTTTCTTGCTGTTGCGACGGTGCGGAGAGGCGAGAAGAGACATCTTTTTCGACAATACGCCTGTAGAATCGCCAAGAGCATCTTCAACTTTTCGTTTTTGATTCTTAAATCTCTGAAACGTCATGTACTCAAGATAAAACTTTTCCTTTCGACTAAAAACCAGTGATTGAAGGCAATATGAATTTAATATTTCATTGGTCAATCCTAGGAGGTAGGAGGTAGTCAATCCTATGTACAGAAAAATAAGATCATGGTGGATCCAAGATCACACAATCAATTGAATTTACTGTAAAAAAAAATTTTTTGTTAACAGATGATTCATTTCACATCATCATTCAACATGATCGGTAAAACTCAGTAATGGTTTATGGTATGAGAAATACGAGATATAATTCCAACTATTCAAATACTCAACATGACGAGAAAATCAATATAAGTATTGTTTCGAATGGTATACATAGTTAGATTATTATTCAGTTAAAGAATGAATGTTTCGCGCATAAACTCTATAAATTTAGCACCTTTTTTGGTTTTCAAGTCCAGATTGATATCCCTTGCCTATTGGATTGAATTATTGGAATTGTACTGAGACTGCTGGTAACTATGGTAAACATGAAAAACGTTGCTACACTTTTTTGACAGAACTATGACATATTGATGTCAAAACGAAACTCCCACATGATGATTACAAATTTGAAATCATAAAGTTGGAGTGTCATTCCACAGTCGTCCTACAGCTTCGATGGCAATGAAGCCACAGACTGTGTGGCTGCGGCTTTGATGTGGCAATCCTGCAATTAATTGGACACACGCCCATGTGTACTAATGCGTGTAAATCCATCGGAATTTACATCTCCCCAAATTAAGCTTCGGATTCAGCACAGAGTAATTTTTGGAAAATTTTGGATCAACCGAAATGAAAGTCAGACTACCCAACAGTTTAACCAACTCGTCAAAGAGAAAACCAAGTTTGTACTAGTACTGTCTCTTTTGAACACGTTCATTTTGTATGAGGTTGGACGAAGTGTAAATCGTGATTCATCAACGAGACGAGCATTGAAGTGAAAACACACCTTGTGATCTATACTCGAACGATGTCCGACAACTAGAGAGTTCGCAACCCCTATATTCTACAGCTGGGGGCAAATTTACGTTTATCTCAAGGGCCAAGGGAAAGTAAACAGATAAGATAGGCAACAGCCCGCATGACACCACTGCAATGCGTTCTTGCGTCCCCCAAACCCAAGAAATTGGCAGCTCTCGGACCAACATTTTGCCGATATCATTATACAATTTACAATCAAATCGCGTGAATGGTGTAAAACTGTAATTCTAGTTGATAAAAATTCTGCAAATTCTTGACACACCGGTTTATCATGTTCTTTGTGCAGATCACCCTTCTGTCTAGATCACTAAATGGTAGATTAATTGTTATAACTCTCAATTTGAATTTTTCGAGACGACGTTTTCAAAATTTGTTTTGAACCCCTTCTTATTGACCTAGTTATGAAAAGTTGCAAGGATCATTGTGGGGTTGGTCCAAACCCGTACACCAAATTTATTAATTTTATCACAACGTTAACTGAGCAAAGTGCGGACGGATTTCTTTTTTCTGAAGCAACATATCTTCAAATTTTGAGGCGGGGAGGGGGGGGGGTTCTTGGGCGATTCCAATGGTTCATTATCGATGATAATAAACCAAAAACTGAACATCAAAAGAAGGTAGGTAACCAAGACTGTTGATGGTGTGCTGGGAATGATTACAGCAATACATACAGGGACGTGGTTGTGATTTTGGTCGTTTCAAGTCCTTTGATA
This sequence comes from Stenodema calcarata, assembly GCA_963920205.1. Lineage (NCBI taxonomy): Eukaryota > Metazoa > Arthropoda > Insecta > Hemiptera > Miridae > Stenodema > Stenodema calcarata. The sequence continues at coordinate 10,984,344 of OY986061.1, read as the reverse complement.
TCGATTCTTCGTTTCAGGTTCTTGAGTATGTAGTTTCAAACAATTCAGCTTGGGAGTTGGCCTAGTGCAAGCATGGGGTTTCTATGCAGACTAGAATATTCGAGTAATCCTGATAATCGGTGTTAAATGAATCCAAGAAGTACACAAAATGACCTGTTCCTTCGAACACCATCTGGTTCCCTTACACAAAGATACCCAGACACTATCGGATTTCGGAACCAGAAGACACGACTACATATATTACGACCGATCGCACTTGTCTCAAGGACAATGCCGTCCTCTTTTTTCAACCTTATATTGAATAGCACAAAAACCCAATTAATTTCCGATACCCCTTATAAGAGAGGCCTCCAATATATTCTCAGCTACTCCACGAAACAATGGAAAGACTAAAGCGGCAACTTCTTCTTTTTACCGCCGGTGCTTCGTTTGAAGGCGATCATTACGGCAGTCCTTCGATTTACGAAAACAATTAAGGGGCGGAATTTCGTCTTCATTTAGTTCGTTGTGAACGCCGACTTACTGGACAGTCGCATGAATGCTGGGCTGGGCTGTTTAGTTGAAATATTTCACAGGTTTCTTCATCCAATTGAAGACAGGGGGAAAACGAGGAAACTCGATTTTTTTTCAAAAATGAGTTAGCGATGGTTTTTGATAGATTTTTGGATGGCGAATACAAAGGTCAAGTCAAAACAGGGGAAAAACGAGTTTAAAAAAGCCCCAAATCGCTGTCGAAAGATTAAGTACCGGGGGAAAACCAGGTATCCGGTGTAGGGCTCAAGCTGAAACTCCAAACGACTGGATCGGGCTTTTCAAAATTGCCCTGTGTAAGCCAAAGCCCTTCATCATTGAAAAAGTAGACATGTACCTTTAGAAACTGGTACGAATTTTTAAATACGATCTATGGAAACAAAGCTCCATTAACGTTGAAGATGAGTTCAGTGAGAGAGGTGAAAATAGACAAAAACCATCCCCGGCTAATATACCACAGAACCACTTACGGTGGAATTACCAGAGCACCATCATGATTGCTAATCCGAAAAAAATAATGAGTAACAACGTGAAGAATTAGGGTCAACAGCTGCAAGCTAATGAATTTATTTTTCCTGCTGAAGCCGATAAACGACGCCTCCCACTGTCACTGAAATTAATTTCCCTCATTCTACAGTGGATAATAAATTTATTACTATTTTTAATTTCTTGTAAAAATTGGCTCAAGTGAAGAATACAGGCAATTTCTGAGGGACAATTGACTCTCCTGAACATTTGAGAAATAGGGAGTTTTTCCCCTGCAAGGCCTGCTACATCCAGACGGATTTTCCTCCGTACTGTACTAAAATCAGGACCGGACCAAACATCGGAGTTTCAAACATTCGTGAGTGATAATTCAGTTCCCAACGTCAACGGATTACAATTCTGTCGATGCCTCTGACCCAGCAGCAATCATAGATAAGCCACGACGACGACAGCTGCATGTGAAGGGGACATGCCAATCAAAGACGCCTTGATTAGGATGTGGGCCGAGCGAGGAGAGGGGACTCGGCCACATCGGACGAGATGCAGCATAACCAGTCACAATCAGTTATATCAAGAACACTTGGGAGGGGTTCATCAACTCATGAAAGGCATGTGATCATCGTGATGAGAGGAGACGAAGGGGAAGAAAACAGGACGTGAAACGGGAGGTGACGTCCGTTTTGCCGGATCGCGAGATGGCGCCGGAAAATTATAAGTCTAGACTATGAGACGCCGCACGGTCGATCACTAGCTACCGAAGGCTCCCGAGAAAAGTTCCTCTGAAATGAGAAAATGAGAAAATGCGAAAATATCTAGGATCGGTCATGAAACAACAACTAGTTCAATACGCTGATTACTAAATGCCAGGGGGGCCTAGCAACAAGCCAAACCCTGGTCACGAGTGACATTTCAAAGAAACTTGTTAAGTATGTGCTATTCTCGGTCCAAAATGCTTAAAACTCGAATTTCCGAAATATATTCATAGCAAATTTAGTTCCAGACCATCCTGAATTCACTGCCAAGAAACACCAAAAATCATATTCTCCGATCCCCATCTCCGTTCTCAAACTGGAGCACTTTGAAGATGAAGAAACTTGGTTGTTTCTTGAGATGTTCTTCACGGTTCATCTGCTCTAATCTGACCAATCTGCGCAATTCTGACTTCACCATCGTGTTCAGCGTTAAAAATCTTTTTATAAACTGAAGTGTTACTCGGCAAAAAAAGGGGACAACATTTTTTATAAAACCAGTAAAATGGAGACAAAATTCGAAAATTCGCTCTTACAGCGATGCTGCACGACTGTGGTTTTTTTTTTTAAAGTAAAATTTGTTCTCCTTATATAGGTACCTTTTTTTTAATATTTCTAAAATGTAAATATTTTTAAAAATCCAGTCATTTTTTACCTACAGAGTTTTGTATTGAAAGCTAGTGAAATCCTAAATTCGCCAACAATGTATAGCACAAGCTAAATGAAGAACGTTGCAGGAGTTCTGGATCTGATGTGCACCATTGGAAAATGAAGCACGTCGATATAGAACGTGATATGGCGCCTTATCACCGCCTTTGGAGCAGATGACGTTCGTAAGGGCCCATATTTTATAGGCTATATAACTCCGAGATACGAAGTAATTTTGAAAGTGGCCCTCAAGGGAAAGCTTTAATAAATCGTTATTACCTACTGGTAAGATAAAATCGGCCGGAGGGACAGGGTATTAGGAGGGGGAGTTTTTCCATGGTGGGTTTGAAAAAGAGGTTTTTCTGAATGAAAAATATGCACCTAAATCCAAATAAATAAGTGAATCGATTGTTATGAAGAGCGTTTCCAAAGGTGCCTTACTATGTGAGCCCCCTCCAGCTAATATAGGCAGTAAAATGACCAAGAATTAGTTATATACAGGATCGAACCGAATCCCGATCCCTCCTTCTAACATCGATATTTGAGGCACTTTCAACAGGGGCATCTGTGGCCCATGAGCAGCTATGCATTTCTTACAATCAACTAACCCGTTCAAAAGAATGTTTTTCCCCTGTGAGAAATGTATTTATTTTTGAAAATACACAAATAATGAGCAACATAGGGGTACAATGCTACTTCCCTGCAACGATTGCGTTGAGAGGAGTTGCTAGATCAGACCTAGGATGTGTAAGTGCGATATAATTAAGTGCTCCTGGTCATTAGGCTCTTAACTAAAAAATTAAAAACTTAGTTCTTCTCCGAAGATATATGAAGAAGAAAAAAAAATGTATATACCTTCGAGACAAGAATTCTGCACCTACCTACTTATCAATTTCACGTGCTTCTTGAGATGCATTGTAATAGATTTGAGATTGGTCACCCCTCTTGAGGGCCCCTTTAGTCGTAGAACTGCTGACCTGTGGTGGTCAGGCAAAACGAAGGCCTTATAATATTTTGTTCACTTGTTCTAGTGAACTGTTATTAAATAGTTTCAAGTTGCCCACTGCTAGTTCCCTGATAATTTTTGACAGTTGCTCGTTAATCAGCTCTTGGACTGTCGGTACTTCGAGTTCCGAGAAGATGGCGACCATGGAGGGCCTAATACTTTGATTAGCCTTTTTTGGATGGAAAATGAAGAGTTGATTATGATAAAAGTTATTTTCTATAGAAAAATTGTCCATTTCCACTAAAATATGAGTACTCTGTAGGACTGGTTTTGGTGATTAAACCATCGTCAGTGCATTATATAGAGACCCCAGATTAGTATAGGCTATTGAAGTGAAAGGGTGGGGCTACAAAGTGGAAAGTCTAATGGGATTGGTTGGTACTAAGTGAAAGGAAATAAATGAGAGGCTGAGAAAGGCATGGGAGTCACGATTCAAAGATTGGCCCAACCTATTAATTTTAATAATTTTTGATCAATCTTCTGATCCTCTTGTCCCGTAAAGGGTTGAATACAGAAACGATAATCGAACGAAGAGGCAGGCATGCATTACTGGCTTTGCAGCCTTAAAATTGATATCGATTCAACAACAAAGTCTTTTCACAATCCACAATACCAGTAGACAGCTAAGGATTGTGCAGGTATTGGTACCTATTGAGGTAAGTATCCCTCGTTAGTCGTCCTAACCAACTGAAATGCTCTTACCAGGAGTTTGAGGAACAGAGGCACTAGAAGATGCAGATGGTCGAACGAAATATTTAATGAGAACCGCGCACATTTCCAAGCAAAAAACACAAACTGAACGGAAGCGACTGAGACACCAGTGGAAACTATCGCCAGCCGTGTTTATCACGCCATAACAGCTATCACAAACTGGGAGATTACGCCGTCACATAGAGGTTTCACTATGTTCAAACTCCAGAACTCCCGGCTGATATAATAAACGACACAAGAAGGGTACCTGTATGTTTCAATGCGTTACCTCTTCGACTGATAAACTTCAAACCAAAACTCCTTATAACTTTTTACACAGTAGAGACTTGAGATCTGTAGCGCCTAATTTAGATAAGCGACGATAATTTGATAATTTCATAATAGTTTTGAAGAGAGTAAACCGAAAACTTGCAAAATATACAGCAGAATTCTATTATTCCCGTTATAAAAACTAACTAGGAGTAGCTCCTTGTTGGCCATTGATGGATCATATTGTTCCAACGTAGAAAAGTCGTCCATTTTTAGCGAAAAAAGGAAGCTACTGTTCTGGGTCCAAAATGTTTGAAACTCAAATTTTCGAAATTTCCGTGTCATTCCAAACGATACCTCTCGTCAGAATTGAGATAAAAACTTCAAATTCGCACCAAAAATCTGTCTTGGCTATCGAAAGGCTAAGTTCGTAGATGGGCAGAATAGGACTACCCAGATGGGCAGAAAATGCGGATTACCCATAAATTCCCAAAGTGGAACAGTCTGACAAATGACACTTCTTGAAACTTGGTTGTTTCTTGAGATGTTCTTCTCGGTTCATCTGCTCTAGTCTGATAACAGAATGAGACATCGCAATTCTGACTTCACCATCGTGTTCAGCGTTGAAAAATCTATAAACTGAGGTGTTACACGGCAAAAAATCAAAACAACATTTATTATAAAACCAGTAAAATGAAGACGTTTTACATAAAACTAAAACCAGATGTTGCTTCGAAAATTTGCTTATATAGCAATGCTGCAAGACTATGGATTTTTTTCTTCGAGTACAATGTTGTAGAGCAGTATTCTAGAAGACTGCACTGTGTAATATCACGAAATTTCTGTCGAAAATGTTTTTCAAGATTTCCAAGTTTTTACCTTGAGAATGAACGGAGGAGCCCTGATCGCTGGAAGGCTGTTGCGCCGTGGGTGCCAGGTCTAGCTTTTTTGCTGCCAAGCTCGCCAACCCCGCGTCCCCAGACCCTCCATCCGTTCTGTAAAGAATACACAGGTGAGAGGTACAACACAAATCACGGGACAGCTTGTAATACAATACTATTATGTGCAAGAAAATGGACTAACCGACGCGCGAGGAAGGTGGATTTTGAAAACGAGATGAATTTGGAATTAATGAGTAGGTATGAATTAAATAATAACCATACAAAGCTGATTAAATCAATGTGCTATGAATATTTGGATTCGGTTAAACTCGTCAGAATGAAGGTTCAATCACTCAGAATAGACCAGTTGTCTCTTCTGCTCATATTTTGGTTGGTATAGCATTGTAACTATGTTGGGACGCCCAGGTATTGTCTGCTCCACCAACCTCTCCTGTCTTCCACTTTAGGGGTTGCGAAAGAGACTCTCGAATGTAGGGATCAAATTCTTGTCTATTTCACGCATCTAATAACCACATCAACTTTGCTTCAATATCGTGATGGGTAGTCTATATCTGCTTTTGCTCATCCCCAACTAACAACTACCAGGAGTTCTGCAACTCCTGTATCTTTAGGAGATTGTGAATTACTTAGATCCCTCAGGAACGTATGTTAGTTTTAAGAAGATGCCCCTGGCATGCTGACTCATTATATTCACCCAACGAGTCAAATTTACAATTTACAACTTCATACAAATTCATACTTTACAAATTCATACTTACCTCGACGATCCATCAATACTGACCACTATAACAAGCCAAATTTTCCACAAATCCCAAATCGTACTTATTCTACAGTCAATCACCAATAGAAACACAAGAAGTGGTCAGGTGTCGTTAGGGCTGCTTTACAATCCTCCAGTACTCATCCTACATATACGTATGTAACTACTTATTGTAAGTTACTACTTGTTGTAAGTTATTGACTTCAAGATAAATCAATATTCTCCACAGAAATGCAATTTTTTAAAAAATAATGCTAAAGGCTATGTTAACACTT